>OY998168.1:49392643-50862928 GCA_963921995.1 Oxystoma pomonae
GTGTTTTTTATAAAATATCTAACAAATTGCTCCATTTAAACTTCTAGAGTTGTCCTCCTACGCGGATTGTATACAAATTCCACAAAAAGTAAGAATTTTCTACAATTAAGGTTAATTTGTAGCTTAAATTCTTGCCTTTGTGTCAGAACAAACGAATTGTAATATATTGTCTTCATTTTTAATTAACTCACTGGCTAGCGCAAATCACTCAAAATAAAAAAAAATGTAAGAAAATTATTGCCATGAAAACAACAATAACATACGCCATTTTGAAGCTATGAAAGTGTCAATCGCATCGTTACCCCTAATTTTTAGATTAGTCGGTTGGGATATCCGTTCTCTATATGTTCTATATTCCCCGCAATAAACAAACTTACTTAGTTATCTATAGCAACCAAGGCATTCCTACGATGTATGCTGACAATAAAATAAAGATGTTTCGACACGCACGAGAGAGTAAAATTTGGCGCATGCTCATAGAAAAAGCTTTTTACTTTACTTTTTTACTTACCAAGTGTAAGAAGAAATTGGTATGGCAACTTCCCACATAACATTGGAGGAATATTCATGTTATAGGAATATTCCCTCAAAGTGATTTTTGAAATATTCTATTGCGAATATGATGGGAATGTTGCAGACCTATTTTTTGTTGAATATTTTTTAAGAGTTTGTGATAGTTATATTTCTTTGGTAATAAGATAATAATATGCCCATGATAACCTGATAATCAAGTTATTTTTATGAATATTCCCAAAAAGAATATTTTTGTCAGGATTTGGGCATGTTTGCTGAAAATATTACTATCTTGTGAAAAGAGCGCGGTTTACATGATTTATAATTATAATTTAGTTTAATGTCATCTATTGTAGGTAGATGGAACTGGAATCAATGTTTTCTATGTAGCACGGCAATCATATAGTACATATAAGAGAGCGAAAAGTTATTTAGGTAATCTTTTGATTAAGTAGTACATTAACATAATGGTGATACATTGATATACCTATAACCATAGGCTACTCCGTAATTGCACTTTAATGGAAGACTAATGCATATTTGGTGGATATTCATGCGGATATATATCCACTCCATATCTTAGGATATCCATCTCGTGGCCCCCTGGACATATTTTCAATCACAAAATCATATCCATGAAATTATATAGGTATATTACTATAATTATTTTTAAAAAATGTTCTGTTCGTATTATAGTCTTGTTTCACATCACGTTTCTATCACATTTATATCACCTGTATGAGCTAGAATGTAACTTATTGCCGGCATGTGTTAGTAATATTCCCAATGGCAAAATGTAACATTTCTATCCCATTCTTTGTTCTCTAAGTATATGACTATTACATTACAGGAATGTTTAATTATTGTGTGGGTTAGAAACTTTATTTTTAAGGATAGAATTCTGAATATTAGGAATTTTACAAAGTTATTATACCAAACTGATACAGTTTTTATGAAATCGAGTTTTGATTTTTTAAGGAATCACTTAAGAATCACCTTTTATATCATGTTCGACGTATTTATGAGAAGTTTTAAATATATATATTTTTTTTAATATATTTTTTATTACTTGACTTTAATCCAAGAATCCATATCACCGAAATTTTTGGCATATTTTTTATTGCTCAACCCTCTTTATTTACCTTATATTTCTGTAAAAATAACTTTATTGAATTAAAAAAGCGAAAATGTCACAGACGTAATAACTATAGGAACTACCAACTTGTAAAGTTTTCAAAAATAACATACCGCCTAACGTTTTACAAAAGGTAAACTTTTACACAACAAAAACTCAATTTTAGAACTCTTTAAAACTGTTTTAACTAATCCAATTAGCATGGCCCCAAAACTTTTCCGACATTCCATTGTCTTAATTTTCTTTTGTTAGTTTTCCTTCTTTGTTAATTTTTTGTTTCGTAAGGTCGTGTTTTGTTTATAACAACTTTAGCGCAAACCACAGGCACAAATTAAATTTTTTTTAAATATTTTCTCTCTCGTTACAATTAAAACAAAAGTTGGTGTCCAAATTAATTATATTATTTGTAGTGCCTAACCCAATCGCAAAAATTTAAGTGATTTTATGGAGTTTGTATATAAGTTAATTTTTTGATCCCTCTAAAGATAATAGCAGATAGATTTACGCTTATTTAATCCTTTCGTAGTGGTTGTGGTAATTACGGAGTCGGCGCAATAGCTCAATGTCATTCCTCTGTCGTAATTAATCACTAAGACTGCCGTAAGCTGCGAATCCATTTCGTTGTGGTTGTGGTAATTTTCTTGGTTAATTTTAGAGAATTTTGGCGTAATTAATTTTAAAAATTATTAAATATGGCGTGGTTTTCGAAGTTTTTTCCTATTTATAAATGTTTTAACAAGTGACAATTTAAAACGTGTTCCAAAAACTCTGGTGAAATGGGCGCGTGGTAATGGTAGTGGTTGTTAAACACTACCATAACGGATAACTAAAATTTTCTAATTCACAGATTTTTTCCGTGGTAATACCAGTTTAAAATCAAATAAAGAGATTTTGTCCATTGGCGTATAACTCCTCCTAAAGTAGTTCGGTAGGTAATTTATTTTACCGTTACTCTTCGTGTCTTTCTTATGGCGTTTTCCTATTCCTAAAACTGAAAGTGACCTGATGCATCTAATAGAATTTGACAGGCACGCCGATCTCAAAAAATCAAAAAATCGAAAAATTAATCAAGAATGAACTGATCCGGTGTTTTTTCTCGTAATATGTAATGTTTGTCTACAAAGAAAATAGTCCGTTGTCTTTTTACACCACATGTACCGTTTTAATTAACCAAATGCAAACCTTCGGCTTGACAACTTTAATTAACTGATAATGGCTCGTAATTGAGCCGAAACCGGTGTGAGAAAGAAAATAAAAGACATTTTGCACGAAATACCCTTTTTTTTTGCTTCATTTGTACCACGTGCACGCAACCGCCCCCCTCCTCCAATTTCATACATACTTTTATTTTTTTTACAAAGCTCTCCACTCTATCTTTAATTATTTTTTCTTGAATTTTCGCCAAGTTCGAAATTAACGATATAGGCCTATAGATGTTAGCATTGTTTTTCTCTCGCTTTTGTATAGTGGTTTAACGATAGATTCTTTAAAGATAGAAGGAAACACACCATAATTATAACAGCCATTAATGATGTAGAGGAACGTCGGAGCTATCTCTTCTGCGATAATTTTTAAGGTGTCTGACTTTGTCAAATTTATTTCAAGGCTTTTTTTCGTTTTTAACATTTTTGATTGTTTTTATAACTTTCAGACAGTTTGCTTCGTAACAGAACATGGAATTTTTTCAAAATTTGTATAATTATTTTTTTTAATTTAATATTTTTAAAGCAGTTTTGTATTGCATTGCTTGGCCATATTGAAATACTAGGTAATATGCAGTATGTAAATCTACCTATACACTACAGTCAAAACTTTGTGGTAACCAAGTTTCTGCGAGACTAAATTTTATCCGTTTATTATCGGGAAACTTCAGCCGAACACAAGGAAATTAACTTCGAGAACTTTGAGGCCCTTATTTGACGCTTTGAAATCGATAGTGAAATACGAGATTTAATAAACTTGAGTGACGTTATTGTATATTATTGTATCGTGTATGACCAAAAGGTCGAATGCAAAAAGGTCGACATTACAGAAGGTTGAAACTACAAAAGGTCGAAATAAAAAAAGATCCAAATAACAAAAGGCCTGATACGTTATATACCTCTCCTCATTTCTTATAACAGAACGATATTCTTGTTTAGAATATGTAGTTTGACTCTTTCTGAGACCATCCAGGTATGATATTAAATCTGTCTTGAAAGTTTTTTACAGGTTTTTTGTGTGTTTTCTGTGTGTGTTGGGTTTGCTTGGTTATTTTGGGTTGGGTTATGTTGGGTTGGTTATGTTAAGTTGAGTTGGTTATGTTGGGTTGTGTTGGTTATTTTGGTTATTAGTATTTCGTGATTTTTTTGATCTTCCGTACCTTCGACCTTTTGTAATGTAGACCTTTTGTCGTTTCGACCTTTTGATATTCGACCTTTTGTAATTTCGACCTTTTCTAATTTCGACCTTTTGTAATTTCGACCTTTTGTAATTTCGATCTTTTGTATTTTCGACCTTTTAGTATTCGACCGTTGGCAATTTAGATCTTTTGTATTTTCGACATTTAGTAGTTTCAATCTTTTGTTGTTTCGACCTTTTAATTTTCGATCTATTTTCGACATTTTTGTCTTTCGACCTTTTGTTTTTCGATCTTTCATCCGCCGCTCCTATTAAAGATACTATTTGTTTAATTCAAGTAATTATTTTCCTTGATTGGAGTATGAATTGAGTGTTCTATTTAAATAGTTTCTTAGATTCACTTTAAATAACTTATGCTTGCCTTAAAAAGAGCCTAAATAAGGTCAGTCAATCCACAGCCCCTCCCCTAAAGATATTCGAGTTTTGATATGCTTATAATTTCGAACCAATTTCGAACTAATTTTGAACCACTTTTAAAAATTTTGAACCACACTCCTTCCTGGTTTTTTTTATATTCAAAATGGGGGTTGCAGCAGGACGTCAAGCTACACCCCCCTCATTTAAAGCGTAGAGAAAAATAAAAAAATATCCCAAAATTAAGAACTAATTTCGAACTCCTAACCAAAAAGAATTTCGAAAAAGCTCTAGTAACCCTGTTTTTTTTTTAAATATGGTGGGGGGTGCAGGTTGACAATCAAGCTACACATACCCATAGGTACCAATAAATGTCCAACAAAGATGGAAATACTTTTTCTTCCGTGATTTCTAGTATATTTCTGTGCCTTCCAAACTAACTAGATTTCAATTCGCTAAACCCCCCATTTTGAATAAATATAAAAAAAATCACAGAAATTAGGGTGGTTAATTTTTTTTAAGTTGTACTAAATTAGTTCAAATATATAAGCATATCAAAGTTCGAAATTTTTTTTGAGAGGGGTGTGGCTTAATGGTAACCTGCACCTCCACCATATTTTTATAAAAAACAGAGTTACTAGTGGATTTTGCTAAATTCTTTTTGGTGATATTAGGAGTTCGAAATTAGTTCTTAATTTTGGAATAGTTGCTTTTCATTTTTCTCTACGCTTTAAATAAGGGGGATGTAGCTTGACGTCTGGCTGCACCCCCCATTTTGAATATAAAAAAACAGCAAGGAGTGTGGTTCAAAATTTTTAAATGTGGTTCAAAAGTAGTTCGAAATTGTTTCGAATTTATAAGCATATCAATACTCGAACATCTTTCGGGGGAGGGGGGTGTGGCTTGAGTGACCGCCTAAATATCCATCCAATTAGTGATGTATACTTTCATATAACTATGGTATACAATAACGGCCTTACTTTTGAATTTTCCGAAAAAACAGCCGTAGCGATAATAACTCTCCTAATCGCCTGGAATTTTTCCAGGACTGGAAAAAACTATATTTGGTATATTAGAAATTATTCCTAAATTGGAAGAATAAGTGTTTTTAAATTAGTAGTTAATAAACCTAAATCAATAATAACACAAAATTTGATTTAAGAAACCTTGCACTATTAAAAAAATATATAACCAAATAGTAAGTTAAGAAATAGTTATTCTTTAATTAACAGAATTTCTAGGTTTTGCAATAACGAGTCTGTGTTATAAGGTTTAGCATCTCTGCCAAAAGAACAGCATTAAATCATATAAAATAAAATCTCTTCCAGATTCTGGTGACAAATAAGTACTTATACGAGAACTATTTTCTATTAGATATATGTAAAGTTTACCCGAGTCTAAGGTGTTATTATTTTAGTGACTAGGTCGTCGTAATTTAATTTAGGATGTATGTCATAGTTTTATTTTATTCTATTTTATTTTATTTTATTTTGCAAATCCAAAGGCTATCCAACAGGCAGACGAGGCTGCCCAATTACAGGATAGCACATAATAAATTTATTCTAGTTACATAATCGGCTATGCGGGAAAAAAATTATTAACTAAATAGTAGTACTTAAAAAAAAGATTAAAGAATTTTATATATGTTTGTTTTAAACAAACGTAGGCTTAAATAAAATAAATCAGAGTTTTCGTTGTTACAAAAAACACAGTTTCTATACAAAATGTTAGCCTGGTTCGTACCTGGTAAGGATTAGCATTAAAAGATAAGGAACTAGTGCAGAAAGGCGAATCAACAAGGTTATTTACAACTTTATAAATAAAAATTACATCTGAACAATTTCTGTGAGTTTCAAGTGACTTTATGCTCTAAAACAGTAGATGGGCTTTGTAAGAATAATAATGTATCTATCTCTATCTATCTCTATTGTATCGAAAGTTTAAGTTTTTTAAAAGTTTTTTTTGAACAGTTTCTATTCCATCGATATATTTGCGATAGATCGGGTTCTAAACTATGGATGAAAATGCTAAAATTGATCTAATGATAGTATTAAAAATAAGAATGTCCCATCTGTAGTTGTTAAACCCTTTGGTAACCCGTAAGATAAAACCGAGGTTTTGAGAGCCCCTCTTGTCGGGGCTCTCTATAGGTGCCTCTAAAGCAGTTCTGACTCCACTTTAAGTTTTTATTATCTAGTTTTAAATTGATATTAATAGGGTCTTTTTTTGTAGTAAAAATTATTACTTGGCATTTATTAGGATTTAAAAAGAATCGGTGATTTTTACAATAATCAGTAAAGCTGTCATTATTACGGAGCTCCAAAAGGTCAGATTAAGATCGAATTTCTTTCTTTACTTTTAAATCATCTGTAAACATAGCATGTTCAAAATGTTGAAAGCAATTTCCAATATAAAAATATTAAAAAGTAAAAACGTATTAAAATGCGACCCCTGAAGGACCCCAGAAGTCGCATCTACAAAGAGAGACTTTTCATCGTTATTTACACCCCATTCCCAATTGCTGCGGACCAGTATTTAGCTTGGTTTTAATTATTGTCAGTTGCTATAATGAAATTGGTCTGGAGAAGAGAAAACTGACTTAGCTTTCCAAAAGCCCAAGAAAATTACAATGCACTCCGAAATTTCCAAGTTTATTTATCAGAGTTGGATGATCAAAATCCTTGGAAAAATCGGCGTACACAGCACAGGTCTCGAAGCCGCTATGCATAGAAAGATTATTATACTGCGAATAAATGGAATTAAATTTGTAATTACCGAACGTTATTGGAAAATTGACATAAAAGTGAAATAGGTGTATAATTGTTCGCTTCTGATGCATCGCGAGATTTTGGAATAGGTACTATCTGTGCAACGAATTGAAAAGCTGCCCTGTGATAAACATTCATTAAAAATAATAATATATTTTGAGGTGGTGCTAAAGTAGGGTCATTTTGTAAAAACTACGAAGTTATGCCATCAGGCCCTGGTCCCTTTTTGGGATCCAGTTCTAGCAATATTTTCCAAATAGCTTCCTCGGAGAAATTAGATATTCATAAGTTTTGGTTTAATAGTATAGATGGAATGTAAAACTGAGTATAATCTGGCTCAAACAGACTACTAAAATAGTTACAAAAAAGCTGTGATATGCCATGCTTTGTGAGACATTGTTGCCATTGTAGTTAATTATAGAGGGTAACGATTTTGTATTTGTTGTTGTTTATAAAAGACCAAATGACTTTGTATCTTTTTTTAAGTTTTCTTTTGTTTTTAGTAGTATTTCATTAAGTGCAAAAATAAGGTATTATCACTAAAATTTTTGTATTTTTTCCACCTTTTTCTGACTTTCTCCTTGTTAGGATTCAGGGAACTCTTATTCTTAGTTTCATCAAAAATTGCGTATTGGATTAAGTATCAAAATTATTTTTCCAAACAGGCAAATATTTCTAGTTTAAGTAATTCTTTTTTATGGTTGAAGTATAAATTTAATGTATAACTAAGTAAGTAAGTAATACTTAGATTTTATTTAAATACTTTATGCTTGCCTTAAGAAGAGTCGAAATATCCATCAAAGTTTTTATGTATACTTGTTCCAATGACTCAATAATATTGAGGACCAGAAAGAAAACGAACTTATGCAGAGGCAAAAACTTTTTTGGGCAGGCATGCGCAGTAGATTTTTCGCTTCTTGCCTTGCCCAGGGTCAACACTGATTTTTAGATTATTTTCTTTGTTTTTGAAAGTTATTATTATTTTTGCGATCCTTGGGCCATTATAGTATCTCACAGTTATATGACTTGTTCCAACGACTCACTAATAATGAAGACTATCCAAACGAAGATATGCTTGAATCACTATGTATCCTCTTGGTACCAGTATATCTTTTTTTATTCCTATAAAGTTCACCGAGTTCACTTCAGAAGTGAATCAGCCTTATTTCGCAACCCCCGGTCTAATTTTTAAAAAATTCCGAAACACACTTATATTAGTAGTAGTAGTATAGTGTATAAAACCGTTTCAGACTTCTTTGTTTTTTCTTGTTGAGATAGAGAAAATCGATTAAAAATTTCAATCCATATTTTAAGCCCTTTACAGGTGAAATTTTTAAGAATCTTTTTTTAGTGAGCACCAAAAAAATAAATACTTTTTTGATTTTTTTGCTTTTACATCCAAACAACTAGAAATCAATACAAAAACTACCGGAGGATAACATGGGTAAATGTTAGTTAACAGCTGATCTATTATTGATTTCAAGTTGTTTGACGTAAAAGCAAAAAAAAAACAAAAAAACATTTATTTTTCTGGCTGTGGTTTATATTATAGTTACCATCCATCATAATTAAGGTTTTTTTCATGTAGCAATCTTGAATTCATAATAATAAAAACGAAAACGTTACTCTTGTATATTTGTTCTTGCTTGGGGTTTATTCATTAAAAAATATACTTTCTTTTTTAACTAATTGCGAACCTACATTTATGTTCAAATTACTCGCCCTGGTATTTAATCTTTAGTATTTGTTTTTCTATTTTGTACAATGAGGAGATTCTTATTAGAGACCTTTTGCACTTTACTAAAAGGTTTAACGTTATCTGTGGGGTGAATATTAAGGGCCATTCTACACGAGCCACAAAAACGCGACCGTTTGCCTGCGAGCGACACGCGTGTGTCACAGAACCACAGAGTGTTTATTGAGCAGACTATACGGGCAACTTTGCGGTCGCGTGTGAACGCGTTCGTTGGCGTGCCGGCGTTTTGAACGCAAGAGGTTGCGTAAAAGTCGCGCGCCGGATGCCAGTGTATCATTCTACATGTAGCAACTTGCAAGCGTCTGGCCGGCTAGGCCGATTTGTCCTTCACCAATCCACGATTAATAGGTCAAGGTCAGACGATTAGCACCAACCGGGTGTACCCAACGTCTTTTTTTACGTTTTTTGGCCAACAAACTTATAATAAAGTTAATTGGTGAACAGCGATACACCCAACTTCTACGGGATCCATAGCACATATGAAGCGTTTTGTCGCTAGTCTATAATTTCACTCGCCGGTTATACGCGCTACAAAGGAGCGGCGTCTACACGCTCGTATAGAGTGCGAAAAATTTTCAAGCGACTGAGCGACTAACCGGTCGCGTTTTTGTGGCTCGTGTAGAATGGTGCAAGTAGTTTAAGAAATTCATCAAGGTCACGTTTATAATATGAATAACGTTCAGACCAGACGTAAACTTGCGCTGTATAAGAACTGCTCTATGTTACTAACGCAGACATATTGGACAAAACGAGAAATTCAAAAAATCGAGTTTTGTTATATTATTTTTATTTCAACCAACTCTACTTTACAGATATGCGTTAGAAGGGGTAACCAAGAAAGACAAAATAGAATGAAATTAAACAACACCGCATCCAAACAAACGGATAACCTGTAATAATATATTATAACTAGGAAAATAACTACTTAAAATATCGCACCTCCTTTTTCGTCTTATTTGTGGACATTATTTGTGTTAAAAAAAATTATAAAAACAATTTTTTGCTCGGTAGTGAGTATCATGTTTTTGACAAAAATCACAACTAGTGGCTAAAATAGTGCTTTTTTTACAAGCGTTGGTTTAAATAACGAGCACAGCGAGGTATTTAAAAACGCGAGTAAAAAAACACAGTTTAGCCGAGAGTTGTTAACACTATTGTTTTTAATACCTTTATCAAAAAATCTAAGAAAAACAGGAAAATACTTTTAAAAATCTCGAACGAAAAGCACTTCTCGCAACACACCATCTTTACAATGTAAATCAAAGCAGCTTGTAGATGAAACAACAATGGTTTCCATAGGGATGTGCCTTTTTACTCGGTGACGTTTGATATTTTGACGATGTTTCTAAATGATTTTTGCGTAAATACTTGGTAGAAAATGGCGGAAATGGCTTAATTTTTAGGCAAGAAAAATTATCTTTTTTTAATATTACTATTTTCCGCTATTTCTCTTTAATTTGGGGTAAAAAATTGACAGAAATCTTTTTGTGCACCCGTGATAAAAAATAGTAGTTTTCACAGCTAGTGTCTAAAATAGTGCTTTTTTTACAAGCATTGGTTTAAATAACGAGCGCAGCGAGGTATTTAAAAACGCGAGTAAAAAAAGCATAGTTTAGCCGCGAGTTGTGAACGCTATTTTTTTTAATACCTTTATCAGAAAATCCAAGAAAAACAGGAAAATACCTTTAAAAATCTTGAACGAAGAGCACTTCTCGCAACACACCATCTACACTATAGATCAAAGCGGCTGGTAAGTGAAATAACAATCGTTTCCATAGCAATGTGTCTTTTTACTCGGTGACGTTCATTGTTGCGCCATTTTAATCTTTGACAATTTGATATTTTGACGATGTTTTTAAATGATTTTTTCGTAAATACTTGGTGAAAACTGGCGAAAATGAGTTAATTTTTAGGCAAGAATATTTATATTTTTTTAATATTATTATTTTCCACTATTTCTCTTTAACTTTGGGTAAAAAACGGACCGAAATCTTTTTTTGCACCCGTGATCAAAAAAAAAGTTTTTTTGCATCGGTAATCAAAACAGCCATGCTTTAGTTATCTGCAGACAGTTACTAAAATCAAGTTTTTGATGAAGGTATTAAAAAAAAAAAGTTTTTTGCATCGGTAACCAAAAAAGCCATGCTTTAATTATTATTACTAAAATCATGTTTTTGATGAACGTATAAAAAAAAACATATTTATTGTTACATCTTGTATGTAAAAATTAGCCGAACTTCTACAGCTCTCCCATATTCATGAATACAATGCGTACAATTTTTGCTGTGTAATTTTTCTTTATTTTATTTCTTGTTATTTGTTACGTGAAGGATATACGGATGACTTCTTTATGGCGTAATAAGACACAAAAGGGTCAATATAGACCCCGTAAGACAAGCGCTTAAATCCCGTCTTTTAGAGGACTTGTTTTTTGCCCATTTTTAGATCCTTAGCGGATATATTTGAGACATATCTTTTTCTTTTCTTCTTTGATATTTATGCTTGAGTATTATCCGACCTCAAAGTTAAGTAAGCATAAGAGTTTCACTATTTTTTACAGTTTCAAGAAACTTGTTATTCGGTGGTGCCCTTTTTTAACTAAAGAACGCGTAATTGAATCAAGGCTTAATTTTAATTTTAATAAAAATTTGGCATTCTGGTCCCGGGTTAGGCCTAAACATCATTCCTATGTAAAATGACCTTCATTACATGCAAAGTTGTGTAATATACTATTACCGCACTTTAAAATTTAAATCATTACCTATGATTACATTACATATATTAATATTATTTATTAACTTTTATTTTTTCCTAACAGCAATGTAAATAAAATCTATATCAATAGAGAAAAAAGAAGAAAAAGAAATAAAAAAGCTCCGAATCAGTTACTTCAATCGAAAAGAATCTAAAAAGAAAAGATCAAAAGATCTTGGGTGGAACACACAAAGGACGAAACCGAAAAGAGAAATAATTAAACAATTTTCTGCTTTGGTCCTTTGTGTGTTCCTTATGGGATACTCATACAATTTTGAATTTTCGTTTTTCCACCCAAGATGTTTTGATATTTCCTTTTAAACTTCTATATGTTTGTGGTGGATTCATAATGCTGAAACAATTTTTTTGGGTTTTTCGTCACTAAGAATTTTTTTAAAAAATGCGTTGAAAACCACTGCCTGAATTCCTAATGAAAAAATGTTTCATCAAAAACATGATTTTAGTAACTGTCTGCAGGTAACTAAAGCATGGCTTTTTTTGTTACCCATGCAAAAAAAAACTTTTTTTTTGATCACGGGTGCAAAAAAATATTTCTGTCCGTTTTTTACC
This sequence comes from Oxystoma pomonae, assembly GCA_963921995.1. Lineage (NCBI taxonomy): Eukaryota > Metazoa > Arthropoda > Insecta > Coleoptera > Brentidae > Oxystoma > Oxystoma pomonae. The sequence continues at coordinate 49,404,894 of OY998168.1, forward strand.
CAATGTTAAAGAGAAATAGCGGAAAATAATAATATTGAAAAAAATATAATTATTCTTTCCTAAAAATTAAGCCATTTGCACCAGTTTTTATCACGTATTTACGGAAAAATCATTTAAAAACATCTTCAAAATATCAAACCTGATTAAAATGTCGCAATAATGAACGCCACCGACTAAACAAAAACCGCTATGGAAACCCATTGTTATTTAATTTACCAGCCACCTTGATTTATAGTGTAAAGATGGTGTGTATTAAAAAAAATAGTGTTTACAACTCGCGGCTAAACTGTGCTTTTTTTTAATCGCGTTTTTAAATACCTCGCTGCGCTCGTTATTTAAACCAACGCTTGTAAGAGAAGCACTAATTTAGCCACTAGATGTGAAAACTATTACTTTTTTATACTTTCATCAAAAACATGATTTTAGTAACTGTCTGCAGATAACTAAAGAATGGCTTTTTTGGTTACCGTTGCAAAAAAACTTTTTTTTTTTGATCACAGGTGCAAAAAAAGATTTCGGTCCGTTTTTTACTCAAAATTAAAGAGAAATAGCGGAAAATAGTAATGTTGAAAAAATCTAATTATTCTTGCCTAAAAATTAAGCTATATCCGCAAGTTTTCACCAAGTATTTACAAAAAAATCATTTAAAAACATCGTCAAAATATCAAACGGTCAACGATTAAAATGTCGCAACAATGAACGCCACCGAATAAAAAGACACATCGCCATGGAAACCACCATTTCATTTACCAGCCGCCTTTATTTATAGTTTGAACATTGTGTGTTGCGAGAAGTGCTCTTCGTTCGAGATTTTTAAAATTATTTTCCTGTTTTTCTTGGATTTTTTGATAAAGGTATTTGAAAAAAGAGTGTTAACAACTCGCGGCTAAACTGTGCTTTTTTTTTAAATCGCTGCGCTCGTTAATTAAACCAACGCTTGTAAAAAACGCACTATTTTAGCCACTAGTGGTTAAAACTACTATTTTTCGTTTTTCAGTGATTTGTAATTAAAAAAAATAATGCCTACAAACTTGCAAATCCTAGAAAAGCAAAAAATCATAATTACAAAAAAAAGTACATCGATCATCGTGTTTTTAGATAAAACTTCAAATCTATTTTTAACTTGATAAATCTGCAGATATAAAAATATTTTTAAACCTTTTGGTGGAATGAATTCAAAATTTCCACCGCAATGTTGCGGAAAAAACGCAACTAAAGCTAAGCGGTTAGTTTAGTTTGACCGATTTTGGACTGTTGTCCCAGGGTGCCAACCCTATAGATTTTTCCGTAGATCTACGGATTTTTTACACTGTTCTCCGATATACGGATATGGGTCTTAAATCTAAGGATTTTTTGGGACTTTTCATTCACAAATTCACATAAACATGGGCGAAAGATTAATTTCACAAGTTCACAAAAAAATCAAATTACCGATGCTTGTGGCGGACTCGCACACTTCAGAAAATATACAACCATTTGTGCTTTCCTCTTCCGATGAAGAACTAAAAATTTTTAAAAAGTTGGTATTTTCTAGAGGCTAGCTTCCCAAGCAACAATTTTCTGACCAATGACCACATACTTCACCTAAATGGACATTAATTTGGGAGTATAAATTAGTGATCTTCAGACGGTCTTGCATATTACGACAAAATTCCGTTGCTTTAACGTTAGATAATACTACAGTAACATTGTTACCGTCTACCCAACGTTTAGCTGACCTCTCACGCGTTGGTGCATTTTCTAGTAAACCAGTGACGTCGTGTGGACGTTTTTATGAGACTCTAGTTACGTTCTGCCGACGTATCAACGTCTACACAACTTTCACATTACGTCAACTTGCGACGTTTCTGGCCGGTCTTGCGACGTCTTCCGGCCGATGTTTTGTCTAACCTAAGTTGCCTTTTCTTGTGAAAAAGGAAAGTTTCCAAATTCAAGAATTATTCTTGAATCTTGAGAGAATGATCGATCCCTCAAGAGAAGGGATCAATCTCTGGGCTTACCTAAGAAATGGGACCGATCCCTGGCTTTGGAGTCGGAGAGCGGGAACACCCAAATTTTGATAGAATGGAATGAGCGATCACCGCTCAAGAATACGAAATGCGTTCGACGTGGGATCATTCGACACAAATCTTCCCTGTTCAAGAATTAGGGTCCTGAAAGAGAGATGACATTATCCTACAGTCTATGGGCGAAAAAGTAAGACTGGTGCTCTTTAAACAGTAATGTGTGGTCCACAGCTTCAGTTCTTGCTGCTCACTAAAAATACTTTTTGCTTTTGCTTCTCAGAAGTAGGATCTTTGATGTGTCCTGCCATATTTGAAAAAACTAAATTTTATTTCACAGTTCACGGACCATTTATTTAGAAAAATCGAATAAAAAGTAAGGTTATGGGGACTGTCATCGGCGGAATTGTTGGAGCGTTTTCCAGTCGCATGTTGGGTTGATAGTACCCAACGGTCGTGGCAAGTGGTTTATTTGGGAATGTTTGACGACTGTAGTCCATTTACGTATATTTTTTGGGATTCTCAGAAGTGGCCGCCATTGTTTATATTTACTAAACATGGCAAAAAATACTACAAACACCATTGAATGGCATTTTGGAGACGTTTTATGTTCCGGGTGAGATAGGTATTTGACCAGGGAGTCCTAAAAAAAGGGCGCGCGTGTTTTTTCATTCCTTTTCTAAGCATATTTGTCAGTAAACCGAATTGCGTTTTTAAATTTTGCTCCCATAGTGGCCATATAAATATCTGTAATTATCAAATTATAATTTTTTGTTTGCCATTTTCTAAAGTGTATAAAAATAAGTTCATTTTATTAACCGAAAATCCCAAAGTTTGAGATAGGCAACATTTTGGGTAGTGAAACACCACCAAAAAATCAATAACACAAAGGGCGCTAGTGTCACAGTCACTGCACAACGACGTAAGGACTCAAAAATCATCCACCATTTTGGTGTAAATCCGGGTCGGCATGTTGGCTAAAACGACGTCACATCATAACGTCGGGTCGCATTTAACAACGTCGCTACGCCGTTAAATTGCTGCTTGGGTTATGTCGACATTTTTTGTTTCTTTAAATTTTACTTTATTTTATTAGATTATATTTTATTGTTAGCTAAGCTCTCTATAGTAGTAGGTAAGTATATTTTAAATAAAAATAACTTTCGTATTTTAATGGTCGTTCATATATATCTATTTTTTTTTTTATTTTGACATTTTAAAAAACAGAAACGACGCCATCAAAAACTTTACACCAAAAATATTTCATTCAACTATTTTCTGGAAAAATAAAAATCTACGGATTCCTACGGATTTTTCGGGATTCTCCTACAGATTTACGCATTCAAAAAGTTGGCAACCCTGTGTTGTGCTGTCTCTCGCAACGCTTATTTAGGTGCAAACCTGTTTCCGGCTGGTGAACCGTTCGTCCCTTTTAATTTATAAATTACAAAATAATGTTGCGATCCACAAAAAAACGTGTAAATCATAACTCTTTTGCTAAACTGCTAGAAGCAGTCTTTCTTTTCGTAGGGGCAAATTTCCACTAAACTAATTATTTAAAACATGAAACTACGCGAATAGTCTATGGCATCATCGGACAAAAAAGGGGTTTCGTGTGTCGAGCCAACTTTATGCTGATAAGCTTACTTTGTTAAGGGCCAGCGACGTAGGGGGGAGGGCAGGGGGGTTCCTCGCCCCCCTCCCGCCCTCTGGGTAATAAACATTACCATAATTTTGAAAAAAATAATAAAACATTTTTATTTTAAGCAGTTTATATTTTAAAGACGCCCACAAACAAAGATTATTTTTAAGCAGTGTATAATAAATGTCAATTACTTGTGCCGAAATATGTAACAATTACTGACCAATATAAGTAAACGATAATCGGAAGTCTTTCTCTTTTGCCGTGAAAAAAAAAAGATGTTTTTCTTGTTTTCCTAATGATTTGGAACAGTGGCAGAAAAGTGTCTATCCTCCTGTGATTTATTGCAAAAAAAATAAAAATTAATTGTGAAAAGTCAAAAACGAAAAAATATCAGGAAATATGTTTCGTTTGGAAAAGCGAAAAAGGTTGATGGAAAGCGTTGGAACTAAACAGTCCAAAAACTTTGATTGATGGGGAATGCTCCTAATGTGGAAAAAACGTAAGGGCCATATCCTATTTCTTTCTATATTTAAATCTCGTTAGGATAGGTAGGTACCTTCTATTATTAGTACTCACCAATGTTTATGCTATACCATGCTCACCCAAGGGTAGATCTAGACTTTAAAATAAATATATTCTATGTGAAATTGGATACCCTTGTATTGACGTTTGAAACAAGATTTCCAAAAATTCGATAGTTTAATTAATATAAACGATTCTGAAAACAATTTAAAATATATCGCTGACCTAATTTTATTTTACAGTTCAGATCTAGAAAGTACTACTATAGATGAATATAAATCGTTTTAAGAAGGAATTTAGTGACGGTGAATAAATAACAAAATCAATGAATGGCGAGCTTTCCCTCAAAAAAATGTGACACAGGATTCATGTAATGCATTCATTGATTTTGTTACTTATTCTCTCGCTAAATCCCTTTTTAGATTTATCAACTGCAGAGCTTAGGATACCTGTAAAGATAATTCTCCATAGAGACGCTTAATTTTCCTTCAATTTGAAGGTATATCTGCCAATTCCATGAATCCTGTGTCACATTTTTTCATCATAATTTCATCTCCTAATTCCTAGCACCGTACTGATGAGCAACACAAGTGCGAAATCTGGATATACGGTTACCATTACCTTTTTTGACGGAAATCTCGCTATTCGTTGATTTTTATTTTTATAAATCGTTTTGTTTGTTGATATCCGAATTAAAAGATGAAATCTGGAAACCGAAGAAATTTTGCCATTTGTGATAAAAAACAGTTTTAAGAAAAGCTTCCCACACATTTTTAAATTATACTGCTAAGTGCATTTTTAAAGACTAAAAAAAATTGTGAAAAACGACAAATGACGAAAGACAAGCTAAATGCGTTTTCTATAATTGGGATTGAGCGGGAATATAGCCATACTATTGATTTCGATGTGGAACTGGACTACATGTTGAAGTCAGTAAAAATTAGAGGACTTAATTTTTAGTTTAAATTTAACACATTATACACAATATCAGGATTTAAACTGGTCAGAGAAACTTGAAAAACCTGGAAAAGTCAGGGAATGGGTCCCAACTCACGGAAATCAGGGAATTACATTATGGTTTTTATCTTTTATGCTTTCCTCACTCTGTTCCTCATATAATACCAAAAACACAGCATGTTCTTCAATGTTTATTTTTGTTTTTATTTTAAGAAATTTTATTTTTAAATTGCATTTTTTTTCCTACGGCGCGATAACATAGTTAGTTATTACAACTTTAGTTTAATTCAACAGTCTTCCAAGTTCGTCACATTTACGATATGATTTTAGAAACACAAAAAAAGCTGCGACTGTCCCTGAATAATATTTCACAAAAGAGCAAAGTATCAACATTTTTGATCAATTTAGTGCTATATTCCAAAAAAATAGTGCCTGCGGAGCGATAACATCATTGAAAACGTGTCAAAAATTACATTTCCAGTATACTTTTCTCAAAATTTTTGCCTACGGTACATTTAGGACATAATTTTGGTAACATGTCTAGAATTGACACTAGATCCCACCCCAAATAACTTTTTTTCAATATTTACATTTTTGTGTTCTGCTTAAATCGGAAAAAATTTACAGAATATTTATAGATCCACAAGCTTGTGAACATTTAAATAAAAATTATTTTATTAATGTACTTATTGGAACTTTTTTTTTATTTTGGTCAGGAAAAACCCGGAAAAGTCAGGGAATTCAAAAATTGAAAATCAACAATCGTGGTGCCCTTTTGAACTTCCGTCCCCCCCACGGCCTTTAAGTCACGCTACGCCGCTGTATAAGGGCCACCCGTATATCAGGTTTTGACTTGTTGTCGTTCTGGTAGATGCGTTTTCAAAAAATATGGTGGATTCAATATGGCGGAAAGGAGTTATTTTCAAAAAATTATTTTTTATCCGATTTTGATGAAACAAAGTTTGAAATGTTTGGTTGAAATACTTCCTATAAAAAAAGACAGACATTTTGATCCATAGTTTAAATTGGGTACAAAAACACACCAATCGGCTAGGTTTTTTCGAGTAATTTTCAAATAACGGGGTTTCGGACTACATCTGTAATTTACGCTTTTTACAAAAACTAAGGACTTTTGGGAAATAGCCCAAATTTATTAAATATACATAGTAAACAGAGGCAAGGAAAGCATTGCTGCCCCTTCCATAGATCACAAAACACAAAAAAAAAATTATTTTAAAAAATTTAAAAAAAGTTTTTTGTTGTCTTTTTTTAAATATTTCATAGAAAAGCTATATGAGCACCATAAAACAGTTTTTTTATTTATTCGAAATCTAAAAATCCAACAAAAAAAAATATAAATCTAAAATCTGACAAAAAATATTTTCAAACTTTGAAATTTTATTTTATTGATATCAGTGCTGCACCCAAGGGGTTTAATCCCAAAACCCCATCCCTCTCCCGAGGGGTCATTGGGTTACAATCGGCACAAGAAAATAGGAGCAGAAATAAAATATAATATACTTCGAAAATATATTTTCTTGCTTCGATTAAAGATCAGAATTTCATTCTTAACGTTCACGCAACCGCTCCACTGCGCTAAGTAGAAACACAAAGCGCCCGGAGGTCCACTTTTCTGTTCGAGTTGACGTTTGAGATACGATGTATTGCGTTCGAATTTTCATTCTGGACGGTCTCGGGGTGCGCCCCGTTTCTTCCGAGCTTGGAGACGGAGAACAGCGGGCATCTTACAATACATAACCCCACTTTCTGAATAACATTTTTTAAAAGTTGGGTTGTATATTTTGTGCAACGATTTATAATTTTATCTAATCACTAATTATCGCTCATACGCTGGGTCATAAAATGCTGCTATATATCTCGGAAAGGACCAACGACGTGACAGCGACGGCAAATTCCGCGTTGCCCTTGCTCTATATCAGCTAAAGGCCCTATATCCAACCCTCCATACACTTTGTTCAGATAAAAATAAACAATTTTTTAAGGTTCCTCAATTTTTTTTACATCAACCGCAGAATGTCTTTGCCGTTCGTGCGGAGCCGCAAAAACTCGGGCGTTTGGGCCGTGACGTCACTACGCCCTTCTCGTACGATCGGGTTTTTACGCGAACGCACTCTAAGCTATTGCTGGTGGCATCAATCGGTGACCCAAACAAAATATTATAATCCAGATTTATTTTGATTTCCATTGTCCGCCAACTACTATCGTGGGGTCATGTATGACCCTATTTTAAGAAGGTGTTATTTCTAAAAAATTGCACCCACTCATTTTCTTTATATTTTGGGTAATGTATGACTTTATAGAAAACATTTATTTAGTTAAACAATTTATTTTCAAAAAACTAGAGAAAAAATGGACAAAAAAATATAACTTTGATTTTTGCTAAAATAAATCGCAGACCTTCAATCAACCCAATATTCGCAAAAAAAATGTCTATATTCTCCTGATTTATATCGACAAACGATGTGTTTAGACGTCCAACAAAAGAAAAATGTCATCAAACTTATTGCAAAAAAAATGACGGAGATGTTTTTGATCATACGTATTATTTATATCACAGAACTATAAATTAGTGTGATTTACTTTGCTAACCTATTCATCACATGAAGTACAGGTAGGTTTCGATCTTGAATGAGTTCTACAAATTGTCCTATGGCATCCTGAACAAACTGTAGAATGTTTTGAATCTTTACTCCTTGGACACAAGAAGCACCTTCGTCTTACTGCAGGGCCTTCTTGTCTCCGCTGATCTTCACGCGCCTGGGTTCTGTTCCTAGAGCTTTCGATATTATTAGGCCCCTTCGACAAGTTTGACATGGTCAATCTAATCTGTAAATGCTTTTTGATAAGGCTCATTCCAAGATTGGCTGCTAGGAAAATAATATGACTGTTTACCACAGCGATGTCCATTTTTGGCATACGAAATCACCAAAGGCTAGCGACGACATCTTCGACCTGCGTAATAAATGGGCCAAGGACATCAACCCTCTTTCGTAGCATTATAAAATATTATTATCTCAGGTTTTTTTGTGTCCTGATCAACCGAGTTATCATGATGCATTGTCGACAACATGATAACACTCTTATTTTTTTTGGAACATATGATACGATGGTATTATCTCGAGTAAAGCCAAATTGACACTTATAAATTTCGTAATTTTTGTTGGGTTGGAACTGTAAAGGAATTTCCCTTTTATTTTTACGCAAGGTTCCTACATAAGTAAGTCGGAGTTTTTTTAGTTCTTCAACCAGCTCCATTGAGGTAAACCAGTTATCACCAGTGATATTCCGGTTGCTATGGATAATTGGTTCAACTAATCTGAGAACTGATTTGGTAGGAACGGATAGCTTAGAAGGTTTTGGCTCATTGCTTCGACCTGTATAGATGAATGCCTTTACCAAATAATGTGTCTTGGAGTCACACAGACACATGATTTTGATGCCGTACTTGACGGGTTTAGATTTCATATATATTCTAAACGGGCACTTGCCCCTAAACCCAACTAACATCTTGTCGATCGTTGCATATTCTGAACAGGTGTAGTTTGCTATACTATTGGCTATAAAAGCGTTAAACTGATAGGATACTGCAGCAAGTCTATCACCACTGGCCTTTCTTTCTTCTCTCAAGGCATGATTGTCAAATCTAATTGCAGCGAGTAAAAAGAAAAAGCGTTCCTTTGACATTGTTGCTCGGAATATTGGTCTACCTAAGCAGTCAGTCCAAAATAATGATTCTGCAATCTCGTGATTAGATTTGAATAAACCAGAAAGATATATAAGACCTAAAAAGGCTTTGAGTTCCGCTTCTTCTAAGTGATCGACAAAAGTGTTCTGAGTGTTCATTTTCATTGTTTTTGTCACTGTTAGTAGGGTCACTATTAGTCTCAACATTCACTTCCGTGTCAGTTCTTTAAAGTCAAACGCATTGTCTGATGTCCCTGGTACACCTCGAATTCTCAAAATGTTATCACTAATTTCGATTTGTTACCTGAAAAAAAACCACGCAACTATTATCGTGTGGTCATATCTGACCCCAAAATCAAATTACTCCCGATCGGTTGAACGGAATCACAAGTAATAAGCGGCATGCTCATCTATGTGCTTGAGTAGGAGAATCCATAGAAGGGCATTGACTTTAGTCAAAGTGTCCCGGTCGTATTCAAGAAAGATTAAGTAGTGGGGTCGAATTTGACCCCACGATAGTAGTTGAGCGATAATTATGATTGTTGTATAAGAACTAACCTATATCTAGTTCCTAGGAAAGTCTTCAAAATTTTCAAACCACAAAGACGTCAGGCACTTAGATTGGTACTGCCTAGGAGCTTACTCCGATTTGCATCAATTTGCTCGATTATTTTTAGTCATCATAACATCGTCGTGATCACGACTTATCATCAGCCTGATGGTGCTTATTTTGACAGTGTATCTTTTTATCCCAGACTTGCCACAATAAAAGGTCCACACATTAACTTCCCAGCAAACACGAATTAAAAAAGTAGCACTTGCACGCGCTGCCAATAACGGGAAAATACTAAGTAGGAAGTAATTAGTTAGCATTGATTTGGAACAACGGACTGCATCAGGCCAGTACAAACAACTGTACTTTTAGTTTAATATCTTCTTTGTAAGTTTTTAATAATGGTATGAACATAACGTATATGTGTACTTAGTAGAAATTAGTTTCAGAAAAAAAAAATAAAAATAAAACCAACAACATAATCTCATACCCTAATAGCACATTACATTCCAGGGATATCCTCGGAATGATCCATTCGAGATATTCTAAATACAACAGGGATTTCCTAAATGTCCGACAGAAGTCTCATTTAGGTCAAATACTAAACCCGCATAACTCCATAATGATTCTTAGATGTTTGTATCACCATCATATTCCTAATATTCTTGATAATAATTTTCAAGTTAAAAGAAAAATATTCAAAAATAGCGGCACTTACAATCTAACTATTTAATAACATGCCTCATTTTTTCTATTTTTTTTTGTACAAATTTACAAATGATCTTTACTTCCGCAAGTTTATTTATTTTTTGCTTACATACTAAAATATTTTTATATTACTTGTTTGGACATAGAGAAGAGAGAAATTGCAATTAACTCTTGCTGCATTAAGATTTTTTGAAAAATAGAGTTCATTTTAGTGCTTTGTTAAAACCAAAGTACTAAAATGTTGCTTTTTTCGCACTTTTTTAGAATATGAAAACTTTACCATAGAAAAATAATTAAAAAAATGCACAACATTGTCGGTGTCAACAATTGCCAACAGTTGAAGTACAATATTTTCTCTCGATGTGGCCCGTTTTTAACAAAACCAGTGCCTAAATCTATAAAAGCCTACCAGTTTACTATGAAATACCCTTTTATAGCTCTAAATAAAAAGTGGGCATTCTTATATATAATTGTTTATATCTGGACAACATTGGGTCATGAATTTCCAATAATGGCGAGGTCGAATCGTCCATATTCGGATTTTCCGCGCGGTTTTCAAGTTATGGTGAAGGTGACAATCGTTTTGTCGCTGTTTCACTCACTGACAGACAAGGTCAAATTTTCATCCTTAATGTGGCTTGTGCAGAGCCAGAAAAGACTAAAACTCAAGCAAGCAGTGGCGGCTCGTGATCTATGAAGATGAGGTTCACAAATTTGAAAAATTGACAGTGACTGTGAATTTTCTGTTGAAGTCCCTAGATTTGCCCTTAGCGGTTTGCGTCAAGTTAATTTCGGATGTAGGTCTACCGGCATTTTCTATTTCAATTTTTTGGTCCATACTCAAAGAGCTCAAATTATTTTTCAAGTACTCTACTGTGAAAATGTTCATTATGACAATTGTTAAAATAATACAACAGAAAAGTATAAATAAAAGCCCTTATAAAATCGCTAAATGCGCCAATGGATCACGAACCACAGCAACAAGGCAAAGCAAGCGGACTGGAGCCATATAAATTCTATTTCTATGACTGAAGCACACCAAATGTGTGTGCTTTTCTCTATTGAAATTCGCGATATCCCCGGCTACTCGTCCACTGAAAAGATACAGGGGCGCGTTCAGCGGAGGCTGAAGCCAAACCAAAAACGGTTTTGCCCCTTCCACTCAAAATGCTAAAAATGGCATTGACATTGCCGAACCAGCTTTGAACGCGCAAAACCGACTGTCGTATCTTTAGTATTTTTGCTAAGCACGGACAGTCTATTTAAAAAGCAAAGGGACTGTCGGAACTTTAAGTCACTCCCTACCTTCTGTGCAAAATAAACGCATTCTCCTCACAATCCACAAGTGTGGCGTCTACAAAATTCATTGTATGCAAGAAAAAATGGAGAAACGTGTTGCACTTTTCATTTTCAAATGATTTTCTTCAAATTTTTAGGTTAGGAACACCTCCCAACTGATTTTTTTTTCGTTGGCCTCGCCCGCGGACCAATAACAACAAGCGATGCCAATTCTAGCGGCGCTTTCGAGTTCCTCCAAAACTGGTATGGCTTCAGCCGATTTTGAACGATATATGCTAACCACTTTTGCCAAGCTGGAGCCATTTCTGAACGGCTAATGCCAATTTTGGTTTGGCTCCAGCCGCCGCTGAACGCGCTCCAGATATTCCGCCGGGCTCCACCTACTTCATCGCATGTGCGAATGTTCCGCGTCATCAATCAGAGGTTTATTTCATTCGCGGCGAGAGCACCTGCTGATAGCAGGAACTGCGTTGAGCGCTTGAGACGGAAAGAGACCTGGCTGTGTTACTCATCTAATTTTGACGCGGTGCTATAATAATCAGACAATAGGAAGTTTCGGAAACATTACAAAGAATAATATAAATCAGACTTTCTATTATTACTTCCTTATTCTGTGTGGGGGTGCACGTGCTCATGTGCTCCTATGGAAGAACCGACACTGAAAGCACGGCTTCTTCTTGCTATTGGTGCTTTAAACCACGGGATCTAATTTTAAACCTCATTTTTTCCTTGTTAATTCAATCCAACCCGACCATCAAACTCAATCCGACCCAACCTCAAAAAACCCAGTCAAACCCGAGAAACCAATAGCAATAAGATGTCGTGCTTGACTTTAAGCAAAATGTCAGAAGAGCACCAGGGAACCTCGGTCTGATTTTTTTTATGTAAACAGAACAAGAAAAACTGTTTTTTTAATTTGGAAACGCACTGAAAATAAGAAATCAATCAAGAATAGGTAGATAATAAAATTTTTGGACATAACTTTTTGGTTTTTTGAGGTGAAAAAAGATTCTAGATAGTTTTATGTGAAGAGTTTTGTAAACCGTTGTATAGTTAACAAACTATGAGAAGATTATTAAAATTTTTACTACGACTATAAACTTTTTCTATGTTACCTCGCAGCTGCTTTACGCGGAAATTGTTTTAAGGTAGGGGGATTGAGTAACAGAGTAGTCAGATAACCATTTTATTCTTGATTTTTGGTAAAAATTCAACCTTTAGCAGTCGATATTCATAAGATCTCTTCTCTGCGTACGCCACTGAAAAAGCCATGTTGTATTATTTTAACAATTGTCATAATGAATATTTTTACGGTAGAGTACTTGAAAAATAATTATAGCTCTTTGAGCAACAAATTGTAATAAAAGATGCCGGATGTAAGTCATCCGAAATTAACTTTTTTAAAATTTGTGAACCTCCTCTTCATAGATCACGAGCCGCCACTGTGTGCTTGACTCTTAGTATCTCGTCTTTTCTGGATCTGCACAAGCCACATTAAGAATTGAAATTTGACCTTGTCTTTCAGTGAGTGAAGCAGTGACAAGACGATTGGCACTTTCACCATAATTTGAAAATCTGCAAGTGAAAGGCTAGTCTAACAGAGGGCGGGGCCATCCAAATATGGCCGATTCGACTCTGCCATTATTGGAAATTCACGACACAATTATTTTTTTTGAAGTAAACAAGAAGGCCCGCTTTTATTTATTTAATAGTAAACTGGTATGCTTTTATAGATTTAGGAATTAAACTTAAATATTTAGTTAATTGCGTTTACAATTGACACAATCTTCGTGTTTTTGAAGCAGGTCAATGACCTTTGTGTTACTTTTTATAAGTTTAATTTCACTATAGATGTTTTGTGATATGTTATGACTGTTCCAAACTCACATAACAAAAAAAAAAGATTGCAAAATAGTAGTTTTCCTAACAGTGCGCAAAATTGCGCTTAGAGTTAAAGGCAGGAGTAAGCCTTTCGATAGGTACCAGTGACCTATTTAGAAATCGTCTACAAAGTTTAAAAAATATTATTTTTAAAGACTTGTCGGTCTTCTCCACCAATAACATACTAAAATTTTACTAAAGGCGGTCAGATCTATTTTGTTGGTGAGAACAGTTTTAGAGCCGGGCAATTTTTTAGTCATTTTTACGTGTCTTGTTCTGTCTTCTTTTATTCCTTCCCGGGGGATCGCGCACTGTAGCATGGCAAAAGCAAAACTGAAAAGGGAAATCCAAATATTTACAGGATTTATTTTAAAGCATCAATTTGAAAGCGTTTGTTTTATCTGTCAAGCATTATTTGCTGAATCCGGGACGGTTTAGGGTTGTCATGCAGGAATAAAACTCAAGATGGGGAGAAATAATTTTATGGACTATGAAATAGTCTGACTCCCTTTGTCAACATCACTTTTGTACAGTGCGGAGGGGAATGATTTATAAAACCTATTATTACCCATTAAAAAAAGTATGCATTTTAAACATTTTTAAATAATAGTCGTTGTTTTAATGCAACAAATCTTTTTTTCTCCTTATAATTGTCAGGTCATTGTCATCACCCTCTCTATTCGTATTTAAAAAATAATCAAATAAGACCAAAAGGGTGAAAATTTTTATAATCTTAGATGAAAAAAAAATGAGTACAAAGTTAATAAATATATTTTCTTAATAAAAAAGTCGTACTTTATTTAAGTTTTTAATAGGGTATTTGTAGTAAATATTACGTTTCAGCCTGCGCGAGAGTTTTACTCTATGTATTGTATAATTTATGTATAAGGTACTGGAGGTAAATATGGCCCAGCGGATTATATGGCCCGGCCACTCTAAAATAATATTAACGAGAATATTTAAAATCTGGCAACGCCGCTTGAATCCTTTCTGAATTTGTAAGAAAACATGAAAAGAAAAAGCACGCGGCTTGGCGCCTTCTGCCTTTAGTGTACGCTGAACTGCGAAAGGGTATATTTCATCGCTTTGTTATAAAATAAAGCAAAATTCGGGGCCAAATATTTTTCGAATTTATATGTTTTGGTAAAACGCTATTGTCCCTGAATGTAAATACTGATGTTGCTATTGCATTTTCGTAAAATTTTGAAGTTTTTTTTTTCATGTTTTGTTTTGTTTTTCTTTTAATAATTAAACTTAGCGCTTTTGGGTAATATGGCCTATTGTAAAGATGGATAATATGGCTTCTTGGTATTGTTCAAAAAATGTGACACTGACAAACAAACTGATATGAGATTGTGCTCTATTTGTCTAAAATACTATCACGAAGAGTGTGTTGGCTTCGTAGCAGATGATACTGATGATTTTGAGTCTCCAAATTTATTTACTATGAGCAATATTACCTACCTCAGTCCGGTAATATGGCCAAATGTAAGGATTTTGTTTTTATTTTTTTTTTCTATTTCACAAAAATAAGAACTAAATATGTCTCTTGTAGCATTAATATGACCCTAAATAGATATAGGTTTTTAATATCTTTTTTTAATAAAGTTTCGAGAAAATGCCCGTTTTTACTTAGATGGACCATATTTGCCCCCAGTACCTTATTTCAATTCTATAAGGTAAACAATAAATGAAGAGTCCACAGGAGAAACCGAAATGTCAAATTTTTTTCAGTTTTGAGTCAAACACGGAAACAAGTCGGCTTTTAGTAGTAGATTTATATGCCGAATTAAAAAAGAGAAGATATGCGAAGCCTCACGGCGTAAATGTGATCTGAACATATCTTGTACCGTAAAAAAGGCATAGGTTCCATGCAAAAAGTGGAATTTTCTCAAAACCGGAGTAAAAAATTTGAAACTTTGTAGAAGTATAACTGCCCTCTGTACTTTACAAGTAAACATTTTTTCAGCGAAAAACTGGCGGAAAACAGCAAAGAAAATTGGAAAAAAAATATAATCAACTGTCGAATGCCGTTTTCGTTCGAGCAGAATCGCAAAAACCGATCTCGATCGAGTTTCAACGCGAACGCACTCTAGGAGAGATGTCTAGCTGCGCGATGTTGTCAAGTATATATAATTTAGGAAAAGTGATTCTCTTTTTACATTCGTAGCTGGCAAACTGTTACCATGAACCGCGTAGACGCGAACAATGAAACTAGGTTTTAATTTAAATACTTATTATTTATTAGCTTTGTACCTCTGTGTGGTTTATTTTTGAAACACTGGATTTTCATGACTGGAAGATGATACTCGGAGAGTCTTTATGCATTTGAAAAAATTTTAAACCAATAGAAATCTCCTAGGTTCTTCATTTTTTGTAACCATTGACACCATCTTTTTACAGACGAAGTTTTGTAGTAATCACGTCATACACATGCAAATCTTGTAATCTAACTCAAAGTAGTAAATCCGACAGCCATGGGAGTAATTATCCCTTCCTCAAAACTATTTAGATTTTCTTTACATGACCAATAAATTATGTAAAAAACTAATTTTTCCAAAGAAACGAAAGGAAAAAGAAATCCAAGAAAACATTCTGCGTCAAAAATTGAAGAGACTGGTTTGGAGTGGACTAGGTGGGGGGGGGTTGGGATTTAAAACCCTGTTCAGGAGATCCAGCCCAATCCACAATTAATGAATCATGATCAAGGGCCCCAGGAAGAGCTATAGCTCCCCCAGCTTTTTGACCCTTTACTCCGGTTTGTGACGTGTGTTATAATGTCTTAAATTTTAAAAATTTCGCCTGTAGTGCTATGACGTCATTATTTGTTAAAATTTTACTTTAATTCTAAGTAATTTTTATCACCAGCATTCAAAGCGTGTAATAAATGGCATTTTTAGTAAAATTTTTCTTAAAATTTTCATCTGTGGCAAATTTATGAATTGGCAACAAATCTAAATATACCACCGCAACCCGCATCTAACCCAATCTACTTTTTCAAAAATATTTTAAAAAACCTAAGACATTAACAGTAGGATTTACTAAGATCTAAAATAGTACCCCCACAGGTCCAAAAATTTACACCTCTGGGGGGTACTAAATTTTAAAATCAATTTTCAAAAAACACTTATCCATACAGAAAAGACACAAAGTTATTCATTATTTTGAATTGTTATTGTAAAATACCGCTGAATAAATGCTTTTTTTTTCTCAAAATATACCACATTTTTGGAGGAAATGCCCTAAAACTATTTTGTTTTGACAGGTTTAAAAATGGCAAATGGTGAATACGCCAAAAATTTGGCACATAATAGCTTCATTATCTGTGGGGTGGTTTCAATTTATAGCGCCCAGAAAGGATTTTTTTGTGGCAATTGGTAATAGGTTCGTTTATGATTTCCCTAAGTAACCGTTTTTACAAGGATCAATTTACCTTATTTAATATCCCAAGGTGTTCATTAACCAATAAAACACCTCCAATTTTGTCCAGAAAAAGCCTATATTTTGAACCCGTTTTCATCACAAAAAATATATTTATGAGAACACTACGAGGCAAAACAAACATAAGTGAAGGTCACTGATTATGCACGAAAAATATACCAAACAAAAAACCCAAAACATTCATATCAATTTATTTACAAACTGAAATTAAAACATTGAGGTTATCTAAAAGCTCAGTCAAGAAAACTTTCCTTACTCAAAGCCCACTCATTTCAAAGGTGTAGCTTTCATCAGTAGAGGTTGGTGCAAGCCAAGATACAAGCAGAGGTAAGAGATCCGAACGCAGCTAATATTTTGAAAGTGTCATTTCGACTGTGACAAAAATATAAAGAAAACTTGCATTTAAGTTTTAGTTAGAGTGAAATATAACCCCAATTTTAATTTGTTCTATAGAGTGTTTACTATTTAAACCCCGCGTGGGTTAAATTTTTTTTATTTTCTTTTCTTCTAAATTGAAACATTCTTCTTAAATCCAACAAAATATTGTATTAAGATGATTATTCAATAAAAAAACTTATTAAAATTCTTCTCATAAATCAAAATATGTCCAAAACTCAAGAAGGGTTGGTTTAAAATGCTTAAAACCAAAAATTTTACTTAAACTAAGGACCGTTCTAAAATAGACTAAACCCATTTAGTAAATTCCACCGTAAAAGTTTGAAAGAATTTTTTGTTTTTTTATTGTTAAAATTTTGTTTAATTTTAAGCAATTTTTTATTAACAACATTTGAAACGCGTAAAAAATAGCGCTTTATTCTTTTTCCAAAAATAGGTATTTTTGTTTCGTATACAGAGTCCATCTCTGGCTACGCCACTGATTTAGAACAGCTTTAAAGAGAGTAAGAATTAATTGCCAAGATAATATCCAACCTGCGATAGCACAGAAAAACTAAATAAAAATAAGAATGAAAAACTGTAATTTGACAAAAAATAAATTTCTTGGTAGCGCCGCAGTCATTTTTAAAAAATTGTGCTATTTTTTTGTCAAAAAATTTAATAAAATGTTAGTTTCTTACTTAAACGTTTCTTTTTATATTTTCTATTTTGCTTAGAATTCGATTAAATTTATTTGTAGTTAATTAACCACATAGCAGTGTTCTTGCTATGGAAAATGTATTTTTTCCTAAAAGCAATAAAATTAGAAGTTGTTACTTTAATAATGCTGTGAAGTGGTAAGCTTAACATACTATTAGATATATAATATTGATATTTATTTTTACCGCATTTTTATTGTTAACATTATCTGTAACAGTGGCAAATCTTGAGAGGTCAATGATTTAAAAGACCCTTTTCCTCGCTTTTTCATTGGCAAGTCGTTAATTCTATTTCGTAAGCAAGCGTTTACACTTTTGTAGAAGAATTTCTTCAGTAGAATTAGTAATAATTCTGGGATCCAAAAAAATCAAAACAATCGCATACCGTCATCATACCTCTGAATCGATTCTCAATTTGACCTGTAACTTAGTATGAGAGTTGTCATGTTAGGTTGCGTTAGAGAGGGGTTTTAGAGGGTTTAGTAAAATTAATAAACAATTTTATTTACTGATGGAAATACTGACTGGGCAGTGGGTCCCCTTGCATCGCCGGGCCTCGAGGCTTTACCTCGGGTTGCTAGATGATAGCTACGCCACTGATTTTGGATAAAAAACGGACAGAAATCTTTTTTTGCACCGGTGATAAAAAAAAAAATTGCATCGGTAACCAAAAAAGCCATGCTTTAGTTATCTACAGACAGTTACCAAAATCATGTTTTTGATGATGGTATAAAAAAAAATAATTTTAACATATTACGTACTTATTATACTGAATAAGGTATGCCAATAGGTATCATAAAATCGTGGGGCGCCACGAAGTCTTCAAACTGACATGCATTGTGTAGGTATAAGAAGTTTACTTCAATAAGAGACGACTTTAATTTTCAATATAGAGCGTCAAACGATTTTATGGCATCTTTTGCATCTATAACACATATGATAAAATTATTTTTTAACTTTTACTGCGGATTTATATAAAATTGTTTTTCTTAAAAAGTTTTTTTATTTATTTTATTGAGATTTTTGTTTTTTTTTTTGTGTTTTTGCTAAAATGTTGCTGGGACTTTAGTAAACATCGGTGTTAAATTATATCGTTCTACCATAACTTTATAAAAAATTTTGAATTTTGTGTTTAACTTTCGGGAAAAGTGGTCATTTCCTACATGTCTCAAAAGTTACCTAGGAATCCACTAAGCATGCCGAGTACCCAATGAGCATTTTCAGAAACTTCTGGTGACAGATATTTATATAATTATTATAAAGAGGGTTCCATTGATACCCTAGGGTATTTAAAAGTTTCCTACAAGAATTGAGTTTGTATATTTGTTTTATTAAAGGCTCTAAATTGATGGTACGCTAAAGTAACATAAAACTGGCGTTAACAATATTTCCACAGACATCTTTATAAAAATTAAAGTCATCAGTTCAAATGTTATATAAATTGGTGTTAACAATGTTTCCACGAACATATTTATAAAAATATAAGTCATCAGTGACAAAAGTTATATAAATTGGTGTTTGAAATCTTTCTGTCAACCCACCTATAAAACCGTAAGTAACTATCAATTAAAGATATATAATAGATTGGTTTTTAAAATATTGCTATCAACCCACTTATAAAACTTAATTAACCAACAACAAATTTATATAAGATAAGATTGAAAATATTTCGAGAGACACTTATAAAAACTTGGGAACTCACACACAATAGTTATATAAATTGGTGTATGTAATATTCTTATGAACTCATTCATAAACCTTTTTTGCCCATAAGGTTTTCTCTATAATGTTGTTATTAATTTCTTTATACAGTGATTATAATACAACTGTTTTTAGAACAAAAAAAAACAATTTAAATTTATTTTGGCAATTATAATAACAAAACAAACAAGATTTTTTAAGGTTAATTTTGTGACATCAAAAGGCGCGGAAAGTGTTGACTGGCTGCCATGTCGGAGGTATCGGTTAGTAGATTTGCGAAATCTTAATCTAGTCGGGTTTTGGAACTTGTTTTCGACGGCTTTTTAAGTAATAATTACGCAAATGAAATTATGAGACCAAAAAAGATGTTAAATGCACCTAAAAGCTTCCGCAAATATGATATTTTAATAGCTTCATTTCTCTTCGATTTTGAGTTACTTTTAAAGATGTAGTTATAAACAAATAAATATAACATGGTATGAGGTTCTTTTCTAGTGAAAAAAAACTTTATTGGTTTTGTAAACGTTAATTTTACTTTGATGTGATTTTTGTGCTATGTGGGTAATTGAGAAAAATTACGTCTATGATCTCCTTTATGCTTCGAATAAAACAGACTAAAGCGCTGAGTTTTTCTAAAATGTTTGCTTGACAACGTTGCCTAGTCGGTATCTCTCTTCAGTGCATCTGAATTGAATAGCGTTCTTACTCAGACCCCTGTATATAATTCGCACACTTTGAAAAATAAGTTGAATTGATGATGGCTTAAATAATAGGCCGAAAGCTGCTAATCAACTAAAAGAAATCTTGCACTAATACGAAGAAACAATTTTATGTCATCCATTCCAATTGATCAAATTTGAGTGCAAACAAACTAATAAACTTGTCAACCACTAAATGTCAAAGTTACAGGAAGTTTATGGGGCAAACCAATTTGGAAATACAACATTTACTAAAGTTTTTCTACAGAAAAAGGAAAAATATTATGCCTAACATGGGCGGAAAGTGACTTTTCCGCATTTGGTGACATGCCCTAATACCAAAAGCGCCATTCGTGCAACTGCCAACCCCTTCGGAAAAGTATCACTTTCCACTCTTGATAGGTACACTCGGTTGCACAGAAATTGCGTACATAGAATTTCGGGTGTCAGATGACTTTGGCTTGTTTTAAATGATACGTTAATTGATATTGACATGAATCACAAGGCCCAAAATATCCCTGGTGTGAACCGATTGCTGCAGGTTCAGTGGTCGTTTCCGCACCGACTGACGTTTTAATTAGAGAACAACTTCAGAAGTTATGGAAGTTATTATTTCCCTTTAGCTATCGGAGCCCCGAGAAAAGGAGTTACGGTAGCGCCTATCTAATAAAAGTAATTGCCTATTAGCTTATAATATTTGAGCTTTTATATAATAGAGTTTTTGAATTATCACAAAGGGAAAACAGGGTATGATTTTGTTGTTTATCGCCATAATAAATACCTATAAAAATCCAATTAGAATTAGGTGATCCGGTGTTTTTCTTTTTACAAGCTTTTATTTAACTTCACATGTAAAACAAAATTATGATTGTTTTCCACAAACCAAAACTACACTTTTTTGCACTCGACGCGCGTTTCGCTATCAACGTTAGCATCATCAGGAGACGATAAACAATGAACTAAATTAATCTACGCTCTATCTTATATACAATCCTTTAGTGGGTGGAGATAAGACTAATAATTTGTGATTGATCACGATTTTTTATCCTATCTTCCCTCAACCAAAGAATAAAGTGTACTAAACGGGATGGGTCCTCTATCTTTATTTAAACTATTTCTGGATTTAATGATTTCCATACTTTCATATGCATTCAAAAGTCTTTTGTTTGGTACACTTTTTAGAAGTTTTAGGTTATCTAATGTGAATCTATGATTGTTTTCAAAAGCATGCTCGGCCACACTTGACTTTTCTGTTCTTCCGTATTTTAAGTGTGCTAAATGTTCTTTAAAACGTGTTTGAATAGAGCGTCTCGTTTG
The DNA here is from genome assembly GCA_963921995.1 of Oxystoma pomonae. NCBI lineage: Eukaryota > Metazoa > Arthropoda > Insecta > Coleoptera > Brentidae > Oxystoma > Oxystoma pomonae. The sequence goes on from OY998168.1 coordinate 49,426,418, forward strand.
GCCAACATATTTTTTGTCACAATCCATGCAACTAATTTCGTAAATTCCACTTTTTTCTAGAACTGTAGTTTTATCCTTGGGATTTCCTAGTAAGCTTCTTATTGTGGTACCGGATTGATATACTAATTTAAGACCGGTGTTATTAAATACTTTTTGTAATCCTTTCGTATAATTAGGATTATAAGGAATTGATACAAATTTTGAGTCGCAGGTATCTTTTTGTCTGAAAAAAGTGGAATTCCGAAAGGTATTTTAAAAGGAATGTCTATTTATCAGCTTATTTATTAAGCCTTCGTCGTAACCGTTTTCACCAGCTATATTCCTAATCCTATTCTTTTCTGCTTCAAATCTTTCTTTGTTTAAGGGGAAATTTACTAATCTATATGTTAAAAAGTGCAAACAAGCAATGAAAAGAGTCACTTGGAATATACCTGTTGGTGGCCGTTCCTTTTCTGTATAAGTCAAAGTCCAATTATAATCTTATAACTAAAGTGTCTAGAAATGGCAGTGTACCGGTGTTCTCTATTTCATAAGTAAATTTAATTGTGGGAAATTTGTTATTTATTTTTTGCATAAAATTTTCAACACTAGTTACTTTAGTGTTGAATACTGCAAACACATCGTCTACATACCTGAACCATACTCTGGGGAAATACTTAAATTCTTTACTTATATCTGATTCAAATTTGCTCATAAATAGGTTGGCGATAAAAGGTGATAAACTATTACCCATTGTGGTTCCTTCTAATTGCTGGTAGTAGTTATTTTTATATTGAAAGTAATTTTGATTCATGCAGAGTTTTGCTAAAGATAGGTATTCTAAAGTCTTCTGGATTGTTTTTTCTTAGTAGTTCCTCCAGGTATTGTAAGGTATTGGGGATCGGCATACTAGGGAACAACGAACTAGCATCAAACGAGATTAAAATTTCACCTTCTTGAGTGACTTTTTCCTTTATAGGTAAATTTTTAAACTCGTTTGCTAGCCATTTCGAAATGTTGTAAGTAGGTGATCCTACAGCAGAAACTATAGGTCTAACCGATTTTCGAGGCTTGTGGATTTTCGGAAGACAATACAGTTTCGGCATAGTGGGATTGCTTACTTGTAGTTTATATTTATTTAATATTGTCAGTAATTAGTATATCAATCCGGTAACACAATAAGGAGCTTACTAGGAAATCCCAAGGATAAAACTACAGTTCTAAAAAAAAGTGGAATTTACGAAATTAGTTGCATGGATTGTGACAAAAAATATGTTGGCCAAATGAGACACTCTATTCAAACACGTTTTAAAGAACACTTAGCACACTTAAAAATACGGAAGAACAGAAAAGTCAAGTGTGGCCGAGCATGCTTCTGAAAACAATCATAGATTCACATTAGATAACCTAAAACTTCTAAAAAGTGTACCAAACAAAAGACTTTTGAAAGCATATGAAAGTATGGAAATCATTAAATCCAGAAATAGTTTAAATAAAGATAGACCCATCCCGTTTAGTAAACTTTATTCTTTGGTTGAGGGGAGATAGGATTAAAAATCGTGATCAATCACAAATTATTAGTCTTATCTTGGCCCACTAAAGGATTGTGTATAAGATATAGCGTAGATTAATTTAGTTCATTGTTTATCGTCTCCTGATGATGCTAACGTTGTTAGCGAAATGCGCGTCGAGTGCAAAAAAGTATAGTTTTGGTTTGTGGAAAACAATCATAATTTTGTTTTAGTGCAACCAAATGTTCCAAATTCCCAACATAACTTCACATGTGGTTGTTAATTAGTTGGTTTGTTACTGTGCTTGTCACAAATCTTGCACGTCAATTTTGAATACTTTTACATAATCGATCAACTTAAAAGGAGCATGATATATTTAAAAATTCAAAAATTCATAACTAAAAATTAAATGAGAGCTGCTACGAATTTGCAGTTTTCAGTTTTATGTTCCACTAATTGTCCTCTAATTTAAAAGGTAGAAACTACGTAATTTTGAGTTGCACCAAAAAACCAAATTTTACATTATATTTCTTAATAAACCTGAGATTGAAACAGTTATTGAGGATGCAAAAAGGAGTTTAAAGCAATTTAAAATTATTCTAAGTTCAACCCCTTCTGTGTACGTTTTTTAAAACAACTAGCTAAAGTAATTAATATAATCAAATTTATACCATAGAAGAAAAACAATTTTTATAATAATTTTTTATTAAAAAAAACTTTTAAAGACAAAGATTTTATTAAATGCACTTAAAAGTAGAAAATAATTTTTTTATCTTTCTTATACCATAATAAAAGCGATGGGCGCAAATTAAAATTTTTCGGTCACATCGACGATTCACCTAAGAAACAGTTGTATTACTCTATACCTAAGGACATTTTTAAAGGCTTGGCAAGCACAACAATCTCACTCGTTCTCAGCTTCTTTAGATTAAAGCATTTTCGAATGAAGAAGAATTTAGTTCTTCTTTTGTACTTCTCTCTTTGTCACCGTAAAGTTAAAATTTTTAATTTGCGCCCATCGCTTTTATTATGGTATAAGAAAGATAAAAAATTATTTCCTACTTTTGAGTGCATTTATAAAAAGTTTATTCTTCAAAAGTTTTTTTTTAGATTTGTACCCAAAATCGTCCATTTTGAATCCGCCATATTGAAATTTTCAAATCTGATCAAAAATTCATATCCCCTTTGATTAAGAACAAAATAAATCCTCGTTAGAGGGAAGTGTGTACCTAATAATACCATATTATTGTATTGTCGCCGGAACTATAATTGCATATCAAATTTGAACACACACCCTTAATTTCAAGATTTGTACCCTTAATCGTCCATTTTGAATCCGCCATATTGAAATTTTCAAATCTGATCAAAAATTCATAATTTCCGTCCTTAAACACACCTGTATGCCAATTTTGATTGAAATCGAACAAACTAAATCTTTCCCCTTCCCCCACTTCCCTCGTTAGAGGAAGGTGGGTACAATGGGTTAGCAAAACAGGATCGAAAATCGTCCATCTTGAATCCGCCATACTGAATTTCCAAAATCTGATAAAACATTCGTATTTCTTATCCGCAAAAGCTCCCCGTGTACCAATTTTAGGTGTTTCCCCCCCCCCATTCCCTTTGTAATGCATTCCAAATTTGGAGGCAATCGTATGTCTATAAGTTATTTAAAATTGGTAAGCAAAGATGACCAAAAATCTTCCATCTTGAATCCGCCATATTGAATTTTTAAAATCTGATTGAAAATTTGTTATCTTCATCCCTAATCTGCTAATATCTAACTGTAACTTATTTTTATAAATACTAATGTGTGCTATCTTAATAAGAGGAAAACAACAATACTGAAATCTGTTAAAATAAAGTTAAAATGAAGTTGGTTAAAAGTATTTCTTTACTATTAGTGAGCGGTGTGGAAAGAGGATTTTCGCGACTTTTAAATATCAAGAAGTTCTGTTTTTATGACTTTTTTGAAATGTAACCCATTAAGTATTTTAGTCTTTTTTGTAATCGAGTGTTAAAACTTGCAAATGTTATAACTAAAACATCTCTCGAAGAGAATATACGTGTGCAGTCTAGAGCTAAGTAAGTAGTTGCCAGAACAGAATTTGAGTTTTTTGTATAGATATTAGGGTTGCTTTGATCAAATAATATTGTCAAATACACATAGTGAGTGCAGTTTCCTTCTTTGTTTCATTAAAATCCAATGTACTTATTTTGAATTTGTGTGAGATTTTATCATATTTTCTTATTCCATACATTAATCTCAGACAGGATTTTTGTACTTTCTGGATTCGCTCTGTATCCACTGCATCCAGACAAGGACCATATAATTTTTCGCAATAGTTAAAGTTACTTAAAACTAGCGTGTCTGTCAGTTTAATTTTTAGACTTCTGAGTAGGACATGTCTACTGGGATATAGCATCTTTAAACTACAGTGAGCTCGTTGGAGGCATTTCTTAATGTGAGGTTTAGATCTTAATTTATTTAATTTTTGCCGTGTTTGTTGTATTGATTATTTTGTCATTTATTTTTATTTTTTTGGTTCTTTTGTTTTTTTTCCACATATTATTGCTATATATTTAGTTGGATTATTATCTCAGAGGTTATGTGCTTCCGATGTTTTCAATAATATTTCTAAGTCTTCATTTATTTCTGTATCTGCGTTTTTTAAATTTCAAAAATGCTTTTAATATGATTAACCAAAGTACAATTTTATCAAAGGTTAAAGATTAGGGATCAGGGAGGGGCGTCCAGCAGGGTGACCCTTTAGGTCTACCTTTATTTTGTTTAGTCATTCACCAAATTATTTCATCTTTAGATACAGAGCTAAATTTTTGGTATTTTAGATGACGTTATTTTGGCACGTGATCCCAAAGACGTTTTAAATAATTATAATAAACTAATATCTGCTAGTCCTGATTTAGTCCTGTCTTTAAATTTTGACAAATGAGAAACTTCCGCAATATCCAATAATCCATCGGTATTTTCTTGTTTCTTATTTATTGCCCCAAACTTACAATTAGTTCCAGTTTCTAAATTTAACTTACTCGGTTGCGTTTTTTCTATATCCTAAACTATTTTGACAATTGACAAAAAAATAAGTTTTCTGGAAAAGCTAGGAAATAAATTAAAATTTTTAGGTTCGCATATTGCATATTTTCTTTTAAAATCTTCATTTTTCAATACCACGTATATCATATCGACTTAGGTGTGTTCCCTGCTGAAAAAGCTCAGACTCTTTGGCAAAATATGATTCACTATGCCATTAAATCAAATTCGTCTTGGAATAAGAGACGCTACAACTTTATCGATATCTGCATTTTTGGGTTGCGTTAATGATGTTTGCATTTTAATAAAATCAATTTTACCGGAATACATTTTAAATTCAGAAGACACAGATTTTTCAATAGATTCAATCCCTCAAGATTTACCTAGATCTCAGAGGGAATTTGATAGTATAATTTGCCAAGTTCGCCAGAACATTCTTACTCAAGAATCTCAGGGGGATGAAGATAGGGCGCGCCTTTTGGCTCTTCGGTTTCCAAAATCTAATGCTTGGCTTAATGTCATTCCGTCTGCCTCTTTAGGAAACTTATTAGATAATTCCACATTTCTCATGGACCAGATCAATGATGTTCCTAAACAGGCTCTAATATCTGTGGAATATCCTGCATTACTCGAGCCCATTGGCATTTGTAGAAATGATTGAGAAAGGGTAGACGGCATGACATTGATTCGATGGAAGCGTGGAAAGCAGCTGATTTGGGACGCAACATGTTACCACACACTAGCTAAATCATATGTTTCAAAAACATGCAAGTCTCCTGGATCGGCTGCTTCCATTGCTGAAAACAAAAAAAATTGCAAGTATAAGGAGCTTGAGGATCGCTATATCTTCATTTCCTTTGCTGTCGAGATATTAGGTCCTTGGGGTAAGGAGGCTAAGAGTCTGGTTTCAGAGATTGCATCAAAAATCTCATCTGACCAGTCTCGGAGCTTCATCAATCAAAAAATTAGCTTGGCGGTTCAAAGAGGTAATGCGGCCTCGGTGATGGGCACTATTGGGGAAAATCTTGGATTGGACGAGATTTTTAATATATAGCTTTTTTTTTGTTGTTTTTCTGTTTTATGCTCTGTGTTGATTAGTTTTTATTTTTATTTAATTTTATAATAATTTTGATTATATATAATGTGTTAATATATAGGGTGTTCCAAAAAAAACGGCCTTTTTGGATTGCCTACAACTTCCATAATAATTACCCGAAATTTAAAATTTAAAGTTTATTTAAAAAAGGAAGCTTTGGAATTTATGAGCTTAATGTCGAAACTGACATTTCTTTAAAATTCAAGATAGCGGACAGATTTAAAAAATGGGTATTTTTGACCCCTCCTGCAAAAAAATTGTGTGAGCCACTGTAACAAAAGTATGATGTGCTCTAAATAGACTTATCCTTTAAAGGCATACACGCGTTTTGATTTTTTAAATCGGTTAAGAAATAAGAAAGTTCTGCAGTGTTCCATTTAATGCTGTTTGTGTAGTAAAAGACCGTTTCACTAAAAGTTATCATCTTTTCGACGTTATATGGTTTGGTCAAAAATTATCAGAATTTAAATATTTTAAGCTTTATTAAAAGCTAAAAGTCCAAGTTTTATGTACTTTATGTCAAAACTGCCATTTCTTTAAAATTCAAGATGGCGGAAAAATCTGAAAATTGCTTTTTTTTACCTTCCTGAAAAAAAATTGGACACCACTGTAACAAAATTAAGTTGTGCGCTAAATAGCCTTATTCTTTTAACATATACACGTTACGTTTATTTAAATCGGTTAAGAAATAAGAAAGTTATGCAGTTTCATTACTATGAGTCATCTTTTTAAGCTGACAAACTAAAAGTCCAAATTTTATGCGGCTAATGTCAAAACTGGCATTTCTTTAAAATTTAAGATAGTAGATTTGAAAAGTGGTTATTTTTTATTTTTACTGGAAAAAGGACGTGTGCGCCACTACCTTATTTTTTTAACGTAACGAATTAAAGTCGGTTAAAAAGTAAAGAAAAACTGAATTTTTATTTGTAACAATTACATACATTAATTTAAGTCATTAGGTGTTGCAAAGTAGAAGTAGGACTTAGTAGGCCATTAAAAAAAAACAAAAAACTTTAATAACTTTCTTTGCCTGTCAGAATGCGCGTTTTTACTCTATATTATTAAATCAAAATGGTGTTCCAGGCAGAACATAAGCACTTTGTAAAAAATCTGTTTGAAAGTGGAGTTACAGTGCATCAAATATCAAGACGAAGATAATTCATTACTATAGATGATGTAAAATAAGAAACCTTGCAATTAAATTAAATAAAAAAAAACTTTACTCTGCATATCTTGGCAAGACTGGGTGATTGATCCTTGTATGGATGGAAAGTCCCAGGATAATCAAAAAAAAAACCTACCATTAAAAGAAAAATTTTTTTATTTGTTCACAAAAAAAACAATACTCATTTAAGACTAAAGTAATTGGGCTATTATCACATATCTAAATTTAATTACAGTGGTGCCAGACGTTATTTTTTTGAGGGGTCAAAAATACTCAGCCCATAAAGCCGTCTGCCATCTTGAATTTTTTCTCTCTTTTCCAGTTGCCTCATAAAATTTGCCCCCGTCAAGTAATTACTAAAAGAAAATCGAATGTAAAACTACAAAACTTTCTTATTTCTTAACCGACTTTAGTAATCGTTACGTGAATATACGTTAAAAAAATTGGGGGTTATTCGAGAGGGGATAAAAAATACCCATTTTTCAAATCTGTCCGCCATTTTGAATTTTGGAGAAATGTCAATTTTTACATTAGGCGCATAAAATTTGTACTTTTAGCTATTCATAAAGCTTAAAATGTTTAGATTCTGATAATTTTTAACCAAACTGTTTGTACATCGTCGAATAAAAAGATGACTTACAGTAAGAAAACTGCATAACTTTCTTATTTCTTAGTCGATTTAAATAAACGTAACGTGTGTTGACGTTAAAAGAATAAGAATATTTAGCGCATAACTCGATTTTGTTACAGAGGCGCACACTTTTTTTTTAGGACGGATTTTTTTTTAAATCTGTCCGCCATCTTGAATTTTAAAGAAATGTCAGTTTTTATGCTGAGCGTGTAAAATCTAGACTTTTAGCTTTTAAGAAACCTTAAAATCTTTAAATTCTGATAAATTTTAATCAAATTGTATAACGTCGAATAAAAAGATGACTTATAGTAAGAAAGTTTTCTACCACGCAAACACTATCAAATTTAACACTGCAAAAATTTCTTATTTCTTAACCGATTTTAAAAAACAAAACGGTTGTACGCGTTTAAATGATAAGGCTATTTACAGCGTATCTTAAATTTATCACAGTAGCGCACACAATTTTTTTGCATCAATTTTGAAGTTTCCTTTTTCAAATAAACTTTAAATTTTAAAATTCTAAAAATTATTCTGGAAGTTGTAGGCAATCCAAAAAGTCCGTTTTTTTTGGAACACCCTTACAATCGGACATAATACATAAAATGTCCCTAAAATATTTTGTAGAATCCAAAAATTAAAAAATATACAGGGTGTTCAATTTAAAATATGAAAGTTGTTGCCAAGTTTTCCTGCAAATGGCAACACTGCAAATATATGTTAGAATAGAAAGTTTAAAAAGTTTCCATTGTATAGTTTCCAAAATATTCTAATAGGTTACTCACCTTGGGACACTCGGTATATGTATATAGCACATAATACTACACACTAATAAAAAAATTCAGGTATACCCGAGAAAAATCTGGATACCTCCTGGAAAGGTCTAGATACAGCTTGGAAAAGTCTGTATACACCCTAGAAAAGTCTGGATCCACTCTGATAAGCCTGGACACGACCGGAAAGTCTGGATGCACTCTAAAAAGCCTACATATCCTAAAAGTAATAAATAATAATAAATAAATAATTGTTTAAGTTCTCAGATAACAAAGAATGTTAAAAAGTCTGGTGACCGCAGCGGTAGAAAATAAACAAAATTGCCCGCTTAATTTTAACCGTGATCCCCTTTTATCCCCTCTCGAAAAACCCCCAATTTTTTTAACGTATATTCACGTAACGATTACTAAAGTCGGTTAAGAAATAAGAAAGTTTTGTAGTTTTACATTCGATTTTCTTTTAGTAATTAAAATTATCTTTTTTACTTGACGGGGCAAATTTTATGAGGCAACTGGAAAAGAGAGAAAAAATTATCATCTTTTAAAAATTCAAGATGGCAGACGGCTTTATGGGCTGAGTATTTTTGACCCCTCAAAAAAATAACGTCCGGCACCACTGTAATTAAATTTAGATATGTGATAATAGCTTAATTACTTTAGTCTTAATTGAGTATTGTTTTTTTTTGTGAACAAATAAAAAAATTAATTTTTCTTTTAATAGTAGGTTTTTTTTTATTATCCTGGTGCAGGTTTATTTCATCTACTTGATTAAACAAGACCTATACCTACTGAAATAATAACAATACAATAACTTAATTCTAAGGATACTAATCTAACTTGAGTTATATTTAAAAATTAGGTTTTTCATTATAAATTGTTTAAAAATTAAAATAAAAGTTAAATAAATAAAAAATTAAAAAATTGCAGATTTAAAATTTATTATTGAATAAAAGATTTTAAAATACAGGGGTCGGCATAAATCAGTGCCCGCTGTCTATAAATTTTTAATATGATTGAAATTACTAACGGAATTCATTGTTTACATACCTACTATGCGCAATAAAAATGAAATTTTAACAGCTACGTTAACCTATTGTAGTAATCTAATCCAACAAATATATGACTGTACATTAACTCGTTGCGTTTTTCAATTATTTTTCCCTCGTGCAAATCGGGGAACTGACTTATGTCGACCTCTGTATATTAAAAAACATCAGATATAAAAAAATAGGTACATATTAGCAAACAAAACAATTTTTTTTTTATTTCTTAAAATTTACAAAAATCAAAGAATAAAGAATTTGAGGAAATTTTTGAGTTTAATGTATTGCATCTCTAGATATGTAATTTAGCCAGTCCTGTAGTGCGATTTTAAAATGTTTCTGGCAAGGCTTAGATTTTACTTCTTTAGGTGAATGATTATAAATTTTAGGACCTGAAATGTGTGAATACTTACCAGAAAAGTCTGGACACATCTGGACAAAGTCTGAATACACTCTAAAAAAATCTGGGTTTAAAGTTTAGATACATCATCGAAAAGCCTGAAGATACCCTAGAAAAGTCTGAATGTACTCTAAAAAAGCTTGGCTCCACCCGAAAAAAGCTTGGATACACCCTGAGAAAGTCCAGATTCTTCCAGAAAAAATCTGGATACACACCAGAAAAGTCTGGATAAACTGTGTAAAACTCTAGATGCACTATGAAAAAGTCTGGAAACACTCTAGAAAAGTCTGGATATACTCTGAAAAAGACTGGACTCTGAATACACCTCGGAAAAGTTTGGATAGACGCTGGCAAAGTCTGGTTACACTCTAATAAAGCCGGGATACCCCCAAAAAAAGGTCGGATACACCCTGGAAGTCTGTATACACTATAAAAATGCTTAGATACACCCTGAGAAAGTCTGGAAACTCCCTACGAGAGTGGATACATCCTAGAAAAGTCAGGATACTTCCTAGAAAAGTCTCGATATCCTCTAAAAATCCCGGATAGGGTCTCTTATACTTTGAAGGAAAAATACTATAGAGAAACGTATTTCAAAGAAATGAATAATGGCGAAACTCTAATTTGTAGAAATCGAACTTTGGAGAAATTCACGTCGAAAAAATCGTAAAACAAAGAAACCGTACAAAGAAGAACTTGGTAGGGTCAAAATGAGTTCTCTGTCTGACAGCTATTTGTATTCGCGCTTACAATTAGAAAGGGCGTAGATTAAGTTATTTTTAAATTTTTTAATTAAGCAATCCGAATTGTCCTAACTAAATTTAAACCAACCCAGATCAATCCAAAACACCTAAAAACCAATCCAACCCAACCCACCGCCTTAGCATAAAAAAATTAAAAAATATATGTCTTTTCTCCGACCTTTCTTTTTCTAAGCTCGCATGCAAACTCTTGTCAAGCAGAGAACAGATTCTCGCCTTACCAATTTACGTTGTACGGTTTCTCTGTTTTAGCAAAATTGGATTTTTACAAAGTACGATTCTGCCATAGTTTGTTTCTCTAAATGACGATTCCTGCATTTTACTTTTCTGTATTTTATGGGACCTCCCCCCCCCCCGGATACACTCTGGAAAAGTTCGAATACATCCTGGAAATGTCTAAATACATCCCAAAAAAATTTGGATACACCCAAAAAAAGTCTGGAGACGCCCTGGAAAAGTTTGCATTTTTTGAGGAAATTCTGGAGTAAATCTTTACTCAATTTATTTATATATGTAATTATTTTGTAAGACCCCCGTGTAAATTAACACAAACAACTTCAAGTAGGACAATGACGAATAGTAAACACGGAAAGCCTAATTTTAGAAGCACTTTAACATTCGTGGGAAATTCCAGAGATATCCGAAAACCGAATGAGGAGAAAGGAAACACTCAGCAACATAGCTGCTTGCACAGCTAACAGGTGTGAAACTAGCGTGCGGACTTCAAATGACATTCCCACCCCCTTGATAATAAATGCCTTTTCGCTTAAGCCTGCAACATTTATTTCCGTGTTCATTCCTTCCCCACCGTTAAGAATTCTAGTCGATGAATTCTAGAGTGCCTAAACGTGTTGGTGTTTTATTTTATCAAGCCCAATAAATAAAAGATAAACTGTGAACGTTTAAGATAATGGACAATTATTTGAGGGGAATAGAGTTCATTTTTACCTGCTGGAGTCAAAAAGTAAGGTTGAAGTATCAAATTATATTTTTTTAAAATCTGAATGGTTTGGCCTATGCCAATTGAAATTTGGCACACATATTTGCTTTCTAGCAACAATGTATCACAAATTTTTAAAAAATGGCATGTAGTGCCCCTAAGGATCACAAGAGAGCGAGATGTGATATTTCACACATTGTTAGTTTTAATTTGCGCCCATTGCTTTTATTATTATTTCATCAGAATGCTAAAAATTATTTTCTACTCTTTAGTGCACTATATACTTTACAAAGGCTTGTATTTGAAATAGTATATTTCCTAACTAGTGCTGAAAGTGCACGCGATTGCAGTTGGCCGAACGACGCGTAGCGGAGTTCGGCCATGCGACAAAACAAAATTTTATGTTTTTTTATTTTTTATTAAACAATACATTACAACAACACTATACTTGCTACTCGCCACTTATTATTAATATTAATGGTAAACGTACAATTTGTCGCATTCTGCAGATTAATTGTGAAAATATTGATGTAAGGTACTTATTTTAGACATTTTCACTTTTCCGCACTAGTGCGGTAAAGTGCCACTTTCAGAACTAAAATGCGTGCGAAAAAGTGGTGGTTTCCGCATGCTAGTAGGAAAAGCTTTTTTTATACCCTAAATCGTCCATTTTGAATCCGCCATATTGAAATTTTCAAATCTGATCAAAAATTCATAATCTCCTTCCCTAAAAGCCCCTGTTTCTTAATTTTAATTAAAATCGAACAACCTAAATCTTTTCCCCCTCCCAAAGAACCACGCACAATTTAAATGGAATGGATTTCAGTGGGATTTCAACGCCGTTTAACAGCCCCTGAGAGCATTTTTTCTCATAGACACAGGTGCCAAAATGACAACGCTGAATTTAAAAATGACATTTATTTTGACACCTGTCAAACTCTGTCGAAATGGCGGAAAAATAATTAATGAAATTGAAGCTTTTGGAAAAGCGAATACCTTTCTCTTTACTCTGCTGAAGACATTAAATCGGAAACCGTAAAAACAGTGACAGTTTTCTTAACTGTCATTTACTGTTATATCCTAATAAGTGGATGATAAGCATTTATTATAGCACAAACTATTCTCAGGTATCTTTGGATGCGGTTTGCATTACGGGTGGATACTACATTGTCAAAAAATTTAAAAATAATTTTTCGGTGTCCATTCCTGCACTCCACTATCCACCTTGTTTTTGTGATCAATCTTGTATGATTTGATTCTGCAGTTGTAAATTGTCTTTGCACTAAATAACTTAAATTATATTATTTACTATACAGGGTTGGCCATTTAAAAGTGTTCACCAGGATTTTTTCAAAAACTTTAAAGAATTGCAGAAAATGCTGAAACACTTCGATTTTGTTTGTGAGGAGGAGACTTTTTGGCTATCTTAAAATTTTTATTGTGTGCATCCTCTTTGAGCGGTAAACTTTACCCCTATATTTTGAATAGGGAAAGTGGGTTGAGTCATACCTTGTTTTGAAGGTTTCCTGAATGTCTTGATAATAGTATAAAAATTTCGAAAATCTATCGATTTGCTTTTAAGATATTTACCTCTCGAAGGAATGTATCCCTGAAGAAAAAATGAAACGATAAAATGTTCTATTAACAAAAGCAAAGTCGACGTGTCCCTGGATTTCTCAAAAAAAAAATTTCTTTAAAAAAATATTTTTGGATTTGTCCATGCATCTCTGTAAGTGAATTTCTCCAAAACTAATCGATAGATTAAGGAAATTTTTACACGATTTTCAAGACGTTCAGGAGACCTTTAAAATAAGGTATCACTAGACCCACTTTCCCTATTCAGAATATAGTGGTAAAGTTTACCCCTCAAAGGGGATGCGTGTCAAAAAGTATCCCCTTTACAAAGAAAATCGATATGTTTCAGCATTTTCTTCAATTCTTAACAATATAGCTAGGGTTTTATAAACCTCTGGGTAAAAAAGGCGGAATCTCATAGTTTAAATTAAGCTGCTCTAGAAGCTCAACTGAGTCGCGATATTCTCTATCGACTACGAAAATATCGCTGCCTTGTAGCCACCCTGATAATGGACCAGCGATGTCTTCTGAAGCATCCCTAAACAAATGAATAAATGTCATGTTGTTTAAAAACAAAATAAAAATTACAAAAAATGTTTTGTATTGCGTGTAATAGTTTAAAGATGTACACTTCCGGCCACATAAAATGCGTACGCCGATTTTATATGGTGTATTATTGGCCTGGCAACTCAGTAACCTTTTAGGTAGTTCAAATTGACAAAAAACGTCACCGTCAGGTTTTGTTGTTGTCATTCGAAAAAGCCCAAATTTTGGCAAAATCAGACGGTAGTTGGTCGGTTCGAAGAGTGGCGGCCCATTACGGACGAAACAAGGGCTACAATTGTAATAAGAAGAAAGTATCAAGAAGAAGGAACTATTCGACGACGACGTGGTGTTTTTTTAATAATTTCTTTTTGATTTTGAACATTTTTGGTTTCTTGCAAAGAATTAGATTACTCAAATTTACCGATCCTGCAGAGATGCGCTGGCTATGATTAGGTTATTGCTTTCCCCTCGCTACGCAGTTCCTTCTTCTTGATATTTTTTTTCTTATTCGCACAATTGTGGTCTTGTTTCGTCTATAATATGCTTTAAGAATAAGTTTTTATAATAAAATGTTGAATAATTAAAAAAAATTGTTTTATTCATTAGTATATTAGTCTTATAGTAAAGTGTGGTCAGTCTCCTTATTTTTATGTTTACAATGTCAAAAGATCTAACCTGTAATTCGAAAACCTCAAAGTCAGTTAAAATAAGCAACGCAATTAGCAAAACTTAAATTCAACAGACCTGCAGCTAACTTCTGCTGTACGCATTTTTTGTGGCCGGAAGTGTACATCACCAGCCTACCTAAGTATACAACCAAATTCGAAGGTAAGATTTACATTCTTAATTTTTTGTCACTCGTTAGTGCCATAAGGTATTTATTTAATAAAAGAAGAAATAGAATTTTAATAATAACAATAAAAAAACAACCTAAACATCTTTCCGTATTCTAGTAAAGCAATGAAATAATTTAAGTATATGTACAATTAAGAAATATTATGAATTTTTAACTACCTAGTTTGGATTTTAATTGTTTTGTTAATTTGTTTTATTCTTGTTCTAAATTCAAATCAACTTTAAATTGAACATTACAAAAAAAACGGTATTATATGAAACAATATGTTAACTACCTTTTATTAAAACAAAGTTATGATTGTTTTCCACAAACCAAAACTACACTTTTTTGCACTCGACGCGTGTTTCGCTAACAACGTTAGCATCATCAAGAGACAATAAACAATTGTTTTTTATTGTTTTTCATGTCCTGATGATGCTAAAGTTGTTAGCGAAACGCGAGTCGAGTGCAAAAAAGTGTAGTTTTGGTTTGTGGAAAACAATCATAACTTTGTTTTAGTGCAACCAAAGGTTCCAAATTCCCAACATACCTTTTATTACTTGTTAATTATATAAGTTCTCTTTGGTTATTTTTTACGTGCAAATATTTAAAAAAAACTCTATTTTTTAGCCTGAGGAAGACAAAAACTATTGTCGAAACGTTGCTTATGAAGTAAACGTATACAACAATAACAAGGTGTCCTTATTCCCAATAATCTCTACACAAGTTGTTTAAATTATTCAGACTTGTAAAACTAAAGTTAATTGCCTTAATATTGAAGAATAATTGTTTCTAGTATCGCTATAATAAGAATAATTTCATAAAAAAAAGGTTCGTGGCATCGGACACATATTTTGATTTTCAATTCATTACGACCAGACCTCCAAGATCTAATGGATAGTCCAGAAACATACAGGCCTGTTTCATCCTTGTGAGGAATTATCAGGGTAACATAGCACTGTACCAGGGGGGCAATTCCAGTGGGCTATCGTTATGAGATAACGATCGCTATCGCCATTTTTTTCACTGTTACGGCAACATCGCTTATTGTTAAGTGAAAAGAAGAAAGCTTGAATGGCACGCAACCCGCAATACTTTCCCAAAACAACTGTCAAATGCCGACAGTCAGTCAAGTTTGTTTACCTTTCTTGGAACTTGCGGCGAAATTTCGGGAAAAATAATAATTTTCATGAACTTTTTGCACGCAATATTGATTAAAAATCTGATTACAATGTGATGGTGGACGACCGTTATCAATTTTTGATTGAATTTTGTTTGGAAAAGCCACGTTCTTTATGAAGAGAAACCCACATGGGCCTTGTGTGGAAGTGCCGCCAGATTTTTTGTTTGGGTAAGTACTTATACTTACTTTATCTTATGTTCTATTCTGTTTTTTTGGTGCTTAAAGATCACCACCTACATAATGTAAACAAAAAGATATAGTAGGTCAGTTTTAAGCACAGTTTATACATTTTGAAAAGACGTGAGCCAGTGGTCAGAAAATCGATAAATAATTTTACAAAATATTTAAGCATTATAAGACAAAAAAGTTAGGAATTAGTTAAGAATGCAGGATTTCTTTGATCCAAAGTTATTACACTGATTTTTTATTGAAAAAATCTGACATCAACTAATAATTTATCTGGACACTGACACTTGTTCGCCTATTTATCATCCATTGTGTTTATGCTTGTATTTTTTGTGGTTATTGCCAAATTACTAAATATTATGCCTTGTATAAATGATAGTACTTGCAACAGAACGCATTGAGTACCTAGTTAAAGAGAGACCGCTGATTCTGAATTGCTATGCATCACCAAGCAAAAATTTTGCATCCCTTCTCATACTGTACCCCCTTCTTCAATGATTTTCTTTTGCACAGGATAGTAGATCTTTTGAACTCCCTCCCTCTGTCCGCTATCGCCATTTAAATGGATAAATGATAGACAAGAATCATGTACCTAATTTTCGTACATTCAAATTGATTTTTCTAAAAATGTACACATTTTCTTTTTTCAAGGTTTGCAAACTTTTAATGTTTTAATGTGTAATGTACTGTTTTTTTTTAGGTCAACTGTTGAAAATCTACAAGACCATGACCCAGGCTGTAGTGCTAATAAGAGAGAAAAAAATAAATTAAAAATAAACACTTACAGTAGCTGCTCAATGGATATTGATAAATTATCCATATCAGTTTTGGTAAGTTTTCAATTCCAACACCAGATTTTAAATTTGTAGGTAGACCTATTGTCAAGTAATGCAAACTATCCAAAGATTTTGTCTCATACAGTCAAGTATTGTCAGGTATTATCGAGTTTTCGTACACCTATTGGAGGTGTTGGCCTATCGGTTTTAGATTCTGAGAATTAAAAATTAAAAATTAACTCTCTGATTAATAATAAGGCATGATTAAAAAGTAAACAAAAACTTTTAGTAAATTTTACCATCAGTATTTATAGACATTGGGTCATTACTTTTTAAATCCACCAATTTGGGATTAATTTGTTCCTCAATATTTTTAAAAATTGATAATTTTTGACAATTATATACTATAATTTACATGTATTGGTTAAAAAACCTAGATTTATTTTTTTTCTCTGTTTGTAAATATGTACTTACTTGCTTATCATTTAAAATTATGGTTTCAAGCTAGCTAATAGTAGCTTTCAAAAGACCCTGTTTAATTGGTCTAATTTTTTTTAAATATATTTTTGTGTAAAAGTAGAGTATTGTGGTTTTTAAAGAAACATCATTTTAAGTTTCGAAATTATGTCAATTATAAATATGCAATTTTTATATATTTATCCTTTGCGTTTCTACATAGTTCTAAGACCAATTTTCTCAGTTTTGTGAAAATCAAAATTCACAAAACTTTTAACTTTTCAAGCTCTCTACTGTTGATCAAATTCCTGTCTTAAAAACTGTTTTAGTTTTTATCTACTGTTTTACAAAGTTTACTAGTTCTTATCAGTAAATTATTTAACCCATCATCACACAAAATTATTAACGTTAAAAAAATTTCATGTGCAAAATGAGGCAAATAATTTAATAATAATAAAATGCAATTTTACTCGGAAATCATTTTATTGGGATAATTTCAGATAATTTCGTTTTTTTAACCGGTATCAAAGACTGTTTACCTCGACTCCCCCTTCCTTTGGGATGCCACTGGGTAACCATATATACCTATTTAACAAATCTTATGCATTTTTGTTAGATATCGTTTAAAAAAATTGGATTATTTAAGTTACATGTTTTATGCATAGATTTTATAGATGTCACTAATAAAAAGAGCAAAATTGATAATACAGTACCTAAAATGTGTTATAAAAATCTAAACTTTTTGGTTTTAGTGCATTCATTCATTCATTCATTTTTTTCCTCGTATTGAAAGATCAATATCTCAATAAATGAAAGAGTCTCAAATACAGAAATTTAATCATCAGTAGAGCATGAAAGAGTAACAATGTATGACAAGTTTTATTCATTTTGATTCAGGCCTAGATGAGAAGATTACCTTTAAATTTGGCACAAAATTGGAAAAATATTCGTAAAAAACAAAAAAAAAACACTTGGTATGGTTGTTGTCTGAAGTATTAATTCAAGTGAACTAACTGGTTAGCTGCTTAGACTATAGATTTGCATACATCACACCTATAATAAATTATTTTAAATTTATGATGTATGATGAAGATATTTAAGCATTGACCATCACTTAAGTTTCTAGATTACATTAAATATTAAGATGTGAGGTAAACAAAAGATAGTCAATAATAAAATTTTCAAAGTAGAATGTGATGTAAAACTTGTTCCGTACTTTTCTAAAAGAAACTAAATTGGCATACAGCAATAAAACTGGTGGCCAAAAAATTGGTGAGATAGTCGATTTAAGTCTAATAAGTCGGATTATACTCTTATTCAAAGGAGGAGGTGATTAAAACTTAATATCGATGTAATTGATTGATTTTACAAACCAAACCTGAAAGCTTCCAATCTTAAGTAGCCATTTCACTGGCTTATATTTTCAAATACATCTTATTTTTTTTTCAGGTTAGCAGTGCCTAAGCTGATGAAGGAAAAGATGCAATCCACCAAATATTGAAATATTAGAAAACAATTTTTAATTCTAAGTAACATTTAAACCAATAAGTAAAATTAATCAGTTTTTTATCCCAAATTTTACTATTTTTTAATAGCAATGTTAAGAGTGACAAAATCAAGTCAAATCAATTTTTTTCTTTGTAACATAATAAATTATTAATATTAAATTAAAAACTAGTATAAAGTATAAATTTAGCCAAAAAATTATATTTACCTAAATGCATTGTAAAAAATTTGTAATGTCAGTCAGTAAACCCTTAAAGTTAATTTAAAAATGTAGCATACATTTTAGGCCCTTTATTTGAAGTACTAAGTAGGTTTCTTAAATTATATTACTCAGCTTTACATTCATAAAGATTGATTTAAAGTATGCTATTTTCAAGGGTATTAGTTATAAAAATAGGTTCCTGAGGTAAGCATTTATTTGATTATTTAGAATCTATAACTTTGAGTTATTAGTTTTTCTGGTAGCCGTAAAAATAAGTTGACAAAGCAGATATTAAAAAGCTATTAAAAATTAAAATAACTTGCTTAATTAGCCAACTGCTATATAAATATCATGCTATGCTATGTGTGTGTGGGAAGAAATATCATGTAGGTAATTTAAAAATGGATGTAAAATAATGAAGAAATATCATTTAGGTAAATATTAAATCACATGAGTTCAATTTATTAAAAAATCTTCATCAATTCTTTTTTATAACAACCAGAGCTGGAAATAACTTAAAACTGTACTTAACTTTCTCCACCAAACCAATCTAAAGGCTCTTGAAAAAAAAAGCTCTGCCTTATTTTAAAAAGTTTGTAATATCTTAAATTAATATGTTTAAAATAAATTGGTTTTATAAGTGTGACAGTGAGCAGTAACTATGACCCACTCTTTTTCGATGACTCCCCCAAAAATTCTGCGAATTTTCATGAAAAAGTTCTTAAATCGTAATTACAATAAGTCCAATGTTCTATAACTATCACTTAAGTGACATTTAAATTTTTTGATTTAAACAAATGCGGCCTAAAAGAATTAAATAATAAAATTTTATTTCTGTACTATATTTTACACAACTTTTTAATTCATTAAAAGTTATCTTATTATTTTTTTAAATGGGAGAACGATTAACATTTAGCATACATGTACGTATATTGCATCAGTTTCTTCTGAAAGTTAGTTTCACTATGTCTATTGAATATCGAATCTTTGTCTACTTTCATCTTGTGCCTTGGAAGGTTGGTCTATGTCTTACTTGAATCCATCGATACTAGAATGATTCTTACATGTAGCTCCATTCAAATACCTTAGTATATTATTCCTAAAAAGAAGTATACATTTTAAGTTTTATCAAAATAATACTTATCCAAAATCTGATCACAGCTTTAAGTACTTATTTTTTCTTTGGTGAACTGCAAGAATCTAAGTCAGTAGTTTTTATTTTAAATAAACTATCTTAGTAGAACTCAAAAGATATATATGGACTCAATGGCCCTCGCTAATGCGCCCATACACGGATGCAAAGAATATATATGTCATATATGCTCACTTGTTAACTTTAAGTCCAAAATTGGTAAAGTATGTTGCATAAACTAAGCTTTAATTTCTTTTAAAAAAAAATTTACTGTATAATTTTTTCTAGGCTCATCTTACGACTATGTTCGCTAATTACTAATACCTTCTTTATCGGTGATAAACATACACACTAAAAACACAAAGAACATGCTTTTTTATTTTTTCTGCATCTGTGATTATTTGTTTTGTTAGACCTATGTTCTTGAAGCTCTTTGGCCATTTAAAGCATTTTTTAGCTAACAGGATAGTGCAAACGGTTTTTTTTTTTTAATAAAGACATTTTGTATATTAAAAACAAACAAACACCTTAACGTATCACATTCTCGCTCACCCTGACTTTAATTTAAGTAGGTAATAAACTTCAGCAAACTCAACTGGTTGGGCCATGCTTATCTATATTCTGCCATAAGGGCTTGCGTTTTCTTTTACAGAAGAGTATAAAATATAAACCCACCTTAAAAGAGCAGTCTCATAAATAGCTAGTCGGGAACTTATGATGTACAAGCTTAGGATGAGAAGTAAAACAGATATTTCCCCATAACAATTGCTAATTTTACTTACTGTGTTCTGCTCTTTATGGTGTGAACTGCAACCATCGCAGAAGAAATCATGTTAATTTTTCTCAATCATTGTAGCACCATTATTACTCAAAAGTTATATTTTTGTGCGAGTTTAGTGGTCAAAGTTGAATTGACACGGCCGCGGCCATTGTGAAACAACAAAACAAACCGCGGTGTTGCCGCGATAACGAATTCGCTCCGTAACGATATCGGTATGAGCCACTGGAATAGCCCCCCTGGCGTATGAAGCATAACATAAGCAACCACACCCAGTGAACTGACTATAGTATTTATGCTGTAAATCTAAGGTTTACATTTTACATACAATATTTCTGTTTTGTTTAGTGCAAAATTTGTTGTTTTGGAGTGTTTTTAAAGTAAAACTTATTGTATTAACATGCCTCGTAAATGTGTAAATTCAGTTAACAATTTTTGTTATATTTGTGGAGAAATAACGTTTTCTTCATAGAAACGCAATTTGACGCCTCTTGTGAAGACTGCTTACCAACATTATTTTGGAATGAAGGTAGGAGACCAGGATAAGACATGGCCTCCACAAATATGTTGCAACTCGTGTTCAGTTCTATTACGAGAATGGCTTGAAAATAAAAAACGATCGATGGCTTTTGGGGTGCCCATGGTTTGGCGGGAGCCTACAAACCACATAGATGACTGCTATTTTTGCTTGACTTCGCCTATCAATGCAGGATTGTCAATGAAAAAAAGAGGAACAGTTCAATATCCGAATCTCCCATCTACTATTCGACCTATACCAAATTCAGACAGTTTCCCAATTCCTACTCCACCTCAAACCTATGAATTGGAAGTAGAGAGTGAAGAGAATGTGGAAGATGAGGAATTAAACATGCCTTCAATATCACACGACCCTGATTTTGAAGAAAAATATGATCAGCCACGTAGATTGAGCCAGTCTGAGTCAAATGATCTCATTCGAGATTTTGTCTTGTCACAGGAGAAGTCAGAACTTCTACGATCAAGATTAAAGCAATGGAATCTTCTTCAACCAGATGTCAGGATCTCTAAGTACAGACAGCGTCAGCGGAATCTGTTACCTTTTTTAAGAAGGAGAATAATCTTGTTTTTTGCTGTGATATTAATGGTCTGATGAAAAGTTTGAAAATGGAGCATAATCCAACTGAATGAAGGCTATTCATAGACTCTTCCAAGCTTAGTTTAAAAGCTGTATTGCTTCGTAATGGTAATCGTCTTCCTTCTGTTCCTGTGGGTCACGCAGTTCATATGAAGGAGACTTATGCAAATATGGCAACCCTCCTCAACTTAATTAAATATTGTGGCGACCTAAATGTCATTGCTATACTATTAGGAATGCAATTAGGGTACACTAAATACTGTTGCTTTTTATGTACGTGGGATAGTAGAGATAGGAAATCACACTATATCCAAGTAGATTGGCCTGCAAGGAATCTTAAACCTAGTGAGAAAAATGTTGTTGCCGAGCCTACATATCAAGCTCGGTTTAATGAAGAATTTTGCCAAAGGCTTAAACCAAGATGATCAGGCTTTTAAATATTTGAGAGAAAAATTTCCCAAACTAAGTGATGCAAAAGTCAAGGAAGGCATCTTCGTTAAGCCACAAATACGTGAACTCGTAAAGGATTCTGCTTTCGACCTAGTTCTTAAAGGAAAAGAAAAGGAAGCTTGGGAAGCTCTTAAGGGAGATATTCATGGGTTTTTAGGAAAAGAAGGCAGGAAAATTACACTCAATTGGTAAAAGTACTTCTAGAAAAGTGCCATCAACTCGGATGTAATATGTCACTAAAAATACATTTCCTCCACTCCCATCTTGATTTTTTCCCACCCAGTTGTGGAGCTGTCAGTGACGAGCATAGGGAAAGATTTCACCAGGATATTTCTCTCATGGAACGGAGATATCAGGGCCGCTGGAATGAAGCAATGCTCGCGGATTACTGCTGGTTTATGTATAGGGATGCTCCAGAAATTACTTACAAGTGGAAAGCCAAAAGGCAGCCATCTCGTGAAGCCCCCAATTAATTCTTCAAATATTCAACCACCGGTGAGTGTTCTTTTGTCATTTATAATGTGTAACTGTCATTAAAAATACACCTTTTGATATTGTTAGCATTCATAATTAATATATTTCGTTACTTCATAATCCTTATTAAATGAAAAACTCATTATTTTTTATCACAGAAACTAGAGCTAATAAAAAATTTTCCTTGTCATATTCGTTTTTCGCAACCCAAAATTGGAAGGAATTAACTCATAAGTTGAAGGAAACAAAAAAAAAAATTGTTGGACAGTGTTATTGCACTGTTCTACTGGCACAAAAATTTAGAAAACATATATGATATGGCTTTTTTCATTGGCTTTAAATATAGGGTACATTATTAGGAGTCGAAAAAGCCAAAAATCACATTTTTGTATTTTTTGTCAAATCCATGGCTCTTCCTTAGTACGGCAGAATAACTTTAAAAAAATCTAACAAAGCTATTGTCGTGACGCTCCTTAGAGCTACACAACTATGCAACTAGTCTGAATAATACACGCATTTAAATAAATGGTTGTATAATAATAAAATAAATAATAAACAAAATAGTACTTACATTAAAAATACACACACTTTCTTCATCATGTTGAACGGCTTATGTCTTGGGTTGATTCTTTACTCTCAAATATCGAATCACTACTAACTGACTCCTAACCTCTCTGAAACGTTTTTATAAACCTATTCTAACATTGATAGTTCATTCAACAGGACCTTCCGACCTTTCGTTGAACTAGGATGTTAGGATAGTTAGTTATTGTAAAATACGAAAAGTTTATACTTAATAATAAATTAATAATTAAAACACCAGGTACCCTTATGACATATGCCGCCGAATTTTTTAGACCTGGACCCTCAGGTCTGTGAGACAATTTGTCGCGTACTACCTAATATTTACAATAATTAATTATGATGGCCTACTTAAAAAAATTGTTGACTAGTGAATTAAAATTAAATTATACCATAACAATTAGCTAGTTTCGTCACAAAAATATTACATTTAAAAACATTATAATATTCACTCGACCCTACTTGCTCCCATGTTTTCTTTCTTCTCGATGACCTACATTGACTTTCTGCCTACTGTTGATAGGAAGTATCTGGTTTCGATTTCTACTGAATGTGTAGCAGCGAACTCCATTAGCTTGTATATATTGCGTTAACCTTGGCCTTGCTGTGTCAGTAGATTTGCGGTGGATACCCTCATCATGTAGTTGGAACCATGCTTGATTTCCAACGTTGCCATTTTTCATTGGTAATTGTACCATTAACCATGTTGCCATTTACCCTTCCGTTGCCATGTCCATCCATACAGGACACCCTGTTATATAGCTTCTTCACTGCGGCTCCTTTAGGAACTTGACTGGATTCAACTTCCCCTTTCCATACAGTGTTGTTGGTTGTTCGCCTTGACTGTGAACAATTGTGTTTGGTTGACCTTTGTAGACTGTAGCTGTAACTGGTTATGACTGACTGGTACCACGTGACTGGTTTGGCTGAACTTTCCATCGTTCTAGGGTTCACCGCGCTATGCCACCGACTAAGCAGGACCGTGGTTGAATATGACAGTACTGGTGGTCGAATTGTTGTCATGCGATCATCTTGATTACTTCTTCTTGAGTGCACTGGGAGAGCAAGCGGTGCCGGTGAATCTGAAATGATACATACAAAATATAAGTCAAAATATTATTTATTTTTTGTGACGACTTTTTGTCCCAAAGCCTTTGGGTATGCTCTTAGATGAATAACTAGTTCCTCTGAAGTATACTTTATTATGAGCTGTATATTCAGCTATGCTATGTAACAAAATTTTTAAGATTTGCAAAAAAAAATTAAATTAGTTTTTTAAAATTTTGCTATTTATAAATTGGCAACAATGTTTTAATTAAATTCTGTCGATTCATATTTGCACCAAAAAAAATATATATTTATTTTTAAAACTTTTTATGAGTTGGCAACATTGCTTTAATTACATTTTGTGCCGCGAGCCTCATTTGTTTATAATTTTTTCACATTCTTTATCGAGGGTATTAAAACAATTCGTTTAAAATGCATGGTTAGTGCACACAATAGGAGAATTTTAATAATTAATATTTTAAAAATAATTATATACACGGGTTTTTGTCGACCTAACCCCACATTTGTACGCCCTTATCTCCCACCCATGCAAAAATATAATAAAATACAAAAAATATTTGGCGGACCGCTCAAGTGACCAAAAGTAGTGTCTACACGTGGTCTAACGCCCTGTTATTTACAATGATATTCATTCAAAGCCCTATACGCATGGACATTGACACCGAATAACAAGGTAAAAAGGAACGCTAGGAGCTCCCAATCGTGGACAGCGGCATTGTCTTGCAAGCCGTACTTTATTTTAAAAACAAAAAGAATAAACAATAGCGGGCATAGACGGGTCATACGTTCTATGCCGCCAGCGCAACGCATGGTGCGCGGGCGGTTATAAGCACGTGTGTTTTGTTTACACCGGCTTCACGTACAGTATTATTTATTACTGTCGTCTGGGTCACAATTAATAATATAGGCATTTAGCCTTTCGCCGGGAGATAGCGAGAATAGGTCCTTTTTCTCCTGAAGTTCCAGTTTGAATTTGACTGAACCACAATTTATTAAAATTTCACGCTCGGGTACGTTAGTGTCTTCTAGGTCTACCGAAGCCTTATTTTTACTTACCCATTTTTGTACCAATTTTAGAGTTATGTACGTTAAAAATAAAAGCAAGAAGAGAAAGGTAATCGCAAAAATTATATCATAAAAATAATTAATACTTGAGTTATTTGACAGATCCTCTGCCCTCGCAAAATTCACTTTAAATGCTCCAGCACTTTCTTCCACTAGGTAAGGTTTTTCCTCGATATTCGCCATAATGGCGGTGGCTACGTTGATTAATAATCTAAAACTTTTATTTATTTTACTTTTAAGTATTTTGAATAACTTTTTGATATTACTAAAATAAATTGGTAATTATTTACTGACAATCTTAATTGTGGTCCCAACATTAACTTGTATGTTAACAATTTTCAAAAGTTTCTAAACTTTTTCGTATTTTTTTTAAAATATTTAGTTGGGTATTATAAAATATTATTTAATTTGCTTATAGACCATCTTTACTATTGCCTCAACATTTATCGAAATGTTGCACTAATACGGCTGTATTTTATAAACCATATTATTAAATTAATTATCTATATGCATCTACATAACTAACAACATTAAAACAAAAATTTAATATTAAGATTATAATTAATTGTATGTCCTTTACAGAATTAAAAGGTATTTTTTAGAGGTTAAAGTGGTACTTTAAATCCCTAAGGATTTAAAATAATTTGGGGATTTAAAATTATAATAATTATATTAGGTATGTAAAATACTACTTTAATCCTTGAAACGAGGGATTTAAAGAATATTTTAATTTATAAACGTGACTAAAGTGTATTTTAATTCACTCGACAAATTAAAGTCGAGATAAAGAGTGCCACTTTAATCCCTATAGGTTTATGCCTAATGTACTATTAGCATGATCTGGCAACAAAATCAGTAATAATTTTTAACTTATTATTTGAATAAAAAATCTTACTCATTTATTTTTTTCTTTACTATTCTAAATCTACTCAATCATAACTTTACGTCGGTAATTTTGGTGGTTTTTATAAATTTTGTAAATATTTATCGAAATGTTTCAAATTTTTATCTTATTAATAAGTTGTTTAGAACGTCCTGATTGGATTTTGTTCTTGAACTTTTTCGGGAATAATCCCGATAATATCTTTTAATATCCTTGTTGCGAGCCTCTTGAGCATCTTCGGTTAGCTGTCCAATAGGCAGCAGAGCATGTTGAATAATTTTTGGAGCTTGAATTAAAAGTTTGTGCACTGAGGGTTTAAGAAACGTTATTATAACCAAAAGAAAGCTTTATAAGTTTGACGGACTTTCGTGGCTTGTTAAATTTATAAAAACTAAACGGTAAAAGTCTTGTCAAACTTAAATAAAACCATATTTTGTTTGCCATCTAAAAATTTTTAGAAAAAAAAGTTTTTATTTTTCTTAGATTTCTTTCACCATTTTGAATCTTGAAAGTATAGTTTAGTCGAAAATTGTTATCAATTATCTTTAAAACGCAGTCTGTTTTACCAAGATCGGTTAATGATTTTAAAAGTTATTACAAGTAAAAGTGTACAAGTACATGAATAATATAACAATAAAACCAATTCAATTTTTTAAAAATTTCAAAATGGCGTGGTTTGGTTTGCGACGCTAGTGGCCACGTCGCAATGTCCTCTGCGCAGCCAATTTTTGCATCATTTAAAAGCTTAATGTTCACAGAATATTCTGTATATTAAAACTCTGTGGAATTGTGTGGAATTCGATAGTTTAAATCTTCGAGAACCCAATAATTCATTTTTAAAATTACTTTTTTGCAAAATTTTGTTTATCAATTATATCTATATTACAAAATAACATAATAAAAAAAAAATATAACATATTTTTTATCTACGTACCTTCAGTCACTTGCTCCATCCCCAAAAATATTTTAAATATGCATATTTTTTGCAATAAATTAGCCGCTTCTTTTTGCATTTAATTCTGTTTAAGTTGTGACGTGTATAGCTAACCAAAACAGCATTATTAAAAATCCAGACCCACTTGGATGCAAAGAAGCACAACATAGGTGACTAAAAATGCAATAATAAATTTAAATGCATGATTGATTTGGTCAACTTTTGATCAGCTTTTTGGGTCAAATACCCCAATGTGCGCGCCTGTCGGGACAAAGCAAAATGTTAAAGGATGCAAATACCAATAAGAATGAAATTTGCGAGTAGGACGTAAAAAGCGGAACCTGCGAAAATGTACCGGTTACTGAAAGAAGACCGTTCAAAATACATAATGTCCAATATAAATCCATCGGATGCCACAACTAAACAAGCTTTGACTAAATTATAATGTTTGTGTGTCTTTGAACAACAAAATTAGAACTTTTTAAAATTTTAAAGTATGTGCAATCAATGTAGGTGGTAGTGGTACTTTTTAAAACGTTAAAATTAATAAAAATCTGTTAAGGTACACAAAAGTTATTAGAAATAAAAAAACAAAGAGCAGGGCGTATCCTGAGGTTATAATATACTTTCTTGTGACAGTAAAAGGTCTGTTTATGCGAACTTAACATAGTTACTATTATTCTGTTTTTTTAAATTCATTGGTTCAAGAGAGAGTTCAAGCATACCAGGAAATTACCCGCCTAACACCCTTCAACCCCGCATTATTAACCATCTTCTATATATATATGCGTGGTAGAAAGGTGTACAGGCGGGTATTTTCTGGGTATGGTATAGTATGCTGGACCTCTCTTAGACGAATGCATTTAGAAACAGAAAACAATAGTACTTATGGTAAGCTCGCAAAAACGGACTAAATTATTCAGATATTTAATACCGTACAATACAATCGTTGGTAAAACGATTGAAATCTTTTTATTTCATACTTTATTGTAATATACTCCATTACGTTATCGCTTTCAGTCTAGGAAATGATACATTACATCACTAGTCCCGTAAAGTAACTAAAAAAAATAAGACTAAAGTAATGGATTTCACTTACAGTATGAAATAAAACGTTGTACGATACACTGCCGTGAAATGTCATTAAAGTACTCGTCTAGAAAGACACGGCTCCTTCTTCGCGTCGCCTTGTACTTTAATAGAGGATTTTCCGGCCTTGTAACGTAAATTACTGATTTGCGGACGTAAATTTAAAATCGCAAGCAGTTGCCACGTCCCCACTACTGTCGCAAACCATTTCGCCGCAGATCCACTTCGTCGCAAACAATTGGGTCGCGGATCCTCACTGTCGCATAGGACATTACGACGTGCACACTAGCGTCGCAGACAATTCCGTAGCAAATCCACAACGTCGCAAATATATTCCGTCGCATACAACAAAATAGCGTATTAAATTATTAGAAGCTTACGGGACCAGTGGAGAATTTGGGGTGCTGGGTGGGGAAATATAGAAAAACTAGTAAAAACCACTAAATTAATCTAACCAATCTGCCCTAACCAAACTAACCTAATCTAACCATCCTAACCTAATCTAAAAAACCTAACCAAACCAACATAACCTAGCCAACCTACTACAAACGTACCTGTGATTCTCTCATAATTCTGAAGTCGATTGGAATTAATTTACATACACAATGCTAATGAGCACGTCGCAATGTCCAATGCGACGGAATGTATTCGTGACGATTTGGATTTGCGACGAAATTGCTTGCGACGCTAGTGGGCACGTCGCAATGTCCTATGCGATGGAGAAGATCCGTGACCCAATTGCTTGTGACGATGTGGATGTGCGACGAAATGGTTTATGACGCTAGTGCCCACGTCGCAATGTCCTCTGCAGCGAAATGAACCCGCGGCGCAAATTTTTGCGACGGTTTGGCTCCGTGACGAAAGTGTCTGCGATGGAGGAGTGAGGACGTCGCAATTGTTTGCGACTTTAAATTTACGACCAGTTGTCTCCAATACAGATTTTCTAAAACTAATCAACCTTTCTGATTATTTTGCAAAGTTATATCGACGACGTAGGAATATTTGGTTAGCCATGTAAATATTCTAGATGATAGTTTCCTTAGAACCTTTATAAAGTCGTTTTATAGTTATACCAACTCTATAGTTCTATTAATCTAAAAGATATTTGCCGTTGTGTCGTACCATTTTTTTGCATAAATTTTGTACAGGGTGATAATTCTTACTAAAATACTGTATATTTTTTTACGTATTCCGACTGTTAGTTGAGGTCCCACTTCCGTAAATGCCGATATGATTAAAAATACCCCCTTTCTATATCAAAAGGGTTAAGATCATAAAAATTAAAAAACCTATTTAATAATGTAGTGACCATTTTTCACTTTTTGTTTTTCTCTACAAGAATTGTCAAAAAATTATATTTATATAGCAAAACACCTTTACGAAAAACCACTCTGTACAGATCTGGCGAAAAAAAAGTAGGACATTTAAAATATATATTTGCTTTTTTTAGTATGTTACTCTTTAAGTTCAGATATTTATTGGTTTGGCCACCATTCGTCATTTGATTTATTTACTATTATGACAAACACAAGTGTCAAATATATCAAGGTAAATAACGAGAGGTTAACTAACAAATGACTAACAATGTAAATATGGGGTGTTATATCTACCCATATTTCAATTCCGTGTCCTACTTTTTTTCGCCGGGAGTGTACTTCCATTTGTTGCAAATTGTAGAGCTCTTTACTGTTACTGTTGAGCATTCGCTATTTCCAGTAAATTAAATATTTTATTTTTGAGTCTGGCGTACAATCGTATAACTATGAGATAAATAACGGCCCTGCCCTTGCATTTTCTAAAGAAAAAGCCGTAGCGATAATAACTCTCCCAATCAAGTTAGCATGGAAAAAACGCAGACCCCAAAAATCCTATGGGCGCGAGCAGTCTGCATCAGGCATGCGCAGTAGATTTTTCACCTATGGCCTTGCCCATGGCCAACCCTGATTTGTACATTATTTTGTTTGTTTTTCAAAGTTATTATTGTTACACATTTTGCGACCCTTGGGCCATTATAGTATCTCATAGTTATATGTGTACAATGCACGTAGAGGGTGTACCACTATATTTTTTTAGGGCTAGAAAATATCAAATGTCAAATTTTTCATTGGGTTTTCTATTTTAAATAGACCCTATATATATATATATATATATATGTATAGACCCCTTCTTCCTTATTCCAAAAATGCTTAATATATTACCTTTTATCTTTAACGGTCAACAAACAAATTGACAAAGAGTATCAATGTTCAACAAAAATGTGAATGTTGTGAACAAGGCGCTAGCCGAGTGACACGCAAGTGTAAGAAATTTACTTTTTATCGAGTTGTGTACGCTATATTTCCTACGAACACTGATGAATTGCACTAATTTTTGAAAAATTGGTCTTTAATTTTGCACAAATCAAATGAAACAGCTTTTCTGCACATGTGTTGCAAATTACTTTTCCACACATGGTCGAGGGAAAAGTATGGTGACAGTTAACGTCATCGTACACTTTTCCACGCATGTGCAGAAAAGTACTTTTACACACTTGCCCGAAAAAATTTCCGCTCACGGGTCAAATTTTACGTTTTCTAAAGATGCAAATTGTGTGAAATCCATCATTTTCATATGTGGTCCTACGAAAAAGTAATTTTTATTTTACTTGATAACCGTCAAAAAAAAACCTGGTGTACTATTAAAAATAAAAAATCTAATGTCAAAATTTGACATTTATAATGGCATTCCACAATTTTGAAGGACATAATTTAAAAAGTTAAAAAAAACTAGAGCAACTTTTATCCACTACCTTTATAGTAAATGACATTTTCGATCCGCATTTGAGGGGCAAAAATGCCACTTTACCTCCCTAAGGAGTTTTACTTATTTTACTTTCCTCTGAGAGGATATCATTGTGGCGATAACTGAAGGGTCAAAATATAGCGAGAAACTCTGTACATCCCAACAAATGTTTCCCATTACTAAACTTTTGAGGATCAAATATACAAAGAATAGATTGGTCGTTTGACATTTTTTTTAACAAGTAGCACTCTGGAAACTTAAGTGCTTGCTCTGCACTGAGAAATTTTCAGCTTTGCTGGCTCCTACTTCGCCAAAGCAACTTGCTTAAAAGCAAAGCTTTTTGCTGCGTAGCTATTATTTTTTTTGCTAGAGCCATTAACAAATGTATTGGAGTTTTAGAAAAAATACTTTGATATTCTAGCAAAAACTCTGCTGTTCTTGCGAAATTGTTTGGCAACATAGGGGCCAGCCAAAATCAGTTTATCAAAAAATTCTCAGTGTGGGACCTTATAATGGTTTCCTGATAAATTTGGTGCGCCACTCGAAGTGCACTAATACTGGCTTGGTGCTGTCAAAAAATTGCGTCGGTGCAGTCTGAGTGCAACATGAAAAAAAACTGCACCCAAACCAGAACACTCGTTTCATTTAAAAACCTAACTTAATGTATATAAAAGTAGCTTAGGACCATTGAAAAAGTATTTTTGAGGTTGATTAGTGGGTTTTGACTTAAAAGATAAAGGCGGGAAAAAGTTTTCGGTGCGCCACGAGCCCTCAGAGCCGGTGCGGAAAAAGAAGAAATTATCAGTTTTCCAATGGAACATGAAAACTGAAAAAGTGCACCCCAATGGAACAGCAGCACCGACTGCACTAGTGGCGCACCAGTTTTACCAATGGAAAGTGCTATTGTCATGCAAAGAGCAAAGTCAATTGAATTTCAAGTACGATTAGATTAAAATAAGGTAACGTTATACGAATGTTAGTCAGATAACGTAAAATCTCTAATATCCCACGATAAATCGAATTTACCAGCGGCGTGCGATGAAATTTCAAGTGAGTGAAGCAATTTTTAAAAACTCACCTTATTTTTAATGTAATTCGATTCTTCGATCACTTTTTACAAAGTCGTCAATGACGTCATCATAAAATTCCGCCGTAAAAACAGCAGTCAGTAGACAAACACCCACGTAGTTTACCTACGTGCAAAGCAGTAGATCTACTGAAAAATCATTAGACCTGGCAACGCTGACTGGTGCTGCCGGCGTATTATAGCTGCAAACTACAGGGGTCGGATTTTCGAATCCATTCGAAAATATCCGCATACGAGTACTAAACAATAGTTAATTTTTTTGTCACTCTCTTTCTATACCGTGTGAAATGAGAGGCGAAAGATAGGCCGGTATATGTAGACCGCGTTCGAATTTGACTGGTTTAACACAATATGGGTGGAGGGCATTCGTGTTGTTTCGCATGAAAAACTGGTTATTCTTTCACGTACTACCCATGAATCAGCATATCGGCAGGTTTTTTGCATACTTTTCTATACGGTATAGGAAGAGACGGAAGTAGTCGCATGCGAATAATTTCATATGGTTTCGAAAACAGGCCCCAGCACCTAGCAGCGGGGATAACTTCTATTGGATTTTTCTAAAGTAGTGAAAGGCCGTGCGCACACGACACGCGGGCAGACTTTCTGCTGTGACTCGGTTTGAGTCAAGGCCGCATTTGTTAAGGGCTTGATATTTAAAATAATTTTTAGCATTTTTATTACAATCTAAAGTAATTGTTTTCTATTTCAAAAATTACATTTAAGTAGATGATGTTTTTTAGCGAAAGCACAGCTTCTCTTGCTTCCATGGACCGCACGCCGCAGGAATTTACTGAAATTGGTAAACCTACTTAATCAGTATAATACTGAATATTTTACTTTTTGCAGAGAACTCTCCTACTTCTACAAACCAGTAGATACTGACTACATCTGTAGCAAAAGCAACTTCTCAGGAATGCACCTTTGCAGTGATCTACCTCCCTTTGTAAACGGCACCAAGGAGTGTAACCTCACCTATTACGAAAAGAGGCTACCTCGGTTCATCAATAACGATTCATATTGTATAAATTGGCACTTGTATTATTCCACGTGTAGCGATAATAATCCTAATCCGTTTCAGAACACCATTTCGTTTGATAATATTGGGTTGGCATGGATAGCGATATTTTTGGTAAGTAAGTAGGTAAATTTATAAAATCTAAGTAGACCAGATTCTATTGTTAGAGCACGGAGTTAATGTATTTTTTTCCACTTACACGAGATAAAAATGGCACTTTTTATCCCGGAAATTTAAAACAAGGATAAAAAGTAAAAGACACGATAAAAGGTAAAAAAAGAGGAATGAAAAGTAAAAGCAGAGACAAAAAGTAAAAAAGTCCTTTCTTTCACAACGACAGAATTTACCTTTTATCAATAAAAGAAACAACTAAAGAGCTGATTCCCAGTTAAATCTGACACAATTTAATTTAATTTATGTGTGCCATTTTTTACATTGTGTATCCTTTTTTTATACCCATAATAAATTTAAGGATAAGATACCATACAATAAGTGATAAAATATGCGACAAATATTTTAGATACATCTGTACATAAGTACATACAGGGAGTTTTAAATTGGGCAATTTTGGTGGATTTAAGGTACTTCAAGGAGAAATACACAAAATCTGGACCCCACTTTAATGTGAAAACATTTTGGGATGAGATCTATAACTTTTTTATTTGTGAAAATTTCTGTTTGATGTAAGAGGCTTTTTTGTAGATTTTTTAAAGCAAAATTCGACTGTGAAACTGGATTTTCTCCGCCACTTTTAGTTTTGATATGTAACACAAAGTTGGTATTTTTTTAAAATAAGTTTTTAATTTCCTCTGAGAAGATGTAGTTGTGTTTTATTTTTTATATATTTTTATTCTTTTTTTTTACTTACTTATTTTTCAAATAATATTCTATTTACTTATTTTAGTCACTTTTTATATTATTACGAAATATAATTTTTAAAAAAATCAAGTAGCTACTAAAAAAATTATATATAAAATTCAAAAAATAAAAGACAAAAAGCGTGATACATTATTTTAAAGGAAATTTAAAACTGTTTTTAAAAATCAAGTACAAAAGAGATATTATGTAAGGAAAATACCAACTTTGTGTTTTATATATTAAAAACTAAAAGTAACAGAGAAAATCCAGTTTAATACTTCAAATCTGCTTTAAAACTTGTATAGAAACTTTCACAAATAAAGTTTTTATCTATCTTTCTTGGAAGTAGCTTAAACCTCCTAAAAGTGACCAATTTGGAATACCCTATACTTAGCCCTTTTTTTTGTATCTTTCTTTCTTGTACATTTTTAAAACCCTTTATAGACGAGGGCTTTTCAAGCTCTAAATGTCTCTTTTTAAGGCTTAATGTAAGTAGCTACATTGGAGTATTTCAAGAACTTATATGTGTCATCCTCTAAGTAAAAGTTAATCTCCTTTATATCAGGGAATTTTCGAAATGAAGCCAACAATAATCTCTATATAAAGATGCTAGAAAAATTAAAAAAAAACGTGCATTTTAATTAGATGGCAACGTGGGCGTGTGCGTTAGTCAATGCGCTCGGTCGATTTCCATTAAAGTATATATATATATATATATATATATACAGTAATTCTTCACAACGGTCCTCGTCAAAACGCTAGTTTCTAATCCTTGCAGTTTTATCACCCAACAACGGAAAATAAAAGTGAACCGATCTACCGACAATAGACACTTTAAGTTGGTCATTGGATGTACACGCCTTCCTTTTATCTGTACAAAAGCCAAGACTTCCGCTCGATTACAGATATCAAAGTCCAATCAATCTCTGCGGTCTATCGTTGATCTTTTTCATCAAGGTCACGTCATTTGCATGTATAACGTTCATAATGATGCTAACCTACGTAGCATAGCGTTTGCGGCATGTTGCTAACGTAAAGATGTCATCAAATACGCGGCGAGTTTTGCCAACCGGAGCCAAAAATCAATAGACGAGCGGTCGAATCAAAGAAAGCAAGATAGAAATACAGAAACATCCGAGCCGGAAAATCTCACATATACCGCCTTAAATGTCCGTATCCACCAACGCATTTTTTCTCCAATTAACTTTTAATTGCGGTTAGCGAGTAAATTCGGTATCCACCAACAAAATTTTTGCGTTATTCGCGCCGTTTATCAACCCGGCCGATGTTGGGCGATTAAAGAAGTTAAAGTTTGTTTTGATTTGTTGAATTGTTTTTTTTTTAATATGGAAGATATATTCTATCATGACGATTTGGATGTGTTGGACATAACTAATGATGGACTTCCAAAGCGATGGAACGAGAGACCAAATTATTTTGAGACTATGGACGACAAAAAACTTTTGACGACAAAAAACTTTTTGAAAATCCACTCAGCGCCGGTAACAGCATACAGAAGGACCTAGACAAGATCCATTTATGGTGCACAGAATGGCTACTGCCACTTAACATCGAGAAATGTACAGTAGTCCACTTTGGCAGCAACAATCCTCAACGTAGCTACTCCATCAACGGAACAATACTAGAAGTTACCAGTCGCCAAAAAGACCTTGGGGTTACAGTAACAGACGATTTATCATGGTCTCAGCAGGTCACAGAAGCTGTCAAAAAGGCTAACAGCACCCTCTATATTGCCCAAAAAGTATTTCCTAAACCTGAATCAGAATTCGCCGTTAAACTGTACACGACCTACATAAGACCTATATTAGAGTTTGCTGCACCCGTTTGGAACCCCTGGCTAATTGGCGACCAAACTATGATAGAAAAGGTTCAACGAAAAGCTACAAAATGGCCCCCGAAGCTCAGAAATTTTACTTATGAAGAGAAGCTAAATAAACTAAAACTACAGCCTCTATCCCTCCGTCGTACACGTGGGGACTTAATTCAACTGTACAGAATGACACACGATCAGTTTCCATCGACAACCCCTCTTGTGACTTTAAACGATGATCAAAGACTCAGGAGCCATCCCTTCAAAATTCGTAAGGAGCAATTCCGAACGAGTCACAGGCTACATTTTCTCAGCAACCGACACTTTGATGAATGGAACAGCCTGCCTGTCGATGTGGTCAAAGCTCCAAATTTATCAATATTTAAAAAAAGACTAGATAAGCATTGGGAGACAACAAATCGATAAGTCTAGTTTTATTTAGAAATTTCTACATTTTTTATCTTAATTAATTTTATTATTTAAACATTATCATGCGATTGTTACTATGTACCAGTTATTGTTGATTTAATCTTTTTTGTGCTATAATAGGATTTATCCTCAGCACATTATTTCAATAAAATAATAATAATAATAATAATAATAATAATAATAATAACAGGGGGTTCTTTAGAAGATTTCGGCTCACAAAGCTTTTAGACTTCAGACTTATTTACCTTTCATAAGCTTCTTTTAAGTTTTTTTTATTTGTTTCACCTTTTATTTAACTGTTTATTAACGTGTGTAGTTAATAATTTTCATAAAATAAAAACAAATACAATTAAAAGTGAAGTAGATGTTCTATTTATCTAAAAACCAAATAAATACATTAATAAAACAAAGAACAAATGCAGATAACTATTGCACATAGACATGCCTAAATAAATCACATTGGTCAGTTAGATATTGCATATCACAAAAAAACATGTCTTTCAACAGCAGAAAATACACCTAAATTAGTAACCTCATCAATTAGGATCTTAATAAAAAACAATGGTCCATCTCAACTAATTTTGTTTAAGTTTTTAAAACTATCTACATGGTTTAATGGTATTACATATAGGCTTTTTGCCCAAGGACAATAGTTACTTGTTTGGGTTACTTGTCATGACGTCACGGTTACTTTCAGTGACCATGCATAGTTGTGACATTATCATAGAAAAACATGAGAAATATAAAAAAATAATACAAATTTAAAAACCATAAACAATCGGTAAACTGCACTTTGAACCGTACATTTTTTAAGTAACCATGTCTCATAGGCTGGTAAGATATTCTGGTTACTCGTGACGTCATGACTTGGATTACTGTATGAAGAAAAATTGAAAACTAGCAACTGGTTTACCTGGTAACTTGTGGTTACTTCGAGGAAAAACTCTTTTTGACACTGTCAATCACCAGTCATCATAAAAAGTCTACCCTACCTAAAATTTTTAAGTAATGAAAGTGAAAGAAAAAAAAATTAAAGATCCTGTAACATTTTAATCTAAAACTTTTAGGTTTTTTTTTCTCTTTGTAATATAAAAAAAAAACATTTTTTTGAAAGACAAGAAATTTTTAAAAAGAGAAATAGAAAATTATTATTTTTATACACAAATCTGTAACCAGTGTGGACAAAACTTCATTTCTGCAACCTTTAAGTCGAGGTCCTATAAAACTTGATTTTTCTAAATTCATATTTTATTATTTTTCTTCTTTAATTATTGTAACTTTAAAACCTCTTTTTTCTTAAAGTGATTCTGTCACCTAGGGCATAATTTTTGGTGATAACAGTTTCAAAATAAAACTGTCAAAAAATGTAGAATTTAAATAATTTCAGTAAAATCTGGAAGAGCAACATGTTTTTCTTGATATAAAAAATATCTCAACCTTATGAACTACTTTCTTAGTTATAAGGTACTCAATATATCTAAAAATTAACAAACATCCTAAATAAATCACTTTTAAGCTGAGAAGATTATTACCCACAGACCTTCTAGGTCGGTGATAACTGGAAACAATCTTTTTTGACATTTTATTAACAAAAGTGGGTTGTGCTCCTCCTCAAGTAAAAAGCCCCATTGCAGCACCTACCATAATGTCGTTGGTTCAGTAAACAGTGATGTGGTGCCTCAGATAGATTTAATTTTGGCAGTATTGCTTTATTAAACATTTTTTAAGTAGATTTTGCAATGGGAACCTGTCAAGTAATACAAGGGAATAAGTATCCTATTCTAAAACTATACAAATACTGAGTGACTTAAAAAAAAAATAAAAAATAAATATAACAAATATTTTCAAACATCTAATCCAGTCACAAGATGGCTAATAGTTTTTCCTCCTGATAATTCTCCCATACATATCATATCACATAAAAATTCACAATAACGAACCGTCTAAACTATATTTTTTTATTTGTTTGTAACGACTTGTTGGGCTGATAAAATTTAAGGCACTTTTACTTTAACTTAACCCTCTTATCTGAACGCATGTGAGTTATAAAATGTCACTATGTTGACTTCGTTGCAAAGGATTTATTTTTGAAAGGGCCATTTATATACACATTTTGCAATCCTTGG
Organism: Oxystoma pomonae; assembly: GCA_963921995.1. NCBI lineage: Eukaryota > Metazoa > Arthropoda > Insecta > Coleoptera > Brentidae > Oxystoma > Oxystoma pomonae. The sequence goes on from OY998168.1 coordinate 49,464,724, forward strand.
GCCATTATAGTATTTCATAATTATATGCACCCAGCATACTGTTCAATGCCTACTTTTGTTTACCACACACTGTGTGAAAAAACACACTGTGTGAAAAAACAAACTTTCGACAAATCCACTTTTTTACACTACACGACTGAAAATGAGCAGTTATTTATTGGAAATAATGCTGGCGACAGCAAACTGATCAGCTCCAAACAGAACCGATTCGGCCGTCCCCGGATAACTTGAGTTTCAGTCGCAACAGCTGGGGAACGTATTTTCTGATAGGTTTTAAAAATAAATAAACAAAAACTGAAACAAAATTAAAAAGTAAACAGAAAAGATAACATTTTATATTAAAAATTTTTTGACATATTCAGTGTTACCAGTAGATACACACCAAATATGCTGCGTTGCCAGCTCTTTTTTTTTTAATCGAGTTAACCCTGATTAGGTAATTATTTCAAAAAAAAAAGTTGGTGGACAGGTAAACTTGTTTAGCCGCGATTAGCAAGTTAATTACAATTAGCTAGCCCTAAATAGAGTGTTTAATGGTGGATATGGACAAAAGTGTCTATTATAAAATCTCGTAAATCTTTTCTAAAAGTTTTGACGCGGTTTTTTTTTTGGATGGATTAGACACAATAAAAAGGTATGAGTATACTGCAATTTTATGGCACATAAAAAAACCACTGCGGTAGCATCAAGAGTACTTTATATCAATAACACCCGGATAAATAATTAGGTTTTAATCATTTTTAATAAAATGACGTGTTGTTATTAATTAATAAAGAGTCAGAGCCAATTCCTATAATTGCCATTCAGGAATATGGATGGGAGCTCCCATTAATGTTATAAACAACTTACGTTTGTGTTTCTAAATTTTAAGGTGATATCGTTGGAGGGATGGACAGAAATAATGTACTACGTCCAAGATGGACATAGTTTTTGGGACTGGATATATTTTGTTTTGTTAATTGTGGTAAGTATGAAACGTATTACTTAATACGAAAAAACAGTAAATTAAATTAACATCCAAAAATAACTCCACCCCCAGGGCAGTTAGCTGAAAAAATGACTTTAAGGAGAATTTTTTGTAATCAAGCTTTTTTACTAGATGGTATTACCTATCAATAGTACTTCGTAAGTAAAAGTTACACCTCCAAGAGCGCTTGCCTTCCCCGCCATATTGAATTGAAAATGGCCGACAAGGGTATTATTCAAAAAATCATAACTTTCTTATTTGTGAGCACATTTTACTCCGTTGCATATAATATTCTCCGTTGTGTATTTTAGATTGGCTCATTTTTCATGATCAATCTCTGCCTGGTTGTCATAGCCACCCAATTTTCCGAAACGAAGAAACGGGAAATGGAAAGAATGCGACTCGAAAGGGCCCGATTTCAAAGCAGCAGTACCTTGGCGTCTTCGACCAATAACAGCGAACCTACTAGCTGTTACGCAGAAATAGTCAAGTACATTGCACATTTGTGGAGAAGGAGTAAACGGTAGGTTATACGCGATGCCCTATAATTTTTTTTATTGTCTTGTATGCTTTACGATATTATTATCTCACAAAAAATCCCCAAGCCTCCAAGAAAGGCGTCACCCTTAAAGGTATATTTTTTAACTAACACAAATACAATACTGTATTTGTGAACTGAGCAAAAATTAATAATAATAGAATAATAATTTGTATTTAGCTTTTGTTCAGAATTTTGTATTATATAAAGTTATAAGTAAAACAGAAAATTCAACACTGTATTTTTTCTTTTTAAATTATATCAAAAACTGTAATTAATTGGATTTTCAGAATACGATTTCATTTTAATAATGACCCAAAATAAAGCGAAATATTTTTTATATTGTACAACTAATTTTTAATTCAACATACCAATATGGGGGATGAGGGACTATTAAAATCGTCAAATTTTTACTTTTCTTAATTTTATCAAAAAACCTTAATCGACGAAAAAAAAAAGTTTTCTGTCTGTCTGTCTGTATACACGATAACTCAAGAACGCCTTAATAGATTTTAACGAAATTTGGTACCAAAATCCTTTATCGACTGACCATGAACTGATTGACTTTTGGGTAGGGTGGTGGGGGGTTGAAGGGGGAAAAAGGAGGATAAAATATTTAAAAAAATTGTAACTTTGGAACAAAAGCAAGTAGCGATATACGATTTTCAGATTTAAGTTTCCATGAATATGGACTACAAATTTTGTTATAAAATCTAAATTTGTAGAAGCTTTAGTTTCCAAGTTATTTGAAAAATTGTTAAAATATATTAAAAAAATCATAACTTCAGAAGAAATGCAGCTATTGATATGCGGTTTTCAGATTTTGGTTTTCGTAAATATTACCCAATAATTTTGTTGGTTCAAATCTTTCAAAGCTACAGTTTTCAAGATATTTTCATATCCTTTCAACATAAAATAACTGATTGTATGGTGGACTATCCGTGTTTTCTAGCACAAATTTTTGTATTATTAAATTGTTTTTTTTTTCAATGGCATAGCCAGGGGGGAGGGCAGTTATTTTTAACCCCCCCCTCCCAGGGAGTCCAATCCAATCTACAATAAATTAATCATGCATGAACGTCACGTCAAGGGCGCCAAGGGAAGCTATAGCCCCCCCTTTTTTGATTGGCAATTAAAAATGTGTTAGAAATGGCATCTTTAGTATAATTTTCTTAAAATTTTTCTAAAATCTATATCTACCACCAATCGACCTTTTCAAAAATATTTTACAAAAAACATAAAAGATAAAAATTTTTAAAGAGTTTTTTATGTGTTTTGACAAAGTTTTTTTCCGCGGCGCTGACACATTATTATTTGTTACAATTTTCTTCAATTTTAAGTAATTTTTTTTGTCAACGACATTTCAAACGCGTAAAAACTAGCATTTAAGGTTTAATTTAAAAAAAAACTGAGACTAGATCGCTAGAGAATTCTATTATATAGCTCAGCCTACACACTTTTAGAGGCCACGTGACGGCGCTAACCTCATCAGTAAAAATCAATAGGTACCTACCAAATTTTGAAAAAATTGCAATAGGTAGGGAGTTGATCTTTATTAAATCACGAAAACCCCTTCCTCCGGAGCCGATTTCTGGTCACGCCACTGTTTTTTATTAACTCTGTGTTTCGAACTTCCATTCTCTATATTGTATTTATATACACGACGTTTCGATTAGTACAATCTCTGATCGTCTTCAGAAGCAAATTGATGTTTTGTAAACTGATGTTTGCACCTGAAGACGATCAGAGATTGTACTGATCGAAATGTCGTGTATAAATAAAATATAGACAATGAAACTCCGAAACAGAGTTATTTTCAAATACATCATTGTCTCAAACTTTCAAACAATCTGTTTTTTATATTCTAACATCTGTAAATAAGTAAATACCAATGGTTTCCAAACTTTTTCAGGGCGCCCCTACTCGCAATATGCATATATAGGCTCGATTAATAGCGGATGCGGCGCCGGCGTTGCCAAACGTAACTTAAAGTTTACCTTATCAGGAGCGCCTGGCGGCGCCCCTGGTTTCTTCTCGCGGCACCGCGGCGCACACTTTGGGAACCACTGCACTAGATAATAAAAGGTTTTAATCCCGTTCAAAGCATCGGTAAGCATCAATATACAGGCGAGATTGTAAACTCAACAGACTTTTTTTTACCGATGCCATCAGTTTTTTGACAAATGACATATAACGTTTATCTATTAAAAAAACGCCATAAAATTCAGTCAGAATTTAGCTATAGCCTAGATTTTTTTCCAAATGCAAAATTTGTGTTTTTGTTAGAAAAGGTATTGCCATAAAGACGAAGAAAAAAATTCTCATAAGTCAAGGAGAATGGCAACCAGCCCAAATTAAATATTTTTTATCTCCCTAGTCCTCGAAAACTATCTTTAAAATTTTAAACATCTTATGGCGCCGGCAAACGTTGATAAAAATAAATTTTAAATAAATTTAAAAAAATTGTAACAACAGAGTCGGTGAGCATCGATGCCATCAATTGACGAATTTGTATAATTGACCATTTTCCGAGTTTGACAGACTGGGTAAACAAAAAAAATAAAAAATTAATAGGTAAATTTTGGTGGCATCCTGATTTTCGACATAACCAAACTTTTTTGTTTTTAATTTGCGAAAATAAACAAACGGACACATTGAATTTAAGTTAAAATTTACGTAAAAACTAAAGATATAATGTAATACAATCCTCACGTGGTTACTGCTGCAGAGTGAGGGCCACGAAAAGCTGGTTTAAAGATCAGCTCATGCTCCAAAACATTTTCAAAAATTCATTTATAATAATTTGGCTTTTTGTCCAAGGGTTCCCACCAAAATTTCCCTGTCAATTTTTTTGTTGGTCATTTTATTTTTTATTTCCCAGCCCATGAATGTCACCAAGAATCATGGATGAATTTAAAAACTCGATTGATTTCACCCGTGAAGTTCATCGGTCAATTTACAAACTAGCCCTACCTAACGCGTTCAAAACAAATCCAGCTGCAGACACTAGATTTTCGACTCGTTTATACCATGTTTTGAACGAGGCTTAATTTTATGGTGGATGCGATGACAGAGCAGTTGATTGCACACGTTGCGTATGTTGGGATGTACGTAACCTTACGTATTATTTTCCAGCGCTACCGGCATCAGTGCAGGCCCCGGCTGAACGTGCCGGGCGGCCGGAAATCGTACTGTTTTTACTGGGGGGACATGTGTAAAGAGTTTATTATGCACAAAGTTTTTGTCTAAATTTTAATAAATGTTTGTAAACAACATTCAAGACTCCCTTCCTGTCTAGATTTCACATCAACCCAGCTTGTCTGAACAGCTTTTTTCAAATATTATTTTTTCAAATATTTTTAAGAATTTTAATTTTTAACTATAAAAATCTTTGCCTGCTGCGCTATAAAATCATTGATTATCACAATTTTAGTTCAATGTTAAACAATTTTTTTCAACAGCAACAAAAATGTAAAATTTTCGCCTGCGCCTCACTGAAGACGTGATGGCAACAAAAAAGCAAACCCAGTTCGCCTCGTCGGCTAACCCAATCCACTTTTTTTTAAATATTTTACAAAAAGCTACATGCTCTCATTTTGTTTTAAACACTTTCCTCAAGCCCGTTTCTCACTGTGTATTTTCTCTATGCATCTTGACCACCATGCAATTGACCCGAAAAAGATGAACGGAAAAGAACTTGTTCTAATTTATGTAAAAAGATGCATGGATTTTGAGTAATTTTTAGTGATTTCCGCTGCGCCAACATAAATATTATGTTGGAAAACTTGGAAGCTAGTCAATTATCAGCTGTTAAACTAAGGTTATGTTCTGGTTTTTAAATCAAACCAAAGATGCATCTGCAAGATGTACGAGGAAAATGCATAGTGAGAAACGGGCTTTAGAGTATCTAGGGTAAGTACGCAAGTAACAATTTTTAGTTGTCTCAGTTGCCATAACTAAGAAATACACTAAAATTAACGTTGCATAAAGTACAAAAACTAGTCATTTGTGCAACGGTCTCTATGATGGACGAGAGAACGACGCCATACCGTTGTTATTAACTAGGGTAAATTTGTCAACCCTCTAACGACGTTTTTTTACTAGAATATTGTTGAGTTTTCAACGACCGGAACGAACGACCAATCAACGACGCCAAAACGTTGATAATTAACCAGATTTAATTAATTTACGTCCTTTCAACGTTTCTCTTTACGAGACAATTTCAAAATATAACTGTATCTGACAACTATAATAGGGCAACCTTTTTAGTCGGAAAGAAATTGACTTCGGGGGAGGTTTTTAAGGATAAATAATTAAAAAAAAATAATTTGAAGTAAAAATGTGGTTATAACCAGGCTTGTCGGGAGGGAGGGTTAACCTCAAAACCCCCCCTCTCAGTGCATCAGTGTTTTTAGTAAGTCAAATTATTTTGTGTTTTATTTTGTGGTGAATATGATTTGATTTATTTTGGGCTAATTTCAAATATTTTTATACCTAGGATAAATATATAAAATACATTCAATATTATTATTTGTGTAGTTAAAGGTTAAACTACAAAAAATCCGAGATTAACACGTGTAAAAAAATTACATTTTTGAAATTTTTTTTATATTTTGGCTACAAATCTAGAATTATTTTTTTCTTTTCGTACACACCAATCCAGTCCAACACCTACTCAACCGAGCCCCGTGTAAAAAAAGCTATCCACCACCACCACTGGTATTATCCAGGGGCGGCAATTAACTAATTTGTCTGAATACGCCCCTGATCAGTGTAACAAATATATCTTTATAACATTATTCTCTTTCTCGTAGGAGAGTCCTAAAGAAAATTCGACTATACAGGGTAAGAAATGAGTTAAGAAGAGATGAGAAAATGATAGCAGGAGAGACATTAAGACTAAATTATACAAGAAGACACCATCCAAATTGTCCGAGGTTAAGGACAAACGTTAGTTTTGTAAGTATCCATATAAAAGCTGTAACATGTTTGGTGGCCACTTCTTTGACAATGTGGCGAGGGGGATTTTACTGATTTTTGTACTGCTGCAGAAATAAAATATATGGAGAGTAAACTATCAAAATTCCAATGATCTGAATACTTTTGCTTCGAAAATATATTTTCTCGCTTTCTTTGAAGATCAGAATCTCTTTCTTGGCGTTCAACGGGCCACCCGCGATTATTAAACCACTGCTGGCGCCATTAATCGGTGGATAATAAACATAGTTTGGTTTTATTAAAAACAGATAAAAAACTTAAATTTTTTAGAAAAACCTTTTCAGAAAATAAAAATTTAGAGCAATTTTCTGCAAAACCTTGTAAAAATTTTCATCTCACATTTCACATTTCACATGATTGATTTGTAGCATAATTCTCTCCAAAAATTTAGCTTGCGGCGCTATAACTTTATTAATCTAGAAGATTTGAGTTTAACTTTAAATCAAAAATGGCATTTTGAGTGTAATTTTCTGAAAAATGTTCACCTACTGCTTATTTAGGCCTAATGTTGACAACAAATTTTTTGTAAATAAACAATTTAAAATTTCGTCAATCCTCCCTTTAGATTCAAGACCAGATTCTCGCTTGTAGGCACCTGTTTTTTTTAAAGAAGCTCGTGGAGCCGTGTTAGGTCATGATTTTGATGGGGAAGAATTGCTAATCTGTAGTCTTTTCTTTGGTCAATTGGGTTTTAAATATAGTCAAGTAGTTTTTATCAAATCAGAGGCTTTTAAAATAGACGTCTTTTTGTTTGTCAAAGGGTTTTTAATCAAAATCAAAACTTCTGTTAAAATGACGAAAATATCAAAACAATAAAAAACAAGTCAACAAAATATAACGTGAACATTTCTCCAGCCCAACGGTGAGATAAAAGTCTTCAATCACGGCTGAACATGGTAGTGGTCGTCTTCATTTGGTTTAGGACATTTTCGGGTTTTATCATTACGGAGTAGATTCAACATCTAGAAGACATAGTTTGACACCAGTTGTCTATACTCTCCTGTCTTCGTCCTCACATCTGCTACTCGGATCTGGTTGTCTCGGCCCGAATATACTTTCGTGATCAATCCTTCAGGCCACATATTTCGGGGTAAATTTTCGTCGATTATTATTACAACATCGCCTACTTTGACTTGTCGGTTAGAAAGATTCCATTTTGCTCTTCTGGTTAAGATTGGTAGGTATTCCTTGATCCATTTTTTCCAAAATTGATCAGTCAAAAATTGTGCTCTCTTCCAATGTTTTCTTGATATCATGTCGTATTCGCTGAATTGGCCTGGTGATGGTATGGCGCTTGAGGTTCCTAACAAAAAATAATTGGGTATCAATGTTTCAGAGTCGTTGTTGTCTAATGAAACGTGAGTCAATGGTCTGCTATTTATTATGTTCTCAACTTCAAGTAATAAAGTGTGCAAAACTTCTTCTGTTGGTGACTTCTTTAAGAATGTTACACAATGCAATTTTGATAGATTTTATCAATCATTCCCAGCATCCGCCCATAAGGGGAGCTCCAGGGGTATAAATTTCCTTTCCACGTGATCTGAAGTCAAACTTGATTTAATTTTGTCTTGATCTAATTTCAAAAGCACTCTCTTCAACTCGGTCTTACTTCCTCTAAAATTCGTACCGTTATCAGAATAGATTCTATTGCAGTAACCACGTCGACATATAAATCTTCTTATTGCCATTATAGTTGAATCAGTACTTAGATTTGAAGCAATTTCAATATGTATAGCTCTTATGTTTAAACAAGTAAACAATACTCCATACCTTTTTTCTTGACGTCTTCCAACTGTTACATACAAAGGTCCAAAATAGTCGATCCCTGTGAGTAAACGGACGTATATGTGACATAAATCGATCTTCTGGTAATGGTGCCATTTCTGGTTTGCTTGGACTAGCACGTTTAAACTTACAGATCAAACAATGATGCCAACTTTCTACTGTTTTATTGTTTTTCAAATTGACCAAATCTTCATAAAAATTTTCTTGTTGAACTAACTTTATCCATAATTTTTCGGCGTTCTCTATTTCTTCAGGCTTCAATTCTCCTAAGTTATTTGCCAATTTTCTGTTTTTCTCTATAAATCTTATTATCCATCCTGTAGCTCGAATTAATCTCAACCATTTTGAAAATCTCTCTTTTTCTGGTAAACATTTTGCCAACTGAAGTTTAGTTTCTGTATTCACTCCCACAAATTTTTTCTTTACTTCTAAAAGTTTTATTTCTCGACATATTGGCAAACAAAAATCTGCATTTTTCCTTGTATTTTATGTATCCTTTTCATTATTTTTTAAAAATTTAAGTTTGTGTTTATAAATATATTTACCTTACTTATAAATTAAGATAAAAGGCAATGTTAAAATTTTTAAATCTTGTTCTACATGATTTCCTCTGACTGATACTTAAAGTACATCTCACGATTATTTTCTGTTTTATAAAGATATTATCAGCCCCAAAAACAAATACCATAATTTAAATTTTGACTTTTGACTTGAACTCTCTTAGAAGTAGAAAGTAACATATAGAATTCAGTTTTTGGTAAAGTTCGTTGCTATGATGTTTCTGATCTAACTGCTGATCTATTGTTAATCCTAGAAACTTAGTATGTGTCGATTTTATTAGTGATGAATTATTTAATTTTAAATTTGTTTCTAAATTATTTTTATTTTCATGAGTATTAAATCTAATAAATGTAAGGAGTTTTGAGTAAACCATTGTCCTAGATTTTTTAAATTAAGATTACAATTCTCTTCAACTTCATTATTTGATTTTCCTGAAACGAAAATTGTAAAATCATCACACAAGGAAGTTAATGAACCATTATTTATATATGAATTTAAAGTATTAACATATATTTTTTTAAAAAATGGCCCAAGGATGGATCCCTGCGGTACACCTATGTTTATGTTTAGTTTTCCTGAAGAAAGTCTCATTGCTACTTTTTATTACAACATATTGTGGCAAGTCAGTGAGAAAACTTTCGGCCCATCGAAGAAGAGCTCCACGAATACCATACGACTTACGTTTACACAATGGTATTTTATGATTGACACAGTCGAAGGCTGGACTTAAGTCACAAAATATTCCCGTACTTTGCAAACTTTTTATTACCTCATCAACCCCGTTCGAAAACCGAACTGATTCCTAATACATTATTATAACTAATACATTTTGTTTATTCAAAAAAATTTCTAATCTATTAAGGTAACAGTACTCCAAAACTTTTGTAAAAATTGAACCCAATGCCACCGAAGGATAATTTTCAATTTCTTGGAAATTCCCTTTTATATAAACAGTAATAATCTTATTAATTTTAAGTACTTTTGGAAAAATTCCCTCCTCAAACGATAAATTAATGAGATACATGAGCACTTGTCCAATAGGATTAATAATCTTTTTCAACAAGAAACCCGAGACATTATCGTAACCGCTTCATTTTTGACCCTTAATTTTCCTTTCTATAACTACTACAAACTATAACCAGAAGTTCATTAACTGAAATAGGAGCCAAGAACATGTTTTTCTGAGAAAAAAATACTAAATTTTCTAAAGTATCTGATTTTTCAATGTTTTTATTGACGTTTAATGGGGCTTCTTAAAAGAATTTGTTAAAAGCTTTAGCCAATATTTTCCCATCATTCTGAAATTTGTTGTTTATGTTGAGGGATATTTCGGCAGAGAAGGATTTTTTCCCGGTGACCTCTTTAACCACGTTCCATTCCTCTTTGTCAGTATTTTTACACAAAAATTTGTACAAATCTAATAATTCTGGATGCCTATTTTTTAGTTAAAATAACTTTCTAAGGGCAGCACTGGATTTCCTTATGCCTTGATTTGCCCATCTTTTATTTTGGTTTTTATTATTATTATAAAATTTTCTAATAGGAAAATGCTTATGAAAATAAAATAGCAATACATTACGGAAAATTTGCAAAGCGTTACTGACATCGTTCTCTTGGTATACTGAATCCCAGGTCTCGTTTGCCAATTCATTATAAAAACTTTGAATTTTAAATTCTGAAAAAACTCGTCTGTGACTTAAAGAACTTACATCACTAACATCCTGACCCAACATATCCAACAATATCGCTCGATGGTCAATATACAACGTATTTTTATCCATCCAAATATTAATATCAATATTACCATAAATATGATTTTGAATAGCAGATTTTCTAGTAGGTTCATTAATAAGGTTTCTTACGTTAAAAGTTGCAAAAATGTGTTGAAGAGCTTCATAATCATATCATTTTATCTCTAGCTCTGTAGGGATTCTTATTAAAGTTTCCCTCCTCTCTCTCTCCTCAGAAAAAAACTTTTTATTTGGCGAGTAAAGTCGATGAAGGATATCTAATAGTTTGTTACAAAGTATTTTAAAATTCCCATCCGGCGATCTATAACACACGACGACAGCAAATTTTAGATTTGAAGTCAGCTCAAGATTTACTGCACACAACTCAGAATGAAGTTCCTCATAAAATTGACTTAAATCTAACGATGTGTTCTTTACTGATTTATGGCACCATAGAGCTACACCACCTCTTTGATGCATGACTCTATTATAACATGCAACCTTGATAAAGTCCGGAAAATTAATGAAAGATGGATCGTTTCAAGTTTCACACGAACAAACAATTTTTATATGAAACTTAAACAAGTAATCTATTGACCACTGTTCTGCCTTTGATCACTATTATTATCGGAAAATTCAGAACCTAAAGAATTTTTGTAACACCAGTCTTTCGGTTTGATCATCCTCACATTCTTTCAAAATTGATATCCTGTCAAAATTAACATCTTTGATTTGTTTTTTACTAAAATTTCTTGTTGTTTTTTGTATAATTGTTAATAAATGCCAATAGGCAAAGATCGTTGCCAAAATCTACTCAAGCGGAAATTCAAATAAATTGCATTCATCCTGAGGCACCAGAATGCGATTTCTAAACAAAGTGTCACCATCAAGGGTATTTGAAAACCCATACTTTTCGAAGGTAACACATTTCAATTGCAAAATTGCCAAACCAACCAAATGTAAATTTCATGGTGTTCAAACTTCAAATGTAGATACACATGCATTAGAAATGTTGTGAAAAAGAAAAAAATTAAGACAATGAAAGTTCGAAACTCTACTTTACTCTCAAGTTCAACATTACTTTCTTAAAGTAAATACTTCAACGCATCGGTATCGGTATACCTAACGCGTTCAAAAAAAAGACACTAAATTTTTAACTTTTTTACGGCATGTTTCGAACGAGGCCTGCTTTTATGGTGAATGTGATGGGAGAACAGCCGACTCCACTCGTTGCGTACGAAGGGATGTACGTATTGTTACGGATCTATCAACGTACGCAACGATTGCAATCAGCTGTTCAGGCCTCGCTTCCAATATAACAGCGGGTCGCGTTCAAAACATGGCATATACGAGTGAGAAATATAGTGTCTTTTGGCTGCGTTTTAAACGCGTTAAATATAGGGATACCGATGCGTTGAAATATTTACTTTAAGTGTCTATTGTCTATCATCTTTAAACAACAACATTAACATAATCGCGTAAATACGAAAAGCTGGATTAAAAAAAATATATATTGTAATTGTAATTGCCAACAGTAAGTAAGTAAGTGAGACGCATCTCAGAAATTAAATAGGAAACGAGGGTAAACCCTACATTTTTATTTTTTTAGACTTTCGTAAAGACATTTAAAAAACCTTCAAAATAAGGTCCCACTTGACCCACTTTAAATTATGATGGTGAAACTCACCCCTCGCAAATTTATGAATAAAAAGTGTCCCCTTACAATAACAAATTGACGTGTTCGAGGTTCGATACTCCGTTGCTACTTTCGTTGCTACACCCTGTATAGAATTTGACATCAACCCTGATGCTGGCTGGTTTATTGTGTTTATTTTTTATTTTGTACCAGATACTTCTAGAATGGGGTGCAAAATTATAGTTTGTTTTTTAATTAGCATTAATAATCGCATGGGTGGCTGTCTTTCTGGGTGACCTTCTATTTAAACTGTATTTTATTAATTTGTGCTAAATGTTTGAAAATGATTTTGTCTGTCTACATTACAGTAAACTTTGGTGAAAAGTACTATTTAATTTTGATAAAATTTAAACGAAAAATTAAAAGTTATTTGGTAAAAATCGATTAACCCTCTAAAATATTTTTACAAAGTACCTGTGAACTATACCAAATTTCAAAACCCAATTTTTACACTACCTTTTAGCCTTTCTGCTTTTAAGTTTTTTCTCAAGACTTTTACTTTAGGATGTAGTCAGAAGAAATAACCACTTTAGTAAATAAACAGATTTTTCGCTTTATCTACTGTCACTCACTATTTTCAATTAGCAAAACAAGTGCATGATATGCTATGGAACTCCAAAATACACCATGTAAACAAACTGAGTCAAACTATCCTCCAGAAGGCTAAATTTGTTTATCTTATTCAATAACGCCCTCAAGCGTGATATAATACCGCTCCAAAGTTTACACTTTGCCTCGGAGCAAGATGGATGGATGGAATAAGATTAAATTGTTTGTAATCCAGATCGAAATATGCTTACCCTAAGAAAAAAATACCTTTTGTTTACTTTATTTACTTAAAAAAATTATTCTTTATTTTAAAAACAACCGGGTCGTTATTATGCTCACGACGATGTCTTTATAATTTGTGACATCACCATAAAATTAGCTACTTTTTGGCGAAATTAGCTACCAAATTTGGTAAAAATTAAAAAAAAAACATATGTGTTTAATAAAAGACCTTTATCATATTGCCCGTTGGGACCCAACATATTTTGTTTTTATATTACCTAGATACTTCTAATATGCAAAAAATATCAAAAGTCAAACTTTGCAATACAATAATATATCAACTATTTTTTTGTCCAAAACGTAGTAATAAGCAAGTAACCTTTAATTTTTTTTTTCTTCTGTATTTCCATTTTTTGCAAATTTTTTACGACGTCTAACACCCATTGTGCGATTTGTTTTTCCTTAAGATCTTTCTTCTTCAAGGCAATTTTCACGACGTGTGCTTCATATTTTTTATTTTTGCAGACAATTAGATATTATTAATTTTCTCTTCTTCTTCTTTTTTACGCTTACCTTTCTCTTCTTTTAGCGTCTCTTGCTGTTATTTTTCTTTTTTTTGTTCGAGAAACGCGGTATAGTTTTTATGTGTGCTATGTGCTAAGTCAATCAATTTATTTTATTGTCATTATACTATTAGTGCAGGCGCATGTCGATAATTTTCATCCCGTGGGATTTTGAATGAAGGAGTTTTTTGACTATGTGGCATTAATAGCTCTTTAGTCACACAATCAAGTGTTACTGGATGTTTTGTTCGCATCCGTTTAGAAGGGGTTGATATGACGTCATCTTTCAAGATGGCGGCCAAAAATCATAAAAGATACAATTTTCTCAAACGGGGTATGATTATACTCGATTCCATGTAACTCGAGGACAAGAATTTTAAAAAATTCACTTTTAAGGTCATCCAACTAACAGTTGAGTTCTTATAACTATTTGTAACAAAATTTGAATTTTAATTGTATTAATTAGACGGTATATTGTATAATTTAAAATAACAAAAAAGAAATGTAAAACAGCCTCCACGTTATCAACATTACTCTCAATTACATATGATAGCATAGTTTGGTCAGAATTAAACGTCCCTTCCGTTTGTTTTAGCCTCTTATTTAACCAATAAATGAACTGCGTAAAAAAGGACAAGAATCTAAGTCATTTTTACCGGGGTATATTTCGAAGTTTATCCTTAAAAGATAGATTTTATCTCTGAGCTTAAAGGTTTTATAAAAAGCAGTTTTTTATTTTATATGGTATTTTCAAGGTCAATCAAGGTCACACATCAACAAATCCATTTTTTCGTACTAAGCGGCGATAAGTCCACCACCTTGCCTTTTCTTGTTTACAAAATTGAATAAAATAAAATGTAGTGGATGTGTCGCCATTTAGATATATCAGCCGCCATATTGAAAGGCGTCATAGCTGAACCATGGTCCTCGTCGCGTTAATAGTTGTTAAATAGCACCATTTTACTGGGGTATTTTTTAAGATCATTAAGCTCTAAGGCCAATTTTGACATACATGGTTAATATTTTCAGATATATTTGAAGTTCGTATAACAAAACTTTAAATTATGGAGATTTTTTTAAAGAGATGATGACAAAAATCGAGTTTTTTATGATTTTTAAGGTCATTTGAGGTCGGATGACATTGAAAGTGATTTTTTTTTGGAATGCTAGTCCTCGATTTATATGTAATCAAGTATAACCATGCCCCGGTTGCAAAAATTGTATTTTTTATGATTTTTGGCCGCCATCTTGAAATAGGACGTCATATCAACCTCTTCTACATGGATGCGAAAAAAACACCCGGTAACACTCGATTGTGTGACTAAAGAGCTATCATTTCCACATAGTCACAAAACTCCTTTATCCAAAATTCCACGGACTTACACATGCGCCTTCACTATATTGAGAGTTCCACAATTCATGCATGTTTTATTTTTGGTCAAAACGTGCTTAGAAACTGACAATCTTCTTTCTATTTTAGCATTACCGTGTGAAAGACTCAAGGATAGTTTTATGACTTGGGAAAGAAGAGGAAATTTTAAAGAATTATTATCTTCCCTCTTCATATTGATATAATAGCTCCAATATATGTCTACTCTTGAGTTATAATGTCCATCCGGTAGTTTCTCTAAATGTTGGACGTCTACCAATTGGTACTTGATATATCAGCCGCCATATTGAAGCGCGTCATAGCTGACTCAATTTTTTTTAACCGCATTGTTGAACTTGATCTTCTTATCTTTCTTGTCAAATTTGGTTCTCTTCGCTTTAATAGTTGATGACTAGCGCCCTTTAGTATGTTATTTTTGCAATATGTTAATTTTACTGGGCTATTTTTCAAGGTCATGAAGCTTCAAAATGCATAAAACTCTAAGGATAGAATTTAGCATATATGCCTAATAGTTTGAGATATATTTGAAGTTGGACTGACAAAACTTCGAATTATTAAGATTTTTTGAAGAGAAAATGGCAAAAATCTTGTTTTTTTTAGCTACTGTTTGTCGAAACTAGCTACTTTTAGCTACTGCTCAAAAATTTAGCTACTTTTAGCGAGTTTAGCTACCCGCGCCTATGCCCAAAAAAAAATCTAAAAACAAGTTGCAAAGTAACATTTGTATTACACTTAAAGCACAAAAAATTTGTTTCCTCATAAATGTATTGACAAAATTTAGACAGTAATATTATTACGAGTCCTACATTTAATCAGGTACTAGGCTATTTAGTTTTAAGTGTTCTTTTGTTCGTTATTTATTTATTGAGGCACGAGTTTATTTATTGTTAATTGTTGTATTTTTAGCCCATATCTTGTAGTCTAACAGAGTTGGCGGAGCGTGGCGCGCTACGAGGCAATTCGCGAAAAGTCTAGGCGAAAGTATTCTCGAGTGGTCGGGACTGTTCAGTCGGCCTGGAGCGTGCCCTTGCGGCCAGTATTAAGTCTTAATTTAATTATCGAGCAGTAAGAATCTAAGCAAACTTAAATACAATAAAGAATTTACAATAAAGTTGGTGATATTTGAAGCCCACTAGTTTATCTAACGAGATAGTTCGTGAAGAATTGGGGATCCCATAACAATTGTTGTCAGAAGAGGGATTTATTTGGAAGAAAGTTGTTACACCAAAGTAGGAAAACAAAAAATTAAGACTCGACGACAACACTGGATTTGACATAGAAATTAAGAATTGTAAGAAGATCTTCGAGAAAATTCTACAACATTCCACGATCTTCTATTCGTAAACCGAAAGAGATAGAAAAAATCCCACTTTACTGCCGGATTTGACACGCAGACAAAGAGAAAACAGCCTTCTTAACTGATAATGGGTCGCACCAGTTCAGTGTGATGCTATTTCTTCTCTGAAATGCTCCCGCCACATTTGAAAGACTAACGAAAATCGTATTGTTATGCCTGACGTGAAAAACATGCTTAGTGTATGAAATTAACTCTGTGTTTCGGACTTCCATTGTCTATATTTTATTTATACACGACGTTTCGATCAGTACAATCTCTGATCGTCTTCAGGTGCAAAAAAGACGATCAGAGATTGTACTGATCGAAACGTCGTGTATAAATAAAATATAGACAATGGAAGTCCGAAACACAGAGTTAATTTCAAACACATCATTGTCTCAAACTTTCAAACAAATGCTTAGTGTACTTGGACGATGTCATGGTTATGGAAAAAACTTTTAGTGACTACATGATCAATCTATTTTCTAGAATAAAGAATGCCAATCTAAGATTAAATCCAAAGAAATATTCTTTGTTTCCACAGAAAGTTGAATTTCTTGGACATGTAAAGAAAATCCAGGCTATAGGAGATTGGTCCCAATCACGAGACAAACACGAACTAGGAAACTTCCTTGACCTATACACATATTACCGACGATTTGTAGAAGCTTTGCAAATATTGCTGCTCCATTGCATAGACTCACTGAGGTTAAAGTAGTCTATTATCGGAATTCCGAGTGTGATCATGAAACCTGGAAATTAAAAGCAACACTTTGTTCCAGTTTGACATTAAGTTTTCCCCAAAAACAAGGACAATTTATTGTAGCCACGGACGCAAGCAATATTGGTATAGGAGCAGTCTTGTCACAAGTCCAGAATGAAGTAGAACGAGTCATCGAATATTTTAGTCGGAGATTTTCAAAGCCATAATGAAATTATTATGTTACCAGAAAAGAACTGGCAATAATGATGTCCATGGACCATTTCTACAAATAGGTACCTATATTAAATACTTAAATTGCTTCTAGAAATGAAACAACCTGAGAAACAAGAAGCAAAGTGGATAGAAGAGCTACAGCAATACAATTTTGTCAAAACGCAGATGTACTACCAAGACAACCTTCCCAAAAAGAGTGCAAGCATTGAAATAAGTAGGAGCTTTATTCTAAGTGGCCCTAATTTTAAGCCATAAGCAAGCAATCGCTCCGGAGCCAAAATATTTAAAAAACAAAAACGTGAATCTCGTGCCCGTAAATAAAAAATTAAAGTAACACTTGTGGCATATCGGACAAATCATTTGTCTCTCATTTCACTATGACCAGGCCTCCAATATCTAATGGAGAATCCAGACACCTATTAGGACTCAGGGTTGTACCTGGCAGTTGAAGCTACGCAGGCAACCATGCTAACCTTTCGTATTTACAACAAAAAGTCGTAATACTCCCAATTGGGGGTAGTGCTGCTGCGAACGTTACCTCCCTTAAGAGTCATGTTATGACCTTATATTTTGCAAGTTTTTTCTTCTATTACCTACTAAAAACTGCAGATTTCTACTGCATTTTTCAACTTTGATGATTTTTTTTCTCACTTTTTTAGTCCACCATACCAATATGGAATGGGGGACTATTAAAATCGTTAAATTTTTACTTTATTTGATTTTATGAAAAATGAGTTTTTAAGGTTCCAAAACACCTTAATCGACAACATACCTTAATCGACGAAAAAAAAAGTTGTCTGTCGGTCTGTTGTCTGTCTGTATACAAGCTAATTCAAGAACGCCCTAATCGATTTTAACGAAATTTGGTACAAAAGTCCTCTATGGGCTGACCATGAACTGATTAACTTTTAGGTAGGGTGGTTTTTTTTTAAATTGTAACTTTGGTAGCGATGTACGGTTTTCAGATTTAAGTTTCCGTAAATATGGACTACAAATTTTGTTATAAAGTCCAAATTCGTAAGAGCTTTAGTTTCCGAGTTATTTAAAAAAACGTTAATAGATATATAAAAAGAATCGTAACTTTAGAAGTAAAGCAGCTATTGATATGCGGTTTTTACATTTTGGTTTCCGTAAATATTACCCAAAAATTTTGTTATAAGGTTCAAATCTTTCAAAGCTACAGTTTTCGAGATATTTTCATTTTTTTTCAACCTAAAATAATTGATTGTATGGTGGACTATCCGTGCTTTCTAGCACCAATTTTTTTATATTAACTTCGAGAGGTGTGCATGGTTGCCTGTGTAGATTCAACTGCCAGTTACAATTCTATAACTCCCTGACGATTCCTAATAAGGATGAAATAGGTTTGTAGGTGTCTGGATTCTCCATTAGATATAATACGAGGTTTTTTTTATCATGTTGTAGTCTAACTTATATATGATAGTGGGCGGATCGTGGCGCACTGCAAAGGACCGAAGTAATTCGCCAATAGTCTAGGCGCAAGTATTTCGAGTGTTCAGGACTCTTTTATCGGCCTACATAAGAGTGTCCCATCGCGCCCACGAATAAGAATAAGTTATATATCGAGTAATAAGGATCTAAAGAAACTTAAGTATTTGCTGTAAAAAAGATTTACAATAGAGTTGTTGATATACATATAGAGCCCACTAGTTTATTTAACGAGGGAATTCCTTAAAAAAAGAAGAACCCGTAACAATATGCTCATGGGAATTTACTATTAGCATGTACCAATTAAACATTAATAAACTACAGAAAAGATGTGTGGCGTAGAGGGCAAAGGGTAAGGGAATAACTCTATCCGATTTTTTTACTTTTTTTACCAAAAAACTTACCCCCACGGCAAAAACAGTATCCAAAACTAACATAAAAATACTTGAAAATACAAAACAAAACTTTTTTGGATATAACCTAACTTTTATCCCTGATCTAATCTAATCTAACCTATCCTTAAAACAAATTTCGCCGGCGGTCATGAATTTGGGGTCCTTCAAGGGTTCCTAAAACCTTGCTACATCAATAATTTTTCAAACAACAAAAATAACAGAAAACCGTATACTGCATAATTACTGAAGCTTCTATTGCAATAAAATACTTAAAAATTGTTTTAAAAAAATGCACAATTGTCCAAATATAAATAAAATGGCGCCGTCGGCAGGACGGAACTCTTCTCTATGCCTTCAGGGAGAAACTTTGTTCTTCAATAAATTTGACACACATTTAGTGAACTGACATTTCGTTTTCATAAATTAACCTCAATTTAAAAGGAATGCCTCTTTTTTCCTATTAAAATATACCATACCTACACATATAGGTAAAATTTATTTTTACAGCTAAATTTATCCCTTGGCATCCCCAACCCCAGCTCTCTAGCTTGTCCTCCATTTTCACCTGGATTTTCAGTTTTCACTCACTCGTGACTTTACATCGCATCACAAAAATTATCCACCATTGAGAAAACCAAAAACTAACTTGACGGATGCGGTGGCGCGGTCGAGCGCCACAAGTACACGGTATAAAGAAGGCTTTTGCTGTGCACCGATTGGCGGCGGCTCTAGCCGAGTGCGTCCGTGTTAAGCCTCTACAAAATCTAGCGTTTTACTACAGACGTCGATTGTAATAAAGTGAAAATTTTTTGGATAAACATAAGTGTAAAAAATGGTTGTTATATCTAACCTAAAATCAAAGGGCGGGGTAACAAAATTTTTTTAAAAATTATATAGGTATTATTATAAGTTTTTTATATTTTTGAGCACAGCGAAACATTGCATGTTTTTAGAAAATATCTAGTGGACTTTCTAACAAATATGTTTTACTAATAAATTAAACATTTTCAACAAGTTTTTGAAGAAAAATTACACACCTTTTGTGCATTTTTTTTGCACATACGTCTTCTCAACAACATTGTTGACGTTAATTGCAAATCTGTGTAATCTTATTTCACAAAATCAATTGCACAATTGTATGTATAAAAGTTACACAGCCTCATTCAACTTTTTCCAACATTTTTAAAATTATTGCACAATTTCACTTGCATTATTTAAAACAAAAAATAAATAAATATTAAACAATATCGAAAAAAATGGTTACTACTCGAATCAAGTACACATTTTTTTATTTAATTCAACAAAAGTTTATTCTTAGAATAAGATTGATGATGATGACTTCATTCGATTCCTTATGTGTGCTTTTATTTCTAGATTAAATTTTATTTGTTTAATCTCAGTATATTTCTAATTAAAAAAACCGCTATTTTTCGTTTAAAAGCACATTTCGTTATTAGTTTAAACTTAACCAATATCTTATTAATACTTTTATATTTAATGGAGCTGTGTACATTATGGAAAAGTTACTGCGAATATGTTCATCAAATTCGTTGCAAAATGATTGATGCGTTATGCAACCTCGCAAATGTGTACCTACATAATGTAGGTACGTAATTGGGAGTGAGCAGGTAAAAACTTTTATTATGGAGAGATGTGCCCGCCAAGTCTTTTTTGCTCCGAGCATTTTCCTAGCAACTACACGCAGGTGAAAGTTATGTGCCCTGAAAGAGGAAACAATGTTATCTAAGTAACTTTCTACAAACTCGACAGAGGATGATTCAGGCTAGAAATGGTATAATAATATTAAGTGTCAGTCTCAGCAGCGTTTTATTTATTAAATAACCTCTGGGGTATTTTAAAAAGAGGGTTTAAGTTCACAGGCTCCCCTCCTCCTTATTCTTACTATAATTAACACTAATAAAAAAATGTCTAAATTTTTTATTTGTCCGGTTTTTTGCTTTAACCTTTATATTTAACACTTTTACTGTGAGTTTCTATAAAATGTCTACGTTAACCTAACCGTTTTTTGTCTTAAAATATTTTACAATAATCTACAAAAAAGATGAAGAGATACTTTTTAAAGAATTTTTGGTTTAAATTTCAAACGTTAACGTTATTGCATTTTTACAATTTCATTATAATTTTAAACAACTTTTTGTTAGCAACATTTAAAACACGTAATAAGTAAATTTAAACTTTTTTAAGCCGAACATGATGCGAGTATGTTATTAAATGTTTCGAGAAATATACACTACATTTTCAATTCTTTAATCGGAATAGCTCCTAAATTGATTTATTTTTACGCAACTGAAATAAACTTGTAAGTAATCTTACGAAATTTCATCATAATCGGATGAACGGGTCAGAAATTACAACCGATCATATTTTTCGTCATATCTCAAATTCCTTGACATCTGTGTTTAAAAAACGTAAACGTAAACTCTAAACAGAAAAAACTGCGTCGAGTATCCCAAGTAGGAAAATGACGTTCATCACGTCGTGAAGACGTCATTTCAAAAAAACAAAAATTAAATGCTCACGGCATATCGGACACGCATTCTGCTTTTCAATTCTTTAATATTTTGTTTTCTTTAACCCTAATGTAAACGCAACACCTATTATACCCTCTTTTAAAAAAGCTGTGACCGCTGACATATTATGTGTTCAAAATATTGTATACTTATCTCTAATATTTTATTGTCAAAACTCTATTACTGTTTCTGACAAGAATGTTTACAAGAACCGCGAATTTATGTTTGTAAACAGATTGCAAAAGACGAATTTCACGAAACGGAATATTTCATAACTTCCTCCAAGACTATATGGATGCAAGTGGCTTAATATATCGTTGACTTAATTTACAAAAGCTCGAAATATCTGCTTGGAGCTATACCCTTGTTATTAATAGGGATATTTGGCTATTTTTTAAACGCTTTTATATACTTATATACCTAACGCGTTCAAAGCCAAAAGGCACTTTGTGACAATATCTATTATTAATCACAAAAATGACAACCATAAATTAAAAATATAAACAATAAGTGTATATAAACTCACTCTTACACGCACATAAATCTAAACGCAGAAAATTTCCTCCATCCCTACCTCCTCCCGGATGGTGTCCATCACCGAAGCCTCATTAACCCTCTGGATCACAAATACTCTAAACCGGTTGGAAGATATTTTGGAGTCCATGTCTAACATCAGTTTCTTAGCCTCATCACTCCAAGGTCCATAAGTCTCAACCGCAAAGGTCACAAAAATAAAGGGATCTAATAGTTCGCTATATTTTTTACGTTTTTTGTCCTCCGAAAGGGTAGCAGCTTCACCGGATGATTTTGAACTTTTGTCTAAATAAGATTTTGCTAAAGTGTGTGAAAAAGTTTCATCCCAGAGAAGTTGTTTATCGTGTTCATTTTCCAGAGGCTGCTTGCAACGTTATGTCCACCTCGACGTACGCAACGAGTGCAGTCAGCTGTCCTACTAGCGTATACAACAACATAAAATCGATCTTCGATCGAATTGGCTTTGTTATGAACGAGTTAGTTATAAGTTTACGGATACGTTTAAATAACAGCTAAATGTCCCTGATGTTTTTTTCCGCTAAGCTTTAAAATGTTTTCTAGATTTTCAAAAAAGAAGCTTATATGATAAGGAAGGCCTCTAACTACTCGCAGACGTAAATCTAACGAACGCGTTCCAAAAAACTCCTATTTTACTATACATATAAAATGTCTGTCTACTTATAGCATCACCCCAGGTAAACCCCTGAAGATCACAGTCTATACTGTTGAAACATGTTGGGTGAATTTTTAATAAACAGTGGAGAATGACCTAAGTATTTGCATTCATTTCAAATCTCCACCATTGGACTACTTCTAAATTGGGATCAAATCATCTTTACGAGCAATGTTAATTATATGGTGGAATTTTTAACTTCAAATTTTATTCGAATTATTCGCCTGCACCATAGCTTGATGACGATTTAAAATTACTTATGACACCAAAAATAAGACCAGCCCTTACAAGAATATCGTGAGCTAAGAAATTTCGTAAATATCTCTATTAGAAATGTGAAAAGAGATTCTTACTACCTTTGTTGGCTTAATGTAACTACTGCTTCTTAGGGTGCTTCTCAATTGGAGTTAGAAAACCTAAATGATTTTATGCTATTTTTATTAGGTAATGAGCCAAATTTAACCTATAATACATTTATTACTGAAAACTATGCAAATATTCTTATAAATGAAATTAGCGAATTATTCTTGTTTACAGAAGTGTGTGAGGCTGACGTTCGGTTAGTTTGACTACTACACGGTCAGAAATGTCACAAAAAAATGAGAATTCGGCCAATCAGGTTTCTAATTCCCGGGAGCACTTCCTTCCCCGAAATTAAAGAATAAGGGCCCTTACCATTTTTTCCAGCACCTTCATCATAAATGATGTGAGACTTATCGATCTGACCGATTTAGCTGTGGTATAGTCCTTTTTTCCCGGTTTCGGGATAAAAATTAGATTGGCCTTCCTCCTTGAGATAGGAACGTATCCCAGGACTACGCTTACGCTCAACACTCTCCTCGTGTGAGGAAGTAGTGTTGCTAGGCCCCGCTGGAAAGATTCCGTCCGGACCGGGTGACTTGTAGGGACTGAACTCTTTTATTATCCAGGTTATTGTTCTCTCCGTGACTATGCGGTCTGCCATCTTCCAATTTGGTGCAACCTCGTCAGGTATGGCCGGCATTGGCTCGCTACGTTGGTCTGCGTCCCCTGTGAAATCTACCTCTAAGAGGTGTCTGAGTGACTCTTCTAAAGAGGTGGTCCAGCTCCGTCTAGCCTTTTCAGTGAACTTGGGGTCTGTCTTGTTTCGTTGCTTAAGATTTTTAAGAGTCTGGAGGCCTCCGACAGTATGTTCTCTAGCGCTCCATTTTGCTACGCCTTACCTCTTTTTTAAATGCTCTTCTTGCCTCCCTATAATCTTCCCAAGTTGCCTGGTCTTTTTTTGCCTTTGCCCTGTTGATAGCTCGCTTGGTTTTCTTACAAAGTCTTTCGACCTCGTTGTTCCACCAAGGTACCCTCCGTATGGGGGGCTTTAAGATACAGGCTTCTTCGAAGCCGGTCAGAATCACCTGCTCCAGATTTGTCACCTCTTTTTCTAACTCCTTCTTCGTGGTCCTCTTCCGAGGTTCCTTTCCTTTGATCTAGTTGGTTGATCTGCTTGGTACCGTAGTTCTATACAAAACTGTCGCTATAAGTCACAAATAATATTTTTACAGCTATGGATATAAAGTTAAATACCTGTTTGTTGTTAGTGGACTATATGTAGTAAAGCATTTGATAACTTAACTGGTCTAGGTGATAAAGCTTTAAATTTTTTAACCATTTTTTATCAGGTCGTACTCAACTATTAGTTTGGTATAACGACATATCTGATTTTATTGCTATTACGAAAGGGATTCCCCAAGGAAGAATCCTAGGACCCTTACTTTTTTCTATATGCCCAGCAGACTTTCTCAAATTTCTCAGTAATTGCGTTAGCTATTAATACGCTGATAATTTTTAATTACATTTTTCGTTTGAGTTACTCGATCTGGATTATGCCGTAGATAAAATTAATAATGGTCTAGATATCATCATTGAGAAGGTTTCAGATGTCACGTCTAAAACTGAGTTGATTATTTTTGGACCCAAAAAAGAAGCGATACTTATTAAAACTAATTGTAATATAACCTGGCTGGTAAACCATTTATGATTACTGATTGTTACACAAACTTAGAACTCTACCATGATTCTAACATGCGATTCAACAAAGTACGTTATTGTCAAATTGCACTTTGAGAAGAATATCTTAAGTAGTTGTCAAACTTAAATTATCTGAGAGTCTTATTATACTACTTTTGCTTACTGTGGCATTGTTTAATGGTCAACAATTATTAATAGAGATAAAGAAAATCTTCTAAAGCTGCAAAATTTATGTTTGAGGTACTGCTATGGTTTGCGAAAGTATACCCAATTATAAAGTTTAAAGCGTATGCTGCTAATCATAGACACAGAACTCGGCACGGTTATTCCGTATCCCGCGACACCAATCAGCTTTGTTTCTGTCACTTTCTATCATTGTTAAATTTAAAAAAAAGTTACAATATCGCCACCTACACTTCATTCAAAATTGCTGCTGACCAATTTTTTGACACTCACAATAACAGCTCCATTTAGCTTCTGTGTTTAATTGTCAGCGGCCATGTCCGGAGAATTTGCATTTTATTATACCGCATATAAAACATATAAAACCTGACAAAACATTATAAAATCTCGTAAAATTTTTCTGAGAGATTTGACGCGGTTTTTTTGGCTAGAATGGATCAAAAGGTACAGTCTTAACGCCTGCAGTGTGTATACAACATTTTATGCACGATGAGCATGTTTTCATTTTCCTTATTTTTATTTTAGATTACAATATTTAAAAAAATACAAAATTATGTGCCTAAGGCATAGGGTAAAGGGCATTTATGACCTGTACATGTTGATAAATGCTCACACCTAAACAAAGCCAATAACAAATAACTACAAAGTCCAAAAGAAGTTAAATAAACCATAAAGAAAAATGGAAATAATAACCCACTACAATTCACTAAATGCTTTAGTACGAAAACTATTAAAACCTGATTAAAATATATCTATACCCCGTAACCCCGTATTTATTATGATATACATTCTATATAACAAATTATTTGTGTTGGCTCTAGGAAGCTAAAAAGCTAAATTATTTCTTGTAAAATATAATTTGATTCAGAAGTTGGGGACAATCTATTTTAAACCAAATTGATTTATACAAAAATATTGCTTCAGTAACTTTTCTTCTGTTCTCAAGTAACTTAAAATTGAACTCATTAGTTAAAACAACATACGGGATATCAAAGTAGTAAACATATTTTTTTTTAGTAAAGGTATCTCAAACACTTCTATTGTATCTTTTCTATATCATTCTTGCATGTTTCATAAAAGAACCCATATAATCAAACAATATTCTAAATTGCTTCTAACATATGCATTGTATAAGAGCTTTAAAGTTTCCGTATTTTGAAAACCACAAGAGTTTCGAACCACGAACCCCAGCATTTAGTAAGCTTTTGATATAATAGATGGTGCTTGTCAAACTTCAGCTCAGGATCAAAAATTACTCCAAAATTCTTCATTTCTGATTTTCTTTCCAGTACGGACCAACTCATTTTGTACTGATATATAATTGAATTCGTTTGTCTGGTGAAAGTCATAACGTAACATTTATTGACATTTAAATTTAACTTAATTGTTTCTGACCATTTTTCAATTTTATTTAAATCGTTTTGCAGCAGGTCGCAATCTTCCTGACACTCTATCTTTCTATATGACTTGTAATCATCTGCAAAAAGTAGACAAAGTGAATTTTCCATAGATTATGGCATATCATTAATAATATTATCAAAAAACAGAGGCCCGAGGTTCGAACCTTATGGTACTCCGGAATATCTTGAAAAGAGCTCTAATGAGACCTGTAAACTACATATTGTTTTCAATAGCTTAAGTTTGATATCGATAAGTTAAGAAGTTCCTCTAAAGTCCAAATCATGAGCTTTTGCAGAAGAACATCATGGCTTACCCGATCAAATGCTTTAGCAAAATCTATGTATACTACGTCAACTTGAATATTACTGTCCAAGTCAGAAATAATATATTGTGCGAAACGAGCCAAATTTGTGACAGTAGATTGTTTTGTTGTAAAGCCATTCTGTTCTTCTGCAATTGATAATATTTAAAAAAATAATAATTTATAATTGTGTGATGACATTAGCCAAAAAAACTTCAAAATATAAACTGGACAAGTCCCTTACAACAACAACAAACGATTGCACAACTAGTCATTTCACAACTTCAAGGAAGGCCCACAGGCGAAAAAGGCGCCCTAAGGCGTTAAAGTGCACTTTTGCGCCCGGTTGTGCATAAAAGTTATTTTACAAGAATGTTCAACTCCTTATAAAAGTGGAATGGTCGATCTGTAAAAATAGTAAATCGTTTTCTCTTTGATAGGTAGAGTTCAATGGTTTTACCTATAATGGAAATGTAAAGGAGATTTTAAAAATTACTTTAAGTTTTGTAAGTTATTTTATAGCACTGTTAAACTTCTCATAAAAGTTTGATGGTTGATTTTTAAAAGTAATAAATTAAAATTCTACTGAGAATAAAGAGAGGTGTTATTGACGAATAATAAAATGAGAAATAACTTAAATTTATTTTTATTTTTATTTATTTATATATAATTATTTATTTATTTAGTTATATTTAATTGTATTTATTTATAAGTTAGCGTCTCTGTTTCTGTGTGCATATAGCTCTGGAAAAAGTGAACCGATTTCGATGCGGTTTTTTTTTCTGTTCGGAACTACTGGAGAACTCAACACCTTCTAGAAGAGGAATCTTTTCAGGAGGGAGGGTTTCAGAGGATACTTGTAAAAAGGGTGCTGATGCTACCAAAAGCATCAAACCTCTTTTAGGTGAATGATTACAGCAAGGGATACAACAGGCAATCAGCTGCAGTGTCAGGCAATCCCTAAACCTTACCTTGCTGAATAAAGTAAATCAATCAATCAACCCATTCTTCAGAAAGTGTTTTAGCTGTGTTCGATAAAAATTTTTCCAGATAACACTCTTTCCACAAAATCAGAGATTTTTATTATGACAAAATTTGGTATGTAGATATGGATATTGTATCGTTTCCGTTAAGTAAAAAATTACATCATGGGGGGGTGTTTCAAGATTTCTAATTTAACTTGTTTATGTTATTAAAGCAATTTATTGTTCTATAGCATTCCCAAAGCGCTCCAAGTACACGCACGGTATCCCGCACAAGCTCAATATGCCTTAGCGGGGGGGCCCTCATCGAGCACGCTTCAAGAAGCGCCGGCGATGATGTCGAACTGGCCATTGTGGGAGGCGGAAGGATCAGGCCGGGACTGTTAAGGGTACCTTCCATTAGCAATCAGGATATTGCTTCTAATAATAATGACGTAAACGTAAGTATTGTTTATATACGTGTTACAATTTTAGCTATATTTAGTTGTTAGGTCCAATGGCTGACTGAAATTGAGTAGTAATTTTTTTTCAATTGTCCAGATGATGATGCTGGATAATTTGGTACTTTCAGTAAACCAGGAAAATAGCAAAAAAAGGAATTAAAGATAACAATTATAACATAACATCTCTAGGTTTTTAAAGAAGCTGTAGGCTTCAAAGATTATCCCACTGCTAACAAATAAATCGGACAATCGGATTTCGGAATAGCCTGTCAAGCCCATCGTCCTCGATAGTTCAGTTGGTAGAGCGTTAGACTGGTAATAATATTTTAGAGGTACCGGTTTAATATCGTGCCCGAGGAAAAATTTTCACTGGTTGGGGGGAAGTTAGTTTAAAATCGATTTCTCAAGATTTGTAACGAAGAGACAGACAGACAAAGAACAAAAGCGAGATAATAAAAACGTGGTAAATCTTATTCGGAAAAAAGTCAAAAATGTGCTCCGAGCCGTGTCTTAGTTTCTTCCACTCAAAGCTTAGCCAATTCTGATGTTTATTTTACTCCGAAAAGTATGGATGTCCAACTTTCTTTGAATTTTGGACATAGTTTGATTCATAAGAATAATTTTAATTAATTAGTTTAGTGACATCTTAACATAATCTTTTGTTAGATCGAAGAAGACACTTTCATTTAGAAAATAAAATATAATTTTATCCTACACTCTGTAGAACAAATTAAAATTGCGGTTATATGCCACTCCAATAAAAACCTACCCTTGTTAATTACTGGCCTCGACGGCCCAGTTGGTTAGCCGACTGACACTATCAAGTTAGGCTTCTTGGTTGCTGTTGTGTCGTGGGATCAAACCTCGCGCAGTCCTAAAAAACTAACTTTTCTAAAAAAATGTTAGACCTTCGATAAAACTTAATAGGCTAAAAAACCAGGGAAGAGTGTAAAAGGTAACTTTGTCCTACCCCTTCATTCACGTCGGTAACCGGGCCGGATGGGGCCGATATCCCGTGGAGGCGTCTCTAGTTACACACCCGCCAAGTTTGTAGACTACTGAAGGACAAAAAGACCAGATAAAAAATACCTCGTCTGGGGTTCGAAGGTAGTTGATGACCCGACCGATTAAGTTAATAGTGCCCACGGGACTTAAAAAAGTGACGCTAAACACAATGGCGTATCTAGGAATGGCCTTCGGGGGGGGGGGGGGTTATTATTATTTGAAGTAAAAATATGACCATAATTGATATAAGAAAACAGGGAGGGGGTGTTAACCAAAGAACCAGGTACCATTAACATGGGGAAAAAGGTCTCGGCCAAATTCGCTGAAATTTTGTAATGTTCTTGTACTGGGTTTCATTAAAAAAATTGAAAAAATTAAACTTTTCTGTAGGGTGTTTAAAATGACAAGTTTTCTGTACATTTTCCTCCTTTTAAGCCAGTTTATGTAATAAATCCATTTCCTTTTTTAAATGTTTTCTTTAAATTAATTTTCCTGATTCTTCTTTAGAATTTCGGACAATACAAACTGGGATTTGCGATACAGAGAGCGTCAAAAGTTATAACATGTAGGTAAATTTTTTTTTTTTCATTTTGGGCAATTTTTTTAAAACATAGAATAAATACTTTAAACGTGTTTTTAATCGAAAATATTATCACAAAGTCTTCATAATATCTTACAAAAATGCCATATACAGGGTGCCCAAAAATTGATTTTTCTTCTTTTTGTCCCATTTCAAGCCAGGTGAATATTTAATGTAAAATTGACCCTACGAAAAACATAATTTTTGATCACCCCGTATATTTATGACAGACTAACTATCAAATATTTTAAAGTTTGTAATGCAAACCGCAAATGAAAAAAACGAACGTTTATATGTTTACGTTTATATACGATATACGTTTTGTATCTTACATGAATATTTTATATATATTAGAAAAAAAAATATGAATCATTTCAAAAAAAGGAAATATGAACGGATATTTACTGTATATTCAGTGTATATGCGCCATCGTACATCCTAAATATATGTTTTTTGTATATAAGCTTTATATTTTTTAACCGAATATCAGTTAATATTTTAAAATAAAATATTACCCAAATATTTGTTTTTTATTATAAATTAAATATATAAATTTTATAATTATCACGTAATGTTCTCTAAATAAGATTTTTAATATTTTCCTCTGAATTTAAAATACTACATATTTTTTATATAAAATTTATTGCAAGAAATTATATAAAAAAATATGAATCTATTTATCTGTTTTTTGTATTTAAGGCAGACATATCCTAGCCGAATATCATTTGAATATTTGCACAATAAATATGCCCAAATATTTGTTTTGTGGAATGCAATACTTTATTAAATATATTATTGTTATAATACATAATGAAATTTCTTTAGCATTAGAGATCACAACATATTTCTGCTTTTTTTTAATGCTTTTTTTTAGATGTACTTAACCCAGATCCTCCTTGTTTTATATATCTTTAAAAAATCGTAGGTATATTGCTATAGTTAACATATTTTTTTCGCGGGTTAGATTGTGACTTAACATTTTGCCAAAATTTGGCGAATCACATTCTCTCCGAGTGGCCAAACTTGTCGGTGCACATGGTCCCTAGTCTTATATATATTTTCTTATCTCAGTGAATTAAAAACCACTAAATTGATAAAATGTATTCAAGGATTCCTTTAGTGTGGCAGCCTTAAATATTAACCACTTGGTGGTGTATAGGACCCTGCAAGCTCGATTTTCCTCTACGCATTAGCGCGTGTACCACGTGGTTTCAATTCAGCCAATCAGATACGAGATTAATAAATCCTTCCTCTGCATTGCAAATACGGACCTAAGCTTGTTTCGCTTATTTATAGAGTTATGTGCAGTGAGTTTGTGCCGTTTTCTAGAGTTTTTTAGCAAAAAACAATATTTTTTATTATCGGTTGGATTAAACTACAATGGACTGTCCTGGGAATTGCTATCTTACATCCAGTTGTTGCAGGTAAGTAGATAAATGCGATTGAAGTTGTTTGATTCGTGTGGGCTCAAAATGGTGGCGTCAGTTGAAATAAATGCGTCTATATATATATGGCTGAATTTCTGAATTTCAACTTGACGATATATGTTGCTTTTCGACGTTGACGTACTGCGTAAAAAAGGGACAGAGAAGGGTCAATGTCAATCAGGAACAGCAGGTGTTGCGTTATCTTAAGCTAGGTTTATACTGTAAAATTAAAAGGAACATTGACCTATATGGGAAGCAGTGTATTTTGCATTTTTGTTTCACAGTGTCTAAAGTTGCGACGGTTATATCTAGAGCGAAAACAACCTTTTTTAGGGTTGAGTTGGGTTTGCTGGGGTTGTATTGGTTGGTTTTTTAGTGAAAATGTAAAAAACTGGTTTTTGTGTTTACCAAATATTAAACTAGAAAGCTGATAAATCACCTCGTAAATCACTGACACCCACATTTCTGTACATTTATAAAAGTTTTGTTAAGGTTATTTACCTATATTTTTATTTTATTTATTTATGAGTATTGTAAAAGAAGAATCCTTTTAAAACTTTTATTTTTCTTCTTACCTATTAGATCTCTAAAAGCAAATATGTAAGTGGCATGGTTTTATTTTTTGTTTCAGATGGACACTTGATGAAAATTTGGTTGGTTGTTTCCACCATCTTTGGTAACTTTACATCTCTTGGGGACTGCAGGGTAAGTACATAAAGCCGATTACAGTTTTTTTATTCATAAATGGTGGAGTCAGAAAAAAATGCACCTTGGCCATTTTTTTCATATCAAAAATCAGGCCATTTTATAAACATAAATAATTTAGGTAAACATTTCATTCTGATCTAAATCTGGACGAGGTTCAGGAAATGAAATAAAAAGTTGTAATTTTAATTTTTTCTGTATTTTTTATCCAAATAAAGTGACTTTAGCAGTACATAATTCATTTTCTTGAATTATCTGTAAAAATTCCCTATATAAAATATTAAAGTTTTATTTTACAATTAGCAACAATTTAAGGATTTTGTGAAATTAGGTCTACTCAAAAATAAGTTCTGACCTGATAGAATCGTTAGGAATGCTAACTGTCAATCACCAAATTTCTATTTCAAGTTGACTTTTGATGGAAATATGGGTAGTTTTTACCATGCCTCTCAATTTTGAAACAACAAAAATTATATCTTTGGTTCCTTTACATGGAAAAAGGCAATAATCCAGTAGTATAAACTGTCGGGAACTTTTTTTTTAATTCAGTTTAAAGCAAAATTGAGACGCTACAAAAGATTTTTTTCTGAGTGTGTCTTTTTATAGATTGTTATTTTTAGTTTTTTTTTATATTACTTTTGTTAAAAACTAAAACGATGAAGTCCATTAATCCATTAATTTGCCAGAAATTGGCAAAATCATTTTTTGTTGAGTCTAGAGAACTTGTATAATTTTTTTCTTTACTTATATTTGTAACTAAACTTAAACATTACTTTTTTAAAAGCTTTGGCTTTATATTTTTTTATAAACTTAATTTTTTCAAAAATTTTTCTTTTACAGTATTGTATTTAAAAGATTAAAATAACACATTTTTAAGAAAATTTTTGCCCATGGCATTTTTATAGTTTTTTTATTATAAAATGTTGCTTTGTACCACCAGCAGACTGAATAAAAACTCATAAAAACTGAGTAAAAAATGAATATGCCACGTATAATCTATTTATAAAAATATTTTATTTCCAGATGTAGTTGCAGCAAGAAGGAATTCCCTTTCTTTACAAACCACCACGAATACAAAGCTTCCTATTGTCATAAAAAACTGATTAAGGATGTTGTAGATAGAGAAAGATATCAACCACCAAAAAGAATCGAGATAAACATGAGGATATGTACTGGTAATAATGCGATATGATGCCTGCGAGTGTTAATATACTGCTTTACACTCTTTGACTTAAACTAAATTTTTTAATGGAAGGCTTAATTCTGTATTTTCTAAATAAAATTAAAAAAAATGTAATTCAACTGCTTAAATTAGGAAATGAGAAAAAAGTGTTTGTTTCTTATTAAAAAACCTTTCAAAATTTGAAACTATTGTTGTTAAAAATTTTTAGCTGTCCAAGGCGTTTTTATTTTTACAAAAATTAAATTTAGGCACTTTAGGTTTTTTTACTAACAAACAGCACTTTTTTACGTGATACCGTATATTTTTTGAATATATCAATAACATAAAAATATTTTAAAGTACATCTGAAAAATGCTTATTTATGTGAGAGCATGTGTTTCTGATGTTAATTTTACTCACGTTAATTTTTCTAAATTTAGGATGCGACCTATTATTGTTATTGTGCTAAGTGGGTATATTGTTGTAATATAAATGACAATATATGCAGGGTATATACAAAACGTTACCTTATATATATGATCATAAATTTGTAATGGACATTCTTCATTGAATACATCAGTGTTATAAGAATTAGTATAGTGCAGTAATATAAATCTTATATATACCCTCAATAAAATATTACGGATACAAAAAGAATATACTTTTATGGATATACCATTGTTATATATAAAAAAAAATTTGGACAAATATACATAGTATATCGTGATGGATATCGACAGGATATACTATATAAATATATACCATAATGGATATATATTAGAACATCAAAATTGGTTTAATAGAATATAACTCTGATCTAAATTGGATCTTTTTTGGAGCTCATATGCACGTCGGGTAATATCTGGGTGATATCCAGGGCAATATCCTTCTCCGTTGTCGTATATACGCTGGATATACGTGCAATATTTTTTTGCTATGTGGGATTTTAAATGTAACATCATAATATAACATTTAAGTCAGGACAAACTGTATTTTAAAATCTTGTGTATTATTATTTGTTTTGTCGAAGATCTCAACGAAGTAAAAGACCAAATCCATTAAAAGGTGAGTTATATTATTTATCAAACCATCCCTAAAATAGAAAAAAAATAAGAAACATTTAATAAAAATTTTTGGACACCCTGTATAATATAATTTACATTATAAATTTAAGGATTTTTGATGTGACCATTTTTAAAGTATAAGTACTAAACTTGTTTAAAAAATTGCCTAAATTGAAAAAAAAACTCTACCTACGTATAACTTTTGACGCACTCTGTATCGTAAATCCCAGTATAATTTTATTTATATTAGCCAAAATTCTAGAGAAGACTCAGGAAAATCAATTTAAATTTTCTTTAAATTTAAAAAAAAGCAAATGGATTTGTTACATAAACTGGCTTAAAATAGGAAAATAATTTACGGAAAACATGTATCTTAAAAACGGCTCGACAGAAAAGTTTGTTTTTTTTAATTTTTTCTTATGAGACCAAACAGAAAACATATAAAAATTTCAATAAATTTGGCCGAGACCTTTTTCCCCATGTTAATGATACCTGGTTCTTTAAAATTATTTATTTATCCAAAATTTGATGTCAAAATCATGGTTCAATTTTCTTAAGAAAATAAAACTTAAAATGCAATAATTCACTTAAAATTAAACTAAAATCGTAAATATTAATAATTTGTTTCTAAAATAACCTAAAATGCCATTATTGACAAAAAATCTCAGGCAAAATATATTGATAAAATTACATTAAAAAGAGCATTTTGATGGTGATCCAAATTGGAAACAAATTAAAAAAATCAAACATTTTTATAGCGGTCATGAACGAACGAAATCGTAAAAATGAAAGGTGTTAGAGCGCCGCGCCGCAGGCGAAAACCTTGTTAAAAATTAAAGTCCAGGCTCAAGTATTTTATTGTCTATAATGGACCATTTACGCTCCTAAGATAATAATGAAGCACGGCGTGACAAGCGATGCAACTTTATTTTATATAAGGGCACTAATTGACGCGAAAATGTGAATTATTTTTCTAAATTTTTAAGACCATAAATATTTATTAAACGTAAATAAATCCTATATAATTTTAGCACCTAACCAAAAATAAGTCCCGTTAAATTGACATATTAAGCATTTTTAAGAAAAAAATCTTGTTTTTAAAAACATATATGAAAATTCCCTTAGTAACCTTATTTGTTTTGACGTTTTAGATCGAACGTCATTGAAACTTCAGGTTATGAAGTTATCTGCAGATGCACCGCGCCAGCATCATTGGTTAAGACTTGAAGCCACGAAGGCAGCCGCTCATTTTTTTTTGACAGAAAGAATTCGGCATTTGTCATTTATTTGTTTACTTTTCTCAAAAATCCTGGATTTTTATATTTTTTTCGAAAAAAAAATGTGTCCCACTGAGGAAGAAACCCACATAACATTGGAGGATTATTCATGTTGTAGGAATATTCCCTCAAATTGATATTTGGAATATTCTATTGCGAATATGACAAGAATGTTCCAGACCTATTTTTTTTGAATATTTTTTAGGAGTCTGTGATAGTTATATTTCTTTGGTAATAAGATAATAATATTCCCATGATAACGTGATAATCAAGATATTTTTAGGAATATTCCTAAAAAGAATATTTGGGCACGTTTACTGAAAATGTTACTATATTGAGAAAACAACGCGATTTTCATGATTTATAATTATTATTTAGTTTAATGCAATCTATTGTAGGTAGATGGCACTGGAATCAATATGTTCTCTATGTATTGGGTAATATTATTATATATATATTGATATTTAAGTAATCTTTTGATAACCAATCTGAAGTAGTACATCAACATAATGGTGATACATTGATATACCTATATCCATAGGCTAGTCCGTGTGAAAGACTATTGCATATTTGATAAATATTCATGTGGATATATATTTACTGCATATCTTAGGATATCCATCTCGTGGCCATCTGGACATGTTTTGAATCACAAAATCATATGCATGCAATATTCGATAGGGATATATTTGCTATGTGGATATTATAGTCAGTGCCCAGGTATATTACTATAATTATTTTAAAAAAACGTTCTGGTCCTATTATTGCTGGCAAGTGGTAGTAATATTCCCAATGATAAAATGTAATATTCCTATCACATTCTTTGTTCTCTCTCTCTGTTATTTTTAACTGCAAATTTCCAGATCAAAAAAAGCTACTAACCTCTGAACTTTCTCCACTCGATACCTCAGATATTATCACTTTTTTTTGTTGTCTGATGTTCTCCATAAACACAGATAGTGAGATTTACTAAGATCTAAAATAGTACTCCCCACAGGTCTAAATATTTACATTTATGGGGGGTACTAAATTTTAAAACCAATTTTCAAAAAACCCATACAGAAAAGACACAAACTTGATAATTTTAATTGTTATTGCAAAATACCACTGAAAAACTGCTTTTTTTCTGAAAATACACCATATTTTAGAGGAAAATGCCCTAAAACTAATTTTTTTTGACAGGTTTCAAAATGGCAAATGGTGAATACGCCAAAAATTTGGCATATAATAGCTTCATTATTTGTGTTTGAGGTTATAAAGTTGGTGATTTTTTAGACCACATCAGGGGGGTGGTTTAAATTTATAGCCCCCAGAAGGGATTGTTTTGTGATATTTCGTAATAAGTTCGTTTATAATTTCCCTAAGTAGCCGTTTTTACAAGGATTAATTTACCTTATTTAATATCCCAAGTTTTTCATTACCGTTTTCAGCACAAAAATATATTTATGAGGGCACTACGAGGCAACACAAATATAAGTGAAGGTCACTGAGTATGCACGAAAAATATACCAAAAAAAAATCCAAAACAACTATATTAATTTATTTACAAGCTAAAAGTAAAAAAAAATGAGTTTATCTAAAAGCTCAGTCAAAAAAACTTTCCTTACTCAAAGCCTACTCATTTTAAAGCTGTAGATTTTATTAGTAGAGGTTGGTGCAAGCCAAGGTGCAAACAGAGGTAAAAAATTCGAACTCACTGTTTGTGGTTGAACGCAGCGCTAACATTTTTAAACTGACATTTCGACAGTGACAGAAATTAAAAAAAACTTGCATTTAAGATTTTTAATACATTTTATAAATAAAAACACCTTTTAAATAACTACAAAATTAATCTACTTCTTATTTTATTATTACTCATCTAAATCATTGTGTGACATCAAGTATTAATTGGAAAAATGAATTAAGAAGGGTGAGTTTTAATTAGAGTGACATATAGCCCCAATGTTAATTTATTCTACGGACTGTTTACTATTTAAACCGCGCGTGGGTTTAAATTTTTTAATTTTCTTTTCTTTTAAATTGAAAATTTCCTCTTAAATCCCACAAAATATTGTGTTAAGATGATTATTCAATAAACAAATTTATTTAAATTCTTCTTACAAATCAAACTATGTCCAAAACTCAAGGAGGGTTGGTTTAAACTGCTTAAAACCAAAAATTTCACTTAAACTTAGGACTGTTCTAAACTAGACTAAACCTTATTAGTAAATCCAACCGAGAATGTCTTTTTTATGTTGCGGGATCTTTTAACTTACTTTTTTCTAATTTTTAACAGCAAAAGAAAGCAGGTTACAAATAAGAACTCGGAATCAAAACAATTAAACAACAAAAATGGCGTCGCCTCGATTGAAGACGTATGACGTGGACGCGAAACCGGCCGAAAATCCTCGAATCGATAAATTTTCGCACCTGTGCAAAAGGTCGGAGTTAAACCAATGTCTTTTGTTTTGATATTTCCATGGCTGGCTAGATTATAGATGTTGCTTACAAGTTTGCCCATATAACTAAGAGAAAACAAAGCTATAGCGATAATAATGGCGAGCTTACCGAAATTTATATATTGATAATTCATAACTTTAATTCATAGTAGTCAAGCACAATTTTATTAAAAAATAAAAGATCAAAAGATGGGTGGAAATAACGAAAATTCAAACTTGGATGAGCATCCCACAAGGAACATACAAAAGATCAAAGTGAAAAGACAAATGATTAAACGATATTTCGCCCTGGGTAACTAGCGTGGGCTCATCAGTAGTTTCACTGGTCACCCTCCACTATACATCATTAAACACCATCACACACTTTGACTTCCAACCTTGAACCACTCACAAATAGGCATCGTTCGGCACTGGTACTTATCCAAGTTACCTGATATGAATTCGTCCTGGCGTGTTAATATTTCCAGTAGCATTATCAGCTGAAATCAACCACTCCTATTTTAAGACCAATCAACCAAAATTTTTTTTTTGCTTTTGACATGCAAAGGTAAATTTAGCCAACTTTAAAATTATGCACTGTGCTTACGAATTGTAAATTATAGGGGAACGTGGGGCAAAACCGGATAGTGAGGCAAAACCAGATAAGCCATTTAACTCCTTACCCGACGGTGTTATTTATAAACCTAAGGCAAAAAATTAATTGTCACACTCTTTAACACCAAATATTTTTACGGCGTAAGCATTGTACCATTCGCCAGTTATTCGGCAATAGATGTTTTAGTAGGTATGTACTGTTATTTTTATATATATACTTGTCTCCCTCGATAGTGAGTAGTTATTTGGTCAACTATAGTACTTCTAACTTCACGTTATCACGAGTAGTTAAAAGCCCCCCAAAAAAATCTGGCCTGTCTGCCCTCACGCACAAGAAGATGTGGTTATAACCTCACTTCTTCTAACTTGTGTTTTCGGAGTAGTTCGTTAAAATTTAAAAAAGGTTAAAAGTCACTTAAAACGTTCTCCAGAAAACGTGACATGCTTGTTAAAAGTGCTTCATCATCTTCAGAAGACGAGGCAGACTTCTGGAGAAGTACATTAAAAGGATTGACTCTGTAGATGTAGCTTGTATGTTTCAGCAGTCCTGCAGATTAGAACCTATTCTATTTTTATTTTAGCTTAAATTAAAAAGATTGACTCTGAAAAATGGTCTTTCTGCCTAGATTTGATAATGGCCACCATTGATCTTAAAGAGGCCTAAATTAATAGTTTTCATTTTCCGTCCAATTATCTAAATACAATAGGTCTTTAATTGTACCTAAGTTTTACAAATGTGGTAGTTGTGCCCACATTTGATAATAGGATTTTATGTCTCA
Source organism: Oxystoma pomonae (assembly GCA_963921995.1). Taxonomy (NCBI): domain Eukaryota; kingdom Metazoa; phylum Arthropoda; class Insecta; order Coleoptera; family Brentidae; genus Oxystoma; species Oxystoma pomonae. The sequence continues at coordinate 49,503,921 of OY998168.1, forward strand.
CAAATATAGTCGTGTGCTTTACAATTATGACCTTTGTGCCTAGTCTTACGAATGTGCTGGTATTTGTGCCAAAGTTTTTGTAAAAGATTGAATCAGTTAAAAAGAGAGTTGAGCAAACAAAACTATAACCCATTGGAAAGTGAACGATCTAGGATGAATTATATGTGGCTTCTAATATACTTTCTTATGAAAGACCAAAGAAAATAAGTAATTCTCAGGTTAATAAAACATTGGAGAAATTAGTTCATAAAATTGATAATAGGTCTTTGTGCCTAAGTTTTACAAATGTGGTCTTTGTGACTACATTTGATAATAGGTTTTTGTGTCTAAATTTACAAATATGTTATATGTGCCTAAGTTTTACAAATAAGGTCGTTGTGCCTAAGTTTTACAAATATGGTATTTGTGCCTAGTGTTGCGATTATGGAATTTGTGCCTAATTTTACAAATATGCTGCTTTGCCTAATAACCTTAGTTCACCCACCTGAATTCTCACCAAAATATTAAAATCCATCCTGTACTTTTTAAGAAGTAAAAGAGTTTCTGTCAGTCCTGTATTAAGATGACTGGTTGTTGTTTGATATTCAAGGAACTGCAAATATACTACAAAATTTGGAAGCCCGAAATGTTTATTTTGGTTTTGTCATCAACTCTGCCAAATAACTATTTCCTTGTCCCGGGAAAAAAGTGCAATATTACTCTGACTATGATTTCAAAGTTTTTATACAAAATATATACAATTAAATTGTTTGTAAAATTAGTATAGGGGTTTTGCAAGTAAATATGGTTGGAGATATAGTAGAAGTCTGGAAATAAAGAGGCAATTGCATTATCTTCATCATCAGAAAAGTAATTTTTTTCTAGAAATCTTCCCTGATGCTAGCAAATCAGGCTGGGGAATAGTTTGTTTAAAAATAAATCCGGTTTAAATATTCAGATAAGGCATGGAAACTAAATGATAATTGAATCAATATGTGTTTTTAAAGATAACTAAAAAACTTAAAAATTCAGTAACTATCTACTTGCCAGCAACTTGGTGCTTAGTGCAAGTGTTTTTATACTTGGAAAAGGAATCCAGATGCAGATGGATGCCTCACTTCCTTGTAACAATGTCTTACACTGCTGGTACAAATCTTAACAAACAAGCTTTCAGATGGAAAGGTGTACAGGATTCGACTGCAAACCTGATGGTAGGCTAAATATCTTAGTTCACACTCAAAACAATATGAATTTGTATAAAAAAGTAGTGAAATTTTTGTTTGAGGCATAACAAAATTTTTTTTAAAGCAGATCACCGGATTGTTGATTTAAGATATTTTAGAGGCATCTTATGGCTTCAATCAGATTTGTCTTTAGTTCTTAGACGAGAGTTATAGCAGTCGACCAAAGAGTTTAAAAGGGAGATATAACCTTACACCTCAAAAAGCAAAAATGATACTGTAGGTGAGGCAGGTGGGGTTATATCCTTTTTAGTAGGTAACCCATTAAGTATGTGAATCTTTGTTAATAGAAATGTTGCTTGCATATTGGTTATGGCACATAGAATAGATACTTTTTCTGCGATTATGCTATCTAAAAGTTTTAAAATTAAAAATGGGCAATATTAAAATTTTTATCAAGAATAAAGATCTTCCGTAAAAATGTAGTCCATTTTATATATATTATTATATTCAAAAAGTAAAAGACGTCAGAGCTCAAGATGCTGATAGCGCCACACTCGACACTCAGACTCTACTATTGCAAAGAGACAAGGAGCAGTTAATCTGGATTCCATCCAAAAAGCAGCAACTTGGTCCAAAGAACTATCACTTTGGCTAGATTCTATAATAGACCAATTTTTGATAAAAATTTATTTGCTAGAGTTGTTTTATTATTTTTAGAGTAAAACTCTTTGTCTTTATGATTTGCTTTTTCCAATTTTATTTGGTGTTTCTTAAATAAAGTTTTGCCTGGATTTAATAACTTCTTGAAGTGAAATTCGATCTTAATTATGCTAGTCTCCCCCGATAGTGAGGCCCTACCCTTTTAGAAGTAAATAATTGGAGAATTAATTTTCCCACCCTTTTCGTATTGCTTTTGCGACACGGCTTTAAAATAAGTGAGGTTATAACCACATCTTCTTTTGCGTGAAAGCAGACAGGCCAGATTTTTTTTGGGGGGGCTTTGAATTACTCGTGATAACGTGCAGTCACTAGTACTCCAGTTGACCAAATAATTACTCACTATCGAGGAAGACCACTATAATTATGATTGAACTTCACTTCAAGAAGTTCGTTTGCCCTTTCATAATTTTAAATCATTTTTAAAATCCATGTTGATAGAAGTTTTTTACCTATAAGTATGTAACTCTTTCTGTAATGCATTTCTTTTAAAAATATTTTCCATTGTGTATTAGAAATGCACTCAGGGCAAAACCGGGTGAGGCATAATCAGGAACCAGTTTGTGGTTCGCATCACTAAAGACAGTTAAGCCGAAATCGTGTTTAATTTTAATGCAGTGTCACAATCCGTATTTTTTATATCAGACGATCGTATAAACAATGTAAATGATAAAAGGTGTAACTGTGGCAAGGGGTTAAGTATTTTCGGCGAAAGCTGGGCACAAGATTATAGGTACTGGATGGCTGACTAAAGATTTAAATAAGCAAACTGTGGGAGTTGCATAAAACACTTTAGTCATATTTTTAACTCAATAGCCTTTCTCAGTATTGAGCATTATTTTTGTTAAAGCCTTTTTTAACCACAATCGGATTTTTTTTAAATTTCATCGATTTATTATGTACATTATAGTACTTAGTTGCCAAACTGTGGATTTTAAATCAATATTATTTACTGATATAAATTGTTTTTAACTTGGTTATCCAGTTTTGCTTTTGAAAGATTCGAATGTCTAGTTTTCGAAATACCTGCAACCAAAATCTTAAAATTTTAATTTTTGCTGCGTGTCATTTTAAAGGATTTTTAAAGGAGAATTTAGAAATGGTAGCCTTTGGCCAATTATACAGTTACATAGTGAATGTATCCATTTTTGGTCATTTTGACATTATTTATAAAGTATTATTAGCAGTGCGTAATTTAAAAAATGTGGTAGATTCTCTTTAAAAAAACTCTTTAAAATGACATCCAACATCCTACACTGTAAAAAATGGAAATTTTGATTCACTCAAAGGCCTTTGAGTAAAAAAAAATCACTATAAATTGAACAAAAGTCACTCAAAATAGTGTAAGATAACTCAAGATTTTGTGAAAAGTTTATGTCATTGACAAGTTCAAACATTGTGTCAATATTCAAAAAAGTCACACAAATTGCGTGTTTTTCCTTTTATGTGGTGAAAATTTTCGACAATTTTTGACATTTATTGTTACGCGTAGTAGCAATTTAGGTCCGCCGTAAAACTAGTCCTGCCGAATATCTTTAAAATATTAAATTTACAAAATGTTATTAAAAATAATGATGTAGTTTCTCTTACAAGGTTAGCATAAATATTAAGGACGCTGTGTTTTTATTTTAAATGAGGCAATAAGTAAAAATGCCCACTTTCTATAATTGTGACGGGTGAGATTTTCTGTCGTTTCTGAATAATTGCGACCTCTGTGCCATATTTTTTGGCATATTCATCATTTGTCATTTTGAAACATGTCAAAAAATATTAGTTTTAGTGCGTTTTCTTTTACCTAAAATGAAATATTTTTAATAAAAAAAGTAGTTTTCAGGTGTATTTTGGAATAACAAATAATCAATATCTTTGTGTCTTTTCTAATTGTAATTGTTTTTTAAAATTTTAAAAATTGGTTGGAAAATTTAGTACACTCCACATGTCTAAATATTTAGCCCTGTAGGGGTTACTATTTTAGATTTTAGTAAATCGCACTGTTTAAGGCTATCTATTAGCTTTAGTCATTCACTCTCGTTGCAGGACTAGATGTCTCAGCTTATTAATTCTAAAGTTATTTTATATGATCGAATTTTCTTTAAAATATTAGCCTTTCCAAATACCTAACCTCTATTAACAAAGGAGAATATAAAATCAGTTCTTAGTGTTTTAATCTAAACGTTGGAATTTTAAAAACTCAAAAAAATATTATTTTATTTGAACAAAACTTCCAAATTAGTTTGTCGTTTTGAATGCCGACCACACTGAAAACTATAAGCATAAACTTTCTATTAAATTAATGTCATTTTCACTTGCATTAATGCACTCGCTTCAATCTATATTTTATTGGGAACGTATTTTCCAACACATCAAAATCGAATAAATAATCCATAAACTCTATCCCCACAGTCTAAAGAGAATTCATTTACTAACAGTTTAGACAATCACACATAATATCATTGTTGATCATTGAGTTCCGCCTCTGCCCATAAGCCAAGCCAATATCTGTAGCGCTTGGCTTACTTCTTCAATGAGGCTGCCGACTATTTTAGGTGCACTTAAAACCCTTTGGAAACCCTTTGGGATCGAAGCAAATGTATATGTGCATCCTGCCATTTTTTTTTCATTGGTATCTTTAAGAGAGTCAACTTATTAGTCGCCGGCCCTATGACCTACATTTTTTCTTTGCCCTTCACTGTAAGCCACCAAACCACAGATGATTCGACGCAACTGCCACATATGTTGCCAAGGGCCTTTTTTTGATCACCTCGCATAACCTGAGTTCATGAGCTGTAAGATCACAAGTACCAGTATATACTAAACATGAGATTTATAAGTATAAAAACGTGTGATGACAATAAATTGATCACTATATTAAGTTATCAATTTGTTATGTTCCTTAATTATTAAGGTATATTGTCAAAGCCTATATTTGTTAATTCATCTGCAATAAACACAAAAATTAAGATAGGAGACACTCACCAATCATTAAAATTTTACTATTCTTAGATAGTGCTAGCAAATCCCCCAATCCCCAAATAACTAACACCCGGTTCCAACCTACGACTTTTTCGTGAGTGCCCACTCAGGTGTCACGTGATGTCAATATCAAATGTTATGGCAGTCATGTGACGCGTACACGGGTACGCACGAAAAAGTCGTAGGTAAGAAAAAGGTTTAACGAACACAACTGCAACTGCAGTTTTGTCCATGGTGTGAAATTGCTGACTTGACGAGTATTCGTCAAACAACAACTACGGAAAGCGGATTCAAAGAAATGCATGCTTTTGACACCGAGCTTTTTTAAAGTGGCCCTGTTGTTAAATTGATTTTCTGTAGACTGTGCCTCTATCGAACTTAAATAAATACCCCATTATGGCAGCTATATAAGTTAATGGTTAATACGAGCCATTTTGACAATATTATTATTGGATGAACGCTAATAATCAAATTGTCTCATTTGGTATTCATTGACTTTGTCAAAGTTTAAGAAGATTCATTCAATAAGTTGGACTCGAAAAGGAATTAAGACTTTGTTTTATATAATTATTGTAGAAATAGGCCTCTTTCTTTTAAAAATATCAAGATAAAAAAAGGAATAGGAAATTAGCATTTAAAAGGTAAATATAAGTACCTACATAATTATAGAATATAAAATTAAAAATTTTCTTTAAACCAGGAAAGAATGACAGAACCATGTTTTTTTAAGTTCACAAGAAAGGAAAAGCTCGCTTTTTATTGATCTGGTTATTGATTCACCCTCGCTAAATCCCTTTTTAAAAAACAATTACCTTTACATGCCCCTGAAGCTGGTTCAAAGAAGGGCATGCTTTTGACACTGAGCTTTGGTAAAGTGGTCCTGTTGTTAAATTGATTTTCTGTCGACTGTGACTCGATAACTTAAATTAAATACCCCATTATGGCAGCTATATAAGTCAACGGTTAATACGAGCCATTTTGACATTTACTTTGACTTCATCGTCGAAGTTTAATAAAAGCCACAAACGCCCTATGGACATGAAAAAGGGCTGGTAGCACCACGTGGAGACATCAACCGTTGTATCTATACTAGATTTATACCGCTATCGTGAGACCTATCGTGACGTATGGGGCCATAGTGTGGTGGCCAGGTACAAAAAGAAAGATCGCAAGGACACAATTAGACAAAGTTCAGCTGTTAGCGTGTTTGAGCATAACATGCGCCATGAGGACGGCACTTACCAGGGCTATTGAAAGGCTCGCAGAACTGCCTCCTTTGCACCTTTTCATATAAATGTGGCTTTGAGGACTATGTACACTTCCGGCCACATAAAATGCGTACAGCGGAAGTTAGCTGCAGGTCTGTTGAATTTAAGTTTTGCTTATTGCGTTGCTTATTGTAACTGACTTTAACGTTTTCGAATTACAGGTTATATCTTTTGATATTGTAAACACAAAAATAAGGAGACTGACCACTTTACTACAAGACTAATGAATAAAACAATTTTTTTAAATTATTCAACAGTTTATTATAAAAACTCATTTTTAAAGCTCATTCTTGCAGTGAATAGTCTAGTGCAAAAATTAACCTGGCTTGCTTCTTTTCCGCACTAAATAAAATTTTCTTGGCAGAAACGCGACATCTAAGTCTAGAACGGCTTATCCATCTGCGCGTCGTTCTTATGGATTCAGGAAAATATGCCTCAATTTTCGCTTCTGAGGCCATCGCAAATGAGTGGTCTTAAAGAAGGTCGTTAAGTTGCTGATCCTGCTGAGGCGTACTGACTTGTGTCAAGCCAGTGCCTCGCCTTCGTGGAACAGTTCCTTGTTTCGTCCGTTAGGGACCGCTACTCTTCGAACCGACCAACCCCGTCTAATTTTGCCAAAATTTGGGCTTTTTTGAATTCGTTCATGCCTCAATTTTTAAATATAAGCCATAAACAATAAAAACCATACAATAAAATCTGACGGTGACATTTTTTGTCAATTTGAAATACCTAAAAGTTTACTGAGTTGCGACGCCCATAATATACTATATAAAATCGACGTACGCATTTTATGTGGCCGGAAGTGTATAGACTTCAAAGTCATTGTGACCTTAGGATCAATTCTGATCCCATGAGTCACACAGCACTCTACAAGAATGTAACGGAGATCTGTCCAGTGCTACGCATGAACAATGACAAATTACCGATGCAACTGATAGGGAAGTCTAGAAGGAATGGATGCATGTCCCGTGTCCCCCGAATGAGACAGTCTGGTATACATACGGCTCAAAAATGGGGGACAAATCGGGGGCGGGAGTGTACTGTAAAACCACAGGGGCGAAGTTCCACTTCTCCCTAAGAAGGTACGTGACCGTTTTTCAGACCATTCTGATGTGTGAATATAAAAATCTGGAAAAGGCCGCTTCAGGCAAGAATATTTACATTTGCTCAGATAGTAAGGCTGCCTGCTATCAGGTCGGACAGGGTTAACTTTGCCCTTGTATTGAAGAGCAAACGTGTCTTGACAACTATGGCAAGGCACATAAAGGTCAATCTCCTCTGGGTCCCGGGACATGAAGGTGTACCGGGAAATGAAGACGCCGATAGATTGGCTAGACAAGGAGCATCAACCGATGGGGTAGATGCGGAACCCATACTAGGTATTCCGGCAAGCCAAGTCATAACGACCCTGAAAAGTCACTTAGACAGGCACTCTGAGGAGCTCTGGAATAGCACACAGGACATAAACACATAGGCCAAACTTCTGATTGGTGAGGTGAGCGCCAAAAAACAAAGTCCTTGCTCCACCTAGGTAGAAAGAATGTGAGACTGGCAACAGGGCTCCTAACTGGACACTGTCGGCTTAACAAGTACCTAGAGACGCTGGGAGTTGCCGAAAACTCAGAGTGTCGATGGTGCATGCAGGACGAGGAATCGTCCTTGCACGTCCTTCTGAAGTTTTCGGCTCTAGCCAGGGCAACAGAGTTGCACCTTGGAAACTATCTGCTGGCCCCAGGCGATGTAAGAAGGTTGCAGCCCAGAAAAATCTGTTCTTTTCCGAAAGAGGTAGGCTTCGAGAGTGGGCGTGCAACGGACCCAGCAAGGTGGCCTACGTACATGCGAATTGTTCCGCCCGTCGTGTCGGTTTCTGATTTTTTCGTTAAAGGTTATGCTTATAGTTTTATGAAAAAGTAAAATTCTAAAAATTATCTGAAATTAAAACATTTTCATATTATTTAGCCCCTGACATACTACAATCCAATATTCAAACATAAAAACATGACAATAATATTTTGTTAGAAAATACGTCAGGCGTTCGGTGTATTTGTTTATTGTTAATAAAAGCGTATAATTTTATATTTTCAGAGTCCAACAAACCTCCTTTCTCCCACGTCAATTCCGAACAATCGGCGCAGGTCGTCGGTAATGTTTAGTGACGTCATACTACTTCACGGGCAGAACAGTTCACCACCCACTTCAAGTACCAACTTAAATCTATCTTCGAGTATCGACAAGAAAAATGTTTGTTCTAGTGAGAAAACGACTCAAGCTGGTAAGAAAAATAGTTTTCTTTCATTTTTCTTTCCCTATTATCCAGACAATTTAATTATGAAACGCTAGTAAATTTGCGAAATAACTTTGACCGAACACCGAAACATTTCTTTGATTTGTGATAGCCCGTTAAACTAACTACGCTTTTAGAAAAAAAAATTAGTTTTCTACTTCGATCAAGTAGGGAAATTTGGCAAAGATTAAAAAGAGGGTAATAAATTTTATTTTAAAAAAACTTTTAAAGAACAAGCTTTTATTAAATGCACTCAAAAGTAGAAAATAATTTTTTATCTTTCTTACCCTATGATAGAGATGTTGGGCGCAAATTTTAACTTTAACTATTTTAACTTTAGGTATCATTTATCGGTCACATCGACGATACACCTAAAGAAGAGTTGTATTGCTCTATAACCTAACGACATTTTCAAAGGCTTGTCAAGCACGGCAATCTCACCCATTCTCAGCGTCTTTAGTAGTTAGTATTTAGTCATTCGAATAGAAGAAGAATTTAGTTCTTCTTTTGTAGTTCTCTCTTTGTCACCGTAAAGTTAAAATTTTTAATTTGCCGCATCGCTTTTATTATGGTATAAGAGAGATAAAAAATTATTTTATACTTTTAAGTGGATTTAATAAAAGCTTTTATTTAAGTTTTTTTTATAAAAATTTATTTTTTAACTTTTACATTTGTACCTTAAATCATCCATTTTGAATCCGCCATATTGAAGTTTTAAAATCTGATCAAAAATTCATATCCCCTTCCCGAAAACCCCTTATATGCCAATTTTGATTTAAATCGAAGAAACTAAATCTTTTCTTCCCTCCATTTCCTTCGTTAGAGGGAAGTGTGTATCTAATAATACCATATTATTGTATTGTCGCCGGAACTATAAACACATACCAAATTTGAATACACACCCTTAATTTTTAAATCTGATCAAAAATTCATAATCTCCTTCTTAAAAACCCCAATATGCCAATTTTGATTGAAATCGGATAAACAAAATCTTTTCCCCCCTCTACTTCCTCATTAGAGGCAAGTGTGTACCTAATAATACCATATTATTGTGTTGTCACTGGAACTATAAACGCATACTAAATACACACCCTTAATTTTTCAGTCAGTTAAAATTGGTTAGCAAAACATGACCGAAAATCATCCATCTTCAATCCGCCATATAGAATTTTCAAAATCTGATTAAAAATTCGTATTCCTTATCCCCAAAAGCCCCGTATACCAACTTTGGTTAAAATCGGACAAAGCCAGGTGTTTTCCCCCCTCCACTTCCGTCGTAGAAGGGAGGGGTGCCTAATAATTACATATTATCGCATTGTCACCGGAACTATAAATGTGTGCCAAATTTGAAGGCAATCGGATGTGTATAAGTTAGTTAAAATTGATTAGCAAAAGATGAACAAAACTCGTCCATCTTGAATCCGCTATATTGTATTTTTAAAATCGAATTAGAAATTCGTTATCTTCATCTCCAAGTGCCCCAACACACCAAATTTCAACAAAATCGATCGTACTGTCAATTTCATTACACCATATTCTTGTGTTGTCATTGCAACTATATAAGCATTCCAAATTTGAAGCCTATCGGATGTTGTTAAGTTGGTCAAAATTAAGTTGCAAGTTAAATAAAAGCTTGTAAAAAAGAATTGAGAGTTGTAGTTTATTTTCTTTAGGAAGGAACTGTGGTCTTAACCAAATTTCAGTCTAGCAATAAAAAATTTGCCCAAAATAGAATAATTGTTGTTTTTTACTACATCACCTCGCAAAGAAGCCCGAAACGAAAAACACTTGAAACTGAAAATGTGCGAAGTCCAAAAAGTAATAATTAGAAGTTTTCCTGTTACTAAAATACAAAGTATGCCATATCTGATCTTGCGACACCATCCTAATATAAACAGGATCCTAAATCCTGACTTCTACCTCTAAAACTATTATTTTATTAAATCCAACATACTACAACAACAAAAAATTACCTGACCTTTGCTAATTTACGTGCATTTATAACTGGCAACGTCTCAGCTCTGCTTATCTCCGAGGAATACATACAGCTTAATAGGTATAAAGCAAGTTTCATCATTCTTCAGAGTAGAGATTTTTTTTGTCGGTGACCTTAGCTCAGGAAATGTCGAAACGACGTTCAAAACGGAGTCTCTATTCTTGAAATCAGATGACACTATTTTAAATAGAAATCGGTATCTTTTATTTCTCTCACTAAAGACCACTAGAATCAAATCTCATCAAAAGTCATGTTATTAGTGTCATTGTCGGGGAAATTGGTGGCGTCGACCAATAGGATTCGTGAATTTCAGGGAAATAAATGTTTTCTCCCTGAATTCAAGAATAGCTACACGGGAGTCAAATAAACATAAGAATTGGTTGACTCTAAAAAATATGGATATCACATAACCCGTTTTAAATGTCACTTCGATATTTCCTGAGGTAAGGTCACTGACACAAAAAAAAAGAAACTCTACTCTTAAGGCCGCATTGGAGTAGCTGGGGATCCCGTCTGTCTAGCCTGCGTCACTCGACTTTTAGTCGTATACGAATCACATTTTAGCTAACAATTGTCGAAAAATCAATTCTTACTAATTAAGATACCAAATATGCCTACAAATTGTAACTCGTATGCACAATGCACAATATTTAATTAAAATAGACCCAAATTGTAAATATTGCATTTTTGGCGGGAAAAATAGAATGGTTTTAGACGCTTAGATGTCTACTTAGAGAAGTGGTGGCATTTGAGGTGTACGATTTCATCTACATTATAACTAGTAAAAAACTGTCATTTATATCCACACGAATTAAGTAAAAATATAATGAAGCTCAGGTGGTGGGGCTTTTTTTACACGGAAGCCATAAAAATTGCAAAAAAATTATAGCTCTATGAAGTCACTTCATCTCTTTTCTGATTAGTGCTATGGTGTTAAGGGCCACACCAATATATCAAACAAAAATATGTTGCACACTCCTAGGTGGGAGCTTTTCTTACAGAGAGGCCTCAAAACTTGTAAAAAATAACACCTATATAAAGTCATTTCATCTCTTTTCTGATTAGTGCTAATGTTAAGTGCCACATTAAGATAACATAAAAAATTATTGTCCTCTCTATGTGGGGACTTTTTTTACAGGGAGGTCTCAAACTTGCAAAAAATAATTGCTTTATGAACTCATTTAGTTAGTGCTATTATATTAAGGGCCACACGAAAATAACAAAAAAAAGATTGGACACCTCTGGGTGAGGGTTTTTTACAGGGAGGCCCCAAAACTTGCAAAATATAATTGCTATACGAAGTAATTTCTTCTCTATTATGACACGACTGTTAAGAAACTACTCCTCTGACTAATTCCTCGACAGGTATGCCGAACGAACCCTTACCCCCACTGTGAAGAAAATCCAAAAAATATTCACAACACGTCTTCTCTTTCCTTGTTTTCCAGTTTACCGACTAGTTTTGATCTCGTGGGCTCTCATCAGGATAATGTAGGTTCCTCAGAAATGTCCGAAATCTTGTTTTCATTATCCGAAACACAATCCAGATTTCCTTTACATTATTATAGGTCGAAAAAACCCAGCCTTGGCTATGAAACTAAACAAATAGATTCATGAAGGTTGAGTTTTAACAAGTACAAATTTAGCCCAATTCAATACCTGTCGAGGCATTAGCCAGAGGAGTAATTATTTAACAGTCATCTGTATGTGTTTGGTAAATAGCACTTATCATAATAGAGGAGAAATTAGTTCATATAGTAATTATTTTTTGCAAGTTTTGGGGCCTCCGCGTTATGTTATCTTGGTGTGGCCCTTAATGTAATAGCACAAATCCGAAAAGGGATGAAATGACTTCATATAGCAATTATTTTTTTGCAAGTTTTGAAGCCTCCGCGCAAAAAAACGCCCCCACCCTCAGGGATCCAATTTTTTTTTTGTTATCCTGATGTGGACTAATCAGAAGAGATAAAATGAGTTCATATAGCAATTCTTTTTTTGGGACTTCCCTGTAAAAAAACGCACTCACCTTGACTGACTTCATAGAGCTATTATTTTTTGCAAGTTTTGGGATCTCCCTGCACCGGCGTAACTACGGGGGGGCTTGGGGGGCCGCCCCCCCCCAGATCATTCCAGGCCCCCTCAGAAAAATATAGCTTAGTAGTTGTCAGTCAGCCGGGCTAGGGTAATGTCTGGGAAACATAAGGCCTTAAAAGGTTTAATAAGAGAAGAACATCCTTCGGCAATATACATTTATTACTTGGCACATAAAAGTTGAAAGTTGTTGACGCATGTACATTAGAGGCGTTGTATGTGCATTTTTCGCAACCAGAAAATCACAAAAAACTTAAAAAGGTTGCAGATACCTTGGGTATTAAATTGTTGAAAGGATCTAACCTTTCTACTACTCGCTGAGCATGTCGATTTGAAAATTGTAAATCGGTTTTATTAAACTTTGGGGCGATTAAAATGGCACTAGAAAGTGAAGTAACTGTATTCAAAATGCCGAGTTTTGCATTTGCCTGCACATTCCGTACACTGTTTTATTACGTATCAACGTTTTGAGTCAGTAATTTCAGGGTAAATATGCTACTCTCGGCAATGTAAATTTAATAATAGATGGCACGCTACAATCTATAGAAGAAACTAGAAACAGCTTTGAAAATATTTATTCTGAAATCCAAGACTTTGCCAATAAACATGATATTTCTTTAGAACCTATCAAAGTATCAAAACGGAAATGGTAAGTTCCTTAGAACAGTGGAAAATAAACATCCACTACCAAATAATGGATAATTTAGCAGCTAATTTTAGGGAGAGGTTTTCAAACTTTCTATTGGCCAAATCGGTAGATGCTTTATTTAAGTTAAACATAAAAAAAAGTCAAGATTTTATTGAAAATTACTCTGGTGGTAAAAAATATGATTACTTATAAAAATCTAGAAATAAATTTAAAATCTATCAATGAGTATATTAGACAAGACTTTTGTCCGAAGCTTTACAAATTAATTCAGATTACTATTTGCCTTCCTATTAGTTTTGCTAGTTGTGAACGAAACTTCTCTGCGATTCGTGGAATAAAAAACTGGACCTAAAGTACAGCTGGGTCCTTTAAATTTTAGGACGACTCTTAAAGCAGATTTTTCTTGAATTTGAGCAGTGTATTTTGTTTTTCCTTTTCAATGTCAGTCAAATTATAGTGTCAATCTATTTCAAAACATTATTTTCAATTTTATGGTCTCTTGCAGCTGTGACAGAACATTTCAGTCTCAACCGTAATACTGGGTTCTTGATCAACAAAAGGTGGAGGGAAGAAAGAGCGCTAGAGAAGACAGTTTCCAGCCAGGATGAACATGCAGATCTCATTCAAAGACTCGAAGAGGACCCTTTTTTAACAGCAAAACAACCAAGGATTTTGTCTCAGTTCCCAGGATGCAAGACAACCGCTTTCAGGAGAACAATGAGATCACACTTGAATTGCCGGGTTGCAGCTGCTAAAACTAAGCTTACACCGCAACTCGCTTGCTTTTTGCTCTAAATTATATCAACAAAGATCAAGGTTTTTGGAACCGCGTCGTTTTTATGGATAAAAAAATCTTTCCGTCAAAGAAAGGCAAAATTAGAGTGTATAGGCCAGATAATGCCAGATTCAATCCACAGTATGTGAGTGACTACCGAGCAGGTGACCATTTTAGTGTGAATATATGGGGATGGATGTCAGCGAGAACCTGCGTTGTTGAGACAGGCTCCAACAACGCAGGTTCTTGCCACAAAATGAGGAACATTTCTGGGAAGAAATCACAACGATATAAGAAGACCGTGCAGGCCAAGAAAATTTCATGGTGTCTTTCCATGAATCAATATCTCTCAGATTACGTAAACGGAGCCATGACAAAATATTGATTTTTTTGTAGTAGATATTTTTTGTTTTGTTTTCTGTTAATCTTTAAACGTTGTTAGTATTTGTATTAACTCATTTTATTATTTTTGGTATAAAATTCAAATAAATGAAGTAAACAAAAAAAAAATAAAAGAAGACCTTAGTGTACGAAGTATAACCAGTTCCCTTAAAGAAACATAGATCATCCTGTAGTTGTAAATAACCTACAAAATTTATAATGTCAACTCAATAGTATAAACTGCTCACAATAATCAAACACTTTTTTATGTCGTCCTAAAATTTAAAGGGCCCAGCTGTACAATGGGACACACTCGATTTTCCAGTGTATCAATTGTAAACATCGAGAATTATTTAATTAAAGAAGAGATTACAGCAGACCACGTTTTGGAAATATTTTCACAAAAGACAAGGATGCAATTGCAGTTAATTTAAGTTAATTTATATCAAACTGCTGAGTTGAGTTGAGTTACGGTTCAAAGTTGTTCATACAACGAGTTAAGGTAATAATGCATAATATTAATTGAGGACCTTTACATAATAGCACTAATTATAAAAGAGGTTAAATGACTAACTTTTTGATGTATCATAAATATTTGGAAAAATATTAACTACTTGTAAACACTCCGCCATAGGCGGGTACCGTTTGATTTTTATTTAAGTCCTGAGGTAAGTAGATTGTTTTAATATAAATTGCAAATGGGCTTAAATGAGTTCATATAGCTATTATTGTTTGCAATTTTCCGGGCCTCCTTGTAGAAAAATCCCCCACCTAGACGTCTGCCAATATTTTTTTTGTTATCTTTGGTGTCTTCATTAAAACTATACAAACCTTAAATGAGATGAAATTATTAATTTTTTACTGCCACGACCTAGCAGCACCGCTAGTCGATTTCGCTCGAATTTACATCGAGTGGGTAGAAACAATACATGCAAATCCGATTGAATATGACATACGAACGTTAAAACTTGCGAAAAAAAGCGCATCAAAAACGAAAAATTTTAATTTTACGGCGAATTTAATTTAATATTACAGAATTTCAATACGAGTTCAATATTGTATGTGCGTTAATAAATGTATAAGAGAAAATTTACCTTTTTTTTCAACAATTTTTTACTAAAATGTGGTCCGTATACGACTGAAACTCAAGTGATTCAAGAATTGGGCACCTGAAAGGAGAGTGTGACGCACAGGTCAGGATAAGGCAACTGACGTGGGGTTACCCCACGATAGAGGAGGAAGGGCTGCACTTGCTTCGATGAGCCGACATACTGAACTTCGTAAAAAAAACAGGAAGGCCCGGAAAGAGACCAGCCCGCATAGCGGAATATCGCAAAAAGCGCCCATGAAGTAGCCTATTTGTCAGGCCCACAGGCCGCCCCGGGGTATGGGTTTATAAAATATCACCCTGAGAATTATTTTAGCGTGTATGTGTCTTAATGTAAATTTTGTTTTATTTTTTCATTAGGTGATGGAAACATCTGGCAAATCACACCCTCCACAAATCCTCATGTGTTGCAACAAGCCCAGCAGCAGTTTGCTCAAGAGTGTACCGATTTAATGAACGGTGAAGCGTTAACTTGTCAAGAATTGCTTGCATTAGGAGCTATAAATGCAGCATTACCCACGGGTCAAATAGTGTTGGACACTTTTTTTAATTCATTGTCTAAAGGAATTAATAATAAGGAGAAAAATTCAGAGGAACTGTACATACAACAGGTAATCAGATAGTAAAGTAGCAGACATTGCGATTGGTATGCAAATAAAGCAAAATGAGCACCAAACAAGTTGTGGGGGACCGAAATTTAAATAAAGCACTTAAAATATATAAAAATACTAGCTGATGCTCATACATAAAGAACTTTTGAAGAAATCTGGTACGTAAATTGGGTTTCGGCTTCAGTTCGCCCTTTTTCACGATACCTTAATTCTTTTTCACACGATTTTCAACCTTTAAACAATTATAGGGTAGGCTTTAAAATCTTGGAATCTTTTCATTAACTAATAACTTTTTTGTTCCCTAACCGATTTTTATAAATTTTAGGTTTTTGGCAAGCTGGAACTTTTTTTGACCGCCCTTTTATAAAAATAAGAAAGCTCATATCATTTCACGTTTAACGAGGTACCACTTATAAAATTGGGTTTATTTATACAATACTTAATTAAGGTTAAAATCCTTTTAATATTGAGCCTGTTCTATAAATAGCGATATATATACTTTTTGATTTTTTATCGGGTTTTTGCAAATTTACCGTCTTATAAAAGGCAAAAAAAAACAGAATTTACTGTTTTTTCATCGAAAACGTCAAATGTCAATCCAAGATAGCGGAGTATATTAAATATTAAGTATTTTGAAAAATACCTGATTTTTTTTTGCCCACCATATATGTATTTCTGAGACAAATAGGAAAGCCGATAATTTTTTACATTTAATGATACAAAGATCGTTTGTAAAAAAGTTGCAATGACTCAAAGTACCTTCCTTTTGAACAAGTTCCTAATGCTCAAAAATTTTTTTAATTTTATTTTTTATTTTTTAATAACTGACTTGACTTATGCCACAATAGTGAGATCAAAATAAGTTCGAAATACGTGTATGTGGCTACTCTTAAGGTTTTCTAAGTTTTAAGGTATATTTTCGAGGACATCCGCGAAGCCCGGTATGTTGATGGAGTTTTATAGCCCCGATGCATGCATAAGTCGAGAAAGGCCCTTGAATTGGGAAATATATTGTTTGTAAAAACTTTTTTCTTTTAACTTTTGAAAAATTCAAGCTGGAGCGGCGGAGTAAAGTATACACTGTTATTTTAATTTTACTGATTCTAACAAGAAAAAAATACAGAATGGTAACATAAAGATTTTAGTTTATTTAACAAATTTGACGTTTCTGGCATAAAAATATATAATAACATTTAAATCTGTCAAATAAATTAGTAAAATAAATAAAAAGTATTATTATGAATTATTTACACCAAAAAACAAAATATATTTTTATTTAAGGCAATAACGCATCTTTATTTTGTACCTAGTCAAGATCTCAGTGTTGGTGGAGAAATCTAGAATTGGATGTATGTAACATAAATTAAAATGAAGAGATCACTTTGTTTTGAGTTATCAAATTTTTAAAACTAAGACACAGAATATGTAAAATATTTTTATCTAAGAATGAAAGTGGAGGTGGAGAACAATTTTAAAAATCTCACTCTTTCGTTCAGCATGATTTTTTTTCTTTTTTTTGTAACATCTGTTTAAACCTTATACCGGGTCCCCACCAAACCAACAAAACAAAAACATTAGCAAAACACCAACAAAACAAAACTGCAAGTTTTCGGAAACAGAAACACATTGTCAACTGCTGTCCACATAGGAAAAAAATTAGTCAACTTTGTCTATTTTTAACCCAAAAAAGGAAAAACATTTTTGGTTAAGACCGAATTTAAAGAACCGACAAAAAGACTATGTTAAAGACTATGTTGAGGAATTATTCCAAGGTATTGGTGAAGAAATGCGATCTTGCTTAAAAAACTTTCTAAGAATGACCAGTACCGATCTTGAATATCTAATCATCGGACTCTCGATAAAGAAAAAACATACAAATTTTCGAAATGCCATTAGTGTAACAGAACCTTTATTAATTACTTTAAGATGTTTGGCAACTGGGGAGTATTACCGGAGTCTGATGTATCTTTTCGTACAGACTAGACTAACAAAGTTGCCTGAAACGGAAACAAAACACATTGATCTTTACCGACAGGCGACGGGAAAATAAAAAGTTGCTGAAAACACCAACAAAACAAAAAAGTTGCCGCATTGTTCTCGTTTTGTTTCAAAAATGTTCGGAAACATTGAGTTGCTGTTTTGTTGATTTTTTGTGGAACCGGAATTAAAAATGGCGTTGATTGGAGCTACATTTAATTCAAAATTACCTATTTCAATATTAATCACTTTATTGATTTGGGTGTTTTCAATAATCTTTTTGTAGCAGAAAGTAATGTCTATTAATCTTTTTTCTTCACTAGTTTCACTAATTTAAATTTTTTATATTTTATATCAGTCAAAATGAAAAACTCAAAATAATAAAAAAACTGTCCAAAATAGGGTTAGGAATAATAATTACAAGTATTATTAGTGGAACAATTTGATATCCGCTGATACTTTAAAACGTGAAGTTTACAAGATGTGAATCTTAACGTGTTTTAGTTCGACGTTAACCAATAGTTAATTTTTTTTGGTGCAGCAGTCACAAAGTTAAACTCGGGTTGAAATATAATCACAGTTTACGTAACCGACCGTTTGTTTAAAAATGGTGCAACAAGCGGTTAATTTTAAACTTGCTCTAAAGTAAGAGTACTTTGAGCCATTTACTACATCTAAACGCACTTAAAACCGAACTTTATTAAATTTCATTAAATGTCAGTTAAAAAAAAACGAATAAAACCATGTTTAAAACCAGAGTTAAATATTTCTTTAGATTGGAAGCAATGTGTTAAAGTGTTTTTAAAGAATTTATTCCGACATTAACATCAGTTTTAAGGCAATAAACAGCTTCCTTAAATACGTTTATACGACATAATTTTCAGACCGTCCTTATGCAAAAGCGGTTCAAGAAGTCCGTATTAAACAAAGTAATTGTAACTTTTGTAGTCAGCTTTCTTATTTTTCTCAGAAATACATACAGGGGTTTAGTTCTTTAAATTGAATTTATTCCTCCATCTTGAATTTTCGACAATTGACGCTTTTGGCGAAAGAATAATAAATTTCGGTCTTTCGCCTTTTCAAAAATAATAAAAAAAATAAAAAAATTATTAAAACCAATATTTTTTGCTATTTAAAATAAGCTCTATAAAGCCTATGTAGCTATTGTATAAAAAAATCGAATTTTATAAGTGATACATCGTTTTCTTATTTTTATGTAGAATGTAAGCTTATCATCAATTTTCTTTAACTTGTTTGAAATATAATCTTCCAAGTTATCCTTTACAGCATTATCTGATTAAGTAACCGCTAGACAGATCTCGTTTTGATTTTTTAAACCAGTTTCTGGCAGTTTAGCCTTTCTACAAGTTCTTTAGAGTTGTTCCAATAAACATATTATATTTTAAAAGAAGATAGCGAGCTAATCATGGATTTTGATATTCTATTTTGTTCTACGTGTCGTGAATTTTAAATTTCTGATTAATGTTGACTCCTGAATCTTCTTTAAGTTTTAATGTGGTACTTTTGATTCTTGTATAAATACAAGCCATTTCGCCTAACATGTCCCCTGTAGGCTGCATTACTTTAATTTAATATGTCTTTGTAAACGTTTAAAATGTTATGACTTACAGATTTATCTTCTTTGTTTACCATAAATTCGCGCCACCTCTTGCTCCAAATATTTTGTTTCCATTTCGGTAAAAAGCAGTTACCTTGGGGAAATTTTACCAAAAAATAAACGTTTCCGATTGTCTGGGTCGGCCCTCACTTCACATATTGTATCGTACTTTTTCTCATCATGTCTCGATTTTTTAGCAGTTTGATTACTTTCATTTAAATAATCGACGAACGTTTGATTAATAGATTCACTAGAATTAATACTCGGAAGTGTATTTATTTATTATTTGTATATTTAAGATTTTTAGCTGCGATGTAACAGGTTCAAAAACATCTTCCAAATCGTGTTTACTTTCCACATCTTTATGTTTTAATTCTCTGAATCTTTTTCTAACTGATTGGGGACCCTCAAAAGTTTTATTTTTATATTTAAATCGATATTATTCTGCATTGGAAATTAGAAGTTGACTTTTCTATGTCTCGAAACCCACCATCATTTATTTCTCTTGTTTTATCAATACCAAAAACATATTTTCTGCCATAATTTCATCAAAACTAAAACCAGATCTCTTTGCTTCAGAGGGGTGCATTATTTCGTTAGAATAAAATGCATAGTATTCCAAATCTTCTATTGATTGTAAAAATTGATTCAAATATTCCTAAACCTAGGTCCTTCAGGATGGGTCTGTATCGATAATAAAATTGCACATATGTCATTGGGAAATAAATTTCCGTGCCTTTTGCTGTGATTTAAGTCCATTTCCGACGGCTTCATCAAAGTTCAATACACTAAATATGTTTTTCAACTGTTTTATCTTCATTTCATGAAAAATAATATTTAAATAGGTTGGATTTTTATTTTATTTGCAATTTTATATTACTTATTTTATTTATATAATCGTTATTTACATATTAAAGTAAAATAAAAAATATATAAAATAATAAACAGCTAAAAAAAATCAACCTCAAAACAAGCATAAAAACAATCCCACCACCCAGACATACTTACATAACAAAATCTTCTTTCAGGTCAGGGTCAGACGGGATAGTACCTACCCACATGATAATTAAACATTCCTGTAATGTGATAATTATATACTTAGGGAAGAAAGAATGTGATAGGAATGTTACATTTTACCATTGGAAATATTACTAACACATGCCGGCAATAAGTTACGTTCTAGCTCATATAGATGATATAAATGTGATAGAAACGTGACGTGAAACATGACTATAATACGACCAGAACGTTTTTTTTTTTTTAAAGAATTTTAGTAATATACCTGGGCACTATATATCTCTATTGAATATTGCATGGATATGATTTTTTGATTCAAAATATGTCCAGATGGCCACGAGATGGATATCCTAAGATATGCAGTGGATATATATCCACAAAAAAAATTAAACGCGAAGACCTTAAAAATAGTTTAGTAAATTTGACCAACGAAGAATTAAAATATCTTTCAAAGGACGTAATAGGGACTTATCGGTACATAAAGTCGGCATAGCCTGTCTTTAATAAAGACGGCAGTATTTTTGACAATTCCGCACGAAGTTTAGAAGAATTCTGACATTGTTGTTGTCTAAATATGTCATCTTTGCTATCAAAATAATGTCGACTCTCATAATGTTTGTGCCTTTAATAAAGGACGGCATTAACTTTAATTTGTCAACTTTAAGAATGGCACAATATAAGCATGTTTAGAACCTTTCAACTTTCGTGTGGAACTGTCAGAAATAGTGCCGAGTCAGGTTATGCCGACTTTATGTACCGATAAGTCCCTAATACTAGCAATGGCATCACATTAAGCATAAGATTAAGCACATTTATTACAACCTACATTGCCCCTGTCAGATCATAGCATATTTGCAAAATCATGAAGACATAAAATCTGATCTAATATATTCTGAACACTGGCCAAAAGACGAAGATAGGGATGTAGACACTTTCAGTATACCCCCCCCCAGAAGATTGTACTACAAAAGCAAAAAATTCAGTGTAAAATGTCACCAAAGAATCTCGTGATATCTGTGATATTTTTTAGGATTTCTGTAGTAATATATATTTTATAATAAGGTATAATTTATATGCAAAACCATTTTCGATTATATAAATAAAAATTCATATATCATTGTCCCCGTCCGATCATAGCAGTGTGTTAGCTGCAAACTTTCTTCTACCCATAGAACTGCAACAAGAGTGTTCTTATGGGTTGGGATTTTTCCGGTTTAATTCGTACAACTCAATACATAATATTCAAAAATAAAATAATACTATTGTCTTTAGAGAGAATAAGCAATCAAAAATAATACTGGTGCGAATTCCACCTGGAGCATACGAAATATCATATACGAGTTAAGCAATCTTAGCTGGTCTTTCTTCTGAATTAAGCAAAAAGTCTGTAAAGTCAGGAATTTTTAGTTTAACCGCAAACAATAACACACTAAAATGTGAAATAAAAAGTAAGTTGCACATTGATTTTACAGTTGAAAACTCGTGAAACTCTGTATTAGGGTTATAACCGGATCTAGATTTATAAAACTAAGATGTAATTTAATAGAAGGGTCATGTGACAGCGAAAAAGAAACTCAAATAGTGTATTTGAGTTTGACATAGACATTGATGTAGGATATACATTAACTAAAAAATTAGATTATTAAGCCTGAACTTAAAAAACTACGATAAAATGGGATTTTGTTACTTATGTCATCTTTCTACCGGTCCCCAAATTAATAAATATCAATATAAACAAAAAAAACTAATATGGTACTATCAACAATGAAACTTGGCGTTTTTTATGAGCCTGTTTTCGACAATTCGTTAGTTATTATACATCTATATAACTATAAACCTTATGGGTCTCCCATTTTTGAAAATTCTGATATAGTTCAAATATTCATAAATCCTTTAGATTTACTTGATATTGCAGACTCGTTTATTTGTGTTGAAGGATTGTTTACATTTCACGGTTAGAAAGCTTGGAGTGGAACCTAACCTCTAAAAATATCTAACGTGTTACCTTTTGCTCCATCGGCTTTTAAATAAAATGTTCAACCAACGAGTTAAATAAGAAATATGCCTATGATACTCGGCCATGTTTCTTTGTCTAAATCTTTTACTAAAAAGTTTTTACCATTTAAGAATCAGAAAGAAAAGCACTTTTTAAATTTTCCAAAATATACAGGCTCTTTTATTTTGAAAAAAGTAACTTTGCTGCCCTATCTCCGCCTACTTAATGCCTGGCGGCACGACTATCATCCAAAAATATTATTTTTTGTTAGCCATCTAAGTATGAGAAATTTTTCTTATTTATCTTATTTAGTTTTAAAAATATAGCCATTGTAAGTTTTTAAATTCTTACCCTTTATTTCAATTCTATTTTGTTGTACACTTTTCAACTTGGGATAAAAAAGATTCTGGTATGCAACATAAAACCACTTGAAATTAACTCTGTGTTTCGGACTTCCATTGTCTATATTTTATTTATACACGACGTTTCGATCAGTATAATCTCTGATCGAAACGTCGTGTATAAATAAAATATAGACAATGGAAGTCCGAAACACAGAGTTAATTTCAAACACATCATTGTCTCAAACTTTCAAATAAAACCACTTCACGTGAGGCTTTTTCCACCAAACTAGTTAGGTACTTTTTCATTCTTGTTTATTCATGTTATTGCAGTCAAATATTTTTCTAGTAGTTTACCTAACTAGTTCGGAAAGTGCTACTTTTCCACACGCTATTTCAGATGGACAAACGGAGTTTAGCCAGAAATCAAGGGCCGAACAGTCACTTTACGTACATGTTAGGTACAATATTTTTTCTACGACCACTTGAATGTGCCGTCAAACAAACGTAAAGAGAGTCAGGTAGACATAAAGAAAAAAAAGCCAATAATTAAAAATCCTAGTGCGAAAAAGTGCAACTTTCCGCACGCAAATGAATGCAGAAAGTTAGTACTTTCCGCACACGAGTAGAAAAAATAGTTTATCGTCAACCATGCGGTAACTTAGATTAACCTTACTCATGCAAATGTACAATATTTATTTATTTAGCCCACCCAGAATATTACACTAACCATATTTTAGACCAAGGTTTTTTTAGATTTATATTTTTTTTCACTTTTTTGATATTTTTTAGTTTCGTTTTATAGTGCTGTAGCGACCAAGATTAAATTTTAATTTTCGGCTTCTAGCTACTTGTCTGTTTGTCTGTGTGTTTTTTTGTTGTTCCAGTATCACGTAAAAACTACTAAACGGATTTTATATTCCTTGGGCAGGACATAGGCTTTATGTTATTATTTTTATTATTATTTTATCGGGTAAAACCGGGTAAAATTGCAAGCAAAGATGCGGGACTTCACCTAGTCATAACTACCGTAAACGTAGCCAGCGAGTAACAGCCGAAATGGCCCGATCCAAAAAAATCGGAGAATAAAAAAGTTAACAAACATTTTTTAATTAAACCATTTTTTATGGTACTACCCCCCTCCACTTTTTTTAAAAATAAAAATTTTGCAAAACTAACTTAAAGACTCATTAAAAAGTTGTTCTTATTGAGAAAAAACTTTACCGAATTAAAATCGGTGCAGTCGTTTTTGGGTTATAAGCGTTTAAAGTTATTTTTTTTAAAATTAATATCTTGAAAACGGAACAGAACTGAGGGATGGGAATGCCTAATCGTACTCGTTGGAAAAAATGGCTTTAAAAAGTACCACATAGCTAGTATTAAATAAACTTCCCAGCGCATTTTTAAACTGAACTTATTTAGAGGATAAGTATGGAAATTTGGCAACCCTGTTGAAGTGCAAATACTTAGCAGTGAAGCTCGATCACACGCCACCACATATATGTGTGATTTTCCTTAGGATGCTTATGAGGTTTCTAGTTTATTTTATTTTCTTTGATCGATGCTTAACTATAAAGAAGGTTTAAGTCCAGTCTATGAGCCGTACCTTAATTTGCCTACTTCCATTGTATTTGTAGCCCTCTGTTTTTTTGTACAAGAAAATAATACTTTTTCTATAATTTTAGATACCTGAAGACGATTTCAGTTGTTGTCAAGATATGTGGCATTGTGAGTCTGAATACAAAAACGAAAAAAGATCCAAGTTTTACATAGTCACCTGTCTCATTTTAAAAGGCTTCCTTAACGGATTAAAAAAGTTTAGGCACTACATTCAACTCATAGTTGAACACAAGGTGTTTCAGCATGGAATATTATTGGCCATACTAATAAATACATTATCGATGGGTATCGAACACCATCAACAATCAGAATGGCTGACGCATTGTGTTGAAGTGACAAATATAATATTTTCTGCTGTGTTTGCTGTCGAGATGGTGTTAAAAATTCTCGCAGAAGGACCTTTTATGTATATCGCAAATGGTTTTAATGTTTTTGATGGGATTATAGTAATTCTAAGGTAAGAATTACTGTTATTAGTCATAAGTTTATCTGAAATAACATCTAATATTTCTGTGGAAATGAATTTGTTACATTAGAGTATTTTTGGTCAGCATGTTCGTCAATAAAATCGTGGTTATCGTTATACGGAGTCGACGCAGTAGCGATTTATCAGGTGAAACGCAGTATTTTTGAAGGCGCCCAATTTTGATGTCACAAATTTAGGTTAGGTTTTAAAATCATCAAGATTGCTTAACCTATGAGTACCAAACTTGGCAGGGTTGATCTAAGAGCAATGACCTAAATTATATCAGAAAATTAATTTTTTCCAGCGGCGTAGTCCGATTTCTTAATTTCGAAATGTACCAAAACTCTTTGATACGCCACTGTTACATTTTTATCTAGTATAAGGTCCAGTAAAAAGTGGGGCCTTTTTCGTATATGTCGGAAACAGTGGCGTATCAAAGACTTTTGGTACATTTTGAAATTTTCTAGTTAAGAAAATCGGACTACGCCACTAAAAAAATTTAATTTTTTGATATAATTTAGGTCATTGCTCTGAGATCAACCCTGCCAAGTTTCGTACTCGTAGGTTGAAAAATCTTGATGAAAAAGTTATATTCAAGAAATTGTTGGGTTTTTTCAATTTTTCTGGTAGAAGTAGTGGTTTAAGCCACACTGTCACTATTTACTTATTGATAGAGAATTAAATTTGCTACATTTTTACCATTTGTTATTTTTGATATTCTGTCACCGTTTAGGATTTATTTAAGAAAAACACTTTTTTGGAGTTTTTCGGAGGTTAGAATTGACAGTTTGCCTATCCTACTTATAAAAATACTACTTTTTTACACAACACCAATAAGAACAAAATATTTTATTAAAAAATTCTCACGACATCAAGTAGCCCGTTTTCAATAGGATTATTAACTCCGAGTTAGAGAGCTTCTAACTTAATCAATTAAAAAAAAACACTTGTCTCGGAAACTATGAAACCGATTTTTTATGAGTGAAATTTTTTTAAAGAAAAATAAGTGTTCTACGAGTTTTCGTATACGCATAATTGACAAGTGCAAACATTTAAAACATGAAACTAGATACCAGTAGCAATTCCCACAGGGGAGAAAGATATTCCCTAGCACTTAGAGAAAACGACATTGTTTTATTTAATTGTTCAGAAACATAGATAACGAATTAAGTTACTCAAGTTTTAATGCATAATGCTTAATGCCTAATGCTTAATTTTTTTATTTGTATTTCTGTCTATTTCCCTAAATAGAGAGAGAAGACAAAATTGTGCATTGTGCATTGAGCATTATGCATTAAAACTCGAGTAACTGGGCCCTTAACTTTTTTGTCGTTGTTACAGGTACATGTAAGATACATGTTAAAAAATAACGTTATTTTATTTTTAGTGCCATAGAACTCTTTAAAAATTTTACAAAAGCAGATGAAGAAGTTCACACGGATTCCGGTCTGTCCGTACTAAGAACTTTTAGGCTGTTAAGAATTTTAAAATTGGTACGATTTATGCCAAATTTAAGAAGACAATTATTTGTTATGCTGAGAACAATGGACAATGTTGCCATATTTTTCTCGTTGTTGATATTGTTTATTTTTATATTTAGGTGAGTATTTTGCTTCTTGTGTTTTTCGTTATTTTAGTTTGTAAGATTACACAATATTTAAAGCTAACAAGTTTATAAAACTTAAGAATTTCTTTTTGCTGAAATGTATTCCGCCAAATCCAAATATCTGAAGAGCCACATAAACTTTTTCGCTTCAAATATTTACGAAACTTTAAATCAATCAAACAGAATCATTTCGGGTAGTTTAAGAATGCTAATCTTATTTTATAAAAGTTCAATTGTCTTTAGAGGATTCAAAAGATCAATTAAAAACATTTTTAATATTGGCAAAATTTACCTCCAAATTGGATAGGGGTGGCATTAATTTTTTTTTCAAAATTTGTGTACATACGTTTGAGCCTCGGTTGTTGAATCCAAGTTTAAACCTGGTTTGGTAGTTACACACACTTTAAGGAAGATTATCTGTAGTTTAATTCTGCTTTAGTATGGTGTAGTCACACAACGCAACGTTTAAAAAGGTAATTTTGAAATTAAAAAACAATTATGAAAACAAATACGTAAGTAAAAGATGTTTTCTTTAATGTCAGTGAATATTAACGTTTTAGTTCTGAGAATATATTAAAAAGTATTTCATGTCAAATTGAGCTCTTTTTAGAAGCAATCCTCGTATCTGTATCCAAAGATTACCTGATCTACGTTTAAAGCTTAAACTTCCTTCAACAACCGAGAGATAGTGCGATTTGGTTTAATTTATTTTAAAATTAGATTGATGTTTAGACAATTTTCTAAAACTTTATACACTACTATTATAAATACTTCTTTTCTCATGTTATTTTTCAAAATCCAATGCACTACTGCACACTTTAAAATTGATACATAAAACACTACCTATACTTTTGTACATAATAATTTCAATTCATTCGTCATATAAAGTGGCTAACAGGCGTGTGCTTACGTGACTTGGTCGTTTTAGTTTTTGTTTAATTTATTTTTGCCCTATTATGTTTTATTTTTGTTATACAGCTGATTATATCTAAGACACAGGTGGCAAACATAAATTAAAACTACTTATCATTGTTTTATTTGTCCTAACAGGCTAGCAAAAAAGTTATAAAACGTGAAGAAGGCGACTGTTTTAGGAGACTAAAACCATATTCAGCCACTTCATAGATTGGTTAAAATCCAGCATGTAACTTGACCGGGTTTATATTCTTTTAAAGTCTGATTTAGTGTCACTCGTATAAACCTTGCTTAGCCTGGTTTTGAAACTTTTGATGAGGTGTAAGCTGTTAAACCCAATCAGAAAATGTAAAATCCTTAGTAACGAGATACATTTTTAAATCAAAACAAATATACAAAAGAAATATTGAGTAATGGCTCCTGGGCAGAACTCTCCGTTATTAGAATGCTAATCGAAATATGCTCACTGGGCATAATAGGCGGGGCAAGCATTTGGAATTCTATGGAAAGATCTCGTCTGCCCGTCTGTGGGTGTAAGTTTAATTATAAATCGATTAACTATAAAATCCCAATTTGTTAAACCAACTTTTTATCCGTACCCTGCGAAAAAAAAACATAAAATATTATAAAAAATAACACATAAAAAGTTAACATGAATTTATGATATTTTATAATTTTTGATTAGTGAAAGTGAAACACAAATGATGGCAGAACTTGTAGTGATAGCAGTAGTAATAGTAGTGAAGTATTATAATATGGATTAATACAGGCCAACTAAACTATACCCTAACGTAAACTATAAACTAAGACGACCTAACCTTGGGTTTGTACAAACCCTACTTTGATAAGTTTCTATGAGATTTTTTGAGGCATTGCTCATAAAAACCTACAAGATTTCATATGCCAAAAAATATTTTTTTTGTAAAAGTATTTATGACAAATGATGTGACTAAAGTTTTTTTGTAAGCTTTTTTAGGTTCAAGTCTGTAAAAAAAAATTTACAACTTAGTATTTGTTTCAAAGAACAGGTAAGATCTTATTACTCTGATAAGTTTTTATAAGATTTTGCGAAGCTTGTTTATAATATTTTATAAGATTTCATGAGTCAAAAATTATGTGTTTGTTCAAGTATTTAGGACAGTATATACAGGGTGTTTCACAACTTATGTCAGGAACTTTTAGAGCTATTAAATGGCCTGCAAGTAATACAAAAATATATATAAAAAAAACAATTATGCCGTTTACACACGCCTTATCTAAAATGTTTCAATTAGGGAACATCTTTCCAAGACATGACTGTACTACTAAAAGGATGAAATGATTCGTTGAAGTATGATACATATAAAGTGACAAAAACCCATAGTCGCTGAATATTCTCATAAACTCATAAATAAATAAAAAGGGTAAATATGGCCATTTGCATCAACCAATTTAGGGCAGGCCTAGTACTGGAGAGCCCCTAAATTTAGGTAGGGGTCGGTTCTCATTCGCTTGAGTGTTTAGGTGACCCCTAAACACTCTAGGTGATCCCTAAATCTAGGCAGTCGATATCGGCACCCTAACGCTTACCTAACGTCTACCTACACTAAACCTAACCTAAAAAAATAATTTTGTGGGCGTTTTAGTATCTTTTTGCGTGATAATCAACATTTTGAATGATGTGAAGGGGTATGATTATGACCTCTGGTTATTAGCAAATTTTAGGTGACGGATTTCATTGACAAATTCATGCTGTAAGCAGGAATAAATGATTTATATTGTCGCCGGTGTGGTGTGCACTTGCCGTTCGAGATAAAATTTTTTTAAATCTCTTTCGTATGCCAGCTGTTTCAATTTTCAATATGTTCATAGATGGTCGTATTGCTTCTTACTCTCCTGCATACCTTACGGAATACTAAATCCACCACACACGGTCAGTATAAATCGACCTTCTACTTACTTAGTTTATTGCTCACAATATGTAAAACCTAGCAACAAATGTCTTAAATTTGAAAAAAATACAAACAGTATCCTTAAACTAAATATTAAAAAACATTGATTAGTATTATTAACTACTTAAGTGAATTGGAAACTATAAAAACAATTTTCAAAGGCATATCCCTTAACTGCTTTTTTAAAATTTGGAGTGTTTTGAATACTTTTAATCTGCTTTAGTAAGGATCTGTATGCTTTGATAGAAGGCACCTTTCTCAAAGAAGGTAGAGGAGTGCCATATGATATTCTGCTTTGTATAATAGAAAAATAATAAGTGTTTAAGCCCAGGCTAATAACGGCCTGCAGTCTACGAAATAGAGCAAAGTACTCGAAATTTTAGATTTTTAGAAGTTTTGTATGCTGTTCCCAGCTTAATATATTATCCAATTGCACACCTAAGAATTTGATGAAATTGGTTGTAGGGATATTTTTTTGTTCCAGTTGGACATAAAGAGATGATGAAGTATTTTTTAGTTTTCTGAAAGTTACTAGCACAGTTTTGTCTTTCTTCAAAATAAGCGAATAATTACTACACCATTGACACATGAGATTTTCAACCTCCGAACATCTTTTTGAGAAAGTCTGTATTGATTCACTAACTGCCACACAAGAATAGTCGTCAGCGAACTGGGCAGGCATACCTTTGCAGGGATGAAGAGTGTACTTCAGGTAACAAGTTGACATGTATGAGGAATAGGATAGGGCCTTAAATTGACCCCTGGGCAACACCAGTATTGATGTTGCCCCAATCTGAGAAATATTCCTCACCATCTCTGCAAATGGAGATAATTTGTTTTCGGTGGTCAAGTACAATCCCTCTGATGCCACAGAATTCCAGATGTCCAGATAGTATTTTATGGTCTATTGTGTCAAAGGCTTTTGATAGGTCAAAGTAAAATTATGATACTGTTATCTTTGTCGAGTGCTTTTGTAATGTAGTCCAATGTAGCAAATATTGCTTGTTCCGTTGATTTTTTTTTGTCTAAAGCCATATTGAGATTTTGATAAAATGTTATTGGACTCTATAAACTTAATAAGTCTATTGTAGACCACTCTCTCTAAGACCTTTGACACAGCTGGAAGGATTGATACTGGTCTGTAATTTTGAGCCTCGTCCTAACGACCCTTCTTATATACTGGGACCACTTTTGCAAGTTTTAGTTTTGATGGGAAGATTCCAGTTAGAAAAGGAATTGTTGATGATTTCTGAAAGTGGAAATGATATTCAGCCGCCGACTTTGAGAATAGCTGGAGTTGTTTCATCTATACCTGATGAGAATTTGTTTGGTTAATTACGAATTATGCTAGATATTTCAACCTCATCTGTAAGAAGAAGAAACAAAGAATTTGAAATTTTTTTACTGTAATTGTTAAAAGGTATTTGGTTATGGTGGTACTGCAAACTTGTTGTGGATTACTTGTTTTTGTGTCTTTGTTTATTCGAATGTCTTTCATTTATTGGTTTCTAAGTTAAAAATAGACCATTTTGTTCTCATTTATCGATTTTTTATAGATAGCTAGAAATTTTTTGTATTGCTTTTTTTCTGACTTGTATGTTTGATAGAGAACTTGCAATTTTGTACTTTAATAATCTATATAGAGGGCTTTGATGTAACTGTGTGATGTTTTGGAAAAGAAATGTCAAAGTAGTAAAATAATATTTAATTGAATTTATCGTATTGTTCATTAGGATCCTGTTTTAAAAATAGTGTTCCAATTCTCATTGCAAAAGTAATTTGAAAAATGAATTATATTGTTCTGTGTGTATGACCTACATTTTTTTAAATATGCTGATTATTTCTACTTGTAGGTTTAAAGTATAATGTTTGAGCATAGTCATCAAAGAGATCAGTAGGTATGATTTCTAAAGAGTCTAGGTCCTCAGCTGCTATATTAGAGTAAATGTTGTCAAGTTGTGCTTGTGAGTCCGGTCTTGTTATTCCTGAGATGTGTGGCTGAATACCATAAGATACTAAGATGTCGTTCAGTAGCTTACTTTAATTATTATTTTTTTCTCCTCCCACTATCAATAAGACTGTCCAAGGTTTCAAGGTACAAAACAAAGTCCCCGTCTGGAGAACGATATCTACAAACAAAGATGAGATCTATTTTACCCATTGTGACTTTAAAAACTGAGAACTCATAGTGAAAGACCCTCTGTGATTGTAGACATTTGCTTACAATCAAATTTATTTTTGCAGAAAATCGTTGTACCTCCATGAATGTGCTGAAACCTTGAAAAGGAAGATATTAAATTATATACTGGGATATTTAAAGTTTCAATATCATTGTTTACCAATCAATGTTCTGATATGGTCAAGAAATCTTAATTTGACTTGCCAACACTGTAAATTACAAGATGCAGCTGGATAGCCCTTGAATATTGATATGTTAAAATTTAAGAAATTTGGACTTACAACTAATTGAACACAAGAAAAAATTGACGCTAACATCTTGTGGCCGTATTGAAGGGTTCATAATTGCTTCCTTTTTGCTGACTGGAATGGTGATCTTAAAGGAGCTTTTGTGCCGATCTTTTTTGGTTTTTAATTTTTCGACCTCGGGGATGGTAATTTCTTGATTTTTCAAGTAGTTTACAAGAAGCCACTTGCAAATAAGTAGCAAATTTTTTCAGCTGTGCTTATTTCCTCACACTCTGTCTGTTTGCTGCCTCTGCTGGGGTTTTGGCGCATTCTTTTCCGTGCTCGTTTTTGGCAACGCACCTCCCTCCAATCTAATAGTGGCAATTATTTTTTCCAAGGAGTCATAAATAGAAGCAAAGTGAGGAAAACATAATTATACAACTTTATTTCCACAATATATAGATTGTTGATAATACGTTGACATTTGGCCACAAAAATGCGACGATGCCAAATGTAAATCATTTCGAATGAGGGAAACCTTAGGGTCTACCTAGAATCATAACGCTTTTCATAAAGATTCGCTCTGTTCGATAGGTATATTAGATAGTATATAGATATCGATGCTAGAATTAGGTGATACCTAGCAATGTCAATGCTAAGGCTCGGTTGGTGCAAATGGCCAATCATGATATTCCTGTATTAATGTAAGGGGACACATGAATAAATTCGGTATGCTGTTGTTTGGTGATCAGTGCTTCTGCGACGGGTTATTGTGCTTCGTTATAAATTAAAACAATATCCACTAATTCGCTCTTTAGTTTCCCAAGAAATGAATAGTTGTATTTAATTTTTTACAACAAAACAAAAAACAAAATCACTAAAAAAACTAACACTCCGTATTATACGTCGAAGGCGAAGAAAATGTTTGAGCATATTTTTGGTAATTTTTTGGGAAAACTTTTGAAACATTTAAGGTGATCGACGAAAAAGGAGTTTTTATGAGATTTTTCTGTTTCAGAGGCCTTAACCATGTAGTGTAAAATATTATGAGCCTGTTAGAATAAAAAATTCCCTGAAAAACTTAAAGATGGGCACATAAATGCATATAAAATATTGTGAGTTTGTCTGACTAAAGAATCTATAGGAGGACTCAAAACACCTATAGCAAACTGTTAATAAAATAAGATGTTCATAGAAAGTTTTAAAATTGTATTAGTCTGTTTGATCACAAAATCTTCCTCATGCTTATACAAAACCATAATACGTTATAAAAAACAAGAGTGTAATCATTGAAACCTGTTAGGTTTAATCAGTCTGTTTGATTATAAGATCTCTTAGAAAATGGTTGTTCCGTAAACCTATAAAATATTTGAAAATAAAACGTTTATGCTATAAAATTTTATACATATTTATAAGTCTTTCAAATTGAAGAATCAGGTTAAATAACAGATATATTAAACCGCACAAAATCTCACTAAAATCAAAGACATAACTCAAAAATTATTACATATAAATCTAAAATTTTACCTCACAAAAGCTTATAAAATGCGATTTTTTTGGCAGAGTACCTTAAATCTTCAAACCCGTTTAATATTAAACTCGGACTTAAATTTAAAGCAGATCTTAAACATCAGTTTAATTTAAACTAGGTTTAACATTACAATACGATAAAAAAATTGGTTTAACGAATTGCAGTTTTTATAGGGAATGGTTCTTTCAATTAAAATTTTTATTAAAAACAGTTTTATAAATTCCTGGTTTAATAATATAAATCATAGGCGTTTTTGTAGAGGAACCATCGCAGCATCTGATAGGATGGGTCTCCTATATACGCTCGAAATATACTGGAATTCATAAAAAAAAGTTAGGGAGATCCAAACACAGTGCAGCAACGTATACAGCACGAATACGGCAAAAAAGATGATTAAAGGAGTCTGACAGAAAAAGTCCAAGAAGCGACCTAATTTAATTTTCAGATCTGCGGGTCCACAGTCGATGAGTAAAGTGACGTCATTTTCTTGTATCTCTATTTGATGCACGGTTTTAGATACGATAATAAATAAAATTTTACTTCTAAATTTCTATCACATTCTTCTCAAAATTTTGAAGTTGTCATTTCTACAACAATGTAAATTTATTATCGTTCTTTGAGTTTATACAAGACAAATATCTGCGGAAATCTCCCTGGATATTGGAAATATAACAATAATAAGTATTTGCAGAGGAACCTAGAAGAAAAATATTAGTCCTTAAGCCTTTTTTATTCATTATAAAAGTGAAATGTTGGCCTTTTTAAGTTAAATATATATCTAGAATAAACAATGGTTAATTTAATAAGAATCCTTTGTGTTTAATTTTATTAGTTTCCTGCTGTAAATAAAAGCGTTTTTATTACTACCGTTAGTTTATCAACAAATCAAGATTATACACGTGTCCTTTTCATTTTATAATTGATTTGAAAATAACATCAACAAATAATTTGGATATGCTAAAGAAATGTTTTTAGAGGCAAATATGACATCACTTCACTTATTGAAAAATCTGACTAAAGTCCTAAGGGATTAAACAAATCCTTAAATCTGAAATATTTCAGTCTTTGATGCCTAGTTTAAACCAGCCACACCAAATTTGGAAATTTGTTTTTTTCGATCACATTTTTAAATAAAATAAATGTTGCATCTAATATCATTGGGGTATGCTTAAGTAAAATTACGAAGTACAAAATCCCATGTTACCTATACTTACTTCATACTACTAACATTCCAAACATCAGCAAATAAACTAACAAAATAATAAAAACTAGAATATGAAACTGCAATACAATAACCCTAATTGATGATTTTTGGGATGTTCTAGTATCCTGGGTATGAATATATTTGGTTGCAAGTTTTGTACGAATTATACAGCTGATGGAAGGATATGCGATTCAAACTCTGACGAGGACAAAGATAGAAAAAACTTTGACTCGCTGTTGTGGTCTCTTGTTACTGTGTTTCAGGTACTATTATTTTACAGAATTTTAATCACAAGAATGAGAACACTTGATTACTAACTGGACGTGGCACTTCTCCAACACACGGTAAAAAGAAAGACGAGTGTAAAAAAGTTATTGAAAAAGTAGCAAGGAGAAAATAAGTAAAATTTGACTTAAGAATCGTTCATAATTGGAATAGTCATTGCAATAGGTGTAATGTTTGTTAAACTTAACTAGTTTAATTTCTTATTAAACAGGAAGTACCACTTACAATTGTCCACCCGGGTTTAGGAATTAGTCAAGTTTCCAACATTATAAAAACTTCAAAAACGATTTCATTTTATGCCATGTCCACACCAAACCAACAAAACAAAAACATCAACAAAGCACCAAAAAAACAAAATTGCAAGTTTTCGAAACAGTTACACATTGTCAACTGCTGTCCATATATAGGAAAACAATTAGTCAACTTTACAAAGTCAACTTACAGAGAAACAATGACTTATTTATTATGACAGCTGGTTTTCTATTTTAACTCAAAAAAAGGAAAAACGTTTTTGGGTAAGACCGAGCTTAAAGAACCGACAAAAAAACTATGTTAAGGAATTATTGCAATATTTACGAAAATATGATATCGGTATTGGTGGAGAAATGCGATCTAGCTTAAAAAACTGTTTAAGAATGACCAGTACTGATATTAAATATCTAAATATAATCATCGGATTCTCGATTAAGAAAAAAGCCAGAAATTTTCGAAATCCCATTAGTGTAACACAACGTTAATGATTACTTTGAGATTCTTGGCAACTGGGGAGTATTACCAGAGGATGATGTATCTTTTCATACAAACTAGACCAACAAAGTTCCACGAAACATAAACACAACATCAACCCTTTGACCTTTACCGACAGGCGACGGGAAAATAAACTGCTGAAAAAGCTAAAATAAAGCTGAAAACACCAATAATTATCGGAAACATTGAGTTGCTGTTTTGTTTGTTTAGTGTAAACAGACATTCGGTAAAAAATATCAGTTTTAAATATATGTTTATGTTGTTTAAATGTTGATGACATTGAGATAAAGTCGAGTCCTCACCAAACCAACACAAAAAAACAGCAACTCAATGTTTCCGAACATTTTTGAAACAAAACGAGAACAATGCGACTTTTTTGTTTACCAACTTTTTATTTTTCCGTCGCCTGTCGGTAAAGAAGATATTGATGTTTTGTTTACGTTTCGGGCAACTTTGTTGGTATAGTCTGTACGAAAAGATACATCAGGCTCTGGTAATACTCCCCAGTTGCTAAAAATCTCAAATTAATCACTAAACGCTCTGTTATAATAATGGCATATCGAAAATTTGTATATTTTTTCTTTATCGAGGGTTTGATGATTTATATTAGATATTCAAGATCAGTATTTAATTGTTTAGTGACCTTTAGAATTAAGTTTTGTGGATGCCTTTTTTTATATTTTTTTGGTTGTCCAGAATTTCTGTTTCATCATAGTTGAATTAGTGACCATAGTTACAAATGTGTGTAGCAAGAGCTGTTTTGTTAGTTTTTGCATTTAAATTTGCGTTTTTTTTGGTCTCGTTGGTGTTCTTGTAATCGTGTTTTAAGATATAATCTAAGCAGGGAATCTTGTATATTACGTTTGAGTGATGTTCTTTCGGGGTTTTGGTTTTAAGTTTCGTTTTTGCTTGTTTTAATATATTTGCTAAAGAGTTAGATAATCCTTTAATGGATGGTATTTTTAAATATCAAATTTCTTTTGTGGTTAGTATTGAGTCATATTATTGCTGTATATTGTTATGATTTAAGATTCTATTTATAAGAGAGATATTTGTCGTATATAGATTTTTTTTTCAAAATTGTTGGTCCAAAAGTTTAGTTGCTCTGGTTTTTAGATTTTGAATTATATTAATCTTGTGTTTAAGAGGATAGTGAGAATAAAAATTAATAGAACGTTCCGAGAAAGTTGGTTTATGATACCAGTTTACTGATAAAACTAAGATGAAAGTTATTGAAAATATTTAGTATTAAATCTCGACTTCTGTAGGAATCCCTATAATAATATCATCACAGTAGCGTTTAAAGAATGGAAGCGAAAAAGGTAGGATTGATAAGCAGTATTCTTGTAATTTTGACAAAACAATGTCGGAGCAAATAGGTGACAAAAATTTCCCATCCCTAGGCAATCATCGTCCTTAAAAAGTTTTTTAAACTAGATCGCATTTCTCCACCAATACCGATATCATCTTTTTGTAAATCTTGCAATAATTCCTCAACATAGTCTTTTCGTCGGTTCTTTAAGCTTGGTCTAACCCAAAAACATTTTTCCTTTTTTTGGGTTAAAGATAGAAAACCAGCTGCCATAATAAATAAGTTATTGTTCCTTTGTAATTCAAAATTTTGAGCACGCCACATTTTCTGTCGGGGATCACAAAATTGACTAATTGTTTTCCTATATGTGGACAGCAGTTGACAATGTGTTCTTGATTTCTAAAACTTGCAGTTTTGTTTTGTTGATGTTTTGTTAATGTTTTTGTTTTGTTAGTTTGGTGTGGATTCGGCATAACAGGTCAAAATATGGTAAAATCTGCATTAGATATTAAGGGTAAAGATGGTACAGATGCAGTAAGCATGTACGACTGGTGACTTTAAGCAGTTATATTTAACTGATTCGCTAACAGAAGATGAAGGTGTGTCACGACTGTTCGCTACCAAAAATGTATATTTAATTCTTCAGTAAAAATGCATTTATTTACACAATTCAATAGTTTTCTAGTTTCCCCGAATGCAATGACGCGTTATGACAGGTTATTTCGGGTGTGATCGTGTAAGCCGATCTCCATAGCGCGAAACAAAAATCCATACAAAGCTGTAGATCGATTTTTGGTAACAGATATGTTATAGAAAGATAGATATTGCATGCGCTGATGCGCGTCGGGTCGTAAAAGGATAAACGAGGACAAATTAGAACTTTTCTTTAAGAAGCAGTACAAAAAACAGGACATTAGTTAAGCACAGACGACCCAAAAAAAAGGTACTCTCCTGCTAAAAATATGGAACGAGTGAATTCGTAGTTAATAATTAAGCCATGGCTGCATTGCTTAATAGAAGCTATAGCAGGGACTTATCGGTACATAAAGTTGGCATAGCCTGACTTTAATAAAGTCAGCATTATTTTTGACAGTCCGCGCGAAGGCTAAACAACTACGACATATTTTTAGGTACACTTGATTAAAAAAAAACGCATACATGCAGTCACAAAATTGACCTTTCTATTGTCTATAATATATACGGACTACCAGCAAAAATGTCTAAAAACTTCAAAAGTACGACAATTTGTCATATTGTTTAAAAAAGGTCTATAAAACTAAAAATGTTTTTTTACTTAAATTAAAGGCAACCTTATTTTTATATTAAATTTGGCATAATACTAAAAAATCAGCAAAAATAACGTTTTAGTAAAGTCCTTATTAAACAATATCAAATTATCACTCGAGTAACGGACGAAGGCTGTTCTATAAAGATATAATAATAATAATACGATGGAAACAGCGCTGGATTGAAAACAATTCGACGAATAGGAAACTTGGATTAGGACAAAAACGATGATAAACTTAATAGTAATTATTTTAACTTAAAAAAGAATTACAAGCTGCAAACGTCTGGGCATTGAAAAGATAAAGTTTTGAAAATACTGATGGTCTTCTGAGAGCTGATCTAGTGCGCGATAAATAGCATCGCCTAACTCTTTAGCTCTTCGTGGTCTCCAATTCCTTTGGTATATTATTTTAACGATTCGACCTCACATATTTTCCATTGGGTTAAGGTTAGGGCTGTTGGCTGGCCAAAGAAGTGTTTCTACATTATTATTCTGAAACCATTGGCGAACAACATTAGCCGTGTGTCATCATCATCATATCCTCTATTCTGTATCGTCGCTATCTGTTGTGCGTTTTTTGATGGCTATATAAGCCAATTCTCGAGCCGCGCACCCTTCCACAGTCCTGGCACACCCAGTCTCCGGCAGCGGCCGGGTGTTGTTGGTCATCCATTCCTCCATTTTGGGAGACGTGTTTCGGGCATGCGGATAATGTGACCAGTCCAACGAAGCTAATGCTTGAAGATAAGGGCTTCTATACTAGTTGTTCTGGCTTCTTCTAAAACACTTAGGTTTGTTCGTCGGTCTTGCCATTTGATTCTCAGTATTCGTCTTAAACAACTTTGGTATGCCTTCTGTAGGTGGTCCACGTTTCGCATTCGTATGTTAGAGTTGGTATTATAACTGTGTTGTAGACACGAAGCATGGTCTTCGCATTGATGTCATGATTGTTGAAGACTCTCTCCGAAAGACGTCCGAACGCTGCGTGAGCACATTTTAGGCGATGCTGTGTTTCTGCGTCAATAGTTGCATTTGATGATAGGTGGCTCCCAAGGTATGGGTAATGTTCCACATTCTGCAGAGGATGGCCATTTATGGAAATGTTTGGAGCTTGGGGATTCGTACCTGGTTCTGGTTAGTGAAGAATTGGCGTTTTGGCAAGATTGACCTTTAGGCCAATGCTTTTGCAGGCTTGGTTAAATGCGTTGATCACCAGCTGTAGACCTTCCTCTGTATCGGCCATTACGACGTTCTCATAGGCGTACTGCAGTTCGATTACCGAGGTTGTCGAGACCTTAGTTTTTGCTCGCCGTCTGCCTAGGTTAAGTAGGCCACCGTCGAATCTATATAGAATTTTCACTCCCGCCGGGAGATGTTCCTCAATAAGGTGAAGCATGGCACCTAAAAATATAGAGAATAGGGTGGGAGCAATAACACACCCTTGTTTAACGCCTGTCGTAATCTGGAATGGATCTCCTGGTCCATCGTTGCTCAGGACTGTTGCATTCATATTGTCGTGTAGTAGTCTAAGAATTTGAATATATTTTTGAGGGCATCCAGCTTTTGTCAGTATTTTCCAAAGAGCTTCTCTGTTGACCAAGTCAAATGCTTTTACTAGGTATATGAAGGCCATGAAGAGATTTTGTTCTCTAGATTTCTCTTGCATTTGTCTGGTACTGAAGATCATGTCAGCTGTACCTCGATTAGGCCCAAATCCACACTGTGTCTCTGGCAGATTTTATTCAGCAATCGGAATTAATCGGTTTGATAGTATCCGTGCAAGTATCTTTTCAGCAACAGAAAGCAGAGATATACCTCTGTAGTTTCCACATTGGGCCTTATCGCCTTTTTGAAAATGGTAACTATAAAGGCGTCTCTGAGTTCGGCAGAAATGGTCTCAGTGGTTCATATTTTACTTATTAGAATGTGCATTTGGGAATTAAGTGCGGGACCCCCTTGTTTGTAGACTTCAGCAGCCTGTGCCTGCTGACTTGTTATTCTTTAGCTGTGTGATTGCCTTTTCGACCTCCTCTAATCTCAAAATCTCACTTAGGTGTTGTTGTGTAGTTTTCTCCGGAATTTTGTCGAAGATGTCATTATCGACCTGAGACTCTCTGTTGAGTAGTTCTTGGAAGTGTTGTTTCCATCGTGAATTGATAGAGGATCTGTCTTTAAGCAGTCTTGTTCCATCTTTGGATCGTAGGGGATTGATACCTTGTATAGTGGGACCATATATCATCTTAGTAGCTTGAAAGAAGGCTCTGGTGTTGTTGGACTCAGCTTAATGTTGCATTTCATGTGATTTTGTTGTCCACCATTGGTTTTTTAATCGACGTGTTTGCCTTTGTACTTCTGCTTTGGCTTCTTGATATTGCCTTTTCTTTTCGTTAGAGGTAGGGTGGCTTTTCCAAGCATTATGGGCTTTTCTCTTCCTCTCAATAAGGTCTTGAATTTCTTTGTCGTGCTCATCAAACCAGTCTTGATGTTTTCTTTGTGTGTAGCCGACCGTTTTTTGATTCAGAGAAACTTGGAATTTTGTTTTGGTTTGATCATCTTTAAGGCGTTCTACATTGAATATTCTTCTGATGTGCTTTTTTTGACGGCTACTTCTTGGTGGAATGTGCAAGTTCATTTTGGCTCATATTAGGCGATGGTCTGTCCAGCAGTCGTCTGCACTCGTTATTGCTCTTGTAATTATGAGGTCATATTCCGAACATAAGGTTAATAGGCGCAGTCCGTTTGAGTTCATGTTTCCAACACATTCCTTGCCAATGACGTCCTTCCATAGGTTTGAATTCGTACCAATTCGAGCATTGAAATCACCTAGGATAATAAGTTTATCAGATTTAGGTACAGATGTTACGGCTTCACTAAGTTAAGAATAAAATTAGTCTTTTTGGTTTTTATCAGCTGCAAGAGTTAG
Organism: Oxystoma pomonae; assembly: GCA_963921995.1. Taxonomy (NCBI): domain Eukaryota; kingdom Metazoa; phylum Arthropoda; class Insecta; order Coleoptera; family Brentidae; genus Oxystoma; species Oxystoma pomonae. The sequence continues at coordinate 49,545,120 of OY998168.1, forward strand.
AGGTAGGCGCTGATTATAGTAGCGTGTTGGTGGTTGCTAAGGTTTAGGCGCAATGTCATAAATCTTTCGCTTATTCCGGATGGAAATTCGGTTAGGTGGTACACAATCTCATTTTTTATAGCCGTGTGTAATGGAAAGATGTCCTGCTGATAAGCGAATCGTTTTCAAGGATTTCAATATATCGTTCACTATTGAATCTTCCTTCGATTCTCCAAAAAAATTCCCAAACCTCTAGCACTAAACCAGCCCCACATGTTTACAGAAAAATGTCCAGCTTTTTTAATTTGGTTTGTATATTCGAGTTCATATCTAGAATTTGGTGGACGATAAACTAAAATTCTCCTGCTGCTTAAAGATGATGAATGAAATTTTTTCGTCAGTGAAAACCAACCTCTCCCAGAAGTCACTATCACGAAGAACGTTGTTCAGTGCAAAAATCACTCTGGCCTGTTTTTGTTCTTCTGTTAGAAAAGGCTTCTTTGCAGCAGCTCGACAAGAGACTTCTGATTTCGTTATTCTTCTATTTACTGTTGCTAAAGAACCCGAAAATAATGTTACATTAGGTGCTTCAACCGACGTTGAAAAAGGATTTTGTCTGAGATGGTCAATAAGTCACTTTTGGTCGTCATGATCCATCTTTCCTATCCGTAGAATTATTTTCAATCCACCGCTTTTTCCATCGCATTATCGTCACCAAACCAGCGGTCTTCTATAACTCGAGTGATAATTAGAACTTTTGTAAATGTTGATATCTGTGGCCGATACCTCCGACATAAAGGCCAGCCAGCCGTTTTAGTACTCTTTTACACGTATGCAGCCGCCATTTTTGACACTGTTAACGGTTATTACATTAGTTAATTGTCAAAATGGCCACCACATACGTTCAAAGCTCACTAAAACGCGAGTAGATGGAAGGCCTATTAAATTTCGGAAGCATCGCTGTAGCATTTTTAAGGATGTCACACTGAATTTTAAGCTGTCAGGCATACTAAGCTGGTGGTGCCCTATAACAGTATACACTAATGCAAAGCTAAATTTTGTGGCATAGAAAAAAATGCATGTATGAGTTTTTTGTGAAATCAAGTGTACATATTTTTTAAAAAAACCAGGATACTGTATAGTGTTTATAGAATTATTTTCAATCCAGCGCTTTTTCCATCGCATTATCGTCATTTTATCAACTCCAAAATGGGTGGCCGCTCTTCTTATAGACCAGCCGTCTTCTATAACTCGAGTGATAATCTGAACTTTTGTAAATGTTGATATCTGTGGCATTTTTAAGGATGTCACACTGAATTTTAAGCTGTCAGGCATACTAAGCTAGTGATGCCTTATAATATTATACACTAATGGAAAGCTAAATTTTGTGGCATAGGAAAAAATGCATGTATGAGTTTTTTTTAAATCAAGTGTACACTGGTGGTGCCTTATAATAGTATACACTAATGGAAAGCTAAATTTTGTGGCATAGGGAAAAATGCATGTATGAGTTTTTTTGTCAAATCAAGTGTACACTTGATAGAAGAGTAACGAAATCAGAAGTCTCTTGTCGAGTTGCTGCAAAGAAGCCTTTTCTAACAAAAGAACAAAAACAGGCCAGAGTGATTTTTGCACTGAACAATGTTCTTCGTGATAATGACTTCTGGGAGAGGGTGTAAAGTAAACATGTGGGGCTGGTTTAGTGCTAGAGGTTTGGGCATTTTTTGGAGAATCAAAGGAAGATTCAATAGTGAACGATATATTGAAATCCTTGAAAACGTTATGCTGCCATCTGTACAGGCTTTACATGAAAATAATGACTTCGTTTATCAGCAGGACAACTATCCAGTACACACGGCTAATGTTGTTCGCCAATGGTTTCAGAATAATAATATAGAAACACTTCCTTCGCCAGCCAACAGCCCTGACCTTAACCCAATGGAAAATGTATGGGGTCGAATCGTTAAAATAATATACCAAATGAATTAGAGACCACGGAATGCTGAAGAGTTAAGCGATGCTATTTATCGCGTATTGGATCAGCTCCAGAAGACCATCATTATTTTCAAAATTTAATTTTTTCAATGCCCAGACGTTTGCAGCTTGTAATAGAGACAAATGGTGATCCTATTAAATACTAAATTATTAATTTTAGTTATTTTTTAAGTTAGAATAGTTAGTATTAAGTTTACCATCGGTTTTGTCCTAATCCAAGTTTCCTATTCGTCGAATTGTTTTCAATACAGCGCTGTTTATATCGTATTATTGTTATTTTATGAAATCCAAAATGGGTTACCGCCCTCCTTATAGAACAGCCTTCGTCCGTTACTCGAGTGATAATTTGATATTATTCAATAAAGGCTTTACTAAAACATTATTTTTGCTGATTTTTTGGTATTATGCAAAATTTAATATAAAAATAATGTTGCCTTTAATTTAAGTAAAAAAATATTTTCAGTTTTAGAGACCTTTTTTAAACAATATGACAAATTGTCGTACTTTTGAAGTTTTTAGGCATTTTAGCTGGTAGTCCGTATATATTATACACTTTTCGAAAGGTCAATTTTGTGACTGCATGTCTGCGTTTTTTTTAAAGTCAAGTGTACCTTACCCATCTGTTATAATCCGCGCTTTTTCCAGTTTCACTTAAATTTTCACGTTCAAGTGCTCTTATCCAACTATAAAGAAGAAAACACAGTTATTCTTACCAGAACCGATTATTATGAGAAAATTGAGGTCTTGTTGGTTGCCGAGGATATCCAAAACCTACGTTCGGGCAATCCGGCGAGATTTTTTGAGAGAGATGCATTCAAAATAATGTCGGCTTTCATAACAGACACCTAAAGTTGGCAAGCTATTTTGGATTCCTTGTTGTTAGCGTATCTTTGATGCATTTATGAAAGCGTCCTTAAAAAAAAAGTTAAAGTTTTTCTTACAACGTACGACGTAATCTAACCAATTATTGTTCAGTGATTGATGCTCAGTTTTACTTCATCGCGCTCACTTCTCACTGAGATACGATTACGATTAAGCACTCTCTATTTGTACAACTCTAAGTGTCTAATATTTGTGCCGATTGTTAAAAAAGGACAGCGTTAACTTTATTTATGTCAACTTTATAGGAAGCACGATATAATGTTTGGTAACCATCTTGAAATAGGCATCACTTTGATATAAAGATTTTTTATTTGCTTCTCGGTTAACTTATTTATATAAATGAAAGACACAACGAACCATAAATAAGTAGGTACATAACTTGTTTAAAAAATTGATTTACAAATATCTATTTAATCTAGTAAAGTATGCTATTAGTCTTTTAGAGAGGCCACCATATTGACACCGACTTTAACCAAGCTCTTGACCAAATTAGTCTGATGTAATATGAGATATACGCCTTCCTGAGATAGATAGAATCATATATCAAAGCATGTGTCACTCCAGAAATTCTAATCTTTTTATTAGTTTTTACCCTCTCATCTGACCAGTTTTCTATTTCTGTCGATCAAATAAGGCATTGTCAGGTAATCAAATTTAACGTTAACCAAAAATAAATATCCAGAATATCCCAATGTCCAAAAATTTATTCTGACCCCAATCTTTTATTTAGTAGAGTTTCAAAATTCCATTGTCTTTATTTTTGAATTTTTTAACAACGTTTCGAATACTCATGTATCCGCAATCGTCATCAAGTAAATAATGTGTACCAGAAACTATAATTCTTATAAAATGAAGGGAAAATTTAGCGCCCTAATAAATTTACAAAAAAGATTTGTGGCGTAGAGGGCAAAGGGTGAGGGAATAAACTGGCTTCCGAATAGCCAGTTAAAACCTCAGTTCCTCGGTAACTCAGTTGGTAGAGCATTAGACTGGTATTTTAGAGGTTTCTCTAGAACGCTTTTTTCATTTTGTTAAATTTTTAATTAAATGGGCCCTCCCCTAATATCAAATTGACTGAGAGATTTAATCCCCTATTTTTTCATAAAATTAACAAAGAAATACCTTTCGACCCTAAAATTAAGTTTCATGCTATCATCTTCTAATTTTAAACCAATTATAGTTAAACGGTTGTAACCCTTTTCAAAGACGTATCACTCGTTAATAAAGTTTTCTTCTTGCAAACTTATTTGACTTGGGTCACGTCGGAATAAAACCTGGTGGATAATTTTAAAACGGACACCCTGTATGAAAAATTGGGGGGCTTGGTTTTGTTGTGGGAGACTTGGTTTACCTATTTTTTTTTAGGCGTGTCACGTCCTTTAAGATTTCAAGTTTTCTTGTAATAAAACAAACTGCTTTTGGTCTTAAATACATTATATCTTAGCTGTAAGCATTATTTACGTCTGCAATATACCTTTGCCAAATTACACTTGGTAAGGTATCACTTGTAAAGCTGCAGAACAAAGGCAGTTTAAGTACAATCAGCCGCACAAAAGTTGTTTTCTGGCGGATAGATTTAACGTACGCACGTGTAAAAAAGTGATTTTATTCCTTACCTATGTTTCATTTCAATAATCTTGCTGCCATAGATCAACTTTTGGTAAAAAAGCTTTTTCAATTAATTAAATTTAAAATAAAAGAAAGTCTTGATTCACGTTATTAGTTCATTTGCAACCAAGGTCCTTGGAACTTCAACAAGGTAGGTTTTGTACATAATATTTTTATGGCTCATCTTTTTTAGTTTTTTCTCTTCCCCTATTGTCCTTTATACACAATTGCTTTTGTCGGCATGTTTGCCTGTTTACGTAAACACTAGTTCCTATAAACTTAAATGTGCTATTATTCTGACTGTTAGCTTAATTGACCAATAAAAATTTAGGGCACCGTAAAAATTTTCATTTGAGACATCACTTATTTTTTTGTAATTTAATTTGGCTTTACCTGAGAATTTTATAACAAATTAAAACATATTTGTGGCATGTAAACAACTATTGGAAAATCAAATTAAAAAAGATGACTTTGATCAATTTAAGAGAAAATTTGAATGACAAAAACAGCCAAATCAGTTTAACAAAATTTTGGAAATTGATTATTTTCACCCCCGAGACACGTTTCGCTTTATTCTCCATCTTAAGGGTGAATTTGAATAAAAAAGGGCGCTTTTTCCAATCACTGAAACTAAAAAACAAATTGTATAAAATTTTGTACAGTAAGAGTTTAAAGCATTATCCCGGAACCATTTCACGGATTTTGCATAATTTTATTTTTTTTACATAATTTTACGTATCCTAAAAATGTTTAATTCACGGTAAAAATCAATGATTATTTTAAAAAAATAAATAAAAACAATATATATATATATTTTTGAAAAACCACGCGAATGGTCTGTAGGAGATGCCAGAAGCCTCCGCTGTGCAAAATTTTGTTAATTTTTGATGTGCGGTTTATCTGTTTAAGTCACCGAACTATTTTTATCACTATTCACTCTTAATTAGTTTTTTTTAAATCCCAAATTACTTCAGGCAATCTAGCAAAAAAAGTGGAAAAAATAGCACATCTTTGATTTTTGGCATAGAGCTTTAGAATGCCTATTTAAAAATACCTTCTCTCATTGATATGACATAACTTCCTAATCCGTTTAGCCAGGATCGTTAAATTCGGTACACAGGCTAACCATAAATGTCTGAATTTAAAAATACAGTACAGCTGTTATCTGTCAAAAATTACGGCCGCCATCTTGCATTAAATGTTGCACATCTAATTCTAAATAGAAAAATAACCAAATTTATTGAAACATGTTTCTATTAGGGCCCTTAACAAAATACTAAAAATACAGCTTTCTAAGTTCTAAGGGGCGGGCACCATTTTTAAAAAACTGTCAATTTTTTAAAATACACTTACAAAAATAATTAAAGAGCGGATTTTTTAACAAAAAAGTTATAATATCATATGTACAAGCCAATATAATATTGATTAAAAATATATTTACTTTTACCCCTCCCCCGCTCAGTCCCCCCTAATGACGAACTTGTTCTAAAATAAAAAAGAGGGTTTTACCAACTGTTGGATTTTTCGCCTTCTCCACTAGTTCTACCACTGACTGGTTTTAGACATAGTCCATCCACTAGTCGGGCTTTCTACTATGACGAATCGATAGCAAAAAAACGAACTTTATAAAATACACCGGAGTACCACAAGAATACATACCGTGTGCGACTTGGAGACTAGACGCAGACACGTGTTTCACTCTTGTTAGAGATCATCAGTGTGACATAAGTTTTTTATAGTCGAATAATATGAACGATCAAATCAACAAGTCATGGACAAATGTTCGGCCAAACATTAGTTAACAGAATGAGAAATAAATTCCCAATGTCCATAGTGGAGTTAAATATAAATAAAAAAGAGAGTTTATTTGATCGTTCATATTATTCGACTATAAAAACTTATGTCGCACTGATGATCTCTAACAAAAGTGAAACACGTGTCTGCGTCTAGTCTCCAAGTCGCACCCGGTATGTATTCTTGTGGTACTCCGGTGTATTTTATAAAGTTCGTTTTTTTGCTATCGATTCGTCATAGTAGAAAGCCCGACTGATAGATGGACTATGTCTGAAACCAGTCAATGGTAGAACTGGTGGAGAAGGCGAAAAATCCAACAGTTTTCTGTTGGTCAAACTCTCTTTTTTATTTATATTTAACTCCACTATGGACATTGGGAATTTATTTCTCATTCTGTTTTTCTAAAAGGACTTTTTCGTTTAAATTAAATTTTGAAAATAAAACATTTTAACCGTGGCAGGGTTAAAATTTTTATTTTCAAAATTGTTAAGTTGAATTCTGAAAAATAGGTCTATAGTGTGGAGTATTTTTAAAAAGCATATTTTAAGAATAATTTAAGTTTATAATAATTTAAACGTAAAGTCATTTTAGAAAAAGTTCGTCGATAGGAGGGACTGAGTTAGGGGGGGGGGTAAAAGTTACTAAACTTCTCACCAGTAGTATGTTATCAAATGCTATGCAGGAAACATGTTCCAACAAATTTGGCTGTCTTTCTATTTGAAATGGTCGACTTAGATGTATTTATGGTTATCCTGTGCAGCTGTGTACCGAAATTAACGATTATGGCTAAACGGATTGAGAAGTTAGGTCAATGATAATGAGAAAAGGTATTTTCAAATATGGCGGACCTATTTTTGACATTAGTAGGAGGCCATCTTGGATTTTTATATTAGGCCTCAATGAGTACCTACATACAAAATTTTAGCTATATACGCCCATAAACAACGATATTAAAAAATATATATGTCAAAAATCTGTAATTTTTTCAATATGGCCGACCTCGGATCCAAGCGATTTTAGGGGCCTTCGGTATGTTGTTTATGAAGGCATTCTAAAGCTTTATGCCAAAAATCAAAGATGTGTTATTTTTTTGCTCTTTTTTGCTAGATTGACTGGAGTATAATCATCTGTCAGGGAAAGGAAGGCTTATGATTATAAAGTAAAAAAAAATTATTGACTTTTATGGACTATTTTTTCGTTTACTGTAAGAATTACGGAGTTTTGAAGAAACGGATTATATAAAACAAGCGCAAATTAGTTACAAATTGTGTGTCAAAAATCGTTTTTATATTGATTTTTCAATAGTAAATATATTTGACGCACTGAAATTGTGAATACTTATCTTCTATCCTATGACCCATCTCTTAAAATAAATATAAAAAACAGCTTGTAAAATATATTTTGAGAAAGACGAATTTCAATTTTCGAAGAAAATTTTAATGTTTAGAAGCAATATTGTGGGTTAAGAATAACAGAAAATATACGAACGATAAAAGCCTATTATTTAAAAACCACATGACTCTAAACGAGAAGGGTTCTAGATTTCAAAATATGCCATTTAAGCCAAAATTCTTCATTTCAGAGTGTCAACTTAAGTTGTTTTTAGAAACCATGTCTGTTATGTTTATGTTGTGTTCAAATTTTATTTTTATAATGTCACCCCTGCAATTCTGTGTTTGTCCAAATAGAATTTTTTATCCAACGATTTTTAAAAATTATTTAAGTGTAGTTAGAATATTTTGACTAATATATCTTTACATAAGAAAAATAGGTATGACAGTAGTTCAAAATAAAAATATGAAAATACACTTGGCAATACAAAACTAAAGCTAAGAAATGGACGTAAAGGGGCATTTACACTGACGAACATTTTTTCGACGCCGACAAACACGCGAATGTGATGTTTATTGCAACGCATGCAAGCGGCCGTTTAGTAAGCAACCTAAGTTAATTTTTTTTTAAAGTTGGTATATAACTACCTAGACCTCAAATAGGTATGTAGTTACGTGACAAATATAATTTTTTTATTTTAATAAATACAGGATGCAAAAGGTACGAGTGTCAATATTTTGATGAGTCATATAGTAGACCAACACCGTCTTAGTTGAGAACGGTGTTGAATCGACTAAGGTCTAATAAGTCGCATTTTGGACATAAATTGAAAAGTTTTTTTTTTTAATTTTTATCTTCGTTATATATATTAGTTAAGTACATTAAAGGTAGCAGAAAGTACAAATTAAATGCGCAGAAGAAAGAAAAACACGTAAATTTCAGTGCCCTGCCAAAAATATTGTGTCAGATCTCTTAGAAAACACGAAATTTTATAATATTTTCCATGCGGTTTTTGAAACATAAGCATAAAGTACAGATTCTTTTCTATCAGTTTTTACGAGCAGGTCAGCCTGGCTCGTAGAATCTTATAAAACCTTATAAAATAGCATAAAAACTCACCAACAGAAAATCAATCAATTCCACAATGCGACTTATTAGATTCTAGTTGACTATAGGTAATATGCGAAAATAAACAATAAACATATAACATTAGGGACAAAAATAAATATTTTTTGTCCAATATTTCTTAATTTTAGAGTGTCTTTCTTACCGCTGACCTCTATTTCCCTCCTTATTAAAAAGGGTGAGAGGGCAATAAAAAATCTAGCGAAAACCAGAGTTAAAGGTACCATTCTTCGTGGATGTCGACCTCCAAGTAGCATTTATACGTCTTCCAACCTAATCTGTCATAAAGCGACGTCGTATTAGGTACAAAATAAAGTTGTCTACTAGTAAGTCAAACGACAAATGTCTTTTGTAATAAAATCCGACGTTTACGTAGACAGATACGCATATGCGAACCTTAAACGACGTCAAAATAGGCAACGTAATTTGTACAAATATTTGCCCAGACGGATTCACGTCTAAATTGACCACGAAATATCGTCGGACTTGTTACCTTAATCGACGTCGCATTTCAAGGCCCTTATTTGAATACCTACCAAAAAAGGAACGAAGAAAAAGAAGAATACTACCTAGAATTTTCCATCTGGGACATCAAATTGCACAATTTGTTGACTTGCTGTCAACCAAAAATCTAATGGACCTTCAGCACGCACTTATATTTCTTCCAGTCCACTTTATCTGGAGCATTAGTGGGGTCACACTCATATTGTTTTATGTCGCTTTTTTTTAATTGTTGTCCTTTTCCCACATCTGCGGGACAGGTTCGAGCTCATTCAGTGCTTTAATAAATACAATTTAAAAGCAAAAAAATAAGGAAAAATGGAAAACATTTTTCTAGGTTATTTTCGGCAGAAGAAGATTCCGAATGTTTGCACATATTATTTAGTTTAACGTTGACTGGTTAGATTTGGATAAAATTAGGGTTGCAAATCGGTGTCCTTGTCCAAATTGGCGATAAATTGGTAAAAGTACTACACCAGCCCAAACTCGGTAATTTTGGAGTTGCAAGCAAGCTTGGGCATCCATTATTGATGACAATTTTTTTCTTGTTTTTATTGAAAAATAAACAATAAAAGGGACTTAATAATGCCTTAAAGATGCGTTTAGTATTATTCTTGAGTGATTTGAGTATTAATTACAACCGAAATAGTGTTTTACAAAAATATATTTTTTAAAAATTTTTTTCTTTTTGCTATTTTGTGCTAATTTGGAAGGAGGGGAGGAGTTATTTTTCGCCTCATCTGAACCGACTTTGTCAGAAATATTTCGCTCTATATTACTCGGTAAAGTCCCCTCGTTATTAACATGTCTTTTATTGTTAATGAAATAAAATTATTTTTTGTGATTTATAATTCGTTAATATATATTTCACCTTAAATTTACTAAACAAGTACCACATTAAGTAATCAATTTAATAATATAAAATTACTTAAGCTGGCGCACGTATTATAACGTCGTCATAGGTAAACTACTCTATCATTGAAGTACAATTAGCGACGTCGAGCCGACCTAAATTTGAATTCCCCATTTAGGTCGGATTGGGGTCGTACGGAATGAGATTTGTAGTCCGCTTGCCAACATCGGGGTTTTTAAGCCAACGAGTAGAGGACATAGTTTGACGTCCAAATGCTACTACTTGAGCTGTTTACATAGAGACGTTGGGGACAGCAATTGGGCGCAAACATTTCGCTTACTCTTGCTGTATTACTGGGTTATAAGTGTAGGCGGGATTTTCCATTCATGGGACGAAGAGGGAAATAGAAGTCATCGGGAAGGAAACAAAGCTATGAATCAAACATACACGGAAAAAAAATATAATTGAGTCAAGTAAATATTTCGAAAAAAAAGTAGTTTTTTGTAATTAGTGCAAAATGAACATCCTGATCTTCGACTAAGTACAAAAAAACTTCTGTTTTTTCGTTAGATTTAAACCACTACCCATTCGATTTTTAAATAAATATTTGTTTTCCATGGTCCAAACAAATACTTATTTAGACCAAACAAATATCTAGTTAGGTCAAAATAAATTTCTTTAAGTCCAATATATTTTGCTTGACAGATATAAATATTTATTTGATTCAAATAGATACTTGTTTTGACCATGGGGAACAAATATTTATTTGGCTCATAAACCTTTTTTCTGTGTAAGAATGTTTCAACTTTTTGTTCTTTGGTTACGCTTTTACATATGGAAAGTGGCGTAATCTTACGTCAACCGTATTACGCAACGTACGTTACTGGTATTATGCGCAAGCGCACTTGTGGTTTTCCTACGTTACGTCGTCTCGTGCTGACCAACATTGATACTCTTTTATCACGCAAGTTACGTTGCAGGGGTTCTATGCAAAGCGCGCTTGTGAGTTTCCTAATGCACTATTAACAATTTCTGCTAGACAGTAACGAACAAAACGTTTAATGAAAAATCAAACCCAAACCGTACCGTTACAAAAGCTTTGTTTGGCAAATATAGCTCCTGTTTTCTTCTACCACCCACCATTTTTGGGGGAGACACCCTTCTCTATTTTTATAACTTTTCGATAATAATATTAATAATTATTTTATAGACATGAATTTAATTTGAAGGGGTAAAAATAATTATTTTAACTGTAAACAATAATTAATACATAAAAGGATATTTACCTTTAATCGATGCTTGGTTTCCTTTTATAACCTAAAGTACCACTCTCTCGTCCAAAAGACCTGCAGTACTCCACCAATATGCTTGCATTCCCCTTCCCTGAAAATATTTTCTCCAGCTGAGCGACGTCTTGATGGAAACGTTCCCCATGTTCATACCAGAGTGGAGGCAGCGATTTATAAGTAATATGTTACATCCCATGACTCTCCACAGCAATTCCTTGATATGAGCGAAATAGAAATAGTCATCACTTTTGTGGTTCTTTCTTTCGATTCAAATGTTCAGTAAACCTCGAATCTTGGAAAAGTTGTCTAATCTGGGGACCCACAAAACTCCTTCCTTGATTTTGGCCTCACTAAGACGAGGAAATTTAGTTTGTAAAAATTGAAATTCGTCACCTGTCTTTTCCATTGCTTTCATAAATTGTTCGATCAATCCGAGTTTGATGTGCAAAGGCGGCAAGTAAATATTTTTCTTCTTTGAAACCAAAGGATCGTGGGCCACATTTTTCTGACCTAGAGCACAGGCCAGTTCCGGACGATGTAATGTTTTTCTCGGTCTCGGTTATCCCATTCACAAATAAAGCAACAATATTTAGTGAAACCTGATTGCAGGCTCGTGAGTAGAGCAACAACTTTTAAGTCAGCGCAGAGCTGAAATATGTACAAAACAAGTGAAAAAAAATGCGATAAAAAAGGAAAAATCTATCATGTTTATTAGTTTTTTTACAATTTAAGCGAGAATCCCCCCTCCCTAAAAAAGTCTGAAAAAGCCTTGCTACAAAAGTGCATGTTTCAGAACCCTTAACTCTAGTACCTCAGAAATAATAATGTAAAGGACAAAATAATCTATGTACTACACGGAAGTCAGAACCCTGGATTGTTAGTACCCTTGTGGGAAAATCACTGCCGCGTGTCTTCCGTCATTTTTGCCGCCATATTGTAGAGATTTATGTTGGCGACATTAATATTCTTAATTTTAAATAGTGGTTTGGAAATACTGACTATCAACATTGTCAAAAATTACATTGAATTTGACGTTTCTATGAAAGGTTATTTTATTTCAGTTTTTGAATACAAATACAAAAAAGTAAAGAACCAAGCAATAAAAATCTTTTAAAAGACATACAAATGCTCGAATGGCTACGCCATGAATAATCTCTCTCATTTGTTCTGGAGCACGTGCAAGTTTCGAACTGTTAAGCCTCACGTTATAAATGGTAAACGCTCGAGTCAACCATTGCTGCTGGCGGTCTTGCTCAAGAATCTGAAACTAGAACAGCTAGGGGCAGATGTGCGCCATCATCGAACAGTAATATCACATTTATAAATATGAGGTTTTTAGAGGTGATAAGACAAGAAAAATAAATTAATAGAGGCAGATACTGAGCTTAATAATAGCATTTCTGGATCAGCTGAAAACCAGAGCAAAAAGTACATCTTTGGCACATCGAATTTTACAAAATTAGAACAAAACTTCATGAGTTTTAAAAAGAACAATTTTAATATGTATTTTATCAGTATATTTTTTCTTTTTCTTGGTGTCATTTCTCTGTGTTGTGTTGTTTCTAGGTAGTTTAAGAGTTTATTGTCAATTTTTGTGATATTGCAGCCAGTATTTTATTGAGATTTTAAGACCAATAATTATAAGATATTTTACCAGTTTACTAGAGAGAAAGAAAAATCATTATTTATTTTAACATTAATATCTAAATGACAGTTTGAAGAGATTCTGGGGTTAGATTTACCTTAATTTTAATTTTTAAGACTACATTTTGACGCTTATTTATTTAATTGTGACAATATTTCTTATTTGTTGACAATTTTTACAATAAAAGTTTTCTGATTCTGAAGACCTTGGCGGAAAAAGTTGTTACTAAAATATCCTTGAGTTTTCAGCACTCGACATTTTTTTTGTAGATTCATCTTTTATAAAGGATGATGCTTTCCCTTTAAAAAGTGGCTTTCTGTGGGATTTCGCTTGTCCTGATGAAAATATATAATTGCCCCACAGGAATCAATATAACCATTTTTACATAAAGCATTTTATAATCACAAAACTAAAATTTGCCTTTTGGTAAAAAGGTGATTTTTAAGTTATATGTATTTAATATTTTTTATGTTTGTGACACCACTGAAGCTGACTATATTTTTCTACTACTTATTCTTAGACTACAATTTGTCTGAACCAAATTGTAGTCTAAGAATAACATTATTTATATTTTCACGAAAGGTGTAATAAACTGATTTTAGGGAAACTTTGAACCGCAGTATCTCGAAAACCACAAACCAGATCGCTGTGGGGCAATTATAGATTTTCATCAGGACAATGAGTCCTACAACATATGCAGTTTTGATCGACATCTCATGTCCTTTATAAAAAACTATAAGAGATAACTTGTTAACTTAGAGAAGAATATGGTCGACATAGATGTTAGTTAACAGAATATTGTAAAACTCCATGCGCCAAAGATGTATTTTTTTTGTGATCGCCAAATGTTTCAGCATTATCCATGTATCTTTCTCTGCTAATTTATTTTTTATTACGGTTTGGCGTTGGTGCATCTATCCCTAGCTGTTTTAGTTTCTGTGCAGATTCTAACTTTATTAAGGTTTATCTTGAGTAGAAGCGCCAGCAGCAATGGTTGACACGAGCATTTACAATTTATAACGTGAGGCTTAACAGTACTCTTTGAGTATTGGGGGACAATGTTTCCATGTTGTGATTTATTTATTCGAAACTTGCACATACTCCAGAGCAAATGAGAGAGTTAAATGGCATGACTTGTATCTTTACTTTTTTGTTTTTGTAAACAACAAAATAACCTTTTAAATAAACGTCACAAAATGTACAACGGGTTGATTTTTTTACACTGTTGACAGTCAGTGTTTCCATAGTAAAATTTACAATTAAGGAAACCAATGTCGCCAACAGAAATCTCCATAACATGGCGGCTAAAATGACGGAAGATACGCGGTAATGATTTTACTAAAAATTTCCTATAGGTATAAGCAATCCAGGGTTGCCACCAAACCATCGAAAAGCACTAAAAATAGGTAGGGGAGCCTCCCGCGAAAACTGGGGGTTATGGGAGAAAACGAAGTTTATTTTACAAAAAAATCGGCAAGAATGGTGTCAGAGCCGATCTTCATGCAGGCCAGTGTAATCGGCAATGCCACGTTTATTTACAGTTCTACATAGTAAGGCCAATTAACAACATTGCATTTTTTTTAACTTTAAAGGTGTCTGTTTCGAACAGGGAAGTTGCGACTTGTACGTAATAAATATTTTTCATCCTAATTTGGCTTTTCCTAAGACGAATTTAAATATTTGCACTCATATCTTTTACATATGAAATAAGAAGTATAACTTTTCTGGCCCGGAAACAAAATTGAAATGAAAACAAAATCGCTCCGCGCTAAAAATATTACAGTTTTCCGGTATTGTTTACCAAAGTATTTTTAACAATCAAATTTTACTTTTAAAAAAATTCTTTTGTTTCATTAAGTCGATTGGAGAAAACTCTTTAAAAATAAACAGGATCGGACTTCAACAAGATAAAAAATTTACAAACTTTTGAGTATTTTTGGATAATTATACTGCCGTGTTAATAAAGAAGAGCGAATGTTACAAAGGAGGAGGCACTAAATACATTGTTTACCGGGATGCGTCGGATGAGCTAAATTTGAGATATGTTAGAGCCCCAACCTTCCTGATATTTAAAAAAAAAAAATTTTGGGGGGTCATCGGTCTCGTTTTCGAGCTATATTTATTCGAAAAGGTGCCACTGAAATCTTAATAATACAACTTTTTTCAGTTTTTTTATAATAACTTTGTACAACAAAGAGATAGAAAGCTAAAACTAGTTTTATTTTGTAGATAAGGAACACGTTTCAAGAAGGTAGTGAGAGTTTAAAAAAATATTTTGCATTATCTACCTAGAGGGTAGACTCAAAAATACATATCATATAAACAGAAATGTTGCCTCTGAATTTGCGATTATTGTACAGAAAACTGAAAATCAGTATTAAAAATTAGTTCAAACATATTTACTATTAGTCCGTCTAAATATGTTATTACGACTTATGCAGATTGCGTCGTATAAAAAACTTAAAGGGTGACTTAAATATTTTAAAAAATATATCAAATAAGTACCGAAATACTTATCCTTATATGTTAGAGCCTTAAGGTCTGATATATTTGACGAAACAAATTGGGGAGTCATCGGTTTCGTTTTCGAGAAATAATTATTAAAAGGGGAGCCACTATAATTTGATTTGCACATTCTTATAAATCGTGGGATCCCGGTAGAATTGCCTAATTCTTTTATATGTAGAAGTACTCGTCCTAACAAGATTTTGGTTTTATTGCGCCAACTCTCTACCCCTCCCAGAAGTACCCGAAAAGTCACGTCAAATTTGTCGAATTCGCACGTTTGAGCAATTTTTGAATTATTGTACTAACCTTATTTGCAAACCCACCAGAATGTAATTTTCTTTTTTGTATTTGTCTTGATTGTCTTTTTAAAAATAAAATTTTAAATGTCTAAATTGCACTGCCATCTTGGATCCGCCATTTGAACTTTTTTTTATTTCTTATCTGATTTAAACGAAACTTTCTCGAAATTATAAAACGTTTCCAAGACACCTAACTGTGACAGAAAACTGACAGATTTCGTTCTTTTTTGTCCGATTTACACAAAATTTTTGTTGCACATAAAGCGTTTTCATCAATATCCAATTTTGATCCAAAATTGACATATGTCAGTAGCCATCCTACAAGGGCCATATTGAACTATTTTGCCCGATTAAAAAAAAAATATATACATTTTCTAACATTACTTTACTTGCAATGGCTACTGAAATGTCAATTTTGGGTCAAAATTGGAGGTGCAAAAGTTTTGTTTAAATCAGACAAAAACCAACGAAGTTCAATATGGCCGACGCAAAATGACTACTGACTATGTCAATTTTGCGTCCTATTTAAGTATTATTAGAAAATTTTAAAATGTATAAAAAGCTATGTTTAAATCGGGCAAAATATAACAAAGTTCCTACTGACATATATCAATTTTGGATCAAAATTAGATATTGTTGAGAACGCTTTATGTGCAACAAAAGTTTTGTTTAAATCGGACAAAAAATAACGAAGTTCAATATGGCCGACGCAAGATGGAGACTGACATCTATCAGTTTTCTATTACACTTAGGTGTCTTGGAAACGTTTTATAATTTAGAGAAAGTATCGTTTAAATCAGGTAAGAAATAAAAATTTTAAAATGACCGATCCAAGATGGCAGCGCAATTTTGACATTTAATTTTTTTTTTTTTAAAAGAAGTTCAGAAAAGAAAATTAGATTCTGGTCGGTTTGCAAATAAGGTCAGTACAAAAATTTCTCAAAAATACGATTTCGACAATTTTGACGTTTCGGATACTTCTGGGAGGGGTAGAGAGTTGGCGTAATGAAACAAAAATCTTCTTAGGACGAGTACTTCAACATATAGAAGAAACAGGCAATTCTACCTAATACAAATTTCCATTTAAAAAGGGCGATATCCTTTAATTTATTAATATGTTCCTACCTGTAAAACTAGGGAATTTTATTATTTTTACTTTTTAAATAAAGTGGAGTAATTTATTCTCTATTTGGCGTTTAGCACAATTTTTGCGTAGAAAGATTTTTTCTTTTCCTCCTATGGCGCAATTTTTACGAGTTTTAAATTTTTGGTTTTCGCGCTGCGATACCATATAATTTTTTTTGTAAAAATTGCTTTAAAATCTACTCCTTGTTTTTTATTATACAAATCATACTAGTGAATAGTAATACTAAACTAACCCCTTTTAACCAGGATATCAAAATCACCCAAAACAAGTGCCTGGCTACGCCGCGCCGCCGCTGTCTAATTCCTTATTGTTGTGTGTCACAGCTGTAACATTCGCTCTTCTTTCTTAACAATTTGCATTAAATTTAAAAATCAAAGAACATTCCTTTTGATTTTATATTAATTTCTAATAGAAAAAATTAACCAAAATCAATAATTTTTACAAGATACTAAGATATTTTTACCGGAAAATTAAACAAAAAAAAAAAAAAGAGTTTTTAAAGAACTTTCAGAATTACCTTTAAGAAGTCAAAAACTTCAAATGCGTTTTTCAGAAAACCAGAAATTTGCGTATTTTTTCATCTTTATTAACAGGCAGTATAAAGAATTTAAAAAAGAGAAATAAAGTTATTTTAGTTTTTAAAAGTTTTACGTACAACTATTAATACATACACTTCGCGACACATAAAACGCATAAGCCGATTTTATATACGATATTTCCTTTACGATTTAGCACCAATTTCTGTCACAAAGTGTCAAAGTCCACTCATTGTCATGTTTTGTTTTCACAGTCTTGTCCAACTTAAAAATGCCACAACAGCTATCGGAATTCCAAATTTTAGCAAAATTAGGTCAATGGATGTTAGTCTGTTCGTCGGGTCACCGATCATTATGGACGAGAAAAGTTCACTATATAGTACTGTCAACGTGTGGAGCTGGATTTCGGCAAGAAATCATGGTGCGCTTTTCGGAATTCAAAAAAGGTTTACAGCGAAGGTTTCCTGAAATATCAGCTTTATATTCCGATGAATTTTTGTATCAACAAGACAACTGCCCAGTACACACTGCCAGGATTTCTCAGCAGTTGTTTAGGGAGCATAATATCGAGAACGTATGGGGGCTAAAAAAGTTATCGAAATTTAATGTTCTTCCACAGAATGCTCACCATTTGATGGAGCTAATAGTTAGAGCTTATGAAGATAAAGAGATCAATAAAGAAAATCCAAATTTATTTGAAAATTTAGCAGACTCCATTCCAAGGCGTTTAGAAAAAATTATTCAAGCAAATGGTGCAATGACCAATACTAAAGTTAATATTTTTGATTATTGTTTATCGATAGGTTTTCTATTATAATTTTTTTTTTTAATATTTTGTTGTTTATAACACTGAGCCTGTTGATGTGTATTAACCCAGCTTGCATAACCCAAACTCTTTCCAGTTCTTTCTTCTTCGAATTTTTCTTTTAGTCGTATTATAGTGGACTTGTTTCGTCCCTTTTGATCGCCTAATTGACGAAGAGACCAAACTTCTTCTAGTTTTGCCAAAATTTGATTAAATTGCTTTTTTATAATAAAAATTTAGTTTTAAAGTGCTTTTTTATATTTTGTAACAGCAACCTTAAAACTATAAAAACAGTAAATACCGTGAAAAATATTTTTGGTCTCCTTTACAAAATTTGTTTATGTTGCCTAGAAGTGTTAACCTACAAAAGTCGGTAACAATAAGCAAACAAAATTTTTAAAATATAGACATGTACCTAACTTCTACTGTATGCGGTTTATATGTCGGGAAGTGTACCACTTTATTTTCAAGCGGATTATTAGTATTTCTGGCTTTCCGAATAGTCCCCTCAAATAAGACAATTTTCCAAAATTCCGAATTTTAAGTTGTTTAAAAATTAATAATGCCTAGCTAAAGCTTTAACTAAACCAACTACTTCTTAGTTCACTATGCCCAGTCAAAAAATGTTACCGTTTATCTATGCCTTTTCCCAGCATCCTCGGAATGTATCTTTTCGGTGGTAAGTTTTGCAACTATGTAGACGAAAAAGGCAATACTAAGGACTGCGGTTGCGAGTTGATCAACGATATACGTTGCCAGTGCGACAGAAAACACTTCAACAACATACTGTGGGCCACTGTCACCGTTTTTCAAGTAAGACTTTTTTTAATTTTTGCTTTATTTCAATTTAAAATAAGCCTTTTTTAAAAATTCTGGATATTACATATTCGTTATTTAGTACAGTAAAATTATCATCTGAGCTCGAAAAAAAATCCGGGGAAGCTGAGTTTTTGATATGTTCTTTCGGGGGGTCTGAAGGTAAATCTCGCAAGTTTGTGTTTCTCCCATTCCTCGGGAACCATCCGCCATTTTGAAAAATCACTGTAAACGACTTTTCTCCATTTCTATTGATCAGAGGCGAAAAAGTCTGAGAGCAAAAATATTCGGTAAAAAACATTTTTGTCTAAGCGTTCAATTTTCTGTAGTTAGTTTCCAAGAAGATTCAGTTCTAACTTATTTTGGCTAACAAAAAGTGATTTTTTTAAAGAACTTTAAATAAGAAATTTGTAGATCTCGAAAAAATCCTATAAAAATATGTATA
This sequence comes from Oxystoma pomonae, assembly GCA_963921995.1. Lineage (NCBI taxonomy): Eukaryota > Metazoa > Arthropoda > Insecta > Coleoptera > Brentidae > Oxystoma > Oxystoma pomonae. The sequence goes on from OY998168.1 coordinate 49,564,679, forward strand.
TTATTTATAAATAATTAAATAGTCTCTGAACTACAGCGACTGAAAATCGCTAAAATTCTTTGAGAATCGCTTTCTGGGCATGCATGAAGTCGCGTGTTTTGGAATATATATTATTATAATTATTTACAGTAAGAGCAGTAAAAATAAGGTATCAAATTAAAGGTTGTGACGTACGCTACTCAAATGTCTGTCGGCATAAAAATTGCCTTAAGTATCTGATAGACTGACATTTAGTCGGTTCGCGATAGTCCACATAAACGTGACAAGAGGGGTTGGAAGGGTAGGTAGAAGTATTTTTAAGTGCTAAACGGGAGGGGGAAGGAGTTGCAAAAGTGTTGCAGGGGGGAAGGGTCAAAATTTGGAAGAATGGTTTTACGTAATTAATAGTTGTACAGTAAAATTGTCAGTTAAAGTCTAAAAATACCAGACAGGCTGAGTTTTTTGTATGTTCTTTGAGGGGTCTGAAAGTAAAATTCTCAAGTTTGTGTTTCCTTCACTCCTCGGGAACTATCCGTCATTTTGAAAAGACTTTGAAACCAATTTTCTCCATTTCTGTTGGTCGAAGGCAAAAAAGTGTTGAAACCAAAATCTTAGTCATAAAACTTTCAATATTTTTTGTTACAGGTTAAACTCTCGGTAATTAGTTTTTAAAAAGATAGAGGACGTTGAAGTTATAAAAAATCAGTTTTAGCGTGTTTATGCGATTAAATGTCAGTCTGTCAGATACTGTCGGAAATTTTCATGCCAACAGACCGGTTCATTCGTGTAGCGAGCGTCACAAGCTTTCATTTTATACCTCATTTGTACTGCTCTTACCATAAATAATAATATATAATCCACACTCGACTTTATGCATGCCCAGAAAGAATTTTACCGACTTTCAGTTGCTGTAGCTCAGAGACTGCTTAATTAATTATAAACAATATATATATATATTTTTATAGGATTTTTCCGAGATCTACAGCTTTTGTATTTAAAGTTTTTTTAAAAGCTCACTTTTTGTTGGTCAAAATACGTTAAAACTGATTTTTTGTAACTTCGGTACCATCTTGGAAACTAACTACAGAAAGGTAAGCACTTAGACAAAAATGTCGAAAATTTTATGCAGAATATTTTTTTTTCAGACTTTTCGGTTAGAAAATTTCCAGATTTTTTTCGAGGTACCTTCCTTATTAAGGAAAATTTTACTGTACTAATTAGAGAAAATATTTTTTTCATTCTGATAAATTGAAAAATAATTTAGAATACCTAGAATAAAAATTCGAAACCTATACTGAGTAATGTGACACTTTTTCTGAGTTATAATTTTTAGTTCAAATATTTTTCAAATGGTCATATATGATGTGCCACAATTTTTATAAGTTGCACAACGAATATCCAGAATTTTTGTTAAGTACCTGTAAAACGTCTTGTACACTTTACTTGTTTATTTTAGATTCTAACCCAAGAAGACTGGAACATGGTTCTTTCAAACGGCATGGCCAAAACATCTCACTGGGCCGCCCTTTACTTTGTTGCCTTAATGACATTCGGCAACTACGTCCTGTTTAATCTCCTTGTTGCCATATTGGTCGAAGGTTTCAGTTCTGAAAGAAACGAGAGAAGGGAGAGGGAGCAAAGGGAGCTAGCGAGGAGAAAAATGTCCTGTATTTTAGAGGCGAGTTTAAGAGGAAGTGAGAGCAGTAGCAGGTCGGGAAGTAGCAGTAGTAGCAGCTTTATCCAGGTACATGTTTTGTATGATGTGCGGTTTTAATACGAATTTGCCATATTTTACTAATCCCCCTGATTTGATTTGATTTTGATTTGATTCGTTTGTGAGTGTGCCAGTGTGGCACTGTCCACTGCGACCACTTGGGTCTATTGTGGCTCACTTATAGCATTTTTTGTTGCTACAGAATATTCAGCCCCTTAAAAGGACGTGCAATGGCCGGAGATTCACACAGCACATATCTGGCCGTCTCATCATACTCCATACAGAGCCTAAATTCGGTATCCTCACTTAGACCCATTCTGTGTAATGATACTTTCAGCCTGCAGTGTCCGGTGTATAGATCAACCATTGTTCGAATGCCCTGCCTGGTGAGCTCAATGAGTTTCCCGGCCCTCTTCCTGCAGGGTTCTGTAATTAACTCTTTGGAATGTGCCAGTTCCGGCAATTCTCTTCAGTATTGGTGGAACTTGTTTTCCATCCAGCCTGAGAGAGAAGGGTTGACCCAGTGTTTATTCGCCCTAAGGTGTTCAGTGTGTCCTGGCAGCTCCCAACGGTTCTCGATGAGCACCTATAGAATTCAACAGCCTTAAGGGTCGCTTGACTATCGGAGAGTATCTTTATTGATCTGTTGCACCAGTTATGATCTATCATCCAACGTGCGCTCATTTCAATGGCGAAGAGTTTTGCCTGGAAAATTGTAATCCTGATATTTTCTCAGCTGCAATAAGCTCCGGATCCAACCCCTGAAGGCATTTTGGATCCGTCAGTGTACCAGCAGCTATCTGCACTTGAGAAACTTATTCGTCCTTTGTCTTTCAGTCCTCCCTATCTGGGAGAATAGTGTTATATAGTTTTTTGATGTTTACTGTTGCGGGCATTAGATCCGGTAGCAGCCCTAGAATGCAGTGAATCCCAATTGCTCGCGTTAAAGGGTTTGATACTACTTGACTTTCCCTGCCACCCCATTGGTTGGCTATGATTCTGTAGGTTGCCTTCATAGCCTCTTTCTCCAAGACAAGGTGTAGAGGAGGAAGGTGTAGAAGGCATTGAAGCGCTGCTGATGGTGTGGTGCTCATAGCACTACATATCACCATACTTGCTTGACGTTGGATGCTTGTTAGTTTGGCACGAGCCAGCGTTTGCCTCGTATACCAAACTATTGCTCCGTATGTAATAATGGGTCCAACTACCGTGATATACAGCCAGTAAATTTGTTTGGGGCTAATGCCCCAAGACTTACCGCAGATTGGTTTGCACGTCCATAGAGACAGTGCTGCCTTTTGCTTTACTTTCTCCAAATGCGCATTCCATGTAAGTGTTTTATCGAGGGTCACCCCCAGATATTTTACTACAAATGCGAATTGAATTGTTTCACCGTTTAGTACCGGAGGAACAAGGAAGTCAAGCTTCCTTTTTTTGGTGCGCGAGCCTGATACACCAAAATATATTTTGACCAAAATAATTTTGCAAGTTTGCAAGTCTATTGGCGAGTAAAAAATATAATACAATACTAACTCACACATTGGTTGCCCATACAGGCATTACGTTAAAGCGTGGTTGTCGCATTTTGAAACATTAGCGACAAATGATATTTTTTGAGAGTAAACTAGTGTTTCGAACTTCCATTGTCTTTATTTTTACAATTGTATCTGCAATACTAACAAAAAAATAAAACTACCTAATCTTATATACTAGCTTGTGTTCAGTGAACCATGAAGTTTACACTTGGTTAGCTCCGCCTTTTCACAGTAGTTGAAATTTATTACCTTCGAAAAGTGTGGGTTTACCAATATCCTTGATGGTGACGTTTGTTTGAGAAAATACATATATTCTGGTTCCTGAGGATGACTGGTGTTTTTCTCCTTGGCGACGATCTTTGCCTCTTTCCATTCCATGTTGATTTTCCCAGAAATATTGAGCTATTTCCAATCCAGTTGTGTCCCCCCCGAGTTTTGCGTTTGTGTTTGGTAGTAGTTGTAATAAGTAGTAGTAATAATATGGGGCGGCCCGCAGGCCTAGCAATTAGGCCTCTTCGTGGGCCCTTTCTGCCATACCCCGTCTCGCGGCCTTATCCTCCCACTCCCTCTACTCGTCCTGCATCTCTCTCTGGTCCTTTCTGCCTTTCTTGCGAAGGTCAGCACGTCAGCCCATCCTAGAGAGTGTATTCCCTCCTCTTTTATTGGGGGGGCACCCCACGTCTGTTGCCTTAATCTGGCGTATCCGTCACACTCTCCTATCAGGTGCATCGCTGATTCCTCCGCCCGCCCACATGATGGACAGGCGGAGTCTTTCAATACTCTGATGCATGTCAAGTGCTTACGCATCTGATTATGCCCTGTCAGCATTCCTACTAACAGTTTAATGTCCTTGTGAGTTTTTCCCGGAAGCCATTTGGCTCTGGCTGCGTCCGGTCCACTCACGAATAGTTTGGACTGTCTGCACTCTCGCTCTTCCCTTCAAGACGACTTCAGTTGATCGCTCGCCCATTTGTTGAGCTCGCTCTGCACCTGTTTTCTTGTGATTCCCAGGAGCGACTCCGGTCCAATATATTTGGTTTCGATCCCAGCTTTAACAAGTTTGTCCGCCTTCTCGTTCCCTGGTATTCCCTCGTGGTCTAGAACCCACATCAGTGTCACCCTCTTGTCCTCAGCTAATGTCTGTAATGCTTTAATGCACTTCTCCACTAAGCTACTGACAATTTTTGGTGAACTAAAAGCCTTGAGGGCAGCCTGGCTATCGGAACATATGCAAATGTCCCTCCTTCCATTTCTGACCTCTGGTAGGATTGCCGCCATGATAATGGCGTATACCTCCACCTGAAAGGCCGTCGCGTGCTCACTTGATAGATGCAGTTCTTGATGTCGTGGAGTTGTGGTTTTGGTTTTTGTCAATTGATTTCTTATTGTTGCGGCCGTTTTGAAGACAGTCCGAAGATGGTATTGGTTACCTATTCTTCTTATCTTTTCTAAGATTCCTTTCACGTATGGAATTATAAGTGTCACCTTTCTTTTAGTGTTTTGGTCTGTAGGATGTGTGTGATCTGAGAGTTCACATTCCTTCGTAGATCATATCGAGTTTTTCACTTTTCTCTATTTAAAGCTTCTTCTGTATTGCGGATGTAGGTGGCTAACGTACCACTAAAAGAATCACTCCAAATCATTGAACAGAAGCTACTCGATGACAGCCACCTCTCTGACAGAACCAATCTACCAATCAATTCACTCTAGAAAAAGAGGAAAGTTGTCAACTCTCTTTTCTCTATGCTTTAGTCACCAAAAATAATTCAACCATAATCACTGCTGTATATCGCAAACCATTCCACATCAATTAAACTGGGAATTACAATATCTCTCATAGATCGAGCCATGTATCTACAATACAGAAGAAGCTTTAAATGAAGAGAAGTCAAAAATTCGATCCGATTCACGAAGGAATGTTCTCTCCAACTACATGATCAATAAAACTCTTCAGACCACACCAAAACCAAAGCCTACAGACGTAAATACTGAAAGAAACGCGACACTTATAATTCCATACGGCAAAAGGAATCTCAGAAAAGATAAGAAGAACGGGCAATCAATACCATCTTCGTACTGTCTTCAAAACGACCACAACAATAAGAAGTCAATTGACAAAAACTAAACCACAACGCCACGACACCAAGAACTGCATCTATCAGGTACCATGCGAGAGTGGGGATAAATGGAAAGAGGCAAAGATCGTCGCCAAGGAGGAAAGCCTATTCAAGCGAAAATTCAAAGAAACAGCATTCATCCTGAGGAACCAGAATGTATTTTTACAAACAAGCATCACCATCAAGGATATTATTTTATGTCAACTACGAAAGGACCGAGCTAACTAAATGTAAACTTTGTGTATGTGTTAGTATTAACCTGACGACGATGACAGATACATAAGCAATCGAAACGTTGTGAAAAACTAAAAATAAAGAAAATGAAGGTTTGAAATTCTAGTTTACTCTCAAGTTCAACATTATCTACCATCTTCGGACAACATAGATATTTTTTGTTTGCATTTTAGGACCGAAAAAACTGCTGGAAATCAGCGGAAGAGCTGCGTCATATCAAAAACTTAAACGGCAATAGGTCTACTTTAATACTCTGTGATTGTAAAGACAAAATGGTAACTAGAGATTGTTTATGCTGTGTCAAAGAACCAAAGTGTAATATTCAAAAAGAGTCTATGCTGAAACAGCCAATGAGACAGGTAAACGCTCTAAGTTATGACTATTTAGTAATACTACGTTTATACGTGTGTGTCTGTGTAATGGATTTAGATAGATTAAACATAGACGCCTCAATCTTTCAAAGTCTAAACGGTGCGTTTGGCCTAATCGCCCCTTGTCCCTTTTTTTACTACAACAATGAACCATTACATGCTTGGTGAGATTCGACTGCATGTGTATTTCACAAGTCGCACCCGGTATGTATCTTTTTCGTGATACTCGTTGTTAAGTTTGTGTTTTGCTATCTATGCCGCTCTCCAGAACAGATGACAGCGTATTTGTCGTAGTTAAATTCTTTGAAACACACGTATGTTGTAGATGATATTGCCTAATATAATACGTAAAATAAGACCTCTTTAAGATGTTAAGTTTTAAAAATTTAAAGACATCTTAGACGAGATTGTCCCCAAGTCGTTAACCTAACGACGTCAAAAAAAAGACATCTTATTAAGATCTTAAGACGTCCCGGCGTAAACCAAAGTAAAATACGACGTCTTTCAGACGATATGTGCTATCTGGGCCGAGGATCTATAAAACACGTGTAAGTTTCAAAGCATTTCAAAGAATCCCTACGCCCACGTTATTTGTGCCACCTCCTTTTGAAAAAGGGTACATAAAAAAGACTTTTTCCTACGACCACATATGAAAATGATGGATTTAACACGATTTGCATTAGAAAACGTTAAATTTTACCCGTGTGAAGAAATTTTTGCGCGCATGTGTAGAAAAGTGTACGATGACGTTAACTGTCGCCAAACTTTTTTGCACAAGTGTTGCAAAGTCGTTTTCCACACATGTGCGATTTGTGCAACATTAAAGACCAATTTTAAGAAAAATTAGTGCAATTCATCATTGTTCTAAGGAAAAATGATGTACACAACTGGATAGAAAGTAGCTTTCTTACACTCGTGTTCTGTTTCACTCGAGTAGTGCCTCATTCACAACATTTATGCTCGTCTGAAATTTGTCAGTTTCTTCTCTTGTTATACAATGTACTGTTCCATACATATGCGGAATAATTTCTGCACATCATTTTCATACGTGGTCGTAGGAAAAAGTTATTTTCCTACTAGCGTGCGTAAAAGTACCCTCTTACGCACGCTTTTTCGTGCATGAAGTTGCATTTCCCGCACAGCGTGCAAGAATGGATTAACTCTGTGTCTTTCCAGTACGGTGTACAGGAATTTTTTTTTAAATTATTTAAAATAAAATTTAAATAACTTTTCCGCCATGGACGGCTTGCCCGAACTGCTCTTCGCGTCGTTCGCGCGGAAAAATATCACTTTCCGCACTTATTAGGTAAATAACTATTTACGCACATGTGTGGAAAAGCCTACGATGACGTTAACTGGCGCCATACTTTCCCGCACATAATTTGCAAAGTATTTTTCCACACATGTGCGGAAAAGCAGTTTTGTTTGATTTGTGCAAAATTAAAGACCAATTTTTACAAAAATTAGTGCAATTCATCAGTTTTCGTAGAAAAAATAGCGTACACAACTCAATAGAAAGTAACTTTCCTACACTCGCGGGTTGTTTCACTCGGCTAGCGCCTCGTTCACAACATTCACGATCACGAAAGAAAAAAATTCAGATTCTATAACTTTAAGGTTTTTGCGGTTTTCTAACCACTTTGTGCTATACAATAAGATGAAACTAAAAATTGAAGTAAAGACGTACATAAACGTATAATAGTTACAGGATGACCAACCATACAGGATTGGCAAGTACAGGTTCAAGATTTTGCGCAACCATACTGGAAAATCTACTAATCTAGTTCTGAAAGAGTAGAAATTCAACCCACGATAGAAATAACTGAAGATGAACTGTTTGACGATATATCCTTAAAAAAGGAATTTGTAACTAACAAAAAGCTAGAAGATTGTCAAGCCAATAATACTAATGTTGGTGCTCGAAAAATTAAAGTTTTTAATAATAATTAATTGAACAAGAACGCAACTGCCCTTTAAAAACATATCTGATAGTTTAATTTGTACCTTTGCTTCTGGTTGCATGATGTTTCTTGCATGAACTTACTTTAAAATCAATAAGTAGCCAAAATAAGTACCAATAGAAGGTATACAAATATTTATTACCAAAAAAAAAACAGTTTTTGTTTTAATAATTAATTCAACAAAAAGGGGGGAAAGGTGGTGAAATAGTGCTTTTTTACAACCGTGGTTTTAAAGAACGAGCGTAGCGAGTGATTTAAAAACGCGAGAGAAAAGGCACAGTTAAGCCACTATTTTTTTAAATACCTTCATTAAAAAATTCAAAAAACGAAAAAACATATACATAGATAGAACATACATAAATAGAACACAAAAGCATTTACTTCGCCACCGGCTACTTCGTTTTAGAATTTCACCCAATATCCTTCTGTGGACCAATTAATTTTTTGGCATCTTTTATGTGCAAAAAAAATACCAATATTTTTTTTGTACCCTTAAAAAAAAAATGTTTTGCATCGATAACCAAAATAGCCACCCATGGTTTTGTTATTTGGGAACAGTATAGTATAAATAGTAGTTTTCACAACTAGTGGCTAAAATAGTGCTTTGCAATCGTTTGTGTAAGTAACGAGCGCAGCAAGGTATTTAAAAACGCGACTAAAAAAGAGCACAGTTTGGCCGCGAGTTGTTAACAATATTTTTTTTTTAATACCTTTATCAAAAAGTCCAAGAAAAACAGGAAAATACTTTTAAAAATCTTGAACGAAGATCACTTCTCGCATCACACCATCTTGACACTATAAATCAAGGTAGCTGGTAAATTAATTAACAATGGTGTCCATAGCGATGTAACTTTTTACTTTGCGACATTTTAGTCTTTGACAGTTTGAAAACTGGTGGAAATGGCTTAATTTTTAGACAAGAATAATTAGATTTTCTCAATATTACTATTTTCCCCTATTTTTCTTTAATTTTGGGTATAAAACGGACACAAATATTTTTAGCACCCGTGATAAAAAAAAAGTTTTTTTAGTTATGCTTTAGTTATCTGCAAACAGTTACTAAAATCATGTTTTTGATGAAGGTATAAAAAAAGTATTTAAATTGGTGTAGAAATAAGCAAAATAATTACAAGATGTAGTCTATTTTCTAGGTAAACTAGAGGCCCTCTATACATTTGACAGTTGTTGTTTTACCAGAGGTGGCCAACTCATATTGCCCTCTCTTTCTATTTTTTTTTCATATTTGCATATAAAACTGAGTTTATGAAATGGACTGATGTTTTGTTGTCTCTTTTTATCATTTCTTCAGACAGTTTTTGAATGAAGATGACTTTTTTGGTTAGTAAAATAGGTTAAACTTTCACAAAAAACATGTTGGATACACAGATATTAAAAATGTTAGTAGTAGGTACAATATAAAAATTTTATTGATCTATCTTTTTGTTACTCATTTTCTTAAAATAATAATAATACATAATATTATTTAAATATAACTAATCTTACTTACCTCGAAAATTCGACTACTTTTATTAATTTTTCAGTTTGGTAAATGCATGATCTCTTTCCATTTTTCTTGGGTTTTTTTTTCCATTGGACAATGGATACTCGTAGGCGTGAGTATCTTAACAGTTTCTTATACGGCACTATTTAATTTTTAAACCGCATGTAAATAATCAAATTTCAAATTTGCTGTATAAACCTATATAGGTTTATTTATGAAAAATGTGACATTAACAAAATTATCAATACAACTACCAAATCGAGTTGCTTACCTCTAGTAAAACAATAACTGACAAAAATTGTACACAGGGCCTCTAGGTAAAACTATTACGATTCAATACAAGCTTTTATTAGCTTCACACGCGTTTGTTTCTTTGCTGGCTTGCTTTTTTGTTTGTTAGTATGTTTGGTACAAATCTTGCAGGTCAATTTTGACTAACTTCTACATATTCGAGCAACTTTAAATTTGGTATGCGTTTATAGTTTCGATGAAAATACAACACTGAAAAAACTACGCTGGTGGAGAATCGTTAAGGGGGATAATAATAATAATTCAAAAATTCTTAACTGTTGAATGAAAGCTGCGACGAATATGCAGATTTTAGTTTTATGTTTCGCTCAATATTTTATAATTTTGAAAGAAAAAACTATGTTGGTGGGGAGTGGCTATAAGGATGAGTGGGGGTTATCATATCTGAAAATTTTTAACTTTAAGGGGATGAAATAGGGGCGGGGAGGGGGTTAACATATTTGAATATTTAACTTTTTAACTGCTAAGAATATGCAGTTTTAATAATTAAAGGAAGACGTGGTTCAGGGAGTAATATTACGAAGTTAGAAGTTCCCCTCCCCTTTGATGGAGGTGAAGGGGGTCGTAACATATAAGTATGTCCGATTTCGTTCAAAATTGTCATATAGGGCTGTTTGAGATCAAGGGACACGAATTTATCAGATTTTAAAAGTTATATGATGTTGACAGTTCTTCTCTCTTTGGAAGGGGGGAGGGGGTGAAATAGCTAAAGAAGTATGATTTTATCCAAAATTGGTGTAAGAGGGTAGGGGGTTGCATCTAACTTAGTCCGATTGATTTATATTTTCATCTTAAAAGTTCTTATGTTACCAGTTCCCCCTCTTTGGAGAGTGGAGGGGGGTAAAGGAAAGTATCATCTAAACACGATCTATATCGTTTAAAAACCCAAATTATCCAATTCAAATTTGGTACCCTTGACACGATACATTATCCGAAATGCATGGGCGGTAACTAAAAATTTTAAAATAATTTTAGGTAAAAAATATTTTTTAAAAACAATAAGCTTTTATAAAAAGCACTAAAAAGTTAAAAATAATTTTTTAGCTTTCTGATAATGAGTATCATTTTCCTCTATTCTGTAACGTCGCTATCTGTTGTGTGTTCTTCGATGGCTATGTAAGCCAATTCTCGAGCCGCACACCATTTCACAGTCCTGGCACAACCAGTCTCCGGCAGCAGCCGAGTGATGTTGGTCATCCATTCTTCCATTTTGTCGCTCCTTTCTACGTTCTCTCTTTTCTGTCTCTAGTCTACGTCGTTGCTCTTCAAAAGATTGTGCTCCCTCATGGACTGTTCGGCGCCATAAGCCCTATCGTTTGCCGTGGTCTCGAAGTTGTTTATATCGATGTGATCCTTCATCATATTGCCTTAGAAAACGTCCTTTTACCTTTTTTGTTGAACTCCTTGATTTCTCTTTTCCTCCTTCAGTTTTCCATAAAATATCTGGTTTGGGAGACGTGTTTCGGGCATGCGGATAACGTGATCAGTCCAACGATGCTGGTGCTTGAAGATAAGGGCTTCTATACTAGTTGTTCTGGCTTCTTCTAAAACAGTTATGTTTGTTCGTCGTTCTTGCCATTTGATTCTCAGGATTCGTCTTAAACAACTTTGGTGATATTTTTCTAGTCGTTTGATATGCCTTCTGTAGGAGGTCCATGTTTCTCATCCGTATGTTAGAGTTGGTATTATAACTGTGTTGTAGACACGAAGCTTGGTCTCCGCATTGACGTAGTGATTGTTGAAGACTCTCTCCGAAAGCCGTCCGAACGCTGCGCTAGCGATGCTGTATTTTTGCGTCAATAGTTGCATTTGATGACAGGTGGCTCCCAAGGTATGGGTAATGTTCCACTTTCTGCAGAGGATGGCCATTTATGGAAGTGTTTGGAGCTCGGGAATTCGTACCTGGTTCTGGTTGGTGAAGAATTTGCGTTTTAGCAATATTGACCTCTAGACCTGCTTTTGTAGGCTTGGTTAAATGCGTTGATTACCAGCTGTAGACCTTCCTCTTTATCGGCCATAACGACGTTGTCATCGGCGTACTGCAGTTCGATTACCGAGGTCGTCGAGATCTTAGTTTTTGCTCGCAGTCTACCTAGGTTAAGTAGGCCACCGTCGAATCTATATAGAATTTCCACTCCCGGCGGTAGATGTTTCTCAACGAGGTGAAGCATGGCACCTAAAAATATAGAGAATAGGGTGGGCGCAATAACACACCCTTGTTTAACGCCTGTCGTAATCTGGAATTACTCTCCTGGTCCATCGTTGCTCAGAACTGTTGCATTCATCTTGTCGTGTAGTAGTTTAAGAATTTGAATATATTTTTGAGGGCATCCAGCTTTTGCCAGTATTCGCCAAAGAGCTTCTCTGTTGACCAAGTCAAATGCTTTGAGTAGGTCTATGAAGGCCATTAAGAGGGGGCGATTTTGTTCTCTAGATTTCTCTTGCGTTTGTCGAGCACTGAAGATCATGTCAGCTGTGCCTCGATTGGGCCTAAATCCACACTGTGTCTTTGGCAGATTTTGTTCAGCAGTCGGAATTAATCGGTTTGATAGTATCCGTGCAAGTATCTTTCCAGCAACAGAAAGCAGAGATATACCTCTGTAGTTTCTACATTAAGCCTTGTCGCCTTTTTTGAAAATGGTAACTGTAGAGGCGTTTCTGAGTTCGGCAGGAATGGTCTCAGTGGTCCATATTTTACTTATTAAAATGTGCATTTGGGAATTAAGTGCGGGACCCCCTTGTTTGTAGAGTTCAGCAGCGATACCTTATATGCGTGCTGACTTGTTATTCTTTAGCTGGGTGATTGCCTTTTCGACCTCCTCTAATCTCAGAATCTCAGTTAGATGTTGCTGTCTAGTTTTCTCCGGAATTTTGTCGAAGATGTCATGATCGACCTGAGACTCTCTGTTGAGTAGTTCTTGGAAGTGTTCTTTCCATCGTGAATTGATAGACGACCTGTCTTTAAGCTGTCTGCTTAAAGACTAAGTAATAATAAAAATAATACTTACTATATTACATTTTTTAGTGCCTTTTACAATAGCTTGTTATTAAACAATAGTTTTTATTTTGTTGAATCTATGTTTGTCAAAACTTTTTCCAATTTATCAATGTAAAATTTTTAATAACGCATCTTAACCGCTTAAAATAAAAGATACATTTCTGTTAGTCCAAAGAATGTAGGTAGCTATTTACTTCAGTTTTTAGTTTTTTTCCGTTGTCGCACAAAAAATGTTGTCAGCAGGGTAAAAAAATCTATTTATAAAAACGCTCGCCATCTTGGTTTATTTTTAAATATAATTTTTGTCAATAAAATTATAAAATCTTAAGCATTCTTGACAAATTGGTCAGCATTAAAAAATATCCGTTTTTTTGGGACAACCTATACATGGATTTGAGACAAAATCTAATAAGACATATTTTTATAAAAATTATAAAAACTAAACCAAACTAAAAGTCTTGTTCAATCTTTTTAAACAAATTCTCGTAAAATACTTAAATGTGTTTTATCCCACACCTGATATTATAAACCATAGCCCACTAGGGTCAGTCCATATCAAGTCAACCAGGGTATTTTACCACACCATCTCCGATGTTGATGATTTTTAGTATACATGTTTTTCCTACCAAAAAACTGGAAAATCCAAAATTTCAGACTTTTTTGACCAGTTGTTTATTTTGAATGAATTTTTGAAAATCGAAAAAGTCACTTATTTGTCCTTAACATGTTCGCACAAAATTAGGAATATCCAAAGAACCACTTATAATAGAAAAGTAGGTGAAGGTTCATTTTAAAGCTCTTATAAAGACCTTTCATATGAGAATATTGCATAACATATATTTTTTTCAAAAAATTATATTATTTTCTTTAAAGTGTTATTAAACTATTCACAAAATTTTGAGATGGACAAATCGCCTATAAATAGACAATGCATTTTGGTAATTAGAAGAATATAATGGGGTTTAAAGCGATATTATAAAAATATTTAACAATATTTTATTTAATAAAAAATTATATCCTACGTTTCATTCTGTATCAGTAATCAGATTAACATTGCCCCCCATTGTAATATTTACTTACAAAACCTCTTTTCCACCGGAGACGTACTATTGGATGTTCCAATTCTTAGGAAAATATGCCTGTATAAACCTGCCAATACTTTTGTGAAATACTGACTGTTTATTCCTGTTTAACATTAAGGACACACCTCCTTCATTTTATTGGTCTGTTTAGGTACATTGTGGGGATTTGCTGACATGAAAATTCCTGCATAAATTGATTTTAAATTTTTGGCAAGTATCTTCCTGATACAGCTCCAAATAATCGATACATAATAGTTCGACTGAAGGTTTATATGGGTGAGGCAAGTGGATGGACTAAATATAAAGTAAAGTGCTGTGATCCACTAGAGTTAAAAATCAAGCATTTTGGGAAATTAAGAAATGTGACCAAGTGGATGTGCAGTTACAAAAATGTCAAAATGGGAATGAAAATCTGTGATGGTTGTAGACTAAAGCTTTCAAAGGAGTTTAAGGCATCTGAAGAAGATGAGGCAGGGTAAGTAACAAATAGTATTTTTTAATATAAAATTAATAAACTAAACCAATTGCGTCAAGTACGGAGTGGAAAAATCTCATGGCATTATTTTGCATGGCATTATTTTGCATGGCATTTTGAGAATACAGACATTATGTACAAATTTCTTGGCATTATGTACACATTTTGGGTCAGCTGTTACCCCCTTTTTAAGTTCTTATAAAAAACTAACTTTTTAAATTTTTTTAGACCCAGTCAAGTTCCAGAAAATGATCCAGATTTTCAAGATCCTGCTGAATCATTTACTCTTTTAAACAAGTCATTGGAGCTTCTTGGTGTGTCGCCGATTAAAAGAAAAAATGTATACAAAGAAAAAATTGATATTGTACAGCATACAATTGCGAAAGCATTTACAAAGGAATCAGATTCAACGCTAGTAAAGGAATGTCAGAGTGACGAAAGTGAAATGATTAAGCAGTTAAAGGACAAATTTTTAAAAAACCGAAAAGAGGAGTGAGAAAATACTAGTTTTATCATGTTTACCTCAAAGTTGGAGTAGAAAGAAGATTGAAGAAGAATTTGGAGTTTCCCAATATTTGGCCAGAGCTGTAAAACAGTTAGTTAAGGACAATGGGATATTATGTTCTCCTAACCCCAAACCGGGAAAGACCCTTAGTGATAGAGTGGCCCAAATAGTGGTAGATTTTTACCAAAGGGATGACATTAGCAGGACCATGCCAGGTAAAAAAGATTATGTTGTTATCAGAAAATATGGAGCTGAAAAAGAATATGTACAAAAAAAATTAGTCTTAGCTAATTTAAAAGAAATTTATGCATTGTTTAAAACTGAGTACCCCAATGAAAAAATTGGGTTTTCAAAATTTTGTGAACTGCGACCCAAAAACTGTATACTGGCAGGAAAAAGTGGGACTCATACTGTATGTGTATGTACTATACATCAAAATATAAAACTAATGCTCAATGGCTCCAAATTAAATAAGCTATATGATGAAAATAACAGGCCTCTGGCAATATCTTATCATGATTGCCTTTATAAACTATTGTGTAATCCACCTTCAGTGGACTGTTTTTTAAGCAATAGATGCAAGCAATGTCCTGGAGTAGAACAGTTTAAAAATACGTTAATAGAAAAATTTGAGGAAGAATTAATTGATGAGGTCTCATTTAAAAAGTGGGTCTCAGTAGATAGGTGTACTATGGAAACCGTTGTTAAGAAAAGTGATGATTTTGTCCAGGAATTTACTGATGATCTTGTAAAACTTAAATCACATTCTTTTATTGCAAAAATGCAAAAAGATAGATACAATGAAATAAAAATTAACCCTAAACCTGGAGAGTCTTTGATCACTTGCGACTTTGCGGAAAATTATTCCTTTGTTATGCAAGATGAAGTCCAGTCTTATCATTGGAATAACAGCCAGGCAACCCTCCACCCTTTTGCCATTTATTTTCTAAGTGATGGTAAACTGCACAACCTGAATTATGTGTTTATTTCGGAAAGCTTGACACATAATACAATTGCATTTCATTTATTTTTAAAAAAATTAATGCCTGATTTAAAAATCAAAATACCAGGACTTAACAAAATTTTTTATTTTTCGGATGGATGTGCTGCGCAGTACAAAAACAAAAAGAATTTTCTGAATATATGCCTGCATAAAAAAGATTTTGGTGTTGAAGCAGAGTGGCATTATTTTGCCACCTCGCATGGCAAAAGTGCCTGCGATGGCTTGGGAGGAACTGTTAAAAGACTTGCTGCCAAAGCCAGTTTGCAGAGGCCCTATGACAATCAAATAATGACACCTCTACAATTGTTTACTTGGTGTGAAGAAAACATATCTGGCATTGATTTTAAATATTGCACAGAAGCAGATTATACAAATCATGAAATAATTTTGAATAAAAGATTTGCGGAAGTCTTAACAATACCGGGGACACAAAAAATTCATGCTGTAATTCCTCTTACAGAAAGCACGTTTTTGGCAAAACAGTTTTCTACATGCTTAGAGGTCGAAACACATAATCTTTTTAAAGGTGGAAGCATTATTTTGCAAAATATCGAGTCAGGGTTTGTCACTGTAGAATATGACAGTGCTTGGTGGCTGGCTTGTGTCTTGGGGAAAAATAATGAGAGCGGAGAACTAAAAGTAAGCTTTCTTCATCCACGAGGACCTGCCTCATCATTTTTTTACCCAACACCTCAAGATATTTTAATTATTAAACCAGAACGTCTTATAAAAAAAGTTGAACCCAACACTGCTACTGGCAGAACTTACAATGTCAGCAAAAAAGAAATGTCAGATTCATCAGAAATTCTTAAAAGAAAGTTAAAAAAATAAATTTAAGGTATATAGTTAGTCTTAGTGTTTTCTGTCTAATTTTTATCAACGAAGTAGAAAAGTTTGTTTATTTCTTTTGCGAGTTTAAAATAAAATAATTTGTAGATAAAGCCTCTGAGTATTTTTTAAAACCTGTATCCATCCAACAAATTTATTTATTTTAATATCCAGTGCACTATTGGTGCTCCTAAAATATGTTTATTTTTTTAAATGCATGATTTTTAATGTACTTAATATTTTTGATATTTTTTTTGACATTGAACCCATCATTTCTCCATCATAAAATTTTGTGGATAATTAAGTAACACTTTGACCAAAATTATATATTTTTTTCAAAAAAATTAAAAATGGCCTTTTTGAGTTTTTCAATTTTTTTTTTTCAATTTTTTATTTTCAATTTTTTTTTTGTTAAAATTATGTTGTGATATTTCATAAAAAAGAGCTTCCAAATGACTTTAAAATGAGCCATTTATTACTTTCCTAGTGTAAGTGGTTCTCGAGATAGTGCTAGTTTTGTACATTCTTGTTAAGGTCAAAATGCTGACTTTTTTATTTTGAAAAATTAAAAAAAAAAAAACTACGAATCAAAAAAATCTAAAAATTTGCATTTTCAACTTTTATGGTAAGAAGAAAATATATACCAAAAATCATCAAAATTGGAATTGGTCGCGTAAAATTTTTGTGATTTTTTGGTTGATTTGATATGGAATGACCCACTAGTGAGTTATGGTTTATGACCCACGCTTTTTTTAAAAGGAAATATTTATTTATTATTGTCATTAGAATTTCAAATATTTAAATTAATTTTAAAATTTTGATGAACTTACAGTAAAATTGTCTTGGTTTTCAATGATTAATGTTCAGCAGGATGATTCCACATCCAGAGAACTGGTAGACGGTTTACTCTATGAAGTTGGTTTGGTTGAATATGATCCCACATAGTAAATTATCATCCTTAGCATGTCCATAAAATATCCTCAAGAAGAAAAAGGATATGCTAAGGATGTTCTAAATTAGTATTGGAACATCTTTAGCATGTGCTAAGAATAATTTACGTTCCGCCCTAATCACATGCTATACAGGTTCTTATGATGGGCTAATAGACATTCTTATCAAATAATTATCATGTGCTTAGCACATATAGCAACGGGTCATCCTTACCACCGTTAACTTAAAATATGGCTTTAAATAAAATAAAAATATAAGTTTGAGCTCTAAAAATTATGTCCTATTACAATACACCTTAAGAAAGAAAAACAAGTAATAAAAAAAAGTGCCTACCTACAGGTTGAGAGACCAAAGCTATATCTACTGTACCATGCGCTAATAAAGAAATAGGTTGAAGCCGCGGAATATAAGCGTTTTAGCGGATCCTTATTGGTCGAACTAATCAGAGAATTTTCGCGTTTGCTGGAGGTAAGTAGACACTTCACTGGGATGGTTTTCTGAGTACACTGAATAAAACGCTCATGATTTTATTGTATCATGCATATAGATGTACTTAATATTGTACCATAATTGGTATATACTTTGCATATGCTAAAGATGTCCTAAAAGTAACCTTCTTTAATGGTATTTCATTCTATAGTATATGCTAAGGAAATACTAGA
This sequence comes from Oxystoma pomonae, assembly GCA_963921995.1. NCBI lineage: Eukaryota > Metazoa > Arthropoda > Insecta > Coleoptera > Brentidae > Oxystoma > Oxystoma pomonae. Next base: position 49,582,904 of record OY998168.1, read on the forward strand.
ATAACATTATTTTGATGTTTTGCTTTTACGGTACAAGAATAGCTTGTGCACTAAAAGGACCAAATAATGTTTCAATAAGTGATATATACTTTCCATATGCTAAAGATGTTCTAAAAGTTAACTTCTTTAATGGTATTTCCTTAGCATATGCTAAGGAAATACTAGAAGCGCATTCTTTTGATGTTCTTTTGCAGTATCAGAATAGCATGTACGCTAAATGTACATGTACCAACTAATATGCTAAGGAAATACTAGAATAACATTATTTTGATGTTTTGCTTTTACGGTACAAGAATAGCTTGTGCACTAAAAGGACCAAATAATGTTTCAATAAGTGAAATATACTTTGCATATGATAAAGATGTTCTAATAGTAACCTTCTTTAGTGGCATATCCTTAGCATATGCAAGAAAATACTTAGAATCTCATTCTTTTGATGTTCTTTTATGGTACCAGAATAGCATGTTTGCTAAACTGATCAAAAAATGTTTTAAAATTGATGTGTTCTTTGCATGTGTTAAAGATGTACTTAAAAGGACCTGCTCAAATTGTACATTCATAGCATTTGCTATGGATATCCTTAATAGCATATACTTAAATAGTATGTACCAAGCATATGTTAAGGATGTGGTCAAAAGGAAATCCTCACAAAGAGGTTTAACGTATATGTTATGCATATAAATGTTCTTTCATTGCTATGTGGGATGTATGAAATATTGGCCAGCAACTATATTTTATTTTCTTTGGCCAGCAATGAATGACACTTTTTACGTTCCTTGAATCCATCCATTTTGTGGTAGAATCTGCAGAGCTGCCTCCTCTGCTTCTGCTGTTATATAATGTCTCCGGTACTTCCTCTGTGAATTCTTCCATATTTTTAATTAAAAAAAAAAATTTAATTTTTGCCAATGGTATAACATTTACGGTCACCAAAATAAAAAAAAAGATACTTTCATTTTAGTGTTCTTAGTTAAAGACAATGATTAAAACAAGTACATTTTAATATTAAAATATTATTTTTTTTGTTGTCGGATAAAAATTTGTATGCCACTCTCGTTGCATTTGCATAAGTCACCACTTGTCCTAATTGCCCCATGTGACTTTTTCTCGACATAACACACTAGTACCATAAATAACTACTAATCGATCGTTTTACAGAGAACCATAAAACATGTTTGATTTTATTCTATTTTATAATTTTGGCAATTTTTTTTTTTTCCTTTTACAGAATCTCTCTTGCCCACAAAACGTCCGACGTTGCATTCTTAAAATAATGTTAAACCACACGAAATGTCCCGGGATAATGTTTCAAATTTTTTCTGTGTAAATTTTTGATCAAATTTGTTGGACAGTTTTTCTGATTAACTCGTTGGCAAAAGCACATTTTTTATTTAAAAGTAAAATTTCTATCAAAATCCTATCACTTTTTTTACTTAAATGAATCCGCCGCCCAGCTTTAGAAGCATCTTTTAGTAGTAGGGTTAAAACATATCTTAAACGTAAATTGTAAATTGATACACATTTTTAGTATGCTTTTTTTTAACTTGCCATATTTTTTTAAAGCCATCTCCTCCAATTATAATGCACACAGCGGCGACCCCCCAGGATTCTCCCAACACCACCCTCGAAGATTTTCCCGAGTTTAAATATAACGTTACAATAGCCTCCAACGAGCCTCCAAGTTTGGGGGAAGACGGGACCTTTATGTACGCGTCCGCAACAGATTTAGGGAGTCCGCAAAAAACTACGGTAAGAAAGTCGACACTAAAAACTTAAAGAAAGTATTAACATTGTTATGTTAAGAAATCAATTTAAAATACTGGTATGCCATTTTGGGGACTTTTTGCTGCTAAAACAAGTGGAGTTTTGAGAAAAAGCATCGATTCCCTCTTAAATTTCTTCAAGTGGGTCTACTTTTCCGCATCGTGAAGTTAGAAACCACTATATCACTTTGCTTAGAGCGAATATTTTTAATTTTGCCAATAACCTTAAAATATTAATATATGTGATATGTTGAAATGAAATTATCTTGTTGTAAAAGCATATTTTTTGATACATTTATTTTTATAAATATTTATTTTTATAGTTATTTAGTTTAATGGATGCCACGATAAAGACCAAACGGGTGAACCGATTTTGATAAAAAGTGGTATCCCTGGTATGCTCAGAGTCCCGAGAGTTCTATAGGCTTTTGGAGCCAAAAATTTCCCAAATATTAAGCGATTTTGATATTAAATTTAAATTATAAATAATTTTTAAATGTATTCACGGTGACCTTATGATTTTTTTCATCGTTCCTCCTTCCCCTTCAACGACTAACCCCCCTTCCATTCAGAGGAGTACGGGGTGAGGTTAAAGCTTTATTTCATGTGGCACATAAAAAAAACAAATAAACAAAAAAACTGCGAGTTTTAAATTATGTTTTGTTCAGAACAGAGAAATATTTTGCAGTGGCATATACGCATACTCAATTGGAGGCATGCGACTACCAAACATTTTTCAATTCTGTATACTAAACCCTATTACTCTCCAATCAATCTAGTAAAAAAGTGGAAAAAAAATAACACATCTTTGATTTTTGGCACAGAACTTTAGAATACCTTAATAAACAACATACCAAAAGTATCCTAAAATCCTCCGAATCCGAGGTCCGCCATATTGAAAAAATTAGAGATTTTTGACATATATTCTTTTAATATCGTTGTTCATGATCGGAACCAGCTAAAATTCGCTATGTACGTACTCTTTGTGGCAAAAATTAATCCGCTATATTTGAAAATACCGTCTCTTATTTATCTATGGCCTAATCCGTTAAGCCGTGATCGTTAAAATTGGTACACTGGCTAACCATGAATTTCTTAATTTAAAAATAGGGGTACAACTGTCATCTGTTTAAAATGACGGCCGCCATCTTACATTAAATGTTGCACATCTAAGTCGGTCATTTTAAATAGGAAGATTATCAAATTTATTGGGGCATGTTTCTAGTCATACTAAGAATACAGCTTTCTAAGTACTAAAGGACGGGTACCATTTTTAAAAAACTGTCAGTTTTTCATAATACAGTTACAAAAATAAATAAGGGACAGATTTTTTTTACAAAAAAAGTTTTAATAATATATGTACAAACCGATACAAGACTGATGGAAAATATATTTACTTTTACCTTTCTCCCTCGATCTCAGTCCCCTCCTATTAACGAACATTTTCTAAAATGACTTTTCGTTCAAATTATTATAAACATAAATTTTATATATTATTATACATTTTAAAAATATCCCACACTATAGACCTATTTTCTGAGATATGGGCTGTCAAAACTGTCAGAATTCACATTTTAACCCTGGAATGTGGCACACTCCCCTCTTTCCCTCATATTGACCTGATTTTCAAGAAACGTTTTTTATTATCACTGAAATTAAAACAAAAAGAGAACTAAATAAAAAATTTAGTCATGGTGTCTTGGACACGATTACTCAAAAGCCGCTTTAACAATTTTTTTAAAATTTGGCATAAAAATTCTCGGGCACCAGGAAATGAGCTGATTCGGTTTTATTATGGGGAAAAGTTTGTGAAGAGTGTAGGAAGGGAGGGTTAAAATTTTACAGAAATATCAACTCATGAAACTAGCTTTTTTTGAATAACCATGGGCCAAGTCTCGGGCCAAGATATTCTTTTGTTAAAAATTTAAAAAAATAAAATTTTTAGGACATGAAAATATTCCAAAGGTTTTTGCCACGTTAAAAATGATATAAAATAAAGCAATACAAAATTGGACAATATCATAAAAAAAGGAGGGGAAGTAAATTCTAACTGCATGCTGTGTTTTTAAGATCTGCTTAAAAAATTATTTTCAATTTACATGCCAGGGTTAAAATATTTTATTTTTAAGGTTTTGACAGCCCATACCTCAGGAAATATAAAAAACAAGTCTATAGTGTGGGGTATTTTTAAGAAGCATATTTTTAAGGCAATTTATGTTTATAATAATTTGAACAAAAGGTAATTCTAGAAAAAGTTCGCCAATAAGGGGAACTGAGAGGGGGAGGGGTAAAAGTAAATATATTTGCCACCAGTCTTACATTGGCTTGTAGATATGTTATTATAACTTTTTTTGAAAAAAAAATCTGTCCATTAATTATTTTTATAATTGTGTTACAAAAAACTGACAGTTTTTTAAAAATGGCGTCCGCCCCTTAGCACTAGAAACATTTAATGAAAGATTGCGTACCGAATTTAACAAGCGTTTTATTTGCGTAAAATATAAAATATACAATACGTTAGAAAAATAAGTGTTGAACCCCAAACTGTGTGTAAAAAAAATAATTTATAGACCAGTTCATGTCATGCGCTTTATTTTTTAGAGTTTGAATCTACTTAAACCTCCCTCGCTTTCACCACCTCCTCTGGCATTCCGTCAATTTGAAAAACCACTTGAAAGTGGATTGATACCAACACCAACGGGAAAAATTGTTATACACAATGAGAAAATTGGAATGAAAACTATGTCTTTTTCTGAAAAAGTGACACAGGTAGGTAAACCACACCAACAGAGGAAAAGCAACATTTCTCGCGCAACAAAATTTTACCTTAAACACAAATTTGTTTGCGAAAATAAAACAAACATGCGTGCTCCTCCGGGAGTCGCATTATCCAATGCTTGTAATTACCTGGGTACCGATTCTGGAAGTCATAGGAAGTGATCGTTCGCCTAAACGCCTAAAAGCAGTGACGAGACGACCGAATAATCACCAAACTATTATGGGCCCTCGCAGAGCTGCCTCGAACAACAATTTTTGAGCGAAGCCGTTTTCTCGACTAGACCCAGTAGTTGGGAGTTGTAGGAAAGCTCGTGTGAAAATCGTCACTTGTATTATTTCATAGCACACTATTGGACGAACGACCGATCGATATTTTACTCGCTAATGCGCATGCTATGGCAAACTTGATCGTCTTTTAGAGTAGGACTCGCACAGTGGTCGATTTTTGTAAAAACGCGGTCATTAAAAAAACTTCCACATTGTAATTTAATCGTACAAAATATTTAGTTTTAATAAACAGACAGGATGATCGTGTGAATTTTTACATTTATCTTAAGACATTTTTAAGAGGAAAAAGATATATATTTATTAACAAGCTAAATTAAAGTAAAAAATGTTAGTTTAGAAAAAGAAAATATATTAAAAAGAATGCCAACCGAAACTTTAAAATGAAATACCCAGTATATTATTGCATTTTTGCATTTTGTTTTTAAATTCTAAGCATTTTTATATAACGTACCCTATGGCGATCTTCAACTGTTTTCGAGATATTAAAAGTTGCATACTGTCATACTCTGGGTCTTCTATTTGAAATTTTATGTTGAATACTGATGCGTAATGTCAAACTCGTAAAAATCATAGTTTATTCTTTGGCCAACTATTCGCCTAGTATCTTGACAACCATATAAGAGCAAATTTAGATACATTTTGAATTTTTTAATTTTGCCATTTATGTCCGCGTTTTCCGGAAAATCGACCACCGTACGTCGTTCGAATAACTTTTGTGCGATCGGCAATACCAGAATACGGAATTTTGGATTTTAATAGAAGTGGTCACTTCTCAGGATATGATCGTTCTATTACGCCCAGAATCGAGCCCCTTTGCGGGGATCTCTGTGCACTTTTGTATATATCCACCTCGCTCTCACTTAAATTTCGGGGAGTACTCACTGATTTGGTTTCAAGAATCTACGCACTGAGGTGGTATTCTTGAAACCACGTGAAAAGTATACAGTGTCTTTCATTGAACGCATCTTGACTGAAACCATTCGTATTCAAACGCGCTTCACAACATACCAGCGCGGCGCGGCGTTTTATGTTTATTATTTAGCATACGAAAGTAGGTACTCGTAAGCGAATATTTAGTTGTGGTTTCGAAAATACGATCCCTGGATATGCGTTATTATATAAGTAATTCAATTCGACTACGGATTTTAAAATTAAAAAAAGAAACAACAAAACCCATGGTAAATCAAAAATCAAAAGAGTAACTTTTACGCATAGGTAACTTAACTTAACGATTATCTCTTATGCACATGCAGAGTTAGCTATTAGGGTACAAAGACGTGATATTCGGATAATAGCAGGTCTTAAATACAGAGACGATTGCCGGGAAGCATTTAAATCTTTAAATATACTTACTCTGCCCTGTCAGTATATATATACTGCTTTGTCTGCTATACAATAAGGTAAAACATTTCACAATTTGTAAGACATGTTGATGTACACAACATTAACACCCGCAATAAAACCAATGTTCTTTGTCCTTTTCAAAGACTTGCAAAGACCAGAAACGGAACAAATTTTTATGGAATAAAATTCTATAACACACTTCCTAAGAGTATTAGGGGATTGGAGTACAAAATTTTCAAGAAAACTATGAAATCATTTTTGATGGGTCATGCTTTTTACAACCTGGAGCAATTCTTTAATGCTAATTTTTCCCACTTGTGATATTTTAAAGTCTGACAAACACTTTTCTTTTTCATTGTAAGTCTTTGTTTTTTGTAACTATATATATTTTCTTGTTCGTAAAATTTTGTAGGTTTGTAAATGTTGTAGTTCTTTTGTTGCAAATATTCAAATATTTTTAATTTTTAAATTGTATTGTTGTAGTTATTTTTCTTTTGTGTATGTATTGTTCAAATAATTTTTATTTTTAATTTGTTTTAAATTAAATATTTTAATATCCCTACTAGGTATACTTAGGTTTTATAACTCACATGTTTTTTATACTTTACTTAGTTATTTTAATTTTATATTTTTAGTTTTGTGACATTTTTCATATTACTGTATTAGACATTATTTTGTATTGTAAACTTGACTTGTGGAAGTGCGAAAGCATATTTAAAACTAATAAAGGAATCATGAATCTTGAATATATATTTTATTAACAAATAAAAAGTTCGGCCAATTCTGATGTTTATGCACTTTAGGGATTAAATAAGTACGTTTAATCCCTATTTTTAGGGATTAAAGTGGCACTATTAATCCCTATATTTAATCCTTAAGTGATTCAAAGTAAGTGTTATCTCTCAACCTAGGAAAATAATGCTTGAAAATTATCGAGACTAAAGCGTCTTTTAATCCTTGTGCAAACCTTAAAATATGGATATCACATGACCCGTTTTGAAAGTCACTTCGACATTTTCTGAGCTAAAGTCACTAACAGAAAAAACAGAGAATCTCTCTTTTTAAGGATGAATTTGAATACAAAATGCGCTTCTTCCAATTAATTAATCTAAAAAACTGTTAACCAAATTTGTATCAAATGTTGTACGGTGAAAGTTTAAAGCGTTATCCCGGAACCCTTTACGTGATTTTGCATAATTTTAAGTTTTTTACATAATTTAACGTATCAAAATAGTAGTTTTCATAACTAGTGGCTAAAATAGTGCTTTTTTACAAGCGTTGGTTTAAATAACGAGCGCAGCGAGGTATTTAAATACGCAAGTAAAAAAAGCACAGTTTAGCCGCGAGTTGTGAACACTATTTTTTTTAATACCTTTATCAGAAAATCCAAGAAAAACAGGAAAATACTTTAAAAATCTTTTTCAATAAATCACTTCTCGCAATACACCATCTTTATATTATAGATCAAGGCGGCTGGTAAATGAAATAATGACGTTCCTTTAGCAAATTTTTGTGAGCTTCCTATAGTGACTATTGTTCTCTTTTTCTATCCAGCAGATCCAGCCAACACTGTTCTCAACTAAAAAGCCAGTTAACTCATTTTCGTTTTAGTATCCTTTGGCCTATGATCGGTGCCATATTGACCTCAAACTGACAGAAAATCCATGTTTTACTTGTCAATTTGGTTATAAAAATGGTAGTCGCATTAGGCTAAAAAGCACTGAGGCGGTAGGAGTTAACAGGCTTTTTAGTTAAGAACGGTATTGATCCAGCATACTACAACATACCAGGAAAATGGCCTGTCAGACCCGCCTGTACACCCTTCGACCCCATATATCTGTCAACGATAACTATATCAAATAGATAGTTATGTTTTATTGGCATAGGGGTAAAGGGGGAGTAAGCTTGATCTCTCTCAGACACATGCAACTAAAAGAAGAGAACAATAGTAACTATAGTAAGCACACAAAAAATTGCTATTTGTTGCGCCATTTTAATATTTGCCAGTTTAATATTTTTAAATGATTTTTTCGTAAATACTTGGTAAAAACTGGCGGAAATGACTTAATTTTTAGGCAAGAATAGTTAAATTTTTTTCAATATTACTATTTTCTGCTATTTCTCTTTAATTTTGGATAAAAAACGAACCGAAATCTTTTTTGCGCCCGTGATAAAAAAAAAAAGTTTTTTGCATCGGTAACCAAAAAGCCTATTGTTTAGTTATCCGCAGACGGTCACTAAAATCATGTTTTTGATGAAGGTATAAAAAAAGGGTTTTATCGATTATATTAAAAATCTAAATAAAACCAAAATATATATTTTTTTGAAAAGCCACGCGGTAATGGTCTCTGTTTGTTAATTGTTTTTCAAGTATTCCATAGAAGTACCTTTTTTAAAAGTGATAATATTACCATAGAAACTATTTTGTTGTTTCATCCGGAGCTAACCTTGATTAATAATATAAAATGACGAAATCTCAGTGGATATCTTGTTCGAGTTTTATTTTGTAGTTTTTTTTCTGTTTTTTTTTGGGAGTTGTTGATAAAGGTATTAAAAAATAGTGTTTACGCGGTTAAATTGTGCTTTTTTGCCGCTGGTTGTCAAAACTATTAGTTTAAGGTTACCACAGACTGTAACAATATAAGTTCTTACTTTAGATTTTTAAGGTCAATAAAAAAGGTTACCACAGTCTGTGAGGATACAACAAAATAAATACTAACAATATAACTTCTTACTTTATATTTTTAAGGTCAACAAAAACGAAACAAAACAAAATCCAGAAAAAGAAAAATTGCAAAGGAAAACCTCATGGAAACTGGCAAGTAAACCCAGTTTGCGACGAAAAAAATCGAAAGCAGAGTCAGATTTGGATGTGGTTCCTTTAAATAATGGCCGGGATCATTCCCAGTGCAATGGAGGGAGTGTCGCTAGGCATGTAAGTGACCTCTTAATTTGTGTGTATTTTGATATTGCAGAAAACAATACTGATGAGACAGAATATTTGTGACACATACAGATAAGCGAGAATCCACAAAAAAGATGACAATAGAAAATTTGAAAAAAATCTCAAAAATCTCTCTGTCTTTTATCTAACTTTTAAAAATAGAGGCAATTTTTTTCTCTATGTACGGTTGTACGTTTTTACAAGGATAACAATGTGACCCTCTCTCTCTCTCCCTCTCACTGTGCAAAATAAAACATTATGAAAAATAATAAAATCAATGAATAGCGAGCTTTCCCTCAAAAAGATAATGGTAACCGTAGATCCGGATTTCGGGAAAGCTCGCTATTCATTGATTTTGTTATTTATTCACCTTTTTAAATTTATTACGAAAAATTATAAACTACCCAGTAAACACACTTGTGACTTTAACCTAATATTTATATAAATCTAAAGTTCACATATTTATGTAAAATATTTTACATCATATTTACGTAAATCTCACATAAAAATATTTTTATAAAAAAAATTATGTAAACATTACGTCTAAACCTTGACTGTACATTTAAGCCATCATAAGCAATGTTAATTTTACGTAAATAATATGACTTTATAAATAAATTCTTAAAATTTGCGTAAATATTACGTAAATAGTGGGACCTTAATTTTAGATAAAAAATATTACATATCTTTTATATAAAAAATTATATTCAATATTAAATTAATCTGATTTACGAAAACGTTAAATAAAATTATTTACTTTAAATGAAAGTAATAAAATGTACATAACTATTATGTAACAATTTAGACATTACGTTTACATTTAAAATTTTATATAACTATTATGTAAAACATTTTATGTAATATTTATAACATCTAAATTACGTAAACGCTCTATAACATGATTTACGTCACATTAAAATTTTTAAATTTACATAAATATTGTGAAACAATGTGAACCTTAAGTTTACATTTAAACTTTTACATGATTGTTACATAACATTTTTTATGTATTAATTATGTCATCTAAGTTATGTAATTCCCGTCTAAAATTATTTACGTCAAATTAAAGTCCTAAATTTTACATATATATCACATAATCAATTGAACCGTAGGTTTACAATTGAAATGTTACACAAGCATTACATAAAACATTTTACGTAGTATTTATATCATCTAAATTACGTAACCGCACTATAACATGATTTACGTCATATTAAAATTTTGAAATTTACATAAATATTATGAAACAGTTTGCCCCTTAACTTTACATTTACAATTTTACATATTTTTTGCATATAATGTTTTATGTATTAATTATGTCATTCAAGTTATGTAAATTCCCTCTAAAATGATGTACGTCAAATTAAAGTCCTAAATTTTACATAATTTTTGTATAGTCAATTGAACCGTAAATTTACATTTCAAATGTCACAGAAAAAAACATTTTTTGTAATATTTATATCGTGTAAATAAAGTAAACGATCTATAACGCGATTTACGTCACATTAAAATTTACGAAAATATTATGAAAATGAAAGAAATTACCAGTGCTTATTAGTTTCTTACAGTGGATGATAATATTATATATATAAAGAACAAAGATATTTCAAAATTAGGATGCGGATTTTGAGGTATTGACAAGATCTCTATAAGAATCACCTCTTCCGCCACTTAAACCCTCCCGTCTGGTTAACTCTGTAGTTTGCCACATATGTGCTAATGTCGGACCGTGTCAAGCAACCACCGACGGACCTGGACGGACCTTCTGTTGGGCCGCCTCAAGCTGCATGCTCATGTCGGACTTACCCCTAAATGCACCGTAGGCACTTAATCGCGATTAGTTATATAGTCCATTCTTTTTCTCTCTTGATACTACATAAATGAATAAAGAGGAAGCATGGATTAGCTAAACTAATCCGAATATTTTTACGGTGCATCTGGGGGTTAGATAGTTGACGTTTTGCACATGAAGATTAATATGACTTAAATTTTACCTTATATTGTAACCTCTATGTGACCTTAAATTTACGTAACAAGGTAAACCTGTTATGTAAAATATACGTAGTTTTTACTTAACTCTTACGTAAGATGGATGTAATATTTATTTAAAAGGTATGTCATTTTATTTACATTACATTTAATTAAAAATTAGGTGGGCTTTGTGCATGGCATTATGCAGTTTTCTCACCTTAATTTGACTTAAATTTTACCTTATTGAGACCTCTGAGAGACCTTAAATTTACATAACAAGGTAAATCTGTTATGTAAATTTTACGTAATATCTACATAGCGGTGCTTACTGGGTAAAGTTTTTGACAATTTTTTTTTGCACCGGACCATCATTACCTAGCTTAGTTTAAAAAATAAACTTACGCATGCAGCTATCAATTTATATTCAAATTTCATCCAGCTAAGAACTAATGACTAGCAGATCACACGGCTTCTCATTATATTTATTACAAAAATGTATGTCAAACATGAGATGATAGATAGTTTTTAAGGTAAACCCCCCCCCAAGATTTGTTTCTGGACACGCTACTGCATATAATCTACCAACGCCAATCAGAGAAAAGAAGATAGTTCATAGTACAACTACTTACCATGGGCGGTAAACGAGGAAAAAAAGGGGGAAATAATTCCTCTTGATCGCAATTGTTCCCTTAAATAATCCCTCTTCCCCTATTGGATCAACTCCTGACGCACAAAAGTTATTAGAGGGTTCTTGAGTCTGCTCTAATTTTACAAATTAACAGTGGTGGTGGTTGCATTCACCACTATACCACTTCGGGGGAGTTTTTGGAACATTTTTATGTATATTGGTTAGTTTTCTTCAATTGAATTTTTTTTACTATAATATTTGAATTAATTATTTTTTCATTTTAATCACCATTATTCATACGTAACGAAGTGCCAAATAAGTCCCTGCTAACGTTGCCAGAAATTATCTCTGGAGAATTTTTAAAAATTAGGTAGCTACCGATTGATGTTTACTGACCCTTTGGGGGAAGGGGTTAACCCAAAAACTACTGCTGTTAGTCATCTAAAACATAAAGAAGATTCATACTCGTTGCTTAATATCCGCTTTGTTCGTTTTACGTTTGCACTTTTTCCTCACATTTCAGGCCAGCTTGCTCATCAGGAATGACACATTATTGCAATCATCCATTCGAATTCAAAACGACACCAGCAGAAAAGATCCCCACCCTGCCCGTAATAACAAATTAGGGATCGCCTGCAATAAAAAATTGGGGGGTTCTCGCAATTCACTTGGAAATAGATCCAACAAAGCACCGGGGCATCATCAGCATCATAGGGCACAGCAAGTAAATGTCATTTTATATCATTGTTGTATTGTCATGCTTTTTGATATTATCTAGTAGGCTTGCAATATTTTAGCTTTAAAGTAATGAAAAGTGTTTTTTTTATAGAACTAGCCGCAGCATGTATAAAAAATAAATCATAACAGGAAAGCAACGATTTAACAAAAAATCACCCTATATTTTCTCTCTTAGATACCTAATTTAACTTAACTTTACATTTAAATAATTCTAATAAAATATGATATAAACATTAAATTTCTATTTTTTAAATTTAAGACTTCCCCAGCTCCCACCACCCTAACTCGTCGCAATTCGCTATCAAAATCACCGAAAAAGCAATCAAAGATGAACTTGTTGAAAGCAAGCGGCAGTCCGGCCTTGTCGAGAAAAAACAGCCATGTTGAAATCAAATCCAACAATCTAACTGATGAAAAAGTAAGGAAAACTTATACTTTAAAGGCGAATAAACTCACTTGGTTTCGGGGAACGACTCCTAAGTATAACAAGAAGGCAGGTGCATAGTCGACTATTGATACAGTGACCACCTCTTGGATGAGAGAAACAGGATGCAATGCATGCATGCGCGCTCAGGCTGAGGTGGCTCCTGGGAAGGATACAGAAAGACTTCATCTACCAGATGTGTGGGTGGGCAAAACTGAATGTAGTGGACCTTATAACTTTCAAATGGGCCCATCAACTGGACTTTTTCAACAGAACAGGAAGTCCCGGAGAGCCAGCCGCCGCTTCGTACAGACTGTGCAAGTAGTAGATTGGGAAACGACTTTGGGGAGAGGCAAATAGGGCCCGCTAGGGCCTACTTGCCAGAGGTTAGGGCACCCCCTTCCACTATTACCAAACCTCAAACATTAATAATTAACTAAAGCAAGTCGAAAAGCTATCTTGGATGATCTGCAAAGTCTCAAAATACCACCAAAGCATGGTGTTCAAAGCCTTTAGATCTACCATAATTTTTGAAATGATTTTTAAAATTTATGTAACTTCAATCTCGTTATTGGTTTTTTTCAGATAAAATTAGAAGAATGCATTCAAAGGTCGCCAAGAATGACCTTATTTAAAAGAATCGAAACGTTACTGGACACAACTGGATGTTTCAAAGGAAGAGATGATTATTCTTTGTACTTATTTGCACCTGATAATACGTAAGTAAGATTAAATTAAAAATGTATGAAAAAAAGTTTCTATAAAAGTGGTTAAAACTTTTGTTTCCAATATATTCGGTTTTTAAAGTTTCATGAGGGCGACGAATGATTTTTAATTTATTTTTATCCAAAAATAATTGGCATGTTATTAATTTACTTTTTATAAACAAAATACTAAGAAAATATCGCCTGGATACGATCTTGCTTTTTATGTTCTTAAATTTTTGACTTTTGGATTTTCTTTAGGAAAAAAATCTAATATGATTGGGCAATGTATTTTTTACCCAGGCCAAATAAAAAAGACAGTGGTTTAGCTCCTAACTTCATACGTCTTCAATCAGGGCGACGCCATTTTTGTTGTTTAATTGTTTTGATTCCGAATTTTCATTTGTTTCGGGCGTCTTTTTTCTGTTAAAAATTACAAAACGGTATAAGATAAAAAATCCCACAACGTAAAAAAGACATGCTGTGTTTATGGAGAACATCAGACAACGAAAGAGGAGCGTTAACATCTGAAGTATCGAGTGGAGAAAGTCCAGAGGTTAGTAGAGCTCTTTTTGTTTTGGAAATGTAGAGTTAAACATTAACGAGATTATGTTTCTTCCTCAGTGAGACACATAATTTTTTTTTCCGAAGAAAATACAAAAATCCAGGATTTTTGAGAAAAGTAAACAAATAAATGACAAATACCGAATTCTCTCTGTCAAACAAAAATGATCGGCTGCCTTCGTGGCTTCGGGTCTTAGCCGATGACGCGGCGCATGTGCAGAACAGCGTTACTAAGATAACAGAGAGAGAAAGGGAGATAAATAAGAGAGAAAGTAGAGGGACATCTTGCTTACAACGTCGTCGATCCTAAAAGCATTGAAGGGGCGTATATTTAAGCTAATATATATATATATATATGTTTGCGCTCTATAGGTCTTCATCAGTGTAGTGTAGGGTGTAGGTCAGGGAAAACGGCCTATAAAAATTGTAGGGCAGTATACCCATTTGATTTTTTAGTTTAGTAGGTAGCACCACAACCCTGGTGGGTCTTGACTGCGTTAACGATTTGCCTCAATCGGTCCCGGTCCATTATGGCCACCTTCCAGTCATATACCTGTATAGTCTGCAGATCCTTCAAAATGTTCCCAGCAAACATCGATCTACTGCATTTATTTTATTATTTTTATATGTTAGAATTTACATGTTTTAAAAAAGTACCAAAAAAGGAAAATTTTAGTACTTTAATTTAAATAAAGCAAGAAGTTGCCCTTTATTTAAAAAAAAATCTTAGTGCAGCCAGAGCTAATTGCAATAAAACCTTCTCTAAGTATATTCAAACAAGTGGTTTAAAAATATTTTGTTATAAACAAAAAATAAATAAACTTGCGGAAGTAAAAATAGATCGTGTAAAAATGTTTATAAACAAAATGCAAAAAATCAATATTATTAGTAATGGCAAACATGTACAACAGTGGTGAAAATCAGCGAATATTGTACAAAACACTTACATCTTGTTACAAAATAGTTAGTTTGCATCTATTGTAAATAGATGGCGCTACGTTTTTTCTCTATTGGAGACAATATTGTTAGATTTATTTCTATTGACAGCGAGAACTGTAAACTTGAATTATCAAGAAGCTTAAAATGGTGATACATCTAAGAATCATTATCCTTTTCTGGAGTTATGCGGTTTAGAATTTTACCTAAATGGAACTTCTGTGAAGTTCTGTGGGACATTTAAGCAATCCCTGGGATATTTCGAACATCCCGAATAGATCAGTCCGGGGATTTCCCTGGGATTTACTGTGCTATTAGGGTGAAATACTTTTTATTTTGTACATATATAGGTTTTGTTACCATTATTAAAAAAGTACAAGGAAAATATGAAAGTAAAAGTACAACTTCTTTGTACTAAATATATATACCTGTTGGCCTGATGCAGGCTGTTGTTCCAAATCAATGCTAACTAAGTACTTCCCACTTAGTACTTTATTGGCAGCTTGGAAAGCAACTGCTTGAAAAGTTTTGTTTTTTTAATTCGTGTTTGCTGGGTTGTCCCTCCACCTGTGTCTCGGCCGCCCCAGCGGTCTCTTTCTTGCCCCGTCACGAATCCAGAATCCAAACACGGAGCAATATCGCATAAGGATGAATGCAGAAGTCCAGCATCTAAGATGGGCTGGACATGTCCAAAGAGTACCTGACGACTGACTGATCAAGATAGTATGGGAAGGAAATCCATTTGATTTTACTAATTTTTATTAAACAATTTCGAGAAAATCAGCTGGGTGTTCATGAACTTTCATAACCTCGGTTTTTGGTCATGTTAGGGGTGAAGGCCTTGTAAATGGTCCAATATTTTGTAGCGCACTTTTATTTTCAATATTTCTGCACAATCTTAAAGATTAATTGGAAAGCAAAAGGAAACTGAAAACGCTCCAGTTTCGAGAGTTACCACGGGTAAAATCTTTTAGGTTACGTTAAAATGAAGCTACTCACAAAGTTTCAGTCGAGTGTTAATCATTTAAAAAGGCCACGTGCTGTCTCGCAGAGTATGTGATAAGTTTTTTCTTATGTTTTATTTAGCAAGTTTTAATAAAAAAAAACAAATACAATTCACGCGTTTCCTACTATCCTGTGTTATTTGTGTTTTTGTAATTTTAATCACAAAAATCGCGCGTTTTAACTTCCTGCATCTTTTTTCTTTCAGTATTTTTTATGCAGAAACCATAAGTTTTGGTCTTTTTTAGTTTCCGCCAACGCTGTACCTGGCTGGTTCAACAGCAGTACTTCGACAATATAGTGCTACTTTTTATAGCAATGAATTGTATCACGTTGGCTATGGAAAGGCCAAACATTCCGCCAGATAGTCCGGAAAAATTGTTTTTGCAGAGCTGTAACTATATATTTTCAATTGTGTTTGCATTGGAAATGTTTGTTAAGGTATGTAAATTTAGTCAGTTCAATTTTGCTTTTAGGGCCCCGCGTTGGGCGCCACTTCAATATCACAATATTTGTGCAAAATTAAATTGATTTTATTTAATATTTTTAGGTTGTTTCAGCCGGTATGTGTTACGGTCCGAACGCTTATTTCACGTCGGGTTGGAACATAATGGACGGCTCCCTGGTTATCATTTCTCTTATAGATATTCTCATGTTTCTAATCAACGATACCACTTCTAGGATTTTTGGAATACTCAGGGTAAGTTTGGTTGAGAATACATAAAAAACATTTTTTTTTATACCTTCATCAAAAACATGATTTAAGTAACTGTCTGCAGATAACTAAAGCATGGCTTTTTTGGTTACCGATGCATCACGGGTGCAGAAAAAGATTTATGTCCGTTTTTTACCCAAACTAAAAGAGAAATAGCAGAAAATAGTAATATTAAAAAAAATTATTTATTTTTGCTTGGGAATTAAGACATTTCCGCCAGTTTTCACCAAGTATTTACGAAAAAATCATTTAAAAATATCGTCAAAATATCAAATTGTCAAAGATTAAAATGTCGCAACAATGAACGTCAGCGAGTAAAAAGACACATCGCTATGGAAACGATTGTTATTTCATTTACCAGCAGCCTTGATTTATAGTGTAAAGATGGTGTGTTGCGAGAAGTTCTCTTCATTCGAGATTTTTAAAAGTATTTTCCTGTTTTTCATGGATTTTTTGATAAAGGTATTAAAAAAATAGTTTCAACAACTCGCCGCTAACCTGTGCTTTTTTTTACTCGCGTTTTTAAATTTTTAAACGCTTGTAAAAAAAGCACTATTTTAGCTACTAGTTGTTAAAACTCCTATATCTTTGTACCGAATTATTCACAATTGACTTAATTATCAGATTATTGTATTATACTGTTATTTAATTATGTAAAAAAATGTTCATGACAGGCATGTTAAAACTTACATAGTTCGCTAGGCTAAATACAAGAAATGTACGGTCCCATATAATAAAAATTACGGCAATGTAATTCTGTCAAATATTGCTTCAATTACCATTTAGATTTTTATTAGTTTAGAAGTTTAACGTAAAAAAAAACAAAACTCTAAGTTCTTTTAAGAGGGAGGCTAGAGTAAAACTTTTTTTACTTTTGTCACTTCGTTCTACTTATTTTCATTACACAGGAAAATAACTAACATTTGTTTTAAATTTTTAATATTACTTGTTTAGCTTGTTCTATAAACATAAAATTTGCCACCTTTGGTAAGTGTAAGGATTTTTTTAACAAAATTGATTTTGCTCATACACTGGACATCTATTTTTATCAGGAAACTTTTTATTTTATCAATTACAATACACCGCCTCTTAAAATAAATGCCTCAACATAAATAACATACTGTGTAAAATTGTTTTTTAGGTATTTAGGTTACTTAGATCGCTTCGTCCTCTTAGAGTCATCAACAGAGCACCTGGTCTGAAACTGGTAGTACAAACTCTACTATCGTCCCTGCGACCGATCGGCAACATAGTTCTAATTTGTTGTACTTTTTTCATAATTTTTGGCATTTTGGGCGTCCAACTGTTTAAAGGCACTTTCTACCATTGCATCGGAGAAAACCTGACTGGAATAAACAACTACACAGACTGTACGGAAAGGGGATATCAGTGGAAGAACGAAAAGTATAATTTTGATGATTTGGTGCAGGCATTAATGTCACTTTTCGTTCTTAGCTCGAGAGATGGATGGGTAAACATCATGTATACAGGCGAGTAAAAACCAAAATTTTGGTACTAACTTTTAGCACTTAAGATTGCGCCGCTAACCAATTATATACCAATAGGACTTTTCAACCAAACATGCTATAATTGATTTTGGCAACTGAAACTTGGTAACATTCCTAAAACTCTTTGCAGGAAAATTTAAATGAGAGGGAAAAGATCACACGATTTGCGGTCACACACGCAAATTTAAGGCCATAAAAACGACATAGATTTAACAACACTGCTTTGCTATTTTTTTCAAAAGATCAACAATAGGTGGCATTACTAATACCATTTCGAGTGAGATCGTGCAGTGTTCAGAACACGGTGCGAACACCATATGTAAGGAAAATTATATATAACTTATTAGGAACGTAACCATTTATTAATGCTTCTTTAAAAGGTTTTGATGCTCGGCTTTGTGCTTCATGGATTGCAATGTCTCGAAATTAAAAAGAATCAAAAGAAAAATCATTATTCAACATAAAAAAATAACAAATTTCGGTATTATTTTTATCACTTGACATGTATCAATTTATTGGCCGAATGTTCCATTAGACAAGTGGCAGGTGGCCATGCGGAAACTGAATTGCAATACTCCAATCGAACTCACTTCAGTTACTAAATTACGTGACCTTGGCGTTTCAGAATTCTGGCAGAATATTACTTATAAAGAAAAAAACCGTATTCAAAGGATTTTTCAAAATTTGGGGTTACAGATTTCTGTATTATCGACGAGGCTAAAGAAAAAGCCAGGTACGATTTTTGACTATTGTTGACTAACACCAAAGCAGTGTTGTCAAATCTATGCCGTTTTTGTGGCCTTAAAGTCGCAAGCATTTACGACGTCCCCACTACCGTTCGGTCTGCTACTTAAACATACGCGATGCACATGGTTGCGACGGAGCTGGTCTGCGATGAAATTATTGGCGAAGATAGTGGGGACGTCGCAACCGCTTGCAACTTTAAATTTACGACGAAGCGTCCACGAACCAGATCACACACAAAATTTCGAGTTTTAATTCTGTATGAGAATTTCCACATATGGGGTAGAAGCCCGCAAGTCCCCACCCCAAAGGTTCGATATAAAATATTTTAATTTCCTGCTTTGTTAAAAGACAAAATGGATTCTTGGCAAAGGTCAAAAAGTAGAGCCCACCAAATGAATAATAAACGCCAATATTTGTTATTTTACTTAATTTCAACTTTTACGGTGGGATTAACTAAAAACTTTTAGTCTATTTTAGAACGGTCCTAAGTTTAAGTGAAATTTTTGGTTTTAAGCATTTTAAACCAACCCTCCTTAAGTTTTGGACATAGTTTGATTTATAAGAGGAATTTTAATAATTTTGTTTATTGAATAATCATCTTAACACAAGCTTTGGTCGGATTTAAGAGGAAATTTTCAATTTAGAAGAGAAGAAAATTAAAAAATTTAAACCCACGCGGGATTTAAATTTAGAATAAATTAACATTGGGGCTATATGTCACTCTAATTAAAACTTACCCTTGTTAATTAATTTTTCCAGTTAAGGAGTAGATTAATTTTGTATTTATTTAAAAGGTGTTATTATTTATGAAATGTATCAAAAACTTAATTGCAAGTTTTCTTTTTAATTTCTGTCACTGTCAAAATTTCAGTTTAAAAATATTAGGGCTGTGTTCAATCACAAACAGCGAGTTTGGATCTTTTACCTCTCCTAGGCTTGCACCAACCTCTACTGATAAAATGATTGGGCTTTGGGTAAGGAAAGTTTTTTTGACCGAGCTTTTAGATAACCTTAATGTTTTACTTTCAGTTTTTAAATAAATTAATGTAGTTGTTTTGGGTTTTTGTTTGGTATATTTTTCATGCATAATCAGTGACCTTCACTTATGTTTGTTTTGCCTCGTAGTGCCCTCATAAATATATTTTTTGTGCTGAAAAGAGGTTCAAAATATGGCGTTTTTCTGGACAAAATAAGAGGTGTTTTATTGGGTAATGAACAACTTGGGATATTAAATAAGGTAATTTAATTCTTGTTAAAACGCTTACTTAGGGAAATTATAAACGAAGTTATTACCAAATGCCACAAAACAATCCATTCTGGGGGCTATAAATTTAAACCACCCCCATGAGGTGGTCTAAAAAATCACCAAATTTATAACCTCAAACATAAATAATAAAGCTATTATGTGCCAAATTTTTGGCGTAGTCACCATTTGCCATTTTGAAACCATTTAGGGCATTTTCTTCTAAAATATGGTGTATTTTGGGCAAAAAAAGCAGTTTTTCAGTGGTATTTTGTTGTGTGTCTTTTCTGTATGAGCAAGTGTTTTTTGAAAATAGGTTTTAAATATTTAGACCTGTGGGGGGTACTATTTTAGATATTAGTAAATCTTACTGTAAGGGTATATTCTTAACGTTTAAAATGTTTAAAAACTACCTCAATTACCATTCCCCTTCATGAACCAGATAAAACTACCACCGAAAGCATTGTTAAAACCCGATACTACGGTGGCTCCTATCCGCCAGCTCACTTTTCTCAGTTTTTACGTGCGTCTACCCGCCAGCGCAGTTCACAGTTCCCACTTTTCATTTATGACATCACAATCGCGCTTGCGGCCTCACAAGTATGATATTTTTCGTTACACTTTTTCATTTTTTGAGGTTAAAAAGTTTAAAATTGGATTAGCAGAATGTTTGAAAACAAACTACCTGGTTAGCCTATATTTTCTGAAATTAGAGAGATATTAAAAAACAAAAAATACCGTTTTTATAAGACCCCGACCAACCCCTTAAGCGCACCCACCATCAATTAAAAATCTTAAATGGCAAAACTCCCCTTGTGGTCCTTGAAAAATGCTATTTGTTGTTTGTCATAAATCCAGAGTGAAATCAACTACTAACCTCTACAATTAAAAAAAATGCAAAAAAAGCACAGAATGGTAACAGAAAATATTCCAGTAAGCAGTGTAGCAAATGAATTTTTTTTTTAATTTTAATTTTAATAAATGTTCAAAATGACAGTAATTTTGCTTCAAACAAAAGTGTTCAATTGATTTTTTTTCAGCGATTTTCAAATTTATTACTAACCTTTTTAAAAATATTTCGACAAGCCTCAATTATCCTCTGACGCGATTCTTTCAAGGAAGCTGGCCTAGTTTTATAAACTAGGGACTGTAAATTTAGCTTTAGGGAAATTACTTATAGATTAAACCAAGAGGAATTATGTCTGTCTGCAATATGCATGTACCAGAGTCCCTTATCTACTTACTATTTTATTGCCTTTTATACAAAAATCTGCGTCCAACAAGCTGGTGTGATCCCGACAGTTTTCTCGTGTGATTAGATAATCTTACACCTAATCTTCCAAATGAGATCTGTAAAAAAACTCTAAGTATTTTAAAACTACGTGCGTTTCTTAGACACGAGTAGTTTCACTCTTTTTCTTATTGTTACTTACTACACTTATTTTTAACTATAATGTTCGCCGAATCGCCTGCTCCCAGTCAGCCACGCCGAATCGGTCGCGCCGAATAGTACCTTTCCCAGATCCAGAACCTTATTTTGTGTAAAAAGGTGGTAAGCAGCAAAAAAACCCAGTGGAAAAAAGCGACTAACCAAGTGAAAAACTTTTAATCAGATTAGGAGCAAAATAGTTTGAAAGCCTAAAAAATGCACATTTTATTTTTGGCATTTAGTATTTTTTGCTCTACAAGGGCGATATGATAGTATAACTCATCTCTACTCAACGCCGTTTTTTTTGAGATATTGTCAATAACAACACACAAAACTAATATAGTGCAATTATATTATACTGCTGGTACATATATGATACACTGTAAAAAAGATATTTTATAATATTCTTTCAAATATACACAGCACAAACTACGCAAATTACTGTTTTTTTTTTCGTTAAAAATAACTAAAAAGCGAATAGCGCATGCCTCAAATAAACAAACACTATATAGGTACTCTAAAATAAAATACTGCGCGTCAGAAAATATGAACGGTACCTATATATGTGTACCAATACAGGGTTGCTACAAGATTCCCTAAAGTCTGTTCATAAAGAAGAGAGAGTAATAAAAATGCAAATTAGGATAAATTTTGTATTGAGTGATTAATCAATTTTTCTTCTCTTTTAAAAATTTGTACCTCAGGTAAAAAAACGAGAACAATAGAAGGCAAGCGATAAACTATTCTCATAGGCGCCGTAATTGCGGGAAACTTACATTTTAAGTATTGTGGTATATAGGTATTAGTGAAGAAAATAGTAAACATGTGAAAAGTTCTATGAAATTTAATAAAAAAAATTACTTTATTAGAAAAAATTTATAAATTAAATAATAAAAATACATTTTAGGAATAAAAATAATATTATAATATATATACAAAAACGGATTGGCGTTTTAACTATAATTAACAAGCACACCTAAAAATTAAATTAAGGCTAAACAAATCTTTGGTAAATAAAAAAAATGTTACGGTTATCAATTATTATAACTACAAAAGTAACTAAAATGAAATGGAGGTAGATACGTTTCTTTAAAACCAGTCAAAAATAAAATAGGAATAAATTACTCAGATTCAGAAGAACAGTAAATGCTCTCATTATCACTCTCATTTTCATGTCCTTGTAATAATCGTGAGTATGGTTTGACGGAAAAACCAAAAGACCTTCTTTTACAAACCCTTTTTCATTGCCAATATGGACAATTATCAAACGTTTTCCCTTTCCTGATGGCGGCTTTATCCCTGTCGACCAACCTTCCATGAATGCCTGTCGGGCACCTTTCACATTTTTGTCTTGTCAGTGTTTTCTAACAGTGTGACCTTCATTTACGCAAATTTCATCAAGAAAATATATATTTTTGCCGTCCCTTCGAAATTGACAAATTTGCCTTAAATATTTTCTTCTCCAGCAAACTATCTCGTCACTTTCTATTAAAACCGTCTTTCTGTTATGTTCTTCCCAAGAAAAATGAAAACAGTGGGAATTTCCTTTCTAAAATAAAAGGAATCGACTAACCGCCCTAATGCATTTTTTTCATACTCATCAAATTCTTTTGGTTTTCTCCCAGACTTTGATAGCGGCGATTTTAATGATTCTAATTTTTTTTTCATGTAGCATTCTATAAATAGTTGATTTTCCAAATTGGGTAAAATTAAAACACTTCGTTACCAACTTATCCACTATCAATGTTTTATAGTCTTTTTGCAGATTATCGAACACACTAAGAACTTTTTGTTCTTTTCTAAGCGTTAAATGCGCACAATTTTTATTTGTACTCGGAGTAGAAGCCATATTTTTTTTACTTTCTAGATACACAAACTGCACATACTTTAAAAGTTAAAACTTTAACAAAAAGCAAAGCAGATTTGTAGTCAACGTTAGTATTTCAGAGAGAATTACTCTTAATTACCTAATAAAGATAATATTTAGAACCAACTCATAAATACCTATTATACCAGGAAGAAACAAAAATTGCTAATAATCTCAAATTCTTAAAATCATAAAATTATATTATTACTTAAACTTAATCCTCTAATTATCCACCTGAAACAATTATGGCATTATCTGCATACCTACGTATTATAGTGCAAAAACAGAAGAAACATAAAAAACAATTTCTCCATCAGGTTAAAATATAATATATATTTCTAACTGATGTCTTTTTTTTATTTAAATGGTGGCAAAACACCTACGCCAATGGTACGCTCGAGAAAATGGGTTTTAAATCGTTTTATTACTTTTAGCAGAAAATGCGTGTTTGGTGTGGGATAAGTATGCTTAAAATTAAACTACAATTGTAACAATCAATGATGTTATAGAGACGCAGACAAAATTTTTTGCAGTACCTACCTATAAGATGTCTTACAACTTATTCGTCATTATTTTTAAAAATTTGGGTTTAGAGGTGCTAAGTTGGGATGGGATCTAGTCTCAGTTTTATATGTGTTGGTAAAAATTTAAAAAAGGTTATTACTGAAAAAGCTATTTTCACACGTTTTGAATGATGTTGATAAAAAATTTTAACTAAAGTTGTAACAATTAATGACATTATAGCGAGGGCTAAAAGTAAATTTTGTTGAAACTTTTGTGTTTGGTGAGGTTCAAAGGGGAAAGGGGCGATTGCCTACTGTAAAAAAAATGAGATATTGTGAACGAAACAAATACCCCATAGTGTAAAATTTTACAAAAAGTGGTGTTGAATATTGTATATTTAAAATTGAAAAACCTAAAATTTTAAATATTTTATAAGAATATATTTCCTAATATTTATAAATCGAAAGTTAGCGGTGCAGGAGAAAATTTCATTGAAATTTATATGTTTTTTTTTGATAATGGGACTCTTTATCCATAAAAGGATCAAAAACCAATGTAGCAAAGTATTTCTGCAGAGTTAAAAAGAAAAATAAAAATATCTAAAAAATTTAAGGATTCTGAGCAAATTTCCCGACTTTTTCCCGGATATTTTCCGACCCCACCGAATTCCCGACTTTTTCCGGATTTCCCTGTTTTCAATGATTGTGGCAACCCTGCAATAGTCTCCAAAGAGTTTGAATTGGGTACTGAAGTCTGTCGAACGCTTTTAAGAAGTCTGACTGGATCATTTTATTGATTCCATGGCGATGCATCGATAGCTTGAATTATAACAGCCAATTTTTTTGCGGTGGATCGCTTAGGCACAAAACCACAACTGTTATTTTTTTTACCTAATTATGAATATTTTGACAGGTCTGGATGCAGTAGGCGTCGATAAGCAACCAGTCACGAATTTTAACGAATGGAGACTACTCTATTTTATCTCGTTCATCTTATTGGTTGGATTTTTCGTACTCAACATGTTTGTTGGTGTCGTGGTTGAGAATTTTCATAGGTAGGCATCTTTTTTTTATCTTCTTTCGGCTTGCGTCTTAAACTTCATCCTTATGTAAAATGATATTACCTACATGTATGATTGTTGTCATGCTAATATATTAGGATTTCATTATTTTTAAAACTTTGCCCAAACAAATTTAGTTTACTTTTTATGAGCTATATGATACTTGACATCTTTGCAAAATAACTTTATGATTTTAGATGTCGGGAAGAACAAGAAAAAGAAGAAAGAATCAGAAGAGCGGCCAAAAGAGCGTTGCAGTTAGAAAAACGACGAAGAAGTAAGTTGAGGATATTTAATTGTGGTTCTTCTCACCCATTTTAATACGCATTTTTAAATCAGTCCCTGCGCTCATTGTTTAAACCAAAAACGCTAAACACACCATTTTAGCTGCTATTTGCAAAATGACTAAAATCTAAAATAAATAAAAAAAACTTGTAAAATGGTATTTAGAAATGCCAAAAAATCACATATTAGTAATCCCAACAAAAAATATATTCTAAGTGGAAATATCCCATTGCTTCCCGATGGCCGTTTAATTTAAAAAGAAAACCGGTCAGGTAATATCGCAAATGGCGACTGGTGAAAGGTAAGTTGGCAGAGAGCTCAGAGGTAGGCAAATCCGCACGCAACTTGTGGTAAGTTTTCGCTCATAAAATCTGTCAGCACAGTGTGTGAGAAAAATTTACTCCGAGACTTTTACAAAATTTAAAATAAGTGGTTTTTGCATCCAAATAAAAAATATTGTGTCTGATTTCACGTATAGCAAGCCTCAATATTGTTCACTATTAAAAAAAGATTTTACGACTGTTCCTTAGACCCTATATATTTTATTTTTTTTTGATAAATCTTTTCTTTTTGATTCTACGGTCTAGAATTTCTTGTCACACTTTAAAGACATTTAACAATCACCCGTGCATCTAAAAGCTAGTCTCCACGTGCATTTATGCAATGTTATTCTTATCAATGCGCGATTCCACAAGGAAGATAAGAACCCATGCAAAATCCATTGCAGCGCTTTTTAGTTTATAAGTATATGTGCTTTGTTAGGGATAGGTTAGTCTTATAGTCTTAAGCACTTATTTGTTTTATAAAAATTTTATCTTAGTATTTTTAAAACTTAAGTTCTCAAAATAGTAGTTAAAAATATACGCTGAAGTATAACACTGGGCGGACGTTGACGGATTTATCACTCAGTCACAGAATCAAAAACAACCTAAATAAACAAACAACAACTAAATAAAGAAGCATTCTTACTTTGCAAGGGTACGGAAGAAACATCTAGTGATCAAGCGAAGAACAATACAAATGGCCCCACTAAATGTCTGCATGTAAGTGATTAATCTGTGACTCATACATTTTTACATATTTTTGTTATTTTTAACTTTTTAATTTAAAATAAGAATTTTTCAATTTATCTAGGCCATATTGGAACAACATCAACAAATTCACGGAAATACGCCAAATCCGGTTTTGAAACCATACCGTTTATCCGAAATATGTTCAATCCTACCCGAATTTGATATTAATTCTAAATACATTCACTAACGCGATCTATTGGTTATTCACATAAAAACGAATTAAGATCGAACTCCGCGAAATTGATTAGTTCTAAAAATAATGTCTCATGGATAGAAATTAAACAATTTATTAAATTTGCGGAGAGGACATGGATCTTTCTATAATAATTCAAGATTTACAAAGGCTCAACCAAAAAACTACTTAGAACAGAAACTTGCAAAAGCAACACGTGCTGCTAACTCCAGAAGTCTGGTAGAAGCGCAGGTTAAAATTCGCAAGGAAGACCAAATCAACTTCCGCGTCCGACACCACCAAATCAAGCACCAAAATGTTTTAAATTTGGTCGAATTGATCATACATCCTCAAAAACAAAATTTAACCAAAGTCAATATCGCTCTCAAGTAATTTAAAGAAACCCAAATTTTCAACCTCAAAGAGCACTTTACATGAATTATTATGACGACTTTTCCCAATTTTATAGTTCACGTAGTTTATACCGATAACATTTTCAAAAATTGGAACTACTATCCTGACAATAATCACGGTTACTTTTCTGATCAAAACTTAGATAACAACTACGCTAGTTAATTATCAATTTCCAAATCAACTTGATCACCTTTCGATCTCTCATCAATCAAACAATGCAACACCAAATTCTCCACTGGTTTTAAATCAGAATCACTCACCGAATCAAATACCACAATATTTAGCTCAAACAGAAACAAAAATTGGTCCATTATGGATCAACATACTCCCGTCTTCGATGAATCCCGACCAACAGTTTCTTTAGAATCTTAACAACTTGCATACTGTAATATCTTAAAACCTTGATGATATTTACGGCACAACCAAAAATTACAAACTGCTTATACATCAACCCTGTGCTGGCAACTTCTGTAAAGTTGAGCCTGGACTGTTTAATTGTATCATTGATTGAGAACCTAAAATACAATTTTAAATATATTCCCATGTATAAATATGAACCAACAATAACACACGAATCGTATCCATTTGAAATTATAAAACAAAGTTTTTCTCAAAATTATAATATTTTATTATACCCAAAACCCCAAAATTACTTTTACCAGTTGAAAAAAGCCAACCTTTCAAACATTTTAGCCAAAAATTAAAAATCAAATTACGATCGACCCACGAACAGAGAAAGTTTACAAATTAAAAAAGATCCATGCAATAGTCCATGTTAATGGAAACAGTGAATACTTAACTCAAACGCAATTGAAAGAAAAATCTTAATTTTTATTAAAATCTTTACCTGATTTCGAATCACCTAAAATTATCAGGTTCTTCTGAACATTTCGAATCAATTGATAGACAAGAATTAATTCAAGAAAAAATTATACTTGATGAGAAGAGCGAGAAGAAATCGGAAAACAAAATGTACGACGAAAAAACTATAAAACCTTCAGTTTCAGCTTGGTCCCTGTATGGATAGTTCGCAAAAAAATAGATGCTTCGATAAAGCAAAAGTGGCGAGTCGTTATTGACCGCCGAAAACAGAATAAAATGACAGTTGACGATAAGTACCCATTTCCAAATATTTTGAATTTATTAGATAAGAAAGCAGTTTATTTCTTTACTCCCGTATAAACACTATAAAACGTTTTAGTGCATTGCTTCCAACCTAAAGAAATACTCAACCCTGCTTTTACGGAAAATTTTTTTGTTAACTTAATTGATTTATTTTTTTTACTGATATTTAATAATAAATATATAAACTCTGGGATAAAGTGATTTTAGGCGCGTATAAATGTGGTAAATATCCTTATGGGTTATTTAAACGAAAGTTGTTTAATTTACGTCGACGATATTTTATGTTAGTGTTAAAATCTACGATCGCATCACTAATTGAAGAAATATTTAATAGATTAACAAAATCAAATGTTAAGATACAACCCGAAAAAATGCGAATTCATACGCAAAGAAGTAGTGATCATTTAATCACGGAAAAAGGCGTAAAACCAAATCCCGCTAAAATTGAATGTATACAAAATTTCACTGAACCAAAAAATCAAAGAGATATTAAATCCCTTCTTGGCTTAGATGGCTAATAAAAACGTTTCATTTCTAATTTTGCTAAAATATCAAAAGCTTTACCAAAACTTTTACAAGAAGACACCCCTTTTATTTTACGAATTTACCAAATTTATCTAACAAAAAAGCAAGATTGTCACCAATCTTTTATTATTTTTCCAAAACTACAGTACACCTGTGAAAACTCGGCAACTTGGCAATACCCTATTTAAAGATATTTGTTGGCTTTTCGACGTTAATCTGACATCAAACGAATCCTTGAAAAGATTCCACGAATCCATGAAGTCGATAATCTCAACGAACATCCATTTACTGTCTCTCTGCACGGTTATTTGCTTCAATCACACTAAAAATAAAACACATGGTTTCAAGAACATCAGTTAATTTCTATATCTGTACGCAATCTAAATAACATAATGTCTTACTTTTGTAAAATAGCTCGGTTAAAATCAAAACAATCAAAACGAAAGTCAAAGGCCACATTTGACGACCATTTTGATGAAAATCTTCCCCAATTTAATGTAGGTAATAAGATTTATAAAAAAAAACAAATAAAAAGGAAATCTAAAAAAATATTTTTTTGCAATAATCGAAAATGTATACAAATTTTATTAAATCCAGGAACAAATCAAAAAAGTTAATTTTAACAGAATGAAATCATATTTCGAATAAGGTTTTGTTTCTTTCTTTTACAGATTTTTGGAATTGATGATAGTTGGAAACTTTTGGTTTATACAGACTAACTTCCCTTTAAAACACAAGTCCAAATGCATGCAAGTCATCTAAGAACAAACCTCTAAATATGTTAATACAAACTATCGGGAAATAATTTCAGACAGTAAAAAGAAAAATCTGCAATTTAAAACAGACTTTTTAATGGTCTCGGAACAGTTTGGAAAACAATAACCGGCAATTTACGTAATTTACGATTGTATCGATAAAATCAGTCATGATGAAAGAAATATCAGTCATCAAAAGTTTTAATTTGGCAATATTAAAATGTCCAATTGATGAAGAAACATTTAACAAAGATGTATCTGAAATAAAGAAATTATTCGATGGGCTTTCTAATAAAGATACTATCGCACGCAAATCAAAACACTTCATTTATATTAATCACTGACTGACAGCTACACCTTTATTAAAGTTATGTTAAATTAACGCAAATTTTGCACATCTAAAAATCTTACATGGCTCAATAATTTAACCATCAGTAAATTCGTTAAAACAGATCTCTCAATCTTTACAAAAGAATAATTTCCTTTTACCTATATTAGCTTATCAAAGAGACACAAAAGAAGTATTTGTTTTAAGAATTCCACTTATTGATCCTTCAATTTATGCTGTGTATAGACTATATCCAATAGCAATACTAGATAATCGAACAGGTCTTTTTCACACAATTTATATTCATTCATTGTTTTTTGCCACGGTTTAAGACAGCTGCAAGAAGATCGATAACAAAATGAAGATTTGTTTCGACGTATTTTGGTACCGCGATTCGATATGTGCGGCACAATTACTTAGGCGACAGTCAAAACCGCCTAAGATCTGCAGAACCTTAAACTTCTATGCTGATGGCTATCATGTTCAACCTTCCTAGTGCAATTTCTGGCTTGTTATGACATCCAGTCCAGTTCCAAATTGCAATCAAATGTGAAAATGAAGAGATCGTTACAAAAATTATCGAAACCAATAGTATTATTGATCTATGGCTCACCTACAATGCTTTTGTAGGTAGCACACCGCTTCAAGCAGAAACTACATTAAATGTATCCATTAAAGAAAGTTCTTTTAGAACCAATCTATCAGCAAGCCTAACTATATAGATTTGAATATTACTTAACCCAGCCTTAATAAATACCTTGATCAAATTAACTCTGTGTTTCGGACTTTCATTACCTATATTTTATTTATACACGACGTTTCGATCAGTAAAATATCTGATCGTCTTCAGGTGCAAACTACAATCTATTTCTAAGGCTACGTACTTATATACTATGGGAAATCACTCAGCCGTGAAGTTTAAGAAGTTGGCTTCGCCCAAGGAGGGGCTTCCAAATATTTGGAATTTCAAAAGTTGGTTCTGCCCAATAAAGGCAGCTTCAAGGAATTTTCGTTTCTTCCAGTGTGACTCCTTGTGCAAAACCTTTGCTTCTGTCCACTTCATTCGGTATTGTTTTAACCATGCGTGTTCGGCGATTCCTGATTTCATTGTTTCACCTCTTTGGGTATAAGCCTAACAGATAGTTATCTTTTTGTTTCACCTATGTATGATTCACCACACTCACAAGGAACTTGGTAAATGCATTCCTTATTTTGTTTGTTCTTCGGTTTTGTTTTACTAAAAAGGCTTCGATTTGTATTATTAGATTTAAAAGCTGTTTTAATATTAAAGTTTTTCGCTATTCTTCGAATTTTCTCTGATACTCCTTTAATGTATGGAATTGTAAGGAATGCCTTTGCCTGGTTTTGGTCTTGTAATATCTGTCCTGTTTGCTGAAATTTAGAAATAGTATCTGTTATAAGTTTTAGGCTGTAACCATTCTGCTGCAGATCCTTCTTAATGTTTCTTATTTCAATTTCCGAGTCATGAGAATTGTTACAAATTTAAAAGGCTCTATTATACAAAGTTCTTATTATGCCTCGTTTAGTTGTAGCATAATGATTTGAACCTTGATTTAAAAATTGTCCTGTGTGAGTGGGTTTACGATGAACTGTTGTTCTGATGTCACTTTCTACTCGTTTGACAAGTACATCAAAAAAAGCAATTTGACAATTTTGCTCCAACTCCATTGTGAATTTAATGGTGGGTCTTATGTTATTTAGGTGATGAAGAAATTTTGAAAGTTGTTGGTCATTCCCGGTCCAGACGATAAAAGTGTCATCAACATATCTTAGCCAGAGCTTAGGTTTATATGTTGCGGTATCAACAGCGTATGATTCGAACCACTCCATGTAAATTTTGGCCACCACTGGCGAAAGAGATGAACCCATTGGCAGACCGTCATTCTGGGCATAAAACCTATCTTTCACCTAAAAATAGGAGTTATGTAGACAGCACCCCAACAACTCCATCACTCCCTCCAGCGGCAGGCTTGTACGTTAACGAAGGGAATCGTCGTTAACGAAGGGAATCGTCGTCAACCAGTCTGTGTCTAATAATATCTAGCGATTTCTTTATCGGAACATTGGTGTATAGACTTTCGACATCGAAACTGACAAATCTATCCTCGGGTCCAAAACCAGAAGATTTAAGAATATTAACAAAATAGTTGGAATTTTCTACAAATGAAGCG
Organism: Oxystoma pomonae; assembly: GCA_963921995.1. Taxonomy (NCBI): domain Eukaryota; kingdom Metazoa; phylum Arthropoda; class Insecta; order Coleoptera; family Brentidae; genus Oxystoma; species Oxystoma pomonae. Next base: position 49,614,930 of record OY998168.1, read on the forward strand.
GTCTTGCCTGTAAGAGGTTGAATAATTTTCAAAACGAATTTCAAATTTGAGTTTGCACCTAAAGACGATCAGAGATTGTACTGATCGAAACGTCGTGTAAAAATAAAATATAGACAATGGAAGTCCGAAACACAGAGTTAATTTCAAATACACCATTGTCTCAAACTTTCAAACATACCTTGATCAACTTGACAAATTAATTAATCAACCATTCAAGTATAATTGTATTGGTTATCATGCTGACAATCCTTTAAAGAATATGCAAATGTCGCCAAAGATGCAGTAGAACAAAAATTGGTATTTTAACAACCAACAATATCGATAATGACGATAATCTGCAAAATACATCCAAAAATCGTTACACCACAAAAACGATTTTCTAATATGCTTTCGATAAGACACTCGATTATCCATTTGGGCAATGAAGAATTATTTGAATTAAACTCCAATAACAGCACCGCTTGAAAAATTGCTGTTCATTAAACACCAACTTTTTACTTAAAGGAAGAGATGTTATACGACAATTCCTTCCCACACTTTGAACACACGTGCATTTCTACTGACTTGTTGTTCTCACAACCAGTCGCGCATTTATGCAATCTTGCAAACCCAAGGAAACCATGAAAACCCAATTCAGAGGTTTTTAGTTTTTAAAAACCCAATTCAGAGGTTTTTAGTTTCTAAGTATATGTGATTTTCTTATGCAAAGTTAGTCTTATAGGTTATAATTTTGTTTTAATATTTTTAAAGCTTATTTTCTCAAAATTGTAGTTTTTAAAACTAGATAATTTTTTTTAACTTAAAAGTATACTGAAGTATAACATATATAAGAGCAGTAATGTGTTAAACAAAGAACCACCTAAACTATTTTTGATTGTCCAACACATTGACCTTATGAAAGAGTATTCTTTATAAAAAAAAAACAAAGTGAATCTCAGGTCCGCAAAGGAGTATTTTTTATTTTACTCCGGATTTATCAAAGTTTTGGAAATTAGAAAAAAAGTTCGATCTAAATTTAAATAACATACATGGTGGTTCATTAAAAAAAAGTTTTTAATTGTTCCTGATTATGGTGTATGTGAAAATAACAAACAAGCGGACAAGGAAAAAATTTGTTGATTGGTTTTTGAACAACTCCAATTAATTCTCAGAAAAACAAGATTCATGGAAAAAAATTCCAGTACTTAAAACTAATTTTGTTTTTAGAAATGAACGAGCCACCCTACTACATTAACTACTCACCGTGGCGTCTCTTCATTCACAAGATAGTCACGTCGAAGTACTTTGACCTCGCCATTGCCGCTGTTATTGGTCTGAATGTGGTCACCATGGCCACTGAAAGTTATAAAATGCCTCCAACCTGGGACTACGTTCTGAGAATATTCAATTATTTTTTCACTGCCGTTTTCATCTTGGAAAGCATTATGAAGTTGATAGCTTTAGGTACGTATTTTATTTAAGCAGTTTTTGTATTACCGAAAAATATATTAAATACAATTTGGAAAACAAGATATCCATCTTAAAATTATATAGGGGGCATACAATATAGGGAGCATACCTTGTAGGTAACAATTTTCCACTTTAACTATTTCTTGGTTTATGATTTGACTTTATTCTAGCTTACATTTAAAAACTAAGTACGGGATTTTTTTCTTGAGTTTAAAAGTTTATGGTCAAACGCAAAGCTCCGGATTTATCAGAAATCGCGATTATAAAAAATTTTTAACCAATTTTAATGGTTCTGTACGTTCTTGGATCAGGCAAGAAGATTATTGATTTATGACTGATTTTCATTTTTTAAATGAAAAATGAAAATTTGGGTCGTACTTCTTTTACCTTTAAAGCATAATTTAGTTTCTTGTAAAGTGCTGTTTGTTTCATAATCATAGAAATTAAAATTGAAAGTTGGGATAATTTTTGGCAATTACCGATGAGCAATCAAAGAATATGAAGATGAATAGTTAGGGTCGTGACAAGGACTTTGACCCCAAGAGCTGGACCAATTGCAGAGTTGTATAATTTTTTTATTTCTTAACCATTCTTAATAAATTATCCACCGCTACACGTAGAAAGGTTGTCACTAGATCTCAGCAAAATTTATAGGGCTAATATACTGGAGAACAAAAAAAAATGCAACACCATGTATATGGATAATTATTTGAATAAAAATTATTTGTGTGTATATCTTGTCTCAAAAGAAATATTTAATAATTTTTTTGTCTTCTAATCTTTCCTTTTTTCACAGATTTTTTCTATTCATTTTCAAAAACAACAAACACATAAAAGACCTTTTTTGAAAATTTTAAATCATTTTTCTCGTAGTTTTTGTTATTTTTGGATTGATTACAGTTTACTTAAAAAAATAAAAATGCCATGAGTTCGCGGTCGCCAACAATTTCATCATTTAAATACAGGACAGTATACGCCAAGTAAGAGATGTTCTAGTTGCAACTACAGGACGAGTGTTTTCAAGGATGACATTTAATCGAAAATTGCTTGATATGGGGCTGAGGGCTTAAAGTCCGCTTTTGGCGATACCTTTTACCCCACAACATAAGACTCACCACTTGGAGTGGTGCAGAGTTCGGCAAAACTGGAATGACGAATGGAATACCATAAGCTTCAGCGACGAATCCAGGTTTTGTTTAGGCGGCCATGATGGACGCATGAGGGTTAGGCGATTTCGAGGTGAGAGACGAAATGTAGACTTTGCTGTTGAACGTGATACAGCAAGACAGCAAAGTATCATGTTATGGGGTGCTATATGTTTAGGAAGCAGATCACCTCTAGTCCTCATCAACGGCAAACTGAATGCTCGGCGATATATCGATGAAGTGCTGCAGCCAGTTTTACATCCCTACCTACAAACTATCTCAAATGCGATCTTTCAACAAGATAATGCCAGACCGCATATTCCTCGTAAAACAATGGACTTCTTACATGAACTTGGCATAGAGACTTTGGAATGACCAGCAAGATCGCCTGACTTGTTGCCTAACACGTATGGGATATGATAGAGCGCAATCTTAGTCGATTACCACGTCCCCCTGGAAACTTAGATGAACTCTGGCATGCCGTAAGGAGGATTTGGATGAGTGTTCCTCAATATGATATAGACCATCTAATTTTGTCAATGCCCAAAAGAACAAACGAGTGCATAAATAACCATGCAGGAGCCACTCATTATTAATTTTTTGACGATTATCATGGAGGAATCTTCTTGGAAATGTAATCAATTACTAAGAGCATCCTAATGTATTAATATATATTTATTAATTACTTTAAAAATATTTTTCCTTTCTGGTGTTCCATTTTTTTGTTTTCCAGTATATTTGTTTTACAGGGAGTAGAGGTGAAAAAACACAAATTTTACAACTTGTACGCGATCTTGAATTTTTACAAAATTTCAAATATAATTTTTTTTTTAAGTTAAAATTGTAAAATGAATGGAAGTATTTGTTATTGAAACACCCTAGCGACAGCCAAAAATAAAATTTTGCTGGGGTTTAAACATAAGTATGTTTAATAAATTTAGAAGAATTAAAAAAAAAATGTGCTAAAATCTGTGTATTATCCTCATATGGCAACAAATTTCAACTTTTTTAACTACACCCAAGTAACAAAAAAATACCAATTAAAAATTTAAGTTGGCTTGTTACAAAGATTATAGCCATACAATAAATATACAAAATACACCACACACGTATTTTTAATTTAACAAAAGCAATTATATATCACACTTTGATTATTGAACTTATAGTTTAGACACTGATTTTGCGCTCCTCCTCCTTTGAAAGTAGCCTCTGGGGCATTTCTCGTACTCGGCTAACATCTCACAGTTCAATTTTCCCAGATACCTTGGTTCAATATATCTTAGTGGAACCTCTCACCGTGCTCGTTAGTTACAGCACCACAGGAAAGTAATCCAGACGAGAATCCAAGAAATGCATTTTTAACGACATGTTACATCCTAGGTTTTGGTAACACAAACATAGTTTGCACCTGAAGACGATCAGAGATTGTACTGATCGAAACGTCGTGTATAAATAAAATATAGATAATGGAAGTCCAAAACACAGGGTTAATTTGAAACACAAAAGATGTTGGGCAACCAAGTCTTTATAGCATCTTTTTCCTTGCCTTGAATTATGTAATCGAATTGCTCATCTCCAAAAAGTTTTGTATTCTGGGGAGCCACAAATATTCCCTCCTTAATTTTAGCGTCACTGATTATAGGGCACTTTTCTCACTGTTCTTTGAAATAACTAAAAGCATGGCCTTTTTTGCCCATGACCTTCAGAAAAAATTTTCATAATAAGTCCTCATTTTATATGAAGTGGCGATAGCGGTAGTAAAGTCTTTTCTGGGGGAACTAATGGCGCGCTGCTTATATTTTCTTCCCTGGGTCAAAATACTCTTTTGGTTTACTAAAAATCAAACACATCCACAAAATTCACTCTCTCATACTAACTTCTAACGATATTATATAAAGAGGTAACTAACAATTTAGGAATTATTTTATAAATATTTAAAAACCTTAAAAAGTACAATGGGTAAATAAATCCAGATATTTCCTATTTAATGGTCGGATTTTTCCATACCTTAAGGGCAGATAGGTTATCATCTATAAAACCGGAACTAACTGAGACTTTTGCAAGTCAGATTGTTGATTAGTTTAACAAATAAAGTAATATTTTGATCTTTTGGCCTAGGAAACATTTTTGCTCCCCGCAGTTTTATTAATGGATGAACTCAACTTTTTAGGAATGGATTTTTAAATGAGTATTAACATCTTTTTAGGAATGAAAGTATATATCAAAGATAAGTGGAACATCCTAGATATTGTCATAGTCATCTTGTCTGTGGTGGGGATAATTATCGAAGAAATGAAAGAAAATGAGATGAAAATTATTCCAATAAATCCGACAATCATTAGGGTAAGAATAGTCAGCTATTAATCAAAATATAAAATAATATTAAATATATACGTAATAATTTGTACAAATCTTAGAACAGGGAATATAAAGGCGACGCTGCAAGTGGCGTTTCTTTGAGTAAAACTTACACAACTTAAAATATAAAAATTATTCACAGAGCCCTTGTCGGATTGTGGTAAAATTTGATAAATAGGCTGGGTTTGGACTCTAATTGGCTCTATTTTAAGTAGATTGAAATACACTTGCTAAGAAGCCAGAAAAAGAGTGGGGGTTAAGTCAAAAGTTATACTTGGACGTAATATTTGGCTTGTGGATTATCGGTTGAAAGGTAATTAGTTATTTCAACATCTCATCTGTCATTTTGACAACTTTGAAATATTTCCAAAATTGTGCAAAATATGGCTTGTGGATATCAATTGAAAGGTAATTGAGCCTATAAAAAAGTGATTTCAACGTCTCGTAATTTTGACAGTTTTGATATAATATATTTAGACTAGCGGAAAATATGACTTGTGAATTTAACTAAGAATTAGGTTGTGAAAAAGTTATTTCAACATGTCATTTGTAATTTTAACAGTTTTGACATATTTCCGAAATTGAGCCAAGGTCGCAAAAAAGTCATATTGAAATAAATAAGACTAAACTCAAAAAAAATTATCGGCCATATTGAATCCGCCATATTTAGTTGTAAAAATTTGATTCAAAATTTGTAAATTCCTCAAAAACAGAAATTTTAAACAAAATCGGACATACTTCTTGAATCCCCGTAAAGAAAAAGAAGGAAAAAGCTTGCTAATATCATAGTATTGCGTTGTCACCAGAACTATAAACGTATATTAAATTTGAAACAAATTTTCCATTTTGAATCCGCCATATTGAAGAAAACCCCATACCACAATTTTAAACCAAATTGGACTTACTTAAATGGTACCCCCCAACAGAAGTAAAAAAGTATACCAAATTTAAAGCTGATCGGATATGTAGAAGTCCGTTAAAATATATTTTTTACACTATTTTAGCCCTTTAAAACAATTATTTCCTTTACAATATGACGTAAATATGCAGCCTAAAAAATTTTTAGATATATATTTATGTCGATGTATAGTACAAATATTTTTTATTTATCTGTGGAACAAACACGACCGTCTTCTTTTTAGTTACTTTTGCATTTAAAAGCCAAATATTTCAACAATACATTACTGTAAATAAATGACGCCAGCAGGCACTTATAGCCATCCATATAACCAAAAGAAAATTCAAATTTTCTTTCTCCAAAATTTTTTTTTGGTTGAAAATGAAATTATCTACGTTAATGTGAAAATTGTGTGTCGCAAGCTGCTACGGTTCGTGAGTTAAAATTTTAAAGCTGAATCACCCCTCCGACCCCCCACACCATCAAAAACCAGGTCTGCGTCTGGTGAAAGAATTTTTGTGTGCCAAATTTGAAAAAAAATAGGTTAAGCGGTTTTCGAGTAATCGTGTTACCGATAGACAGACAGACATCATGACAAAATTTGGCATTTAGGTCTGGATGGCGGACAGTTTTAAAAAATGCGTAATTTTCACCCCCCCTTGAAAAAATTTATGTGCGACAATGAACAAACTCTAAAGTTTTCACTATAAACGCTCATTTTTTATGTGTCTATTAACGTATCATTTAATTAAATCGGTTGAGAAATTAAAAAGTTATAATCTTTTATATTATGAGTGTTTGGGCTTAACATTGGAAAAAATCACAAAATTACATATTTTTTCAACTTTTGGCCTGATTACTTAATTAAAAAAAATATTCTTTAAAGAGACAAAACATGAGAGCTGCGTCCGTTTGTTCAAAATTTGACATTAAAAAAAAATTTAAGATGGCGGATACTTTTAAAAAGAGTTAGGTTTTACACGCCAAATGTTTTTTAACTAAGACACTGGATAAAATAAAAATTAGTATTTCCAAATCTCCATTTTTTTTTCGTATATCGAGGTATCCCCTAATTAAATCGGATAATAAATAAAAAAGTAATATGTATTTAGACCCTTTTTCTTAAATAAATAATTAGGTAAAAAAATATAGCAAATGGAAAATGTATGTAATGATGTGCTTTTTTTCAATATAAAGCCAAAACACTCGTAGTCAAAAAAATTATAACTTTTTTATTTCCCAACTGATTTAATTAAATGATACTTCAATATATACAGAAACAATGAGCGTTTGTAGTGAAAGCTTTAGACATAAATTTTTTTTAGGGGGAGTGAAAATTACACATTTTTAGAAGTTTTCAATTTTTAACCGAATCGAAAAACTCCCACGTTTTATCTTTCCAAAAAGCCAATGTACTTCAAAATCAAGTAATCAAGTCAAAAGTTATAGCCAATCCAAAAAGTGCGGAATTTTGTGGCCCACCCTATAAATATTTACTAAACCTTTTTAATGTAATACCTCTTAAAATTTACTATTTTTAGAGAATAAATGTTGTCTTTTAGGTACTTCGAGTTATGCGCATTGCCCGCGTCCTCAAACTCCTCAAAATGGCGAAAGGAATTCGCGCCCTTCTCGATACTGTGATGCAAGCACTACCTCAAGTTGGCAACCTTGGATTGTTGTTTTTTCTCCTTTTCTTTATTTTTGCCGCCCTTGGAGTTGAATTGTTTGGAAGGTAAGTTATACTTCCAGTATCCAATTTTTGTGACACTTTTTACATGAGTTAAAATTGGCAAAACTAAAAATATATTTTTCTACCACAGAGGTACACCATCATAAATAATTTCGTCTAGTTTCCCCTCTACATCAAAAAATTAAGAAAATATTGCATACTTTGGGCAGCAACGCGCCTCTTTGTCTTTTGGCTTGGGTTAGAGAAAAACAGCAAAACCGAGCAGTGTTGCCAAATGTCTTAAATTATTTTATTGTAAGGAAAAATACTGCACATTATTTTTGATAAAAATATTTGTCTGCTTATTTAGACTTGACTGTAAGAAGACTCCGTGCCAAGGCCTAGGCGAGCATGCTCATTTCGAGAATTTTGGGATGGCATTTTTGACGTTGTTTCGAGTAGCTACTGGGGATAACTGGAACGGTAAGTCGCACAATTTAAGAACAAAAAAAACTCCAATTGAACAAACATTTATAATTTAATGTCACTGTGAAATAGTTTATGATTCTACAAAACTTAATTGGTTGCAACTAATTGTTTAATATTACTAATACACTTTTTTCAAATTAATAAGTCAAGTAACAGTATGTACTATGAATTTTTTTTTAAATAAGCTTTTAAATTAAAAAATATATTTTCATTTGTACCGTGATGAACCGGTTGACAAAGTAACCTGATGATAAAGTACTAGGGGTAAAGTGAACGAATCCACAAAAATTCAAATTGAAAAATATAATTTTATTAATATTTCTCTGACGTGCATTTTGTGTGTTAATTAGACATTTTTAACAACTGAAAAGAGAAAAAAATCTTTGTAAGCCGTGTTTTGTATGTATGCGTATGCAGAGAAAGTTAAAATTAAGGGAAATAGTACCTATGAAAAAGGTACTTACAAATCTGGTTTTTTGTGTAAATAAATAGAAAGGATGACAAAACTACGTAATAAAAAATGGTATCACAAAAACATGTTGGATTCCAACTATAGTTTTAAAAAGCACATTGATTTCAGAAAAAGCAGTTTAGTATTTTGCTAAAAATATCTAAGTTTTAAAAGGCGGTACGACATGGGAAACCCAAAAAAATATGAAAAGAAACAACAATGAATTTCTACAAGAATGACAAAATTTGCACAAGAAAAGAACAGTATATCCCTGTGAACTAAACTTTCATATATTCCATTAGGCATAATGAAGGACACCCTGTACAATGAGAACTGCGACCCCAGCGATGACTGTATCAGAAACTGCTGCATTTCTCCAATCATAGCCCCGATATTTTTCGTAATATTCGTATTGATGGCTCAATTTGTTCTTGTCAATGTTGTGGTGGCGGTTCTTATGAAGCACCTGGAGGAGTCTCACAAGGTATGTATTGATAAAAAAATACCTAAAGACACCCATTCCAACGAAAACTCCGTGCAAATCATAACCACTGTTTATTTACATACAAATCAAACCAAAAAAGTCGAATTCTATTAATAGATATTTTTTTCGGTCGTAGCTGCGGCAAAGTGACACAACCTGAGAAATCTTTGTTTACATCGCAGCTTTTACGGTTGTTAATTTTTAAAATGTTGGTTTAATCAAAGCCTTTTTATAGTTTTTTTTTATCAAGAAACGTTTTAAGGTCTCAGTCTAAGTTGTTTATCTAGACCATTAACGTTATAAAAGAAAGTCTTTTCGCTCTTGAAAAACATTTAGTATAAAAAACTATGATTGGTATTAAAGCGACCATTAAAAAAACGAGAAAGTGCATGATATCTTTTTAATAATACCATAAAAAAAGGAGATGAAATGTATTAGCAACTGATGCTGCAATACATTTATATTATAGAAAGAAGACTAAAGTCGGTAAAAACGTTGTTTAACATATAGAAAAGTTATTCAATCTTATAGATAAAACAGTTAACACTTTTTTGGACCAAATTGTTAGATATTTCATATAATCATTATTTATTATAAAATAATATAGACAATGATTTAATACATATCAGATTTTATTTTAAAAAGGTTGTGCGCAACTCAATGGGTCTAGGATATCTAACGATTTGGACCAAGAAAGTGTCAACTGTTTTGTTTCTTTCCAGAGGTGGAAGTCTCCAATCTGCATCAACTCGTATTTCGAGTGGCAGTATTCTTCTTTCTTAACACAAAAAACAAACTGACCACTGATATCTTCAAAGAAAATTTTATGAAAATTATGTGCTTATCTACATATCGTAATAAACTGGATAATACAGATAATGAAAATTTTAAATGTACTAATGTTTTAAATGCAGAAACAACAAAACATGATTAAGGCACAAATATTTACTAAAATTTTGAAATTTTTGTAATAAAATACCATGCTATAACCTCACAAGACCCTTTACCTGCGTTTCCAAAAAATAATTTCTTAAATTCCTTAAAAAAAAACCGGGCATAGTAACTACATCTTCCGAAAAAATTAACTTCTTGTAATCCTGCAAATTTTCACTGGCAGGTGGTTTGGTTGGTGGTTGTTTCGTCTATAGATTTTCATTGTTGATCTTTATGCACTGTACTGAATAATTCTTACTATTTTTTAGTTCCATATCGACTCGATTTTTAAACGCGTCTCACTGTATGTTCTGACAAGGCATTCTAAGAATAAGAAAAGTTTTTTTGTTGCAACTTAAAGGTTTTTTCTTTTTCTAACATCCTTTACAGTTGTAGTGTTCACTTGTTATTATACAGCTTTCAATCCAATTTCCTCTGTACCTTCTCTCCTTTAGTGTTAGTTTAGTTCTCACTAATTTTTCAGTCTATGTCAGATCTTTCAGTTTTGATGGTATTTTTGTTACTCTCCTGTATTTTTTTCAAAGATTTCTATGTCTTTACCTAAGTATGGATTCTACACTGTAAAAGCTCCAGTTTTGGTCATTTAATGCATGCTAGATTAGATAAACAAATAAGTTGACCTGTTTGAAAATTTTTACAATGTGGCTTCTCCACTTAATATCTGATGTAATGATGACTCCAAGATATTTCTACAGTTGACAGCTGAGTTATTTAAAAAATATTCATGGTTGGGGTTGTTTTTTTAATTTAATTTCCCGTGTTCTTGACCAGTCCTCAACTCTTGGTCCTTTTGGAGTTAAGCTGCATGTAGATGGAAATTTGCATAAAGTTTTGTATCATCAACGAGCACCAATACTTAAACGACTCCACTTCTACTCAGGTGTTTTCGCATTGACTCGTACTTGATAAAATCTGTTTTCTAGTGATTCTGCAATCAATGTTAATAGCTATTCACGAACTCCAAATTGCTCTAATTTTCCAAGCAGCGGATTCTGTGTGTCGCAAAATGTGTAACAATAATAACTTATTCAGGGTTGGCCATGGACAAGGCCAAATGCGAAAAAATCTACTGTCCATGCCTGACGCAGTGTACTTGCACCCGGAAGTTTTTGGCTCTGCATTTTTTCCAAGCTAACTTGATTGGGAGAGGTATTATCGCTACTGCTTTTTTTCGGGTAGGGTCGTTATAGTATCTTACTTAGTAGTTATATGGTTGCAGTGGAACGTTTTAAAAGAAAACCATGTTGGAATCAGATCGTTTTGAAAGAAAAATGATGTTAGTTCTTTGACTATATTTTTTTAAGTAAATTGCATGTAAGACTGATGAGTGGGTAATTCTCTGGCTTAGGTTTCACGCCTTTTTTGGAGATTGGCTTGACTATTAATAGTTTCCATTAATCTGGTACATTAACGTTTCTACGCACTTTTGCATTACCTCTGCAAGCTGAGCCAATAGTCTCATCACAATTTTGAAGCAGATCCTGAGTCTTTCTGCATCTGCTTTTATGTTTCTTTGACCTTATTATAAATACTAATAAGGTTACCTTTTACTACTTCTCATTTATTGAATAAAAATTTGTAGGATTTATCAAAATTAATTAAATATTTTTGCCTTTCTAGTTTTTCTTCTTATTAAAAGGAAAGAAAACAAGAAATTTTCAAAAATATTTTTACGGTTTTTATAACAACGTTTACCTTCATGCGTTATACTTGGTCCACATAAATAACAACAATACTAAGTTTTTTAAACTTCAAATAATTAAAAGTATAACTTTTGCGGACCAGGGACAAAACTAATATATTCCGCAATACTATTTTTGTGGGCCGGGAACAAAATTGAACTAAAACCAAATCTAACTCAGGTGGTTTATCTTTTTATAGCTTATCCCATCACGCATTAAAATATTTGCACTGATACCTTTTACACTTTAATTAGAAGCCTAACTTTTGCAGACCAGGGACCAAACTAACCTATTATCCATTACGGTATTTGTGGACCGGGACAAAATGGAACTAAAAACCCATTAACGCTAAAAACGCTGCTTGTCTTTTAAACGCAAACAAGAGAGAGCATCTAACAATACTCCCATTCCAATTTTGGCCTACAGTCTTTTTCAGACAAAAACAAGACAGTAAACAAACTCATTTGCGTCGCAATTTTGCAGAGTTGCTTATTTAGGTATTTTTGACAACCGAATTTCAATTTTTAAAAAATTCTCTTGTTTGAATAGGCCGATTACATAATACCGTTAAAAAATTAACAAGACCGCACTTCATCAAGACAAAAATTTAATAACTTTAGAGGGATATTTTTGGAGCAATTATAAAGTTATTAAAACTTATTTTTCTTCCAGTTTTTGCAAATTTTTGCAAAAAGTTCGACAAATTCTGGTGAAAACGATTGAACAAATTGTTTCAATATTTGAAAGCCTAATCTTTCCAGGTTGAAAAAAACGTGTTAAAATTGATAAGAACCATAAGGCCATAGTAAATAAGTAGAACATCCAAGTCGAAAACAGCCATTAGTTCACCTATTGGTTAAGTTTCACAATTATTTAATTTTTTCTAACATTGTGTTAAAATATGGATTATACAGGGTAAATTACCATTTTTATGGGGGAATAACAAAACAAATTATTTTGTTCTTCTTAAAAAAACGATTATATTATTGTTATCGCTTTTTTTATTTTTCTTTAATTTTTTCTGCATATCGAACATTGTTTATTTTTGTTCTGTAGAAATATCCAAGTAGTTACTACCTATATAGTTCATTAGTCTTATATTAGGTTGTAGATAAATTAAGAATTATGTTGTATTAGTTAAGGCAAACTTATTGTTATAGATCGAAATGTTTTTAGAAACAATAAAGTCTGAATCTGAGTAAATTACCATTTTTAGCAATACGTGTATATGCAAACTTTTCTAAGGTACCCCCTCGTAGACAACCCACAAAAAATAATTACCTTACTAAAAAAATAGACCATTTTAAATACCGAGATAGTTTCGTTTTTCAAAGGCTAATCAACGGACTTAATTCTAAATCTTATTGTTAGCACCTGGAAGATGAACAAGACATGGATATCCAATTGGAAAGAGAATTCCAGGAAAAACAGGAGATGAACGAGAGAAGAGAGTTGTGTTTGGCCTTACAAATGGACTCTGAGTGCCAAATTAAGCAGAAACCATTGACAAAGGTAAGAAAACGGTATTTTACTTAATTATAGGGACTGACTAGAAAAGGTAAAAACCTTTTTATATCTGCGGTTCAAAGAATTCTAAAGGCCTTTTTAGTAATTCATAAACTCTTTAAATTTTATAATTAAATATCTCCAAAACTATTCAACTCAAAGTTGGTCTACTAATAAGTTGTTACAGGATTCACCCAAAGATAAACCTCAAAAATCGGAATATCAGTTCTGGTCTAGCTTAAAGTTTTTAATATTTTACTAAAATTAACAAAATAATCAAGATTTGAGGGACGTTTTCGTTTTAATTTAATGCATAATATTTTTAAGTAGGTTTTAAAACCAAACTATTTCATTTATTTTATAACAAGCATCAATGAGGTAACGTAGTGTACCCTTAAAATTAATATATAAAAAGTCATTTACGGCAAACCATTTTCTCTTTTAGCAAAAAGAAGCATATTACAAATGCCTACATTGACCCAATTTTTTTCAACCGTATTAAATCTTTCTCTGCACTACAGGTTCTGTCCCTTCCCTCCAATTTCACCTACAGCCCTCCAGGCACAAAAATCACCCTCGAACGCCAACCATCCCAAGTAAGACGTCAAACTATGCACTGTACCCAACCCATTATGTTAGCCAATATGGACGATATAAAAAATATTGACGAGAGCACCAGCGATATATACAGCATTCAGGAAATGGAGTCTTACGAAAGTAATAACAGTCTAAAGGATGAATTGAATTTAAAGGAATTAATAGGTAAAAATTTATAAGTTTTCCAATTTTCCAATTTTTCTCAGACTGGTGTTAAAAATTATCTATACTTCTGAGTTTTTTTTAAATTGGATTGTGATTATATGGACTATAAAAAACAAGTGGTGATAAGAACCTCATCGATTTTATTTTAAATTTGAAAATATTTTAGCCTAGTTTATAAATCTAGCTTAATGAACAAGTGCAGAAAGTAGTACTTTCCTCACTTTTCGCGAAGTGTTCGGTACCTTAAAAGTCGTTCAAATCCAATACTAAATTAATCCTAATTTTGCAAAACTAAACTCAGTTAAGCTAAACCGAAACTAATTGTGTAATAATTTAGTCCCCTTTCAAAAAATTTTGTACTGAATGAATAACAGAGTTATTCCTAAATAAAAGCGGGAGGTGTGACTTGGCGCCAAGCTACAGCCCTCCCCTCTTTTATGCTTAGGAGAGAGATTTAATAAAAGTAGTTTTATTATCAAATTTAGTACTAATTATGTACTTTTAAAAGAGGGCACTTTTAGTTTAAAAAGCATCAGTTTCTAAGATGTTTATTTGTTTGTATAAGGAGTTTGTGGCTTAATGTCAAGTGGCACTTCCCTCTACCCTCGAAAGAGATTTAGCAAAAACTAATCAGTATGGAGTGTGTAGCTTGATATCAAGGTGCGTCTCCCTCTGTTTAGGAAATGGATTTGGCAAAAAGTAATTAAACCACAATTTGCTACTAATTATGTAATACTAATTTCGTTTCATAAAAAAAAATCCTACCCCCAAGAAGAACACTCGATTTTTTTTTGTTATATATGTCGATACTACATATATATGAAAAAAAAACGAGTTTTTTCTTTCTCATTCTCTTTCTGCCAAAAAAAATCGATTTTTTTTTTGGGAGTAGGAAATTTTTTAAAAGAAGACGTAATTAGTACACAATAATTCGTAGCAAACCTATACTAATAAAAGAACGGTAGTCAACATAATCAACATCGTTAACTTTAGACGCGCAGGTCAAACCACTTGACCGACAGTTACGAAATTTGGTGGAAAGATTGGGTTTGTGATATAGGCACTCGATAAGAAAGAATTTTTGAAAATATTACTCCTAAGGGGGTAAGAATAGGGGTTGAAATTTTGAAGAGGTTTTCTATATCTCGGAAACGAAAAGCCGCAGAGTTCTGAAAATTGGTGTGAAGATTCTACTTATAAAATAAGTAAACACATGTTTTGGCATTTTTCGGAATTTCAACTGAGGGTAAAGGGATCTTCTGTATCTCAGAAGAAAAAAGTCACAGAGGTTTAGAAATTGTTATTATTAAACTGAAGGAAATGAAGCCCGGGATCAAAATCAAAAAGTGTTTTTCTAATCATTTTGGCAATTTTTTATCCCCCCCCCTCTATATTCGATAAAAATATTGACCTAATAACATATAGATTGTTGGGTATCAAATCGAAGAAAATAGAGCCTAGAATAATAAAAATAATTTTTTTTCACTCACTCCTATATTTGATAAAAATATTGACCCGCTAAAATATAGGTTGTTTCAATGTTTTTATTAATTTCGCCGCTAGCAACGATGATTAGTACAAAATTATGGCATAACATATTATTAGCACAGGGGCATATATAGCTTGGCTTCAAGCCACTCTCCCTCCTTTTAAGTACGTAGAAGTTACTTTGTTATCCTTTAAGTACAAAAATTTTTAAAAGGGGACTAAATTAGTTCATAATTTTCACAATATAAAAATTAAGTTTCGTTTAGAGGAGTGTAGCTTAACTGAGCTATGAAACTAAGCTTCTTTTTGACAAATGTTTTACAAAAAAAAACAACAAAAACGAAATCAGTTTTAATATTTAGGGCACCCGGGAAAATCATTGTTCTAGAACAAAATTATGTTTAAACAGTTTCGTAGGAAATAGTTATTTTTCTGTACGCTGTACGCAAAGGAATAAAGATTTGTTGCTTATTATTTGAATTTATTGGTAACATACGACTTACGACTGGTACCTTACATTTATGCGACTCATGACTGGCAATATTTATGCGCAATCGTCTTTCAAGCAGCCGCACTGCATAGAGAAAAGTATCACTTGCTTCCCTTAGCAGTATTTAAGTAGACAAACTTAAGAGAAGTGCTCTTCTTAACACTTAGGTAGGAGGTGAGAAAGTATTAGCCTGATCATTGGAAATGTAGAATTTTAAAAATAATACGAAAAATTTTCTTAGGAAAAAGCGACTTTCAACAACTAAAAGTGCCAAAAATCGAAGAAAAACGAGAATCAAAAAGAACCAATGAAACTATCGATATCAACCGTTTGTTAGTCCCTATAGATACCAAACCCGTGCACAAATTGTACGGAAGCACTAAGCACCTGTTTGCAAAGCAACTTTCCATGGATGTCACGGAGGAGACGCCGTTTTTGCAGTCTACGAATTCACTAACAAGTAAGTATGTAAATAAAAAGTTTTTATCTGAACACAATAAATTTTTTAATACGATTTTATTTAGTTCTGTGGTATAATTTTATCTGATGTAGGTTTTCAAAATAGAGCTTGTGCTTATTTAGTAACATGACAGAAAATCGTGGGACCAAGCGCTACAAAGTTTTTAAGCTGACATGTATACTGGGTTCTAGTTAGTTATACAAGTTCTAGAGTATTTGAAATTCAACTTAAAAAAAAAAACCTTGGACACATCTATTTGAATTTGCCTTCTTCTTATCTGTAAAAAAAATCTAATGTAAAAAAATTGCTCAGCCCCATATCTCCCGTAAAAAAAATTCTAGGATATGGCCCAACGAGGGGTGAAACTACTTGTAAAATTTGGACTTATTTTAGAAGTAAGTATCTCACGAACACTAGTCGCTGGATTTTTAAAATATTAACATGTTTGTAAGGGTATTTAAAAGACCTTCAAAATCACCTGAACCACTTTTCCCATTTAAATTCGGGTGGTGAAACTCACCCCTCGAACGATTTGTGCCCTACGAAAATACCAATATTGCCAATGAGTGCGTCCTTTGAATAATGAAATGGAGGTGTCCAAGGGTTTTTTTTTTAAATCCAACTTTAAATTGGTATATTACAGATCAACTTTTTAAATTTTAAAGAATGCGAATGCGATCGCCGCGCTAGTTAGCAGTTACGGTTTTTTAAACTCTCCAGTCAATTGAAACCAAACCCCACTTATATAGGATTGCCTTTCATTTCTAGTGATGGCATTAGCAGCAGTAGTAGAATACCTGCTTCACCAGATAAAATTATTTTTACCTTTTAAAGCGGAATTAAGTACAACAATATTTTATTATAATTAAGGGTTTAACTTGCCCTCATAATTTCCTACAAAAATATATTTGATATTGACAACGCGGAATTATTAAAACTCTGAGTTCAGGAGACTTGTGATGGCTAGTAAATAAGTGTCAAAAAAATCTTATTCAACCCTTAGTTGGCACCACGCACCGACAAGGACACTAATTCCGAGTTTTCAATTAAGAATTATACTTATTATGGGTTGTTTAGTAGGACACAGGACAAGGACACTAATCCCGAGTTGTGAAACCAGAACTATAGGTACTAATTCCGAGTTTTTTAATAGAAATGTCACTGATTGCAAAATGTAAACAATGTAAACTTAGAATTTTAGTAATTTCGAGTTTTCAATTCAGAATTACACGAGTTGTGAGATCAGATATGTTGAAGATTATAAGTGACCCGCCGTGCTTCAGTTTCAGATAATGATAAACCCAACCTAAAAGACAACAAAAATTTACCGAAACACGACAGTCAAGAAAGCGTGCAACGGATTATTAAGGAGCGCCGGAAACTTGATGAAAATTTAAAAGAAATCGATCATTTTGACATATTCGATGTCAACGGAGCTAGCGATGAAAACTTGGTCGATGAAAACAAATTAGACGATGGCAAAAGTAGTGATAAATCCTAAAACTTTGGTATTTAGTAGTAAGGGTAAAAATTCATTTAAGGTCTCAACAACAGATTTTGACAACTAGGCAGTAGCCTTAATCTATCCAAAATCGGTCGTTTAGAGTAATAATTATGGCAACACTAACTTTAAAATAGTAGGTATACGGTTCTTTCTGTTCAAGTTAATTCGGACTACTTCTTTGACAATGACATTCATAATTCCATTTAATTTATATTTTTAAATGTTAAACGGTGGCTGTCGTAAAGGTAATGGATGGGGCTCTTATCGACATGTACCTATGTATTTTCTTGGGTTTTAAGATGGCGGCCAAAAAATACATGTGGATAAGTCTTGTTGATTACACTGAGAAAAAAATATAGACAACGCTGACAATTGAGTTGCCAGAACTTAACATCTGGGCTACGCCAACCCTATCTTCGGGCTAGTAAAACTCATGTAATCCGATCGTTGGACTGCCGCATGCCGTAGCCCAGATGTTGAGTTCTAGGGGTGTCCTAGCCCAGATTTTGAGTTTTAGGGTTGCCCTAGTCCAAATGTTGAGTATCGGCAGAGCAGTTGGAGACAATAACGCAGACCTCAATTTTTTTTCTCAGTGTGCCTATACACATTTTCAAAAGTTAGGTAAAAAATTATTTTTTCGGTTTTTTGGGGTCCAAAAAAAAATTGCAGAGTGGCCACTGCAGGGAAAAACTAACTTTTAATAAATATAAAGTATCGTAAAAAACTCATTTGAAAACCTCTTTGCACACTCGCTTGACTTGTGAACCTCACCTTCGGCTCAGTTCACCAACATATCTCGCTCGTCTGCAAAGAGTTATTTTCAAACCTTATTTTTTAATATAGAGGGTGTAATCGATATGATAGTCATTATTTAAATGGGTGATAGGGGAGGGGGGGGGGAAACATGCAAAAAAGTTCAGATAAAATGGACGCCAAAACTTAGTGGTTTTGGAGATATACGGCTTTAAAGTTAAAAACAGTTTGGCAACAATGCGCTTTTAGGTCCGAGAAAATTAAAGGAGATCTCATGATAGCGTGGCGCGGCGCGGCGGGCTGCAGCGTAAATATCAACCTATCACCTTTTTTTTCACATCTTACAAATTATTAATTATTTAAAAATAGTAAAAAGCAAAGCAAAAAGATAAATGTGTACTTACCGAAAATTAATTTTAGCGCCTTGTTTGGTTGTAAAAATTTATTTAAAAGTCCTTTTCGGTATCGAAATAAAGTTTTGCTTTGAAAAGCATTTTTTAATTGTTTTTTTGGGAAACACTCAAAAAACACTTCTTTTAAGCACTTGTTTTGTACGCTTGTAGGGCACACTTCCTTTTTTTAATAACAATGACGCAAAATTTTCAAAGCTGTTTTTAATTTGTAAAAACTCTTTCAATTAATTTTTTTTTTAGTTGAAGAAACATTTAAAAACACTTTTTTTAAGCTTTGTTTATACGCTTTGAGACAAATTCCTCTTTTTGAATAAAAACACCTGTCACACAGTTTTTGAAACTGTTTTTAATTTATAAATACTCTTTTTTTATAAGATTTTTTTTTGGAAAACACTAAAAACACGCTTCTTTTAAGAACTTGTTTCTATACTTGGAGACACACTTGCATTTTTTTTTAATCTTTTAGTTTTTTTAAAACCACTGGACTTTTTTATTTTAATTCTTTAAAGCAATACATTTGAGCTTCAAGACTTGAGTTTCTGCGAGCTTCATTGTATACTTATAGCATGTCAGCGTATTCCTGATTGGAGAACATTCTTAATTCAGTTTAATTTCGCATCAAACTGCAAAAAACTCGCGAAAATAATGGCGTCAGGTACACTGTGCTATAGTAGCTGTACTGGATCGGAAGTCAGAGAGGCGTATGCAGCGAATTGTGTTGTTGCCAAATGTTTTTTAAATCTTTAACTCAAAGGAAATGATTATTATTTTTTTTATTTATTTTTTAAAATTTATTTTAAAGTTTAAAGGAAAAATTTATTATTGTAAAATATTTGTAAAATTCTGATAGATGTAAGCATCTACATTTTTCAACTTTAAAGTCATTTGGACAAAAATCTGTTGAGTTTTGCCCAATAAGTCATATGAACTTTTTGACTTGTTTTGACCCTCCCTTTCATCAGTTAAAAGGATGACTATGGTATTGTTTACACCTTGTATATTATCAGTGGCGTAGCCAGGGAGGGGTTTGGGGATCAAATCAGGGGCCCCAAGGAGAGCATAGCTCCCCACTTTTTTACCATTTACTCCAGTTTGTGACGTGTGTTTGGTGTGATGTCTTAAATTTTAAAAATTTTGCCTGCGGTGCTATGACATCATTAATTTTAAAATTTTCATCTGCCACGCATTTATGATTTGGCAACAAATCTATATACCCCACCTCCACCCAGCCCTTCTTGGCATCTAACCCAATCTACTTTTTGAAAAATATTTTACAAAAAACCCAGGAGATCAAAATTTTTAAAGAATTTTTTGTTTTCTGTGAAAAATAAATAAATAAAGGTTCGTGGCATATCGGACATAAATTTTGCTTGCCAATTCAGTACAACCTTTCTTTTACTGTTAAAATTTTGTTTAATTTGAGGCAATTTTTTATCAATATCATTTAAAATACAAGAGCAAGGTGTCGTTGGAAATGCAATTTTATCTAGTATAAGATCCAGAGAAAAGCGGAGCCTTTTTTTGTATATGTCAGTAACAGTGGCGTATCAAAGTTTTGATACACTGAAATTTTCTAGTTAAGAAAATCGGACTACGCAACTGCAAAACTTTAATTATCTGATATAATTTAGGTCATTGCTCTTAGATCAACCCTGTCAAATTTGGTACTCGTAGGATGAGAAATCTTGATGAAAATGCTAAAAAGGAATATGCAAGAAATTATTCAAATTGGCATAATTTTTGCTTGGGTCTTTTCAATTTTTCTGGTAGAAGAAGTGCTTTAAGCTAAAATATTATTATTTACTTATTGATAGAGAATTAAATTTGCAACATTTTTCCCATTAGTCACTTTTGACAGTCTGTCACCGTTTAAGAGTTATCCAAGAAAAACGCTATCTTGGAGGTTAGAAATGACAGTTTCCGAGGGGGTAGGACTGGGACTTACTTGTTAAACGGTGGACTTTCCTAAGCTGGTTAATGCAAAAAAATTTTAGGCCCTAATTTTTTCCTCTATTTTTCCTATGTAGCCTAACCTATTAAAAAAAATATATTTAATATTTTTTACTTGCAAATGTCTCGCGAACCATTAAAGGAACCATAGACATGCAAGATATTTTTGGAAAGAGATATTTATTATTATAATTTTATAATAATATATATTTTTACATAACAATTACAAAGGTAGAGTTCGCACCTCCTTACTGGGCGAACCAATTAAGGGGCAGCGCTCTTCCACTTAACCTTTTCTTTACTTACTGATTAATTGATATAACCTACGACGAGAATATGGCTCCATTTAAAAAAAGGTTAGTTTAGATAGTTATCGAGATATAGGGGTCCAAATATGGTCAAAATATAATGTGTCACCCTGTCCTCATTTCACCTTTATACCCCCAGAAGGAATTTTTAATAAAGAAAAAATGCAAAAATAAAATCAAAACTGGGTTGGTTTAGGTATAGCGCCGCGAGCAATTTTTTTTTTGCTGTATAAGCAGAAAATATTTTAAAAATGTTGATCACTTTTAGATAGCTGGCCAAGAGAGGCTGGTTTGGGGTGAGAACTAGTCTCAGTTCAAGATTTGTTGCTAAAATTAAGTAGGCAATATATATATATATATACATGCTGTCCCAAAAGTCTTAGTCCCAATATACTTTGAGAACTTCAATAAGAGGCGAATTGGAAAAAATCTAGAGGAGCCGTATTGTAGCCCCTTTTTCTGGGGCGGCCTGGGGGCGGTATGCTAAAAAAAGTTAAATGGAAACACATATCGAGTTGCACCACATTTTAATGATCTACTAAAATGCTGCGTCCAACTAAGGAGGTCACTTTCAGCAGTTTTTGTAATTTAATTTAAATAACGTTATGGTGTGGCCTTTACAATAATCCATTATTAATGTTAATGATTTTAATAACTAGTTTACCCTGAATGACTTTTGATGGCAGTGACATACATCAATAATATTGATGACAGTATGTAGCATTTTTAAGGATCTTTAAAATGAGGTACGACTCGATAAGCCGCCGGTAAAACCGCCTCAGAAATAGTGAAGGTGATACCGCCCCTCTAGATTTTTTCCATCTCACCTCTCAATGAAGTTTCCAAAGTATTTTTATAATACCTCAAAAGCTTTTGGAGATTTAAGGGGGGATTTTTTATTATATCAAATTATTCCCAATAACTTTTGACAGGAGTGACAGACGTCAATACTATTGATGTTGGTATGCAGCATTTTTAGAGACTTGTAAAATGAGGTACGACTCGATAAGCGATTTTAATTAACTTTTTTTTGGTAAAACCGCCTCAGAAATAGTGAAGGTGATACCGCCCCTCTAGATTTTTTCCATCTCACCTCTCAATGAAGTTTCCAAAGTATTTTTATAATACCTCAAAAGCTTTTGGAGATTTAAGGGGGGATTTTTTATTATATCAAATTATTCCCAATAACTTTTGACAGGAGTGACAGACGTCAATACTATTGATGTTGGTATGCAGCATTTTTAGAGACTTGTAAAATGAGGTACGACTCGATAAGCGATTTTAATTAACTTTTTTTTGGTAAAACCGCCTCAGAAATAGTGAAGGTGATACCGCCCCTCTAGATTTTTTCCATCTCACCTCTCAATGAAATTTCCAAAGTATTTTTATAATACCTCAAAAGCTTTTGGAGATTTAAGGGGGGATTTTTTATTATATCAAATTATTCCCAATAACTTTTGACAGGAGTGACAGACGTCAATACTATTGATGTTGGTATGCAGCATTTTTAGAGACTTGTAAAATGAGGTGCGAATCGATATACCAAATTGATCCCAATAACTTTTGGAGTGGAGGAGTGACAGAGATGTCAATAAAATTGACGTTAGGATAAAGCATTTAAGGAGACCATTAAAATGTCGTGAAACTCGATATGTGTTTCTATTTAACTTTTTTTAGTATGCCGCCCCCAGGCCGCACCAAAAAAAGGGACGGGAATTCCGCTCCTCTAGATTTTTTCCATTTCGCCTCTTTTTGAAGTACCCAAACAATTCTTACAATTTCTCAAAAGCTTTTGGAGATATAGGAGATATAATACCTCAAGAGCTTTTGGAGATTTAAGGGAGGACTTTTTAATATATCAAATTATTCCCAATAACTTTTGACAGAAGTCAAAGTGTTAAAATGAGGAGCGACTCGATGTGTGTTTCCATTTCATTTTATTTTTTGTAGTATGCCACCCTCCAGGCCGCCTCAGAAATAGAATTTTTTTCAATTTTGCCTCTCATTAAAGTTCTTAAAGTAGTATTATAATATCCCAAGAGCTTTTGAAGATATAGGGGGGGACTCAGACTTTTAAAGTTTTAAATGCTGTTGATAAAAACTAGACTAAAATTGTAATAACCAATGACGTTACAGCGCCGCCCGCCTGCAAATTTTTTAAAAATATAAGCTTAAAAGCAACTTTGTTATTTTTAATCAGCTGCAAAGTGTTTTTTTTCGATTTAAAGATAATTTTGGCTGCTTGCTACCTTTTTTGTTCAGATTCGTAGTTTTTAAAGTATATTTTTGTGATATATTAGATAAAGAATGCCAAAAAATAG
Source organism: Oxystoma pomonae (assembly GCA_963921995.1). Lineage (NCBI taxonomy): Eukaryota > Metazoa > Arthropoda > Insecta > Coleoptera > Brentidae > Oxystoma > Oxystoma pomonae. The sequence continues at coordinate 49,638,467 of OY998168.1, forward strand.
TAACTTAACCAACAGGTGGCTAAAACAGTGCTTCTTTTAAAAAGCGCCCATTTAAAGAACGAGCATCTATAGCAAGTCTTATATTGGTTGTGGCTTTTTCATGAAAATTTTCACGATCTAAATGAAAAAATTAACATACTGAAGTAAATTAAGGCTCCTAAATTAAAAACGTCAAAAATCTGTCATTTACTTCTAAGATGGCAATTATCGGTTTAGCAATATGATAGGTGTTTAGTTTGAATAAACTTTCACCTCCCTATTGTTGATTTTTCAAAATTTATTTATTTGTCGACCAATAAGAGCCGAGATACAAAAAGTGACAGACGTATATAAGCATGATTTAAGTCCCACAAATCCAGTTTTAAGTTAGTTTTGGTCTATTCCACAATATGCATTTTTAATTCTCTCTACAAAAATTCACAGATTGACTGCCCCAAAACGGATTAGAAAAATCAAGCGATGTTGAATAGAGAAGAAAAAAACTCTTTAAAAAAGTTTCAAGTGATCCCACTTACACTTAAATAAACTAAATTCGATAAAATGGTGTATTTTTCACATTATTTGAAAAATACTTTTTTTTTCTTCGTTTTAGATGGGTTTGTTTTAAATGGATTCAACGAGCCTACTTTACGTCAAAAGTTACAAAAAATACAAACATATTTATTTTTATTCCCAACTCACTACTCAAGTTTATTACAGGGAATGTAAAAAAATATATATATATATAATCATAAATATACAACCTTAATAATAAAAATAGAATGTAAAAACTGATAAGCCATGTTGTTGGTTTTCTATAAAGTATTTTTTGGTTTAAAGTTTAAATTTTGTAGGATTTTTAAAAATTTTTATTTCATTTGAAAGATTTTTATACACCATCGTGTAAAATACTTTTTTCCAAAATTACTATTAATCCTAATGGCTTGAAAGTTGTTATGTCTTGTGAAATGATTATGTGTTTTATTTGATCTAACTAGTTTTATCTTTGAACCTTTGTTTTCAGTATTCCTTAAGTTGATCAAGGTAGATGATTTTAATTTATATAGATGTTCTACTCATATCTAAATATTTATTGCGTTTATATAAATTTACAGTAGGTTCTAAATATGGTAATCTATGCATACATTTTATTAATTTGCAGAGCCCCATTTGGATATAAGATTGTGATTTTGAATAAATAAGGAAAAAATACATATTTTTCAAATATTTAAGATGAATCCAATTTCTAATTTTATAAAAAATTACAATTAATTGGCTGAATATATCGGACCACCTTCATAACAGTTTTATCAAAATTACTTTTTACAGAATTCTTTTTCTCTAGATTCAGGAGTAGGAAATAGTCAAAGTTAAATAAAGACTACTTGGAGCCAGTATATAATTTAATTTGACTTTTAAATTACTGTTGCCAAAATTTTTTAATAAAATTCCAAAACATGTATTTTTTTAGACTGTAAATAGTAATGTAAAAAAAGTTGTCCTTTATTTTTACATATCTTTAACTTTTAGTCGTCTTTTTGTGTATATTTGTTCTCTTTTAGTTTAGTTAATACTTAAAAAAACTCCTAGGAATTGTGGATAAACATGTCATTGCAACAAAAGCGATATTTTCTAGTAATAGGTAGTTAGGTACTTATATAAAAGAATTACTCTACACCATTAAAACTAAAAAAAAAACATAGAATTTTCGGCAGAAATATTACAAAATAACCAAAAATGTATTGAACTCAGGATTAATAAAAAATACTATTGTCATTGGTGGAAGAAAAACAATCAAAATTTTTCGACAAAATTAGCAAAAAAACTGGAATTTTTAACATTAAACGAATTGTATTTTGTAAACTATTAGATAGACCGAAATGGTAGAGTAAATTACTCCTATGTATTTTATCTTAAAAAATATTTTAATAAAAGAAATATTTTAGTCAAGAACCCCGCATACTTTACAAAGATAAATTAAACGACCGTAATCTTCATTTTTGGGTGATTCTTCATGTAAAAAATGCGGATTCGCGTATATATTTTGTATATCTTCTTGATTTATGATTTTTTCTTTTTAAAACCTTGTGGGGGCTTTTAAGCGTAAAATATTTTAAATAATCTCAGTTTTTCCTCGAAAATACCACGATATATTTAACACGGTATGCTAATATTTATGATCAATTCCGTCGGTTTTAGCAAATCGAAGTTTTATAATTTAATTATAATATTATTAATATAATTTATTTGAAACCGTAAAGAACAGAAATGTTCTTGTTTCGCTTACCCTCCCCAATAAATACGAATTGTACGATTTAATTGAGAGATTGCTGCTATGATACCAACACACAACATGTTCAGGTACCCGTACCGGTATTTTTTATAATGATATTTCAAAGCAAAAATTTATTTTGTCGTTTTGAAAAAATTATTTGTGGCAAAATGCGGTGTTTTTGGATGTAAGATGCGTTAAAACTCCTTTTGAGTATGTCCTTTTGAGCACATTTTTAGCATATGCTTGGTACATACTATTTAAGTATATGCTATTAAGGATATCCATAGCAAATGCTATGAATGTACCATTTGAGCAGGTCCTTTTGAGTACATCTTTAACCCATGCAAAGAATATATCAATTTTAAAACCTTTTTTTAGTCAGTTTAGCGCACATGCTATTCTGGTACCGTAAAAGAACATCAAAAGAATGAAGTTCTAAGTATTTTCTTGGTATATGCTAAGGATATACCACTAAATAAGATTACTATTAGAACATATTTATCATATGCAAAGTATATTTCATTGAAACGTTATTATTTGGTCCTTTTAGCGCACATACTATTCTGGTACTGCAAAACAATCTCAAAAGAATACGCTTCTAGTATTTCCTTAGCATATACCATTAAATAAGTTAACTTTTAGAATATCTTTAGCATATGCAAAGTATATATCACTTATTGAAACATTATTTGGTCCTTTTAGTGTACAAGCTATTCTGTTACCGTAAAAGCAAAACATCAAAATAATGTTATTCTAGTATATATGCTATATAATGAAATATCATTAAAGAAGGTTACTTTTAGGACATCTTTAGCATATGCAAAGTATATACCAATAATGGTACAATATTAAGTAAATCTATATGCACGATACAATAAAATCAAGAGCCTTTAATTCAGTGCACTCATAAAACCATCCCAAGTGAAGTGTCTACTTCCACCAAACGCGAGAATTCTCTGATTAAGTAGACCAATAAGAATCATCCAAAACGCTTATATTCCGCGGTTTCAACCTATTTCTAAGCACATGGTACAGTGGATATAGCTTTGGTCTCTCAACCTGTAGGTTGTGTGTTCGAACCCCGTCGGCGAGTCTCTCTTTTTTTTTATTATTTGTTTTTATTTTTTTTTCTTAGGGTGTATTGTGATAGGACATGGTTTTTAGAGCTGAAAAATTTAATTTTTATTAAAGCCATATTTTAGGAGTTAACGGTGCTAAAGATGACCCGTTGCTATATGTGCTAAGCACATGGCAATCATCTGATAAGAATATCTATTAGTACATCCTAAGAACCTTCATAGCATGTAATTAGGGCGGAATTTAACCTATTCTTAGCACATGCCAAATATGTAACAATGTTAGTTTAGAAATCCTTAGCATATATATCTTATTTCTTCTTGAGGATATTCTATGCACGTGCTAAGGATGACAAATTGCTATGTGGAGAATTATGACAAATTTACAAATTACGTTAAATACTTCAGATTTTGAGAAAAATAATGGATAATAATTACCTGTCAAAGTAACTACAAAATAAACTCAATAAATTGTAACTATTATTTATTTTGAATCTGAACTTTTTTTAGTACGGCCATGATGGGTAATTTAAGGCCTAAAATATTTTAGCTCAATTTATGCGGTAACGATTTTTTTATCGGATGTTTTTGTAGGTTTTTCACATATTAAGCCATACTTTTAGCAACATTTTATAGTTTTCTCTTTTCACTCACTTGTTTAAAAAAAGTACTGCCAAAAAGTATTTTTTCTCTGAAAATATTATCTGAAAAATGAATAATATTTAAGGATGTTGCCGACATTCTTGATAAAAATTTATAAATTTCTGTTTTGAACAGAAATTGTAAATATTTAATGGTAAAGCCATGATGACCCCTAAAATAATTTTCTTAAATACCTGTTAAATTATTTTTAGATCTGCTAAAATACACTTTAGCAGGACACGTTTTTTAGTAAATTTAAAGACTGTAAAGGACTTTGATTGAAAGAAATTAATACCACCTGATATTTTACACACTTTACGCTTTGAAAAATTATATTTTTTGCTGTTTTTTGGATAAAAATGGCAAAATAAAAATCATATGCACGACACCACTAAAGATGACAGACAGATGACATAACAGACATTTTTAGTAAACAATTGCCCTAAATTATGGCCATCTTTCTCTGAAATACTTTTTTATAGCCTGCATGATGTCTCTCTTCAACAACCTTAAATATTTTTGCACGTCATTAAATTATCTCTCCATCTACCTCTAAAATTCTGCCTAAATATTTTTCATTTTAATAGAGAAAAAATGTTTTTGGCAGTACTTTTTTTGAACGCCTAAAAAACAGTGAAAACGTAAAAAATTTAAGTGTTTTATTCTATAAATCGATAGTTTGGAAAGAAAGCTTTAAAATGTGAGCAACATCATGGCATAAAAATGTGAAAAACATAGTAAAAAATTGCTTTATCAAAAACCTTACCCCTGAAATTATGCTAAAATATGTTAATCCTTAAATTACCATCATCGTGGGACATAAGGTAGGATTAATTCATTTTAATCAAAGTTATCTACAGTCTTTACAAGAACCCAGCCATTTTTTTAATGTGGGATCTGTTTCGGTTAAATTTTTGTTTATATTTTAATATGTTATAGAGGGGTCCCAATGAGCAATTTTCGTCATGAACACTTTCTCCAATATGTAAAGGGTGAGCTATAAATTAGACTTATTTACAAAAATTGCCGTTTTTTACTAAACTTAACCTTCGTTTACGACAAAACTAAAGATAGGATAATAATGGTTTCTGCAGATCTGATTCAACATGTAACGACCTACATTTTTGATATTGGTACTAATGTCCGTATATGTACAGAGTAAGTGAAAAAATCGAGCAAAAAATACGCCTGAAATTGCTCAAAATTCCCCCACATTTGACGCTTGGAGGAACAGCGAAAAGAAAATGGTTTTTGATACCTCAAAAAGGAGAGATAAACTTTTAAATATCTACAGAGTACGTCAAAACATACGAAATACGCTTTTTTAACCCTTTCAAATTGTCCTTACAAAGAAACTACTAATCAGGCAACACGTATTTATTTGTAATGTTCTTCTACGGACCACAAATAGCTATTTTCCTAACAAGTGCGGAAAATCGATTTTTTCCCCACGCAACTGCCGTTGACGGAACGACGCGCAGCGGAGTTCTGTCGAGCAGTTAAGTGCGGAAAAAAGGTTTTCGCACGTGTTAGGAACAATTGTTTTTCTACTCGCTTGACTTAAGTATTAAATTAACTATATAAAAGGAATTTTTAAAATGCTACTCTTTATATATCGTGAACAAAATGTTTACCTAACACAAAAAATATTTTTTTTTTAAATATAGCAATATATTTACTTTTTGATTTTTGATTTAGTACGGAAAAGTACCATAAACTTAACTAACCGCAGGCAAAATAGTGCGGAAAAGTGAATTTTCCGCACGCTAGTAGAAAAAAACATTTTTTACCTTAATTTTGGGTATCGTATACAACAAAGACATTTAACCAAGAAGACCCATCGAGTCATTCAGGATTTTGAAAAAACAATTTTGTTAGCTTTTGAATTTATACAGAGTACGCCAAAAAGAGGTTAGGCACTCGCGAAATACGCCTTTTTAATTTTAATTACTTCTTACAAGAAAACCACTAGCTAAGCAACGGAATTATTTTCCTCTTTTGAACGTTTACAGAGTGGGCAAAGAAAGGCACTTTCATTTTCCAAAAATCGCTCATTTTGTACGCATCCTTTTTAGGGTATCAAAAATAATTTTTTCTTCGCTGCTCGTACAGGCATCAAATGTGTCTCTAAAATAAGGGATTTTGAGCAATTTCAGGCGTATTTTTTGGCATACCCAGTACATATACGAACATTAGTACTAATATCAAAAATATAGGTCATTATTTATTGAATCAGATCTGCAGAAACCATTAGTATCTCATCTTTACCCAAGTAGCACAGGACGTCCTCAATACGTCTGATTTAGGTCTGAATGTCCTGGGTCCGAAGCGGACGTCCTATGGACGTCCAATTAAGGACCAGTTGAGGATCAAAATTTTACATCTTTAGGGCGTCTTTAGGAATTATTTTTTGGTAATTATGCATGGTTTTATTTTGTATGATTTGACTTTTAGAAATTTCACCTTATAAATATTTTATGAATGTACTCATAAACTTTTACTATTATAATCATTAGTTTAATATCCCAAATATGTCCTGGAAACGTCCGATTACAAATTTGCTAAATACGTATTAAAATGCAAAAATGTCCTGGAACTGTCCCAGATATTTCTCAGATTTGTCCCTAGGGACGTCTTAAACCGACATCCTCAAGACGTACTGGAGCGTACGTCTTATATGGATATCCGGTTTTGTATCAAAAGATGTCCTAAAGACGTCCTTAGGAAAGTCCTAAAATGGACGTCCGAATGTCATGAGCGGACATCTTTGGTACGTCTTTGCGCTACTTGGGTAGTTTTGTCGTAAACGAAGGTTAACTTTAGTAAAAAATGGCCATTTTTGTAACTTTAAGTCTAATATCTAGCTCACCCTGTACATATTGGGGAATGTGCCCATGACGAAAATTGCTCATTGAAACCCCCTCTATATCGTACTACAATATAAAAAAAAATTAACCGAAACAAAAATGGCAGGGTTCTTTGTTTTTATGTTAAAATCTAGTTTTGTTTTGTATGATAAAAAAGTAGTAATAAATTAAACGTGCGGCCCAAAATACCATAAGGACTAATTAATACCTTGTCCACATGAGTTGGTATCGGTTCAAACAGTGAAGTCACGCCGAGATGCGCAATATCATACCGTGTTAAGTATATCGTGGAAAATACTACAATAAATATTACAGGGTTAATCTCAAAACATCTAACAAATAAGCAAAAAAGCTTACTTAACGTAGGATTAAGTTTTAGAGAGGTATGGATGTACTTAAATTGAATTAAAAAGAGACAATCTAAAATTAAAAGTAAATTAGAATAAGATAGTCAAAGAGTAAGCATAGATTTGTTGCTAGTATTTTAAAACTATCGTTTGTATAATCCATAGAATTTTAAATTTAAGTGGCGTCAGAAAACGATTTTGACGGTTGTAGTGGGTGATTTTTGTATCAACGCACATTTGGCGCCACAAAATCGTACAACTGCAGGTCTAATATATTTAAATTTTGATAATTGCGGTGATTATTATAATATTATTATTATAACTGACAAAACAAGTCCACCATGGCAAATGGGTACTCTTTTAGAAAATTGATCACTTGCTGAGGTGTGCCGTTCCTTCTTTTTGATACTTTCTTCCATTTCGACCAATTGTGGCCTTGTTTCATCCATAATAATCCGCTATTTGATGAACCGACCAACCATCTTCTAATTTTGCCAAAATTTGGGACTTTTCAAATTCGGTTAGTTGAGGCCAATGACAACAACAAAACAGGACAGCGACATTATCAGTGGGATTTACTACGATCTAAAATAGTACCCCTCACAGATATAAATATTTACACCTGTGTGGGGTACTAAATTTTAAAACCAAATTTAAAAAAACACTTACCCATACAGAAAGGACAAAAAATTATTCATTATTTTGTATTATTATTGCAAAATACCATTAAAAACAGCTTTTTTGCTAAAAATATACCATATTTTAGGAGAAAATGCCCTAAAACGAATTTTTTTTGACAGGCTTCAAAATGGCATATGGTGAATACGCAAAAATTTGGCACATAATAGCTTCATCATCTGTGTTTGAGTTTATAAAGTTGGTGAGTTTTTAGACCACCTATGGGGGGTGGTTTAAATTTATAGCCCCCAGAAAGGATTGTTTTGTGGCAATTGGTAATAAGTTCGTTTAAAATTTCCCTAAGTAACCGTTTTTACAAGAAGTAATTTACCTTATTTAATATCCTAAGTTGTTTATTAATCAATAAAACACCTCCAATTTTGTCCAGAAAAACGCCATATTTTCAACGCGTTTTCAGCACAAAAAATATATTTATGAGGGCACTACGAGGCAAAACAAACATAAGTGAAGGTCACTGATTATGCACGAAAAATATACCAAACAAAAAACCCAAAACAACTATATTAATTTATTTACAAATTGAAAGTAAAACATTGAGGTTATCTAAAAGCTCAGTCAAAATAACTTTCCTTACTCAAAGCCCACTTAATGTAAAGCTGTAGCTTTCATCATTAGAGGTTGGTGCAAGCCAAGGTAGGTGCAAGCAGAGGTAAAAGATCCGAACTCGCTGTTTGTGATAGAACGCAGCGCTAATATTGTTAAACTGACATTTCGACAGTGACAGAAATGTAAAAAACACTTGCATTTAAGCTTTTTAATACATTTCATGAATAAAAACACCTTTTAAATAAATACAAAATTAATCTACTCCTTATTTTATTATCACCCATCTAAATCATTGTGTGACATCAAGTATTAATTGGAAAAATCAATTATCAAGGGTAAGTTTTAATTAGAGTGACATATAACCTCAATTTTAATTTGTTCTACAGAGTTTTTACTATTTTCTTTTCTTCTAAATTGAAACTTTCTTCTTATATCCAACAAAAGATTGTGTTAAGATGATTATTCAATTATTAAAATGTTTCTTATAATTCAAACTGTGTCCAAAACTCAAGAAGGGTTGGTTTAAAATGCTTAAAACCAAAAATTTCACTAAAACTTAGGACCGTTTTAAAATAGACTAAACCCTTTTAGTAAATCCCACCGTTAAGGTTTTAAGGTCCATAATACGCCATATAAAATTGGCGTACGCATTTTATGTGGTGCCAAGTGTATCCCGCCGTAACTTTTTTATTGTTTTCTGCCAGTTGTCACTAGGTATATTTTTTCATTTTTCAGTTCCACAAAAATTACTTTTTTAAAAAATTGTAATGCCATCCTTCAATTTTCATGATTAATTTGTAAAAATTTTAAGGGCAAATATCTCAAGTTTATTTCAGAATCAAAAAAAAATTTCGTGGCTAATAAAAAAAAAATTTTGACAGCTGTCAAAAAATTGGTAAATTAAAACAATAACCAATGGTTTAACAATCATTTCAGTTTTTGTCTTATTTCTACGACAAACAATTGAAAAGATATGGTGAGGTACGTTAATTTTTTATAAATACAGAATCACTCTTTACAAAAAATCTGCCTCTGTTTCTCTCAAATCTGACGAGCAAGAAATGGGATTGTATTATCTATTATACAGTCTTACTACGACTACAATATGATAACACAAATAATTTTCTTCTCTGTCGTGTATTATGGTAGCTTTATCCATCAATTAAGCAGTAATTAATCTACTGTTAAAGGAATATTTTACATGGCCAGTGCCTTTCGATTGGATTTCACTGGGAGTTTGATATGTTATAGACCATCATCCTGATCAATTTGATCTTTGACCTCTTGATCCGGTCCAAAGTTTTTGAGATATGGAGTTTCAATGATGAACTTTCCGGTAAGTTTTTACGATGCTGACAAAAAATTGAAAATAAAATCACTGTTTATTTTTGTATTAAATTATAAAAACGTACTTAAGGCCACTGTACATTAGTGTTCTAAAGTATAGTGCATATAAAATTACTGAAAATGAAAGCGTGGATCTTTATACCTAGAAATCCTTTTTTAAAAAACACCAATTTTTAGTAAAAAATCAACAACAAATGGCTTGTTTACCCAAAATTTAATGTTAGCGAATTTAAGGTCAAATTTAAAGTTATGTTTACTAGTTAAATTTAAAAATTCTGATAAATTTTTGCTTAGTTGATAGCTAAAACCATCATTAGTGTTTTGATATGTCAAAGATTAACTCCTGTCCGTCAGCGTGTACAACTCTCACAGAATTTTCTGATTTTTTATTGAAATCGCCAAAGAAACCATTATGTGTAAAATTGACACTGACATTGCGAGTTATTTTCTGTATTTAAATGTCAGCCAACATATTGAAATTGGTCCGGAAAATTTTGAATGAACAGTAGGTAACCTTTCTAAATCCGTACTTCCGAGCAAGTTTATTTAGTCACAAAACATACAATTTATTAATGTATTGTACCGGGTGGGCCAAAAAAAAAGCGGACAAAATGTTTTCCGTGATAACTTTCGAACCATACCACCGATTTTAATGCAACAAACTGCTCTTTGCAGGGAATTGAGTAAGACTTTGAGTAAAAATATTTTTTTGTCCGCCATCTTAAAATCTAAGATGGCGGAAAGAAACAAACTTTACCCTTTAAAGAGCCACGTTTATTCTTATGTTACTGAAGATTTTTGGATATTTTTATGAATTCGTAAAAAAGCTCTATTTCTCCCACGCAGAACGAGGTGCGAATCATTAAAATCGGTTAAGTAATTCCCAAAAAAAATAAAAAAATTTCAATCAGTGTTTTACGGATTATGCGATTGCCGTCTCAATTCTGTCTGCATACATTTTCTCATAAATTCATTATTACTAAACCGATTTTAATTAAATAAAAATCCTCATAGCGAAAATCGACTGTTCTTTAACCACTGCTATTGAAATTTGCCGCCATATTGAAATCCAAGATGGTGGACAGAATCAAACTTGACCCTTCAAAGAGGCTCGACTTTTAAATATTTTTTTAAATTTGTACAAAAGTTCTGCTTTCACCACGCACAACGAGGTATAAATAATCAAAATCGGTTTGGTGGTTCTCCAAACCGTAACATAAGAATAAACGTGGCTCTTTGAAGGGTAAAGTTTGTTTCTTTCCGCCATCTTACATTTTAAGATGGCGGACAAAGAAATATTTTTACTTAAATTCTTGCTCAATTCCCTGCAAAGAGCAGTTTGTTGCATTAAAATCGGTGGTATGGTTCGAAAGTTATAACGAAAAACATTTTTTTCGGTTTTTTATGGCCCACCCGGTATATGTATTTTGTATAAAACGGGCCTAACGTCGTTTCACATAAATTAATAAATAGAAGGGGAATTTAAATCTAGCTGTGTTAGAAAACCTAATCGAGCGTCCTCTTCATTTTGGTATACGTTTGACAGATGTCCAATAAGTGGAATACTGATCACAAATGTAAGAGCTTTAAACCTCTGAACCTCTCAAAATATGGAGGCCTGGAAATCAATAGAATATTTATAGTTTTGCTCTGAGGTACAGAAACGAGCAGACATTTTTACGTGCACAGCCTTTGCAAGCCAAAGGAAGTCACTTTTTTGACACTTTTTTTGCCTTATGTACTACGTTTGGCCAATACCTTCTCCACATAGGCCAATCAACTCCTACCGTTTTAGTGTCCTTTTCTCGACCTTCGCCACCATATTGACAGAAAACTAATGGATTTTCTGTCACTTTTGAGTGAAAATGGCGGCGAAGGTGGATTAAAGGACACTAAATCGGTAGGAGTTGATCGCCCTGTATGGAGAAGGTACTGGTTTGGCATATACAGTAAAATTCCACTTCGCAGACATCCGTCTTACACGGACAGTTTTTTTTATGGCAACGTCCGACTGACTGTTCTATAAGGTGGGCCAAAAAAACCATACATTATTTTTTCAGCTAGTTTTGCTATCGTAAGATTTATTTTTATGATTTTAGCTTCTGCGAAAAGCTAAAGCTTTAGAATATATGAAAGTTTTGTCAAAATTGACATTTTATTAAAATACAAGATGGCGCATGATTTTTAAATTTCCTTATTTTTAACACCCTACGCCAAAATTTTATGTGAGCCACTGTACTCGATTTTAGACATTTGCCAAAGACACATCTTTGTCATGCACAGAGATCACTTCTAAAAATAGGACGCCAACGAAGTAAGTTGGGGTTTTAACCCTTTGTAAAACATAGGTCTAAAAACCGTTTTTGTTCTACTAGGGATTTGTTAAATCTGGTCCAATTCTTTAGATTTTGAGCTCTGCGGGAAGCTATTAAGGCTCTGGCCTTCAATACGCTATCTGTCAAATTTGACATTTTATTAAAAACATTGGCTTAGAAAAAAATTGACAGGAAAAAGTTTCAAAAGCATGCGCCATTACGGATTTTCATAAAATGTCAATTTTGACAGATAGCGTATATAGGCCAGAGCCTTAGCTTCCCGCAGAGCTCAAAACCTAAAAAATCGGACGAGATTTAACAAATCCCTAGTAGAACCAAAATTAGAGGTTTTTAGAGCCATGTTTTAGAAAGGGTTAAAGCACCACTTACTTCGTTGGCGTTGAGCTCTATTAGTTCTTGTCCGATTTCTAACTCTCTGTGCACGACAAAGACGTCTCTTTATTGCAAATGTCTAAAATCGAGGCGCACATTAAATTTTGTTGGGGGGGTGATAAAAATGATGAAATTTAAAAATCATGCGCCATCTTGGATTTTAACGAAATGTAAATTTTGACAAGTTTCATATAGTCTGAAGTTTTAGCGGTAGCAAATTACAGCCAAAAAAAATGTACAGTTTTTTTTGGTCCACCTCATATAATTCTGTTCTATCTCTTTTAGGCGGACACCCCTCTTAAACGGATACGTTCAGTCCATGAGATACTATAAAGGATCACAAGATAACAATAATAACTTTGAAAAACAAAGAAGATAGTAAAGAATATCAGGGTTGGTCCTGGGCAAGGCCAAAGGCAAAAAATCTAGTGCGCGCCCAACTAGCAATTTGTCGACGTCTCAACGTTGTGCACCGCGTGCCAACGTTGCGTCGCAACGTTTACTTTTACTCAAACACCACCCACTTTTGCACCAATTTGGTGGATGATTTTTTGGTTGAGTCAACGTCGCGATCGCGACTACAGTTGAAGTAATAGTTCAATGGGTTTTGGAGTACAATTATTTGTTCAAAATATTATTCATTACGTAAAATGATAAATACACTATTATATTATTAAAATAAAATGATATTCTCTCGGTAGTTTACTGTCAAATGTACAGTTCGTAGCTCTAAAAAACAAGCGCGCCCTCGACTAAGATGATTTTATGAAATTAAAAAAAAACATGATTTAAAAATCGCTTCGAAAATCCTCTAAAGATGTTGCTTAGGATTCCTAAGAACAAAATACGGATTTTTATATGCAAAAAGATCTTAGTTTATTGTAGAAAAAAGCAAAAAAATAATTTTTAATGTTTGTTTATAAATTAGCATACAATGGTTTTAACAATCAATCATGGCGGCACTTATTAGTTTCTATGACAACCAAAGGAGTCCCGTGTCTCGACTGCTTTAACTACTTAACTGTGTTTTGAACGGATCACCTAACTTAAAAGACGCGAACACGCCCCAATTTTTACCCAATCGAAATTGCTCCACATTTTGGCTTATTTCTGCTGCTCACTTAATTTCCGTCCTTGTTGTTTACACAGGACAGTCCTCTTTTTTCTGACACACTGGGGAATCACCTTCAATGACAGCTGTCACATGTCAAAATATCGAAGAATATTTATACCATTTGTTCCTTTTCATAGTGCAAAATGTTCAAACAAAACTAATAGAAACTTTACAAAACACTTCTTAGTTACTTTTACTGAATTAATTGACGTTTGTCTGACAGACACCAGTGCTCCAAAATTGGTTTGTTGCAAACATAACAGAAAAATTGGTTAGATGAAAACAGGCGGGCCCGCGTCTCCAACAAACCGGTTTGTAGTCGGCGCCTTCACAACTAAGAATTACTGTTAGTACAATAGACGGTCATAAATAGTTGTGATAAACGTTTAGGCGTCGTATAATAGTCGAGGTTGTAACTGTCGCCATGATAACTATTCTTTATCTGTAAAACAACGTTTAAAATTAGTGCAATTCTAATTTTTACAACTTGCACAACTAAAAATTGCTAGTTGGGCGTGCCTAACGTAGTCTGCTCGCGTCCAGAAGAGGTTTTGGCACTGCATTTTTTCCAGGCTAACTTGATTAGGAGTTATTATCGCTACGGCTTTTTTTCGAAAAATGCAAGGGCAGGGCCGTTATAGTATCTCATAGTAATATGGTTCGGTCGCTCCCGTTAGTGCCGCAGGGAGCTTTCTCTGTATATTAAATTTGTAGCATTTATAGTTGGTAAAAATATAGGATAGACCACAAAAAACCCGACTGTTTTGTTTTAACTTTATTTTAACGAAAAAAAAGTTTTGGAAAGTTAATTTTTGCAAATATGTCAAAAAATTATATTTATCAAAAATTATGCATCTTAAAAAAACCGTTGGGTTTTTTTGAGACACTTTGATATTTTTTTTTTTTGATACTGAAAAAAACTTCTATCGATTGTCTGTAAACCGATGTATCGTTTGATCAATTCTATTAAGAAATTAAAAAATTATGGGGTTTTCCGTAAACCAACTTCTTGCATAAAATGAAAACTGCTAATAATTTAAGTTAACCGGATTTCGCCAATTTTGTTGACAAGGACAATCTACAAATGCTAACAATACAGAGCTTCTTTTTCTAAATTTCAGAAAATGACATTTTGTGACGATCCAAAATGGCGGATCCAATCCGATTACATGTACATTTTAAAAAACCCGTTAGCTTTTTTCTTAAACCACTTTGTATATTTTTCTGCTATAAATAAAAATTACCGACTATTATCTGTTAACCCATGTATCATTTGTTAAAATCTATTAAGAAATAAGAAAAATATTGAGATTCTAGTGTAACACCTTTTTTGCATATTATAAAAACTTTACGTTAATTTTTTATTTTATGCATAAAAAGGTGTTAACCTAGAATTCCAATATTTTTTTATTTCTTAATAGATTTTAACAAATGTTACATGAGTTAACAGATAATAGTTGCTCCTTTTCAGTTATAGAAAAACAAATATACAAAAAGTTAAAAAAAAGCCAAAGGGGTTTTTTAAAATGCATCAAATTGTAAGTGTCACAAAATGTAATTTTTTGACATTTAGAAAAAGAAGCCTTATTGTTAGCATCTGTAGTGCCCTTGTCAGCAAACTTGGCAAAAAGATAACGAAATCCGGTTAACCTAAATAAAATTTATTAGCAGTTTTTATTTTATGAAGTTGGTATACGAAAAAAACCCATTTTTTTATTTCTTAAAAGAGGTTATCAAATGATACATCGGTTTACAGACAATACTTGCATAAAAAAATATACAGTGACTAAAAAAAAAATTCAACGGTTTTTTAAGATGCATAAAACTCTTGGACATCCATTTTGATTTTTTAGTAAATGTCATTTTTTGACATACTCGGAAAAAGTCTATTTCATTACCTTTCCAAAACTGTTTCTTGCTTTAAAATCCGACGAAAATAAAAAATTGGCAGTTAGAATAGAACAGTTCGGTTTTTCGTTTTTGTTTTTAAAAATAAAAATATAAGTGATCTGTTACTTAAAGTTTTGTCTCAGGAATACTGCGACTTTGAAGAAGAATCACAGAGTTTATAGTTTTCATGGAATGGCTGTGCAGTTGTAGAAAAAGATTGCAGCCCATGACAACGTTTGGCAC
This sequence comes from Oxystoma pomonae, assembly GCA_963921995.1. Taxonomy (NCBI): domain Eukaryota; kingdom Metazoa; phylum Arthropoda; class Insecta; order Coleoptera; family Brentidae; genus Oxystoma; species Oxystoma pomonae. Next base: position 49,654,200 of record OY998168.1, read on the forward strand.
TTCATTATTTGGTGTTTATTTTTTCTTTTAAATGCCGCAATAAAATTTAAGTGTGTTAGTTACTAAATAAATTATTGAACTGGTTATTGCAGTGGGGTAATTAATTGACCATATATGAGCTATACTAAAAATTTACACACTTTCCCTCGTAATTAAAACATCCTAACTGAAAATTTGTTAGAAATGAGATATTTGATGTTTTCCACAATTGAATTTTAAAAAAAAACCTTTTATATCCCAGTTCTAACAAATTATCAGTTCGGACGTTTAAATAAGGATTGCAGCACAGTGTTACATGATGAAACTCAATGCAGAGCAAGGGCGTCTTCAGACTTTTGGCCGCCCAGGGCAAATTTCTCAATCGCCGCTCTCATATGCCAGGGGCGGTCGCAGCTTTTTTAAGGGGGGCGGTTAGTGGGTACTGGGACTAGTGTATGTGCACTAGGTATATTTAAAAGTAACGGCCAAATCTGTGGACGGATCTAATCTTAATTCTTGATTTGTTGCCAAAACTTTGTCTTCAATGCGCTTCGACAAAACTATACTAAAAATGTAATTTTTTAAGTCTTAATGTAGTTTAATGATTTAAAAAAAAATGAGGTTGGATTAGCTACCAAGGCGGGCTAAATTAGGGTGGAATTTTAAGTTTTGTTAATAAAAATTATTTAAAATTAAACTAAAATTGTGACAATCATAGATTTAAAAAAGTGGATCGAGTTAATAAGGGAATCTTATACACTCAGATTTGGATTTGTTGCCCAAAAATTTTAGGGAAATTCATAAAAAATGCTATTTTTTATACGTTTTAAAATTGAATGGGACAAAATTGCCTAAAATTAATTAAACTAAAATTGTTACAATGTGTTAGCTACCTAAGTTGGGGTGGAATCTAGATCCATTTTTAGTTTAGTTACCAAAATCTTGTCATAAATGCGCCGCAGGTGAAAATTTTAAGAAAATGAAATGAAATTTAATAAAATAAGTATGATGCTTCTCCCCAGCAAAAATGAGACGGCTTCCGGCCGCCCCCAAATTCGACCGGCCCGGGCAATCGTCAGGGGCCTAAAGATGCCCCTGTGTGACATATACGGGGGTTTTATTTTTTTAACTGTAATACTTTTCCGCGCACGGTGACAGTTGCACGAACGACATTTGCGGAGTTCCGGTATGCCACCAAGGGCGTAAAACGCAGTTTACCCCATGTTAGGTACAACGTTTTTCCTACTTTCGTAGAGAAACTTTAATATCGATTGCACGCATAAATGTTTTCTTTTCAGATTTAGTGGTTGACAAGTTTATTAGTTGGTTTCCAACAAGTATTATACAAACATAACGCAAAGCACGATGTGAGGAAACTTGTACCCAGCAAACACATCTGTTACATTTAGATAGTATTTACGTAAATCTAAAGTCACAAAATTTACATCAAAAAATTTTCATAAAATTTGCGTAATATTTTCATAACATAACTTATGTTTATAAGAAGGGAACTTTGTGAATGGCGTTATGCAGAACATGAAAGTTACTTTTTACCTTGTTGTGACATTAGAAGTATATAAATATTATATACACAATATGACTTTAATTTTACAAAAATGTTACATTCCAATACATATTTATATATATTTGTTATAAATTTATATCGTATAGTTACATAAAGAGTACGTACCTTATTTACCTGACGTCAAGTTTACCTTGATGTTACTTGTAAAAGATATAATTATGTAAAAAAATTTACCCCAATTTTACCTTTCGATTTACTTTCTACCCACTAAGCAAGGTCTGTTACATTTTTTCAACGTTGAAAAAATGTAAAATTGGTGTAACTTTGTATACGTTAAGAAAAATGTTTAACAAAAGTAAAATGTAAGTTCACAGTTAACATTCTATGTGAAAGTATCGCTGATACACGAAAGAAGCACTAATTTTACGTTAATATTTAATCTTGGATTTAACAAGAAATGTAAAGGATAAAGTAACTGAAAAATAACATTATTTGAAGTTTAATAAATGTCACTGTCGAAATAAATTTGCTTATGTACAGTTACATGATATTACATAATATTGCAAGTTTATTAAATGTCAAATTTAAAACAAATTTGGTTCTTTATTGTGACATGACAAAATACAATATTGTAAGTTCATAAACATCAAATTTGAAACAAGTTTAGTCTTTTACTGATCACATGAAAGCAGCAGTATTGTGAGATCAATTAATGTCAACTTTAAAACCATTACGTGGTTGCTTATTGGAAAATGAATAAATACAATTGTAAGTTTTATGTAAAAATTCCAAAATTATAATGATATCAAAAAGTTTACTGTTTTTATGAAAATCCTGCGATTTTTTTGATAACTTCCCACAAGAAGGAAAATATATAAGTATAAATTTATATGTATTCGCAGTAATTAACGCACGATCATTTTAGGATTTGATTTTTTTTACGGTTTGAAGAAATTATTATATATTTTATTTTTTTTTTTAATTTCGCCAAATTATGATTCAATATCTGTATATAATTTTTTTTTGTTCTCAATAAAACCAAGATGGTCTAGTGGTCTAAGGCGCTGAAACCTTCGTGTATCACCTTTGGATTAAGGGTTCGGATCCCGTCGGCTCACATTTATTTTTTTCTTATTTTTTTTTATTTGTTTAAGATGTAACCACGAAGATCAAATATTTTAAACCACAAAAATATATTTTTTATGTTGTTTGAACCACTATTTAACAAGCTAGGGGTAAATTTAAAAAAAACAAAATTTTACCTCGCCATTGTAACATTGAATGTTATATGCAAGTCACATACTTGTTAAAAAAATTGAATGTAACACTGTTACGTAAATGTTTAGGACAATTGATGTACTGGCAATGTAATATCGTCGTTAAGGTTACAAGTTACGTTACATAACAGGTTACAAAAATACATTGAGGTAATGTAAATGCAACAGGTTTTTGCTTAGTGGGTAAATACTAGTTATTCGATATCTGCCGTTTCCCAATTTTTTGTTGCCACGTATTATTTACGTTATTTTAGTTACATATTATTTATGTAAAAAGTAGGAAACTTTGTGCATGGCGTTATGCAAAACATGGAAGTTTCTTTGTATCTTGTTGTGACTTCCAATTTACCTAGAATTTATGTAATAATTAATCATGTGTTGTAACTTTTACGTAATATTTACGTAACTGTGTTGGCTGGGTACTTTCCGCAGACAAGCAAAATTTTTGAGCCAAAACGTTGCAAAAACTCGTAGGGGTTGATTTAGTGCAGTGGTAATCCCGTAAATAATGCAGATTTTTCTAATTAAATAGTTTACACTTATTAGGGCCTAAAGAACCAATGAATTACTATTGTTCCAAATTCTCCGGACCAATTTCAATATTGCGGCTGACGTTTAAACACAGAAGTTAAATGTGAGTGTTATTTTATCAGATATAACATTTTTGAAAAGGATGTAGTGATGTTGAATAAAAAACAAAAACAATGAACAGCGAGCTTTCTCTCAAAATATATTGTAGGTTTCTAGAAGGATCTAGGCTACCCCTATCGACGTACTAACTCTACCGCATATACTGCTAACATGTGGTATATACAGGGCCATCCCCTTTTCTCTGTCATTATGCATTTTACACAAAATAGTCTTCAACAAAAGTTGAAAATTTCTTTTGTTCTTATTTCAAATAGAACAACACCCTGCATATTATTTTATTTTTAAATTGTATGTGCATGTATGTGCTAAATTCCATAAATGCGGTGACTTTCTCATCAAATCATCAATGTTTTGCATGTATGCAAATCAATAAAATATGTCCTTAGGAACAATATAATTATACCGGGTGTTTTGCGGGAGTGGGGTGTTGTTGGTATCATATATTTTGTATATTTTAAAAATTAAATTTTATTTTTTTTTCAATCTAAGTGACCATGATGGCTAAAAATTAATATTTCGATCTCAAACACCCTGTAAACGCTTTAAGCTTAATTTGATCGCGTTTTAAAATTTTAAAATAATAATACCCCATTTTTTTAAAATAAAATTATAATAAGTGTCCACTCTATTATTAAAAAAGTTAAGGTAGTAGGCTTGGAAATCTTCATTTGTTTTTAAACTGCTGCACTACCTTCTCAACTCTCAACAAGCCTGCGAGTTAAAAAGAAATAATTTAGTTTATAAAAAGCTAAATCTTGTTTGATTGAATTTGAAATTAGCTAAAGTAATAGACTTTAAAAATAAAATAGTATACATCACAGGGTTCTATTTAAAATAAGTTGATGTCAAAATTTGACATGTGATGACATTTGACAATTTTGACATATTCAATTTTATAGTTACGCAACTTTTGAAACGAATATTTTCTATAAAATGCACATTAACAGAGAAAAGGGGGGTAACATTTATAATAGATGGACCTGTACCTACCTGCTTCCTGGTTGTCGATCGTTTACACAGAGGGCGCCCTTATAGTAGGACCGGGCAGAGATCTATTTCGCCCTATCCGTATTATTCGGCTTATTAGCAGGAGCGGGATGGTCTGTCTATGTGGTACACCTAGCTGATGAGTCCCGAATAAGGACGAAACGGCGTCTTCCTAGGTTTTACTCTATGGGTGAGCAGTCGAAAATCAGTCATTTCATTTTACGTCAAAGTACAAAAAACTCCTGTTTTTTCGTTAGATTCGCAGTGCACATAGCCATCTTCCATTTTTTTTTTATTAATATTTGCTCAGCACTGGGATTCATCGTAATTCGAAGCTAATCAGTGGCTGCTACCTTTGTGAAACGTCTCGTTACAGTAAGCAAAAACTAGCTCAGTCAAATAAGGAAAACACCTCGGAAAAAATCATTCTCTACCCCCTAGGTCTTATTCCCATATATTCTCCCTAAAAATCCTCCGTTTGCTTAATTTCTAAAATTAACGGCATATCGTGTGTTGTATATTAAAACAAATATTTGTAAAAACGTAATTTTTGTATTTAATTTTTTTATTGGCCAGCAAATAACTTGTTGATAATTATTATGATTAAACTTTGCGCCTAGTTGCAAACAACAAAAACTACTTAAACTCAGTTGTGCTTTTAAAAAACAAATCAATTTATGTATAGGTTAGGAACAGTATTTTTTTTTCAAAAATATCCATTTTTAAAAATACCACCCTTTGCGCTTCTTTTTTTTTTCTATTTGTTAAAACCTTAAAACTATTTTTCACAAAATTAAATAAAAAAATTTCATTTGTACCAATCTCACAGAAATTTAGTCAAAATAAACAGAGCCCAAGGATAGTTTTTTAAAGGAGAAAAATTTTTAAAAATCGTAACCTAAACAATGTCCAATCCAAAAAACATAGTCGGAGCATTGGGTTCCGAGATATTTCCAAAAAGTTGTAAAGCTTAGCAATACAAAAATATAACGGTATAATAGTTAAGTTTGTTAATTTACTCCTTTGCGTACCACCTACGTAAAAGGTAGGGTCAAAGGAGCGAACGTGGCTCATTTTTAGGGCCTTTGGGGGATGGCCGCGGGGAAGGGCCACTAGCAATTGCTTAGTTTATTTAGTGATGTTTAGCAAAAATTTGGGTAAAACCTTTCTGGCGTAGAAATTAGCTGTAAATCTTTGTTCTTGATTTTTTTCTTTCTCTTAAGGACAACGGTTTACAAAATATTTCCAGCAACCGGGAAAACCGGGACTAAGGCTGGAATTTCATGGAGCCGGGAAAAAGCCTGGAATTTTATATCAATTTGGAACGCCTATGGCTTATTAAACCAGGAACCGTATTTAATACAAAAATTTATCGTAAGAACGATTCACCATAGAAACTGCAATTCGTCAAACCAATTTTTTATCCAAACCTTATTTCATCAAACCCATTCAATAACAAATTCGAAATTTAACCGACCCGTTTTTAATCGAACCATTGTTCATCAAACTCATTCAATAACAAACCCGGAATTCATAAAACCCGTAATTTATCAGAAAATTTTTGCTAAATTGATTGCGCATTCGCCAATGCATGAATGCAAGACGGGTGAATGCAAGTGACATCTATACACAAACTATTCGCAGCCTGTACAAGTATGCGCGCGTAACAGCGACAAATGCATCAAAAAGCCGTGCCGCCGCGCCACCTGCGTGTACGCCTCCGGTTCATGTGGTATTGGCGAATGCGCAATTAATTTAGCAAAAATTTTCTGGTAAATTACCAGTTTTACGAATTCCGGGTTTAATATTGAATGAGTTTGATGAACAATGGTTTGATTAAAAACGGGTCTTATAAATTTCGAATTTCTTATTGAATGGGTTTGATGAAATAAGGTTTGGATAAAAAATTGGTTTAACGAATTGCTGTTTCTGTAAGAGAATGATTTTATAATTGAACTTTCTTTTATTTAACGCGTTTAATTTTGCACATTCTAATAAACCGTGCGCGCTGCTGGACAGCTTGAATATAGAAGCTAGGGATGGTTTCTCGAAAAAAAGGAATGTTGCGGACACTTTAGGGATGGGAACTTTTCGGGGTTTTATTCCTACCCCTATTAAGACTATCAGTACAAATTAAAAAAACTTTCCAATTTTGTTTTCCTAAAAAGTATAATTTTCGTGTAGGTACTGAAGAAAAACTGTCATAACCTGCTTAGATAGTATATCAATCAATCTTTATTGGTATTTTATATGCTTTCCCATTTACACAAGTCAACATACAATATAATAAAATAAAATAAATAAAATTGTAATTGTAAGATAAGACCTGCTTAGAACATGTCTCACAAAAATATAATTATATGTGAAGACCTTAATATAGATTTCCTATCACCAAGTCGGAGTAAAACTATTCTGGACGACATATTTTCCGAATACAACCTGCATTTGGGGTTTAAAAAAAAGACCAACAAGAATCTCCTTTAATACAGAAAATAAAATAAAGAAAGGAATTGACTATATAGTAAGTAATCTACCGCAGGAATCCTGTTTTGGCTATGTATTTGACCCCATAATTGCCGACCATTTAGCCCAAACTTTGCAAATCTATAAAACTCAAACAAATATCAACACAAAAGCACCACGGGCCAAACTGACACTCCCCATTAGATCTTTTAATGAACAAAATGTTGAAAAATTATATCACTCTTTAAGCAAAGAAAATTGGTGCAATATTTTTGTGGACGATCCAGAAGATGCCTGGAAAACTTTTTTTTTGCGCATTGGAGATCCATCTAGATAAATGCAGCCCGGAGACAATACAAAAACAAAGTCACAAAGACTGCTACTCAAGCTCAAAAAACTGGGTAAACGAAGAAATAAAACAAAAAAGTAAAGAACTTAAAAATTTGTTTTACTTGTTAAAGTCAACAAAATGTCCAAGTTTAAAAAAAAGTTATATAGAACAAAAGAAAAATTTTAATAAGTTACTTAAAACTACAAAAAGGGAATATTTCTCACAAAAACTAATGAAATCAAAAAACAGACAAAAAGAAATTTGGAAAATTATAAACTCGCAAACCGGTAAAAAAACTAAGAAAACAAGACTTAAAGTCTTTTAGGTTATCAGATAAAGTAATCACAACACCAGAAGATATAAGACAGTCTGGAGAAACATTATAAAGGAAAATCGTCATCTAACTGTACCCTATCTAATCTAGTAGAATCCTCCTTTAATATGGCACCAGTAACCCCCGAAAAAAGAAAAAAATCTAAAATTATTAAAAAATAAATCATCAAAGGGTAAAGACGGAATTCCTGTTTGTATTAAAACGAGTTTCAAAATATTTAATAGAACCTTTGACGTTCTTAATAAATTTAAATATAAATAAGTGTTCGTTTCCAAGTTGTCTAAAGGTTGTGACTGTCACCCCAGTTTATAAAAATAAAGGCTCTCCGCAGGATTTTTCAAATTACAGGCCCATATCAGTTCTTTCACCGTTTTCCACGCTTTTTGAAAAAATTATTACTAATAGATTGTTTAGTTTTCTGGATCGATTTAATATACTAATACCAAACCAACATGGATTCAGAAAAAATAAATCGACAGAAACTGCGACAAACCACACCTTAAATGTAGTTTATTCTGAGCTCGACAAAGGTAAACATGTTGCTGGAATATTTTTTGACCTAAGTAGAGTTTTTGACACTTTAAATATTAATTTTTTATTAACTAAACTTTATAACTGTGGTGTTAGAGGAGAACTTTTAGACTTTATAGCGACGTTTCTTAAAAACAGACATTTAAGAGTAAAGATGGAAGGGAAATTTTCAAAGGAGTACAAATGCGACACGGTTGTACCTCAGGGGTCTGTTTTGGGACCGCTGTTATTTTTGTTGTACATAAATGATCTTGCTTAACATAATAAACTGGGTTTCTGCACTATTTTTGCTGATGACACAACTAAAATTATATCAGCAACTTCCTTAATAGAACTTGAAAATCTAATAAGTCAAGTAGTGTCTGGTTTTTCAGATTGGTGTTTCAAAATCAAGCTTATTTTAAATGCAAGTAAAACAGAAATTGTTTATTTTTCAAAAAGGCGACCAAGACCAGAATTTGATTTAGCAAAAAATATTAAATTTACAAAGCCTATTAAATTCTTGGGTACATATACCGATGAGAATCTATGTTGGGATCTTCAGATTGATTATATTTGTAAAAAACTTGTAGGTACATGCTATGCCATACGGCAACTTAAAAACTTTGTTACAACAAAAGACCTACTCACTGTATATTAAACATTAGGCTACTCATATTTAAGTTATAACATACTTGCATGGGGAGATTCCTCAACTGTAAGTAGGGCCTTCATTCTACAAAAGAGATTAGTGAGAACTATATTTAATATAAATCCTATTTTATTAAAAATAATATCTTAACAGTCTACGGTATATATATATATATATAAAGCAATAAAATATGCTAGGTCAAAAATAAACAACTCTCCATTTCAGTTTACAAAAGTCTCTGATATCCACGAGCACAATACTCGAAATGGCCAACTTTTGCACTTGCCAAAACATCAAAATTAGTTTTTTAAGAAGTCTCCATACTACATACCCATTAAATATTACAATACCTTACCAAATGATTTAAAATCTATAGTTAAGGATAGTATGTTTTATAGAGAAATTAAGAAATATTTAGTGTCGAAAGTTTTTTATTCATACAATGAATACTTAAAACAATAGCGCTTTTTTTTCCTTAATATTTTCGTTCTTCGTCACTTCTGCTTCTCTTGTATTTTTTTTAATAATTACTGTGTTAGTGTATATGTAATTTAAAAAAAACTCTTGTTATGTGTATTAGTCTATTTATTCATTTACAATTATGACACGGGCACCCTGTGCTTAAAATTTAAAATATAAGTTTGACATGTATATTCTATAACATTTATAGGCCCAAGTACAGAATAAATTGAATTGAATTGAATTGAATGTGCCCAAAATTAATTTAACGAATTTTCAATAAAAAATGAAGAAAAAGAAATATATGTAAGACTATTTATCACCAAATTAAATATGATCACAGTTATAGAAAATGAAAACTAATGTAAAACTATCAATTAAAATTTGAGTTAAGAAATCAGTAGTTAAGGATATAATACAAAAAACAAAATTTAAACATTTTTTATTAGATCTAATAAAATCAGGTGCATACCTAAGTAAAAATTTAATATAGAACACAAACAACATAAGTACATATTATCTGTCAATTAAAATAAGATTTAAAAATTTGAGTAAGTAGTACGGACCTCAACATTAAAGACAGACAAACATAGTACTTTTGACAAACAAAAGGGGATTATTTTATCTTGTAAGAGAGTAAAAGAGCAAGATTGTTTCAGTTCAGTTATCATACTATTTTATATCCTGCCTTCTTGCTTCGCGTCAGCCTCACGCTATAAGAACACATAAAAACGTTTTAAGGTAATATATCGGAAACCAAAGCTCTAAAAATATTTTTGGTTATGACGTGAATTATAAAAAAACTGTGGATTGATTTTCGTTTAAAAGTTTGGATGTTTTAATAATTTCTACCCTTAAAAAACATCCTTTGAATTAATTTATTTTAATCAAAATGCTGTCAGATCCTTATTGGGCTGAATACCGAAATTATTTTAATAAAAACCGGCGTAGCGGTTTGGGTGGGATAACAACTGAAAAAAAAAACTGAAAAAAAAAACATCTCATTTTTATATTTCTGAAAAAAAATGTACCTATGCAAAAATATCAGTTTCAAAAGCCGCCTAGCGGAAACGCTAAAACTGACCGCATTCCTAAACCCATCCAAAAATCTATTTTCATATCAAGCATTTTTGGTTTTTGTTACTAATTACCAAACTAAATAATAATAACTACCAAAATGTTAAAACAAGTTATTTGGTGACGAAAAATAAGACAAAATACAAAAATTTAGTTAATACACATGTTATATGTACAGCAGGGTAACCGTTTATTAAGTTCTACTTGGGAAAACTTTTTTGTTATTTATCAGAAGAAAATAAATCAAAAAGTGAATGACTTATGAAACTAGGTAGATATCCGTAACATTTTCAGTTTTTTCCTTAATCACACGCTACACGCAGAGTGACTATGAGGTTCTGTTTTTTTAATTGAATATTATATAAAATTTTGATAGATGTTTTCTTTCTGATTCCAAAAATATATGTACGGTTTATCTTTGGCGGTTCTCGACTAAAATCAAAAATAATTTGCCATAAGGGCAGTGCCAAGGAAAAATAGTTTAGGTGGTTCTTTGTTCAACACATTATTCTTATGGCAACGTTTTTGTGAATTTGCTCAAAGACCATTCAAGACAACGGTAACATATGGTATAATTTTGGAATCAGAAAAAAAAAAGATCTATCAAAATTTTAAAAATATACAGGGTGTTCCAATAAAAAAAGAACCTTATGGCCACCCTGCATGTAAAAAAAGTGAAACTGTAATAGAAATCTATATAATTTTATGAGTAATTCTCTTTTTTGTTTATCATTTTGTGAAGAATTTTTTTTTTGTTTATCTTTTTGTGAAGAATAATAAAAAAATGGAACTTTATAAACAGTCATATAACATACGATACTGTTGTCAATTTTAGAAATTTTAATGGTTCTGCGTATTTTTCCATTCTTGACTTTATTTCTTAAAATTAACAGTTTTCGAGAAAATCGTAAAAACCTGTTTTGTTGGGATTTTTTCCGAGGTTCGGTGTTTTTTCGATCTAATATGACGGCTAATTGTTCGATCAAAAAACTTAGCTAACTAATTATCTTACTGTTGTTGAGTAGAGGTGTTTGTGTTAAAAATATCGAATATCTGTCAATTAAAATTACAAAAAAAAATGTAGGGCATAAACAAGCTCGTAGGTGATAAAAAAAATAACTCTTACATTAGAGTCTAAACTATTTTAAAAGATACAATTTTTGTTTTTTTTTTATAATAATTTTTAAATGATTTAGGTAAATCTAAATGATTTTGTTTTGAGAAAATGCTGCATTTTAAGATCATTCAGATATTTTTTTGTCTCTCCAATTGTAATTACAAGAAAATTATTCAAAAATTCTAACGTAAACAAAATCATTTAGTTTTAAACCTAAGGTCTGTGATATTTTTGTGTCATCCTTCAGGTAGATTTTTTAATACCTTATGTTTATTCCAAATAATAATAATTAGTGAAGATTTACTTTCTTACTCAAAAATTTCAAAAACTAGGTTTATGAATAACATAAATAGACGTTTTGTGACGTTAGTAAGTTTTAACTATTTAGTTTCTCTATATTGTATTAAAAAAGCTTTAGTATTAAAATAATATTTAAAAAAAAAACTCTTTTCTACCTGTGCCTTCTTGCCAATCTTGTAAAATCTTTGTTAATATTTGTAAAAATAGACATTTAGAAAGTCAAAATTGTCATTAGTTAAATAAGAATAATAAAAGTTACTAAAAACTGGTTGTTTCATGGTTTTAATTTTTTTCTTGGAGTTTTTAGATCCAGGGTCTCCTTATTGCAAGTGCTCTTAAAAATGCCAAAACGACCATTCAAACATCCGATTGGATATCTTTCTTTGCTGTAGGGAACTAGCATATCCCATTTTCCTCCCACATGTGGTGAATGGGCCCCATCTTTTTTAATTTTTTTATATAAATAATTTTGAAGTAATGAGATAACGAGGCACGACCACAAACAAGAATAAATAAAACCGCCAAAACTGTGAGGTTAGGGCGACACAGGGTGCGATTGACCTACTAAAAACGACTTCAGATTCTAATGCGTAGATTAGGTTAATATTATATACTCCGTGTAAGAAGTGCGATTCTACATGTTGCATGGCGGACGTACGGTTTTAATACGTCGTAATACGTTTGCGAACCGACGGGTTTCGTAACTTAAGTCATGCTTGACGACTTAACGACTGAACTTGGAGACCCTTAGATTTAGTTTAAAATTAGAGATTGCCATATAGTATAATTATTAAAATAAGGTTTTGGGGGAATGTTAGATAATTTTTGCAATAAAACTAACAACATTATTTAAGAAATATATTTCTAACCAATTTTTGTTTAATTTTATTTTCTTAGATCTTTCAAATTTTCAGGGCGCCCAGGCTTTTTTTCTGTACAATAAAACTAACAACATTATTTAAAAAATATATTTCTAACCAATTTTTGTTTAATTTTATTTTCTTAGATCTTTCATATTTTCAGGGCGCCCAGGCTTTTTTTCGAAGTATCCTAATCACATTTATCAATAAACTGCTTTTCGTTTACAAATTTCTACGTGTAAGGTGCCTTAAAAGTAAATAAAATAATTATATATTCTTCATGTATACCTATAAACATGAGGATCCGTCTTTAAAAAAAAAACTCATCCATTTTTATTCTTTTACAAAAACTTTATATATTTGAGGTAGTCGAAACAAAACCAAACGTAATTAACACTCTTGTTTAGTAACTAATTTTAGGTGAGGGAAATTAAATGTAAAATAACGTTGGTAATTGGTAAAGCTAGTCACAGGATCAATGATGTCGAGGCGACCCGAATCTATATTACCCATTTAGGTGCGAATGATGGTCGTCAGGCAGTCGAAACGACGTCGCTAGCCGACGTCGCGTTTCTTAAGGGCAACGTAAGATAACGTCCAAATGCTGCTTGGGCTAGTAATTGTCAAATGTGATGTTTAAAGTTGACAAACTGAGCTCAAACGGATCCCATTTTTAAGTAAAAAATGCTGCTCAACAATACCACTAACTAATAGATTTAATTAGTCTGTTTATGAGATATTTGCAGTAGGCCCATTAACATCCTGGTGGCGAGAAAACAGTACCTGCCAGGTTGAATTTGTCTTCCGAAATGACAGCAATATTATTAATTCGTTATTAACATTAACTGCAAATTTATACATTTTTCGGCACATTGATTTTTTTTTGGCGTCGGTTCTTCGGTACACAAAAACTACTGGACTGATTTCGATGGAACTTTCAATACTGTATTACCTGGACTCCCGGGGCAGTACACAGACTTTATGGCAATTTAAAGCAACAAAAACGAGGAAAACGGGTAATACCGCAGGCCTCGGTTAGTATATCAAAATTCTTAAAATACAAAAATATGCGGGGTGTTTTATTTAAAAATAAGGAACGTTTGGGCTCACTTTATAAACTATAAACGTCATATTTGACAATAACTTGGCTTAAAGCAGAAAAAGATCTGTTATATTGAATGCTTTTTGTTTGAACTTACTAGAACCATAGTAAAAATCTTTCCCTCAGGGAAGATTTATAATGTTTATAATTTCACTAAATGGAAGCATAGGTTATTAATTCGCCAAAAATGTTTAATGGCTCCTTGGAACCTTATAAACACCTTTTTTTGATTTAAAAGTCTAAATAAAGTATTTTTGGGCAAAACTGAGGGTGTTCAGTTAATTAAACCACAGTTCTACACAGTATTTATATGAAAAAAAGGCTACTACACCAGGTTCATTTCAGAAAACATCAAATGGAATTCACAAATAGTAATTTGTAATTCATACATTTTTGTATTTATACAGGCTGCAGAGGATATGATGGTCATTATTTAAATGGGTGATAGGGGGTGGGGGGCAAAACCAGCAAAAAAGTTCATATAATATGCTCGTAAAAATTTAGTGGTTTCGAAGATATACGACTTTTAAGTTAAACACAGTTTGGCAACAATGTGATTTTAGGTGCGAGAAAATTAAAGAAGATCTCATGGTAGAGTGGCGCGGTGTGGCGGGCTGCAGCGTATTTTCACATCTTACAAATTATTCATAATTTAAAAATAGCGAAAAGCAAAAAAATTAATGTGTACTTACCGAAAATTTTGTTGTAAAAGTTTATTTAAATGTCCTTTTCGGTATCGAAATAAAATTCTTCTTTGAAAAGCAATACAAAATTTAAAGAGTATGGTCATTATAAAAAAAGTACGACACCTGTAACACAATTTTTTTTTGTAAAAACTTTTTTTTTATTATTTTGTTTTGGCAAACACTCAAAAAACACTTCTTTTAAGCATTTGTTTGTACACTTGTTTTTTTAAAATTAATTTTTAAAAACACTCAAAAAACCGAGCAAAAACACTTCTTTTAAGCCGCTGCGTGAGCTGCAAGATTTCAGTTTCTGCGAGCTTCACCGTATACTAATATCATGTCATCGTATTCCTGGTTGGAAAACATTTTTGATTTAGTTTAATTTCACGCCAAACTGCAAAAAACTTGCGAAAATAATCACAGAGGAGAGGAGATAATCTGTGAAAATAATGGCGTCAGGTAGACTCGCGCGACTGGCAACCTTGACAACGAACAGCGGAAGATGCACTATGCACTGTGCTGTGGAACGGAGAGAGGTTCGGAGCTCAGAGACTCAAGTATGCAGCGAATTGCGTTGTTGCCAAGTTTTTTTTTTAAATCTTTAACTCAAAGGAAATCATTATTATTTTTTAGATTTAGAGGAAATATTTATTTTTACTGATTTATTTTATTGTAGAATGGTTAAAGTTAAACACGAATATTTCTAAAATTCTGGTAGATATAAGCACCTAAATTTTTCAACTTTGGAGTCATTTACACAAAAATATGTTTGAGTTTTGCCCCCTAAGTCATATGAACTTTTTGACTTATTTTGACCCCCCTTTTATCAGTTAAAAGGATGACTATGGTATTGTTTACACCCTGTATAAGTTGATAATTTCCGAAATACAAATGCTTCTCTGTGAAATACTACTGATACTTTCTGAATTACAGTTGGAACTGATGTAGAAAATTTAAAAGAAACTGGCATCTGACTATATTTTCTTGGGACAAATAATTTCAACCAATCTGAAGGTGGTTTTACATTTTTGGCGAATTCTCCAATTTTCTATTTTTAAACCTTTAGTAAATAATGGTATTAGGGCATTTTCTCAAATAAACTGATATATTTTAGGACAAAACTAATTTCATATAAACGAGCGATTTTTGGCAGGGTTCTAACACCCTATTAACAGCTATTTCAAAAATTGCATTTAAAACAACTGCAAATCCACGTCCCGTCACGTGATGCGTTCTGTAAAGCAGGGTAGGAATGCACGAATATATGTGGACCGGAAGTTAGTAAATCTAATAAGATATTTCACGAGTATCCAAAAACAAGAAACGCAGTTCTATTTAATAAATTAGACAATTCAGTGTCCTTAGCATTATTATAATTCTTGCAAGCTTCCGCTAGTGTCGATTATCTCAAAATCGGAAATCAGCTGATTGACACGTCGACGACTTTAAACAATTAAAGCGTACGATATCGTCATGCTTTTTGCCCTGAGGGGAAAATGTCAATTTTTAATTCACACTGAATTGGTGTTTACCATCCAACATAGATAGAACAAATAAGTACCTCTGGAGCATCCCGGCTCTTATTTTAAAGTAAGTACCATTTTTATTTAGAAGTTTTTTACTCTTTCAGCGTCCGCACTAATAATTTATGAATTTTATGAACTTTTTTTTTAAATGAACTTACGAACTTTTTTCTAACTTTATGAACTAAATATTACGTTCAATAAGGTACATCCATTATTTATTAGAAAACTTTTACATCACTAGATACTCTTCATAAACTATGCACTTAAATACCCAACAAAAGATAATAAACACAAAGTAATCAGACCAATGCTAATCCAATACTCCACTGGCTAATTTATCGGCAAGTATTGAATTACAAACAGCACGTCTGTCCCGTGCTGGTCAAAATTTAATCTATCTGCGCACAGAACCCTGATACCTCACTGTGAAATGTATCCAGAACAATTCAAGAATCCTTTCTGTCCTCCTGTCTTTCAGTTTGTCGACTAGTTTCGACCTTATTTGTGCTCCTTAGGTCAACGTAGTTTCCAGAAAAAGAGATATTGGAGAATTCTGGAACCCCACGTTGTCCTGAGGAGACCAAATAAGATCGAAATTGGTCGACAAATTGGGAGAAGAAAAGATTCTTGGATTGTCGTGGAACATTTTTTAAATTGTGACCAGAAGTGATCGAAGTGCTGTTTGTAATTCAATACCTGTCGATGCATTAATTAAAACCTCAGTCTCTATGAATCTACTTCATTTAAAAAATTAAGTCTGACTTTTTTTTTAAATAATCCATCAGGTCAGACTTTTTCTTGTTGACCTTTTTTTTTTCACATTTTTTGTTTCTTTTTCAGAAAATTATTTTTCCTTTATCAGATCTTTGACTACCTTAATCATAGCCTGTGCAGCAGCCGCTTTAACAAAGTCATTATTTTTAAGGGCCAGCTTCAACCGTTACACTACATTTATATATCTGTTAGAAACAAAATAATTGTAAAAAAACAGTAAAAATATTTTTTTTAAGTCATCCGTGGGAAGTCTGAAAAAAAGAACTTTTTATGGACTTTTGCGCTTTTTTAAAGAAAATCTAAACTTTTTATGAACCTGGATGAAATCATAAACTTTTAAGAACCTAGTCCGGACGGTGCTCCCTATACAGACCGCTTCAAGCTACTGCGAACATAGGGCGGAAGAAGTCTAATTTGCCAGTGTACGTACATGCAGAGACACCGCACGCCTATCAGTGAAGCAACCAATACTCAGGCTTGCGATCACCACTTGCATGACTTTCCTTTGGTATTTAGTACGCCTCTAACCACAGTGCAGTGTGGAGCGTAGTCAATGAAACCGGAATTTGGTCAATAAATACGCAAATTTTTATAACGTAATTTTCTTATTTTTTTGTCACTGATAAATAAGAGCGTTTTATTGTCAACTGCTCATATTTATCAGTGACGACGTGTTACAATGAAAATATTAAGGAGAAACAAAATAAAAGCAAGTTCTCAAAATAAAATAATACATTCTAAAAACCAAAAAGATTATCCCAGTCAAAAAAAAATTAAAGCAAATGTTCGAAAAGTCCTCCTTGCTCGGCTAGACAATATCCGAGCCTACTATAAAAATCCCTTCTAACGTTTCCAAACATGTTAGGGGTGATAATTTGAAAAGCTTCTTCAAAAACAGATAGAAGTCATTAGGAGCAAGATCGGGAGATCGAGCTGGTCATAAAATAGTTCCCCGTGTACTTATAACCCGATTAGGAAATACATTATCAAGATATTCCCCCCCCAACATTGTGAGCGGAACAACCATCTTGTTGAAACCATGTTTCACCAAATCTTACACCTAACAACTGCCTAGCAGTTGGAATAATGTGCTGCTGCAGTAGATCCAAGTATCTAGGACCATTCAAATTGCAATTGCCGTTAATAAAAAATGGCCTAATTACGTGTTCCCCTATAATACCCCCCCCCCAAACATTTAGTTTTTGGGGATACTGTGTTCTTACGTCAAAATACAAATGCAAATTTTCCCTCGACCAATATCGAACGTGTGTTGGGTTATGACGATTAGACCATTTGACCATCTGCACTTTTTCGGCAACTTCGTAGACATCCACTTTTGGTTTTAAAAATGTATTATTTCAATTAAGAACTTACCCATCTGTTTCTCGAGCAAGGCAGAAATAAAACAAAATAATAAAAACAAAATGAATTTCCAAAAAGATAACACTGCAGCGTGCTTCGAATCCACCTCGGTCGTACGGCACGGAGAGTAAATTGGACTTGATTCCCCCTATGTTCGCAGTAGCTTGAAGCGGTCTGTATATTTTAACTGTGAGAAGACATTGTGGGACCAAAACTAAAAAATACACGTTTTTATCCCATGTAAAATTTTATTGATCAAATTGAAATAAAGAGGACAATATCAATAATACTAATATTGATGATCTGATAGGTATTTTAGTATCCAATCCCTATATATCAGAAAAATGGTTAGACAAATTCTGCACAATGTAGTTTTGTGCGAAGTAGGGTAGCAGTTTATCAATATTTACTTAATTTAATTAGCTCCTATGAAATCTTGACTAATCCTACTTTGGTAGGTCACAACATTTTTTAAAGACATTATATAAACAGCGTCTTTTTAAGTTGATGATAAGGATCAAATCAATGTTATTAAAGAAAAATAACAATGAAAACGTAAAGAGTTTTTTGGTTACACATTTTTCAGAGTCATTAGAACAACACGCAAGTTGGTAAAATCTAGTAACAATGAAAAATTTGAAAAGCAACCAAATTCAAAATATCACACTGAAAAATCAGGTGTTAAGAAATTCGATTGGATAATGATTTAAATAAATGTAGTAAATAATGTCCTGTGTAGCTATTTTTGAGATCAGGGAAAAGAAAATAATCCTCACAAATGCGCGGTTCTCATTGGTCGATTCCGCTGATTTCTCCTACAAATGACACTAATGACATTACTTTAATCAAAATTGGTATCTTTTCTTTCTCTCACTAAGGAACATTAGAAACGAATTTCATCAAGTCATGTTGTTAGTGTAATTTTCGAGGGAATCGGTGGCGTCCACCAATAGGATATGTGCGTTTCAGGAAGATGATTGTTTCTTCCTGATTTCAAGAATAGACAGGCTGGTATATATAACATATTATTTTAAGGTTTCCTCTCACCTGAGTCCTCCCGAGATGACGTCCTTATTTGATCAGTTGATTTTAAAGTAATGCATTTTTAGTGACCCAAAATTAAAACAATAAAAAATGGCGTGACCGTCATTTTATACGAAATTAACTTAAATTAAAAATATCTATATATAAATCACCTCGTTTGGTTACTGAAGACATTCCAACAGGCTAATCAAACTTGTCACGTGATTTCTGCGTCTTGTACTTTCCTGACTTGAGCCTCGAGTGATCATTTTTAATGGAAATAACATTTGAAAAACGTCTGGTGTGACATCTAGACTATGGTTAGGTAATTGGATAAAAAGACTTCAATAAGTTGACTCATCTGCGAGTTTGTTGGTCATCATCAAACTGTAAAAATCCAGACAACTTGGCATGAGAGACTAACAGGGTCTTTTGGTCAAACAAGTATATTGTCCGAAAAGTACTTTTTTAAATTAAAGATGGTGTGACATCTAGACCATGGTTAGGTAATTGGATTAAAAGACTTCAATAAGTTGGCTCATCTCCGAGTTTGTTGGTCATCACCATCATCAAACTGTAAAAATCCAGACAACTTGGCATGAGAGACTAACAGGGTCTTTTTTAAGTACTTTTTTAAATTAAAGATATTCTTAACAAACTTCGGTTTAAAGATAACTTCCCACAAGTCTTGAATTCTCTGTTGGATGCACGCGTCAAAAGAATCATTAAGCCCTTGAAATTTGGAAAAAACAAACTGTCAAACTTGCTGATAAATAAAGTATTCTGATAGTCAAATAGGTGAAGTCGAATATGTATTTTATTTAAGAAACTTTTGTTTGTTTTAACATAAAAAATTAACACGTACGATATAGCCCCTACCCTGTAAAGAATAAAACAATAACATTTTCACATGCACAGCCTGCAGATTTTGTAAGAAAAGAAACGTTGAAACCGAAATTTGCGTAGAGAAGACGTCTGATTAACCGTATGTAGGATTGTTTGAAAGTTTGAGACCATGATGTAAAATTAACTCTGTGTTTTTATTATTATATTATAAAATATTATAAAATATAGACAATGGAAGTCCGAAAGACATAGACATATGTAGGATATTAAGCATTTGATTGCAGGGCCAGACATTCAGGAAAGAAAGGGTATGTATAAAGTGTCCCGTGCCAATGATCCCAACTTCTGTTTTACTAAAATATCAGCAAAATAATTTTTTGGGCTTAATCGATGGCAATTTTATTTACAATAATGGTGATATTCGTTTATTTTTCTACGAACCCTATCAAATGACATATAAGCACGTTAACGTTTGTACCACGTGCAGGTACGATGTTTCATTAAAAATAGACTCTACCACCACTATAAGTGCAGTTTTTTTAAATCTTTTTAAATTTTTTAAAAGTAAACTTCGGACAATTAAAAATATAAAAATAATCAATAAATACCTCCAACTTATGAAAGGGCATAAAATCGTTTGGTCCTTTAAAAAATTCGTTGATGATGCAGCAGAAATATGGATAAGATATTTTATAAGAACATGCCGGTCACTTACTTATACCTACAGGGTTATTCAATACTATAAAAAAATTTCAGTTCCAAATACAGGTGACTATAGAGTGGCCACACCACCCACCATTGTTTTTTTTTAACAATAGGGACTTATTGGAATACGGCCTGCCCCCATTCGCGACGACCTTATACTAATAGTGAATGACTTTAAGTTGCTTGTGAAATGAGTTTTTGCTTATTTTCTGTTTTTTATTTATCAGGGTATCTAAAATTCTCGTATAATTTTTTTTATTTTATTTCTGTAATATTTTTTTTTTGGCTAGTTTTTAAAATAAAAAAAAATTGTTACTCAAAAATTTTTTGCGGTACAAAAAGTGAAAAGTTATGTTCAGGCAAAATAAAAACTATAAGTTATTGCTAAAAACGGTGCTTTTAATAAAATTTAAAAATAAATTACTGAAGCGGTTATACATAAAATCAAATTCAATTTTGATGGCTGTTGTGGTTTTCAAGTTATGATGAATGTTTTTGTAATTTAAGCCCCTCCCCTAAAAAAAA
This sequence comes from Oxystoma pomonae, assembly GCA_963921995.1. Taxonomy (NCBI): domain Eukaryota; kingdom Metazoa; phylum Arthropoda; class Insecta; order Coleoptera; family Brentidae; genus Oxystoma; species Oxystoma pomonae. The sequence goes on from OY998168.1 coordinate 49,675,271, forward strand.
ATAATAAAAAAAATTCTCAGCCCAAATTTAAAAACCGCGTTTCGCAAGCTGCAGTGGTTTTCGAGGTTTCTTTAAAAATTAGCTTCATCCCACTCCCCAAAAAAAATCTCAATCCAAATTTTGAAAACTGTGTTTTGCCCCGGCTGGGAGTTATGATTTTTTTACAGTTCAACCCCCCTTTCCAAACCCTTCACCTTCACCAAAAACTAATGACCTTATCCACGGGTACCACTAAATTTTTATGTCAAATGGTTAAAATCGGTTCAGTGATATTTGAGTTATCAAGACCCGTTTGACCAAAATAAAAAAACCTGATTTAAAGTGGAAATAGAACACACACTTACACTATTCTGATCCTCTTTATCAATGTTGACAAAAAGTAATGAAAAAAACACAAGCTCTGACACTTTACGCTTTAGGGGGAATCTCCGAATTTTGACCAGAGACATTTGGACTTATATGTTTGCTCTTGGAATCCCAGACTTCTATTAAAGTTTTCCGACCGAAGTACAAACGAACTGATTACTTAAATTTTAAAATTTCCCGTTTTTTATAAAATTCCCGTCGTTTTCCCGTTTTCTTCCAGGTTGGCTAAAATTCCCGTCATTTTCCCTTTTTGTAGACACCCTGTTGTTTACAAAAAAATTACCAAAAACAAAAATTTTTAGCAGTTTCTTTAAATCTAAAAAATTTAAATTTTTTGGTTATCACCTGAAATTTTTTACTTTTTTAGATGTAGCTTTGATTTTAAATTCTTCAAAATGTCAAAATAAGGGATGACTTTGATCCCATGGAAACACGATAAACAACTTCTCTGGGATGCAACTTGTTCACACACTTTAACAAAATCTTATTTAGACAAAACTTCAAAATCATCTGGTGCAGCTTTTACTATTTCGGAGGACAAAAAACGTTAAAAATATGGTTAACTATTCGATCGCTTTATTTTTGAGCCCTTTGCGGTCGAGACTTATGGACCTTGGGGTGATGCGGCTAAAAGACCGAACTTAGACATAGCTTCCAAAATATCTTCTGACCAGTCTCATAGCTACATAACCCAGAGTAGAAGTCTCGCGATCCAGAGGGGTAATGCGGCTAACTTCCATAAATAAAGTCCGGCAGTAACACTATTACGGCTGGCGTTAAATCTGATGACTGCTGCGCACGCGTATCTGTTAACAGTATACAAATACTGTCTGACCGAAAAAAAAATCCAATAAGTCCCTATTAGATAAGTATGGAATCGCGAATTACTTAACTGAATGAATTATTAAATTTGTACAGTATGCCCGGCGAAACGTATCTGTCTCTGAGCGAGTTTGTAAATCCACCGGTGATTCACCGGTGTCATCAATCACCAAGAATGGAGTTTGGAGGAGAATTTGTTGGAAACAATTACCATCAGTTCTATGAGTCGGTGGATTACCCCTAACCAAACCAGCCGATTAATGTTTTTTTTGTTTGTTTTAATAATTTCAAATGCTTTTTGTATAAATGCAGGTTATAAAGGAGTTGTTGCCAATAAAATAATACCTACAAGAAAGTTCAAGCGAAGACTAGAGTTTCAATTTAAAGGAATGGTATTTACTACTCCTTTCCGGTTTTTTTTAAAATTTTTTGAATGGTCAACGACATTTCATTACTGTTGAATGACAGATGAATGTCAAAACCATCTGTCAACCGAATGACGGCATCGATGTTCCACCTCTGTCAAAAAAGTGTTGAATTTACAAACTCGCCCTATTTTAAATATAGAGTAAACGAAAACGATGATGCGAATGTGCAGTCAATCGCAGTATTTCTTGCTGCATTCCTTTGTAGACAGAACTTTCGCCAGGCTGACTGTAAAGGCTATGTTCTCGAAAAACATCTTATAAATTATTGTGTATAGTAGTAAACTTAAGTCTATAAATACCTCGCAACACAAAAAGTACAAGTAGGTACAGAAAGTAGTGCAAAAGAGTGCACTACGACTCCTCGACTACCGAGTTCTCTCAATCTGTGAGTTGGAATACCCCTGCTGAAATATCATGAGTGCAAAACACTTTAAAACTGCATAGTATGTGTATCACAGTTTTTTTTGTATCGAGGGCGATAATAAACTGGCCAAAATTGCAGTTTTCGCGATTTATTTTGAACGAGTGTGAAAAAAAATGGTGTGGTAAAATCCATAATTATTGATAAGGTTTTGAGTGTGTATTAAGAACTTAAAACATTTTAATAATTCTCGTAGCTGTAAATATAATGTAAAATCATCTAAGTAGACCTTTTCCAGAGGTGCAATAGTAAATTTTTTATCAAAATATGATTTTATTTTGATATTATGCTCAAAAATTCGTAAAACTTTTCTACCAAAATATTATTTCAATTTTAAATTTAGTTTATTGCTGCTAAAAAATACTCCATGTCAATGGGTATACTAGTTCTTGAGATATACTCGATTACCAGGTCGAAAATTAAATTTTTGAAGTCAAATATCTGAGAAAATAAAACATTTTAAAAATTCTCCTAGCTGTAAATACAACATAAAATCTTCTAAGTAGACCTTTTTCAGAGATGCATTCGTAAAAGTTTTATCAAAATATTACTTATTTGATTTTGATATAATGCTCTGAAATTCTTAAAATTTTTCTACAAAAATATTACTTCAATATTAAATTTGATCCTTTTCTGTTAAAGTCAATGGATATTGTAGTTCTAGAGATATTTGCTCGAATTTTATAAAGATAATCCAGAAATGATAACATTTATGAAATTTACGCAATTTAGCTCATTTTGATGTCATATATAATATTAAAAATTGGTGATACAAACCTTCAATATGCAAAATGTTCTTATTACTATTTATTACTTATTACGTACGCACAGTGGATCGAGGCAATGTAAATGGACGGACATTGACGATTTTTCAAAAGTATGAATTTATGTAACCAATATTATATTTTTGTATTGCAAACATATCGTTCTTTTTAGAAAATACCATATAACGCTTTTGGTTGTCGATACTGTAGACGAAAATAATATATTTATGAGTTAGTCAGAAAAATTATTTTTACCAAGCTTATGATTCACGCTTCCTGGTATATTCGTTTTTTTAAAGTGTCTTTTTTATCAATGATTTGTTATTTGCAAATTTTTATTTTTTTTTTACTTAAAAAAAGACCTCAAAAAACCTGGCTGAAAATATGTATTTTAATGAGACCACACCTTGTCTAAATAAAATCCATAAAGATTGGCTGCGACCCCTCAAAATAATCGTGTAATAAATTAAGGATGTAAATCTGTTTAGGATTGTAAATTGGTTTAAAACATAATTATTTAGAAAAAAATAAACTTTTGAACTAAAATTTCATTAAATATTACAAAATTTATATATTCTACTTTGGGGGTTAATACACCTCCCCCCCTTCAGTCAACTACCCGCCATAAATCACTATTTTTAACAAAAATCTTTAAAGCAAGGGAAATTCCAAAGGAACATAATTATTTGAACAAAAATTGTATTTTCTCTACTTTTACTGGATCCCCCTCACTTTTCAGTTACTCTGCACCAATTTTATTGAAAGGAAAAGTCTTTTTATGCCACTAAGATATAAACAATCACTTTGTACACTAATAGTTAGGTGTTTTATGCCTTGGATTACACAATGTTTTCACTTAGTTGGCTATGATTTACAATATAAGGCATTTTAATTAAACATGCAATGCAAAAAAGTTTAGTCTAATATGATTTATCTGTTTTGTAAAAAGATGAAAAACATGACTTATAATTACAACCCATAAAGTTGTAAGTCAAAGTGAAAAAACTCCATATTGTTTAAAACTAATTATACAGTCATATAATTAGTTATACATTTTCAAAATCAGAAAATCCGATATTTTAAAATGCATTAAAATAGAGTTTTACATATATGACATTTAGAATGACACTTGCCTTTTTTAGATAAATATTTTTAAGGCTTCTTAGAAGTTATAAAAGCTTTTTATTCATAACTTTTTTCTACTTCACATATAAATAAATACAATAGTTATGATCATTTAAATGGAGCACCCTATACCAAAACGCTTTTAAACTGTGATATTTATTAGAGTAAGGCAAACAAACCTTAAAATTCTTAGCTGAATAATGCGAAAATTGTTTGTTTTTATTTGAATATATTAAAAACATAAATTTGTGAACTGGCGAAAAACCCTCTTACTGTATATCCAAAAGAAAGCCTATAAATATTTTCTTATGCTTATATAAAACGAGCTTTATCTACATTACTTACTATCAAGGACAGGTGAATATTTTGTTACTATACTACCACCGAACAAGCAATGTTCACTGATACTACTATAATTATTAAATATATATTTCTAAAATTATACGTCTAACTTTGTTGAATTTTTGATCTATGTGGAATTTCTGTACACAATGTAAAAAAAGAACATTTTACCTTTTTATCAAACCAAAATAAAGAATTAAAAGTCAACGGACAGAAAGTAATTGAAATTTAAAACGAATGTCCAAGTTTGCCTATACCTCGACCCACTGTGCGACGCCTTTATTTTTGGGGATAGAGTTCTGAAATTGTTGTGTCTGAATGACACATGTCAAACTATTACCGTTTCCCTGAAATCGAAGTTAACGTTTGATTTGATTTGGTTTGTGATATCCATATGTAATTCTGACGAGTTTGGAAATTTTAATGTTTTTCTTTTTTTTTTAATTTTAAAGTTTTCTTCATATTTTTTGATTAACGGCAGTGCAAACTTTTCCTTTAATCAATACCTACGGGTTAAAAGGAATGTTTAAAATATGAGAGTAGGAGCTAGGAGTGTTTTTTCTTACTCGAAGATGAATAAAAATCTTTTACTACACCAACTTTTTTCTGAAATTATATTTTTTTACACATCAATAAGAATTTTCTGATTTAAGTTATGACAAGGATTACTTGAGTCAACACCGTTCTCAACTAAAAGCCAGTTAACTCATTCTCGTTTGACTTACTAGCGGTGTCATATTTACGCCTAACTGTGAATTTGGTTATAAAAATGTCAGCCACAGTAGGCTAAAGGGCACTGAGGCGGTAGGAGTAAACTGGCGTTTTAGTTGAGACGGTGTTCCTTGAGTTATGAAAGGTAAAACATTAGGAGGAAATTTATAGTCGAGCCTTGGCTGAGGCCGCCCCGAAGGCTCCTCGTCGAGTCTGTTTTATAAAGCCTTCCTTGAGGAAGTTTTGTTCAAGGACGAGTGGAGGAAGCGTAAACGCCAATTTCAACAGTTTTACATCTATAAACAATTAAAAACGGGATAATTTAAAACAAAGGTAATATACTCCAGCACAACACCACACCCTTAAGAACCAATCTAGCAGTGGATGTACAAAATACGGGGCGGGGCATATAAGTGTGAGGTGTATAAAATTTGGGAATTTGTTCACCCCCCTATCATTGTTTCAAAAAATCAACTTATATGTGACTATGTACTGGGGTGTTTGTATTTATAATCACTAATTGCCAGAAGTATGTGGTATATGTTTTTTTTTTCAAAGTGAACAAAAGGGGCCTCTGTTGTGCCCTTTCTGTGGAGAACACTCATCTAGAGAATACCCTTGCCTCAAAATTTTGGTGGTACTCCCCTTTAAAAGAATACACTAATCTATAACTGGACCTTAAATTAAAATGACCGTCTTGTTTGTTTTGTTTATAGTTTTATTATAGATGGTCTCAGAATAACCCTTGTCAAAAGGGGAATGTTAATGTTTAAAGGGTCAAGATATGAACTGTAATACAGAATCAATCATGGGGAAAACTTGATTTAGTATTATATCTCAGCTTCAGGCCCTAGTAATAAGTAGATCATTTTTTTGTACTTAGTCGATTTTTATGACTGTTCTTAGATTTAAGTTTGTTTTGCATGTAAACTAACTTTTTAACTATTAGATCTAAATACTGTATGTATGCCTGTCTGATGTCTTATTTTAATCTCAAAATAGCGAAAAGGATTTTGATATAAAATTTTAACAACTTTTTCATTTTGTCCTAAAATTTTTATAGGTGTCCTAAAATTTTGAATAAGAGAGAGATGGTCAATCTGATTTTTTAATAATAAATTTTAAATGTTTTAAAAAATACGTCATAGAAAATTTTTTTAAAAGACCTTTAAAAAATCTAACCCTAGCCTCGATTTTTACTGTAGTTTTTGAGAAATTGCCATTTTTGTAAGTAGGTACCTGGAAAAACTAAGTATGTCAATTAAAATTTTGAATTGTTAATTTTTTTATTGAACAATTAAGTATTACACCAAAAATCATCAAAAAGATGGGAGGGAAAAACCCTTGGTTGATTTAATACGAATAATCTTTATATAATATTGGTTAAATAACTAATAATTAAAATGTGTAAAAGTGTAAGTGTAAGTAAAACTTTAAAATCGGCCAAACTAAAATTTCTAATCTATAAAACCTTGAAAGGAAGCTTCAAGGTAGCTTGCGACCTACCTTGTCCTTCACTCATCCTTAAGCATTCCTTCGACGACTATAAAATGCATTTTGTGCCGAAGGAGCCCTTAAGGCGTGAGGAAGCCTTAAGGCTCGACTATAAATTCCACCCCAACTTATTTAGTTCGTAACAAGCATGTCACTACTGTCACTTGTCTGTTATCAGAATTCGAAATGACATGACTTTAGGTCGACGAATTTAGATTGACACTGTTTTTCTTTCTTGATATCAAAATGGGAAAATTCTGATCAAAATTTCAAGATTGCCCCCAAAATTACCAATTTGGTGCTTTCTGGAAACAGTTTCTACTTATAAGTGATACTAATTAATTTTAAATACTCAAAAAATTATTTCTAAAAACAAGTTTAATTTGATCCACACAAGAATAAACTTTAATTGTTGACCAGTTTATTCGCAAAAAAGATGGCTTTAGAAGGCAGACATTATATCCTATAGATAAAAATTATACTATTTTAATATCTCGAAAACTAAAGCGCTTACGACAAAATGACGACCACACAAAAAATAAGCATTAATAGTACCTCTATTTTTCATTTTATTACGACCAGACTGGTTCAGGATGGTTTCATCCTTATATGGAACCATCAGAATTCTACATGGCATATAAAAGAACAAGTAAACAAACAAATCATAATTAAAAACCGCTTTGCTGCTCTAGTTTGCGAGATACTATTAAAATACAGACATAGTTGATTATAAGTTTATTTTGAAAGAGTTTAATGGTATATTAAAATAAACTGAATTGTTTAAATTTTTCAACTAAAAAATAATTGTGGTTTAATTTTTTTTACAAAAAGTCATTCAAATATAATAAAAATTTGCTATAATTTTGATTTGGCGCAACAAAATCAAATATCAAATAAACAAAAGTACAGAAAATGTATTTTTATGTGGGGTATTGTTTTTAAAATATGATACAAATGTGAACTTTAGAAAGATGGTGTAAAATAAAAATTGATTGATTACGAAAATTGCAGAGTTCCAAAACAAAAAAATTGTAACGGAAAGAAAATATAAAAACAATTAAGTACCAATCACAAAGGTATACCTTCCCCTTCGTTTTTTGGTACTTTAAATACCACTAACCTGCACAACCTGGAAGAAAGAATAATTAATTTTATTAGCAAAAATCAGAAAGCTCCACCTACCTGCAAGCGAGCAATCTTACTGGTCAAAACTATGTGGCAACACTGCTGGCTTTAGTAACGGTGGCGCCGATAGGAGCCGCCATGGTAGCGGTGACGATCTGTAATTGAAAAAAGTGGTGGTTAGAATATTGAGTCAAAAATTAAAAATAACAATTGGATTATAAAAAATAAATAAATCAGGAAGACCGTTAGTGGCATGATCAAATTTTAAATTGAAGACATTTCCCGTTCCATTTTTACATTTTCAATTCAATTCAAATTCAAAAACACTACTTTTTCAATTTAATTAGTTCTTGCTCAACAGCTGCTTGTGATTCTTCGATAATTTTTTTTTTGCTTCCAGCTCTTCTCTTTCTTTTTGAATCTTTCTTTTTTCTGCTTTTCTCAGGTCATTTTCCAACTCTTGATTGTTTTTGTTTTTGTGCTGTATTATATCTTGAGTCTGTACCGTGTGATACATATATTGATAGTGGAGCACGTTAAAGATCCCTAGCACTGACAAACGGGTTTAGGTCTAAATCCCTTTAGAAACAGAAAACTGCCTTCCTAGGGGTTGCTCAACAGACCGGTCGGGTGAGCGGGTTGGGGGGAATATATAAACAGGGAAAAAAGTATTACTGGGTGCTTATTCTTGAAAGTGAGAGAAAGGATCACTCCCAGGAATCATACTGGGGAGTGACAAAAAAGTACTAAAATCAAAATTATTAACGAATTTTAAAGGTTTATTCTACTCCCTGGCTAAGTTCTCTTACATTGAACTAGGAGAACGCAGCATTCCCTCGATATATAACTTGATTTTGACTACTCCCTAATTCGCGACCCGGGAGAATTTTGCTCCCTACACCTACCCGACAGTCAAGAATAAGCACCCTGGTCGGTCGTCATAGTTGCGCAGGACTATAGCATATCTCTCAGAAAAAGACACTTGGAAATTGCACCCTTTGGAGGAGATTCCCAAAACAAAATAAATTATAGTTAATAAGCAACCAGAAATACAGAGTGCAACGCTCAGGTTACGGTTTTTTGAGTGCAATAAAAAGTTTTATCTATACATTATTTGCTAACTAAAAATTACCGGTTTAATTTGAAAATCCCCATCCAATTCCGGTTTTTCAAAGCTCTGTGAAATTTCCGTCCATTTCCCGGTTTTTAAAGCTCCTAGACACACTGTGTGCACGTATGTCAAAACTAAGGACAAACTTTGAACCAATTAATACCGTTTAAAGAAAGAAACCCGTAGTAGTACATTTTACATTGTTTTATGTTGAACCTTCATACTTTATAAGCCATCAATTTAAATCTCGAAAAAATGGTCACTTCAGCGGTTCTTTCTGATATTTTAATAAAAGAAATCTTCTTACTACTTATTACTTAAAATATCACCTAATTTAATAATTACTTTAATTACCACGGTCAGAGTAGCGCCTCCTGTCCCGATCCCTGTCTCTGTCCCTCCGGTCTCGATCTTCCCTTCCGTTCCTGTCCCGATCATGTCGGTCATCCCTCTTTCTGACTCTGTCTCTCTCCCTATCATCACTTTTTACTTCCTCCTTCTTCTCTTTACTTCTATCCCTATAGATGCAAACAAGTTTAAAAACAATAAAAGTGAAAAGAACCTAATTTGTAGTAACGTTATTTTCAATCAATCCAAATTTAATCTTTTTTTTGGGGGGGGGTCATCATAAGATATTTTTGTAGAAGGAATAATAATAAATTAAACTAACCTATTCCTAGATCTACTTCTATCTCTTTCTTTCTTATCCCCATCCTTATCTTTCTCCTTGGTTTTATCCTTCTCCTTTTCTTTACGTCTTTCTCTTTCCTGTTCTCTTAAAGCTCGATCAGCAGCCTTTTTCTCTTCCCTTATATCTCTCAGGGTGTTTGCTAAAACAAATACTAGGGTTACAGAAATATGAACATGACTAAAATAAGTTGGTTGCATTTGGTACACCGGTTTACTGAAAAACGACATTATTAAAATTAATTGTATGATTATTTGATATTATTGTGGATAAACTATAAGTGATTCGTTTTTTAACTATCAAGTACAGAAAGTCATTAAAAAAAATAAAGAAAGAGAAAAAGAAGTTCAAAAAAAAACTCCAAATCGAAAATAATCTAAAAAGAAAAGATCAAAAGATTATGAGTGGACATAACGAAAATCAAAATTGAATGGATATATTCACAAGAAACACTAACAAAGACCAAACCGAAGATATTTAAACAATATTTCACCCTGAGTAACTACTGATGAGCCTATGCTGGTTACCCAGGGTGAAACCTCAGACAACTATTTCGCTTTGGCCCTTTCAGTGTTTCTGGGGGAAGTTATTTTCGCCCATGATCTTTTCTTTTTTTAAATAGACAAAGGTTTGTATCATCGGACCAACATTTTGGTGACAACTATAAGTTATCATCTCTACAATAAACAGTTTCTCGGCCATAATCGAGGGATTGTTAAAGTAACACTCGTGGCATATCGGACAAAGCGTTTTTGTTTCTCACTTCATTACGACCAGGCGCCAATGTCTAATGGAGAATCCAGACATCTACAGACCTGTTTTATCCTTATTAGGAATCATCAGGGAGTCATAGGATTGTACCTGGCAGTTGTTACTTTAACAAATCAATCAATGTTATTCCAGAGAAGATATTGACTGGTGAATTGATTTCTTTACTATACAAGAAGGTAATGTTTAGTATTTCATTGCACCTAGTTTTGTTTATTGTCGCCAGATGCAGGGAACCTCCCATCTGGATGATTTTCTCTTCCAGAAGATGTCGAGTTATCCAATAGTTTAGTTTAGTTTTAGATTTTATTATTAATAAGTATTACACAATAGTGTTTCACAATAGATCGTTGAACTTAAATATCTAAACAATTTTGTGCTAAAAAAAAGAAATATATATAAAGCTTTCATTAGTAATTAAAAATCAAGTAAAAATAATATAATGCAACATTGATTTTAACAAAACAATAAAAAAATTTAAATAGTTAAAAATTTTAAAAACATACGTTTTGGATAAAAGTTAGACAATATGAGACAAATTAAAAAACATTAAAATTGCTGCCCAGGTACTCCTCGAAGGAATAGAATGCATTCTTAAGCAAATAGCTTTTAATGCTCTGAAGAAATCTCTCATTAAAAGTTTTAATGGCCGGTGGTAGAACATTAAAAAATTTTATACCATAATGGTCAGTACCCCTTCTTGTTCTGTTTACCCTGTGGTAGCTGGGAACCAAATTTTCTCTATTTCTAGTTTCACGCGAATGCACATCACTGTGTGTTAGAAACAGTGCTTGGTTTTGCTTTATGTATGTTAAACAATTCAAAATATAGATGCAGGGAAAAGTAAGTAATTTTAAAGCTACAAACTTGTTCCTGCAACAATCTCTATACTTTAGACCTGCAGTTATTCTTACGCAACGGCGCTGGAGCTTAAATATTTGATCAGCTTTTGGAGAATGGCCCCATATTATTATTTCATATGACATATTTGAGGAAAAATATCCATAATAGGCAGCTAAGTGTTGAGGTGGAAACATTTCTAGCTAAATTTTTAATTCAAAATATTGTTTTTGAAAATTTAGAGCCAAGGTTATTAATATGAACTTCCCAGGTTAACCCAGAGTCTAGATCCACACCAAGAAACTTAACCGACTCATTAGTTTGTTCTTAGGGTAAAGTTAAGACTCTGTGTTTTACTTGTGTTAAGACTGAGCCTGTTAGCTAGAAACCAAGTTTCTATTTGTTTTTGAATGTCTGTTATATTGTTTTGAATTGGATTAGATGGATGGTAATGTTAAAGGATTGTCGTATCATCAGCAAAAAGAATTAATAAAAGATCAACTATGTCACAAAAATTTGGCAGGTCATTGACATAAATAACAAATAGCAGAGGGCCTAGAACGGAGCCCTGCTTGACTTTGACCTATTACCATTAAAAAATACAAACTGCTCTCTCTCTCCTCCATATAGGACCTGACAAAGGCAACACTCTCCTCATTAAAATTGTAATATTGTAGTTTCCTAAAAAGAATTTCAAAGGATATGTCCAGCTTATCCTCAAAACCTTTTGATATAAATTCTGACAATCGATTGATAGCAAGGGCGGTAGATTTTTTATTTCTAAAGCCAAATTGACTTTGAGTAAAGATGTTGCTATTTTCAAAAAAACTATTTATTTGATCTTTTATCAGCGACTCAAGAACTTTAGATACAATAGGCAGTAATGAGATAGGACGGTAGTTTGATTCATCCTCAGAGCTTCCTTTTTTTTGAAAATTGGTATCATCTTTGCTGTCTTTAATATTTTTGGAAACTAGCTGTTTTGAATACAAAGATTAAACAACAAAGTCAGAGGTTTGCTTATTATTTTATCAAGATGCTTTATAATTTTAGAGTTCATTTCATGACAATCCTTACTGTTACTGTTTTTTAGCTTCGCAATTTTTTCTGTCCCCTGAGTAAGACTTACTTCACTAAACCTAAATGTGTTCTTGGTGAAATCACCTGTCAGGTAGTCCTGAAAAGGCCTCTCTCCATTTGCCTTTTTTTGTACTATATCCTAAGCAATGCCTACAAAAAAGTCATTAAATATCTTTGCATTTAAGTGTGAGTCAGAAGATTGTGCTTTGTTTGAGTGTGACTTAATAATGTTCCACATGGCCAAGGGTTTATTTGATACTCTATACACTTTTTTGTAGTTATTTACCATTTCTCTAGTGACTAAAATAGAATTTTGCCAATTTAAAAGTGATAGTGTCTGAAGCCGTTCTCTCATATCTCTCAAGGTGTCATTAAACCAGTTAATTTCAATTTTTTTTTTTAGTTTTGTCTTACCATTTTGGATTTTGTTGGAAGGCAAATGTCCATTGCTTTGGCTATAATGTTAAAACATCGACAGAATTTAATTTCTATATTGTCGCTGTTGTTAATAAATAGATTCCAGTCATGATTCAAGTTTTTTAAAAAGATCTGCCAAACCTTGATCTGTAATTGGTCTAAATATAATTCGCGACTACATGATTTTTGCATTGGAGTGACAAATATTAACCCTGAGTGATCTGCGAGACCGTCCAGAGAATATGGTTTTATATTTAGGTTATTTTTGTCAAAATTGACATAAATATTGTCAAGACAAGCTTTTCCTTTTGTTGGGAGATTAATTGTTTGAAAGAGATTTAATGAGTTTAAGAAGAAGTTTAAGTTGTTAACTTCAGTACTCGTTGGAGGTTCAAAATGGACATTAAAATCTCCCACAAGAATAGTCTGTGCTGAGATGTCAACTTTACCAAGTACCTCTGACAATATTGCACAATATGTATTTAAATCCCCATCAGGTGATCTGTAAGCCGTAATGATTTACGTATTCACTAGATTTAACAAAGATCCCAGCCACTTGACAGTGTATTTCAACAGAATATTTTGTTAGTATATCTACTATATCAGGCATTTTTTCCCTAATTCCTTGGAAATTCGCATACAAAAGTTTAAAATTGAAGTCTGCATTAGTTTTTACTCTCCTATCGTCTAGTCTCCCCTTGTTTGGAAAGACATTCTCCGCAGGTGCTGGATATTCAAAAAATGGTTTATGGGACCCCCTTGGGCCAAAGTTCCGGATTCATAATGTCTTCTTTGATTTCCTTAGGGACACCGAGTTTAAAAGAGCTCACATGCTGTTTTGTAGTTCGCATCTTTTCACAGATCATGTTTTTTTTTCAAACTTTCTTGTCTGCAAGTAACTGAAAATGTCTTTTTCTTCAGTTGTTTTGGAAAGACCAGTTACAAACAGTCACTGAAATTTTTGAGCAACTTCTGGCTCGTTAGTTTTTTTCAAGGGTATCAAGGGTAAATCTTGCATAAGACGCCCGAACTACTTTCCTGCCTGAGTCATTTCTCCTCTACCAGGAGAGCCCGGGTAGTGTCGGATTCCTACCGACTAAAACCCCTCGATTGTGACTCCAACCTGCCAGGTGGCAAGCCACAGTCACTGCACTGCAGCCATTACTGGCTTATTGTGCACTGATCGTTAGTTTTCTGATTTAATAATTATAACATTTATCCATTTTTCAGCATCATTATCAACTTTCTCGTTGTTTTTGTCCAAATTTAGGTTAGGATTGGATTGTGAGGTTAGGGCTTCTTCTGATAGCTGTTGGGGCTTATTTTCGACATTGTCGGTTTACTGTATTTGAGAGTTTGATGAAACATGTGACTGTAGTCGATCACGTGTTTTCTTTTTTGAATTTTCATTTGTTGTCACGTAATTGTTGTTGACAACCTCTGGAACAAGCTTGCCGGTTTTCGCGAGGCTTTTCTGTTGGCCGCTTTGTTTTGGATTATTGGATTCTGTCAAGGAACGGCTCGGCGTTGCCAGTTGGGCTGACTGATTTTTTTGATTTTTTCCCATGTTTTTGATTTTTTCTTCAAGCAATAAGATTGTTTTTTGGAGTACTCCCTCTTTGTCCTTTAACTCAGCAATTATGAGGTCCTTGCAATTAATAAGTTCATCAAAAACTTGCTTGTTGATCGAACAACATTCTTTTCCTTTGTTTACATCACTGAACTTCACTTGACCTTCATCCTCGGCGATGTCGGTGGATTTGGGCAAGCAGCACTTCACTTCGTTTTTTCTGGTTCCCAATGAAACCAAACCTGCTATCCTAAATGCACATGACGACTTTGCACAATACACACGTAATAGCTGATGTTTCTATACGTTTTTTACAATATTTGCAGTTTCTTGCGGGAGCTTCGTTATTTTCTTTACGATCGGCCATGTTGCCGACACTTCCGTAAATAGGCGAGTGCCGTGCAGGCGAATAAGATGTGCGAGGCTAATTCGTCTTCCCATTGCATAGCCTACAGGTTGGTTCCTCTTGGTATCGTGTCCATGTGTTGTCTCCGTATTTGGTTAAGAATCCCATCAATATTTTGATTTGATCTCTCGTAAGTACGATCAGTGACAACGAAGGACATTTCACCAGTTCCTCTGTGGTCATGCCTTAGTGTTTCATTCCTCTCCGCTTTTCTAAGAACCTACGTCCTAAGATTTATGTCTTTTTAATCCTTATCTAGTAAGGAGTCTGCATTTTTTTTTGCCGGTCATAACCCCCGCCGCCCACCCACGAATTACCTTGTTGTGGTTGACCTCATCAAACCCCACTGTACTAGAGGCCCTGTATAAATTTTTTTACAGTTATTGTTTTACCAGAGGTAAGCAACCCGATTTGGCAGTTGTAGGGAAATGTTGACAGTTTTTTTTGTGTGTTGGCAGTGATATTTGGAAACCACTGACAAAAAATAATTTTGTCCCATAAACGTACATCAAATTTTAAATTTGTATTTGTATATGAAACTGTAGAAATACGTGCGCTGACGACTTTTTATTGTTCCATTGTCCAAAAAAAACGCAAGAAAAATGGAAAGAGAGCATTTGCAAAATTAGAGAATTAATAAAAAATTGTCGAATTTCCGAGGTGAGTAAGATTAGATTAATAACATGTGTTTTATTTCAAGAAAAAGAGTAACACAAATATAGATCAATAAGATTCTTTATGAAATTAACTCTGTTTCGGACTTCCATTATCTCAAACTTTTAAGCAAGATTCTTTATATTTTACCTATCAATAATAATTTTAATATCTACCGTGTATCTACCTCGCTGTGTTTTTTGTCAAAGTTTTACATATTTTACTAACCAAAAAAAAATCAGTCTTTCAAAAATTGTGTGGGAAAATTATAAAAAGAGACAACAAAACATCATTTCATTTCATAAAATCGGCTTTACATACAAATATTTAAAAAAAAACAAAAAGAGCGGGCAATATGAGTTGCCCACCTCTGGTAAAACAAGAACTGTCAAATGTATAGATGACTTCTATACTGTACTAGCTTTCCATTCTGGGCCCATATTCTTCAATATCGAGGAAGAGATTACTCCTGAGGAGCATTTCTCTTACAAAAAAGCACCGGTCGCAATCTCAGTTTTCTATCACCATTCTGTCTGTTTTGGCACTAATGACATTATTCGTGAGCGGTTTTGCCGTCAGTTTGCTCCCTATTATAAGATAGGAGCGCAAAATCGCTCACAACTACCAAAACTTACAGAAATATAACAAAAAAAAAGAGAGATTTGGATCAATCAGTTGCGTTTTTGTAAGATAAATGCTACCCGGGAGTACTGTCTTCTTTCAAATTCAGGAACAACGGTCCTGGACAGTAAGTTTTCTGTTTTATTTTCCGAATCAATTGGGTAAGGATTGAAATGGTTTTGGTCGAATCCAAGAAAAAAAAATATTTCTTGAAATATGTTTTTTGTGTGTGAATCCAGGAATATTATTTAATTTTCAAATCAACACAAAATTTTCGGCATAAAGCATTGAATTTTAAGTAATAAAGTCCAATAAAATATTTTCTACAACATCACATTTTAATTTTAAACGATATTGTTTTAAAAATTAACAAAAAAAAAACATATTTTTAAGTCATTTAGAGTTTTTGACATCACCGACAGTCAATTGTATTGGCCTTTTTTGCAACTAGGTTTTACTAGAGGCCCTGTATACAATTTTTGAGTTATTGTTTTACCAGAGGTGGGCAACTCATATTGCCCTATTTTCTAGTTTTTTTTATATTTGCATGTAAAACCGATTTTATGAAATGGACTGATGTTTTGCTGTCTGTTTTTATAATTTTCCCAGACAGTTTTTGAATGAAAATGACTTTTTTGGTTAGTAAGGTATATACACAGATATTAAAAATATTCGTGGTAGGTAAAATATAAAAAAATTATTGATCTATCTTTTTGTTACTCATTTTCTTAAAATAATAATATATAATTTTTTGGTAAACGCATGATCTCTTTCCATTTTTCTTGCGTTTCTTTTTCCATTAGACAATGAAACAATACAAAGTCGTAGGCGCGAGTATTTTTACAGTTTCTTATACCGCAATATTCGATTTTTAAACCGCATGTCAATAACCATTTTAAAATATGTATCTACGTGACACTGACAAAATTATTTATTTCCAATGGCTGCCAACACACAAAAAAAATATTAACATTTCCCTAACAACTGCCAAATCGAGTTGCTTACCTCTGGTAAAATAATAACTGTCAAAAATTGTATACAGAGCCTCTAGGTTTTACCAGGTTTTTAACATTTTAAAATACATATTTTAGTGGCAACTTTGAAAAAATGACAGACTTTGCCCATAAGGTTGGTTTGGGATGGGTTTACTTTACGAGAAGGCATGTAATTTTTAGCTCTTACCCCACCATCCCCTAAAAATTATT
The DNA here is from genome assembly GCA_963921995.1 of Oxystoma pomonae. Lineage (NCBI taxonomy): Eukaryota > Metazoa > Arthropoda > Insecta > Coleoptera > Brentidae > Oxystoma > Oxystoma pomonae. The sequence goes on from OY998168.1 coordinate 49,692,229, forward strand.
TTTTGTTCTTCTAAACAACAATCACAAACATTGAGCGCAAGACTAACCTATTAAACCATTTAGTTTTTTTTTCAAATATGCTACCAGTTGCACTCTTGGTATCTAATATTATTTTTTAATTTTTGTTCCAAATGAACTTCAAAAAACCAATAAACAAAAAGGTAAAAAAGAAATTTTTAGAGAATGGTAGGATAGGTCATTATTAGAAAAACTAGTTTAAAAAAAAATCTATGCACCAATGCTTCAAACTTTTTTGTTTGTTCTTTAACTTTTGTGTTCAATGTTTTGCTCAAAAACTTACTAAAAAATGTCCTGAATCACAAACTAAAAAATATAAATTAACCAATATAACTATAAAAATTTTAATCATAAAAAAACTCTTGAATCATAGTTCAAGAGAATTTTTCCCTCTATATCTTTTGTGATAACTATTTTTCACCTAGGGAAGCTGAAAGAGAGAATATGGCAGGAAACTGTTTTTATGCGCCATCTTTCCAAGCTGGCAGCGCGAGCAACGGCCTTAGGTGGTCGCAAACTTAATAAGTTATTTAGGACATAAAGTACTATCACTGTACAAATTTTACACATCCGGTATTTTTTCCAGGCAAATCTACCCATTCCTTGGCTTAACAGGGTGTCCACAGATTATTCAAGAAAAAATTCCCTGACTTTTCCCTGAGTTTCCCTGACCAGATTAAAAAATTGACTGACTGATATTTTTAGCAGTCTCAAAATAGGAAAAAAAAATTAGAATGTTGATTTTACTATAAAATTCAAGTAATTTTACTCAACCATTTTGCTTCTAAATAAGTAGGGAGCAAACATAAAAATAAGATATATTTTCATGTTTGCTTTTTTCCTGAAATTAAAAAGATAGTACTATAATAGTTTATTCACTAGAACACTATGAAAAATCCCCTCAAATTACTCTCATTGGGGAAAATTCCCTGTTTTCCCTGACCCATCGACACCTTCCCTGACTTTCCTTTACCATTTTGAAATTCCCTGACTTTCCAGGTTTTTCCAGGTTGTAAACACCCTGCTTGAAAAGCCAAAGTCTTATATCCGGGTAGTTGCGTACAGAAATATTTAAGGCCTAAAATATATATAATTGACTTACTTATTTCATCAATTGCTGCTTTAAGTCTCATATAGCCCATGTGTTGCTTCCCCATCAAATGATCATCGATTCGCTGTTGGGCATCACCAACAATAAGAAAGGCTCCACATACCTCACACACCTAAACAAAAAACACTAAATTTAAATAATGTCAAGCACACATCTATACAGGGTTGTAGACCTATTGTCCTCTTACCCAATTTTTAACACAAAAAATACAGCTAAACTCAATAAAAACAAAATGTTGCGGACTGAAACATTTAAAGAATACATTCCTTTGTGAGTCTGTTTAGGTTTTGTAACTGGATTATATTCCTACCTCCAGCTTGAAACGCATAAAGTTTTAAAGTTATATCAGAAAAAGGTTCACGCAAGCAATGCAAAACGTCCCTAAAGTTAGCAATACAAAGTCAGCAGTGCAAAGATTTTATGAAATTAACTCTGTGTTTCGGACTTCCATTGTCTATATTTTATTTATACACGACGTTTCGATCAGTACAATCTCTGATCGTCTTCAGGTGCAAACTACAATCAATTCCTAAGGCTACGTACTTATATACTGTGAGAAATCACTCAACCTTGAAGTTTAAGAAGTTGGCTCCGCCCAAGGAGGGGCTTCCAAATATTTGGGATTTCAACACTTGGTTTACTGAAAATACCCTGATTCTGCCCAATAAAGGCAGCTTCAAGGAATTTTCGTTTCTTCCAGTGTGACTCCTTGTGCAAAACCTTTGCTTCTGCCCACTTCATTCGGTGTTGTTTTGACCATGCATGTTCGGCAATTCCTGATTTCGTGGTTTCACCTTTTTGGGTATTCGTCTGATGTTCCTTAAGCCTAACAGATAGTGGTCTTTTAGTTTCGCCTATGTATGATTCACCACACTCACAAGGAATTTGGTAAATGCATTCCTTATTTTGTTTGTTCTCCGGTTTTGTTTTACTAAGAAGGCTTCGAATTGTATTACTAGATTTAAAAGCTGTTTTAATATTAAAGTTCTTCGCTACTCTTCGAATTTTCTCTGATACTCCTTTAACGTATGGGATTGTAAGGAATGCATTTGCCTGGTTTTGGTCATGTAATCTCTGTCCTGTTTGTTTTTTATTTATACACGACGTTTCGATCAGTACAATCTCTGATCGTCTTCAGGTGCAAACTACAATCAATTCCTAAGGCTACGTACTTATATACTGTGAGAAATCACTCAACCTTGAAGTTTAAGAAGTTGGCTCCGCCCAAGGAGGGGCTTCCAAATATTTGGGATTTCAACACTTGGTTTACTGAAAATACCCTGATTCTGCCCAATAAAGGCAGCTTCAAGGAATTTTCGTTTCTTCCAGTGTGACTCCTTGTGCAAAACCTTTGCTTCTGCCCACTTCATTGTTAACAACAAACAGGACAGAGATTACATGACCAAAACCAGGCAAATGCATTCCTTACAATCCCATACGTTAAAGGAGTATCAGAGAAAATTCGAAGAGTAGCGAAGAACTTTAATATTAAAACAGCTTTTAAATCTAGTAATACAATTCGAAGCCTTCTTAGTAAAACAAAACCGGAGAACAAACAAAATAAGGAATGCATTTACCAAATTCCTTGTGAGTGTGGTGAATCATACATAGGCGAAACTAAAAGACCACTATCTGTTAGGCTTAAGGAACATCAGACGAATACCCAAAAAGGTGAAACCACGAAATCAGGAATTGCCGAACATGCATGGTCAAAACAACACCGAATGAAGTGGGCAGAAGCAAAGGTTTTGCACAAGGAGTCACACTGGAAGAAACGAAAATTCCTTGAAGCTGCCTTTATTGGGCAGAATCAGGGTATTTTCAGTAAACCAAGTGTTGAAATCCCAAATATTTGGAAGCCCCTCCTTGGGCGGAGCCAACTTCTTAAACTTCAAGGTTGAGTGATTTCTCACAGTATATAAGTACGTAGCCTTAGGAATTGATTGTAGTTTGCACCTGAAGACGATCAGAGATTGTACTGATCGAAACGTCGTGTATAAATAAAATATAGACAATGGAAGTCCGAAACACAGAGTTAATTTCAAACACATCATTGTCTCAAACTTTCAAACAAAGATTTTATGATTGGAATAGTGCTAATTAAATGCCAAATAAACAAATGTTACGTTCTTGTACTTTCTTAGATGACCTGCACTGCTTGCTACCCGTTGATATCAGTGCACCATAATAGAATGGTACAGAAAAGTGGTAGGATGGTCTAAATGGTCAAAAAGATTAAATGAAATGCTACCATTTCAATAAAAAATCTATATTTTTTATATTTTTTCCGCATATTTTTCAAATACGAAGTTTATGTAGAACGCATATTTGAGTTCTCAAGAAAAGAGATTGGTGATGTTTTGAATAATGGAATAATTTAATGCTTTTTAGATGCTAATTAAATCCCCAGTCATCAGATTTTGCTGTATAGCTACCTATTAAAGATAGCAGTGCACCGTGCTAGAAATATTTCAGAAAAGTGGTAGGGTGATGTAAATGGTCTAAATTTTCGTATTTTCTTCTTTTTCTACTCATTTTTTGAAATCCACATGGTGCACTGCTAACTCTATATGCAGTATATATTTGAGTTTTCATAAAAGAAGAGGCTGGTGGTATGCCAAGTAACATTTTTGGTTACAATTTGGTAAAATATTCCCGAGTTAAGCCAGTAATTTTTTCTTATGAAAAACTGGTAGGTCAAAAGAGGGAAATTTTCCGCCTTTTTACCAAAGTAGGGACAAAAACCAAGGTAAAAGGTAATTAAATTTTTTTTTCCTGAAGGTGAATTTGCCCAGAGGACACTTTTTACCAACTTTTGGGACACATGTACACATCTGCATAAACGCTCTGTGGCCGAAGCGCCCTCTACGTGTCAGAATAGAAGGAGATGAAAACATTTTTAAATGAAAATAAAAAAGCGAAAAATAATAATTATGTCCATGGCCTACGACAACTTTGGAAAGAAAAAATGGTGATGAAAAATCACAGTTATATTTTAATCATAGGGGTTAAACTACTATTTTAAACTAATAATGGGATAAAACCGACATGCAGCGAAAATTTTTTCTATAAAATTCACCCGCCCATTAAAAAACGCAGTTTTAACAAAAAATCACCAAAATTATGCTTCGGGAAAACACTAATTAAATATTATTTCCAATTTGTAATCATAATTTAATATATGAAAAAAGTGTAAGCAAATCATTTCCATAAAGATTTTGTAGGTTTTTTTCAATAACAATAATAAAAACTTGTTAAAAAAAACATGGCCTTACCTTTTTCTGGCGACCATGCCCTAAAAGTCATGTTAACCATGTTTTTTTCCCTCAAACACAAAATTTCCAATGTTGAAGCCAAAATTTCTTATTAATTTTGCATCAAGGACGTTTTATCCATTTTTCGAATTCATTGCCAATTGTTACCCGCACACCCCCTGCCCATCGTTCAGTTGTCAGTTGTCATGTTGATTGTTAACATAAAGGCGGATTTACGCTAGTGAGCAATTAAGCAAGCAAACAATTCGAAAAAGTTCCATCATATGGGAATATGCACAATCGTTTACGCTCGCAAATGTCATAGCTTGACATATGACATTTGCGAGCGGAAACGATTGTCTGTATTCCCATTGGTTGTGTTCGGCACGTGTAGAGATCTACTAGGACTTGTTGGGTCCCTACTATCACTTTTAATTTCTTTAACTTTTATGTAAAAACTGCTTGATGCTGTGAAAGGTTTGTTTCTTTTTTCTTCTGGCATGTTAAAACGCAAAATTGTCAGGATCACCACTACTAGGTAGGTACTTTAACACAGAGTATCTTTTTTGACGATCAAAACGTGAATGCCCTCTCTTCCTTAAACCCAAATTTTACCTAAACATCTACTTTCTTTGTTTGAATTTCGAGCTTCAATCGGGTTTTTTCTATCCCTTTTTATGATAGGATGGTAGGTATCTAATAGCCCAAAATCCAAACAAGGGTTGAAGATACAATAGTAATTAAGGAAATATCTTATAATTTGTAAATACTAAGCAGGAAAAAACAAAAGATCAAAAGATCTTGGGTGGAAATAACGAAAATTCAAACTTGGATGAGCATCCCACAAGGAACACACAAAAGATCAAAGCGAAAAGGGAAATGATTAAACGATGTTTCGCCCTTGGTAACCAGCGTGGGCTCATCAGTAGTTTCACTGGTCACCCTCCACTATACATCATTAAACACCATCATACACTTTCATTTCCAACCTTGAACCACTTCAACCGAAAAGAAACTAAAAAACAAAAGATCAAAAGATCTTGGGCGGAAATAACGAAAATTCAAACTTGGATGAGCATCCCACAAGGAACACACAAAAGATCAAAGCGAAAACTGAGAAGGAACATGAAACAGGGCTGCCACAAGATTCCCTAGATAAAATTCCCGACTTTTTCCCGATTTTTCCCGAATTATTTTTGCAGGCAATTTTTTTGTATTTTAAGCAGAAAATGCTGGTTTGTTGTGGAATCTGGTCTCAATTCTAGATTTTTTGCCAAAATCCTGTCATAGTATGCTTAAAAGTAAACTAAAATTGTGACAATCAATGTTATAGTGCCGCATACAACATTTTTTGTAGTACCTACCTATAAGATTTTCGTAATTATTTTTAAAAATTTGGGTTAAGAGACGCTGAGTTGGGGTGGGATCTAATCGCAGTTCTATATATGTTGGTGAAATGTCATAAATGTCCGCAGGTAAAAATTTTGAAAAAGCTATTTTTTACACTTTTTGAATGCTGTTAATAAAAAGTGTTAACTAAAATTGTAACAATATGACATTATAGCGAGCGCCAAAAGCAAATTATGTTGAAACTTTTGAGTTTGGTGAGGTGCAAAGGGGGGATAGACGATTGCCCACTGAAAAAAATTATCTGATATTGTGATCGAAACAAATACCGCAGTGTAAAATTTTACAAAAAGTAGTGTGTACTATTGTATATTTAAAATTAAAAAAACCCGTAAAATTCTAAATATTTTATAAAAATTTATTTTCTATCATTTATAAATCGAAAGGTAGTGCTGCAGGAGAAAATTTCATTGAAATTTATGTTTTTTTTTGATACTGGGATTTTTCATCTATAGTAGGATCAATGCCCAATGTACAAAATTTCCATCCTATCCAGGATTCGAACCTGGGACTTTCCGTGCGGCAGGCAAATACGCTACCCACTGCGCTACTGAGTCCGGCAAAAAAATGTATATGTATATTTTATATAAGTACAAGGGAATCTCAACCAGGTCAAAAATATCTGAAAAATTCAAGGATTCTTAGCAAATTTCCCGACTTTTTCCCAGATATTTCCCGAAACCGCCGAATTCCCGACTTTTTCCCGGATTTTCCGGTTTTCAAGGATTGTGGGAACCATGTGAAAGTTATGATTATTGATCTAAACAGCTGATCATGACAGATCGTTAGAGGACACGTGACGCAAAGGAGTTTTCTCGTTTTCTACCAGAACTACTTTCTTCCCATCCAGAAAAACAAAACTGAATTTTAACCTAATCAAATCTTAATATTCCATATGGTTAAATAAAATAGATAATTTTCCATAAAGTTCGAACATATTTTTAGGTTGTAATAAGTAACTTTCGAGTTCAGTTTTAAACCAAAAAAGTTCTTAATATTGAAGGATTCCTTCAGGACATTACTAAAATTTTTTGACAAGCAATGTTGACCAATAAATACCCAAACAAGGCGAGGATCTCAGAGTAGAATCTCAAGTCAAGTTTATCATCAATTTACCTTCTCTTTTGACTTTGTATTCAAAACAACTTTGAAGACGTGATACGAGGAAAATAATTCGAAAAATATCCTAAAAGGAAACCTTTAAAATGTCGTGTATATAATGACCGTTTCCTAAGGTTATTTGTTCCAATTTAAAACTTATTTTTAAACCTCAAACTACAAAGTAATTTTCTGAAGGAAAACGGGGGATGTTTTGACATATCATTGGTTATCTTAACCTTTCAACTTCCCAATATGCCCTAAAATATTACTTGGAATTTTGGATATTGGATTAAATTAGTGCTATTTAGATGCTAATTAATTTTGTACTTCCCCATATATAGCCTCATTAAGAGCTACCCCTTAAAGATAGAAGTGCACCATACTAGAATGGTCAAGGAAAGTGGTCTCACAGTGGTCTAAATGATCAAGATTTTGTTTTAAATATGCGGAATTATTTTTTTTATGAAAATGGTAACATTTAATTATCATTTAATTTACTTGGCCATTTAGACCACCCTACCAGTTTTCTGGGCCATTCTGCCACTCTCTCACACGGCTATCTTTAACGGGTAGCTAGAAGTGCAGGCCTTATCTTGGAAAGTACAAGAGCACAAAATTTGGTGACTTGACATTCATAGCGTAATTTTTCCAATCATTAAATCTTTACACTGCTGACTTTTCACTGCTAACTGTAGAGACGTCAATATAAAACTGAACAATCATAACACATATAATATACCTCCATTTGCTTCTCTTGTTCGGCAGCCAATTGTGCAGTAGCAGACCACTGAGTATCATTTTGAGCTAGCAGGTTCTCTCGCTCTTCCTTGAGTTGATCGCAAAGTTTCATTAAACCTTGGGCTTGCTCAACATTACCCTGCAAATTTTTTCTATTTAAGAATATTAAAACACTGGGGTTAGACATTTATTAATATTATTAAAAAAATTCACTTTACGGCATGGAACCACCAAAAATTTATTAAAAAAATATGTACAAACCAAAGTTAGGTATTACCTCTATTCCCGCTTCTTCCATCTCTTGTTCTAACTGGCAAATTCGGCCATTTAAAATTTCAATTTGTTCTTGATTTTTCTCAGCTTGAATTGGATTTGACAGATTCAAATTGTTCTTACCACTTAGTGCAAGTCTTTGCCTACCTTTTTCAATTTTTCTGTCTACATCAGCTAAAAAAAATAAAAACTTTATTTAAAATTAACTCTGTGTTTCGGACTTCCATTGTCTATCTTTTATTTATACACGACTTTTCGATCAGAGATTGTACTGGTCGAAACGTCGTTAGAGTTAATTTCAAACACATCATTGTCTCAAACTTTTAAACAATTCCTTCAATTTTAACCCACCTAAGAAATAAAAACATAAGAAAAATTCTTACCAAGCATTCCATTGCAGAACCTTAAATAATCCTCCATATACTGCATTTTTCTGCCATGACTTCTTTTGGCATTCTCATATTTTGACTTAGCCTCATCATCATGAACTTTGGCACAAGGTCCCAAATCTGCTCTTGTGTTGACAAAGAGATCGTGAGGACAAAACTTAACCATGTAGAACTTACACATCTAAAAATAAACAATATCAGCATTGCCAATGTAAAATGTTTCAAGTAATTTACAGTAAATAAGAGCAAAAACTACACTTCTGACGTCACAGTAGGGAAATTTCTCAGTTGTTACGTGCCTTTACCCGCCAGCGCATTTTACAGTTCTCACTACCCATTTCTGACGTCACAGTCATGCTTTTGATCTTACAAGTATGAAATTTCCCTGCTATTGCTTTATTACAGTTTTCCATGTTTTAAGGTTCAAAACTGCAGTCAAATGAGGTGTTCCTTTTAAAAACCCCAAGTAATATTTTTGGTTAAAATTTTATAAAAATACCCTGAGATCAGCTAGGAACTTTTCCCTACAGAAAAATGAGAGGTTAAAAAAGAGGGAAATTTCCTGCTTTTTTCCCAAAGCGGGGACAAAAACCAATGTAATTTGGCACGAGAAAATAGGTAATTAAAAAAAATTTGTCCTGAAAGTGAAGACGTCCAGGTGACAGTTTTCCCCAAATCTTGGTAAACATGTACATGTTTGTATAAGTTTTCAACGTAATTTGTGTCCTCTTTTTACCTATGACCAAAACGCCCCCTACTTGTCAAAATAGAGAGAAATGGAAACATTTCTAAATAAAATTGTAAAATAAAAAATGGTGGTCAAACATCACAGCATCTGTTATTGTACTCATCACCCCCATATATTTTAATTTTTTAACTACTTGAATCCGAACACCCTTACAATCACATGCCGTGTTAAGTGTAAGTTCCGTGAACTCAGGTAAATTACTAGCTAAGGAAGTGAAAGGAACCAAATTTGTTTTAGTAAAATTCACCGATAAAATATTTTCCTGAAAATAATGAAAGACCTTACCCAGCTCGTACTCGCATTTAGTTTTTAGAGCACTCCAGGTTTTTTCGGAATAGAATATTACCGTATCGTCGGAAAAACAATGTCTCCCTCAACATCAAGGTCAAACAAGTCACTGATATACAGGTTGAATAGCAGAGGCCCCAGCACCGTCCCTTGAGGGAGGCCACAGTTCACAGTTTTTTTGCTACTCCTTGAGTCTTGTATTTGATTGGTTTGAAATCTATTTGTCAAATAATCTTTCATTAACTTAAGAACGTTTCCTCTAAAACCGTATTTTTCGATGCATTTTAATAGCCTTTCGCCTTTTTGAAATCAACGAATACAACCATGAAGGATCTCTAGCATCTAGAGCTTTTTGTATTTTTGTAGTTAGGGTTTTTAAAACAAAATTGATTGTTTGACATTATATCGTTTTTTTTTCAAGAAAATCCTCAATTCTTTCTTTTAGTATTTTTTTCAAATATTTTAGAAAAATTTGTTATGAGGGAATTGGGTCTATAGTTGTTAATATCAGTTTTACTGCCACTTTTAAATATTGGTTTGACAGTGGTTTCTTTAAAACTTGAAGGAAAAATCCCTTATTCAAAGCAATTATTAAAAATGTGAACTAGTGGTGGTGCTACTTCCTCAGCTACTGGTTTTAATATATCTGCCTTTAACTTATCAACTCCGGGGAATTTTTTGGTTTTTAGAGAAATAATAGTTTTTAACATCTCTGTGCAGTTAGTGGGTTTAAGGTAAAATGAATTAACATATTCTTTTTTTTGTGTAAAATTTAAAGTTACATTGCATGTATCGACTTTCTCTGCAAGATTTGGGCCAATATCCTGAATCGGAGAAGTGTTGGCAGATATTCTCTTTGTCGTGAATTTCAACATTGTCCACTTTTACAGTATCAACTTCCTTTTTCTTACCTTCTTGGGATATTTCATTGAAAGATCTACAAATTTCTTGCGAATTACCATGACAGGATTCTATTTTTTTTTTTTTTGATAATAACTTCTTTTGGCAATCTTGATCAAAAAATTTAACTGATTTTTATGCAATTTATAGTTATTTATGTTTTCGTTTGTTGAACTTATTTTGCAAAGTTGAAAAAGTGTATTTTTTCTTTTTATTGGGACTTAGGGTAACCCATGGTGTCCTTTTACTTTTGTTAAAGTCCATTTCACTGTAAACGTCATTCCATTTTTCATTTTTTAAGTCTTGTTTGAGTTTAACAGAATTAATCTTTTTAGACGTTCTAGATAACGAGTCATTTGAAATTAATTTTTGATTTACAAAAGCAAGGTGAAAAACAGTTGGAAAATGATCAGATAATTTGCTATCTAGTACAATTGCCTTGTTTAGATTATCATTAAATTTTTTGTCTTCAATGAAAAAAATGGTCTATGCGCGAGTTAGATGAGGGTCTTGTTGGAACATTAATTGCCGAAATAAATCCTGAACCGAACATAAGATTGAGGTATGTTTGGATGTCTTCATTATTTTTTAATATATCTAAGTTTATGTCACCGACAAAAATATTAACATCGTTTTCATTTCTGCAGTTTCCCAAATATGTGTCCAGACTCAGCAGAAACTCTTTGGCGTTAGTCGATGGTAATCTATAAAGTCCTGTTATAAGAATGTTTTTGTGGCAAACTCTCAACTTTTTCGGTTGCCTGTATAACGCCGATTCCTTTAATTTTATAGCTATATTGAAATGTATTTTTTATATAAATAACCTTACCATCGTTTTGGTTAATTTTACTTTGATTATATAATACATTAAAACTTTAATTTGAAAAAATCCAGACTTTCTAAGTTTCTTGTTTCAGTTAGAATTATACAGTCAAAATCCGTTGAAAATTGGTGTAATAAAAATTGTAGTTCGTCGTAGTGTTTGTTTAAGCTGCATATATTCATATGAATTAATTTAAATATGTGGGTCGACTGCTGAAATGGTTTTTATTTGTTTTTCCCTAAAATTATTAATGTACGGATTCATTATGTAAGGAGATTCAACATAAATTTTTCGCAAAAAAAAATATTGAAATTCTACTTTAAATCATATTGGAAGAAAATCAACATGCACCGAAAATATTTTCGTAGGATTGATAACTTTTACTGGCATAAAATTCACGCGCCCTTCAAAACATGCAGTTTTAACAAAAATATCACTAATATTATGTTTCGGAAAAAGTATTATTTCCAATTCACGATCATAATTTAATATTTGGGTATGAAAAACATTTAAGCATTCATTTAGTCAAGATTTTATAGATTTTTTTAATAAAAAATTAAAAATTACCAAAGAAGAGCAGAAAAACATAACGTGTTACCTTTTTTTCGGGATCGTGCCCTAAAAGCTGTTTTAAACGTGTTTTTTCCTTTAAACACAAAATTTACAATGTTGAAGGCGAAATTCCTTATTAATTTGATCTTAATTTGAACTTAAATACCAATCCTTCCCTGCACTTCCAAAGACCCCTCGTTCGCCCATGGTTTGGTTGTCAACAAGAGCGAACTCGCCCCTATAATGCCGGCCATTTCTGTCTAATGACATTTCCTTAGAGAAAGAGGGAAATAGCTGCTCTCCGCTAAACGCACCATGTAACGTTGCTTATTACCAGCCTAAGGCTGCATTTACCACAACTTTTTATCGCTCGTTTAAAAAAAAAAGTTCCTAACTTTTAAGGATTTCTTTAGGTAATTAATAAGAACTTTTGACAAGCGATGTTGACCAAAAAATGCCCAAAACAGGCGAGGACCTCATAGTAGAATGTCAGTTTAAGTTTACCATCATTTTTCCTTTTTTTTCGCCTTCATAGTCGAAAACAACTTTGAAGAGTAAATACAAGGCATCTAATTTAAAAAATTTCCCAAAAGAAAACCTTCCAAACCTCAAACTACAAAGTCATTTACTGAAGGAAAAAGGTGGATATTTTGATATCTGATTGGCTATCTTGACCTTCCAACTTACCAATATGCCTTGAAATGTTACTTGAAAACTTATAACTCGCGTTATTTTACATGAAATTTTGTTTATTATAATAAACCCTCAATTTCTCCTTTTCTCTTTATCTTTTCTCACAGAAGCCGATGTGAGCTGCGCCAGCGGGAGCTATAGGTTATCTATTTCTTTAAACAAAGAACGGAAAGAGAAAAATATACCGGTAAAGAATTCTACATGGCACAGAATCTGAGCTTCCGTACTCAACCTTGAGCTTTTTTGTTGTCCGTCATTACGAGGGATTATCAATCAATATCAATAAGAAAAAATACAAGGGAGTATATGAAAGAATACTCAACGAACGAAAAAAAAAAACAAAAATCCCTGAAGTTACCACGTTTTCAATAATTAAAAAAGGTAAAACAATAACCCCCTCCACCTCTTTGTCACAAATTAACCACTACTATATTAACCTAACCAGCCTGATAGAGAAAAGATGTGCTTTTAATTTTTTTTACAAAAAACTAACAGATATTTTCATTTTACCATGCCGTCACAAAAAGTCGACCACGAAATTAAAACAAAATTATGCAAAGCTGTTCAAAATCATAATACTAATGTCTCTTCCTTTTTTACGAAATTATTACACCTGGCAACGCTGCTACTAGCACACTTCATTATTAGTCTCTCCTTCATGGCAGCACTTTTTTTCCAGGATTCTTCTCTAATGCTTCAGCATGCCTGAATTTTGTTTCATTTGAATATTCCATGGATTAACAGGACAGGACGTCCCCTTAAAGTAAGTGGCACTAGTAAGTATAACCTAAGCTAACCCATTCGGATTTTTAAATACAGATTTAAAAAAAAACTAGATATTTTCTTCTGTTGATTTTTTCTTCTCCAAATTACAGAAAAATTAAGCTCTAAAAATGAGCTTACAATGAAGGGAAGCCATATGCAATTTTCTTTTTTAGTCAGTCCTGCCTAAGGACTGCCTAAAGACTGCATAATCCTGTTCAAGTACTGCCTAGTCCTGCCTAAGTACTGCCGAGTCCTGCCAAGTACTGCCCAGTCCTGCCCACAATTTTGTACACATCCTGACTACAGTTATTCATCCATCGGTTAACGCTCAGCTAGCTACAAAAACCGGTGGGCAGATAGAGGCACGAAAAACTGAGAAATTTTCCGCTTGTGACGTCAGAAGTGCAAAATGAGAGGTAAGCTGGCGGATAGGGTCCACCGTACAAAACCCCTCAATAGAGCATAAAGTTCTATGCAACTTGAATAGTAGAAATAAGGCCGACTTGCCCAAAAACCGCCAAAAACACAATAAGTACATATTTATTGTTGTTTAGGTAATGTTTTGGTCTCGGTTTTTTATTTATCCCCTAACTCCCGGTTGAAATGAGCTTGGGTGATGAGGGTACGCGAGATATTGCAAATGGTTGTGTCAAATATTTCAAATCAGTATTTATTGAAGATCGTGACTGATGTTTAAAAACAATCCAATTTCTATGTCATCAGGGCTTAAATCATATTTCTGTCAAAAACGCATTATAAAAAGCGACAAAAACTAAAATTTACTAAATCTATCGGGCTGGTGGTATTCCGGCATATATTTTCAAAGATTGTTCGTTTCGGCCAGACAAAAATGGCTCCTGGGAAGATCGAGAAAGAACACTGGTTTGCTGACAGAAATCACAACAGGTCACAAACGACTAAAAAAGTCATTACCCAGATCTGCGGGAGAGCGGAAAAGACATCTTGACATGTCATAGCGGACTGTGAATTTTAACAAAGAACAAGGCACCAGGTATTTGGCTCCCCAAACCTGGACGCAGAGGACCTGCATATGCTCAAATGGGACAAAATACTAAAATTTGTAAAAAGAACAGTAAGACCAGAACAGCAGACTGCCAGATCGGAAGTGCAGGTGGCGGATTAGGGACTGGCTTGGGGCAATGGCGTCGCCAGCCGTTGAGAAGAAAAGTTTTAATTCAAAAATTCAGAAAACGAACAAATTATTTCAATTTAAACATGATCGTCTTGGGTTGCTTGCGAATTTGATGGTTACACCTTCATTTTAAAATTTTTAAAGGTTGCAATTCTTAAAGCAGATGGAAACTTACCTGTTTTAAAGTTGAGATTTATTATATAGTAGTTTTTAAAAAATGTTTATTAATTCTGGATTTGTTGCAAAAATCATGTCATAAATATGCCGTCAATGATGTTATCGTGCAATATTGTCATAAATATAATTATTCATGTATTAAAACAATATCTCATAGAAACGTAGTCACACACCTTAGCATCGACCATCGACGTATTGCATCGACGCACACTACGTCATGAGATAAACCGCTGACTCGACGAGATTTCGGATATAAATAGGTTCGCCGAAATCTTCATCGACACACGCTGTTTTAAGCGGTCACCCTCAGTAGGCATCCTGTTTCAAGGAGCCGACTGGGGTTAAGGCTAGAAGGCGCCACACACTGTTTTAAGTGGTCAAACCCAATAAGCATCCTATTTTAAGGAGTTTATTGGCTAACTGGCAAGCACCCTGTTTTAAGGGGTTTGTCTTAAAGTCTCACGGCATTCTGTATAAAGAAGTCGTTGAAAACCCCCCTGACCGCACTACGCTTAAATAAAGCCACAGAACCCGACACCCTGAACATTAGGCCCTATTTCATTATGTTCCATCTTATTATCTTCTTAGGGTGAGTTTAATTATTTACTATTTGTTCAAAATACATAGTTGTCAAAATTATTCAAGGTCAATTCTTATTTTCCGAGCCCACCAAAACAGCACTTTATCTGTCACTATCCAAAGAGGCCAAAATAGCCCAAGTCACGTCCACCACGTGACAATTAACAGAAAATTCTTCAAAAATGTTGATATTTTTATATTTATAAATGTGACGAACTTTGGAAAGTTGGTAAATTAAACTAAAATTTTAATAATTAATAATGTTATCACGACGCAGACAAGTTTTGCAATATTACGAAATTTCTCAAGTGTTTTTTCAGGTTTTTACAAAATCTGAAAAATCAAAGATAAATATTGAAGAACAACAAATACTGTGTTCGTGGCATTATTTAGGAAACAGACTTTTCCAGGTCAAATTTTCAATTCTCTGATTTTTCCAGGTTTTCCTGACCAGTTTCAACCCTGATAAGTGTGTGCTGAAAAAATAATATTTTTGATACATCTTTTGGGAGAAGCTCTAGAAATTAAACAAGAACTCCTACAAATATTATACTCTGCAGGTTTTGACAACATTTCCACCAATGAAAAAAACTGCATTTTCCTTATTCAAATATAGAAAATCAAAATCTTCCTACTACCATACCAATGAAAAAAAATCCAGTCCAAAAGTAAGGAGGTGTCTTCAGACAGTGGGGTGACTCCGGACACCATGTAGTCCTCGTGTAAAAAGGGCCACAAAAATGCGAGACAAAACAAAAAATTATCACACATGCAGAACTGGGTTTTGTTCCAGTATTTGTACTTATCATGTATACCAGAAATAATTTTATGTAAAAAAAAAAGCTTTTGAGATACAAGCTTTTATAAAATAAAGTGCACTAAGGAAGATGTGTGTATACAGTTTTTGAGGCATTGCAAATAAGTTTTTTCATTCATTTCTGTCAAAAAGATAAAAAATGGTCAGTTTCTGAGATATGTGAAACTGATATGGGCGTTATAGAAGGCTCGCTCCTTGGCCCAATTTTATTTCTCCTTTACATAAATGACTTGTGTTTGCTTGACATCCAAGGATTTTTAACAATTTTTGTTGCATCATAAAAATGAAAATATTTTAAAAATAATTATCCAACAGGACATAGCAAGATCAAGAAATGGTGTGTTGAAACTTCCTGGTCCTAAACTTTGAAAACCAAAGTGCTAAGTTTTAAATTTAACTATGATGAGCTTAATATCTCTAACCAAGCAATTAGCCACTGTCGCTTGACAAAATTTTTGGGTCTGACCATTGACGATAAACTTAAATTTGGTTCACACATTATCAGCACTAACAAAAAATTTTCAATGGGGGGATATGCTGTTCGCCGAACCTACAGCGCACTGGGAAAAAATATGACTAAAACCGTATATTTTGCACTAAGTAGTTGAAGCCCACCTGCAGTATGGTATTGCTTTTTGGGTTAACTGCAATCAACGATGGTTTACAACACTTTTCACGATACAAAAACGTTGTGTCAGATATTTATGTGGGGTCAAACTCAGAGATCATTTCAAACCTTTGTTCCAAAATGAAAAAATCCTAACATTAACTTTCTACCTTAACCATAAAAAGTATAAAAACCATACCCACACATACCCATATCAAACTAGAAACTGCAACAATATCCTATTACTTATTCCCAGATCCTCACTAACCCAAAACTCATCTCATCTCTCATTTACAGAAGCATAAAAATCTACAATAAACTACCATCCAGTGCACAAATCATTGATGACTGTAGGTTGTTTAGAAAAAAAATTAAGTCTATACTAACAGGAAAAGCTTATTACATAGGTTTTATTCTTGATTTTTTTTTTATTTGGTGTGTTAATTTAAAAATAACCTCTACTTGTTATTGTTTTTAATCTATTTTTTACTTTACTTTAACTTACAATATACGTAAGATGAAAATGAAATAAATAAAGATCTCACTGAAGTCTGTGAAGACTTGTGTGTGATTATATATATATATATATATAAAAATAGTAAAGAATGATTAATCCTAACATTTTTTGAGTTTTCTAATAATACTTAAAATCTAATTGCAGATGTGTTTTATGTTTTACAACCCATTAACCCATGCTAAATATAAAATATTAATTTCTAATCTAATGTATTAAGATTAAGATTAAATATATGATACCTAATGCAGTATTTAAATCATTTGGCAACAAAACACCGCAGATGTTTTTTTGTTTATGATATTAGCTTAGCCCTTATTTTAAAATATTTGAGAAAAAATTTCTGGGAGTCTCATTAACCCAACTTACTTTTAAATTGTTGTTTATTTTGATGTGCTCCCCTTAAGGATTCTGGCAAATGACGATAAACTAAAGGTCCTAGAAAAGCAACAGTTTTTTTGTCCTTTTGCCTTATTTGTTTTTATAGTTTTTATTTTGGCCCTAAATCTTGTGTCATGTGTGTGTTAATTAATATAGACTAATTTATGTTTATTTTTTTGTTGATATAACATTAGTTACAATGTAAAGATTTGGTTAATATCCTGAAGTTTACTTTCTTTATCGAGCAAGTCACTTGAAAAGGTACAAGGCTTATTCAGCATAATTTTTATAAATGTCTTTTGCAAAATTTCTAGTTCTTTTAAATGATTTGGACAACCTCCTCCCCAGCTAACTATGCCATACACTAGTAAAGAATACATCAAGGCATAATAAGCAGTTTTGAATTGATAAATGGTTAACACTTTTTTTAGCTTTCTAGATTTAAGCAGAATGTACCTTAACATATTGTTCAATTTCTTTACGTGAATGTCCCATTTTAGAAACCTGTCTATTTGAATACCAAGATACTTAATAGAGTTTGTTTTATTAATGCTGAACATGTTTCCTTTGTGATTTATATTTAGGATAGTGTAATGAGGGATACAGGCATTTGTACAACTGAAAGAAATATATTTTGTTTTTGAAAAATTAATTGTTAGACTCATCTCATCAAACCAGGTTTTAATTTTGACCATATCCTTTTCCACCACTAGCCTAACCTCAGTCCAGTTTTCTCCACTGTAAGTTACTACAGTGTCATCACAAAATGAAGCAATAAGACCTTTAGATTCAAGACTTAAGAGACCATTTATGTAGAACTGGAAAAGGATTGGTCCTAACACAGTTCCTTGTGGTACACAATATTGGACAGTTGCTGGTTGACTTAATTCATGACCAATTTGTACATACTGTGGCCGATCAGTAAGACATGATTTCATTAAGTCTGATGAGATCACCATAAGCCCAACATCTTCCAATAAGCCTATTAAAATTGAGTGATCAACAGTATCAAATGCTCAGGCTACGTCCAAGAATACCGTAATTACCGCTTTACTTTGATCTAAAAGCTAATAAACACCCGCTTTAAAGCCAAATTGCTTTTCTAAAATAATTTGGTCCTTTTCAAAAAACGCCAACAACCGTTTCTTGATTAGCTTTTCAACCACTTTTGAAATTGTTGAAACTGGGGTAATAGGACGATAGTTTTCTAAATTTTGTTTATCTCCCGATTTATGCATTGGTTTGATAACTCCAATTTTTAAGCTTTGTGGAAAGTTTCCTGTTTCAACTATGCAGTTAAAAAGATGGACTAGGGGCGTCTTAAGAAAGGGTAAACCTATTTTTAAATTTTCCGATTTAATGCCATCTTGACCGGGTGCTTTATTGTCTTTCAATTCCATAACTGTTTTCTCCATCTCAAATTCATCTGTTGGATGGATAAAAAAGTTATTAATTGATTTTTCTTTTTTGACAACTGAAACAGTTGGTTTTTTTATTTGTTGCGCGAGGTTTGTCCCAACATGTAGTGATATTCTGGTTTGATTTCATACGGTCGATATAAAGCATTTATTTCTATTATTTGACCTTTCATTTCAAGTTTCAAGTTAATCATATTAATTCGCCGTAAACTTACTATTTCATAACCAGAGCAGTGATCATATATTTCTTTAACAAAGACAAGAACTCCATCATTTTGATTAATATTACCATGATTGTAGATTGTCTCAAACCCTTTAATTTTAAATAGATTTAGGTCATTTATCTTACGTGTTTCCCCAAAGATTATCACATCATAACAAAAACTGTATTCATTTAAAAGAATCATCATTTCATGCAAATTAGCATTGACACTACATATGTTTACATACAAAATTGAAAAGCTGTGTTTACTCAATGAGACCTCCCCAAAAAAATCTTGTGATGAATTAATCTGTATGGTGCTATTTTCAGATTCTTTAAAATCTGCTATATAATTGTTCATTTTAATAAAAATTCTTATTAAAACAAAAATAAAAGGGAAAGAGATACAAAAAATTTAAGCCAAAGATAAGAATTCAAAAAGTTTAATTATAACACTGTATAATAAATATAATTAACCAAAAGCGCCTAACTGTAACAGAACCCTGTATTTTTAGTTTTTACAATAAACCCAAAATATATGCAAAAGAATATCTCTGATAAATAATAAAACAATTTTAAGAGATAAGAACTAAAATGAAACTTAAAGCACCTAGACAGTTTGCACCATTGAAATAAGGTTTTAAACTGAGATAGTGTACCTTATTGTCTTTATTTCTTTTTTTTGTCTTTTTTAATAAGTGATATGTCAGTCCCAATACTCTCTCTTTCCTTCCTTTTTTCTGTTTTTCTATCCTCGGGAACCTTATTTTCAGCAACAGATGCGTCTTGAGAGACTTTTTGGATTTGTGTATAATTTTGTGCAAAAAATGTTTCCAGTTTTTCCAGAGGTGTACTTGGTTCACTTAATGCCTTTGGTGGATAAGCCTCATCAACATAATTTGTTGTATTATCTATGGGTTTGGGAGCTTCTTTTAAATCTTTGGCTGTGTATTCTTCTCCATTTACTATGAGCTTTCTTCCCTTTATTTTAGCATTATGGTTTTGAGACTTTGCTTGTTTAAGATTTTCTTGTAAGATTTTTTGGTCTTTGCAGTCTTCAACACATAAGTCATGACCAATAAAACAGTTTTGCCTTTTAACTTGTAAGCATTTTTTAGTATTTGTTGCTTTTTGATGTAGGTCACCAATTCTAGCTTAATTATGTTTTTTTTTTGCTTTGGTTTTAATAAAAAATATATTATTTATATCATTTTCTGCTATAGTGAGCTCCAGTTGACTTTTTAAAAAGTCAATGGTATTAAGGGTTTTTCTCCTCCAGATGTTCCAACCCAAAAATTAACAAGTTGTTTTTTCTTATTTTTCTCTCCAACTCAATGTTCTTACTTTGCAATTTATCACACTTTTCTTCTAAATGTGTAATTTTGTTTGATTGTAGGCTCAATGCCTCAAATATTTTTTTATTTTCATTTTTAAGTTGTTTTGTTTCTTGTTTTGATTCTTGTATTTCTTGCCTTGTTTTATCAGTTGACTGACTTATTGCTTGTAGTACTTTTTGATACTCCTCATTTGTCATTATTGGTGCAGATGGTCTATAGCTTTTAAGTGTTTCTGATAAAAAATACACTGAATGGTAAACAGTTAGTTTTTTGAAGATTCTTGCCTAATTTTATCCTTTGCACTAACACTTTTAACTTCTGCTCATTAAGCAGTTTTTTCCCTTTATTTTGATATAAAACACACAATTTTTGGATCAAATTAAACCACTGAAAACTGTATCCAAATCAGAGCAATCAAAATGTGCAATATAAAATTTAAATTTTATTTCTTTTGTCTCTCTACTACTACTATTTATTATATATTTATTAATTTTTGTCTCTTTACTTCTATAACTTTTCTGTATTATTTGAATTGCTTTTATATCTCAATGTTTTCTTTGTACCTGTGCTGTTTAACAGACAACGATTTTACTATATATATTTAGTACCTAATAATATATTTAATTAACAGTTTAGTTTTATGTTTTTATTTTAAATAACATTGTGTGCCCTTACAATTAATAGTTTTAAAGTTATCACTGTGCCTTCTATATATATATATATATATATGCATATATATGTTTCTTTTATTATTTAGTTTATGAGCTTTGTCAACAATAATTTATATTATTCCGACAATAAAGCATACTTTGATTTGATTTGAAAAAGTAGAAAATAATTTTTAGCATTCTGATACCATAATAATACAAGTGATGGACAAATTAAAATTATGTTATTGATTACATTATTACTATGATTGTTCGTAAGAATCTGAATTCACAATAAAGGAGAAAAATGCAAGGGTAAGTAAATCCAACCCAACTCGATCCAAGCTATCCTAACATTTGTTTGTTTGTTTGCTTACAACAATCGGATGTCTGTAAGTCACTAAAAATTGGTTAGCAAAAACATGACCATGACCATCTTGAATCTGCAATTTTGAAGTTTAAAAATTTGATCAAGAACTTGTATTCCTTATCCCCAAAAACCCCCTTATTTTGGTTGAAATCGGAAAAACTTAGGCGTTTTTCCCCTCGTAGGGGGAGGGGGTGCCTAATAATAACATATTATTGTATTGTCACCTGAAAGTTAGTTAAAATTGAGTTGCAAAATTTGACCTGAACATACACACATACATATATAGAAAAATTAGGGATGGAACCGACGTCTGGTTGACGTACCGAATCTGGCCTGTCCGGCTTCCCTGCCGGACGTCCGGTTTACCAATTTTTTTTAATGAAAAAAATACTTTTATTTAAAATAAATAGATAAAATAAAACAAAAGTAGGTCAATTTTTGTTATATTCAGCCAAAAAATAAATACAAAATATAACAGTAAAAACAGGGCTCTTAAATAAAATATGACATTGAATAAGGTTCTTAGTAGTCAAAGTTTATTTTTTTTAGATTATGGTGGATAAACAATAGTTTTTCAGCATTATGTGGGGTTAATCTGGACTGTTTGTCTTCATAAACATTACCCATTTCGGAGTTATTATTTTTTACAATATATGGTTTTAAAAGTTAAAGTAGTTTAAATAATGTGGAAAATAACATCCAGAGTCTGGTCTAATAGCTTGGCCGGACATTCGGGTTCCGGTAGTTCGGCCCAATGTGAATCCATTCCATCCCTAAGAAAAATGTCCAAAGATACCTTACTTTACAGTACCTTTTATTGTTTTTACCATATTTTAATTAATGTAGTTACTTTTGACCAGACTAAGAATTCAGATGTAGCTCCCCCAAAATTGGGAGGCTTCAAGGAAAAAGAAAATTTTTAAAATATATATAATTTTTATTATAAAATTAATTGAAATCCTGGCAAACTTGATCAAAATCTGGTTATATTTTGTCATTAATTTCATTAAAAATATGTAAAATATGTAAGAAAAACTAAAAAAGTGGATGAAAATGTAAGGGAGTCAAAAACTTTGGTCAAATATGTAAATATGTTTCGAGTATGGACACTGTAATTTATAACCTAAGCACAATTTTATTCATAATTATAATGTTAAATACCTCGTTAAATACATTATAGTTAATGGGAGTGTTTTCTCAAGTTTTCATAGTTATAATTCACAATTAATAAGCACAGTGCATAATTTTAAAGTTGTTTAATTTTAACTTTATGCACTATCAATAAAAAAATGCCATATGCCCAAGCCAAAAACAAGGAAAAAATGAAAATGAGAGTCATTGATTTCAGCTGACATAAGAAAACAGAAAATTAGGAAGAAGAATACCTAACCTATTGTAGGTTAGGTAAAGAAAAACATTTCTTCAATTTCAATTCAATTTAGCATGTTAAGGCTGGTTCATGGTCAAATTCCTTTTCTTTTTCCTTAAGTATAAAGCTGATATTCATGCTAAAATTCCTTTTCCTTAACTTCCCTAATGTCATTAATGTTGACAATAATGACAGGTGCACTAGTGATTTTGGCCCTTTGTTCAGGGTTCCCACCAAATTCTGATTTCCAAATTCCCTGACTTTTCCAGGTTTTCCCTGACCATTTTTAAAAAAATTCCAGATACAGACCAGATTTTCACCTTTAGACAAATAATGGAAAAATGCTGGGGATTTAACAGAGAACTTCACCAGATGTTTATTGATTTCAAATAGGCATTTGACAGATTATGTAGAGAAAAGTTGTGGAAAGCAATGCAATGGGCTTTGAAAAGCTGATATCCCTGGTAAAAATGTGTAGGGAAGATACAAGGTGCAAGATAAGGATGGAACAGAGCTAATCTGATTTCTTTGGCATCAACAATGGGCTTAAGCAGGGTCATGACTCTCTTTCACCCCAACTCTTCAACATAGCATTAGAATATTACAAGATTGAGACACCAATGGCTATATTTCACCAGGAAGGACCCAACCTACTACTGGCCTTTGCAGATGATGTGGACATAATTGGTAACAGCAGGATTAATCTTAAAGGCTCCTTGCACCACAATATTTCTGCATCCATAATTGATTGCTTAATAAGAAAAGATTACAAAAAAGGAGTAGAACCCTTTTTGACCGTGGAAGCAGTTGCTGTGTCGGCTCCTTCACTTCCAGTAGTTGGTGTAGATGTAGGTCCTTTGTCATTTTGGGCCAAGAATGATAGTGTATCAGTTTTCTTGATTAAAAAATGCAATTTCCTTGAATTTTTTTCAGCCTCCATGTACTTTACATGACCACTGCTCTCAAAATGGCTCAAGATGACCTGATGCCCCATATTACTCAATTCAATATTTTTTAAATAAAGCTTACAATATGCTTGATATTTATTCATTTTCACAGCCTGTAGACACTGCCACTCTGGTTGACTTATGGAGGGACTTATCCAGTCTAAATTAGAAATTGTTTTTTTTGACATTTTCGATTCTTGCTCTTAAAAAAATTGAAAATTCTCGAAATCTCGCATCGCAGTTGCACCCCACAGCATTTAAAGGTTGGGCATAAATACATTACATGACAAATATTGTCGGATTAGAAAAAACGCTCTATACTACACTTGAAAGTTGTAACAGTGTGTGTGATGTGTGCTTTATTATTTTGAAATGAAAACCAAATATGTTCAATAAACATAATCTGCCACCCTGGGTAATGATGTCTTGTCCTACACGTTTTAAAAACCTTTCCTCTCTCTTCTCTTGCTCTTGGATTTTAGGTGGACTGAAACTGATTGAGCGCGAAACAGATGTTGAGCTTATATATGAGGTGAGCAGAGAAGAACTCACATTATATTTTTTACAAAGTTGGTTTAAAAAAAAGGTTGAGAAAGAGAAATTCCAGGTTTTGTGTGCCAATTCCCTGACTTTTGAGGATTTTTTGGTCACTCCCTGACTTTTCCAGGTAGCTCTCAAAATTCCCTGACTTTTCCAGATTTTCCAGGTCAGTGGGAACCCTTTTGTTTACATACTGTGGAAACTATTTCACCAAATCTATTAAAGGTAATTATGCAGTATACGATTTTCTGCCATTTTTGATTTTTTTTGAAAAATTCTTTATGGGGGCACCTTCTAGGGTCTCTAGGACCCCAAATCTGTCTGCGCCGGTTGGTTTTTGTTTTTGATTTTTTTTGTTTTTTTTTTCACTAAAACAAACCAAATCAACACAGTCCAACCCAACCTAATCCAAACCAACCCAAAACAATTAAAAAAACACTTTACAACCCCCCCTGGGCACCCTTTTTTCTCGTTAAAAAAAATAAGAAAAATCGGGCGCAGGCGGATTTGGGGTCCTAGGGACTCTAGAATGTGCCCCCATAAAGAATTTTTCAAAAAAAATCAAAAATGGCAGAAAACTGTATACTGCATAATTACCCTATTAAATGTTCAATATACATTTACCTCCATTTCTGTAATAACTACTGCTCAAAATATTTAAAAAAAAGAACAATCAATTTTGAGGTTAAAAAACAAATATTTTGTCAACTGCATTTGCACAACATGATTTACCCATAAAGTTAAATATTGGTTAACTTTCAAGGTTATTCCTTAAGGAAAAAGATACAGAAAGGAACAAGCATGAATTTAGTCCTTTATGTTCTTACCTCATGATCTTCCCAATCCACTTCCCTAACCTTCTCATTAGGAGCCACATTTCTGTACTTGCCCATAAGCTCATCCAGGAGCTGAGCGGCTGCCATTACGGCCATAATGCCAATCTATGGATGGGACCTTCTTTGTCGTTATCGAATATATAATATAAAGAGAGTTTGACTTTTCTTCCTCAAAGGCTCTAACACAACGCTAGTTAAACGTGCTTGATCACTTTACAGTATTTCAAAAATCATTCCAAAGAGTTGATAAATATAAAACATGCAACACACAACTTTTCGACGAAGATGACAGTTTTCTTTTGACTGATGACAGGAGACATTTGACAGAGGGCATGTTCATAAACCGTTTTTACCCGCTTCACACAAGGTCCGTTTTTGCGAGCTTAACTTAAGCCGGTATGCACTATAGTGCATTTTTTTCTGATGCTTTTTTAAAATTAACCGATTAAATAAACTTACCTGTTTAATTCAATCGTAATTATGAGAGGTGCCTCATTCGAAGAAATCACTGTGTGATTTGAACTATGTAGTAGTGCCTTTGCACGGTTTGGCCACAAAGTCCAGAGAAAAAGCAAAGATCCGAGGAGATACTCTATCTGCTTTCGTTCTCTGGTCCTGTCATTACGTTCAGAGATTTGAATTTGAAAAACCGCGCCGTGAAATCGCCAGATTATTTAAAAGTTAAAAAAGGGAGTGGTGGGAGTGATTTCTTCGAATGAGGCACCTCTCATAATTACAATTGAATTAAACCGGTAAGTTTATTTAATCGGTTAATTATAATTCGGTGCCTCATTCTCAAAATCACTGTGTGATTTGAACTATGTAGATTTTTAGAGATAAGGCGTGTATTTTCAAATTCTGCTGATTAAATATTATTTGTATTAAAAAACTGTTTATTTTTCATTTTTATAATAGAGACACAAGCAAACTAAAGAAACATTAATTTTGTGAATATAATAAGAATAGAGCCATATAAAACTAAACAAAAGAAACTTAATTAATTTATGTAAGTCTTTTAGTTTCTAGAACTGCTTTCGCAAAATTTGACACTTGTTGGAGAGGACAATTATAGAATTGGACAAACATTTGTGATCCTTCTGACCAACCTACTGTCTTTCTATAATGTCGTCAAATGACAGTCCAAGTCTGGCAGCAGCTGAGACAGATGCATGTCGTACAGAATATCCTGAAAAGATTCTGGTATTTATTCCTGCCTCCTTGATAGTCGATTTAACCCAATTACTTATAGTCTGACTTGATGCAGTCATGTTTGGTTTTTTGACTGTTAAGGAGAGAAATTCCTGTCCCTCTGTTCTAATTGATTGAGTTGCTTCGATATATCTTAATAGGGCAGAGGCTGCACATACTTTTGGATTTTCTCTAAAAAATGGTAGGTTGTCTTCAAATGTTCTGGTATTGTCATTAGTATTCTATCCGGTTCAATAATAATGTTCTCAACTCTTATCCGGGTTAGTGTTTGTAACCTTTGCGCACTGATGATTAGCAGTAATGTAGCTACCTTCTTTGTCAAAGGTCCAAGGGACAGTTCTTCATTATTTGGCTGTGCAGTGAAATAATCTAAGACAACTTTTATGTCCCATGTGACATTATATTTGCGCTTTGATGGTCGTAGACGAAAGAAGCCCTTGAGTACCCTAGTCACTATAGGGTTCTTACCTATGTCGTCCAATATTCAAGAAAGGGCTGATCTGTGGGTATTCAAAGTATTTGACGAAATTTTTGGGTTAAGTTCATAAATCTGCTGAAGGAATCTTATGGCTTCCTGCGGTCCTGGGGAATATTGTTCTGCAAACAGAATTTCCGCCATCTCTTGAAAGTGGTATCATATTGAGTCCATTGCTGTGGACAAGCTGCATTCTGGTATTCCCTTCAACAGGAATGCCTCCCGGATAAATGCGCAGCAACCAGGATAATTTTTGGATGTGGAGTTTTCCTGAAATTAGAAAGAAGAAGAATATCACCCACATAGCATTTATACATACATAGCACATACATACCATATTCCAAAAGGACTACACCATATGCTAAGCATGTCCCAAAAAAGCATTGCACACTTTCTGAGCACATGCTGAGAATAGGTTACAGATACACCGTAATAGATGTAAAATATGTGCTTAGAATATTCCTAGGTCAATTCTTACCACATGCCTAGTATGTACTGAGCACATATCCACAGAACGTGCTCAAAATGTACTCACTATATTCTCTAGGTATGTACTTGTCATATAATGATCATGTACATAGTATGTGCTTTGGCACATCTATACACATACACTGAGAGAAAGGATATTAGCCTTTATAAACCAGTTGTATACTATTTGGGACAATACCACTTCCTTAATAGTAGGTATATAAAAATCTTATACCCATTATAAAAAAAATGTATTGTCCCAAACAGTCAACTGGTGTATAAATGCCAATATCATTTATCTCTATGTAAAATGAACATCTCAGAAATATGCTACAATTTCGTGCAGACATCTTCCGTTATATATTTAAAATCTAAAAAAAAATGGATTTGCATTAAATAATATATTTAAAGTCAGTCTAAATATGTATTACAAAAAAATTTGTTTCAATGATAAGAAAACTTATAAATACTTTGTTGAGCAAAATTAGTAAAAATATTAATAAAAATACCTGTCAAACAAGTTTTCCCTAAAACTGCCCCTTTGAAAAAAAGCTATACACAAAATTTCAATTTTTATAATTACCTATAATCAAGATTTTGCCATTTTTGTTGCATATTATAATATGCTAGTTCTGCCAACTGTGTAATATACTAAATCGCAACAGAAAAGTTACTTAAAACCAAAACTTTATCTTAAGGATTAAACAGAACCAAATATAAAAAATACTTTGATGTTTTATAAGTTATAACCTCCCTACTCAGAAAGCAAAACCTAAAACATTTATAAGGTTTAAAACACAGCTCATGTCACAAAGTTTGGAATATAAAACTAATATACTAGTTAAAAACTAACAACAAAAATAATGTGAAAGAAAATAAAAATTCTTGTAAAACAAAAAAACTAAAATCATATTCTTAATGAAGTCTCACTTTTCATAGAAACAATTTAGTACAAACCATATTAGACCCTATTGCTCTCCACCTGGGTTTTCTCTGTTCAACATTTCCTTGTTTAATCTTTCCTTAGCTTTTACTAGCCATTGTTTTATTAGATATTTATTTATTATTTATTTATTAGTCTAGATATTGTTTTTTCATGGCTTCTATAAAAAAAAATATTTAATATTAATTTGGGCAAATATTTCTTATTTTTTTTATTACAAAACAATATATGTATACTAGAACAAATTTCATATTTTATTTATATTGTGTTATGAGTTTATTATCTGCCTACCTAAAATGCCATGTGCTAGTTTTAATTTCTTGAAAGCTTCCTTCTTCTTGGCACCATCCCAAGAAAATTCAATTGAAACTTGGTTTGCTAATATTTTATACAGTATTTTTCGAATGGTTTGGGGATAAGAATTTCCTCCAATCCTCTGCAGCTCATATACCTAAAAACATAATTCCTCTGGGTGACTCCATTTAATTTATTACGTAAAAATAGGAATAGGAATAGAATAGGCGGCAAGTATGTTGGCAACCCTAACCTTTTTCTGGTTTGTTAAAAAATTCCTTAAATAGCCTTTTTTATTTCTCTTCGAAGACATTGCGGCAAAAACAAGGAATATAAAAAAAAAACAAGAAATCTAACTTACCTCGCCAACCACTGAAAATCTAAGTTATCGTAGTAAAATTTTAGTGATTAAACAACTATAATAGAAGAATAGCGTAACTTGAGCTCTTCTGCAGCCACATCACGAGAAAAATCAACAAAAAACGAAGTTTTAGAAAAAAAGTACCAATGCCAATATAAAAAAATACCAAAGGTAAAGAATAAAAACAGAAGCACATCTTTGGTTGGAGCAACGTCACAAATCACCATGGACTAACGAACGAATTGGTTTACTCTGCACGGCACGTCATAGAATCGGGCGTATTTATAAGAACTCTCCAACGCGCGTGTAAAGTAATCGTTGCCTCCGCCTGGAATTCATTTACATCAAATTACATATTTGCTTCGTGTAAGTGAAAAATATTACGATATGCCACCATAACTTATGAACGCGGCAAGGAGGGAGGGTAAAAGTGTTACAAGGATGAAAGGGTGATTTGCAACTACATTACATTTTTTATTCAAAAATGCAGGAAAAAAATTAAATAACCAATATTTTAAATTAATTGGCAATCGATTGGCAGAAATTTACAGGAAATGAAAAACCCGCCGGTTCCCACCTGTGCGTGTGCGCTCACTCTGTCTAAAAAAATGCACCACGTGACTCTGGAATTTAAAACCATGTCGCGTCACGTGGTGCGTTTTTTGAAACAGGATGCATATATGGGCACGCAGTAAAACGGGTATTTTATTGAAATGTTTCAAATTAAATGTAACATAATTCGAGGGAGGTAGGAGTTATTGGACTATCTCCAAGTGTAGAAATATGTGACAAGACGGGAGAAGAATATTCTTAACACATGCTATGCATATACCCAAAAGAATATCCATACTATAAAAAACTAATTATTACTTGCGCGTGCGTGTAAAACAACCGTGCCCACCATATGCTTCAAAAATCGCATCATGTGAGGGGGCATGGATTTGGAGTTGTTTTGAAAATGTATGGAGTTATACGACTAGATGTGATTTTTGAAACAGGGTCGGTAAGCATATTATAATTGCGTAAAACGGATATGTACTTCATTGAATTGTTTCACTGATGATCTTAATGTTTTCAGAAATGTTATAAGACGCATATGATTTTTTCTAAATATTTATACTGTTTTGTATATACTTAGCATGTACTATAAATATTCTTAAAAATATACTTTTTGTGTTCTCTTTTGGAATATGCTTAGCACGAGTACAAAAGAAAATTTTTAATTGGTATATACTTATATCATACGCTATACAAGTAGAACAAATAATGTTATCAAGAGCTATATAATTAGCACATGCTATGCATGTACGTAAAAGAATGTTCTTTAAAGTACATTTAGAGCATGTTCTTAGCATGTAAATGTACTTTTAATGCTATGTGGGCACTGTCTTCAAGTTTTATCTCAGATATTTTTAGTTTTTGAAAGAGTGGATAAAAGGGTTGACTTGGCCAATCTGGTACCACAATAATACCTGTAGCCTGGTCTGAGATTATTTTTTTTAAGGTCCTTAAAATAAGGCTACATGGTGGAAAAGCATAAAAATTAAGATTTTTTCATGATAAACTGAAAGCATCTACTGCCACTGCTTCAGGATCAGGGTAATGTGACACAAATTTTTTGCATTTTGTATTTTGATATGAAGCAAATAAATCAATAGATGGTTCCCCAAATGCATTAATTA
Organism: Oxystoma pomonae; assembly: GCA_963921995.1. Lineage (NCBI taxonomy): Eukaryota > Metazoa > Arthropoda > Insecta > Coleoptera > Brentidae > Oxystoma > Oxystoma pomonae. Next base: position 49,722,615 of record OY998168.1, read on the forward strand.
TTTTTAGAAACCCCTGACCAGACAGTTCCCATTCAGACTCTGAAATTTTAATTCTAGATTGAGAATCTGCTTCCCAGTTATCTTTAGAATTAATATGGGATGCATGTATCCAAAGATCTCTGGTTTGGCACCAACCCCATATCTCTCGGGCACAATCACTTAGGTTTTTATATTTTTTATATTAGAAGAATAGACTTTGACTTTAAATTTGTTGCCAAACTTTTTAGTGCAAGAAAAGCAACTGTAAGTTCTAGGTAATTAATATGATTTTTCTGCATATCCAGGTTCCACCAACCATGAGCTTTCTCCCCCTGGCACACTGCACCCCACCCTGTTTTTGAGCTATCCGAGAAAATACAAAAGTCATAGGTGTCTTGGCGAATATTATTACTAGCATTTAAAATATTTTCTTTCCACCAGGTTAAATCTTTTAGAATTTCGTCTGTAATAAGCATTTCCTTACTAAAATCTTGATTGTATCTGCCTAATGCTAAAAATTTTTGTCTTTCAAAAATTTTGTGTATAGCCAGCCATATTTCACCGCTGGGCAGGCAGCCACCAAGTTACCTATGAACTATGCAAATACTCTTATTTTAATAGTTTTAAGACTTTCTATGTGTTTAATAAAATTAATGTTTTTTTTTGTTTGGTTTCTGCTAACTCTATGGTCATGTTATGACTATGCAGTATGAAATCTAAGAAAAGAGCAGAGTTGGATGGATTTAGGTGACTTTTATTATAGTTTATAGTAAAACCAAGGCATTCAAAAAGGTTTAGAGCTATTTTTGTGCTATTCATACACTTTTGTTCCGAATCTTCCAATATAAGGAAATCATCGAGATACAGAACACAATTAATATTTTGTTGTCTTAGTTCTGTTACAACTGGTTTCATTAACTTTGTAAAGACAAGGGGCGATAGAAAGTCCAAATGGTAAAACCTGGAATTGCCAGACAGAATCCTTAAATTTAAACCTAAGAAACTTCCTATACGTTTTATGAATAGCAACCGAGTAGTATGCATTTTTTAAATCAATAGAAGTCATAAGGCAGTCTTTTGAAATTAGTTTTAAGGCTGTATGTATGTCTTCAAGTTTAAAATGTGGGGCCTGTAAAAAATTATTTAGACATTTAAGGTTGAGAATGAGTCTTTTGCTTCTTTGGAGCTAGAAAAAAATGATGAAAGGAATTGATCAATCTGTGGGTCCACTTTCTGGATCACTTTCTGCTCCTCAAGATCTGATAACATGTCAGAGATCTCATTTGCTTCAAACGTAGAAAAATTTTGGGTTTTAGGAGTTGTAAGTTGTATGGGTTTTTTTGTAAAAAGGAATTTTGTAGCCCTGAATCCACTGAAGAATAATTTTGTTACTCGTTATTTTTTGCCATTCTCCTAGATGAAGACTTAGGGACCCAGCAGCACCAATTTTATTGAAGCTTACCCTATTTAAGGTAATTTCCGGGGTTGAAACGCCCCTTTGGTTGCCTCTGCGGATCTCTCTTGAACCGGCGAGGCGGGGCCTGTCTGTTTAAATGACCAGGACGGTTTTGACTGATAGAAGTCTTGTTTGTTGTTTGACTTGGTTTTAACTCCTTTCGTTGCTTCTCAAAAGCCTTCACTTCTTTCATTTTGGAACCAAAATCTGAACCAAACAGAAAATTATTCATCTCACAAGCATTGGCTGCGACCTTAGCTTCTGGTGTCATCAAGGTTAGGAGATTTATACGCCTCGAAACTGATATTTTGTTATGTAAATTAGTCAAGATGTTTCCTACTGTACATAACTTTGCTGTTTCGGGTATATTTTCTTTGTTTATAATTTTAGCTGAAATGGTCCCGCCTAAAACTGTTAAGGCCAATCCTAATTGGTCCTGATGTTCCTTTTTGACGGCATCTTTTTTAGCCAAGAAAAAATTTTGGCTTAAAATATGATTTACTTCGGGATTTACGGCTGGAGCCTTCAGTTTTCGACAGTTTTTCGGCACTTTAATTGGCTCTAAAATGCCTTGTAATGTCTTGTGATCCAATCCATATGTCAGAGAATTGTTCCATTTCTGCCAGTTCCTTACAAATCCCCGGGCCCCATTTGTTAATTTGAACTGGCTCCAAGCCCATTGATTTTAACATTTCAACATCTATAGTCTCCATATTCATACAACCTTCGTTGGAGACTTGCTCAATCACACTCGTGGCACCTCCTGGGTTACCCTCCGGTGTAAAACTGGTTGGCGCATCTCTTGGATGACGCTCTAGCGCCGAGCCTCTTGGACTGCGATCACTACCAGATGATGAACTAGAACGAAAGGTGGATTCTTTTGTTTGGACCTTTTCCAATTTTTTCAGGCGGGCTTCCAGGTCCCTAATTGTCGATTCATACCTTTCTCGCTTGTGGTATATTTGAGAAGATCTGGATCTGCACCTAGATCTGTAGTTACCCTGACCTGCGGAAGAACCCGATCGGCGACGCTTGTGTCGGTCTTTGGATCTGGAACGACGTCGTCTGGGTAGTTCCGAAGAACTAGATCGTCTAGACTTCGATCTAGAACAATCCATTTGGCTTGAAATAAGGAAAAAACAGATTTTTGAAAAAAAAAACGCACAAAAGACAACAATGACAGGACCAGATAACGAAAGCAGATGGGGTACCTCCTCGGATCATTGCTTTTTCTCTAGACTTTGTGGCGAAACCGTGCAAAGGCACTACTACATAGTTCATTTTTTGAGAATGAGGCACCGAATTATAATTTGGAATGTTTTTAATCTTTTAACATGCATTGGTAAGGACATTGATTAAAGGAAAAATAAAAAGATGGGCGAAGTCTAAGTAAAATATCGTGGACGCTTTTTGGTCCTGGTGCTGAGATGGCGCTCGCGTTCTCCTGGGACGTGATTCACCGGCTTGGTAGTTCCCCGCAATGCTGTTTTCCTTCGCTTTGAGCTCGAGTTTATACAGGTTCGGCAATCCCATATTGTATCGCATTAAAATTTTAAAAATGTCAAGTTACTGCTCCTACTGAAACTGGCTCAATCGTAAAGTAAAAAAAATAATTTTGTAAGTTCACAGTACTATGTCCATATTTGACTTAGAGTGTCCATACGAGTACGCGTGCGAGGAACAAGGCGAGTAGGCGTTTAACTTATCTGATAATAGGAAAAAGCGAATTAGTTTTGCTAAATTTACCTTACCATGTCAAGATTTAAACAAGAGTGCCCATACGAGTACACGTGCGAGTAACAAGGCGAGTAGGCGTTTAACTTAACTGATTGTTGTTGTTGAATGTTACAAAATAATTAGCCTGCAAGACGTCCGACTGGGACGTAAGCCGTCTTTAGTTTACAGGACGTACGACAAAGACGTCCCAGGGACGTAAACAGAAAATGTCTGCAGGACACATTCACAGGACGTCTTAGGTACGTCCGCTTTGGGACCTACGCCGTCTTTAGGACGTCCCTGGGAGGTCCGATGTTACAAAATAATTAGTCCACAGGACGTACGACAAAAACGTCCCTAGGACGTACACAGAAAACGTCTTCAGGACATATTTAGAGGACGTCTTAGATACGTCCGCTTTGGTATCTAAGCCGTCTTTAGGACGTCCCTGGGAGTTCCAATGTTACAAAATAATTAGTCCACAGGACGTATGATGGGACGTATACAGAAAACGTCTGCAGGACATATTCACAAGACGTCTTAGGTACGTCCGCTTTGGGACCTATGCCGTCTTTAGGACGTCCCGGAGATGTCTGGTGGCGGACGTCCCAAGGACGTTTTTGGGACAGAAAATAACAAAGGATAAGATAACCCAGGAATTATAAAACGCGGATAAGAAATAAAAACAAAGTTAGGTTAGGTTTGTAAAACTGTCACTGAAAATGCATTTTGGCGATGGAAAAACCGATGAATTTGCGGTTGAACCAGTGACGTCACATTTCGAAATAACGCAAGCGCCGTATTCTACGCCAGAAAACGACACTTATTAAACCAATTTTATAGTGGGGCTGTCCTGGGGACGTTCTAAAACTGTTTGAGTGATTCAATCCGAACTTTGGTCCAACGTCAAACGTCCCCAGAACGTACATTTTGGACCTAGGGCGTTTGAGCAATAATGGATTTTATCACTATAAATTACTTACAAAACCAATTAAAATGGCAACCAGTCAAAACCAATCTCCAAATAAGTATAAACCAATTTTACAGTTATCCTGTTCTGGGGATGTCCTGAGGACGTATATAAGTGTTCCCAGCCGATCTTTGATCCCACTTCAAACGTCCCCAGGACGTACGTTTTGGAACCGGGACGTTCAGCCCTTAATGGGACGTCCTGAGGACGACGTGTGCTACTTGGGAACTTAACCTAGCATGTCAAGATTTAAACAAGAGTGACCATACGAGCACGCGTGCGAGTAACAAGGCGAGTAGGCGTTGAACTTAACTGATAATGGGAAAAATCCAATTAGTTTTGCTAAACTTAACCTAGCATGTCAAGATTTAAACAAGAGTGCTAGAAACAAGGCGAGTAGGCGTTTAACTTATCTGATAGTGGGCAAAAACAAATTAGTTTTGCTAAACTTAACCAAGCATGCCATGACTTAAACGAATGTCGATACAAGTACGCGTGCGAGTAACAAGGCGAGTAGGCATTTAACTTATCACAGCATGTCAAGATTTAAACAAGAATGTCCGAGTAAACGTGCGAGTAACAAGGCGAGTAGGCGTTTAACTTAACGACTCGTGTGCGAGTACAAATGCGAGTAAGCGTTTAACCTATTTGATAATGGGAAAAATTCAATTAGTTTTGGTAAACTAAACCCAGCATGTGAATACTTAAACAAGAGTGTCCATACGAGTAAGAGTGCGAGTAACAAGCCTAGTAGGTGTTTAACCTATTTGATAATTATAAAAATCGAATTAGATTTGCTTAACTTAACCTACCATGTCAAGATTTAAACAAGAGTGTCCATAAGATTACGCGTGCGAGTAACAAGGCGAGTACGCGTTTAACTTATCCGATAATGGCAAAAATCGAATAAGTTTTGCTAAACCTAACCGAGCATGTCAAGACTTAAACAAGATTGACCATTCGAGTAAGCGTGCAAGTAACGAGGCGAGTAGCCTTTTAACTTATTTGATAATGGGAAAAATCAAATTAGTTTTGCTAAAGTTAATCCAGCGCATGTCAACACTTAAACAAGAGTGTCCATAAGAGTATGCGTGCGAGTAACAAGGCGAGTAGCCTTTTAACTTATTTAATAATGGAAAAAATCCAATTAGATGCGTACTAGCATGGAGACTGTTGTTTAAGTCTTGACATGCTGCGTTAAGTTTAGCAAAAATAATTGGATTTTTTCCATTATTAGATAAAATAAAAGCCTACTCGCACGCGTACCCGTATTGACACTCTTGTTTAAGTTTTGACACACTGAGTTAAGTTTAGCAAAATTATTTCAATTTTCCCATTATCAGATCAGTTAAATGCCTACTCGCACGCGTACTCGTATGGACACTCTTGTTTAAGTCTTGACATGCTGGGTTAACTTTAGCAAAACCAATTCGATTTTTTCCATTATCAGATAAGTTAAACGCCTACTCGTCTTGTTACTCGCACGCGTATTCGTATGGCCACTCTTGTTTAGGTCTTGACATGCTGGGTTAAGTTTAGCAAAACTAATTGGATTTTTCCCATTATCAGATAAGTTAAATTCCTACTCGCACGCGTACTCGTGTGGACACTCTTGTTTAAGTCTTGACATGCTGGGTTAAGTTTAGAAAAATTAATTAGATTTTACCCATTGTCAGATAAGTTAAACGGCTACTCGTCTTGTTACTCGCACGCATACTCGTATGGCCACTCTTGTTTAAGTCTTGACATGCTAGGTTAAGTTTAGCAAAACTAATTGGATTTTTTCCATTATCAGATAAGTTAAACGCCTACTCGCCTTGTTACTCGCACGCGTACTCGTATGGCCACTCTTGTTTAGGTCTTGACATGCTAGGTTAAGTTTAGCAAAACTAATTGGATTTTTTCCATTATCAGATAAGTTAAACGCCTACTCGCCTTGTTACTCGCACGCGTACTCGTATGGCCACTCTTGTTTAGGTCTTGACATGCTGGGTTAAGTTTAGCAAAACGAATTGGATTTTTCCCATTATCAGATAAGTTAAACGCCTACACGTCTTGTTACTCGCACGCGTTCTCGTATAGACACTGTTGTTTACATTTTGACATACTGAATTAAGTTTAGCAAAAGTATTTTAATTTTTCCAATTTTCAGATAAGGTAAATGCCTACTCGCCTTGTTATTCGCACGCGTACTCGTATGGACACTCTTGTTTAAGTCGTGACATGCTGAGTTAAGTTTAGCAAAACCAATTCGATTTTTGCCATTATCAGATAAGTTAAACCCTCTACTCGTCTTGTTACTTGCTCGCGTACTCGTATGGACAATCTTCTTTAAATCTTGACATACTGGGTTAAGTTTAGCAAAACTAATTCAATTTTTCACATTATCAGATAAGTTAAACGCCTACTCGCCTTGTTACTCGTACGCGTACTCGTATGGACACTCTTGTTTAAGTCTTGGCATGCTGGGTTAAGTTTAACAAAACTAATTCGATTTTTTTCCATTATCAGATAAGTTAAACGCCTACTTGCCTTGGTACTCGCACGCGTACTCTTATGAACACCCTTGTTTAAGTCTTGACATGCTAGATTAAGTTTAACAAAACTAATTGAATTTTATCCATTATCAGATAAGTTAAACGCCTAGTATATCACTGTCGAGATTCTTAGCATTCCAGCGATACCACTGATAATCAAATTTTAACAGGCACCTACATAATTTTAAAAGAACTTTAAAAATTGTAAAAAAACGTTTGTATTTAATTTTTGTCAAATCATTCATAAAAACGGCGCTCGCTTACTTGGAGGCTTGTTTTTGTCCCTACATGCTTTTAATAAAAAGCCCTACATGCTTTTAATAAAAAGCATGTAGGGACAAAAACACCATAAAAACTATTATACCTGAATAGGGCAGAAATAAGTTTAATTAGATCCTCTATTATTATAGAGTTTATTTTGCAATCAATTTAGTAAAATAGTTGCGTAAAGAAGACCCATTGTACAGATTTAATATTTTATTATCAGTAGTTTCATCTAAATCTAATGCGTTCTCACATTTTGGATTGCCGACACGCATTAATTATAATCCCACTGCCAAAGTTATGTCGCTAGCTACCGAAACAATATTTTACACCAGTCGAGTGGAGCACCTCGCGGGGCAGCCAGCTGCATGGGTGTAGCGGTCGGCGTCCACGCTGAAGTCTATACCATTGCTCCTCTTTTTATTTTTCCTTTATTCTAATGGTAAGGATCTGTATGCTTTGATAGCCCGATAGAAGGCACCTTTCAAAGAAGGTAGAGGAGTGATGAGGTATAGCCAATTCTGATGCCTGCCTTTGCGTTCTTATTGTCATATCCTCAGAATGGTTATTTTGATTTATAGGGAAAACATCAGGATTATTTTTAACAAACATTACTAGGGACACAAAATATAAAGATGGTACAGTGAGGATACTTAACTTTTTAAAATGTGGTCTGCAGGATGTTTGCGGACATTCTTAATAGTCGCTTTTGAACAATAAAAATATTCCAGAACAGATGGCCATATGATATTCTGCTTTTATAATAGAAAAATTATAAATTTTTAAGCATTTCAGGCTAATAACGTCCCGCAGTCTACAAAATAAAGCACAAGTACCTACTCGAAATTTTAGATTTTAGAATTGTTCTATTCTGTTCCCAGCTTAATATATCATCCAATTGAACACCTAAGAATTTGTTAAAAAATTCGCAGATGGCAAATGACTGTCGAATTGTTAAAGAGTATATACCCCCGCTATCTCTGAACCGAAGAGATCACACTTGCCCCCCTAGAGAAACGACGCCATCTTGATTTTAGGGATTATTTTCTAACCTAGAGGCGTTGAGTTCTTTAAAACATTGTTTTAATAGATTATTCTGATATATGCGTTGGTTATTGAATTAGAAGACAATTTGCTTAATAATAATATTTTTTTACGTTGGCGGTTTCGTTCTTTTTTCTCGTTGAATCAAAAAAGTGGTTATATGAAAGTTGTAGACAATTAAATTCTCCATAATTTTAGTACAAACAAGTTTTTTCTGCAATAAACAATTTTTGGTCAAATGCGCCTGAAACATAACATGTTTACAAATTATGACTGAAATAAGCAGTGATAAAATTAATACGTAAACTGGATGCACCGCAGTAAGAGTGACCAGCAGGTCAACATCTTCACCGATTATCATCACATATGGAAAGGAGTTATGGTTTCACAAAAACGTGCTATTAGGTCAGTATTCAATCTAAAGCCTCTTAGTTGGGCAGAATTTCCAAAGTTGCGGTGATTTTGATATAAATTGGTATAATCAATAAACCTAAGAAGCTATTCATAAAAAGCTATTTTTTTTCGGCGTCGCATTGTGGTCGGCGTCGCGACGCTTTAGAATGTGTCCTGACTCTCATTTAGTTTTTGTAAAATATTTAAATAACCATAACACCTAGAAAATATTTTATTTTACTTTTAGGAAGGCGATGAATGTCCTTTTATACCGAGGTATCACACTTTAAAAAAATATTTCAAGTATTTCTAAAAAAAAGTAATTAACATGAGACTTGCTGAAATGAACAAATTTGTGTTTTCCTTAATTTTGGTTAATTTGATGCATTTAAATTGCTTTAAGGGTAATTTTGGTTTCTTCTAAAAAATAAGGTTCCTTTTGACTGTATGTACACCAATTTGTTAAGATATAAACAATTACTTTGCAGTTTATGTTGTACAAAGGTATTGAAGTTGGTAGAGTCGGCTTTTTTCATAAAATATGGTAGTTTCGTTTAAAATAGGAACATTGTGCTCTCCCATCCGTTACTTTTAAACGATTTGTTTTATATTTTTTTATAGTATTTCTTTAGAATTAAATAGAAAATTAAAAAATATTTATTGAAATTAAAAAAAACATTATTATTAGGGATTTATTGGGCGTTACTCTATAAGGTTTTACCATAATAAGGGAAAACCGTATTTTATTTAGGTTGAACATTAACCATACTTTAAGAAAAAGTGTTATTGGAAGTCGCATTACTTTTCCTTATTCCTAACCTAAAATTTCTAACCTTTTAAGGATTTTCCCTGATAAATTCTCGCAAAAAAATTATATCATCAGTGTAGCTGAACCTTAACCTTGTAGATTTCTCAAATTTAATAATTTTTTCACATAAATTTTAAAAATCCACAAGACTGTTTTTGTTTATAAACATAAAACTAAAAATGCAAAGAATATTAAAAAGTCCTGTCGCAAAAAAACCAACCATCACTACTATCCGTGCTAATTGAGGTTATGTTTAAAGATAAGGGACGTACGGTAAATGTACCGAATTAAGGGAGGACCGTATTTTATTACGGTTCCCTTATTAAAAACGCAGGTCACGCGCATGCTCAGATCTTAAATGTCAATTTTCCTTAATAAGGGAACGCGAAAATGTACGCCCAATAATTTTAGGTCAATTTTCGCATCTTTTCGTTTATGTCCTTGGGATTACCATATTTTCTGATTTTGATCCTCCACTAGAATTATGTTTTTTACGGAACAAGCTTTTAAAAATTGTACGAATTTACAAAAATCAGTTTACGGTTTTCACGCCGGGTGCCCCCAAAGATAGCTATTTTTAAAGAATTGACAGAATGCATTAAAAATATATAATTTTCTCAAATAAACTCCTAGATGCAACTTGTTATATATGAAATAATTATTAGAAGTAATATATTGATGATTTTAAAAAAATAATTAGTATGGGTGCTAACCACTCATAATAAAAGTTTAATATTGTTACTCGGTGCTTAATTACTTACTCTTTTATTATGTTATTATAACCTGATGTTTCGGTAGAGTGTGTCTAGCCTATATTAAACTAATGAGTTTTTATTTTTAGTTAATCTACAGAATTTTTGTATTATTTTCGGTACCTAAATGGTACATGTAAAAAAAGAAAACATTTGTCGACTTAAATACTTTTTAAACATTATTTCTCTAAGACGAAAATTTTTGGCCATAATATAGGTGAAAAAAATTTAATAAAACGCCCTGTAGTGGGTTCCTATTTAATAATAAAAACATTATTACATATAAAATGCCTTTACTTTTTAAGCAAACGTTGCTGGATTTCCCTATAACCTAATCTGGACACCCTTGCTGAAGTGACTGAACTCCGATCTACGTCGCCGTCGTTCAGTCAACTGCCGTCGCGTGCATTCAACTATATAATAATTAATAATAATAATTTAGACGTTTATTTAAACAGAAAGAAAAATTTACAAAAGAAGAACTTAGACTAATAAAATCAAAATAAACGTGCATTGCTGCTGCCGAAATAGTACAACACTTTGTGCCTATTTGTGTGGCAGTTGTTTGCTCTACTATAGTTTTACTTGTGCGCATTTTCACATTTGTCATTAGTATCTACTTTGCGTTTGATTCAGAAAAGTATTAATTTCCTCACGAGGATAAACTTTTAAAAACCACTCCACTACGTTTTTCTTAAAACTAACAAAGTTGTTACAAGACTTTATGTATTGTGGGATGATGTTAAATAGCCTGGGTGTTAGGTACAGATAGCTCCTTTGTCCACATGATTTTTTACATCTCGGAACTGATACTGTATTGACCGATCTTAAAATGTAGGATGTTGGATTGGAAAAGAGACATTCCTGAGGTTTTTTATAGCATCTTAAGATCATTCTATAACAGAAAAGTTGCCCAATGTCCATCACACCACCTATGCATGCTATGCCGTCAAACATTCAAGGAAAACAGGATTCTTAGAGTGATATCACTCTATATTTTCAAATTACTCGTATATATTCACAAAACGAAAGATCATTATCAAAAAAATAACTTTTATTATTGTTATAATACTAGACAGGGAGAAAATTGTTATGGTCAATGCATAAGCATGAATTTTATAAAAAGAGCCATAAACACGGACTGTGCTTTCCCAGCACACAGGTTTCCTCAGGCCTTCGTCGGCCCGATGTCATTTGCCGAATTTGCCGTCATCGGCACGACGTCGATTTACGACATCGGACCAGCAGTATTTTTTTGTCCGCTTTGCGATGTAGGCGTCAGGTATGTTTGCCGACGCAGCGTTAGACTGTAGCCCGCCGTCGGACCAATGGTAAATTTTACTTTTTGCTGACATCGGCATACCGTCGCCGTACGATTAAGGTCCGATATGGTTTAACCACATAGTACCGACCATCCGCCCATAAAGCTGCTTAATTTGGTAGGTCTAACGTAGGCAAGCTGATCTCAGCCCGAAATCGGTAAACTGTTCAAGTCCGATATTGATTTCCTAAAGCGGTCCAACGTCGGCGATTGACGAAGGGCCGTCGGTGGTAGCTTAAAGCAGCCGGACAATGACAAACCACAAAGGTCCGATAATGGATGGATAATAAGGCCGCACATCAGATCAGATCAGATCAGATTGTTGAAGGTCCGTCGGTGGTTGCTTGACACGGGCCGACATTGGCAAACTACAAAGTTTCGATAATTCGGCTGCATAACCAGTCGGGCTGCAGAAGAGGTGATTCTTGTAGAGAAGTACCATCATCTTGTCAAGTCCGCATTCTAGTTTTGAAATATCTTTGCTGATTATATATATAATATTATCTTCCACTGTACAGGGATTATTATATTAGGAAGAAACTATTAGGCAGTTTAAAAATTTTAAGGTGACGTAATCGGACCATCGTCAGTTGCCGATTCTCGAGCAATCACACAATGTTCCAATCGGACCATCGTCGGCCCTAAAGCAGATAAAGTGGTCGTCGGCATAAAGTCGACTATAGTAAATCGGACCATCGTCAGTTGCCTATTCTCGACTGATTAAACAAAGTATCAATCGGACCATCATCGGCCCTAAAGCAGATGTTTGCGTTGGCATAATGTCGACTATAGTAAATCGGGCCATCGTCAGCTGCCGATTTTCGACCGATTAAACAAAGTTCCAATCGGACCATCGTCGGTCCTAAAGTGGTGATGGCATAAAGTCGACTGTAGTAAGGTGGATCTCTGTCAGTTGTCGATTATTGACCGAAAACTGAAAATCGCAATCTGTCCAACATCGGGCCAGCGTGTAGTCGCCGATGCCGACACACTGCCAACGTTGTCGACATTGGCTCGATTCAATGCCGACAATTTATGTTTGCTGGGTTATATAACTTATTACCGAAAAGCATTAAGTGTCACTCTCCAAAAAAATTCAAAATATGTCTAAAAAAGTTACTGATTTCTGAGATTTTCTACAATCTAAAAGAAATTATAGATTTCCCAAGCAAGAAAACCTGAATAAATATAAAAACTCATTGTTAAGAAAATATATATTTCATTCTCTTGTAGTTACTCTAATCTTCTCTAGTATAGATAAATCTATTTTAAAAATAAGGGACGCGTCTTTATATATATATTTATGTATATAGGTACGTTACAATTTTTTATTTTTTCTTAATTAGGTTTTGTTTGTATTTTTTTTTGACATCATCCTTAAACTTAAGGATTTATTTTTTTTCACATATGGACATGTTGCATCCTGCTTTTGTAGGCCAAAGAATATAAAAACGCTCGATTTGTTGTTTCCATTACAATAGCCCTGTCAGTGTCAGTTGCTTAAAAAAATTTAAAAAACTGCAGTTCAAAAAAAAAAAAAATTATAAATTAAAATTAATAATGTAATAATTAATATGTAATATGTTAAAGAGTCGCACACAAGTGACAATTTTTAGTTGCGTTAGTTCCCATAACTAAGAAATACACTAAAATTAACGTAAATTTGGCAACCCTCTAACAACGTTTATTTTTACTGGAATATTGTGGGGTTTTCAACGACCGCAACGAACGACGGATCAACGACGCCAAAACGTTAATAATTAACTAGAGTTAATTAATTTATGTTTTTTCAACGTTTCTCTTTACGAGAAAATAGTGGCCAAATAATCAATGCAATTGCGGCCAATTTTAAAATATAACTGTTTATATCTGAGACGGCATCTCCTTAGTCGCAAAACAGTTAGGTTTTCAGTAAACCAAGAAATGATTATTGCCGCCATTCTTTTTTTCCTGATTTGCGCCGCTCCGCCATTTGTGTAAATCGTTAAGTTGTTTTTTTGCTGGAATTTGATGATTTTTTGGTTAGTTTTAGTATTTTTAACTATTCTTTTAGACTGGCTACAGTTTCAAACAGGTTTAAATCATTTTTAAAATTTCTACTATTTAAATAAAAAGATAATTTATCAAAAACATTAAGGTTTAAAGGATTGTTTAAAGCTAAAATATCCATTTTTGACGGAAAACTAAGGTGCGTTGTTAATTTCCCACATAGCAATGAAAGAACATTTACATTCATAACATATGCGTTAAACCTCCTTTTGAGGATGTCCTTTTGAGCACATCCTTAGCATATGCTTGGTGCATACTATTTAAGGATATCCATAGCAAATGCAATGTACCATTTGCGCAGGTTCTTTTGAGTACATCTTTAACACATGCAAATAATATATCAATTTTAAAACATTTTTTGGTGAGCTTAGCGCACAAGATATTCTGGTACCATAAAAGAACATATAAAAAATGAGCTTCTAAGTATTTTCTTGGCTAAGGATATACCACTAAAGAAGGTTACTATTAGAACATCTTTATCATATGCAAAGTATATTTGATTGATTAAAGAAGTTAACTTTTAGAATATTTTTAGCATATGCAAAGTATATATCACTTATTGAAACATTATTTGGTACTTTTATTGCACAAGCTATTCTGGTACCGTAAAAGTAGAACATCAAAATAATGTTATTCTAGTATTTCCTTAGCATATACTATATAATGAAATACCACTAAAGAAGGTTACTTTTAGGATATCTTTAGCATATGCAAAGTATGATACATGAGTCTTTAATTCAGTGCACTCAGAAAACCATCCAAAGTGAAGTGTCTACTTCCACCAAACCCCGTCGGGGCGGCGCACTTTTCTTTATTATTTATTTTTATTTTTTTTTCTTAGGGTGTATTGTGATTGGACATGGTTTTTCGAGCTGAAAAATATTTTAGGAGTTAACGGGGCTAAGGATGACTCGTTGCTAAATGTGCTAAGCACATGACAATCATCTGATAAGAATGTCTATTAGCACATCCTAAGAACCTGCATAGCATGTGATTAGGGCGGAACGTAACCTATTCTTAGCACATGCTAAAGATGTTCCAATGTTAATTTAGGACATCCTTAGCATATCCTTTTTATTCTTAAGGATATTCTATGCACATGCTAAGGATGACAAATTGCTATGTGGGTTAGTGGATGGGAAACTTTAAAAAGCCAATTTAATTTCATAAATACACTATAAGTTACATAGCTACGTATTTTAGAAATATTAATAAATGGTGTTTGGAAATTAGTCCATTTGTGGTTGCAGACATGAAAGTTTTGATTTCAAATCAATTATATCCCAAGTAACACAAGACATCCTCAGGACGTCCGTCGTGGGTCCGAAGCGGACGTCCTATGGGCGTCCAATTAAGGAGGACCAATTGAGGATCAAAATTTTAGGACATCTTTAAGACAACTTTAGGACTTATTTTTTGGTAATTATGCACTATAGAAAGGTTTTCTGTAAATTTTAAGTTTTAAAGTTAGAGAATTTTCAGTTAAGTTAGGCCTCGGGTTAGGCCGACTTCCGCAGTTCCTTGAAAAAAAAATCGAAACACTCAAAACAGACCGACGACCGAAGTCTGCATATATACCCTTTTTTTAATGAAAAAATAGAGTTTGATCGAGAATTTAGCGAGTAATGGGGGTTAATTAGTTCGTCAGGACTACGTTCAGATTACACGCCGGATGTCGTCGGGTGATATTTCTGTCTCTTTCTCTGTGAATTGCGAAAAAAACTTTTTCTTCATTTGTGCTTAGTGGGGAGCTAGTTATAAAATTTTGTATTATTTGACTTTTGGAAAGTTCACTTTATAAATATGTTTATGTGAATGTACTCATAAACTTTTACTATTATAATCATTAGAACATCCCAAATATGTCCTGGAAACGTCCGATTACAAATGTACTAAATACGTCTTAAATAGTTTAAAATGTCTTCAAAACAATTCCAAAAATGTCCTGGAACGGACCCAGAAATTTCTCAGATTTATGTTTAGGGACGTCTTAAACCGACGTCTTTAAGACGCACTGGAACGTATGTCTTATGGACATCTGGTTTTGTAACAAAAGATTTCCTAAAGACGTCCTTAAGACGTCAAAAGTCGTAAAATGGACGTCCCAGAGACGTCCGAATGTCCTAAGCGGACATACTATGGACGTCTTTGGTTACTATACTATGACGTCTTTGTGCTACTTGGGATTAATAAAAATATTATCCAGAGGGCGCTCCAATCGTAGTCGCTTCGGCGACGTTCTGGAAACATTGACGACGAGTCGCAGGCAACGTGAACACAACTAAAGAAATCTCCGCCAAATTGATGAAACAGCGAGTTGCTAGAACGTTTATACGCCGTTTTTACGTAACGTTAAGTCGCCTCTGGCAACGTTAAAACGTCTAGAAATTGTTCCTTGAGCATCCATACCAACAACTTCAAGACTTGGCTCTTGATTCATAAGAGCACCGACGCAGACTAGAGAGGCAAAATTGGGACCGCACAGATATCAAAGAAGAAATTATCAGAAATAACCAACTGTCGCGCCCCAGGATTGTGGAAGAGTGTGCGGCTCCAGAATTGGTCTATATAACCATTAAACAACGCATATTTGAGAACAATAAGACCCTCATAGCAAAAATATTATAATATTGCGTAAATTTTCTTGAAACATTGGGAATGCCCAAAACACATACTGTGAATATTCAGTGAATATTAAAAAAGTGGACCATTGGACATTTACAGGATTTGTTTTGGATATTCCGAATTTACTATGTGGGGAGCAAGCAATTTTTACTTCTATTACTTAGTTCTTATAAGAAATTTTATTATTTCGTGAGTTTTTAATGCTCAAAAGTAAAATTTTGTACTCTAAACTCATGTTACAAAAAATGGCTTCTATTAAAAAGAAAACGCCTTATCCTAACGCCAAAATATTTGCGGAAGAGATTTTATTGAGGATATACCTTGTGCATATTAATAACTGGAAATTTTTTTCTAGATTAGTAAGTGGAAATTTTTGTCAAAAATTTCCACGGAACTTATTTCTTTATATTAGATTTTCTATGTTTTACATAAAATTTGTCCTCTGATGGAAATATGCAGTTTCACTCGGTATATTCTCTATCAGTGGGTCTATTCTTGAATCGAGAGAAAATTTGCTCCCAGGGAGTCAAATTCTCTAGCTAATATGCATCTCATTGGTCCAAATCTTCGGTTTATATCGGTTTCTCTCACTTTTGACTAAGAGAATTACTTTCGATCAATATCCGGCAAAAGTGAGAGAAACCGATTTAAACCGAAGATTTTGACCAATGAGATGCATAGTAGCAAGAGAATTTGAGTCCCTGGGAGCAAATTTTCTCTCAATTCAAGAATAGACCCCCAGAATAGAATGCGCGCATGTCAGATTTACTTTCGTGCACGCACTCAAGCTTTTGTTAAAAAATTGGCTTCAAACCAAATTTCCATAAATTTCCTGGAAATCTGACGTGCACTAGGCATATTTACTACTGAAAAAAGACCTATAGTTTATGTGAATGTAAGTTCTTAGTAACTTTATAACTGCTTATTTTAGTCATAATTTCTAAACAATGTGAATAAAATGATTTTCAGGTTTTTGGACAGTTTTTGTTAAGTCACTAAATCAATAGCCAACGTTTTTATTCCCAAATCTTACCACCCAGTTTTTATAAAATCAAACTTTTTAACGCTCTGCTTTAATGTAGTAATTAATTTCAAAAAATGTGTGGTTTTCTCGTTGCTTTTACCCTTTTTGCATTGACAAAAAACTAGTAAAAAGAGAATAAACAATAATGAAGAAGTGGGAAACGTACACAGAACGTTTATATACTAAATAATTCAATGAACCAAACCAGTACCTACGAAAAAAACGAGTACCGAGCATTAGAATGTGATAAATTGAAAAAAATTCACAATAGATCGCACAATATGCAATCTGACAAAAAGTAATAATCTGGGTAGGTCCTGATTAATTTAATCAAAAATAATTTGTTATGGTGTGTTATTTTGTTTATAATATGTGTTTGTTTTAGGGTTTTTTGGGTATCTCTTCTAAATCATAACATAATTTAAAAAAAAAAAATTTGAAATTTAAAATTCTTAAAAATTCTCGGTCTTTGTGTTTTTTCAGCCTTGATAATGACACGGATGGTGTCGAAACGTTGGCTATCGATTTAGTGACTTAATAAAAACTGTCCAAAAAGCTGAAAATCATTTAATTTAAATTATATTATTGGACGCAAAATCAGATATTTAAATTTCTAAACATTGTTATATGCTCCAGCCGCATTGCATTCAGTGGCGGATCCAAGGGGGGGGGGGCGCCCCTCCTAAACATTATCAAAGTTTTAAAATTGGCTTCATACCATCAATTTTAAAACCAGTTTTTTTGAGCAGATTCGAACTAAAATTAAAAAATCATAGCGTGTGTGGAGCGCTATAGGAAATGCTTTGTAATCTTATAATTCGGAATGCACGCGTGGTGTCCCCGCATTTTTTTTCAAAAATGAAAAACTATTGGTGAAAGATACGACAAAAGAGGCTGTTGTTAAAATAAACTTGAAAAAAACTCAGGACCTGAACAGAGACAGAACAGAATATTCCTGGTTGTAGTACCAGTACCAAAGTTAAGTCGGATATATATGTAAGAAAAACGCCGAGTGAATAAAGTACATTTAGAAAAATTTGATTGGCTGATTTTCTCTCAACAAAGTTAATGGTTATTTTGTAAATATTGCAGTATTTTTTTTCGAAGACCTTAGTTAGAGGACAAAAAAATGTTTTGCCTAAAAAGTTGCTTGAACGTTTACAAAATTATTCCAAACTATTGGGGGTGGATGGTGATTTATAGAAAATTATCATGCTCAAGCTAAAGAAAAAGGTAGGTAAATTAAAACAAAGGACAAAAAAGTTTTAATAAATTAGTATTAATCAAGAGAACTGGCAGTCTGACCGTTAGTTAATTAATTTTTTTTTAACTCCACAATGTCCCGATAACTTGGAAAATACTTATAGCAGTTTAGCGCTGACTTTGCCAAAATAAATTAGTTGTATCAGCTAGGTAGTATCTGTTAGTCACCACCAACGGCACAAGCAACTACGAACATATGTAGGTCGAAACTGTTTGGTTAGTCGGGAAGGTCAGGTAATCACTAACCAACCTACCAATCTAACCAAACCCCCAAAAACAATGATGACCATAAAAACGAACTTTTTTGCCCTATGTTCGCAGTCGCTTGATTCGGCCTACACAACTTTTATTACTTGCGCCCCCCCCCTGATGAAATTGCTGGGTCCGCCACTGATTCCATTAATACGAAAATGGTTTGTTGCAAAAAACACTCGTTATAGCGAATTTCATAATCTAAAATTTTCAAAAAACCACTTTTTTAATTGGACAACAAAAAAAAACGAAACCGCCAACGAAAAAAGAAAAATTTTAATTTTACATTTTTTAAAATAAATTGTATTCTAAATCAATAATAACCAACGCAGAACAACTGATTAAAGCAAGGTTGTAACAAAATCAATTACCTGCAAAACAGCGTACTAAATTTTTCTCTAGGTTAGAAAACAAGCGAGAAATTGGAAAAAAGTTATCGGATCCCTTTTCTGTATACGTGTATTTTTGCAAAAATAATAATTTACTTTTGTTCGCAAGCCAAAATATCATATCAAATAAAAAAAATGAGGGCATCAGTTCGACTATCTGCTGCTGCCAACAATAAACAGACAATAACACAGAGAGAGAGATGATGTAACCTAAAATAAAAATTTCAAAAAATTATCTTTTTTGCATTTATTTATTACTTGAGCGGTGCAAAAGTCAAGGATATTGTTTTAAAACTTAAACGCAAAAAAATAATGGTCTTTTTGATTAAGGTCACCAAACATTAATGATAGGGCGAATAGATTTTAATTAATTAGAAAGAATCAAGTTCTTTGAGAAGGGGAGGGAGTTTGATTGTAGCGGTGCTAAAAATTGGCTGGCTGTAATAACAATAAAAGTTCAAACGAAGAAATAGATGTAAACAAATACCACAAACTAAAAAATTAAGTACAAACTCGTTCCAAAATATTATTTCGCTCATTATCATTTGTAATTTTTGTTAATAAATAAACAATTACCTCGCGCGCTTGTTGGCAATTGGCAGTATCTCTGATAAACAAAATATTTTTTTACACGGTTGTCAAGTATCCTCTACAAAAACCACAAGCATGAAAAAAATTAGACTTGCATCACGATAAGGCATAGAGGTGCTTTTTTCAATAAAATACTCCAAAAATAACCCAACTAACACAGCTTCGACAATATAGACTAAAGCTCATCTATTATATGAATGATAGATTATCATAATAATTGAACATATACCACACACATTACAATACATTAATTCAATCCAAAAAAATAAAAAATCAAAGAAAGAAAAATTTCAAACATTTTTAAAATTTTTATTTTGTAGAATAATAATTTGATGTAGGTGTTTTTATAAAGTAGTGTCTCTTTGATTTATGAAGATGTCTAGATGAAAATATTTCACGCACAAGTCTCTTGAAGGCTTCAGTGGCTTCACCTATCTATTTCTGTTCATTGGGCAGAAGGGAATAGTAATTTGTAAAATTCATAAGGGAATAGAAATAAATATATTACATTACACATTACAAAGCCCAGTCAATGCTGCAAAACCGTTAGTACAGATCTTTTTTTGCTTTAAAATAACTAGCTACGTTTCATCTGTAATTTTGGCTCCTAAAATTGTTTCACTACTAAATTTGCATTCAAAATAACTTCTATAGTTATATCATCTAGCTAATCAACTTTTAAAGTAAAACTTATACCTAAAAATATGCTTAAACTTAAGTAACAAAATGGTTGCAACCTTAACTTTTTTTCTTTAAATACAACTGAAAAAAATGCCAAGATGGCAACGGCAGCTATTTGTTGTATCCTAATGCAATTTTCCTTAAAATGCAGCTGCTTGAGAATAACGCCAAGATTTGCTTTTGTTTTAGATTTATTGTTAAAAAAATGCAAAGTTGCTTGATTGCATGAGCGGGAGAGCGGCCATGTTTTATATTATGGCGAATTATGACCTCTTAAAAATTTGTGAAAAAAAATTCTTTTTTACATAAATATTCTCAAATTTAGGTCTGAAAATCTTTCAAAATTAGCTAAATATGCAAGACATTATGTTTTTCCTTTAATTCTGGATTTAAAAAAAAGTTTTATGATTAAAAAAAACCATTATTATCTCAATTTTTTGAAGCGCGTGCGCTTTAACGAGGTATCATCATAGCTTTCGTTATCAAACGAGCCTTCACACAAAGATTTGACTCTTGGGAAGTCCACAAAATGCGTATTTTTGATTAAGATTTTGTTAAACATCAGTAATATTTATTTTAGGTGTCTTCCATCTTTAGTCTTTTAGGTTGGCGAACAATTTTGATTTATAATTGCTATTTTTAAATACATTTTTTGTCAGGGAAGTTAAATTTTAAACAACATTGCTTTCATGTGCTTTTCAACTTCCACAGACGTTGTCACAAACAAAAAATATTCCTCAAAATAGCTGTGTCAATATTTTCATAACGTTTTCAAAACATTTCGGCAGAACACAGAAGACATTTGTTATCTTTTTTGCTGCGGAAACGTTATCCCAGCTTATTTACAGCACGCTGTTTTTTGACAAATAACATATGACGTTAATCTGACATTCCATGTCGTTGAGCTCGAGGAGCCATCGAAAATTTAAATAAAAAACGCAATAAAATTCAGTCAGAATTTAGTTATAGTCTAGATTGTTTTATAATTTTTTCCAATTGGGAAATTTGTGATTTTTTGAAAAAATCCCATGTACTAAAACAAAAACAAATAAAAAATCTCATAGGGCTTCAGAAGGATATGGCGAGGATAAAACTTATGTCCATGTTATACCAGTCCAAATTGAAGATTCGAAGACTGCCTGTCAAATAGTTTTAACGCGACTTCTTTGTAAAAAAAATAATACCTAACAACAGAAACAGCTGATTAAATGACGTTAGCGAAATTCATTCGGAAGTCTCCCAGAGTCGGTAAGCATTGATGCCATCCAATTGACTCCACCAATTGAATTGATGGAGTCAATCGGGTAATTTAAGAATCTGATGAATGTCACCAAGAATCATAGATGAATTTACTAACACGATTGTTTTCATCGATGAACTCAGAAAAGACAGAAAAACTCACCCGTCACAATTCCGGAAAGTAGCGAATATTTATCGTAACGATGTAAAAAAAGTGCAATTTTTTTTTAAGTTTCCCTCGTGTGTAAAACTGTCCATAAGAGGTGTGGAATTACCGCTGAATTAATAAGTGATAATTCCCCAGTAGGTGATAATTCCACTGCTCTGACGCGATCTCAATAATATATGAAGCTCTGCAGGTCACCCTTTCGCAAAACATTATATGTATATCGCGACCCTGGAGTAAACAAGTTTCAGGTCTTTATCCGAGGCCATACCAGAGTCTGGAGACAACTTATGGAGTTCTGCAAAGCCAGAAAATATGAATTGAAGAAGTTAACGCCGGTGAGCAAGATTGCAAAAATTTTGAAGGATTGGGCACAAAGTATGACGAAAGGAAACGGTAAGGAGTATAAAGAAACTTAATCATGGATGAATATTATGAAAAATATGGCCATTTCAAGATTTAATTTTAAAATCTGCCAGAGAAGCAAAAAACGCAAAACGACGGGATCTGCAGTCCCACGAGAACAAGAGAAAACTAAGCCCAACTGTTTTGAAATTTGATGAAATGCAGAAACTAGTGAGTAGCTGTGATAAAGGAATACCAGACGGGATCCAAAAGAAGCTGTTCTTTGTGTTATCTTATGAATGAGCATTGATGCCATCCAATTGACTCCACCAATTGAATTGATGGAGTCAATCGGGTAATTTAAGAACCTGATGAATGTCACCAAGAATTTATTAACTCGATTGTTTTCATCGATGAACTCAGAAAAGACATAAAAACTCACCCGTCACAATTCCGGAAAGTAGCGAATATTTATCGTAACGATGTAAAAAAAGTGCAATTTTTTTTTAAAATTTCCCTCGTGTGTAAAACTGTCCATAAAAGGTGTGGAATTATCGCCGAATTAAGAAGTGATAATTCCCCAGTAGGTGATAATTCCACTGCTCTGACGCGATCTCAATAATATATGAAGCTCTGCAGGTCACCCTTTTGCAAAACATTATATGTATATCGCGATTGCTATGGAATAAACAAAACGACCTACGCTTTAGCAATGCGTACCCTGGAGTAAACAAGTTTCGGGTCTTTATCCGAGGCCATACCAGAGTCTGGAGCCAATTTATGGAGTTCTGCAATATCTGCAAATAGTTTGAAAATTTAATATTTTAAAGAAATTCTGCAGGACAATAGTTTTCCGCTGGAGCTAAATAGCTACTACGCGTCCCAATAAACTGAAAGTGACGAAAAGTCTCACTGTATAAAAGAAATGACAGAACTTGTGTAACTTTTCTGAACAGTGACAGTGACATTATTCCATGGCTATCTATGGTTTTTTATATTAAAAGTTTTAAAGGTTTGTTTACACAAAAAAAAGCTTAATAATATATTTAGGGTTTCTCACAAAAACTGCCCAAAAATTAAATTTTCTGAAGGTGAAAACAATTGGGGATTGCTATAGCACTATATATTTGCTTCGAACGCCATTGATTGCTCCGTTTTTAACTTTCGCATCATATCCTCTTACCGTTGGCCATTTTATTTTTCGATATTTTTGTACCAAAAAGGACAAGGCAAAAGTACAATTTTCGTTATTTTTTTCTTAGGTTGCCGCCACCCATGCATTTTTTACCTATATATATTTCACACATGGCAACACTGTTTTTATTTACGCAGCAGTTTGTATTAAAAAACCAGATGCGGAAAACGAAAGTGCTCAGTATTATTTTGATCGCTGATATTCCTTATTTTCAAAATTAAGCCAACCGGTTTTTTTTTTAAAACAACACCGGCTTATTCTGCAGTTTTAGTAAAATAACTATAGTTAAACAAAATCACCCATTTTGTGTTCACAATAGAGGTAGATTTTTTTTTGTTAAAAATGTCCGCGTCTCCAATGGCAAGGCAAGTTGCCGACACCAGAGCAATTCCCATTAAGAGGGTCCTGGTGAATGACCCTTCAGAACTGCCCAGCCACTACTCGCAAACTCCCGGTGGTACACTGTTTTCAACTACTCCTGGTGGTAAGTACCTAACGTTTATAATTTTTTTTTTACTATCCTGTCAAAAAATTACATTTTCGATCCGCAGTGAGAAAGGAAAATAATACTAGGGTGTTTTGCTTATTTTACCTCCCTAGGGTGTTATGATTACTTTACCTCCCACTACCGCAGAGATCGGATACTGCTCATCAGTTTATCAGATTTTTTTTGATAAAAAAATATTTATATAAATTGGTGATGTTTGAAGAAGGAGGAAAAAATGGCCTAGGAATCCACAGGATTCTCCAAAGAAAATTATTTTTGAAAATTTTTATGTTATTCGAAGTGTGTAATTTTGCAAACTCAGCTTCAAGTTTTTTCAACCATCCAGGGAGGGTTCACGATTAACCAAGTTATGTCCCCAGGAACACGGTCCCAAGAGTTCCTCGGGTGTATAAATTTGGGAATAATTAAAAAATATATATTTTCTGGGGGTCCACGTCAGTTACTTGAAAACCCTCCTGTGGGTTCCTGGGACTTATACGAGACATTTAAAAATGGGTGTGCGAAATTTGAAAATGGGTGTACACAATTGAGCATACTTACACCTTTCGAATGACATAAAATTTTTAAGAAAATATCCTCTGAAGAGGGGGGGCCAACTTCGTTACTCGAGATCTCTATTGAGGGTTTCTGTGTGGTGTGCAAAATTGTGCAAAATGAGATTTTTCGAATTACATAAAGTTTTTGAAAATATATCGTCTGGGTGGGGCAACCATTAGGTTAGCCCTTTACTAATAAAAATGGCCACAGTTACTCGTGGGAGGGTGTGCAAAATTGTGGTATTAAAATTTTTCACCCAAACTGTTTGAGGGGGGGGGGTGGCAAACTTGATGGACCCATGAATATTATACCCCTTAAATTTCATAGTTAAAAGTTATATTATTTTCCGCCCTTCTCATAAGATAAATTCCTACGATTCTTCTCAAATAACTCAAAAACTAACGCTCTGGCAATTATTTTTTTACAATAATATATATATATTCATTTTAAAATAGACCTGAATACTAAAGAAGTAATTAAAAAACCAAACAAATACCACTTAACTTTCCTTCGAATATCTACTAATAATAATTTTATTTGTTTCTAAAAAGTTAATTGTTGATTCAAAACTTCCCGAAAAAACTGCCAGAAAAAGATTTAGGATAAGTTTGGCTTAAAGCTATATAACTTGCAAATTGGCTAGTCGCCCATAAGGATTTATATATTTCATATGATAAATACCGTTTAGTGTTTCAGAGATTATAGAATAATGTCGATAAGAAATTATCATTGCATTTAATAAAATAAAAAAAGGTTGCATATAAGAAAGTTATAGGAACTGGGCTGAACAATATACTTGTCTGCCATTTTTTATAGTCAGTCAATTGTCAAAATTGGTAAGCAATTAAAGATCTTATGAGATATTGTTTGGTTACTTTAACTTTGCAATCACTTTCAAACGCAAAATTACCATTTCAACCTACATTTTAGTTTATAATAGTAATTTACATAACAGGCATGTTATGATGGTCATTAACGCAAAGATGAAGTTTGAGACGCGAGCGGCAGGCGAGTGTTTTAATTTATCTGAGCGTGTAATGACCATAACATGTGAGTTAGTGTACTATACTTTACCTACAACCAATGAAAATGTCATCTTAAATATCAGAAATTATTAAAAATATCAAACGCAAACACTCTTAAGTCAACAATATTCATAACCTGAGGTTTAATTACGTTCTATCTAAAACGTCAAAACCAATAAGGTTACTACGAGACTTCTCATATATCACATATATTTAAAAACAAGTTTTTTTTCTTAAAAATGCGTAATATGTCAACTTAACGGGACATATTAGGGACTTATCGACATAAAGTCGGCATAGCCTGACTCGGCACTATTTTTCACAGCTTCGCACGAAGGTTGAAAGGTTTCTGACATTTTTGTTATGTAAACATGTCATCTAAACATATTGTGACATTCTTAAAGTTGACAAATTAAAGTTAACGCCGTCCTTTATTAGGGATTTATTGGACATTATAGGCTGACTTAAATAAAGTCGGCACTATTTTTGACAGTTCCACAAAAAGGTAAATAATTACTGAATATTTTTAAGCACTTACACATCTGTTATGGTGCGTCGCTCTTCTTGGTTGCTGGGGCTATCTAAAATCTACGTTTAGGCTATACATCCAGAGCTTTTTTGATCGAAGCGCTGTCAAAATAATGTTGACTTAACATAATGTTTGTGCCTACCTTTAATAAAGGAAGACATTAACTGTAATTTGTCAACTTTATGGATGACACAATATAAGCATGTTTAGATGACATGTAAGGAACTGTCAAAAATAGTGCCAAGTCAGGCTATGCCGACTTTATGTATCGATAAGTCCCTATTAAAGGCAGGCACAAACATTATGAAAGTCGACATTATTTTGATAGCAAAGATGACATATTTAGACAACAACAATGTCCGAATCCTTTTAAACTTCGTGCGGAATTGTCAAAAATAGTTCCCTCTTTATTAAAGTCAAGCTATACGGACTTTATGTACCGATAAGTGCCTATTTTTGGTTAGGTACTAAAATTATATTGGATTTATTTACGTTTAATAAATATGTATTGTCTTAAAATTTATAAAAATATAAAAAAATAATTTACATTTTTTCTTTCAAAAATAAAGTTTTATCGCTTGTCACACCATCTTGTGATTTACGTCTAAGCTTTATTATTATCCGAGGACTGTAAATGGACCATTAAAATCGTGTTGAGATGATCGCAAAATTAGTATAGTATTTGTTGGTCGTAGATGAATATCTTTAATATATGTAAAAAAACACATTACTTCTGCCTTTTTACCTTCTTCAAAAACACGATTTTAGTAACTAGGGAAATTTATTATTTAAACGTATCCGTATAATTATACCTAACGCGTTGGTAGGCATGGTTCGAACGTGGCCCGAAAAGGCACAAATAAGGCAAAAATGCAGTGCATTTTTAAATAGCTAAAAGTACCCACTACCCGCGCAAAAAAAACCAAACCATTTGGTCACCAATGCAAGAGACTTTACCAAATATCATATGTGCTTTAAAAATTTACTAACCAATTTTTTTTTATAAAAAAACGCCTTAGTTGGTTGCTTCAAAAAGTTGTTCTTCTTCTTAGGAGTCAGGCAATTTATGCTTTGAAACCACACAAAAAATTACAGTGCGCATAGTTGCGTTTTCCCGCGCGCGAAGGCAGTTATACGAATATAAGCTTTATATACGTGCGGGAAAATAGGTTTGCACACGTGTTAGAAACAATATTTTTTCTTGAAGGGCAGAAACTACATTTTTTTAATTTTTTAAAAATAAAGTGTGCGGAAAGAATTATTGGCAATTTTCTTACAACAAACAAAATATTAGGTTGTAGTTATTTACATATGCCTACAATACTACATCCCAGGCAACCAGTTACATCACGTCACGTGCATTTGACGTGTTATTTGGGACTATCATTCAACGTGACGTAAGTGACGTCGAACTTATGTCGAAATTTGGGTTTCAGGAAACCAAAGACAAGGCACACGAATTTGACGTGTTTTTTGGGATTAACATTTAACGCGACATAAATGACGTCGAATTTTAAGCTCTCAGGCAACCAGAGATATACAAGTGACATTTTTCTTACATCTGACGCAATAATTGGTATTTTATTTTATGGAATCCCTTATCCCCGTCAAGAACTCGCTCACTAGGCATAGGCCACGTGCGTACCTAATGAAGTATAACTGTTTGGCTCGAAGTTGACCACAAGGGAGTAAAAGTATCATTTTACCCCTTGATTTGCGGTAATTAAAATATAGTAAATCGCCTGTTTAGACCAATATGTCATTAATGTTACGTCAAATTCGCGTAAATTAATTTACGTCAAATTCACGTGACTAAAGCCACGTCAAAAAGCGGGTCAAACCCACGTGATACACACGTCGCAAAAATCACGTGATTGGTCGAATTTTTGACGTCTTCTCGACGTGATATAGACGTGTTTTGGTTGTCTGGGATATTATCATCACTTATCCACATCCGTATCGAAATGCGCATGTGCAAACACGATACGTCTCTCCAGGAAACTTCGGGAGGTTTCACGATTAACTAAGTTACTCCCCCAGGAACACGGTTAGTTAAGAACCCTTGCGAGGGTTGCTGAGGAGTAAAAAAAATTGAGAATGAGTGTGCCAAATAACCCCTTCCAAAGGACATAATTTAAAAAAAATATATTGTCTCGGGGGTCTACGTCAGTTAATTAAGAACCCTCCTGTGGGTTCTGAGGACTTATGTGAGACATTTAAAAATGGGTTGCGAAATTTGAAAATGGGTGTGCGAAATTGTGTGAAATTGAAAAGTTTACACCTCTTGAATGACATAAAATTTTTAAGAAAATATCGTCTGGGGAGGGGCTAACTTGGTTACTTTATTGAGGGTTTCTGGGGGGGGGGTGTACAAAATGATTTTTTTCAAATTACATAAAGTTTTTGAAAATATATCGTCTGGGTGGGGCCATTAAGTTAGCCCCTTTTCATATAAAACTGGCCACAGTTACTCGTGGGAGGGTGTGCAAAATTTAATATTTAGTGTGCAGAATTGTGGCATTAAAATTTTTCACAAAAACTTTGGGGGGGGGGGGGTGGCAAACTTGACGAAACCATGAATAATGAATATTATACCCCTTAAATTTCATAGTTAAAAGTTTTTAGAATTATATTAATTTTCGGCCTTCTAAATACCCTCGAGTTAGGCTTTTCTCAAATACTTTAAAAACTAAAGCTCTTCAAATATTTTTTTACGATAATATATATATATTCATTTTAAAATATACCTAAATATTAAAGAAGTAAATAAAAACACCAAACAATACGTACGTATCCAAACCAATTTACCTATTATTTCGTCCCAATTTGTGATCTATGGTCTCACTCAAAATATTTAGTCGGTTGAGTAAAATAGATACCTACGTTACGCATGTGTTGAAATTTATGATATGTTGCTTTATCTCTCTATTAGCAAGCCATACATGCGTGGTTACGTAAATGGCAACCTTGAATTTATAGGTGTAAGTGTGTTTGATATTTAAACTTGAAAACAACGCCGGCCGGCTTATTATACCACAAAGTTTATTCACATTAAATTCTAAACGGCTGTTTTTATTTTGCGACGCAATTTACTGTGCGGCGCGCTTAAAAACAGAACACAAGGGCGGATGTCTCTCGCATCCAGGGGCGTAGTAGTCTTTATTTTGGTTAATTTTGATAAAACCTTTGAAGACAAATTTTATTTTATAAGTCAACGTCCGATATGTACAGAGTGATTTAAATTGGGTACTTTTATATGAGTACGGGTACTTCCAGCAGAGATAGAGAAAAACCCAACCCCCCCCCCCTTTGCGAGGCTCAAATTTCAAGACAAGACGAAAACCTCATTTTGATATGTTCACTCATCTTTGAGCTACGGGGGCTTTTTGAAAAGTCTGCATTTTGGGATAGGGCCTGCAACTTTTTTATTTATTTTGTAGATCTTTTAAAGCAGAATCCAGATCTGGATTTTATCCGTCACTTTTAGTTTTCATGATATAACGTAAAGTTTTCTTTTTTTTTATAGAACACCCTGTTTTTTATTTTATTGTTGTGTTCAGAATTAAATTTTAATTAAAATTGTGTATCATATGTGATATTTCGATTAAGTAGTTTTTGACGTATTCAACATTTTCTTTTCACAATAGGGTGGCCATGGCCGGATATGGATATGACAATAAAAATTGAGTCGGCTATGCACCAGAGACATGAACTTATAAGTTCATGTCAAATATGTCATGGCCTACCACATTTTTCATTTTGAACAGGGGTTCTATCAATTTCAATTTAAAGTTTATATTTATATTTTCTTATATTTTTAAATATTTATATTATTCGACTATTAAATTCTATATTCTAATTAGTAACATAACTAAATAGATGACAAAATTCTTGACTCTAATTAATCTCAAAATAATAACTAATAACAAAATATACCCCTACCCTACTTCATTTGAAACAACTTAATCTCAAAAAAACTAATTAAAAAAACTAAAAACAATATACATACATACATACATAAGCGGAGGCACTTATAGCGGCATTAAGAAGTTCTACATTTCTTAAAGCATTAACGCAATTCATAAAATGATTTCCCAGGTCTAGTTTGTTGTTAAGTACTCTCTACTCTCTCAACAATTCATCCGTTAATGTGCCCCACAAGTAGTAATAGTCGCAGAGGGTCATGTCCGGATACCAACCTAACTACCTACCTAACTAACTAACTATGTTGAAGAATTAATTTCAAATCATCAAATATTTCAAAAATTATGCTATGACATTATATTATGACAGTAGTCAGCTCTTTATTGCATGACCTATTTTATTTTTATGGTCAAACCATATCCGGCCATGGCCACATGGTTGTGAATATATCTCATAAACTGGTTAACCAAAATATCACATATGATACATTATTTTGATTAGAATTTAATTGTGAACCCAAAAATAAACTAAAAAACAGCATGTTCCATAAGAAAAAAGGTAGCTTTGCATCATATCTTGAAAACTAAAAGTCGCGGATAAAATCCAGTTTGAGATCTCCGTGTTTTTATAATGTATTATGGGTTTGTATAAGCACATTTTTTATGATACTTTTGAGAGATTTTATGATCAGACAGACTAATAAAATTTTAAAGGTTTCTATGAACATCTTGTTTTATTAATGAGTTAGTAAAAATACAAGTTTTTATAAGTCCTCCTATAGATTCTATAGTCAGACAAACCCATAACGTTTTGTATGATTTTATGTGTCCATCTTTAAAAAATATATGCAATTTTTATGGGTTTTTGAGGGCATGTTATAATCTAACATTTTAAAGGTTTCTTTAATAAATCTACCATTCCTTTATAATCTTACTAACTACATTGCTAAGGCGTTTGAAATAGACAAATATCATCAATACTCCCTTTTTTTTCGACCACCTGAAAACTAATTAAAAAAGCTCTACTTAGTATACTTACTTACTTCTACAAAAAAATATATTTTTTGACTCAAGAAATCTTATAAAATATTATAAACAAAGTTGCACAAAATCTCATAGAAACTTAGCAAATTAATAAGATTTTACCTGACCTAACCTATATACCCTTTGAAAGCAATATATTAAGTCGTCGCCAACCTGAACTTATAAAATCTTATAAAAAGCTATAATTACATCATCTGTCGCAAATACTTTTACAACAAAAAATTGTTTTTGACTTATGAAATCTTGTGGGATTTTATAAACAATGCCTGAAACAATCTCATAAATAAGTACTTATACGAGAACAATTTTCTATTAGATATATAGAAATTATGCAAGTACAAGGAGTGTAATTATATTATAGTGGATTGGGTCGTCGTAGTTTATAGTTTAGATTAAATTCTTTCATTTTATACAAACTTTGAGTTACAACAAGTCGTAGAAAAAACTGTCGCCTTTAAAAAGAAAGAAGGAGGCAGAAGAAAACAAAAAAAAAATTATGTAAGTAAAATGTACCAAAATACAAGTTTATAAAATATTAAAACTTAATTTTGTTCAACTGCGTTTTTGCGAAGTGTAAACATGTTTAAATAAAGAAATTAAAACTAGCTTAAAGAAGAATATTTTTGTGATTACGTCAAGAAATATCGACTTTAATGCGCTGTTGATTACACAAACGAAAAAAAAATAAAAAAAAATACATGTGTACGCTACTGCGTGAAATTTTCGGGGGTAATACCATAAGTGCTTTGATTATTATCGATAATTCTGCAAAAAAGGTGTTTTTTGAAAAATGCACGAGTTTATTTTTTCCGTTGTGTTAAAGCAGAATTTTTTTGATACAACGAAAAAAGTAACCGAGTGCGGTTTTCAACAAAAACACGTTTTTTCAGAATTAATTCTCAAAGCACGAATGGTATTCGCTAAAAAATTTCAAGAATATAGAAATTAGACTTATTATTGTAGATCGTCTCAGACCAGTGGAATTATCACCTACTGGGGAATTATCACTTATTAATTCAATGAAGAAAATGTTCAAAGTCATTCTTATCACTTGACGTAAAGTCAAAAGAATTATCGCTTCTCTACAATCACATTTGTCTTATGGGACTTTTAACACGTGAGTGGAATAATCGTGCCAACTGTTAAATTGAGACCTCGGACCTGTTGAACAGTGCGCATAAAGGTAATAATAAAACCTTACAAGTGCGGAAAGTGCAATTTTTTCAAACGCGATGGCGGATAGCCAAATGACACGATAGCTGTCTAGCTCACATACGTACACTGCATTCCAAATTGCTGCAGACCAATTTTTTGACACTGAAAATGACATTTTAGCTTTTGAGTTTAATTGTCAGCCGCCATATTGAAATTGGTCCGGAGAATTTGGAATGAGGTGTACTTTCGCTTGCGCGAAACTGCAACTTTGCGCACCGTTAGGAAAACTACTATTATTATGCAACAATTATAAATTTGCACGCTTTATCTCACTTTTGAACTAAATTTGTTAATAGGTAACCCTATATAATTTGATTAATCTATTGTTTACCAGAAATATACTTTTAAATTCCATATCTGAAATTCCTAATTATAATTAGCGTAGGTTGTTATTTTGACCAGCGCAACAAAGTTTGCGTTTATTTAAAATCATGTGGAAAAAAACTGCGCATTGTTTTAGCAAAACGGGGGCTTGGCTTTAAAATTCTATATATTTTTGTTTTTAAAAACGTGTACAGTATTTCGTAATGAACACAATTACACACGTCAGTTGATTGTTTTTGTTTTTAAAGTTTACTATAATAACAGTGAAAAACAAGAATCATATGGATAGTCACACCACTTTTAAATTTATTATCATTTTTTTTATAAACCAGTAAACGTCAGTCTATGATGTTTACACAATTAATATTTATTTTGCCGATTAAAAAATTAGTAACTTGCAAAATATAATGCTACCGTGGATTGGACAAGATTGTTCATGTATTTATTAGTTTAAAAAAAATTAACACAGACGCTGCCCAGAACGCACCATAAGCGCTGGGTATACAGAACGCTTCAGGCTACTGCGAACATAGGCCGGAAGAAGTCCAATTTGCCAGTGTACGTACACGCAGGGACACCGCATACCTATAAGTGGAGCAACCAACACTCAGGTATGCGATCACCGTTCGCGGCTTGCGTTTAGTACGCCTCTAACCACGGTGCATTGTGAAGGACAGCAGCAATAAATACGCAAATTTTGATAACATAATTTTCTTGTTTTTTGTCACTGATAAATTAAAGCGTTTTATTTTCAACTGCTCAAATTTATCACTAACAACGTGTTACAATGAAAATAATAAGGAGAAACAAAATAAAACCAACATCTAAAAATAAAATAATATATTCTAAAAACCAAAAAGATTCTCCCAGTCAAAAAAAAATAGAGCAAATGTTCGAAAAGTTCTCCTTGCTCGGC
This sequence comes from Oxystoma pomonae, assembly GCA_963921995.1. NCBI lineage: Eukaryota > Metazoa > Arthropoda > Insecta > Coleoptera > Brentidae > Oxystoma > Oxystoma pomonae. Next base: position 49,755,695 of record OY998168.1, read on the forward strand.
TAGACAATATCCGAGCCCATTATAAAAACCCCTTCTAACGTTTCCTAGCATGTTAGGGGTGATAGTTTGAAAAGCTTCTTCAATTTTAATCCGAAGTTCTTCCAAATTATTAACCCTTTCATGCCCGTAAACTTTTTTTTGATATAACTCCACAGATACAGAAGTCATTAGGAGCAAGATCGGGTTAACGAGCTGGCCATAAAATAGTTCCCTGTGTACTTATAACCCGATTAGGAAATACATTATTAAGATATTCCCTAACAAGGCCAACATTGTGAGCGGGACAACCATCTCGTTAAAACCATGTTTCACCAAATCTCACACTTAACAACTGCCTAGCAGTTGTAATAATATGCTGCTACAGTAGATCCAAGTATCTAGGAACATTCAAATTGCCGTCAATAAAAAATGGCCCAATTACGTGTTCCCCTACAACACCCCCCCAAACATTTAGTTTTTGGGGATTCTGTGTTCTTACGTCAAAATACAAATGCAAATTTCCCCTCGACAATAATGGAAAAGTGCTTTCATCTGTGAAAAGAATAGATCCCAGAAAGTTTTCATCACGATTAGCCCTTTCCATCATTGTTTTGCAAAATTCCATACGACGATAGTTTTCCTCCGGAAAAATTTGATGCGGTTTTGACGCTTTGTAAGAATGATAACCATTCTTTTTAAGAACACGTAAGACTGTGGCTGAAGACGTATCAACTGCTTCGGCAATTTGGTTTTGATTTTCCTCCACTATACAACCAAACTTTTCAAAATTCTCTAGGCGATTTACAAAATTCTCTAAAAAAAGTTCTTGAATAAGTCTCAATGGTCTGCCTTGCTAGTACCATTTGACCATCTTCACTTTTTCGACAACTTCGTAGACATCCATTTTTAGTTTTAAAAATGTATTATTTCACTTAAGAACTTACCAATCTGTTTCTCGAGCAAGGCAGATATAAAACAAAATAAATTTCAAAAAGATAACAGTGCAGCGTGCTTCGACCCCACTTCGGTCGTACGGCATGGAGAGTAAATTGAACTTGATTCCCCCTATGTTCACAGTAGCCTGAAGCTCATTGTATAACTTTCGCTGTGTGCCCAAAGCGCACCACGCGGGTTCGATCTAGGCATGATTTTTACTGTAACAAGTTTTAACGGTACAAAGTTTACGCAGCATACCAATACCAGCATGGTTGCGTTTGAAAGTAAAAGGTGATGGTGAAGTGAGGGTACACTGTTAAAAAGGATTTGAAAAATTAAAGAATTATAATATGTAAACTGTGCTTTACATAATATATAGTGTATTTTTTTACAGAGTATGTGTATTTACTGTAATTATAGAAATCGAAACCCCGACTTATAACTTGTTTGGTAATTTTAACACTTCTATATTGTACAAATAAAGTTTTACATTGTAAAGTTACAAACCGTCTGGTAAAATTACAATAAACTTTTCAAATTTTTCGTAAAATTACATTGTATATTTACAAATTGTTTATGTAAAATTACAATCAAATTTGTAAAAGTACATTGTAATTTTACAATTTTATATATAAAATTTCAAATTTTGTTGTAAACTGCAAAAAAAAACAAAAAAAAAATATATTTTTATTAAGAAATTATTAACGGACAAATTGCTTAAAAAGACTATAAATTATATAGCCCGCGGGATCCCATCCCGTAACATATTTCATCCTCGCCATTTCGAAAACCAGACAAAGGGCACTTTCTCACTTTGGATTAAGTTATAACTTAGATTTAAGTACTTGAGGGCGGTCAAAAGTTACAACTTAGGCTTAAGTGATTGCAGGGCATGTCAAATTGATACTTAAATACGTTTTTGGCTCTTACACTTAAGAACTCGAATTTTACGCCGGAAAACTAAATTAAATTGTTTTCCTCCTTGTTTAAAAGGTTTCAACGGGTTACAAGTTTTTGTTTACTATTTACCAGATAGTTTCAAGTTTAAGGTCGGTATATAGAACTCGCAAAAGATTAGTGTTTTATGCAAAGGGCGAAAAACGAAGCGGAACAACTACCTAATACGTATTTTGAATGGTATAATACCTTTAAGAGTAATTTAAGAAGGTAAGTATACCAATGATATGTCAGCATCACCAGGCCCCGACTGAACAAGCAAATAGCGACAATGATAGGTGAAAATTAAAAATGTCAAATAGATTTTTTTTGTTGGGCAACATCCATAGATAAACCGCCTTCAAAGGAGCAATGCGTAAATTAACTATTTTCTAGGGTGTGGTTAGCTAAGCCAATTTACAACTTTCTCTAACCTCTGCAAGCTACTTAGGACTTTAGTCTAAGCTGTAACTTATCCTTAAACTTAAATTAAGCCAAAGTGAGAAAGTGGTCAAATAGGTTATGTTAAGGTTCAAAGACACTACTGGAATCCGGTGCTTCCTCACCTCTATACCTTTCGGTGATGGTGTTAAATGGAAAGTTTCTTACCCTTATAGCGCCCTTATGCACAGGTATGACGAATAAAACTTTTTCGTTAGTAAAATATCGCCACCCTCTTTCGATAGAAAAAAGAATTTTGCCTAACACACATTTCGAGGATAATAGGGATATTTTGGAATGCTTATTTGGAACTTTGTAGTGGTTGTGGTAATTACTGCGTTTGCACAAAAGCTAAACATCATTCTGTTGTGGTAATTAACCACTACCACTGCCGTAAGCTACGAATCCACTTTGTTGTGGTTGTGGTTATTTTTCTAGTTGATTTTAGAGAATTTGGGCACAATTAATTTTAAAAATAATAAAATATTACCAGCAGGTTCCAACATATAAAACACTTATTTTGTAAAATAAAGCCCAATTTTGTGTTTTTTCTCATCTCTAAATTTTCTTACGAGTGACAGTTTTTAATGTGTTCCAAAAACTGTGGTAAAATCGATGCGTGGCAGTGGTAATGTTTGTTAAACACTATCACAGCGGCTGTCAAAGTTGTCAAAATTTTAAGCGTTCCAAAATATCCCTAATATGTTACGTTATCCTGGGCTATAAGAGTGCATCTATACTTAAGTTGGAAGCACGATTAAAAATACAATATTAGTACCTAGCTAGTATTTATTATTTTCATTTTAACCCACGGCCTTGAAATTCTGTCGGTATAGTGTCTAGTAATATATTTTTAATTGTGTCTTCAGCTTCACCAAAGTAAAAACTGTTTAAAATCGTACATTTCTTTAAAAACTAAAAATGTATCTAAGTACTTAAGGACCACCAACAAATACATTTACTATTTTTTACTTGGGAAGTGCTCTTTAAACGAACCACTGTGTCACTGTGAAACAAACGACTGTAAAATGGCCGCTTCAGGCGTATTCCGGCGTGTTACAGCCATTTTACTGGATAAAAACTGGACTTTTACCATATTACAAATTACATTTTACAATGTAAATTTTGCTAGAAAGAAGTTAATATGTAAAATTAAATTTCTTGTAATAAAATCTAACTAGATGTAAATATACAAGTTTACTTTGTAAGAATAAGAAACAAAGGGTTTTTACAAGAAAAGAGTAAACTTACAAAAAAAGTTAGGTACCTACTTTTTACAAAATATGTTTTGTAACTTTCATACATTTTTTTTTTTCATTGTAGGGTAAGGTAATGTTTATGACGTCATCAAAAGTCAAAAAGTGACCTTGGGGAGAATATTTTTTAAATTTTCAAACGCGGATGTTGAATTTGGTTTTAAAACTAATGTTGTTTCAGTTTACGGTAAGAGTCCATTAGCCAATCGAATTGCTCCAACTATCATTATTTTTGTGTAAAATACAGTTTTTGTTCACCCTGACACAAAAAGTAGACAAGAAAAATATACTTTTTAAGTTGAAACGCTATTGCGCAGACGCGTGTAACTTTTACCCAGCTAAAGACTGCGGCGATTTTGGCGTAGTAAGCTTTTTGATTTTCAAACGGAGGAGTATGACGTCATTACTTTCACCTCAGTCATTTTCGGTTTTGGGCTAGCCTAAGCATAACCTTTACCCTTGGGTCTCGTTCTGAGAGAGATAAGGCTTACGAGAAAATGCTCCCCCAGCACAACTCTGTCCATGAAAATGTAACTATCTCCTTGATATAGTTATATTAGGCTTTCTGTGAGCTTAACATTAAGTTACTAATATTCTCTTTTTCTAAATGCATTCGTCTGAGAGAGACCCAGCATACCAGGAACATACCGACTATACACCCTTCGACCCCACTATCTAACTACCTTTTTGAGAGTTATCCCCTGACAGATATGCGGGGTCGAAGGGTGGAAAGGCGGGTAATTTTTGTGATGGTGTAGTATGCTGGATCTCTCTTAGACGAATGCATTTAGAAAGAGAAAATAGTAGTAACTATGTTAAGCTCGCAGAAACGCGCCTATTGTTGTAAGATATACGAGGTCGAAGGGTGTACAGGCGTATGGTATGCGGGATCTCTCTCAGCCGAATGTATTTAGAATCAATCTAGTAAAGGTTTACTCTAAAACTTCCCTCGCTCAAGAACATATATAATAAAAACACTACTCGTATACACTTGGGTAAGATTGGGTCGGTCAGATTTTTCCAGGGTATATCCAGACTTTTCTTGGGAGTATCCACACTGTTTAGAGGTGTATTCAGACTTGTGCTCGGACATTTCCAGAGTGTATCCAGGTTTTTCCAGAGTATAGCCAGGCATTTCCAGGGTCTTTCCAGACTTTTCCAGAATGTATCCAGACTTTTTCAGGGTCTTTCCAGACTTTTTCAGAGTGTAGCCAGACTTTTCCAGGGTCTTTCCAGACTTTCCCATAGTGTATCCAGACTTTTCCAAAGTGTATCCAGACTTTTCCAGGGTCTTTCCTGACTTTTCCAGAGTGTATCCAGACTTTTCTATGGTCTTTCCAGACTTTTTCAGAGTGTATCCAGACTTTTCCAGGGTGTATCCAGAATTTTCTAGGGTGTATCCAGACTTTGCCAGGATTTTTTCAGACTTTTTCAGTGTACCCTGACTCTTCCTGGGTGTTTCCAGACTTTCTGGGCGTATTCGGACTTTTCCTGGGTGTATCCAGACCTTTATGGGGTTTATCCAGACTTTTCCAGGGTGTATCCAGAATTTCTTTCGATTGTACGGACTTTTCCAATGACTTCTATAAATAAACTAAGATTTTTGGTCATTAATCACGCAAAAACGGCTTAACCGATTTGTTTGAATTTTTTTTTTAAGCTACTTTTTATTTAACATTTCGTTCCATAACTCGAGATATATGGCACAGAAAATTGAATTTTTCAAGAGTTTTTTGCATTCTTTATGTGATATATATATATTTTTTTTTTTGGCGCCATTCAACTACGATTTTTATAAGCTTTCCAAAAAGGTATCACACGGTAAGAAAAAAAAAATATTTTTTTTAGGGATGAAGTTTTTTGGGGGTAGCTCCGAAGGTTGTAATGGGGGAAGGGGAGTCGGCGCGTCAACACAGGTAATCACTATGTAAAATTTTTTTATGATTGGTGCAAGGGTTCTTGAGTTAGCGTTGCTACAAAGTAGGCGACAGATAGATTGACAGACCGACAGACCGAGAGACAGAGCGACGGCGTCTGGATTCGTGCTTATCACTATTCGGAACCTCAAAATTCGTGGAGGATCATGAAAATCTCGAAGTGCGATTTTTAGATGATTACGTTACTTTCCTTAGCGAGGGAAGTAAAAAGAGAACAATAGTGACTATGGTAAGTTCACAAAAAAATACTAAAAGAGCACAGTTGTTTCCAAATCCAATCAAATCGGATCACGTTTAATTATACAAAGATGCGTAAATGACTTACAATAAAAATAAAACATTTCCTTGTAGGAAATTAAAAATCACCACACATCCACAAAAATAAAGACTAGATACGATTTTTGTTTTTTTTATCAAGCAAATTAATATTTTTACTTTTGTTTTTCATGTTTAAATTTTCATGGCTCTCTTTATAAATAAGGAACGTGGCTCAGTGCACGTTTTATAACGCTTGCCAAGATTTTTGTTGTTATTTTTTGCTTTTAAATTCAAATGTTTCTTAGGACACAGAAGTCATTTGTTATGAAGGACTTTTATCACCAGACATTGTTATATTGTTATAGAACAAAAAACATGTGTCATCAGCAAACGCGCACAGTTATACATCGCTGATGTCACTTAACTATCTTATAAATTACATCTGTCTCTTGCATTAACTTTAGTATAGGTTTCCCCTAGAAACCCCTAATCAAATAGAAACAATAGTGAAGAAAGTGACATAATTCACACGAGCGTGAATGTTGTGAACGAGGCGCTAGCCGAGTGAAACAACACGCGATTGTAAGAAAGTTACTTTTTATCGAGTTGTGTACAATAAAACTTTCTGGGGCGTTATAGAGTGCAGATTTGGTTACTTTCGTGTGTGGTCGTAGGAAAGTTTATTTTCAACATCAGGCACATATATTTATAAAAAAAAATCAACGCAGTAACCTACTTTTCTCGATAAAATTTTTAAAAATTTATTTAAAAAAAACAGTATATAATGTGTGATAAAAAACAGATGTCATGGCCAATCTAAAATTAACCTTTTTTGCTTATTTTCTGACCCCGTTATTATTCGAGGTTCGAGGTAATATTTGAATTTTAATTTATCTCGGGTGGTTTCACTTGATATAGAATCTATTTATTTATTAAAACTCTTAAGTACTTATTTCATTCAAACGGCCTTCAAAACTAATTACAAAAATTACTGCACCAAGTGATAACAAAATTAACAGATTTTTTAGAATTCGGTATTGTTTGTCCAAAATTATAAAAATTTCCATCGGAGCTAAAAATATACTCGTTTATCTCAATAAATCAAGTTAAACATAAAAATGTAGGATGTGTATGACTACTACTTAAAAGTTTTCCTATTTTCACTAAAAATAAATTAGGTATTTGTGTCAAAAAAGCCTAAATGCAAAATTTTGTCTGTCTGTCTGTCAGTAACACTAGTAGTAACTAAACCGATTCTTATTAAATTTGGCACAAATCAAAAACATTCTTTGTCACCCTACGCAGAGCTGATTAGTTTTTAATGGAAGTGGGGGGTTGGCAAGAGGGTAGGAGGGGGGATTAGCTAACGAACCATAGTAGCGATATTTTTTTTTATTTTATTTTATGCATGGCTATACGTGCCTGCTAGCCCCATTTTTTAAAAACATGTTCAAAAAATTATACCTCACGAATCGTGAAAGCGACAAAATTTTTTTTTTAATTTGTTGAATGTTAGGCTGTCAGGTAACCAGAGATATAAGAGTAACATATACAGAGTTAATTTCAAACACATCATTGTCTTAAACTTTAAGGTCGTAGTTACAATCTGGGGAATTGATTTTAGTAACACTGTACGGGAAATCAATTTAACTATGTCGACCTCATTTTTTTGCAAAATTTTACGTCATTGAATTTGTTTTCCATGGCAACGCGGAGACTTTAGTTATGTTTTTCCACAGTGGGACACCAGATATTTTTTAGCTCCGGGTCAAAAATTTGGGGTTAGGTTACTTATTTTGACTTTTAGCGTTCTGCGCCGCTAAAAAACCAAGTAAAATACCAAAATGAAAGAAAAGCCTTTATTGCAGAATTACCTGCTAAAAACGCTACCCGACAACGTATTAAAGTAACTGGGTGTAATGTTTAGCTGATACCGACAACAGGTTAACTTAAAAAGCAAGCAGATTTAAAAACCGGCTACTGGCGCTAGACAAAATAATTGTATTCTATTTTAAAGAGGAGGGTCAACAACTAGCAAGATTCTTTCCAACCTCTAAATGGAGCTTTACTGACCTGTTTTGTTAGTACTCAAGTATCCGTGTGTTTTTGAAACTGAGGTTCTAAAATCTATTCTTAGCACTCCAAGATTTCACTAGTACACTTGCACATAACTATGCAGCAATAATTTAAATTTTAAAAAAATGGTTGAATCAAAATAAAAACAAAATTATGTGGGGTTATGGGCGCCGAATGCTTCTATGCGAATTCCTAGTAAAGCTGATCACACACAAACTTGCATAACACATAGCATAACAGTTCGACCAATCAGAGACGGATTTGGAGCCGCCATATTGCACATACATTGTGTGTGATCAGCTTAATCCCAGCGAGCCAGTAACGTTCTCTTGGTTCTTTGATAGACTCGGGGTAATGCCCGCGCAGCGCTAGGCCTTTTTCGGCAGGCGACCGCACACGCGGAGTGGGTTCATATTTGTTTTAGAACAATGTTTTTGAAAACACATTTGTGAAAGATAAACATAACCTCGAATGATTTTCTGTAAGAAAACGTAAAAATTGTTTCCTGTCCCATTGCGGAACGATTTAAAGTTTGGTGGCAAAACACCTGCAGTTACCATGGAATCGTATAAATTATGCGATCTATCGGCCAACACTTGAACTGCATATGTCTTCCAAATTCAATGAAGTGTAAATGATTGATCGGTTTTCTTTTCTGGAGTGCACAGGCTTTTAGAAAAAAGGAAACTTAGTTTTTATTTTCGCTAAAGCAAGGAAATATAAAAAGGAAAAATGTAATCCAGAGGAAATTGCGAGTGTTTCTCTATTTTTTTTGTAAATCGGGTTTGTTCTAAACCGCAATTATTTTGAGGCTTTTGGGATAGATGACGGCACCAGAGCTTTTATTTTAAAGAATAAATAATTGAGAATTTTGAAAAATCCTTCAGATATTTTTGTTGAGCATTTAAAAATCATCACCCCTGCAAAATTTCAGCTAATTCTGATGGTTAGTTCTCCCTGTGCACTCTGGCAAAAGATTAAAAAATTAAAGAACAAGGCGTTGCCAGTTGTAATTTTTTTTACTTAAAATTTTGGGAGAAACTATAGCCTTAAAAGTAAGATTTTTCTTACATTCAACGCAATTAATGTTTTGTATAAGTATTTCTCATTCTTTTGAAATAATTGGTATTTTATTAAAACCCATATCCGACGTCAAGAACTCGCGCCCTGGGTGACAGCCAGGGGAGTATAGAAAGTACTCGGAGTAGCTTTGCCAGGTCTACTGATTTTTCAGGAGATCTAGTGCTTTGGGGTCTTTGTCTACTGACGACGTTTTTGCGGCGGAATGTACTGCTTTTTTCGGTTTTCAAAAAACATGATCAGTAGATTTACTGTTTTTCTTTCAAGAAAATTTATACCTAAGGTGGTTCCTATTTTTTTTTAAATATAATTTTTGTCTAAAAAAAAATGATATGGAAACGCCCAACACTTTAATTATAACATCAGCTCCATGATGTTTTAATGTACTTCCGTGTGTCTGTGGTCGATTTTCAATTAGCAAATTTTTGTGAGCTTACTATAGTTACTATTGTTACTAGCAGCATACTACAACACACCAGGAAAATGGCCTGTCAGACCCGCCTGTACACCCTTCGACCCCGTATATCTGTCAACGATAACTATATCAAGGAGATAGTTAGGTTTTATTGACAGAGGGGTGCAGGGGAAGCATTTTCTGGTAAGCTTGTTCTCTCTCAGACCGATGCAATTAAAAGAAGATAACAATAGTAACTATAGTAAGCACACAAAAAATTGCTAAATGTCGCGTCACTTCATGGGATTTGCGTGCACGTCGTGCTGCGTTCAAGAACTTGTTGGATCAACTATTTTAGATCTTTATTCTTTGTTTATCATTAGAAGAAGAATGAAACGCATTTTTACAGCACAATGAGCGAAAGTTGAAAATTAAAAATGAACTGGTGAACTATTTGGAAGGCGAACTGTGTATAATAAAAAATGACCTTAGACCGAGATTTTTATTTTTGCTTTTGCTGGAGTCCGGTTAAGAAGTAAATGGGCCACCTAAGGAATGTGCGTGGAAACCCATTTTCATCTGAAGCCCGCCCACTTACCTCGCGATTGGTTTGCCGTATAGAGTCATAGGCGTAGACGCTCTCTGTTTTTTGCACTTAATTTTTCAAAGCATTTTATTGACTTTACTATTTTATAAATAAATATCTCTTTTATATAAAGTACCCCTATTATTATTATTTTTAACAGTAACATTATACATAAATAATGCGCATGCACATATAGTTAGTCTAACATCTATTCAAAAAAAAGTAAATTTAAATGTTAATACATTAATGAATTAATAAAATTATTTGTGAAAAGCCGTTTTTAACTTTCAATATATTGCTACTCAAAAAATATTTATATTACAGTAGATAATAGTTTTTTTTTGTGTTTAATCATCATCATATTATCCGTTTATCGTGCTGTAATCTGATTTTATTTATGTTTCCATTGTGTAAAAAATATTTTGTTAAAATGAAGTCGTAGTCAACAGGTGGCGAACGGAAAATGCATGGAGAGGATAGGCAGAAGGCTGAAAACTAGAAACAATTTTGAGAAAAAATGAGACATTTTTTCAAAAAATCTTTCGAGTAGAATACCTTTCAAATTTATTAAAATTAATTGGAAAGTCCCTGATTTTTACAAAAAATGCGAAATAGCCAAATTTTTCTTAAAAATTTGAAATCTCAAATAATTAATGATTATTATACAAAATTTATTTGAAGCAGTTTTAGATTAGGTTGATAGGAACGGCTCAGTTTTGTTCCGCATTTTAAACCTGTACGGTATCCTCTTAAATAAGTACAATTATTTTCCTGCAAAAAAGAGGAAAGGTCAAAAATTAAATTAAGTTATTGTTCATAATATTATCATTTTATTCAAGAACTCAACAACACATCAACTAACCAAATTGAAAATAACGGCTTGTCATTTTATAATCTTCAACTTATTCATTTAATTTAAATGGCAGTGACGATACGTACGCCCCTGCCACAGTGTTCGCCCCTGCCTCAAAGAGAGACAACAAGCGAACGCCGCGCATCGTTTGTGCTTGTCGTGGCCCATTTACTTAATAATCGGACTCCTTTTAACGTCAAAAAGATCTACTGCCCGTATTCTTCAATTTCTGGAAAGGGGACGCTCCCGAGAATCAGAAACGCACCTTATTGGTCGAAATCTCAGCTTTCTGTCACTATTATGTCTGTTAGGTCACTAATGACATTGTTCGTGAGTGGTTTTTTATCAGTTTGCTCTCGTATGAGGCAGGAGAGCAAAATCGCTCATAACTAGTGCCATTACTGCCAAAACTGACAAAAATATGACAAAAAAATGAGAATTCGGCCAATCAGGTGCGTTTCTAATTCCCGGGAGCACTCCCCGAAATTGAAAAATACGGGCCCAGCAGACTTGTCAAGAGGATACTCGTCTTACTATGGCGGACGCTATTTTTGACAATTGACAGATTAATGTTAATTTTTGGATTTACTATTTCCTTAGTAAAAGTCGATAAAATGAGGTAGACCCTAATAGTATTTTTTTTTGCAGGCACAAAGATCGTATATGAAAAAAACTTTCTTATGAACCTGCGAAATTCGCCGATCTCAAGGACCCCGCCAATAGCCGAAATCCCTGAGAACCTTATCAGGGGTTCAAACAGCCCCCCAAAGAAGAATAACTATTATAACAAGAAAAGGAACAGCTTACCAAGAAGAAACTCCAGCACCACCGATAACAGAAAAAACAGCTGGAGAGAAGAAGAGGATAACCAGTTTCAATTGGAACTTTAGGATACGATATTTTAGCTATAAAGTTTCCCAGAAGTATAAGCAAAAGGAGAAAATTTAGATTGTGTAATATCTTTGAATATTTATATAAGTCTTTATTTTTATGGATTTCGGGATTAACTTAAATTTTCAGATCAATAGGAAAATTTTGGAACGCTTAAAATTTTGACAACTTTGACAGCCGTTGTGGTAGTGTACCAAGCACTACCACTACCATTTATCGATTTTACTAGAGTTTTTGGAACACATTAAAAACTGTCACTTGTAAAAAAATTTAGAGATGACAAAAATAAAAAAATTGGCTTAATTAAACCACAACCACAATGAAATGGATTCGTAGCTTACGGCAGTGGTAGTGGTTAATTACCACAAGGGAATGACGATAAGCTATTGGGCAGAGGTAGTAATTACCACAACCACTACGAAGTGTTAAATAAGCGTTCCAAAATATCCCTAATATTGCTATAACGTCACCTATCATGCTGACATGAATATAAAAAAATCGTTGCAGAAATAGCACATCTTGTAATGTTCCATGCCTTGAGAATCGGAACCTGCCTATTTTGCTGGTTAAAAACGGTTGCGGTTCTGAAGGCATAGATCATCAGCGAATGCGCTCCGTCCATTTTTTCTGTCCATGTCACCTGTTAGGTAAGGTCATAGCAATATTGATCTGAAAATTTAAGTACAATTGCGAAAGTCATAAAAACAAAAGGCTTTTGATTACATATATATTTAATTATTAATAGTTATCTGTTTTAAACAATATTAAAAAATATTACACAATCAATGACTCCTTCTTTTGCTTATACTTCTGCGAAATTTTAGAACAGCTGTCAACCAGGACTAGAATCAATAGAAACTCTTTATCGTTAAGGGCCTATGCGATCGTATTTATCCCTATCGTCCAATCTCTGCGGTTTCACTGCTTACGAGTAGAGATTCTTTTTTTTCTGTCAATGATCTTAGCTCAGGAAATGTCGAATCCCTAGCCTTTGGAGTCAAATAAACATCAGAATTGGAAGAACTTTGAATGGAAGCACATTTGGTAAAAACCGTATATCTATGAGATACTATAAGGGCCCTGTCCTTGTATTTTCTGAAAGAAGAGCCGTCGCGATAATGTCTCCCCCAATCAAGTTAGCCTGGAAAAAATGCAGAGCCAAAAACTCTTCTGGGCGCGAGTAGGCTGCGTCCGGCATGCGCATTAGATTTTTAGTCTATGGCTCTGCCCAGGGCCAACCCTGATTTTTAAATTATCTTCTTTGTTTTTTAAAATTGCTATTTACATTTACTCCTACTTTTGCAAAAGCGCTTTTAGGTGCGTATAAACGCACCCAAAAGCGCTTTTACAAAAGAACGGTTTTAAATAAAATCGCTTTCTCCGAGAGTTTATACTTCACTAAATGTCAATAAATATGTCAGTTTAAAGAAAAACAAATAAAACAACTTAGTTAACAACATATTTTTCGAAAAAACACGGTTGATTATTTCTTTAGGTTGAAAGAAATACGCTAAAGTTTTTATAACTTACAATGGGGGTTTAAGCGATAAACCACTTTATTAAATCGCTTTAAAATAAAATCGATTTAGTACTTAAATCGGTTTTATTGGTGTTTATACAACAACATTTTCAAACCGTCCTTATATAAAAGCGCTTTAATAGGCCCGTATAAACAAAGTAATTGTGTACAAGGGCCTGTTAAAGCGCAAAAACATTACTAAACCGTTTTAAGCACTAAATCGATTTTATTTAAAAGCGATTTAAGAAAGCGGTTCATTACCTCTTTAAACAAGCTTTAGCAGAAAATCTAAACGAATACTCTACCCTAGTTTTACTGAAAAATCTGTTGTTAACTGAGTTTTTATTTGTTTTCTTTGTAAACTGACATTTATTGACATTTAATAAAAAACGTATAAACACTCCGAAAAACCGATTTTATTTAAAACCGTCCTTTCATAAAAGCGGCTGCACTTGGGCCACTTTAGTATCTCATATGCTACGTTTATACGCACCTAAAAGCTCTTTTATATAAGAACGGTTTTAAATAAAATCGCTTTCTCTGAGGGTGTATACGTCCTTCATTAAATGTCACTAAATATGTCAGCTTAAAGAAAAAACAAATAAAATAGCTTAGTTAACAACATATTTTTCGGAAAACCAGGGTTGAGTATTCCTTTAGGTTGGAAGAAATGCACTAAAGCGTTTTTAAAGTGTTTATAACGACTCTAAAATAGGTTTTTAAGCGATAAATCGCCTTAAAATAAAATCGATTTAGTGCTTAAATCGGTTTTACTGGTGTTTATACGACAACATTTTCACACCGTTCTTATATAAAAGCGCTTTAAGAGACCCGAATAAACAAAGTAATAGTTATTTGGTAAAAACTAAGACACGACTCGAAGCACACATTTCTTTCTAATACCCCCAATTCGATCGACATTTCAATCGTTGTCGTTAAAAAAATTTTTAGCTTATACAGCAGCCGTGTCTTATTTTTTATTCTGATTTTTCTTTAACTCCAAAAAGTAGCCATGGTCACTAACAGAAAAAAACAATATTTACTCTTAAAGATTTCCTTTTGCGCTCACCTTAAATCGATGCGCTACGGATGCGGATACGGATACGGAGAAAAAAATTAGGGTTTGCTTAAACTTACTAATGTCTTCACAAGTTGTCGAAAGAAAAAAGAGTTAGTATTTTAATTTTAGCCACAGCACGTAACCCGACGTAGCGTAAGTTTTGATCAAGTGCGCATGTGCAGTAAACTCCAAACGTACGATACGCTTTACGCACGGTGTATCATTACACCGCGTATCGTACGTAAATGCGTAAACCCAGATTAAAAGTTGTTTACTATAATCATGTCTGGTATTCCCAGACATCTATATAGCGAGGCGCTGATGTACGTGGTGTTTTTCAAACCTAAATAGTATCAGACACTTCCATAACGGGCTGCTCTATTCTCGAGAGCAGACTCTCCACGGAGAATTTCGATGATTATCTTATAAAAAATAAAGCAAATGAGAGCGCCCTCTGCGCAACTACTTAAGGAATTTACAAGATACTCAAGACGCGTTGCTTTGAGCCTTTTTTAGCTCGTCGTAACTAAGCGGCGTATCCTCTCTGCGTTACGTACGTTGGGTTTACGCCATGCCGTGGCTTATAACTCCTGATATTCGTTGGGAGATTTACATCGGAGAGTAGACAGCTTTGGCGAATCTTGTGGAAGACAACTGCATGCGTTCGCATAGGTGTCACGTACTAAACCGTATCATGAAGCCCAGAGTGGGACTTAATAGGTACCTGCGTTGAGATGGCTTTACGCTCAAACGCTATTACTTATAGATATTTTATAATTTGTTGAACACACGTTTAACATATTTATTTACCATAACGATTGAGTGATGTACTGACCAAAAACACTCTATGGATAACCTAAGACCCACCTTATTTTATCTGGGGGTTATTAGCCCCCATTGTTTTTATTAGAAAAATGTTTATTTTCGTTTTATATTTCTTACATTTGCCCCCGCTCATTCAATTAAGTACAATTCTAACAATCCCACTTAACTAAGAGGCATCTTAACTCGTTCGTGCAATTGGTCCTTACTTACTTATCCAAATTAAGGAGGTTCAAAGATATCACAAATTAGTGCATCGCTTGTTTGATTTCTTTTTTGCCATTAAGTGGCCATCATCTTAAATGTTTTAAAATACTTAAGGATATCACAGTTTCATCAATAAGAATTCAAATAGCCTTCTACTCTTTTCACCAGCAGATTATGAAATAAAATCGTCTCTATGCCTCAGTTTCAACTTTTTCTATTATCAGACACACTCTAGGTTAGATAAGCATATGTTTTTTATTTAATTCTTAAGAATTCCTTTAAAAATATTGTAAATAAAATTGTCTATTCTAGGTTAGAATCTTAGAGTACCTTATACGTAGCATTTAGGGTAATTTTAAGGCTTATTTTTTTAATAAATAGGCGCGTAAATCACAAAAGGGCGGATTTTAAATTTGCAATTTTATATATTTAAACCAATAAAACCTTGTTTTTAATTTTGTTAATGAAATTTTAAAAATTTTAATTAAATTGCTTTTTTTTGACAGGCCATTGTTTAGAGGTAGTTAAAATAATTTAATCACATATTTTATTGTGTTCAAAATTGAGGTATCTATTATAACTTTAGGTACCATATATATCTAAAATTAGTTTTCCGCGATTTTTGTTAAATTTTTTGTTTAATAGTTAGTAATAAATTTTTACGAGAAATGGCAGTCGTAAAAAATGTGTTTTTTTTTAAACCAAAAGTACTCCGTTAAGATTTGAGTAAAGTGGTGGTTTTGATGGTTACACAGCCAATACTAAAAGTAATACTTTGAGAAAAAAATTTTACGCGCAACGCAAAGCGAAATTTTTGAATTTTTTTGAAAGAGAAGAATTACGCAGAAGATTTTTTCTACAACCGAGGGAAAAGTGCAACTTTGCGCTTTATTTTTGAAGCGCAAACATGGTTCTTTTCGCTTGGTTGTGGAATTGTTCTTATTGAGAGGTCACTGCACTAAAATGCACTGATTATGCACTAATATGCACCACAATTATATAAAACCTTTGCGTCACTTTCTTCGAGAAACTCCAGCGAATTTTATTTGGGGGGGGGGGCAAATGAACGCTGCCCCGCCCCAGTGGTATTCTTGAAAAAAAAAAATATTGCACCATGGACTATTTATGCACCACCAATAAAACTTTTTGCACCCCCTCGGCAGAGTAGTTACATCTGATCCTTTACCGTGATGTTAGCCTCCCCCAATGATATTTTTGAAGAAAAATATATTGCATCAGACTGGACTATTTATGCACCAATATGCACCACCAATAAAACTTTTTGGACCCCCTCCCAAGAGTAGTTGGACCTGTTTATTTACCGTGATCAATGATATTTTTGAAAGAAAAAATATCGCACTGGAATGTAAGACTTTCTTTTGTTTGAAAGTTTAACTCTGTGTTTCGGACTTCCATTGTCTATATTTTATTTATACACGACGTTTCGATCAGTACAATCTCTGATCGTCTTCAAGTGCAAACTACAATCTATTCCTAAGGCTACGTACTTACATACTATGGGAAATCACGCAACCGTGAAGTTTAAGAAGTTGGCCCGCCAAGGAGGGGCTTAGAAATATTTGGAAATTCAACACTTAGTTTACTGAAAACACCCTCTTTCTGCCCCATAAAGGCAACTTCAAGGAATTTTCGTTTCTTCCAGTGTGACTCCTTGGCATAACTTTTTATCAGGGCATCGAGATCTACAACATACTAAAATTTGAAGAAAATTCCACCGAAAGTCATTCTCCATTATGTATTCTTTCATTAAGCTAGACGGACTCTCAATTGGGTTTAAAAGGAGCAATAGCTGTTGGGAAGTAAATGGCAATATAATCCTACATTTTCATCAAACATTTTGGAATTTTAAGTTTACTTTCTATGACTTTCTATTTTTTTTGCACCCGCCTGAATAAGAGGTCAGTGAAGTTGGCCCCACCTAGTGATAATTTTGCTTTGCTTCTGTCCACTTCATTCGGTGTTGTTTTGACCATGCGTGTTCAGCGATTCCTGATTTCATTGTTTCACCTCTTTGGGTATTCGTCTGATATCCTTTAAGCCTAACAGATAGTGGTCTTTTTGTTTCACCTATGTATAATTCACCACATTCACAAGAAACGTGGTAAATGCATTCCTTATTTTGTTTGTTCTCCGGTTTTGTTTTACTAAGAAGGCTTCAAATTGTATTATTAGATTTAAAAGCTGTTTTAATATTAAAGTTGTTCGCTACTCTTCGAATTTTTCTGATACTCCTTTAATGTATGGAATTGTAAGGAATGCATTTGCTTGCTTTTGGTCTTGTAATATCTGTCCTCTTTGCTGAAAATTAGAAATAGTATCTGTTATAAGTTTAAGGCTGTAACCATTCTGCTGCAGATCCTTATTTATGTTTCTTATTTCGATTTCCAAGTCATGAGAATTGTTACAAATTTCAACGGCTCTAGTATACAAAGTTCTTATTATGCCTCGTTTGGTTGTAGCAGAATGATTTGAACCTTGATTTAAATATTGTTTTGTGTGAGTGGGTTTACGATAGACTGTTGTTCTGATGTCGATTTCTATTCGTTTGACAAGTACATCAAGAAAAGGAATTTGACAATTTTGCTCCAACTCCATTGTGAATTTAATGGTGAGTCTTATGTTATTTAGGTGGTGGAGAAATTCTGAAAGTTGTTGGTCATTCCCGGTTCAGACAATAAAAGTATCATCAACATATCTTAGCCAGAGCATAGGTTTATATTTTGCGGTATCAACCGCGTGTGATTCGAACCACTCCATTTAAATATTGGCCACCACTGGCAAAAGCGATGAACCCACTGGAAGACGGTCATTCTGAGCATAAAACCTATCTTTCACCTGAAAATAAGAGTTATGTAGACAGCACTCCAACAACTCCATCACTCCCTCCAGCGGCAGGCCTGTACGTTCACGAAGTGATTCGTCATTAACCAGCCTCTGTCTAATAATATCTAGCGATTCCTTTATCGGGACATTGGTGTATACACTTTCGACATCAAAACTGACAAATCTATCCTCGGATCCTAAAACACAAGATTTAAGAATATTAACAAAATGATTGGAATTTTCTACAAAAAGGCAAGACTGCTTCATAAGTTCTATAAGATTCATTGAGAAGGCCAAAAGGCAGAGAAGATTATATATGTATATATAATATTTTATCAGCTTGTAGTTTAAGAATAATTTATAAGATTGGATAAGGCTATTTACTTTTATGCGAATCAGGAATGTTTTATAAAACAGAAGTCTAGGACAATTTATCAGTTTGTATAAGGGTGTGGGCTTGGAGAAGATTTTATAAACGCACAAATACACATTTTTGAAGAAGATTTGATGGGAATGGGGTATTGAGGATGTTTGTGTGGGTTCTTGTGGGATCAGTTTCTAGAATATATTCTATTAGTTTTCGTAATTCCAGAAGATCTTATAAGCTCAATGATTTTGAGAATTTTTTTATGGGTTCTTGTAGGTTAATCTTCTAGGATATTTTTTATGGGTTCTAATGGGATCGGTTTCTAGGACATTTGATAAGATTCTATTCCTTCCTATAAACAATGATTTTGGAGAAGTTTCTGTGGGTTCTTATGGGGTCGGATTCTAGGATATTTGATAAGATTCTATCAGTATTGTGATTTTAGAAGATCCTATGAAGAATGATTCTGGAGAAGTTTTTATGGGTTCTTGTGGGATTGGTTTCTAGGATATTTGATGAGATTCTATCAGTATCAGTATCAGAGAAGTTTTTATGGGTTCCTGTGGAATCCATTTTTAGGATGTTTGAAAATATTCTATCAATATCGTGATTCTAAAAGATCCAATGACGAATGATTTTGGAAAAGTTTCTATAGGTTCTTGTGCTCTTGAAATCTTCTAGAAACCAATTCCATAAGAACTCATATAAACCCATAGGATCTTCGAAAATCACCATAAGGATAAAAGCTCCTCAAATCTTCTAGAAACCAATCCCTTAAGGACACTCATATAAACTTTCCCAAAATCATAGACCCATAGTCCTGATAAAACCTTCTAGGATCTCATCCAAATCTGTTACAAAACCGACCCAAATCTCGATAAAACATCATACAAGAATTTTATTAGTTTCTTTGTGAGATTCGATGCGAAAATTTCAGCAGGGTATTAGTGCATAAATAGTGGAGTCTGATGCAATATTTATTCTGCAAAAATATCAATGGGGGGGGGAGCAACTTCATGGTAAAGACACATCTGTAATGTGCATATTGGTGCATAAATGGTGCAGCCCGGTGCAACATTTTTTTTAAATACTTACTGGGGAGCCAGCGTTCATTTGGCCCCCCCATAAAAGTCGCTGTAGTTTCTCAGAGAAAGTGGTGCAAAAAGTTTTACTGGTGGTGCATATTGGTGCATAATTAGTGCATTTTAGTGCAATATTTTTTTTCTTTAAAATTATCACTAGGTGGGGCCAACTTCACTGACCTCTTATTCAGGCGGGTGCAAAAAAAATAGAAAGTCATAGAAAGTAAACTAAAAATTCCAAAATGTTTGATGAAAATGGAGGATTATATTGCCATTTACTTTCTAACAGCTATTGCTCCTTTTAAAACCAATTGAGAGTCCGTCTAGCTTAATGAAAGAATACATAATGGAGAATGACTTTCGGTGGAATTTTCTTCAAATTTTAGTATGTTGTAGATCTCGATGCCCTGATAAAAAGTTATCATATCCGCAATATTCTCCAGCCAACAATTTCCGAGAAACAGAGGTACCAAGTTTACTTTTACATTTAGAGGTCAATTAACTATTCTGCATTATGACATTAGACACTTAAAGTTAATTTTCAGTTTTATCAGCATTCGTATCCTTATCTCTATCGAGTCGAACAATCGAGCAGGTACACTTTTAAAATCATGGCGAATGCGTGACAGCTCCAGCTGATTATTTGCATGAAAATCTTATTAGGTACGATAAGGGAGCCGTAACGTTACGACCGTCCCTGCATACGAAACGATGTTTTGACGCATTTGATCAGCTGGAGCTGTCACGCATTCGCCATTAGTTTAAAAGTACACCTGCTCGTACACCTGCCGATAAACCCGAAAATTAACTTTAAGTGTCTTGTTATACATTAAATAGTGAACGCCGTGACGGTTTGTTACATTCAGTGGCGTTCACAACATAAAAATTGGTAGAAAACTTTTCAGAAATCGTTTTTTTACCAAATTAGGTTTAAAAAAAACAAACGGTGGAATTTTTATAATTTTCTTCTCTGTTTTAGCCAACTCTTCATGAAATCAGAATATATTTATACATGTTTACAGAAGGGTACTCCAGTTTTCCACAAAATAGTTTAGAACACTAAACTTTTGAACAGTTCTTGTGTTTTTTTTGAAATACATACAATACTGTTTGCTTCTGTTTTACTGACCATGTAAAATCATGTTGGTATTTAAGGTCAGATCCAGTGGCGTACCATATATTATCGGGTCAAACGTTAATAATATAAATGTTAATTTTAGTTTTTACTTATCCGACGACGCGTCGCGACGGCTTGATATATGTTGCTCGAGTTGAGATATGTTTCTATCCATATAGGTATGTTTCCTGCTAAGGACCAAACGGCCGACCCAGGAGTGCTATAGGTTATATATTTTGTTGAATTGATTTTATTATGGCGAAAATTAAGCGCCATTTTGTTATTTTTCTAGGTTTTCAAAACACATTAATATTGTGATTATGAAGCGAGTTTAATATACATATAGGGCCACTTTCTTACCTTTCACTTAAGTCCTAAGTTACACTTATCTTAATTTAATCGGTTGCAGGTGCTGTCAAAGTTCCACTTAAGTACCAAATTTTCACCCTTGGCTTAAATGGTAAAATTTGACTACTTAAGTTTTACTTATACTATTTTTTCTGTTTTTTGTATTTTTTAAGGTTTATTCGGTCTAGAATCGTTTTTTTTACTATAAAAGAAGTATTCGAAGACTCATGCCAAATAATTCGGGAAGAAAATTTGGAAAATAAACACATAACCTATATAAAGGTTTTTGTTTACATGTGTAGTGAAAATTTTGAATCTGAATTTTAGGCTGGGTTTATACTATAGGAAATTGTTTTGAATTGCTACTGAAGCCAGTTTTTAGGAAATGGAGTTAACACGGGACGACGAAGAGGACGACGAACTTTTGTTTGTCATCAATGGGATACCTAGACATAGATTTGTCCGCTATAACTATTTTAATAGTTTCGACGATGATAATTTTAGGACAAGATTTCGTCTTACAAAAGAAAGCACGTTATTTGTGCTCCACTTGATCGAGGCTCCAATTGAGCACCCCTATAACTAGTAAGTATGAATAACAATCACTCGAGGGGTTGGGCAGGGATCTTTGTTAGGACCATTTTTCTTGATAGTCTATTTGCTTGACCTTCCTGACACTCTTAAAAACGACAACATCATAGCAGTACAATATGCAGATGATAATATTTTCATAACTAGATTGGGAAAAGAACAAAATATTGTCACAGCAAGCGATAAGGTATTGCGGGCAGCTGGCCAGTGGCTTTCGTCAAATCGCTTGGCATTGAATATGACTAAGACCGTGATTGTCGACTTTTAAATTAGGGTAAACCAACTCGTCAATCAAGAAAATAATGCAAAGTTCCTTATTAGGGGTACTGTTGGATCCAAGTCTTTCTTGCGGTGTCCTCACATAATAAGTACCTGTAACATGTTGGCAAAATCATTGTATGCCCTACGAAAGATAGTATCAATTATAAACAGGAGAACTGCAAGAACTGCCTACTTTGCAATTTTCCACTCAATAATGACATATGGCATTGTGGGGTGGGGAAATCCTGCTCACCGTCTCCTTCAAAAAGTATTCTTAAAACAAAAATTAGCAATAAGAATAATCGCTAGGGTGCAGCAGAGGGGAGAGACTTGCAGACCTTTGTTTGTAGAACGCAGAATCCCGACTCTGTTCGGGAAGATAATTCTTAACAAACTGTGCAGGGTTAATACTCAGAATCATATACAGCATTCTAGTCAACATCAATACAACACCAGAAATAAAGAAAACCTTGTCGTACCCAAATTAGGGATTGAAAAGAATAATTAGCTGGGAATACATTTATTTAACTCTTTACCTATTGAAGTCAGAAACATGAATCTTAGGAAGTTTAAAATATTTTTAAAGGACATTTTAATAGATGCCGGTCCCTACAGTGTAAAGGAAATTTTAGATTTTGATGAAAAACATTTTAATCAAACGTAAATAATTTAGGCTTGTCGGTTTTTTTTTTAAATTTTAAGAATGAGTGTTTGTTAGCAATCTAAATTTAAAAAAATGTTCATGTAGCATTTACCTATTTCTGTTTATTATTGTTGTTATGAACTTTGATATATACTATTTCTTTTTCTGTAAAAAATTTCAAATAATTTATTAAGTATAATTTCAGCTTATGACATGTCGGGTGATTTTTTAATTAAAAACTTTATCCACAATTGTAACATTATTAAGCTAAGAAAAAATGGCTGTGCCCATTTATTGTAGGATGTTTATTATTGTTATAGGAAAATTTAGTCAGCCTAACTTCTATAGACAAATTTAAATAATTTTTGATGTAATGTTAATCAAAATGAGGTATCGATAAAAATGTATATTTTTTATGGCTAATAAATTGAATTGAATTGAATTGAATATTCATAAGGCAGATTCAGAGTTCCGTAAGGTAAGCGGTATGAGGTATGAGGTAAGATGCAAGGAAAATATGCACGCATTTGTTATATTTTATTTTCCTTGCGCCGTACCTCATACCGCTTACATTATGGAACTCTGAATCCGCGTTTACCCTCCATAAAAAGAGAGAGACCTAGATTTCTGTCAGAAAACACACAGACCCCCAGCTACATGCCACAATAGCATGTATTCTACTCTCTCCATCTACTGCGGTCCCAGTCAGATGAAAATTGAGATCCCCCAGTTGGAATTATCCCTGCAAACAACACACAGACCCCCAGCGGCCCCAGCCCCAACATAAACAAATTCATTCACTTATCAACAACAAAAACTGAAAAAACCAGCTGTCAAATGTCAATTATTTGATTTTGGTTTAGTAAAATTCCAAAATCCCTAACAATCTGTCATCAGTCTGTAGCGTTGCCAGCTTGTTTGGAACTTAAGTTAAGTATAAGATAAGTAAAAGTTTGGTAAGCTGATTTTGGAACTTAAGAGATGTTACTACTTAAGTTAAAACTAAAGATAATTCAAAGTCAGAAAGTGCCCTTAGTGTACGAACGTCCAGCGGCACGTCAGCGTCAGCTTTTGTCTTCGAATCGATCCTGTGCAGCATATGTTGGTATTTAAAGGCAGATCCAGTGGCATGCCACATATTATCAGTAGTATCGGTGGCAACCAATCACACAGGTGAACTTTTAAACTTATGTCGACTGCGTGACAGCTCCAGCTAATCAAAGTTACAGAATTTTGCCTGTTCTGAGATACGATCACTTGGTAAACGAAACACTGACATAATGTATTTAAAAAAAGAACACAACATTTTTTAAAAAAGTTTACCATTTTATGGAAAACTGGAGTACCCCGTCTAGTTTCTGGTTCGTGAGGAGTTGGCTAACACAAAGAAAAAAGTAAAAAAATTCCACAGTTTGTTTTTTTAACCTAATTTTGTAAAAAAAACAATTTTTAAAGAAAAGTTTTTTTCAAACTTTAATGTTTAGAACGCCACTGAATGTAACGAACCGTCACTGCGTTCATTTTTTGACTACGGATAATTGCCTACACTTCTGTCCTAACGTTTAATGTATAACAAGCAGTAATATCATAATTCAGAATAGGTAAAATTAACCTCTAAATGTTTTTTGTGAAAAATGCATAAACAGCAAAAACGTAAATTTTGGACCTCCCCCAGTAAATATGCTTGCTACGGAAACAGTGCGGCCCAGTTGATACCCGGTGATACCCCGGATCATTCTTTAAGCAAAAGCCGCAGTCACTCCCCTGAAATTTATAGAAAGCCTATTGTTGGTAGGTTTTCTACAATATTTCAACATTTTTTTTGCCGGGTAGTAGACAAAAGGCCTGTTACCATTTTTTGACATATATTTATATAACAACTTAAGGACCAAGGCTATATAACGCAGCCCAAAATTATAGGTAACAACCGTTGAGCTCTTAAAAGAGCATACACACGCGTGTTTGTCGCACGATTTACTTGTATAGTGTAAAGTCATCATGCAAGATGGAGTGTGTGTTGCATCAAATCGCCCGTTTTAGTACTGTCGTAGATAGACGGTACTCGTAGATAGAGAAAGGTATTTTCTATCTACGGTACTGTGTACCATCAATTGTTTGGCATGAATGGACGGTCTCACGGATTGGGACATTGATGGTCTATGTCAGGCATGCCGGCAGAAAATACCGGGGTCACGGGCCGGCATCTTTATTGGCCCGAGGGGACATTTCCGTACTTTTTTTGGACCGGAACCCCATAAACATATTATGGCTGTCCATGATTCTGCAACAGGCCAACAGTAAGCCGTGGGTAAATTTTTTACTGGGCCTTACCTCGGAAAATATTGGCTGGAGGACATTGTGGGTATGATAACTTTTCATCAGGGAATCGAGATCTACCACATACCGAAATTTGAAAAAAATCACACGTAAAGCCATTCTTCATTAGCTGCCGAAGGGGTCCTTTTATCAGTGCAAATGACAAAAGATCATAGAAAATAATTTTTAATTATCAAAAATTTTTACCTACCTACAGGGTCAGTAACTACTTTTTCACCATAAAAGGAAAAATAATTGAGCTGTAATTGGCCTTAATACATAAAAAGCCAGACATGCTGCCCGTATGCGCCCGGCTTGACAGAAAGAGCTTTAAGTTGGTACATGGTTAGGCATAATATCACTTATATATACATTAAAAAAAAACTAGAAACGACTTACCACATCAGTATATTTTTAAAATAACAAAAAAAATCATAAATTTTTAGGGTCTCTCGAAATTACGTATTTCATTAAACCATAGAGCCTATGCGCAAATGCATACTCGGCATCGTACCATGCGAAACATTTGATGAGACATTTGGCTGGTACCGCTGCGCCTGCGTTCCCATCCACTATGCAAGAATGTGGATCGCCAATAACGTCAGAACTCACGACATCGTCTTTTATGTAGCGCATGACGCCTTTCATGTAGGTTTCTGCCGCTTCTTTGAATTTGGCGTTTACTCGCTCTATGGAAACCTCTTGACATAACCTAAATTTAGAAAAAGCTTTTAAATTATCAGCTCACGTGCCCTGTCATGTGCAGGATATTTTAACAGACCATACAGCCATTCACCTTAAGCTTTTGCAGTCTTTCCAACCCGATTTATATTTGTCAGCATATCTCAAATTCTTTTATCTTTGTGTATATAGAAAACGTATTGTCTCTGGAACTACTTGTATCGGACACAGCTATAGTCGAAATTATACCCATTTGTAGTGACGTCATTTTTGTTTATCTCTGTTTGGTATATTTGAAAAAGCAGTGAAAAAATTGGTGTCTGATTTATTGTTCGTTTTTTATTAGTAAACATCCTCTATATTTTTACCTGAAATATTCGTCACTGTCATTCAAAAACAATTTGTCAGGGTGTTGTCAAAGTCATTTTTGAAAGCAAGAAATGCCTCGATAAAAATATAATGAGCAAACGCAGCTAATAATTTTAAATATATTTGCTTTTTTTAAATGAAAAAAGACCGAGTCCGCAACGGAACCGCCCTTCAAGTTAGGAATATACGAAAGCGAAGAAGGGCCACAAAGCAATTTTTATTTTAATTCCGACTTTGAACTCGGAATTCCGACTTTAAACTCGGAATTTCGAGTTATAATTCTGAATTCCGACTTATAACTCAGAATTCCTAGTTATAACTCGGAATTCCTACTTAGAACTCGGAATTCCTACTTAGAACTCGGAATTAATATAAAAATTGCTATGTCCCACAATAATTGAAAAAATTAAGAAAAATGATATAAAATCATACAAAACACGCATCTAATATGTCTTCAAAGCAAAACACAGCCAAAACCAAAATTACAAACTATTTACAAAATGAAAATGAAATGAAATTCAATGTACGCCAGACAGGAATATGTGACGTTGCTAAAACTAAGGTAAAATTTCAGGGAACAAAGGTGGATAAACACTTTAGGCTTTGAGTGGAAGAAATCAAACAGTCGAAAATATTTAATGGACATACCAGACATTGTCCATAAAAGGATAAAGTTTTTAAGGAAGTACATGGAAAAAAAAAATTAGGTCCAGAAGGTTTTACTCTAGTTTTCATAGACGAGACATGGATATTTAGCAACGGACACCAAGCACATGGATTTAAAAAAAAACAGTGAGGGTAAAAATAATCTTGTTATCTTTTTAGAGTTTTTAAATACTTAGAACACTTTTCGAAGGCAAGTTCAAAAGTTCAAAAAAATTTAAAACAAGTTAAGGGGTTAAGGTCAATCGGATGGTTTGCTATGACTCCGAGTATGACTCTCATATTGCCTCACTGTTAAGTTCTGTGGACCTTTAAAGAACCGTATTTTTTAAACAAATTTATTGACCCCCATTTTTATTAAATTCAATATCAGAGAAATAAATGTCAAATTTTCCAATGTATTATTGACGAAAAATTAATTTTCTATTACAGAATATGGGTTAAATTTAAATTAAGTAAGTTATCTCCGTTTTTTTCAGGTCATCGATATATTGGAGCAAAAGATGCCTTTATTAAAGTCGCTAATTTAACATTCAAAAGTGGGTTATGATGACAATATGAACAGAAATAATTTAGAAAATTGATTTCACACACAGCTTGTTCCGAATCTTCCTCCAAAGTCTTAATAATCATGGACAACGCAAGCTACCATTCTGGCATACATATCAGAAGAGATTCCAAGAAACTCTTGGACCAAGCAGAGGCTAATCGGGTGGCTAAAGAAAAATATTATTTGCCTTCCAGAAAAGGCTATGAAACAACAGTAAATTTATTTTAAGATTTCTTGTATAAGTATTTGAGTCATTTTGTTACAATTACATTAACTTGGCAACTTTTTTGGAACTGCATTTTTTTATTTATGTTAGTTATTCATCAAAATGGTATTTTTGTCTTAAACAAGTAAATTAAATTGTTAATATTTTTTATATTCAGTAAATAATCACGCTAAGTTTGGTAAGTTGGCTTTTTAACGGTAAAGGTAGTCTCTATTCGGCGCTAATTAGCGCCTCTGGTTACCTTTAATAAAAGTAACAGCCTGGCAGAGCGCTACTGCACCTGCCCAGAATAAAGGTAATGGTAACAGACTGGCCAAAATTCTGACCAAAATCACCCTAATGTTATAAAATTAGATCGTGTTTTTTTCGGGTAATTTAGGTAGGTACCCAGTCCTAATTTATAAGGGCACGGATAAATAGATCATGCATTGACAGCTTTAGACGGCTTAATATATCCAAAGTTAAATTGACATTTTTTATTATGTCGATCACCCTATAGTATAAGGATCACCGTTAATTAGCCACCAGTCATTTGTTGCAAAAGAAATATCGGTGGACATACGTTTTTGGCTGCCATTATGACGTCACTACAAATGGGTATAATTTCGACCGATACCTTCGACATACAGACCGCTTCAAGCTACTGCGAACATAGGGCGGAAGAAGTCTAATTTGCCAGTGTACGTACATGCAGAGACACCGCACGCCAGTTTTTTTCGGGTAATTTAGGTAGGTACCCAGTCCTAATTTATAAGGGCACGGATAAATAGATCATGCATTGACAGCTTTAGACGGCTTAATATATCCAAAGTTAAATTGACATTTTTTATTATGTCCATCACCCTATAGTATAAGTATCACCGTTAATTAGCCACCAGTCATTTGTTGCAAAAGAAATATCGGTGGACATACGTTTTTGGCTGCCATTATGACGTCACTACAAATGGTTATAATTTCGACCGATACCTTCGACATACAGACCGCTTCAAGCTACTGCGAACATAGGGCGGAAGAAATCTAATTTGCCAGTGTACGTACATGCAGAGACATCGCACGCCTATCAGTGAAGCAACCAATACTCAGGCTTGCGATCACCACTTGCATGACTTTCCTTTAGTATTTAGTACGCCTCCAACCACGGTGCTGTGTGGAGCGTAGTCAATGAAACCGGAATTTGGTCAATAAATACGCAAATTTTTATAACGTAATTTTCTTATTTTTTGTCACTGATAAATAAGAGCGTTTTATTGTCAACTGCTCAGATTTATCAGTGACGACGTGTTACAATGAAAATAATAAGGAGAAACAAAATAAAAGCAAGTTCTCAAAATAAAATAATACATTCTAAAAACCAAAAAGATTCTCCCAGTCAAAAAAAAATTAAAGCAAATGTTCGAAAAGTCCTCCTTGCTCGGCTAGACAATATCCGAGCCTACTATAAAAACCCCTTCTAACGTTTCCAAGCATGTTAGGGGTGATAATTTGAAAAGCTTCTTCAAAAACAGATAGAAGTCATTAGGAGCAAGATCGGGAGATCGAGCTGGCCATAAAATAGTTCCCCGTGTACTTATAACCCGATTAGGAAATACATTATCAAGATATTCCCTAACAAGGCCAACATTGTGAGCGGAACAACCATCTTGTTGAAACCATGTTTCACCAAATCTTACACCTAACAACTGCCTAGCAGTTGGAATAATGTGCTGCTGCAGTAGATCCAAGTATCTAGGACCATTCAAATTGCAATTGCCGTTAATAAAAAATGGCCCAATTACGTGTTCCCCTATAATACCCCCCCCCCCCAAACATTTAGTTTTTGGGATACTGTGTTCTTACGTCAAAATACAAATGCAAATTTTCCCTCGACCAATATCGAACGTGTGTTGGGTTATGACGATTTGACCATTTGACCATCTGCACTTTTTCGGCAACTTCGTAGACATCCATTTTTGGTTTTAAAAATGTATTATTTCAATTAAGAACTTACCCATCTGTTTCTCGAGCAAGGCAGAAATAAAACAAAATAATAAAAACAAAATGAATTTCCAAAATATAACACTGCAGCTTGCTTCGAATCCACCTCGGTCGTACGGCACGGAGAGTAAATTGGACTTGATTCCCCCTATGTTCGCAGTAGCTTGAAGCGGTGTGTATATCGGAGGCATCGTTTCGACTAAACATGGACACAGACACGCACACTCATGTCTACTAGTCCAATTTACTCTCGTCGTGCCGTACGGCCGAGGTGGGGTCGGAGCACGCTGCAGTCACGGATCACCTCAGATTAATTAGTCTGAGCGGATCACCGTCTGTTCGGTACTCTGTGCTGCAGTGTTATCTTTTTGAAATTTATTTTGTTTTATTTCTGCTTTGCTCGAGAAACAAATTGGTAAGTTATTAAGTGAAAAAATACATTTTTAAAACTAAAAATGGATGTCTACGAAGCTGCCGAAAAAGTGCAGATGGTCAAATGGTACTATCAAGGCAGATCATTGAGACTTATTCAAGAACTTTTTCATAGGTTTGTGCAGAATTTTGAAAAGTTTGATTGTGTAGTGCCAAGGAACCATAAAATACCCACTGTTTTGAATGACGAGCAGGAAGTACGAGATGTGATGATTTGCAGAGGAAAATCTAAAATTAACTAGCCACCAAATTGCCGAATCAGTTGATACGTCTTCAGCCACTGTCTTACGTATTCTCAAAAAGGATGGTTATCATTCTTACAAAGCGTCAAAAACACACACACAATTATCGGAATTTTTCGAAACAATGATGGAAAGGGCTAATCGTGATGAAAACTTACTGAGATTTATTCTTTTCACAGATAAAAGAAAGCACTTTTTCATTATTGAATCGTCATAAATCAACACACGTTCGATATTGGTCAAAGTAAAATGTAAAGAACACAGTATCCTCAAAAACTAAATGTTTGGGGGCTATTGTAGGGGAACACGTAATTGGGCCATTTTTTATTGATGACAATTTGAATGGTCCTAAATATTGGACCTACTGCAGCAGCATATTATTCCAATTGCTAGGCAGTTATTAGGTGTGAGATTTGGGGAAACATGGTTTCAACAAGATGGTTGTGCCGCTTAGGCCTTGTTAGGGAACGTCTTGTTAATGTATTTCCTATCACCCGATCTTGCTCCGAATGACTTCTATCTGTGGAAAAACAAAGTTTACGGGCATGAAAGGGCTAATAATTTGGAAGAGCTTCGGATTAAAATTGAAGAAGCTTTTAGAACTATTTCCCCTAACATACTTTGGAAACGTTAAAAGGGGTTTTTATAATAGGCTCGGATATTGTATAGCCGAGCAAAGAGGACTTTTCGAACATTTGCTCCAATTTTTTTTGACTCGGAGAATCTTTTTTAGATTGTATTATTTTATTTTGAGAACGTGCTTTTATTTTGTTTCTTTTGATTATTTTCATTGTAACACGTTGTTAGTGATAAATATAAGCAGTTAGAAATGAAACGCTCTAATTTATCAGTGACAAAAAACAAGAAAATTACGTTATCAAAATTTGCGTATTTATTGACCAAATTCCGCTCCACATCACAGGCGTATTAGGTGATCCAGTGTGTCGCCAGATCAAAATTTAAGAATTCACTAGATGGAGTTAAAAAAATCACTAGAATTTCACTAGACTCATATTTGCTTTGTTGGCTCTTAGAAAACTTTTGTTAACGGCGGGGGGGGGGGGTGACTAAATGAAAATGCCGAAGTACATATTAAATGCATATTTTTATTTTCTTTCATCAAAAAAAAAATTAGCTCAATTCCAAAATAATAATAATAAACAGACAAATATACCACGTACGTATTAAAGAAAATGTTGGTGCTATGATTATGTACCATTTCGTTAGGTATATCATAATCATAACATTTTTTTTTATATATAAAGCTTTTGCATCTAAGGATATCTGCTATGGTCCAATTTTTTGATGAGAGGACTGACGTCATTTTTTTGGATCTCTATTTGATACATTGTTTTATACAGCGACAATATATACAGTGTGGATCCTTTAGACGAAACGGTGCTTCTAGCGGGTTAGAATTTGGTTTTATAAAAAAGGCAAAAACACATCAACTACGATTTTTAATTTTCTTTAATCGTGCTATCTTGGATTTTTTTTATGTTGGTTTTTTTACGAGGGATGGCAAAAAATATATTTTTTTAATTCTAAAAAAAATTATCTTTTTACAATACCACACACTAATACCATTAGAGTAAAGGAAACTCTATCTCTTATGATTTCCAAGATAGAGGCATTTAAACTTGCATGGAATTGTTGTCTATGCCCTGTTTTACGGGGGATATTTGAATGAATATCGAAGTTTTCCATACAGATTTAGATAAAAATATCTTGATTATTGTAACAGATAGATTTTACTGTGTGGTATTGCTGAAGAGAGAATTGTTTGCAGATTTCAAAAATAGCAAAATATACAGGGTATCCTATTTAAAAAAAATAAAAAATTGCCATACCTCGTAAACTAAATGACATAGGCGAAATCCAAGATAGCACAATTAAAGGAAATTAAAAATCTTAGTTTTTTTTCTTCAACCAAATTCTAACCCTCTAGAAGCACCGTTCCGTTTAAAGAATCCACCCTGTATATGAAAAAAAAGTCATGTCGTTGATTGTCTCAACTGTTACTTCAAATTGACAACAAAAAAGTATTTAACATGCGAACTGTTGACAACAAAGAAATACGTTTTCAGAGGCAAAAATGACGTCAGTGCGCTCATCAAAAAATTGAACTATACTGTATCAGTAGACAGCTTATTCCTTAGCTTTGTTTTATTCATATTTACACACTAAACATTCTTTCAACACAAGCACTACTGTGTGGCAAAGTAAATAAAAAATGTACTAGTTTTATAAGTTCGGAGTATGCTAAGTTTCCATCTCCTTTTTTGACACTTGCCATATTTTTCCAAAAGGTAATATCATCCATTTTCATAGGTTCAACAGTTTCTATATTTTTAAAATTTTTGCAATTTAAAGAATCAAGGTTTTTAGGAATTTTTATTTCTTGTGAATCGAAAGGGAACTGTTTATAAATTTGATCTACATACAGCTCAATAAAATAATTTTGGCCTTTTAGGCGAAACGAGTGAAACCTAGATTGGTGTACTTTATTTGCTTCTAAAACTACAGCTACTTTTGGACCTGGATACAGTTTATGTATTGGAACATAATTTGCAGGATTTTATATTGTAATTTTGTTAAGTTTAATTATTATTATTAATTTAAAATAAAGATATAATAAGATCAAAATATAAAAAATAGTAAAATGGATACGTAAGTACTAATGAGAAAAAAATCAGTAGAATATGGCATTTTAATAAAAGTTTTCCCTAAATCACTAAATTACAAAAAAATCACTAGATCTATAGGTGTGCGGTGGACACTGCCAAACTAGACTAGTTCTGTATTATGTTTGCAGTAGCCTGAAGCTCTCTGTATACATAACTACTTTGAATGATATTTAGGCTCTTTTTAAGGCAACCATAATTTCATTTAAAATAAATCCAAGTTATACTTAAGGGAAGTGTAGAAAAAGACTATTTAAATCTACTATAAAAAAGATTTACTTGAAATACAAAAATAATGTGCTGTATTTGACGAGATTCCACGCTTGTAACAATGATTATATAAAAAGACTATTTAAATCAATAATTGTTATACTTAATCTATCAAGCAATTCCTACTCCAAATATAAAAAAGATTTACTTGAAATACAGAAATAGTGTGCTGTATTTGACGAGATTTCACGCTTGTAACAATGATTATTATACTTAATCCAACACTGAATGTTTGCTTAAAATCATATCTTCCATTCAACCAGATTTTACTCTTAAACCAATAAATCAAAATAAACTACAACCTAATCTAAACTAAGAATATAACCTAAATTAAACTACGACCTATCCACTAATATAATGGCACTTTGGACTCGCACAAGCTCTACATATTTATTAGAAAATTGGTCTTGTCGTAGAAGTAGTACTTATTTGTCGCCAGAGTCTGTGAAAAAAATGTTACTTTATGATTTTTAATGCGTTTTTTTGGCAGCGATGCTAAAACTTATTTGGACAAAAATTAACCTACATTTAAAAGCATAGACTAGTTAGGATAATAGGATAAGTATTTCTTAACCTATTTTTCTTTCATAGTCCAAGTATTCTTAAATGAAATTTTGAGTTAGTAGACACTTACAAAAAGTGCTTATTCCTTGTCGTATCTCAGTGCGCATGCTCAAAACGCCATACGGCGTTACATCTTACCCATAAACATTTAAAGTTGCACATAAAGAGGGTACTTAGTCGTTGGCATATCTCAGTGCGCATGCTTAGGACCGATACAATGCACTAACTGCTTGCGAATACATAATAAAAAATATAGTTAACCATATTACTTACTTTGGGACATGTGGATTTTTTTCTGCAATGTTTGGAAAATCCAAGAAAATATAAAAAAAAGTGACTCTTAAGGAAAAGGTTTGAATTTAATTTTTTCGTGCAACAAAAGTATGTAATACTTTGAATAAAAGTGAAATGAAGACAATCTTGGATATCTTGTTTAGAGTTTACTTGTAAAAAAGTCAAAAATAGTTTTTAGATGTATGCTTCTTTTGTTTTTTCTGATTGCCAACATTTTTTTGGAAAAGCCACTGACTTTGACTCTAGTACGACTAGTACTCAATAAAGTACCTATATAGGTATGAGAAAGAGCAATTACCCATAATTATAATTTATAGCATATTGTTTGTTTGATAATTCAGCCCCACCAAGTGTTATTATTTAGTTTAGAGAACCTTGAGAAATCTTTAAAAAAATATTATCCTAGAAGCAAAACATAAAGAAGTGGTAAAAAAATTGCACACTATATTGGATAAAAGTATGATAAAGGCGTCCGCAAAATTAAATTAAAATCCCTCGATCAGTTTTACAGATATTAAATATTGATTACTTTTTTGTAAAAATTAATGATATAGAACTTCTTGCATGTACCTTGTAGCTAGGAAAAAAAATAAAATTAAATTTATTTAAAGTTTATTTCCTCATCACTTTAACTGAATAAAAAAAAATATTTAGATTTTTAAGTTGCAAAATAATTATTTCGTAGTAATAAATAAAAAAAAAAATAAAACACAATGTGTTACTGTTACTAGTGTTACTGGGAAGTCAAACTTGTTCAGTTTATTTAGAAAATATTAAAATATTAACGTTTGCTCAATTTTTTTTTTATTTTCATATCGGGGAAAATAAAAAATTGTCAAAAAATAATTTTTTTGACTAGCCCCTGTATACAACCTGTTAAGATTTTATCAACATAGTAATAAGAAAGTCCATGTGTGGTTCCTCAGTAACCTATATTTGTCGATAACTTATTTTATTTCAGTCAGAAGATGCTTTTTTGCGTGCCCAATATACCCCAACACGACGTTTTTTTAAACTTTGACCCTCTATCCCTCTGGAACTAGACAGAAATCAGTTTATATTTACACATTTTTGTTATCTCATAACCCACCATAACATACTAAGACTTTGTAAAATTTCATCGAAATAATTTTTCAATCTATTTGGTGCCGGGTTTTTTGGTGTGGAGATGTAAATGGGGCACTAGTTTATTTTTAGTTCAAGGCTATAATAGTACATTATAAACCTAGGCACTAAAGTGCCTCTTTTAATCCCGCGGCTACAATTCGCCAAGGGATTAAAACACACTTAAGTCACGAGGTTTATATACTATTTTATGCACTTTAGAATGCGAGAAACTAGAAACAAAAAATCACAAAACTAACAGTAGACCACTTAAAGGCACTCTAGTTTCAAGATTGACAGCTCGTATTACTGATAGTTGTCATTGATTGTTGTTGGCATGATGGATTCTCTCAAAATTTATTGTGCCATGGAAGTGTTGCTACGGCACAAAACAAATGTCAGTCAGTTGTTGTTATCAGAGACAACGTAATAACTTACGGAGACTAACAGAAAGATAAGGCCGCGCAGAAACTACGTTCCTGTAGCGCATAGCGCATTGCGGCGGAGAGTGAAAGTAATGCTTGTATTAATCATGAAAAAAAGACAGAACATTTTTCAATATCGAAATATATTTTACACAATTTTAATTTAGTACCTGCCGGTTTTTGCCACCGCTTGTCAAAGTCTGTCAAGCCTGGCAAGCGGTTTTTTTAGATTTTAAAAAGTGAGTTATTTTAATCAGTTTTTATGGGATTAGCTATATAGTGGATTA
The DNA here is from genome assembly GCA_963921995.1 of Oxystoma pomonae. Classification (NCBI taxonomy): domain Eukaryota; kingdom Metazoa; phylum Arthropoda; class Insecta; order Coleoptera; family Brentidae; genus Oxystoma; species Oxystoma pomonae. Next base: position 49,791,260 of record OY998168.1, read on the forward strand.
ACAACTTTTTGTAAATTCTAAAACGCCATTCAAATCAGGCTGGATCGCTACCATTAAAGCTATAGAGTGCATGGGACTATTTGAAGACTGCCGAAAATTGGGGTTCAGATTTTTGCGAACCAAATCCCTGAAGAAAATATTGTAATAATTTATAAAGAGTTAAGCAAGAAGATAATAGGTTAAAATACAACACAAAAAAAGAGATATGAGTTAAAACATTTATAAAATCTGTAAGACTTTTATACTGAGATTTTTTCACAATTAATAAAAGTTGTTACATTTAATATTTGATAATATTCCTCAACATAGTTATAACCCCCTCCTCCTATTTTAGATTTTTAAAGGGTCCAAAAAACTTTTTTTAAGCTAAAGAAAGTTTTTTAGCTGCATAGAATAGTACAAAGTTGGTTAAGGTTTGTATAGAGCTAAAACCTTTCGCGAATGCATTGCTTTTTTAACACTAAAAAGTATGGAAAAACTGCGCCTGTTAAGTTTTTTCATATCTTTTTATTATTAAAATAGTAAGTGTCTGTAAAAAATTAACCAAAAGAATATATGTATTTTATTATGCGTCTGGCTGTACAAGTAGTTCCTTCCTGTAGCCACTGGCTGCGCTCGTGTCACCGACAACCAATATTCCGCAAGTATAACACAGTATCGATCACTCTCGCGTAGCTATTACTTTCTCTATGGTTGTTATCAAACGGCGTCACCAAACGGTGAGCCCAGAAAAATCGTACAGCATTTTTTTTTGAAAATGAACATTCAAAGAGGCCATCGCTAGCCTCCTTCCACAAAAATCTCGCGAGGTTTACAAGAAACAGTTTCGTGATACCGAAAATGGTGCGCTGAACAGCATGCAGAGAATTTTACGGATGATAAGGTGCTTCTAGCATACTTCCTACAGAAGTCTAAGAATCTCAAGGCATCTTCTGTATGGAGCCAATATTCCATGATCAAAGTCACTGCATTTCTAAAGAGACAGAATGACCGGACTAGATTTAAGTAATGCATATGCTAATTAATTTTTTCTTTCATACATTTTAACAAATACATAAAATTTCAATAAAGTTATTGATTAATTTGTAAAAATTTACTTTAATAGCCCCTGGGATGGGAAGTGCCCCTTTTATCCCTAAAGTGCATAAAAAACTTTAATTTTAATTGTTGCGCATTTGCTTTGTGGGTTGATATTATAACACCACTCTGTTTCGTATTCGCATCAGGGTGAAAAAGATGATTTTCTTACAGCGCAGTCAGATCAACACCTCCAACACAAGGCACAGGTACCCTAAAAGCGGTTGTCTTCACCCGGTCTTCTAGTTCAGGCATCACTCTGGTTACAAATCGCCCGGCAGCCTCAGACTGAATGGGTATAATGTTGACCAAAGCCGATCGTCCTTCTTTGCGACCTTTCGGACTACTGCCGTCCATCATATTGCAACAGTTGCCATATGGTTGTATTGTTGTTGCTATTGCACTCTAAAAATAATATAATTGATTACATCAGGCCGTTGTCATCACAACTTTTCAACGTAATTACTTTTTTCTATTTCTTGACACAGCAATGTCACGAAATAGAAGATCTAGATGCTAAACATGAAACTTTCAATTTACACAAACGCATAAAGGAAGCAGCAGGATTATTTAATAAAACACAAGCTGGAATCCTTGTGGACAATCAGGGCAAAATCATACCGGATACCAAAGAAAAACTAAAAGAATGATGTAGCTACATAGAATATATATCTTTACCGATAACCGATCCGAACTGCCAGAACAATTCTTAAATCAAGGAATAGATATAACAACAGGGAAGCGGTAGGGCAAGACGAAGTATAGACTGAGGTTTTAAATCTAATAAAAAACGAAGATTCGCTAAATATGCTGGTCAAACTTTTTAACCTGGTTGATTGCAGCGGTAAAATCCCTAATAACTGGCTAAAATCAACCTTTGTTACACTGCCTAAAAAACATTCAGCAAAGAAGTGGAGTGTTTGAAAGTATGAGACAATGATGTGTTTGAAATAAACTCTGTATTTCGGACTTCCATTGTCTGCATTTTATTTATACACGACGTTTCGATCAGTACAATCTCTGATCGTCTTCAGGTGCAAACTACAATCAATTCCTAAGGCTACGTACTTATATACTATGAGAAATCACTCAACCGTGAAATATTCGAAATTTCAACACTTGGTTTACTGAAAATACCCTGATTCTTCGCAATAAAGGCAGCTTCAAGGAATTTTCGTTTATTCCAGTGTGACTCCTTGTGCACAACCTTTGCAAATCAACCATTTCATTCGGTATTGTTTTGACCATGCATGTTCGGCGATTCCTGATTTTGTTGTTTCACCTCTGTTCCTTAAGCCTAACAGATAGAGGTCTTTTTGTTTCACCTATGTATGATACACCACACTCACAAGGAACTTGGTAAATGCATTCCTTATTTTGTTTATTCTCCGGTTTTGTTTTACTAAGAAGGCTTCGAATTGTATTACTAGATTTAAAAGCTTTTTTAATATTAAAGTTGTTCGCTACTCTTCGAATTTTCTCTGATACTCCTTTAAAGCATGGAACTGTAAAGAATGCATAATCTCTGTCCCGTTTGTTGAAATTTAGAAATAGTATCTGTTATAAGTTTAAGGCAGTAACCATTCTGCTGCAGATCCTTCTTAATGTTTCTTTTTCTGATATCCAAGTCATGAGAATTGTTACAAATTTGAACGGCCCTGTTATACAAAATTCTTATTATGCCTCGTTTGTTTGTAGAAGAATGATTTGAACCTTGATTTAAATATTTTCCTGTGTGAGTGGGTTTACGATAGACTGTTGTTCTGATGTCGCTTATTACTCGTCTGACAATTACATCAAGAAAAGAAATTTAATTGTCAAATGTTTCAACTCCATTGTGAATTTAATGGTGGGTCTTATGTTATTTAGGTGGTGAAGAAATTCTGAAAGTTGTTGGTCATTCCCGGTCCAGATAATAAAAGTATAATCAATTAACATATCTCAGCCAGGGCTTAGGTTTATATGTTGCGGTATCAACCACGTGTTATTGGCCACCACTTGCGAAAGCGGAAGGAACATCAGACGAATACCCAAAGAGGCGAAACAACGAAATCAGGAATAGCCGAACGTGCATGGTCAAAAAAACACCGAATGAAGTGGGCAGAAGCATAGGTTTTGCACAAGAAGTCACACTGGAAGGAACGAAAATTCCTTAAAGCTGCCTTTGTTAGGCAGAACCAGGGTATTTTCAGTAAACCAAGTGTTGAAATTCTGAATATTTGGAAGCCCCTCCTTGGGTGGAGCCAACTTCTTAAACTTCACGATTGAGTGATTTCCCATAGTATATAAGTGCGTAGCCTTAGTAATTGATTGTAGTTTTGTATAAATAAAATACAGACAATGGAAGTCCGAAACACAGAGTTTATTTCAAAGAAGTGTAGTGTTTGCCGCCTAATGAGACATATGAGAAAAATATTTCGAAAAATTATCCATAAAAGAATTTATAGAAAATGCGAATCCTTTATGGGCGACACGCAGTTTGGATTTCGTGGTGAGAGAGGCCCTCTTTGCCATTCAAGTCTTAGTTCAGCAATCTAGGGATATGTTCGTGCCAGCATATGCCTATTTCATAGATTATAAGAAAGCATTTGATCGAGTAAGAAGAGGTGTGCGCCAAGGTTGTATATTGCCGTAGATAGAAATAGTAACATCTATAAACATAACCGCGAAGAGGGTCTGACCATAAACGTTACAAAAATCAACAACTTACGATATGCCGACGACACTGTTATAATAGCAGACACGTTGGAAGGCCTGCAAGAGTTGTTGAATCAAATTGCTGCCAAAAGTTCGCAATTCGGGCTTAACTTAAATGTTGGAAAAACAAAATGGATGGTCATATCCAAGGAAAAGAATATCAGAGGCATGTTAGAAGTAAATGGCCAGCAAGTCGAACGCGTGGATTCATACAAATACTTGATTTTCCTCCTCAATGAGCACTGGGACAACATGCAAGAAGTTCGTGCAAGAATTGAACAGGCCAGATCATCTTTTATCAAAATTAAATCAGTGTTGTATAGTCTCCGAATTCTTGTGCTTCGGTGTTGTGTTTTTAGCATCTTATATTATGGCATGAAAGCATGGACATTGACTGAGGCCATGTGCAAAAAGTTATAGACATTCGAGATATGGTGTTTTCGTAGAATACTAAGGATATCTTAGATAGACAAAGTAACTAATGTGGATGTTTTGCTTAGAATAAATAAAGTGAAGTGAAGTTTTATTTACCATCAAAAAACTAAAACTTGAATATTTTGGCCATATTTTGCGAAATGACAAATATAAACTTTTACAGTGGGATTTACTAAGATCTAAAATAGTACCCTCCACAGGTCTAAATATTTACAACTGTGGGGGGCACTAAATTTTAAAACCAATTTTCAAAAAACACTTACCCATATAGAAAAGACACAAAGTTATTGATTATTTTGTATTTTTATTGCTAAATACCACTGAAGGACTGCTTTTTTGTCAAAACAAATACCATATTTTAGAAGAAAATGCCCTAAAACTAATTTGTTTTGACAGGTATCAAAATGGCAAATGGTGAATACGCCAAAATTTTGGCACATAATAGCTTCATAATGTGTGTTTGAGGTTATAAAATTGGTGATTTTTTAGACCACTTCTTTTTATTTATAACCCCATTCTTTAAGGATTTTCGTTTTACAAATGGTCCTGGTTCTGGTTGAACCAGAACCGCAACCGATCCTTTCGTTTTAAAACAATGACGTCACAGTTGCAACCCGGTTATGAAATTTTAGAACCAGTCTGGGAGGTTGGTTCGGCCCTTTGGTTGTAAACATAACCCCTAAAATTTTGCAAAATTATAGATGGTCTTTTTTTGAGTAAAATCAAAAATATCTTAATAATATTTGAAATGACGTCATTATTTTAGAACCGCTGTCAAAATTTATGTCAAAATAATGTCAATCAGAACCAGGACCAATTCTTAAATTGAAAGTCCTTTTTGTGACAATTGATAATAAGTTCCTTCATAATTTCCCTAAGTAACCGTTTTGACAAGGATTAATTTACCTTATTTAATATCCCAAGTTGTTCATTAATCAATAAAACACCTTCAATTTTGTCCAGAAAAACGCCATATTTTGAACCCATTTTCAGCACAAAAAATATATTTATGAGGGCACTACAAGGCAAAACAAACATAAGTGAAGGTAAAAATATACCAAACAAAAAAACCCAAAACAACTATATTAATTTATTTATAAACTGAAATTAAAACATTGAGGTTATCTAAAAGCTCAGTCAAGAAAACTTTCCTTACTCAAAGCCCACTCATTTTAAAGCTGTAGCTTTCATCAGTAGAGGTTGGTGCAAGCTAAGGTGCACGCAGAGGTAAAAGATCCGAACTCGCTGTTTGTGATTGAACGCAGCGCTAATATATAATAATATAATATTTTAAACTGAGATTTCGACAGTTACAGAAATGTGAACAAAATCTGCATTTAAGTTTTTTAATACATTTCATAAATAAAAACACCTTTTAAATAAATATAAAATTAATCTACTCCTTATTTCGTTACTACCCATCTAAATCTTTGTGTGACATCAGGTATTAATTGGAAAAATTAATTAACAAAGGTAAGTTTTAATTAGAGTGACATATAACCCCAATTTTAATTTTTTCTACAGATTGTTTACTATTTAAACCCCGCGTGGGTTTAAATTTTTTAATTTTATTTTTTGCTAAATTGAAACTTTCTTCATAAATCCAACAAAAGATTATGTTAAGATCATTACTCAATAAAGAAATTTATTAAAATTCTTTTTATAAATTAAATTATATCCAAAACTCAATGATGGTTGGCTTAAAGTGCTTAAAACCAGAAATTTCACTTAAACTTAGGACCGTTCTAAAATAGACTAAACTCTTTTAGTAAATTCCACCGTTAAAATCGATAATAGAAGGCAAAATTGAAGGCAGAAGAGGTCCGGGTCGTAGACAATGGTATGGTGTTAGTACTATGACACTTTTCCGAAAAGCATAAGGGTACAGATCGCGATGATTTTAGCCAATGTTCGAAGAGAGCATGGAACTTGAAGAAAAAGTAGTTACTCTACTACTTACGACGTCTTTTCGCGACTGATGATTTCGGAACCGCTTTGAAAATTATTTTGGCGGCGAAACGGTGACGTCACGGTTCAAAACATTTCAAAGGATTTCGAAAGCGCCTCGGCCGCCGTTTCGAACACGTTTCAATATGGTGGTACTTACGGAATAACCGAGAAACAAAAACATCAAAATTTAAAAATGCAAGAGACCGTAAATACAGAATCCTGTTCAGCAGAGTCATGTTACAGTGACCTTATACTTTTACAGGTTTCTACTTTATAACCTGCTGAACGGTACAGGATTCTGTATTTACGGTGTTTTGCAATTTTCAATTTTGATGTTTTTGTTTCTCGGTTTATTCGACAGGTGGCGCACACAGTTACTACGTCCCCAAGGATTACAAACTTTTTGTTTTAAATTCTAGAGGTGTGCATGGTCACTGTGTAGCTTCAACTGCCAGGTATAATCCTATGATCCCTGATGATTCCTAATAAGGATGAAACAGGTCTGTAGGTGTCTGGATTCTCCATTAGACATTGGAGGCCTGGTCGTAATGAAGTGAGAAACAAAAACGCTTTGTCCGATATGCCACGAGTTTTACTTTCATTTTTATTTGCGGACACGAGATTCATTATGTTGTTTTTTAAATATGTTGGCTTTTTAGTTCTCCGCAACAAGCCTCCTCCGTAGCGATTGCTTGCTGATGTTATCTCTTTTAGGAGTCATGTTACAGTGACCTTATACTTTTACAGGTTTCTACTTTATAACCTGCTGAACGGTACAGGATTCTATATTTACGGTGTCTTGCACTTTTCAATTTTGATGTTTTTGTTTCTCAGTTTATTCGACAGTTACTACATCCCCAAGGATTACAAACTTTTTGTTTTAAATTCTAAAGGTGTGCATGGTCACTGTGTAGATTCAACTGCCAGGTATAATCCTATGACTCCCTGATGATTCCTAATAAGGATGAAACAGGCTGTAGGTGTCTGGATTCTCCATTAGACATTGGAGGCCTGGTCATAATGAAGTGAGAAACAAAAACGCTTTGTCCGATATGCCACGAGTTTTACTTTCATTTTTATTTGCGGACACGAGATTCATTTTGTTGTTTTTTTAAAAAAAAGTTGTCTGTGGGTCAGAGTCTGTTGTCTGTCTGTATACACGTTAACTCAAGAACGCCTTAATCGATTTTAACGAAATTTGGCACAAAAATCCTCTATTGGCTGACCATAAACTGATTAAATTTTAGGTAGGGTGGTGGGGGGTTGACGGGGGAAAAGGAGGATAAAATATTTAAAAAATTGTAACTTTGGAAAAAAAGCATGTAGCGATATACGGTTTTCAGATTTAAGTTTCCATGAATATGGACTACAATTTTTGTTAAAAAGTTCAAATTCGTGGGAGCTTTGGTTTCCGAGTTATTTGAAAAAACGTTAAAATATATTAAAAAAGTCATAACTTTAGAAGTAAAGCAGCTATTCATATGCGGTTTTCAGATTTTGGTTTTCGTAAATATTACCCAAAAATTTTGTTATAAGGTTCAAATCTTTCAAAGCTGCACTTTTCTAGATATTTTCATTTCCTTTCAACATAAAATAACTTTTTTTGTTGGTGCTTCTACATTTTCTTGTTTTAATGCCCTCTTTGGATAATGTGAAAATATTGAAGGAATCGCATAAGAAATGCAAACATAGATTTTCCATCACTTTTCGTTGTTGAACTACGGTATGCACAAGCATAAGCCATTATATTTCAAAATCAAAAAAAATACGAATCGCTTTAAATCAAACCAGAGATAAACTCACTACTAAAGTCATGAAAGGAAAACACTTACCTTATATATTTAACTTACACCTCTAATAAAACTACTGGTATTTAACTGGAGGGTGAATTTGCGGATAATTAATCCCAACCCATAAAATTTCACTAATTTTCTGTCCTTTCAAATAAAAAAAAAGTACTTATAATATTCCTAATGACCGTTACTAGTAAGAAAGAAATCAATAAAAAGAACAAATTTTGTAAAATCACATATAAAATAAATCAATTAACAAAATCTAAATTTAACCCTATTAGTAAATTATCGCCTAACTCCCGGCCTACTAGGGTAGTTTTCTGTTCGACTGCTAGAAAAAAAAAGTCATGAACTCCCGGACTAAATACACATGCGACCGCCCTCAGAAAATGTACCCAAGCTATCACTCTGGGTTGTTTGTTATACTCGGGTCATATACTTCGGAGAAAAATATTGGTCTTGTCTGTGATTTTTCCCTAACTCAAAATTTCACCGGCGCGCGGAGGCGCCGTGCTGTACGGTGAGACAAGGGAAGTACTTTGGGAAGAAAAGCATTTTTTATCAAAAAATACAGCAGTCCCGTACAGTTGCAAAACTCCACAGTCCTAACACGTGCGTTTTGGTTTTAATAATATATTATGTATATTATATTATTAATAATTTTCATTTTTGTTTAGTTTTGTGATTTGTTAGTGCGCTGATGCAAAATTGTAAATGGCAACCTTGCGAAAAATCAAGTTTGCAGAGGTGGAGCAAAACCGAAAAGTTACTTGTGTCTATTTTGTGAGCTTACTATAGTTACTATTGTTCTCTTTTTCTAAATGCACTCGGTTGAGAGAGATCCAGCATACTACAAGATACCGGGAAAATGGCCTGTCAGACCCGCCTGTACACACTTCGACCCCGTATATCTGTCAACGATAACTATATCAAGGTGATAGTTATGTTTGGGGTGCAGGGGGAGTATTTTGTGGTAAGCTTGTTCTCTCTCATACCGATGCAATTAAAAGGAGAGAACAATAGTAACTATAGTAAGCACACAAAAAATTGCTACATGTCTCGAGTTTTGACATTAACGGCACCATTTTTGTTTGTTTTTTTTTTGTTCTGATTTGTTTTTGGCTTGTAAACAACGATTTTAGTTGCTTGTGAAGAGCAATAGAACTGTCACAAACGATCTTAGTTGCTGGTGAAGAGCAATAGAACTGTCACAAACGATCTTTGACAAAGATTCGCGAGCCATTATGCTTGATTTGATAGAGCTAGAGAAGCCGTCCCCTTTAATTACAAGCCCGCTCATATTTTGAATTTCAACATTGTCGAATGCTGACATATATAACTTTATAGAATATCAGAGCGTCTTCAAATTTTCTTATAGATAAAATACTTTTCAACAAAAATTAAAAGTTATACACAATTTATATTTTATGTGCCTTGTGTAACATTTGGTTTATAAAGGAAAACTTTTACTTATCAAGACTTGTTTTTGAACAATTTTTAAAAGAACAAGCATATGACAATGTCAGCGCCCTCGCAATGTTGCCAGATTTTAGGAGCGGGCCTGTAATTGGAGGCAGTGGCAAAAGCGATGTCAATCAAATAGGAATAAAGGGCCCTTATTGTAGATCTTGCTAGAGCATTCTGTCTAGGTTGACAACTCAGCGAAGTAGTGATTTTTGTATGTCCAACTGTCCGCGGAGTTTGTTTTGGTTGCGTGATTTTAGGTCTGCGTACTTACTTTTACTTTAAAATTTTCATGTAACACCCTCAACATTGCCGCTAAACAGTTTAAAGTTGGTGATCCAACAGATACGGTTTTCATATTCGGTTTGTAACAAGTATGGTTTACTCCCATGATAAAAATGGGAACTTCTCCTGTGCCGCAGACAACAGCGCCCTTAATATTTTCTTGGACAAGTTTCTAAAAAGTCAAACCATATATTTCACAACTTAATCAATTATGCTCGCCGAAAAGTCTAAATAAAATATAACTTGCAATATTCTGCAAAATACGAGCAAATGCCACCCTAAACATCTAACTCTGAAAATACATTTATGGCTGCTCTGTGAAACCATCCGAAGGGCGTACCACAGTGAGGTGGCAGCAACGTTAAGCGGCCTTCAATGCTGTTTGAAATCGATTGTTTTGTTTTGATTTATTTTTTAAATAAATGAGGGTTAGAAATTTTGACCTTTTTGGGAATATTATAATTTTGTAAAAGTAATTAATTTTTTTGGTCACATGACTTTTTTGGTTCTTAAAATTTTGCGAATAACCCACGTGAAGGCTTTTTATCGCATTTAGATATTCGTGTTCAATTTAAAGGAATTGACTGACAAAGTTTGTCTTAGTAGTAGTTGGTAGTAGAGATTTTTACATATATTGTTTAGATTGGGCCGCCAAAAAAAATTAAGTTTTCTTAAGGGGGGATGAGCTCATTCCGCCATCTTGGATTTAGTGTGCATAATTTCTTTTTTAATAACACGAAAACTATAAACTGTAGTACAAAAAGTCATTTCCCACAACTTTGATGTACATATTTTTTTTTGTAGCTGTTAGCTGTAATGAGCTACAGCTTTACAAAGCCAGATTTTTTCTGCTTTTTTTTCTTTTTTTAGTTTATCCTGATTAAAAAGCGACAAAACTTTTACGTATTTTACCAACATGTATCTCACGTTTAATATATAAGTATATTAGATCTTATATGCCTTAATATAATAAAGTTGGAGAAAATGCTGAAACACCTCGATTTTGTTTGTAAGGAGGAGACTTTTTGGCTATCTTCAAATTTTTATAGCGCGCATCCCCTTTGAGGGGTAAACTTTACCACTACATTTTGAATAGGGAAAGTGGGTCGAGAGATACCTTGTTTTGAAGGTCTTCTGAATGTCTTGACAATCATGTAATAATTTCGAAAATCTATCGATTAGTTAGTAGCCAAAAAGCCTCCCCCTGACAAACAAAATCGATGTGTTTCAGCATTTTCTCCAATTCTTTACAGTGTTTGAAAACATCCAGGTGAACCCTTTTAAATGGCCCACCCAACCCAACCCAACCCAACCCGGTATAATAACTATATATAATAAACACTTATTTCCGCAACACCAAGAAAGAGGTAGATTAAACGGCGCGTTTTTTTTTATTGTGATATCTCCAATAGACCTAATCCACATATAGCATTAGCTAAAGCAACGAATATTGATTCTCATTATATGGATCTTCTACAATGTTTATTTCATTTTCATCTTCGCTTTCAATAGAAAAATCTTGGTTTCGATTTTCACACGCCTGTCCATTACAAAATCCACAAACAATGGAAAATTTGAGGTCCGCTTTTGGGCAAGCTCCGGTGCAATCTTTTTTGCGTTTTTTTTATTGTGATATCTCCAATAGACCTAATCCACATATAGCATTAGCTAAAGCAACGAATATTGATTCTCATTATATGGATCTTCTACAATATCTATTTCATTTTCATCTTCGCTTTCAATAGAAAAATCTTGGTTTCGATTTTCACACGCCTGTCCATTACAAAATCCACAAACAATGGAAAATTTGAGGCCCACTTTTGGGCAAGCTCCGGTGCAATCTTTTTTGCAATTTCATAAAATTACTTTTAATAACGGTTTTTTTTGTTACCACGCAACGAATGGTAGCGGGCAGCATCTTTTGTAGGTGGAAACGATGCAAGGTTTACTTTGGATTTTATTTAAGATTTGATGAACCGTTGGTATTAAACTTTCTCTAAGCTGTCAGAAATATTACCACCATACCAGGAATTGGTTGGTTAAAAACTTTAATATCAGCAAAACTTATTTTTTTTTTCGAGTGGTAAAAATTTTGTTTTTTCTCTGATCAAAGATTGCCGAAGCTGTGTCACATCCACTAAATGCATGTAAAAAGCAAATGAATTCTAGATTTTTCTGCTTTAATTAAAAAGAACTAAAAGATCAATATCTTCACCAGAAATAAACACACACCCATGATCTGAGCAAAGCGTGGCGTATACCTCAGGGTAACGACTCAAGGAGACTGAATGCTGCTGACTTGATGACCTGATACTCCAGACGAGAGCAAATCTCAGCAGGGCATGTATTCTTGACGACCAACATGAGAAACAGAAACAGGCAGTATCCAGATCACTAGTCAAATGAATACTTGATGCGTTCACACGTAGAGAGTCTGCGTCTTGTTTGTTATATAATTTTCTGCATACTTTTATGATGAGCTTCGGTTACGACCTTCTGTGTGTAGAAAACTTTGACAACTGCTGGCTGCTGGCAGTCCCTTGGTTTACATTTTTACGTCCGGAAATTAGTATTCTGGAGGGTCTATGTTATTAAAATATGACATACCTATATTACATCGCGTCGGTAAGTAGATATACAAAACTGTAATATTAATTACCTGCCCTATATAACATATAACTCAAAAAGAAGTTGTCGTAGGCTGTAACTCCGAGTACATTAATTTTAAATATTAGTTTGGAAAGTCAGTCGCGACATCTGTCTCTCAACGAGATTTCTGAACAGTATTTTAAAATATGATTCCAGCTCTATCCGAGTTGCGCAAAAGTAATAGAAGCCTTATGGGTTTTCGAGATGATGTTGCGATAGATACGCCAACGTCTTCCCGGCGATATGGCGCACAAGAAAAAGCAAACACAGAATCCCGTTCAAAACGCCCTGAGAAAGAGTTTTGTAGTTCTCCAAAGACTACATGGCGCCCTTCAACAGATGAAAATTTACGGAAAGTAACAGAATTTACTTCAAAGATCTGGGATGAGCTGAAAATTTTAAAAGATCCAACAAAGAATGTTTAAGCCCCTGTTCCTAGATTTTCTGGTCTAGATTACGAATGTCCCAAAGCGTTTTTGAAAAATCTAGAAGCATATTTCGCTGACCAGAAAGTATCGAAGACTGAATGGTGTCTAATGAGTAAACCTTTTTTAGAAGCAGAAACACAGGTCTGGTTTTCGTCAATTTTTTATCCTATGATATGTTCTCCAGTCTATATACAAAAATACGATAACACAAGAAAGCAGAGTTCGTTATTTGCTAAACTTTACGGAGAAAAGCAAACCGATGAAACAGTATCTATTTTTTTAACTAAAAAGAGAGCTCTTTTCAAACGGTTAGAACCTCAACTCTCAGAAACAGTAATCACCACACGCATGATAGAGTTAATCAAACCAAATATTCGTAGTATGTTGAGATGTCAAAATTTTTCGTCCATAGACAAATTAGTAACAATCGCATCAGCAATAGAACATGATTTAGAAGAGGATAGTTCTTTTGACTCAAAATTCGAAAACACACGATATTTGGAAAATCATAATAGCGGAGCTCGCATTGATAACAGGCGTCTTGAGCTGGATACTACAAACCGAAGACCTCGTGACGGCTGGCGCAATCACGGAAATTACCAAAACAGACATTTATATACTGAATCCCGTCCTCAGACATCGGAAAACTAGATGTGGGTCGGTGGGAAGCAGGACATACGACCCTCACTAGTATTGTACTGAATACAGAAAGATCCCTGCTACCAATTCGTTTATTAGTTTCGATCTTTTCGAAATTTTTAGAATAAATAAAGAAGAAGTTTCTGTTTATTTAGCAAATTCATTAAATAAATTACAAACTAGTGGTACAGTTACTCTGTTCCTAAAAGTACAAAACCTAGAAATAAAGACGAATTTTTATGTTTTGAAAGATCTGAACGAACAAGTAATACTTGGACGAGACTGGCTGAATAAAAGTCAAAGCATCTTAGATTTTATGACAGGCTGTGTATATTTGGGTTTCAAAGAAAGAATAACCGTTTATTGGTCCAATTTTATCGATCAAAAAGAAAACAAAAAATTATCAAATCAAAAGCCTCTTCCTCCAGTCAAACCTGAACAGATGTCTATTGAAAACAAGATTGATTATCAAAAGCTACTCGCTACTTTTTCGGAAGTTTTTGAAGAACAACTAGTACAACCAACAACTAAACTTGTTCAACACAAACTTACCTTAAAAGATGACACTCCATTCAAAATTCGGCGATATCAGTTTTCTCCTAAGAAAAGAGAAGTTATTTATGAAGAAGTCCAAAAGATGTTAAATGCAGGAGTCATTCATCGTAGTCAATCCAGTTATTGTTCACCTGTAGTGATAGTAGAGAAAAAAGACGGCACATCAAGATTTTGTGTTGACTATAGACAATCTGAACCTGAAGTTGCACAACTACCACCAATACACGATGCAGTTAGAGATTTAGGTAATGCTAAAATTTTTACTTCACTTGACCTGAAAAATGGCTACTGGCAAGTACCTATGCACACTGATAGCACACATTTAACAGCATTTAGCACTCCTGATGGTTCAATGTATGAATTTTTGGTTATACCTTTTGGGTTACAAAATGCTCCTTCCACCTTTCAAAAGTTAATGACACAAGTTCTCTCTGGATATTTTGACATTTTTGTCAAAGTTTACTTAAACGACCTAATAATTTATTCTCAGGATTACGTATTACATCTACGTCACATAACTTTAGTGTTGGATAGACTCAAATTTCATAAACTAAAATGTTCCTTAAAGAAATGCAATTTTGGACTAGACCATCTAAATTATTTAGGATATGAAATATTAGATGATTTCAATATACCACAAAATCAACATGTTCTACGCGTAGAAGATTTTGCAAAAAAACAATGAAAGAACTGCAATCTCTTATTGGAACTGCAAATTGGCTTAGAGAATATATCCAAAATTTTTCTGTATTGATTGCACCGTTATCTGACCTTACCGAAAAACAACGTTTCATTTGGAACCAAAATGCAGATAATGCATTTATTAATCTTCAAAAAATCATAGGAAAACCACTCAAGTTACACAGGCCTAATCCTGGCGTTCCCTTTATGCTACAAACAGACGCTAGTCAACTTGGAATGGGTGCTGTACTTTTTCAATGGGGTCCAGAAAATCAGCGACACATTATATCTTACGCAAGTTCGAAATTTAATTCATCTGAGAAGAAATTCCATGCAAATGAACAAGAGGTATTAGCTGTAGTGTGGGCGTGCAAAAAGTTTCGACCTTATTTGGAAGATAGGCCATTTACTCTGATAAGGGATAGCCGAGCACTGATTTTGTTAGACAAATGTAAAGATCAAAAAGCAAAATTCACTAGATGGTCACTTTTATTGCAAGAATTTAAGTTCACTGTTAAACATTGCCCTGGGAAAGAGAACCAGTTCGCAGATTTTTTATCTAGATACCCTTGTGAAGACCTGAACGAAGCAGAACGTGAAGTATGTGAGGAGAGATTATTACCACCAAATTTTCAAATTACTAATCAAGGAAGTGACGAGAATCATGTGAAATTAAATGTTCTTGAAACACCAGTTGACAATCTTTATACAGAAAATATGAATAATCAAAAATATGATTTTGAGATAAAAGACAAAATACTTCGTTATGAAAGACTGAATAAAGAAACAAAAGAAAAATTAAACAATAATGAAAAATGGAATTTTAATGTACAAAAATGGTGATGACACAGCAATTGAAGTTCCTAAAGATTATATTGACAGAGTTTTACACGAATACCACAATTCAACCATAGCTTGTCACCCCGGCAGAGACGAAACTACCGCTTCAATAAAAGACATTTTTAATTGGACTGGTATGTGGCAAGATATAAGACAGTATGTTCGTATGTGTCTCATTTGCTCGTCGACGAAGTCAGAAATAGCATAGAAAGATATACCAGTTAAGCCAAAACCACCTACAAGACCATGGCAAAGTATCAGTTTGGATGTTATGGGTCAATATGAAAGAAGTTCTTTGGGGAAAAGATATTTAGTAGTAGCCACGGATTTATGTACTAAATGGGTTGAAGTCGTTGCTGTGTTTTCTGCTACAAACAACATAATTTTAAGATTTCTCCAAACAGTTTTTGGTCGTTTTGGTTACCCGGAAGAAATAATTACATAAAACGGTCCACAATTCAAAAGTCATAGTTGGCATGATTTTTTAAATAATCTACTCATTTCACATTATATTACACCAATTTTCCATCAACAAGCTAATTCAGTTGAAAGAAGAAATCAAGAAATAAATAAAGTATTAAGAGCTCAAGTTATGGAATATGGAATGGCAAAGTGGGATGGCAATATCAACGATATGCTGTTCTCTCTTAATAACAGAACAAACACAGCTACAGGTTTCCCACCAAGTGTTTTATTATTTGGTCACAAGCTGATGAAACCAGGTGAATGGAATACTTCTTCACGTATAACTCCAACCAACAGAGCTAACGATGACCGATACGCTATTGCCAAATCAAATTAAATTAAATTTAATAATCAATGTTACAATTCCGAAGTAAAAACTGCTCCAAAATTTAGAAAAGGTGATGCATGATTAGGGAATTCTGGACCATTATCAAAAACTTGGACGGGTCCTCATGTTGTTCAGTCAGTATTAGGAAACAGTACCTTCCAGATTAAAAGAGAGAATCATATTATCAAAGTTCACATCAAGGACCTGAAACCTTACATTGCTATTCTGGATCATCCATCCCGTAGGGGTCAAGTGTGGAGAATAGTAAAAATAGAAGACAAGACATAGAATCCCTTGTTGCTGGATGTAACGGTCCGTCGACTACATGTGATAGTGGAAATCATCACGAAGAAAATAATGAGGATTTGGATAACCCAATAACCAATGACAAGATATTTTTTCAGAAAAAGACATAGTTGATTCATACTTTCATTTTTCATTTCAATTTTCTTCAATAAATTTGCAGAGGGGGAGATGTCGTAGGCTGTACCTCCGAGTACATTAATTTTAAATATTATTGTACATTTGGAAAGGTTAATGTCAATTAGAAGTCAGTCGCGACATCTGTCTCTCAACGAGATTTGTGAACAGTATTTTAAATTAGGATTTCAGCTCTATCCGAGTTGCGCAAAAGTAATAGAAGCCTTATGGGTTTTCGCGATGATGTTGCGATAGAAACGCCAACGTCTTCCCGGCAATAAAGTTACCAAAAAAAATAAACAGAGGTCATCTTTTCGAAAAACCGCCACTTTGTATATCTCGAATAGTATATATATAATTATCAATACTTTATATTATATATCACTGGTTATACATAATATACTGCAATGAAATATGTAAACTAGATATTATATTATTATATATTAGTTATATAATACAATTCACCGTCGGTCAGTTGTCAGAAACAACAAAAATGTATACAAAACCTTAAAAAACCTCAACTTTTTTTTCAAAAATTTTGTAAAGCTCTAACTCATTACAGCTAACAGCTAAATCTACCCAAGTGGAAGTTCAAAGAAACAGTATTCATATAGAAGAACCAGAATATATGTTCTCAACAAAGTGTCACCATCAAGAATATTTGGAAACCCATACTTTTTGGAGGTAACAGATTTCAACTGTGAAATATGTTGTATAACTAGTGCTGGTTAGAAAAATGGGTAATTTTTATTTCGTTTCTATGACCTGAGATATCCGTTATCAAAGTAAAAGAAATAGCCATACATTGTTAGGTTTCAATTAAAAAAAATACGTGCCTCTCTAAAATAAATGAAAAAAAGGGGCAAAAATTGCTAAACAGAACACAAGCTGTCTATTGTTAATAGGGATATTTTGGAACGATTCAAATTTTTACAACTTTGCCAGCCGCTGTGGTAGTGTTTAACAACCACTACCACTACCTCGCATCGATTTTACCAGAGTTTTTGAAACACCAAAATTAAGGGTAAAAAAAGGACTATGTTCACTTTTTGAGATTAGGGGTCAAAGTTCGAAAAAAGGTCAAAATGCTGTACGTTTTACGCACTATAACTCTGACGTATTGGTCAAGGAAATGTTAATTGTTACAAAAATAATTTGACAGAAGGTCATATGCAAACTTAGTTATTCTGTCATTTTTAACAGTTCATCAGGTAATGTACAGGAGGTGGCCAAAAAGTAACATTTTTTATGTTTGCACTACTACCGAATTTTGCAAATAGCAGTTTATATTTTGACAAAAACTAATAGTTTTGGTTAATACTTAAAGAAAAAAAATAAGTTTAATTTTTTGGTAGCCCTTAGTATTATTGTTAATAATTTTCTCCTAGGTCAATTTTCTTACAAAAAAAATTGACCTTGCCTCCTTTCGTCAGTCTCAAATTCAATTTGTGAGGAATAAAAGTTGCTTTGTAAATTATTTATCATTTATTAGGTCACAACAAACGATTTCAACAAAAAGAACAAAATCGGTTACTTTTGGTTCACTCATGGGGTCTACTCAAAAAAAAAAAAAATAAAAAAAATTGCATTTGCTCTAAAATGGTTTTTCAATTATTTTTGGATAACGCCTCGGTCAAATTCGACATAACTTTGCCAGAATAGTGTCAAGACTTGATACTACCCCAACATAAAAATACAGATTATTTTTATGTCTGGTTTTAAAAATATAAATTTTTATCTTTTAACCTTTTGCATATCTGAACAACGCGCTTACTACGCTTGTTATAATGGCAACGCCCAGTTTAGTAATCCTTTACGTTCAGTTCAGTTTCGCCATTTTGAATATTAATAATTACAAATATTAAGACCAGAATCGAATGCAGATGTCAAAAATGCCAAAATATACAGGGTGTTTTATTTAAAAAAACATAGGTGTTGGACGTTCCTCGTAAACAAAATGACGTAAAAAGATTCCGAAATAGCCATCTCAGAGGGAATAAAAATACTAATTGGCATGTTTTTGGAATTTAGTGTATGGACGTAAAAATACTTTGATTTAATATATTATCTGACTTAATTTGATATGTTTCTTTCATTTTAATCGACATAGGTACCCCCAATAAAACAGGGTTCTGCTAGCCATTTATTATCTTTTTAATCAGCAAAGGCGGCCATTTTTAATATGTTTAATTATTAATATTCAAAATGATAAATTGAACGTAAAAGATTACTCAACCTGGCGTTGCCATTATAACAAGCGTAGTTCAGATATACAAAAGGTTAAAAGATAAAAATTGATATTTTTAAAACCAGACATAGAAAAAATCTGTATTTTTGTATTGGGGTAGTACCAAATCTTGACACTATTCTGGCAAAGTTATGTCGAATTTGACCAAGCCGTTATCCAAGCAAATGCAACTTTTTTATTTTTTTTTGAGTAGACCCCGGGAGTGAACCAAAAGTAACCGATTTTTTTTTTCTGTTAAGATCGTTTGTTGTGACCCAATAAATGATAAATAATTTACAAATCAACTTTTATTCCTCACAAATTGAATTTGAGACTGCCGAAAGGAGGCAAGGTCAATTTTTTTTGTAAGAAAATGGACCTAGGAGACAAAAACTAATAACAATAATACTAAGGGCTACCAAAAAATTAAACTTATATTTTTCTTTAAGTATTAACCAAAACTATTAGTTTTTGTCAAAATATAATCTGCTATTTGCAAAATTCGGTAGTAGTGCAAACATAAAAATGTTACTTTGTGATCACCCCGTGTACATTACCTGAGGAACTGTCAAAAATGACAGCATAAGTAGGTTTACGTATGACCTTCTGTCAAATCATTTTTGTAACAATTAACATTTCCTTGGCCAATACGTTAGAGTTATAATGCGTAAAACATACAGCATTTTGGCCTTTTCTCGAACTTTGACCCCTAATATCTCAAAAACTGTACATAGAACCTTTTCTTACCCTTAATATTTTTTTATCAGCTTGTTGTCCTCTATAACATACTAAAATTATATTAAATTCCACCGAGGCAAAAATTCTCCATCAGCCCTGTGTAATTTTTTTTTGTTCACAACATTTTAAGGATTTTCGTTTTACAATTGGTCCTGGTTCTGGTTGAACCAGAACCGCAACCGCTACTTTCGTTTTAAAACAATGACGTCATAGTTGCAACCCGGTTATGAAATTTTAGAACCAGCCTGGGAGGTTGGTTCGGCCCTTTGGTTGTAAACATAACCCCTAAAATTTTGCAAAATTATAGATAGTCTTTTTTTGAGTAAAATCAATCTTAATAATATTTTAAATGACGTCATTATTTTAGAACCGATGTCAAAATTTATGTCAAAACTATGTCAACCTTAACCAGGACCAATACTTAAATCGAAAATCCTTCTAGTGAGCTGAGCTGCGTTCAGAATGCCCACACTAGTGTAAAAGACGCACCGGTGTGTGGTGTGTCGCCGTTCGGGAATATGAAAATGACCGATGCGTCTCATCTTCGTCGTTCAGAAAATGTGGTGTGTCTACCGGTGCGCTTATAGCATCATCAGTAAGGCCACTAACTAAGTCAAAATTGTACATAATTATTTCTGTTTTAGTGAGCTTATCACATCGCACCGTCACCTCAGTCCAGACTTGGGCGATGATAGTGTGCTGGAATGAGGTTATGATATGGTGAAATTTGGATAATTTTTAACGATAAGACTGTTTAAAAATGTAATTTTATTTAATTTTTTAACCAACTCCGTAAGTCGTTTTAAGTCATTTTTAAGCCAATACACCTGATAAGTATAGGAAGTAGAAAAAAAACGTGACTTTTTTATTTTTCTTTCTATTTTTAAATGTGATGTCTTATTAGTTTAGTATATAAGTATACTTTATTTATAGGAGGTTTCAAAAAGTTCTTGCTGATAGTTGATCATTTTCAAAATTTGTGATGATTTTATGTAGCTTTTCAATGACCTCAAATTTAAATGAACCGTTAAGAAATAAAAAGTGGTGGGGACGGTTTTAAAAACTATCCAACATTTTTCTGTTCACTTGTAGCCTAACAACATGCCTTTATTGGGTCGTTGGATAATGCCACAAAAGAAAAGCAACTCCGGCAACCAACCCAAAACCCATCATTCGAAAATGAGAGGACAAAAAGCCTATTTTTACATTTTTCTACCCACTTCGGGCGCAAAAAAAAATATATTTTTTAGGTCATTTCTTATTAGATCATGTCACATACGAAAAGCAACCCCAGAAACCAACCCAACTTTCGAAAATAAGAGCAAACAAAAAGCCTATTGGGATAAATGATTTATCCCAATATCCTCTTGTTTTGTTTTTGTAAATTAGATGACATTAGACAAGAATGACAGATTATAGGTGGTGTGTACACTTGCGGACACACCGAGTGCAAGCACTCATACCATGGTGTGGGCTTTCTGAACGCAGCCCTGCAGAGTCGAGATAAATCACTTAAATATCGTAATTTGCATTCTTCATGTGAGTGTGTGCCAAATGTCATATTTGAATTGTATACAGGGGGCGATCCCAGATATCTCTAAAATCAATAATTTTGATCTCTTTACTTTTTTGATCATTTTTTACAAAAGTAGTGCCAAAACTATTGCTATTTCTATTATACAGTATGATCTGATAAAAAAGACGGCGACGATGCCGCGACATTATGGATGGTTTTACACTTTGTAGTATGGCTAGTGGTAATAATGTTGTTACAGCCTGCAAGACATTAAGGTCCATGCCTCAAGAACTGATGATGTACGTGCCCCTCACAATCTGTAACATCATTGTTACTACTAGCACTACTACCCTGGTAAAATTTTCCCCTCGAATCTCATCCAGACCGGAGAAGTTTTTATCATGTTTTTATAAGTTCTATAAGATTCAATGAGAAGGCCAACGTTTTTTTCGATAATATTTTATCTTTTAGAAGCAGAGAAGATTATATAGGGAATATATGATGTTTTATCAGCTTGTAGTTTTAGAATAATTTATAAGATTAGATAAAACTAGTTACTTTTATGAGAATCAAGGATGTTTTATAAGACAGAAGTCTAGGATATTTTTTCAGTTTGTATAAAGGTGTAGGTTTGGAGAAGATTTTATCAACGAACAAATATACAGTTTTAAAGGAGAATTGATGAGAATGAGGTATTGAGGATGTTTGAGGAGAATCTATCAGTATCGTGATTATAGAAGATCTTATGAGCAATGATTTTGGAGACATTTCTATGGGTTCTTGTGGGATCAGTTTCCAGAATATTTGAGGAGATTCTATCAGTATAGTGATTATAGAAGATCCTATATGAGCAATGATTTTGGAAAAGTTTCTATGGGTTCTTGTGGGATCGGTTTATAGAATATTTGATGAGATTCTATCCAGCATCGCGATTCTAGGGGTTCCTATCAGCAATGATTTTGGAGAAGTTTCTATGAGTTCTTGTAAGATCGGTTTATAGAATATTTGATGATATTCTATCCAGCGTCACGATTCTAGGGGTTCCTATCAGCAAAACCTTTAGCACACGGATCTGTCATCAATTTTGAATTTTAGAAAAAAATCTGATATGACAAAAACAATATTTATTCTTGTTTTATTTGAAGTTTGTAGAAAAAGTACGATAAAAAACTCGTTAGAAAATGTGCACACTCGACCAACTTGTCTCGGTCGTGTGCAGAGTCATTTTCTAACTTTGTTGTTTAATATACTATTATTTAGAGTTTTACAATTTACTAAAAAAACAGTAAGTTTCATTTAGAATATTTACGATATCGCTAAAAGCATTGTTTAATATATTGGAAAGTTATACAACCTTTAAACAGAACATTTATCACCTTTTTGGATCGTAGTCGTTTGATATGTTGGACCAAATGAGTTGCGCACGAAACCTTAAAATGTTAAAATAAAAAGTGCGCGACTCATTTGGTACACGATAACTATCAATTTGGCTGAAAAAAGTGATGTCATCTGATTTTTCCTTACATATTAAACAATGGTAACAGCTGCTATAACTCTATTTTTTGAAAAGTTGTCTAGGTTACAAGAAAATAATGTTACAAATTAAACCTAAAAACAAAAGATTTTACCGACGTTTGCTAAACTTCTAGATTTTTTTTTCATATACAGTTATGTTAAACATTTCTCTTAAATACACTTATACATTTCTCTAAAGTTCTTAAATGCTCTCAATTGTATTCAATGTTATCTTTCAAAAATGTTTAAGAGATAAGCGGAAAATCAAAGTGGTTCCACAAAAACTTCGTATCCTATAGGATAAAATTATCCTCCTATTGAATTCCCTACAACACGGTACGATTATAATAGGACTCCTAGAAAAGGTACTGATAAAATTTCTATATATCTTAGAAATTTTGTCCCTAGGAGTAATTGAAGATCATCCAATCTGCTGGAAATTGTTGCAAAAACCGACACAAAACCCTAATAAAATCCTTTGGGCCATTAGATAATCTGGAATTATGATATTGATAGTACCCTTTAATATTCTACAAAATAATACTATTGCCCATAATCACGTTACTGATAGAATTTTCTCAGATATCCTTGAATTTGTTTTAAAAACCCACCGAAAATCTAAAAATATACATATAATATAAATATATAATCTCTTCTAGTATCCGACAAACTGATCCCAACAAGTACTTATAGAAACTTCTTCAAAAACCATCAAAATTACTACTCATAGAATCTGCTCCAATATCCTAGAAACCGTTGCAAAAAAACCACCAAGAACACAATTTCTAGATTCACGATACTGATGGAATCTCCTTATATGTCCCAGAAACCGATCCCACAAGAACTCATAAACTTTTCCAAAATCATTCCCCAAAGGATCTTCTAGAATCACGATACTAATATAATCTCTTCAAATATCTTAGAAAGCGATCCCACATGTACCCATAGAAACTTCTTCAAAAACCATAAAAATCACTGCCCATAGACCTGATAAAATCTACTCCAATATCGTAGAAAATGTTGCAAAAACCGAGTCAAAACCCGATAAAATCTTCTTGCCCATAGGATCTTCTAGAATCATGATACTGATAGAATCTCCTCAAATGTTCTAGAAACCGATCCCACAAGAACTCATAGAAACTTCTCCAAAATCATTTTCCATAGGATCTTCTAGAATCACAATACTTATATAATCTCCTCAAATATCCTAGAAACCGACATGTGCCCATAGAAACTTCTTCAAAACCCAACAAAATCACTGCCCATAGACCTGATAAAATCTCCTCCAATATCATAGAAAATGTTGCAAAAACCGACCCAAAACCCGATAAAATCTTCTACAAAATTTCTATAATATTTTCTATGAGATTCGAGGGGAAAATTTTACCACGGTATATATACATACACATTTTTTGAGACCAACGAGTGTTGAGGAAACGCCATTAGCGTCCGCCGATGCTTGAACATCCTTTTTATTTTTGATTCTAGCTCAAGCAACTACGAACATATGTAGGTCGAAACTGTTTGGTTAGTGAGGAGTAAGGTCATCACTAACCAACATACCAATCCAATCTAACCTCCAAAAACAATGATCATCATAAAAAAGGACTTTTTTGCCCCGTGTTCGTATATAGTCGCTTGAGCCGACCTACATAAGTTTTATTGCTTGCGCCCCCCCCCCCCTAGTGAAATTTCTGGATCCGCCACTGATCTGATAACGATTGCATATACATAAGCATTCGAAACGTTGTGATAAGAAAAAAAATAAAAACAATAGAAATTCGAAACTCTATAGTTTACTGTCAAGTTCAACATTGTCTCTTCAAACAACAGTTTATTTCACATACCGCATGAAAAACGTATAAAATCGCGTGTAACCTTTCTGACAGATTTCACGCGTGTTTTTTTGGCAAGGAACTTACAGATACATCGTTGCAAGTAATACTCTGACCAGTCGTGTCAATGACGTAATGAATCGGGCAAGATTTATGCCAAGGAACTTTGGAAATATTCGTTTCTTGCACTATTTCTATCCTGTTTCCTAAAATTAAGATGATGTACGTACTTACACTTTCACATGAACTTGATCACGTTTTCTCGATATGTCTGCAAAGGTTAGGGTAGGCTTCCACAGGAATTTATCCACCCGTTGGCGTCATTTCATAAAATAAATTCACGTGTGTTCTATAGGCTTTGAAGACTATTTGTATACGTGCCTAAGCCACTTTCAGCTTGAATTCCTGTGCAACCTTCCATGTAACCACATAAAAAATACTCAAATGAAATAAGACGTAAAAGTGCAATTTTTCATTTTGATTAAAATACCTGCGATCATAACACAGTTATCCATGTTAATAACTTCCTTCTCATAAGTTCCATATTGGCCATCTTTTTTTATTAAATAGGCGAAACTTTCTGGATCAACCGTGGGGTCGTTTACTATTGAGACTATGGGCAGGTCGCCCCCACACTAAAAAATATCACATTATTCATCAGACTCCAATTTGGAAGTATAATATGGGTTCCATGATTATTGAAAAAGTTGAAATAGTTTGAAAAAATCTACTACCTAGTTTAGCGGAAGATGGGGCAGAACCGGGTAGCTGAAGTAAAAACAAACGTATCTACAGAATATAACGATGACGTTATGAATATAAAATTCTATTGTGATTAGAAAAGAGCATAACAAGCAATAAAATTACAAGTTTGATTAAAGCGATTTTCAGCCTGGAATGATTTATCCTCGGTATATACCGCGGTTATTCTTTCGGTTGACAGCTTTGACAGTAAGTATGACGTCATATACCCCCACCACTCAAGAATCTTAAATCAATGATTTGGGTCGCTGAAATGCATTGCTTAAAAAGTAAAGGAATGTATTTAGGTTATGGTTTTGGTTTTTGTGACTTGTAATAAATATTAAAACCTAGAATACTGTTTATTTTAGAGTTTTTTGCCCATGACACATTGAGGAGAAGACGAAGTCGTTGACCCTTCAATAGTTTGCCACTACTTGGTATTTCTCTTCCATATATTAAACCCAATAACACCTATCACAAAAAGACCAACAACCAAAAAGCTATAACCAAAAGATGAACCCAAGTTCAGAATCTGGTCATAAATGGCAAATACCAAAAGCAAATGAGCTGATCCGTTACGTCACAATTTCCCCTACTTTGGTTAAAACTGAAATCGCAGAAATGCTTTGGTATATACTAATTAAGAATAAAATTATTCCAGGCTGAAAATCGTATATACCGGGTGGGCCATAAAAAATGGCATAAAATGTTTTTTTCTGTTACTTTTACAATACTTAACCGATTTAAACAAAGTGTCCCTCATTTGTTAGGTAGATAATAGATGTAGCTTTGCAACAATTTATGTCTACCATTTTAAATTCCAAGATGGCGAACTCTATCAAAGGAATCCTTCCAATGACGCTCGTTATTTCTGGTCATGCAAATTTAAAAAAAAATAAAGTATTTTTTTTACTTTGCTGCTTTTAACAAGCCATAAACTTCTAAAATCGGTTGAGGAAATTTTGAGTTATGCTCTTTTTTCCAAATGAGCATTAAACAACAAGCATTACTTAAAATTCCCTTAATCGATAATAATGGTTGGTGGCTCGTTAAAAGGAGCAAAAAGAAAGCTTGTTGGCAATAAAGTTTTTCTTTCACCAGAAATAACGAGCGTCAAAAAAGTAATTTATTTAATTAAGTTCGCCACCTTGGATTTTAAAATGGCGGATAAAAGTATTTGCTTGTATCTGAATGTATTTTATTTTAAATACAACCGTGTTTGTTTTACAAAATCGGGTAAAAATTAAAGAAATAAGGACAAAAAGACTTTTGCTGAGTTTGGACGAATCATCAGGACATATTGTTTGATGCTCATTTGGAAAAAAGAGCATAACTCAAAATTTCCTTAACCGATTTTAGAAGTAATAGGGAAAAACATTTTGAGCCATTTTTTATGGCCCACCCGGTAGTATCTCGTAGTTATATGTTACATATACCTACTAAAACACGTGTTGCCGAATAACTCCCGAATGCTGCATTTTTTTTACATCTGTGGGTGCAATGCTGACGACGCACTATGGTATACCTTCCCTTTGGCCAAAAATACATTTTGAGTCAAATTCAGGGATTTATTCCAAATACATACATTATAAGTCAGAAAATCATACAAGTCGAAACTAATATTGCAACAAATTAGTTTTTTTCGCTCGATAAAAGTAATATACGGGAGGTGTCTTAAAAGTTCTTATGTCTCATTTCGTTTCTAAAGCTTTTGAAGTGTACAAACAAAATTTCCTTGTAACTTCGAATAAAAAAGACGTAGGTACTGTGTAAAGGATTATAGCAGCGGCATACTCATCGTTCAAGAGTAGTACATAGGCAGTATGAAGTCTAAAGTGAAGATCAAATTGGAAATAATAACAAGATAAAGCACTATTTTTAAAGAAACAAATTTTAATTTTAAAACTACGTATATATGTTAATCGAAAATTTAAATTTCAGAAACTAATTCTAATTGATCTAAGTGTTCCAGATCTACAATATCATCGAGATCTTTCAAATTTAGCTCATCGCTATTTCCAGTCGGTTTTACTGAAAAATACTCACAACTTAATAGTTCTATTACTTCCTTAGGCAGCTGCTTAGTTCTCAATTTAGCTCTTCGTGACTGAACGCTTATGTTAGATAGCACTCGAGAAAAGATATCTTTAAGATTATCAATTCGGGAAGACTTGCGAGCATGGTGCAGTCGATCTTGTTAATAAAGTTTGTTTCTGGATTCCGCAGCGTCTTCTCCCAGGTAGCCAGCTAGTAATATAAAATTTTGTAATATTTGCTTGCCATGAATTAAAACTTTATGGATGGTCGCGGGCATTGGAAACTAGGGATACAATCTCATAAACAAATGTCCGGTTTCAAAGCAAAGATCTTCAAATTTGTTAAAATCAATCGGTAGCTGGCACGCCAAAGCAATTAGAATTGTTCTGAATTTGGAAATTAAATCTGATGAAACACCCGTGATTTCCGAGAAAATCACAGGATTCTGAAATGCACGTCTGGCCGTATTTCCTTCGTTAGATGAGCCGTAGTTTGGTTTTGGTTTGTCAACATGTAGACCTAACTTCTCTCAAAACATTTTCTGAATATTTTTTTTTGTATCAGCTACAATTTTATTTTTGTCCTCTCCTCTGACCTGCCAGGTTTTGATCTGCAAGCGATACGCAATGTGTATAATGCATTCCAGAAATCGTATCCAGCAATGCAGAGGACTTAGGCCATATGTAAGACTGCTGGGATTGGGTTTGAACAAAGTCGACTTAAAATCTGCTTAAAAAATGCTTGTGATAATTCACACATAAATTAAAGTCTTGCCGTCAATTAGTGTCATACAAAGAGTACATTTGATTACAAGTGTACAGTCGTTGATTTGCTAAACAAAGTTAGCCAATCCTGAAATTTGAGTATCTAAATTCTGCTTTTCTTTTAAGACATAGACTAAATTCTGCTTTTCTTTTAAGTAAGGGTCTACAAAATCTAGTCGACTGAGGTGTTGGATTATTCCAGATTAAGGCTTGGTTTTCTGATGTTTATCTAAGGGGTATTAAAGTTGTTGCAAATACACTCGAGTCATCTACCGCAGGATCTGACTTGTATAAGGACTGTCCGGAGCTGCCATCAAATCCGTAAATGAGAATTATTGTAGTCGACATTACCTTCCGATCCTGCACTTCAAACTAACTCATTAGAATATCTCTCTGCAATTCAACAATTCTTTTGAGAGTGTGATGCAAAAGATCATTTAATGCGACTGAAGTAACCTTTTCAGTTACGCATATGTCCAAAGGTCTACATTGTTCTTTGGCTCGAAAAAGTTTTTCGTATGGTGGATATATATCACAGTTTCTTTCTTTGCTTCCAATCCGAATATTCAAATATTGCTGTGTAGTGAAATTATTGTTTAATAGAAATGCAAGGGCTTCTTCAGGACTATAGGTAGATCTTTTGGAAAAGAAAGGAGTTTTTTAATATTCTTAGCCCTTGAAGGGCTTACCGCAGTTTTTCTCAATAATGTAGAATGATCCTGATTTCCACTATGCTTAGCAGCAATTGTCGCAGCTTTCGTTAGAAGATAAGAATTGTCCTCATTCTGCAACTCAAAAGCATCTCTTCATTGCGATCTTGAAGATTTTTCGGCTAATGGCAGGCTGGGATGACCCCCGAGTGGATTTTTCACAATCTTCAGATGTGTTTGGATTAAAAAGTTTTAAAATTGTATGTTCTGATAACCATTTTTTATATTTTTTTGAAATTTACTTCGGTCTCTTTTTACATTTTTCCACCTCCTTAAAATGTTTGTGCTTATATTGAGAATATTTTTTTTAAAGTGTTCATAGTATCTGTCAAGATTTTCGTTGAGTTTCACTTTGTCCAAGATAAAGTTGACGATAGCAGTAGATCTATGGTCTTGATTCTTCTCGAAAATCCAGGCTTCAAAAAGAAGCGTGTTTTGGAAATTGTATCCATCTGAAAAAGAAATTGTGAAAAAAACCCTAACACGATATTCCACTATTTTAAATGTCATAAAAGTATTTTTGTTTTGTTTGATTCAATGTTCAGCTATTAGTTCCAAGAAATTCAGTTTATAATAAAAGATTATATATCGCCCCTTTGAGAAATTTCAAAATTCATAAAATACAAAATATTGTCAAACATCTGCTGCTGATAACGCAGTTACTATTATTGATAGGGAAAAAAACATAGTTTGTGAAACCTGAATCACCAATATGTACTATACAGGGTGTTACTAAGTACTTGTACAAAGTTTACGGAGTAAATTTTAAGACAAAAAGTTCGTAAAAACATGTATTCGCAAATGCTGTGTTTGTTGAAAGTGAAAAACACCATATTTTTATTAGATTAAAAAATTTTTCCAAAATAAAGAAAACCGTAATCTTTCACTAGTTGCTAACAAAAATGGTTTCTTCACTTTTTTTCGTCACACGAACGGTTTTCGATTAACAAAATAAAATAATTTTATCTGCATCTGCCTAATTACAAAAGATACAGGTTGCATGCACATAAATTTATTTAATTTTTTTAATCGAAAATCGTTCGTGTGACCAAAAAAAGTCATTTTTATCATTTTTATTAGTAAGAAGTAAAAGATACGAAAAATTTTTTTAAAAAAAGCAGTGGCGTATCATTTTTATAATCGAATAAAAATGTGGCATTTTCACTTTCAACACCCTGTATCTGAAAAACAAAGCATTTGCTGACACATGTTTATATGAAATTTTTATCTTAGAATTAGTCAAAGATTTACTCCTTAAAGTTTGTACAAGTACTTAATAAACACCCTATATACGCCATGCCCATTGCACAAAAAAAATACTTCACAGGCTAAGGGGCATCTAGGTGCAAAAGTTTCAGTCAATTTCGATAACGTTTCAGTCAATTTCGATAACTAGGAACACAAAGCAACAATGTTTTGTCCGTGAAGTCTTGTGAAGATTTTTTGTAGCTCTACTTATATTTTGTGGTAACTTTTTTATGAGTTCTTTTGAATGCGTTTTAATATAATGCATAAAAATATACCACCAGAAATTTTGCAAAAATTACATAACTTTTATTTTTGTACATACCTTCGGTTATAAAATCCATCCACCAAAATTATTTGCATAATCAAACTTCTCGAGTAGACGAAAAAATGGCGCATGAATATGGTTTGTTCGGGTTCGTCGAAATTTCCCGTTCTAAACAGTCCGGAGCATGCTCGCTTAAAAAAACGCGTTCTGGTTCGACCCAACTCCTAAAGGGGCAAAACCGGGACACTCCGGCCATT
The DNA here is from genome assembly GCA_963921995.1 of Oxystoma pomonae. Classification (NCBI taxonomy): domain Eukaryota; kingdom Metazoa; phylum Arthropoda; class Insecta; order Coleoptera; family Brentidae; genus Oxystoma; species Oxystoma pomonae. The sequence goes on from OY998168.1 coordinate 49,821,822, forward strand.
CAATGTATTGTATATCATGTATTTTTTCTTATATGCACCCCTTATAATATTAAGATGTATTTTCCAAAATTCTTATTAAAGAAAAATAATTTAAGTAAGGTTTCAATTCAAATTTGTAGGTGGCAGAGAACATCCGCTTTTTTAATTGTAGTGATTTTAAAGTTACAAAATACAGTGGTATCAAAACTGGGGCGAACCGGAACTTTTGCTGAAAAATCGGCACTATCCGGGACCGAATTTTTCCCCGGAACAAATGGTTAAAACTCGGGACTGTCCCGGCCAAACCGGGACGGTTGGTCACCTTAGGTTCGACCACAACTGTTCTGAATTGAAAAGTTTTGTGTTCGGGTTACTACCGAAAATTTGTCCAGGACCGGTTCAATACTGTTCTGTACAGTCCCGTGAAGCCAGGCGGAATTAAATGGAACTGTTTAGGACTATTTTCTGACGCATGCGCAAATTAATTTACGCATGTTTGTGCGAAAAAATAATTTGTTCCTTGAAAAAATACCCAAATAAATGGGTTTTTACCAAAAATAATAAGAAGCCAGAGTGTAATTTTGTATTATTTTATTATCCGCGTGTATTTTTATAAAGGTTTTGTCGAGGGTTTGTAGATCCTTTGTGGTTCTCGGAGGCCTAGTGGCTACCACGCGCCCCTAGCTGTAAAGTTTCATGAGTCGTGTTTCAGGTGCCCAATTTTAGATAATACACCGAAAAAATTGAGGTTGGGGTTGACCATACCCAGGTTCTTTTCTTTTGCTTTCCCCTGCTTCTTCTTTTTTATTTTACTGCAAGCAAAATGCGTTCGGGTTCGTCCAAAAATTGTGAACTGTTAAGAACAGTCCTATCGATTGCGCAAGTACCACGCGCAGTTCTAAAACGTTCTAGGACAGCTTTAAAATTCGGAACCCGAACAAACCAATAGTTGCGTTTCATAACCTACTTGATTTTTTTTCAAAATGGCGCTGTATTTGAATAAAGGAACTTCTTATGAAACAAAATGTGCAAGAAATATGTTTGGTATCTAGACTCGAAAAAATGGAATTTTGGCCAAAATATAGGCCAAATATACCATAGTGCGACGCCATAAAAGATTTGGTGAACTGGAAAGAGTATGACGACTCATTTGTAGCCCTAGCCTTCTTTTTGCTCCTTTTAACGAGCCATCAACCATTTTTATCGGCTAAGGGAATTTTGAGAAATGCTTTTTTTTCAATGGCGGATAAAAGTATATGCTTGTGTCTGAATGTACTTTATTTTAAACACAACCGTGTCTTTTTTATCAAAATCGGGTAAAAACTAAAGAAATAAGAGCAAAAAGACTTTTGCTGAGCTTGGACGAATCGTCAGGACTTGCTGTTTGATTCTCATTTGGAGAGCATAACTCAAAATTTCCTTAACAGATTTTAGAAGTAATACGGAAAAACATTTTGTGCCATTATTTTATTGGCCACCCGGTAGTATCTCGTACTTATATGTTACATATACCCATTAAAACACGTGTTGCCGAGTAACTCCCGAATGCTGCAATTTTTTTTTGACGACGCCATAAAAATATTTGGTGAACTGGAAAGAGTTTGAGGACTCATTTGTAGCCCTAGCTTTATAGATGTCATGACCGGAGATGGAGTTAATACTCTACCTGGTTTTTCCCCCCGTTTCCCTACTAATAGGGCAGCAGAGATTTTTTGTGCTATTTCTAAATAAAAACTAGTATTATATCAGGACAATGCTAAAATGTGCGGTTTTAAGGAGCAAGAGTCCTACCGCGGGGATTTGAAGATATTTGATTGGGGGAATAAAGGCTATTTTCCCAACTAATATTAAAAGCTATTGCTAAGTTATCTGAAACTTTGAGATTTTTCTTATTGTTGTTTGAAGAAATAAGAAATACAAAATATTTTGTAAAATGTACCTAAATTTCCCAACTGAACCTTCATATTTCTCAACTGCAAGCAAGATTGGAGGGAGAGCCTCCCCCCCAATCCCTCTTCCCCCAAAAGGATCGCCGGTGACAAGAGTGACTAACGGAAAAAAGAAAATGGCTGATGTTACGTTTCACATACACATATACATAAAATATATGGGCTGTAAATCTGTTAAAAGGAAAATTCCTAATCGAATGTAAACATTTTAAACGAAAAATTTAATTGTAAAAGAAGTAATGCTTTAAAGGTTGAAAATCGCGTTCTAATCTAAACTAGAAGAAAATAAGTTTCCATATAGGTCTGCAGAAAACAACGAGTTACACAATTTAATTTGTAGGTAAGTTTGGAGAATCATCCAATTGGAAATTCCAGCAAAGCGCTTGCTCTCTGGCGGAAAAAAAACTGGAACTAATTTGGCTTCCACAGCGGATTTTGTTTACAATGGGGATTCTGCGGTTTTTAGGACAAAAATACAATTTAAATCACAATGTTTGCAAATATTGTTACTTAATTAATAAAATAATTGATTTTTAAATACTTCTGCGTTAGTTTAATAAATTGTCCTTATCCTAAGAACGTTTTAGAGCCATGACCAGGTGCACATCTGCATGCGACAACGCGACGGCCATGCATTCCCAAGTAGCACAGGACGTCCTCAGGACGTCCGATTTAGGTCCGGATGTCCTGGGTCCATCCAAATTAAGGACCAGTTGAGGATCAAAATTCTAAGACATCTTTAGGACGTCTTTAGGATTTATTTTTTGGTAATTATGCACTATAATGGGGGTTTTTCGCCAAGTTTTAATTTTAAGGTTGTAAAATACTCAAAACAGACAATTACACGCCGGATGTCGTCGGGTGATATTTCTGACTCTCTATCTGTGAATTGCGAAAAAAACGTTATTTTCGTTTCATTTAAATGCCATTACAAGGTTTTTTTTTCATTGTGCTTAGTGAGGAGCTAGTTTTAATATATAATTTGTATGATTTGACTTTTGGAAAGTTTTTATAAATATGTTTATATGACCGTACTCATAAACTTTTACCATTAAAATCATTAGTTGTAATATATCCCAAATATGTCCTGGTAACATCCGATTACAAATTTGTCTTTAAAACAATATCAAAAATCGCAGAGATTTGTGCCTAGGGACGTCTTAAACCGACATTATTAAGACGTAGTGGAACTTACGTCTTATGGACATATGGTTTTATGGTTTTATAACAAAAGATGTCCTAAATACATTCTTAAGACGTCGAAAGTCCTAAAATGGACGTCCCAGAGACGTCCAAATGTCCTGAGCGGACATACTATGGACGTCTTTGGTACGTCTTTGTGCTACTTGGGTTTGTAATTAGGCTTTTTTGTTCCGTTGGAGCAAGAAAAATGTTGTTTACCCATTGGAATTGTTTTTTCCAATTTTGATTTTAATTCTTTATTTAATTCTTAATAATTTGTTTAGCTCCGCGAGCTTAACATAGTTACCGTAAATGCATACGTCTAAGAGGGATCCTGCATACTACCCATACCTGGAAAAATACCTGCCTGCACACCTTTCGACCCCGCACGTCTAACTATTTTCTTGAGATAGTGGTCCCTGACAGATATGCGGGGTCGAAGGGTGTACAGGCGGATATTTTCCCGGTATGGTGTAGTATGCTGGATCTTTTTCAGACGAATACATTTAGAAAGAGTAAACAACAGTAACTATGTAAAGCTGGCAAAAACGGACACCTTTTGTTGATTATTCTTAATTAGGTTCGTTTTTTGCGAGCTTAAGGTAATTACTAATATTGTTCTCTTTTTCTAAATGCATTCGTCTGAGAGAGATCCAGCATACTAGGTAAATACCCACCTGTACGCCCTTCGACCCCGCAATTTAACTATCTTCTTGAGATAGTAGGGATATTTTGGAACGCTTATTTGGCACTTTGTAATGGTTGTGGTAATTACTGCGTCTGCGCAATAGCTAAACGTCATTCCGTTGTGGTAATTAACCACTACCGCTGTCGTAAGCTACGAATCCATTTCGTTGTCGTTGTGGTTTTTTTGAGTGACACCAATAATTGAAATAATTAAACTAAACTACTATTTAAACTAATAATATCTGCCAAAAACAAATAAAAAAATGCAAAAAATCTGAAAAACTAACATTTAGATGACAACAACAAATGAAAGTGCGGTAATGTGCGTCAATAGGGAATGCACAAATCTGTAGCATCAGTAGCTTATTTTTGTTTAAATTTCAATAATTTCTGATTGCATTAAGTAAACAGAGACTACGATATTTGCAGAGGCTGCACGGCGATGACAGTTTATAAAACCATCTCAGAATCATGATTAATTTGATGGTGTTTTAAGATATTTTTGCACCAAACTTTGTAAAGTGCTAATTAAATGTACTATATCTTACGCGATTTTTGTCCTCTGAAACTGAAAAATTCCATTGTAAAAAAAACAGCGTAGGGAGTGGAAATATAGTTCGACAAATCGCCGTTGGCAAAAGTGTGGCCTTTTTTAAATTCCCAATGGCTGCGAAGGGGAAAGAAGGTGCAGGAATCTGTAGTATATTGCAAGTTGAGAACTATGCTGAGAATAGAAGGTAATATAATTTATTTTCCTGTCTAGCATATCCAGCTAAATAGCAGGCATTTTTTGACATTTAGGTTCTATATTAACTTCTGTTAAAAAAATGAAACTGAAAAATTAAAAAAAATGAACACAATAAAAGTAGATTAATTTTGTATTTATTTAAAAGATGTTTTTATTTTTGAAATGTATTAAAAATGTTAAATGCAAGTTTCCTTTACATTTCTGTCACTGTCGAAATGTCAGTTTCAAAATATTAGCTGCGTTCAAATCACAAAGACCGAGTTCGGATTTCTTATCTCTACTTGTACCTTGGCTTGCATCAACCTTTACTGATGATAATGAGTGGGCTTTGAGTAAGGAAAGTTTTCTTGACTGAGCTTTTAGATAACCTTATATAGTTGTTTTGGATTTTTTTGTTTGGTATATTTTTCCTGCATACTCAATGACCTTCACTTATGTTTGTCTTGCCTCGTACAACACCGTTCTCGTTTTAGTATCCTTTGGCCTATGATCGGTGCCATATTGACACCAAACTGACAGAAAATCTATGTTTTACTTGTCAATTTGGTTATAAAAATGGCAGCCACAATAGGCTAAAGGGCACTGAGGCGGTAGGAGTTAACAGGCTTTTTAGTTGAGAATGGTGTTGCCTCGTAGTGCCCTGCAAATATATTTTTGTGCTGAAAACGGGTTCAAAATATGGCGTTTTTCTGGACAAAATTGAAGTTATTTTAGTGATTAATGAACAACTTGGGATATTAAATAAGGTAAATTAATCCTTGTAAAAATGGTTACTTCGGGAAATTATAAATGAACTTATTACTAATTGCCACAAAACAATTCTTTCTAGGGGCTATAAATTTAAACCACCCCCCAGAGGTGGTCTAAAAAATCATCAATTTTATAACCTTAAATACAGATAATGAAGTTATTACGTAACAAATTTTTGGCTTATTCACCATTTGCCATTTTAAAACCTGTCAAAAAAAAATTAGTTTTAGGGCATAACTTTGTGTCTTTTCTTATGGGTAAGTGTTTTTTGAAAATTGGTTTTAAAATTTAATACCCTCCAAATTTAGACCTGTGGAGGGTACTATTTTAGATCTTAGTAAATCTCACTGTTTAAGTTGGTCATAGGACGTACGTGCAAACGTGAAATATAGCCCTATATTCTGTCCAATCTGTGCGTTCTATCGTTGAGATTTTTTATCAAGGCCATGTCTTTAGCATATATAACGTTCAGACATGACGCTAACCTATACGTAATATAGCGTCTGCGGCAGGTTGCTAACGTGATGATAAAATACGCAACAAGTTTTGCCGACGGGAGTCAAAAAATCAATAGATTGGTAATACGAACGGCCGAACGAAAGGAAGGAAGATAGAAATACATGGTAATAAAATGTAAAAGACAGAAACATCCGAGTCGGAAAATTTCACATATCGCTGGGGGCTGATTCTTGAATTCCGTAGTGAAGGTCGCACGGGAACGGTCACGTCAATGATATCAGGCTTTTTAACCATCAAGGGTTAACCGAAACCTATCCGACCACGGCCGAACCTCACCCGATTGCCGTGTATCGAAGGAACCTTCCTACACTTTGTGAACGTTCCCGTGCGACATTTTTTACGAAATTCAAGAATCAGCCCCCTGGACACCTCGTACGTATCATGACCAACTTTGTCTATTAACGTAACTAAATACGCTTGGTGTTTGTTACTCACTGACCATGTAAAATTTGCATACCACGTGACCAAAGCAAGGAAAATTGCGTTCGCGTACTTTGAACGCAAGGCGTAGACCAAAGGCGCCCAGCGCGCGGCGACCGTTTGAGAAACACCTACCATTTGGTAGCTGTTTTGCCCTCCGCGCGTAAGATTTTCGTACCCTACAATACTTTGTATAGTAAAAAAAACAAAAAAGAAGTTCAAAAATCTCCACCTCAGTTACTTCAACCGAAAAGAATCTGAAAAACAAAAGATCAAAAGATCTTGGGTGGAAAAAACGAAAATTTAAACTTGGATGAGCATCCCACAAGGAACCCACAAAGGACCAAAGTGAAAAGAGAGATGATCAAACGATGTTTCGCCCTGGGCAACCAGCGATGGGCTCATTAGTGATTTCACTGGTCACCCCCCCGACCGATTGAATTTTTACATCCCCTATCTAGATGTAATAAATGAACAGTTCAGATTAGAAAAACATAAATACCGAACACAGCTGTTTATACAACGAGATGATAGATGATTAAATAAACGTTTTTACCTTGCAACATTCGTCAACTGAAATTCTTAGCAACAATCTTCCCAGTCTTCCAAATCCATTAAGCCCAATTTTTACAACCATACTTTTTACTATAATTTCTTATTTCCCAGCCATAAATAAAACCAAATGCAATAAGTATGTTATTTTAACATTCTGACTTTGTCAGCTTGACACAAAGAAAATAACAGATATCTCAATTAATGTCCAAAATTCGATTTCGATCGCTTTCACGGATCCGTGATCGCTTGTCATACACAAGTCCATATCCGTATGACGCCGTTTCAACTAAAATGCCAGTTAACTCCTACCGCTGCAGTGCCCTTTCGCTTACGGTTGCCGTCGCCATTTTTATAACCAAATTATATAACAGGTAAAAGGTAAAACATGGATTTTCTATCAGTTTGATGTCAATATGGCCGTATGTTGAAGCAACACCGTTCTTAACTTTAGTTGAGTAAAGTAGGAGCTATGAGGTGCCTACTCTACTCTATCCTGTTTATTTCGTTATAGGCTTTCACTTTTAAGCCAACAGAGTTGGCTTAAACCGAATGATTTTGCCTAGGGGGTCGAGATAGAGGATCTCCCTGAAGGATGTCAATTGCGCACGGGTGAGCCCTTAAATTGAACTGGATACAATAGCTGCTTTCGAGCTTGTGATTATCTGCGCAAAATGATCATTAGAAGAAGAACTTTTCTTGTGTTGATCAACGTCGTGTCTTCTTGCGAGGAGCGTTGTTTTTCATTTAAAGTTATGGTTAACCCAAACAAATTAGGAGCTGGCAAGGATAATTTCATACTTTTTTCTTAAGGTTTTTTTTTGGTTCCAATAGTGTTATTTGTCACTTTTTATTATTCTACAATTTCGATCCATTTGAATATGTTTATGAACGATTCTGAGATTTTAATCTCAAACCCTATTCATTAACCGATTATTCCTTAGGCCTGCCTCCTTCCTTCGCAATAAGGATTAACATGGGCAATGGGCATGTTAGTTATATACCTCTCTTTTAAAGTTTTTTGTACACTAAAACTGGGACATTACATTTATTAGTAACGCCATCGTCCGCGTCGAATACGGGAATTTCATAATACTTGTCTCCACTGCTTGGTCCTGCCATTTTTAAAAAATAAAAATCACAATAAGACACAGCAGTTATTCTTGTGATGTTATTGCCAGCTGCATAAAATTTATAGCTGGATCAGTTGGGGTGTAAAGGGGGCAGAAATTTTCGCTTTATATTTTGATAAACATATGTTCTTTTGACGTTTTACCGCTCTATCTCTCTTTACCTAAGACATGCTGACACTTATCAACTGGACATAATATACTAATTTTTTGTGTTTTTGTTTATTTCAAGTTTATTTTACATAAAAACGAGGGTTTTTAAATATTTTTTTTGCTGAATATTTTATTAAAAAACTGCTAATATATATTATATAATTTGAAAAAAAAGTGGTTGGTAGGCTATTGCCTATTCTTTTAGGCAATGAACTGATTGATTTTGCGTAGATGATCACAAGCTCGAAAGCGGCTAATTCTACGGTCCCAGCAAACACAAATCGTCGGCATTGAATCGGGCCAATGTCGAGAACGTCGGCAGTGTTTCGGCATCGGCGACTACACGCTGGCCCGATGTTGGATAGTATGCGATTTTCAGTTTTCGGTCAATAATCGGCAACTGACAGAGGTCCACATTGCTACAGTCGACTTTATGCCGACACCACTTTAGGACCGATGATGGTCCGATTGGAACTTTGTTTAATTGGTCGAAAATCGGCAACTGACGATGACCCGATTTACTATAAAGTCAACTTTATGCCGACGCCCACTTTAGCTGCTTTAGGGCCGACGACGGTTTGATTAGATCTTTGTTTAATTGGACGAGAATCGGCAACTGACGATGGCCCGATTTACTATAGTCGACATTATGCCAACGCAAACCTTATCTGCTTTAGGACCGATCATGGTCCGATTGGAACTTTTTTTCATCGGTCGAGAATCGGCAACTGACGATGGACCGATTTACTATAGTCGACTTTATGCCGACGCCCCCTTTATCTGCTTTAGGGCCGACGACGGTTTGATTGGAACTTTGTTTAATCGTACGAGAATCGGCAACTGACGATGGCCCGATTTACTATAGTCGACATTATGCCAACGCCAACCTTATTTGCTTTAGGGTCGACGATGGTACGATTGGAACTTTGTTTGAAATTGACGATGGTCCGATTACGTCACCTTAAAATTTTTAAACGGCTTAATAGTTTCTTTCTAGTATATAGAGATGGCGCTAATATCATTATGTTCCCTATACAGTGGATGATAATAATATATATATAATCAGCAAAGATATTTCAAAACTAGAATGCGGACTTGACAAGCTGGTGGTACTTCTCTACGAGAATCACCTCTTCTGCTACTTAAACCAGCTCGACTGTTAAGCACCCGCATTATCGAAACTTTGTAGTTTGTCAATGTCGGATCTTGTCAAGCAACCACCGACGGACCTTCGTCAATCACCGACGTTGGGCCGCTTTGAGAGGCTGATGTAGGGCTTTATTATCCACCCATTATCGGATCTTTGTGGTTTGTCATTGTCGGGCCGCTTTAAGCTACCACCGACGGACCTTCGTCAATCGCCGACGTTGGACCGCTTTAGGAAACCAATGTCGGACTTGAATATTTTACCGATGTTGGGCCGAGACCAGCTTGCCTACGTTAGACCGACCAAATTAAGCAGCTTTATGGGCGGTTGGTCGGTACCATGTAGTTAAACCATATCGGACCTTAATCATACCGTCGCCGTATGCCGATGTCAGCAAAAAGTAAATTTTACCATTGGTCCGACGGCGGGCTACAGTCTAACGCTGCGTCGGCAAACATACATTGGGTCTACATCGCAAAGCGGACAAAAAATACTGCTGGTCGTGCCGATGACGGCAAATTCGGCAATCGACATCGGGCCGCGAAGGCCCGAGGGAACCGTGTTTGCTGGGGTACTCCACTGATGAATACGGTTCTTAATGTTAATAGGGAATTATTGAAGATGCAGTTAGGGCCCGGCACTATTAAGGCCATCAGGCACTATTTCGACGCTGTTGACAGATACGCATGTGCAAGAACGAGCCCATTTAGTGCCGACACTAATAAGGTTAGGTCCTGCCCTAATTTGTGGAGGAATTTTACTGGGCCGTAACTTGGCTGTGTCTGGCCGTATTTGACGTTTTTTAAAACTATTCGCCATTTTTTTACCTTAACCCTACTTTCGTTAATTTTTTGTGTTGCAACGGCCAAAAAAGCAAAAATTAGGCACAAAATAGTTATTTCTTTATGACATCGAGTGACATGGCGGAAGAAAATGAAAAAAAACAGGCTCCTTTTACCGATAAAGACAATATTTGCTTGCTACAAGAAGTAGTTCAACAAAATCTTATAGTATTATTTGAAATCACAAATTCCAGGTCCTCATCTTCATCCTCCACCAAGACCATTGCTTCCAACACATCTTCCATGCTTTTAGTCACTTAAAAATACTTCTAAATATGAAAATGTGAAAAAAAAAACAACACAGAATTTTGAAACCAGGCAGAATATATTTGTAGGTTATGGGGAATTGCACCGTAAGGTTAACAGTGGTTTAAATTTTAACAGTAGCTTAAGATTGATTTTTGGCTTGCACCGCAAGTTAAGCCAAGTTGTTGCCATAAATAAATATTGTAAATTTGCTATTCCGGTGTTTTTTGTGAGCGGTTATGGATATTTTCGACGAAATATTGCTGGAAGATGATCAAGATATTTTAGTATATAATGGGAAAGACGATTTTAATAGGATGGACAACTTGAATTGGTATTCTGTCTGTGAAAGCCTACATCAGTGCTCAAAATTCTTGTGCTTTATTTGTAAGTAGTTAGTGATAGATAATTAATCCTAATAAAATGTCTGGTAAAGGTTGGAATCATATACCTACAAAATAAACAAAAGTGATAAAAATAAAACCATCACACTCAGCAAAGTCCAACCAAGACCTGTCTTCATCTTTTAACAATCTTCTTTTTGTTTTTAGAAACAACAGTTTCTCGCCTATGAATCAATTATTAACAACATTGAGATTTTATGGAAGTTCAGGGCATTTGGCAGGCTGTATATGTAGGGACTATACATGGGAATTCAGGAATCAACAGCAGTTCGATTGTCTGCTGGGTTTGCACAGCCTTGGCTTCATAATGAATTTTATAACAAATCAGAGTGTGAGTGTGAAATAAAGTGCATAAAAATTCTTACAAAAATTGATCTTATGAGGGGGGGGGGCTTGAGTAACATCAGAGTCTCAGTAAACCGTTTTATTCTTGATTTTTGAGGAAAATTCAATTTTTAGAGTTGATATTCAAGGGCTCTAGGGAGAGCAGGCTTGCATACTTTAACTTTATTTATTAATAATATTTACACGTAAGTGCTTTTACAAGTCATTCAAAAAAAAAAAATTGCAAAGGTCTCTTTTCAATTATTTTGACACTGTTTTAGGTGACGACCATCCAGAAGTTTTTCGCTATAGAAATGGGTATTTTTCTGTAAAAACTCAAGCTGTGACTGATGCAAACCTCAAGTCTTTAAATGTAGTGGCAAGATGGCCGGGATCAAGCCATGATAATACAATTTTCCTCATAGAATAAGACGAAAATTTGAAAAAAATCATTTTCCCAATTCTATCTTGTTAGGTAAGTAATTAGAAGGCATAATGGGACAAGTCGGCCCTAGACCAAGTGGGCGCTCGACCAAGTGGGCGCAAGGACAAAAACAACAACAACATTTTTTTTTAATTAGTGTTTTGGGTTTGGTGCTTTGGGCTGTCCTAGACTGATTAGACGTTCAGTTGTATTGGCGCTTTTGCCCCATTGGCAGGAATCTGATAACACAATAGGTAGAGCTGTGTTCAATAAATTATGAAATATATCAGTAATAATAATAATGAGACAAACACTCATTTTTGACCCAAAGAGGCAGAATTTTTGACTGGTAGGTGTTCTTTATACCGCAGAAATAATGCCAGTAATTATGTATTATTTTGATTTTTTTTAGGAGATCGTGGTTACACCCAGCGTTGCTAATCGAGCTCAAGCATTGTACAGTGAATCTTTAATAAGGACAAGAAACTCTGTGGAAAGAGTGTTTGGAATATGAAAAAGACAGTTCCCTGTCTTAGCTTGAATCAAGTTTTCCTCAAAAAGGGAGAGTTTTATTTTTGTTATTTATTCATGCTTACTAAATAATTTTTAAAATTATTATTTTATAGAAAAGTAGCTGCAAAACTAATTTACAGTAAAAAATTAAAAACTTGCATCAAATATTGGCTAGACCAGCCATTTTTTAAAAATCCAGTAAGTTATATTTTTTTTTATTTCTTGATCACTTAGAACAATTTCAAGTAATATATTATTTTTCAAAGCTAAAAAACCTGAGTTTGTACTGCTATACCTACACCGTAAAAAGTCATAATTCTGTGGATTGATTCACAGTGAGCGGATGATACAAATCCCAATTGTACAGGAGCAAATGATACCCGGACATTCGATTTTTGTAAATTTTCTAATTTTTAATACCTAAAGTAAGAATCCAGGGTTAAATTTCTCTTAAATGTATGCAGATCAATTAAGCGAGTCCAAATCTATAAAAAAACTGAATTTTTCAAAAATTATGACATCCGCCCTTTGGAAACAAAGCCACAGAGTTGAATGTCACTATTTTCAATTGCAAGGGGTAAACCAATCCCAAAATGTCTATAATTTGAGGACCTGTTTTGAATGATATGTGCAATGTGTTGTTGATTTTACAATAAACTTGGCTGCTACTTTCCCCCAAATTCTTGTTGTTGTTTTGTCTCTCCCTTTAGCTTCTCTAATCTTTTTAAATTGAGGTTTTGCCATGATATTTATAGTGGTGTGGATTTATTCATTTGAGGAAAAAATGTATGACCTTGCCCTTTTGGCAGCAGTGCAGGAGCTAGATCACTCAAGGATTATCTACGTTTCCATAAAGGGACTCGTATTATTTTTGCACAAAAATCTTCAAGAATCAAAAAATTTACGGGCAACAAAAACAAATTAACCTAAAAAGTGTTCTCTGAAGTTAGTTCAGTGTACCAACTTCTACTTTTTTTATAAAGTATACCCAGATCCCTAGTTAAATTTTAACAGCTGGTTATGCTAATACGGTGCAAGTAAATGGAAGTTAATCCACCAGTTTATTTTAAACTAGTAGTTATTTTAAACAGAAGATTAAGCAAAACGGTGCAACTGGACATTAGAAATAAAGTCGTGTCGTCGCCTTTGCAAGAGGTGCGTTCAATAATTCTATAATTTTCACATTTTAGGGCCAGGCACAGGCTGTGCTAAGGTCGGCGCTAAGTAGATTCCAGTGCAGTTCCAGTGCGACCGTATTTCAATAATTCCCTAATGAAGTCGCATCGCAATAGAGTGCAAAAAAACGCCTTTCAACGAGTTCAACCTTACTGCTTAATTTGGGAACGTTTCCCTCGAGCATTTTTCTCGAATGTCTTTATTGCTCACCATAGGTTTAGATAAGCCTATCTTTGTCTCTTGTGCATCTGTCATTCAGTGTACGATTTTTGTTTTGCCAAGTTACGAGATTGATTGCGTCTTATTTATTTGCACCTATTAGAAAAGGACCGCAAACGAAATATACTCATCCAAAACCAATGTTTGGTGTGGTAAGATATCATTTGATGTTTTATTTTTTTTTACGAAAATCCAGTTTATTTTGGTTAATTTTCTGGAAGTGGTAATTAAAATTACACATGATAACATCAAAATAAACACGTAAAAGTATACCTGAAATTTTAAAATACTATCAAACAAAATGCAAACTGACGAGTTTTTTGAGGTAAGGGTAACATAAACAAAGGGGTGAAAATGGATAATTAACCGATTTTAATGTATTTTCATTTGACCTTTTGGTTGCACAAAATTATTAATTTTTTTCTCCAGTGATAGGTATTTAGATAGGTTCAGTATATATAAGTATGTTTTATGGAAAGATCCTTGGAATGAACTCCTGCCTAATGATATCAGCTAAGCTTGTAATGCTGCAAATAACCATGCAGATATTTTTAGATACTGTTTTAACTTGTGTAGAAATACAATCAAATTTAATATCGTTTTACTAAGGTAAAATCACCTTATTATGCTCGTTATTATGCCTATGGAAATTTGGCACCTAACTATGAGTACCTAAGTATGTTTTCACATTGTATTCAATACATATCAAGTATCTTGTTCTTTCATATATCACCAAGTATATCACCCTCTTTGTAAGAACAGGGAACATGCTCTATGAAAGAAAAAGATAAAAATCTTTCAATTTGTAATTGAGTATGATGTGAAAACATACCATGGCTCATTTAAGAAATTGATATTTAGGAACGAGTTTAGGAATCACATTTTATTTGGACAAATTGGGACCTCAAATGCAAATATGGCACCACTTTGGTAATTGAAAATTGCATTGAAAGTCAGAAACCTTTTATGTAATTATTTGGCCTTATGAAATTGGTTTTTTGTTCTTGTGTGGATTATTACATTACATTCCGGTCCATAGTTTCTTATCGAGTTTCTTATATAAATTTCCAAAAAACTAAAACTTTCTTATCTTGATATCAACAAGTCTTGCCTTAATAGCTCACAAAATGTACTGTTTTTATGCAAAAATATTTGAAAAATTCATCAATCATATATCAGTAATAAATTAAAAATTTAAAGATGGATATTAATAAATTGACCTTCATTAAAAGTAGGCCCAAATAACATATGCTTTAGGATGCAGTTAGGAGCTATCTTTTTGATGTAGGCTAGAATTTAAATGACCTATCAAAAAAACATTTCTTATTTCTAAATCCAAAAATAAGATTTTGGTAGCCTTTTGTGTAAATTATATGATAAACATGTGTGTCACTGAAATAAAATATCAATATATGAGAAATTGCAAAAAGTAACCTTAGTATTAGACAATAAAGCTGAATGTTGCAAGAATAGGCTGTAATATGGTGCTTTTACTTTAGATTTTGTTTTTTAATTGCTATTATTTTCCTAAAATATTAAAAGACATTTAGTTAAAATAAAAAGTGCATGCATACAGTGGGTAAACAAAATAGAATATAGGGTAATTTCATATCAAATCAACCAAAATAAAAAGAGGTATGGCAGACCATCTCACCGATTTTGATAAAATTTGGTGCAATGATTCTCTATCACAGTTGGTCTAGAGAGGGGTTTTAAGAAAAAAAAATATATAATCTTTAAAACATAGATTTTTATTTTTGATACATCGCCAACTGCTATTTACCGTAAAAAGTAAAATCCCTTATGTAGCCCTTTTCTGGGGGGCTATTTTTGGAAAATATTCTAAAAACCTTAAATAGTAACTCCCTATTTTGATTTCATAATTGAATTCTCGCTGAAATTCTCTTTCCAGAGGTACCCCATATCATAAAGTTTGCTTTACTAATTTTCGAGATATTGGCTTTCAAAATGTTAAAAATTCAATTTTCAAAGGCCCATATCTTAGAAACTAAACAAAATATCTCTATTGTGTTTGTTATCGATTTTGAGGGTTTTATAAAAGCAAATAAAAATGCCAATAGTTTGACGTTTGCACATTCCTATTTACAGGTTATTGATTTTCAGTGATTTTGACGATGTTATTCCAAAAATATGAAGTAGAAGGTCAGATTGTCAAACTGTTGTCATTTTTTATCGTAAAAAAATCCTAAAATCGATAATAAATACAATAGAGATATTTTGTTTAGTTTCTAAAATATGAGCCTTTGAAAATTGAATTTTTGACATTTTGAAAGCCAATATCTCGAAAATTAGTAAAGTACACCTTATGATATGGGGTACCATTGGAAAGAGAATTTCAGCGAGAATTCAAATATGAAGTCAAAAGAGGGGGTTGCTATTTAAGGTTCCCAGAATATTTTCCAAAAATAGCCTCCCAGAAAAGGGCTGCATAGGGGATTTTACTTTTTACGGTAAATAGTAGTTGGCGCTGGGTCAAAAACAGAAGTGTATGTTTTAAAGATTATATATTTTTTTTCTCAAAACCCCTCCCTAGACCAACTGTGCTATATGGGTGGGATGAAAAATCCAAAATATTTTTTTTTCTGGTCAGTAGTTTTTTTTTTATTCATTTTCAAAAATCGAAAAATGGACCAAATTTGATCCAACATAGCTTCACAAAAATTAGAAGAGAAGTACTTATCGTAGATCAATAAGATATAGCTCGTTGTAAAGGTAATTCAAATACCTTTCCAATGATGCATCACATGACCTATTTTGATTTTATCTGTTTTTTTTTTAATTTAAAAAAAAACAGTTTTTGATTTTTTTCAAAAAAGTTATTTTTGATTTTTTTGAAAAAAAAGTATTTTATCAATGCTTTAGCGAAATATGTCCAAATTTCAAAATGGAGAAATTATGGATTCAGTATGAAAAAATATAAAAATCATAAAAAACATGTGAAAATCTAATTAAAAAGTGAAAATTATGAACATTTTTACAAGAAATATACTTATATTATTACGAAAAAATATTTACAAATAGTTTTTGGTTTTAATTTTTCTTTCCAAAATGTTTGAGGTTTCAATCATTTCTTCCCTAGTTAAAGTATATGTCTGGCCAGTAGCAGTATGCGGTTGAACTTTCCTTAATTTAGTATCTTTTTTTATCATTAGTAGATCTGCTTTAGACTTAGGGTAGGAAAATGAACTAGTTTGGATGCAAAAAACTGACTTTGAGTCGTCAGTTTCCTCATTTTTTCCAGTGATACATGCCAACCACCATAATTTGTCATATTCAATAGTAACAAAACCAGATTGGATATGCATAATTTCCGAATTTGTTATTTCAGAACACTGTATTAGTTAATGAATTTGTTCTTCTGAGCTCAATGAGAAACCATTCTTGACTTTGACACTGGAATGACAATAGATTTTTTGAGTTCCTGGACTTATCTGTGCATCAGCAAACCTTTTTTCCAAATGTTCTAAATGCTTTTCATAATCATCAGTTGTGATAAACTTAAATATGATTCCCTGAATGTTTTCTTTTGCAAACTCGAACAGTTGCTGTGGGTCTTTGCAAACTAGCCCTGGTAGCCAAACCGTTTTTTACTGTCCCACCAAGCCTGTCGCAAGCACTCTTTCCATGGGAAGTAGCAAAAAATGCCATTCAACCTTTAGTCCAAATTCTTCCTCATGATAACACAGATTAGTAAATTTTTTTAAATTTTTATACTGAGCTCAGAAAGATAGAAAATTTTTGTAATGTTATTGATTTTATTTTTAAGCTCAGGTATTAAATCTTTTAAAAGCTATTGTGTTATGGTTTAAACAATCTGAAATTCAAATGCTTCATTTCGTCATTTTCATCTTTGTAATATATTACGAATAGATGAAGTGTTGCCTGACTAGTAGTCCAGTAATTTGTCTTAGTCTGATTGTAAAAATCTTTTTCCATAGTGGAAATAAACGAGTGCATTTTTAGTTTAACTAAATCTTGCACAAATTCCTCAAGAAAATCTTTAGTGGGTTTAATAATTGTCTCCATGTTACAGCGATCCACAGAAAACCACTTATTATATGTAACATTATCAATAAAAAAATCCTCAAACTTCTCCATTAAAATTTCTTTAAGAATTTCAGTTCCAGGACAAGTTTCACATTTACCGAGGTAACAATCTATGCTTGCTGGATTGCACATTATTTTTGCCAAACATGCATGGTAGTCTGGAAACATCGCTTTCTTAGTGTCATCAATGGTGAAATTATCAATTTGGAAACCACTCATCACCAATTTAATATTTTGATGGATGAGGCAAACACACACTGAATGTGTGCCACTTTTTCCGGCAAAGATGCGGTTTTTTGGTTTAAGTTCATAAAATTTGGTGAAGCCAATTTTTATTTCTGGGTACTCCTTTTTAAACAAAGCATTAACTTCTTTTAAGTTGGCCAAAAGCAATCTTTTTTGCGCATATTCTTTGCGGTCTTCTTTTTAAATTACTACACAGTCCTTTTTTCCTGGCATCATTCTGCTTATATTCTGGTTTGGGATTGGGCATAGAAAAAATGCTCTTTTCTTTTACCATTATTTTTACTGCCCATGCTATATATTCAGACACACCAAACTTTCTGAATTTGTACTCTGGTCCAACTAATTGGCAGAACTGACAACACCAGCATTTTCTCACTTCTTTTGGTGAATTCAGAAAATTTTACTTTTAGTTGCTTTATTATCTCACAATCATGTTCAGTGGCACTATTAGCAGGCGCGGGGTATCTTCTAATTTTACACGTCTTTCTTTATCCAAAATTTCTTCGATCACTCCCTTCACTTTTTCTGCTTTCTGATTAGTCTTTTCTTTTTGATGGGAGATTCTCCCAAGAGTGCCAGCGACTGATTACGAACTTCCAGCAACTCTTCTGATCCAGATTTAAAATTGGGTGAATCAAAGGTAGTTGATGGTCTGAAAACAATATTCACAAATATGTAGGTGCCTAAATCTAAATAAATATGTGGACCATTTTTTTACAGTAAATATTTTTTTTAAATTTTCTGCTATCGGGTATAGATCCCAAAAATCAAATTTTTAGAATTTTTTTCTGTTTGTCCGTTTGTTTGTTTATTTGTTTGTTTGTCTGTGCCAGCATCACGCAAAAACTACTGAACCGATTTTAATGGGATTTAAGTAATACATTCCTTCGATATCTGGGATGAACATAGGCTTTATTTCATCAAACAACAGTGATCTAAAAAAATGGGTAAAAATGTTTATACCATAAAAATGGCTTGTTTCCAATAACAATTACTTTTAACAAACTATGAAAATATACATAAATCAATTGTAAGTATGTACTTACCCTGCTTCAGGCGATTTATTTTTCTTTGAACTTTTCATGAATTTGATTTGGCACCCATCACAATGTTCATTGCTAGCTTAATGTCTATATGAGGGCACATATTTTCTGAAACATTCCACAATTTTCCAAAATATTTCCGCAATTTTAACGGATCACAACACCTGGTCGCAAATATTTTAGACCAGTCTTTTGGATTATCTTAAGACATTTTTAAACAGTATAAGATAGAAGTGCAACACTATCAACAGGAGATCAGGTTTAAATAAATGAAATTCCCATTCTGGCGTGTTCTTGCAAGAATTTCTTGCAGGAATTTTCCTGCATCAAACAGGCACAGGTTGGGAATAACTCATCAATGAAAAAGTAGACATGACAGGAATAAACAAGTTCACACAAATAAAAAACATGAGTTTTGGACTCATAAAAATACTAACACTAGGCTGAGGGGGGAGGATAAAAAAGAGGGGTATTTTTATTTTAGCTTTAATTTACACCACATTAATATTCAAAATATAACTTTTTCCTACAGCACTTTTTCCTACATATTATGTATGCCTGATAATACAAATTTCAAACAATTTTCTTCAGATTTTTTGTTGCTTTTATTTGGTTTTTTTTTTTTTTTGACCATGAACCCATAATTTCTCCATCTTGAAATTTGGCACATAGTTTGCCAAAGCATTGACAAAAAAAATATTTTTTTCGCAAAAAATTCAAAAATGACTTTTTTGATAAAAATCAAAAAATGTTTTTAAAAAAATTAAAAAAAAACAGATGAAAATATAATAGGTCATGTGACACATCGTTGGAAAGGTATTTGAATTACCTTTACAACGAGGGATGTCTTATCAATCAATCTACGATAAGTGGTCCTCAAAATATTCTAATTTTTGTGAAGCTGTGTTGGACCAAAATTTGTCAACTTTTCGATTTTTGAAAATTAGTAAAAAAAACTGCTGATGAGAAAAAAAAATATTTTGGATTTTTCATCCAAAATCATAGAGAATAAGTGTACCAAATTTTATCAAAATCGGTGAGATGGTCTGCCAAACCTCTGGTTGATTTGATATGAAATTACCCTATAATAGATTTTATTAACGATTTTAAAAAATACAAAGTTTGATAACAAATTATACATTACATTATGTCATACAAAAAGTCACCATAGCCTGAGGTTCATTTCATATGAAATCAACCAGGGGTTTGGCAGACACCTTCTCCGATTTTGATAATTTTTGGTAGGTACACTTATTTTATTCATAGAGCAGATAAAAAATTATATTTTCCAAAGTTTTCATCCAGTAGTTTTTTTGTTATTAATTTTTGAAGATTATAAAATAACCAAGTTTTGCTCTTACATAAGTTTAGAAAAATACTATGAGCGTAACATCATGCATTTTAAAATATTTTTTCTAAATTGAAAAAAATGTTTTATTTTTTTTCAAAAACACCATTTTTAATGTCTTCCTAAGATACTCATCAAATTTCACGATGGGGAAATGATGGTTTCCGTACTAAAAAAAAAAATAAAACAATGTTCAAACAATGGTAGCTTTTTGAAATAAAACATATAAGAGTCAAAGATAAATGCTATAATAACATTTTATAAGTATTTAAAATGCTTTTCTTAATTTGAAATAAATAAAAAAAGAATTAAATTATTTTTCTTTCCAAAATTTGGGTTGAATCTGACATTTCCTCCTTTGTCAATGTGTAGGTCTAACCTGTAGCGGTACTGGGTTGAACTTTGCTTAAAATCATTTTTCTTTCGATAATGAAAATACTTGATTTAGATTTAGGGTAATAAAAGGAGGGGGCTGGCCAGTTTGGATGCAAAAAACTAATTTTATTTGTCTCAAAAATTTGCTTTTTTTGTTGATGTCGATTGATACGATTTGTGTAGAATTGCCGCGAGTATTTTTTGTGTTCCTTGTAAAACATCAACATGCATGTTTTTGTGTCTGTTTTATAAAGTAGTTTACAGGAAAGAAATAAGTTTTTAAAAAACCAAGAGAAACCAAATAGCTCTAATAAAACTTTATTTATTTTTTGTACCTAAACCCATAATTTCTCCATCTTGAAATTTGCTCAGTATCTCACTAAAATATTGATAAAAAAATAAAAATTGTTTTTTTTTAATTTTAAAAAATTATTCAATTTTTTTTTCAAAATATTTACTTTTAAAATGTGTCATGTGATACATTTTATAATTTTCAAAAACTACTAGCAAAAAACTGCCGGGCCGAAAATATTCAAAATTTAGATTTTTCATCCACTTTATGAATAGAATAGGTGTACCAAAAATTATCAAAATCGAGAAAATAAAAGTCTAGAGTCACCATTCTATTGGTTGGTATCATATGAAATAACCCCTTATTTTAATAAAGTCGGCACTATTTTTGAGAGTTCCGCACGAAGTTTAAAAGGTTTCTGACGTTGTTGTCATCTAAATATGACATATTGTGCCCGGTGCCACCCATAAAGTTTACGTAAATTAAAGTTAATGCCGTCATTTATTAGGGACTTATCGGTGCATTATAGGCTGACTTTTATTAAAGTCAGCTTTATTAAGTCAACACTACTTTTGACAGTTCAGCACGACTACTACGGGTCGTTTCATATCAAATCAAGGAAATAATGGGTGGTTTTGGATTTTTACATCTCCTATTTTGATGATTTTTGGTATAGAAAAAGTAAAAAATCCAAAATTTTAGATTTTTTGCACCACTAGTTTTTTTTTATTAATTTTTGAAAATCAAAAAGACTGTCAATTTTGCTCAAACATGAACTGAAAAAAATGGAGATATCTCGCGAACTACTTACACTATCAGAATGATATACAGAGCGCTTCAGGTTACTGCAAACATAGGCCGGAAGAAGTCCAATTTGCCAGTGTACGTACATGCAGGGACAGCGCACACCTATCAGTGGAGCAACCAACACTCAGGCTTGCTACCACCACAGAGCACCGATGGTAAATGATCCGTGCTATCACCATTCACGACTTGCGTTTAGTATTTAGTACGCCTCTAACCACGGTGCTATGTGGAGCGTAGTCAATGAAACCGGAATTTGGTCAATAAATACGCAAATTTTGATAACGTAATTTTCTTGTTTTTTTTGTCACTGATAAATTAGAGCGTTTTATTGTCAACTGCTCAGATTTATCACTGACAACGTGTTACAATGAAAATAATAAGGAGAAACAAAATAAAATCAAGTTCTCAAAATAAAATAATACATTCTAAAAACCAAAAAGATTCTCCCAGTCAAAAACAAAATTAGAGCAAATTAGACAATATCCGAGCCTATTATAAAAACCTCTTCTAACGTTTCCAAGCATGTTAGGGGTGATAGTTTGAAAAGCTTCTTCAATTTTAATCCGAAGTTCTTCCAAATTATTAGCCCTTTCATGGCCGTAAACTTTATTTTCAACGTAACTCCACAGATAGAAGTCATTAGGAGCAAGATCGGGTGATCGAGCTGGCCATAAAATAGTTCCCCGTGTACTTATAACCCGATTAGGAAATACATTATCAAGATATTCCCTAACAAGGCCAACATCTTGTTGAAACCATGTTTCACCAAATCTTACACCTAACAACTGCCTAGCAGTTGGAATAATATGCTGCTGCAGTAGATCCAAGTATCTAGGACCATTCAAATTGCCGTCAATAAAAAATGGCCCAATTACGTGTTCCTCTACAATAACCCCCCCCCCCCCCCACCCAAACATTTAGTTTTTGGGGATACTGTGTTCTTAGGTCAAAATACAAATTCAAATTTTCCCTCGACCAATATCGAACGTGTGTTGGGTTATGACGATTCAATAATGGAAAAGTGTGTTTCATCACGATTAGCCCTTTCCATCATTGTTTCGCAAAATTCCATACGACGATAGTTGTTCTCCGGAAAAATTTGATGCGTTTTTGTCGCTTTGTAAGAATGATAGCCATTCTTTTTGAGAACACGTAAGACAGTGGCTGAAGACGTATCAACTGCTTCGACAATTTGATGGCTAGTTAACTTTCGATTTTCCTCCACTGCAGCGAAAATCATCACATCTTGTACTTCCTAGTTGTCATTCAAAACAGTGGGTTTTTTATGGTTTCTTGGCGCTACACAACCAAACTTTTCAAAATTTTGCACAAACCTAAAAAAAGTTCTTGAATAAGTCTCAAATTCGTAGACATCCATTTTTAGTTTTAAAAATGTATTAAATAAAACAAAATAAATTTGCAAAAGATAACACTGCAGCAGCGTGCTTCGAATCCACCTCGGTCGTACGGCACGGAGAGTAAATTGGACTTGATTCCCCCTATGTTCGCAGTAGCGTGAAGGTCATTGTAGAGCTCATTTTAAAGGTATTTTAAATACCTTTCCAATGATGTATCACGTGATGTACCTTTTTTCAAAAAACATTTTGAAAATTAAAAAAAAAAATTTAAAAACACCATTTTTAATGTTTTATTAGATTTTTTGTTGGATTTATTTCTAAACTATTTAGTAAATTTCAAGATCGAGAATTCATGGGTTCATAGTGAAAAAATTTTCAAAAAATAGGTCATGTGATACTTCAATAAAATGGTCTTTAAAAGACCTTTAAAACAAGATACTACTCATTTTTTTACTACATATAGTCTTTCCCTACATACACACACTATTTGTTTATACAGGGACCTATGAAAATAGGAATATCTTGAGAAGTATATATAGTACAAAAGTGAGTAATAGCTTGTTTTAAAGGTCTTTCAAAGAACATTTTAATGAAGTATCAGCTGACCTATTTTTTTTTTTAATTTTGAATTTTCTTTTGCACTATGCACTTCATCTTGAAATTTTCTAAATAGTTTAGAAATGTATCCAACTTTTAAAAATTAGAAAAGGCGATTTTGAAAAATTTTAAAAAAGATTTTTTCAAATGTTTTTTGAAAAAAGGTACATCGCGTGATACATCATTCGAAAGGTATTTAAAATACCTTTAAAATGAGAAATGATATGTCATTGTGATAGTGTAGGCAAGTAGTTCGCGAGATATCATCATGGGCAAAATGAGCACTTTGTTTGATTTTCAAAAAAATTAATTAAAAAAAACTATTGATCAGATAATTTTTAAATATGGGATTAATCATTATCTTAATGGGTAGAACACCTGTACCAAATCATCAAAATCGAAGGTGGTGAGGTTTCGACCCCTGGTTGATTTGAAATGAAATAACCCCTAAATATTTTAGGCACTTTTCCCATCTGTTATGAGACGGCGCTCTTCATGTTTGCCGGGGCTACCCAAAACCTACGTGCGGGCAGAGCTTTCTTGTGCGCGATGCTATCAAAATAATGTGGACTTTCATAATGTTTATGCCGACCTTTAATAAGGGAGGGCGTTAACTTTAATTTTGTCAACTTTATGAGTGGTACAATATGAGCACGTTTAGATGCTATGTTTAGATAAGGACAATGTCAGAAACTCTTTAAACTTCGTGCGGAATTGTCAAAAATAGTGCCGACTTTATTAAAGTTAGGCTATGCCGACTTTATGTACCGATAAGTCCCTATAGTAATATGTTTTGTGTAGAGTGTCTGAGGCGACTAACCTCAACCACAGTTTGGCAGGCTGGGTAGTTAAAAATACACCGAAATTATAATGAGTATATTTAGGAGAACAAATTTCAAAAGTGCGAACAATAGAGTAATTTTACTCTATTTTTTACCGTGAAATAAACTAACTCTGTGTTTCGGACTTCCATTGTCTATATTTTTATTTATACACGACGTTTCGATCAGTACAATCTCTGATCGAAACGTCGTGTATAAATAAAAATATAGACAATGAAAGTCCGAAACACAGAGTTAATTTAAAATACATCATTGTCTCAAACTTTGAAACAAACGTGAAGTAAACATTGTGATAAAAGCAGCGTCCACACTCGTTACATATTTAATACAAGTTTTTTACCTAGTACATAAAAGTAACAAATTTTAGAAAAAAGTAAATAAAAGTACATAAAATCGGACTCTTTTGACTGACCTATTTAATTATTAAAACCTGGGCTCATGGCTCATTCTTTATCGGCTTATTAACTCGGCATTATAATTCAAATTCATTTTTGTTAACGATTTCAGTAATTTATACTCAGATTCTTTTTTGAAACCATGTAAAAAAGAGAAAACTAG
The DNA here is from genome assembly GCA_963921995.1 of Oxystoma pomonae. Lineage (NCBI taxonomy): Eukaryota > Metazoa > Arthropoda > Insecta > Coleoptera > Brentidae > Oxystoma > Oxystoma pomonae. Next base: position 49,846,720 of record OY998168.1, read on the forward strand.
GTGCCAGGTTGGTTGAAAACTCGAACCGAATAGATCGACGCCTGGCATATGAGGTATAATCTACAGGCAGCTTTTCGCGGTTACTTTCTTTCCTAAATTTAGGAGAAAAAATTTCAAAAGTGCGAAAAATAGAGTAATTTTACTCTATTTTTTACCGTGAAATAAACTAACTCTGTGTTTCGGACTTCCATTGTCTATATTTTTATTTATACACGACGTTTCGATCAGAGATTGTACTGATCGAAACGTCGTGTATAAATAAAAATATAGACAATGGAAGTCCGAAACACAGAGTTAATTTAAAATACATCATTGTCTCAAACTTTGAAACAAACGTGAAGTAAACATTGTGATAAAAGCAGCGTCCACACTCGTTACATATTTAATACAAGTTTTTTACCTAGTACATAAAAGCAACAAATTTTAGAAAAAAGTAAATAAAAATACATAAAATCGGACTCTTTTGACTGACCTATTTAATTATTAAAACCTGGGCTCAAGGCTCATTCTTTACCGGCTTATTAACTCGGCATTATAATTCAAATTCATTTTTGTTAACGATTTCAGTAATTTATACTCAGATTCTTTTTTGAACCCATGTAAAAAAGAGAAAACTAGGTGCCAGGTTGTTTGAAAACTCGAACCGAATAGATCGACGCCTGGCATATGAGGCATAATCTACACGCAGCTTTTCGCGATTACTTTCTTTCCTAAAGAGCACGCATTAAAAAGAGAAAGACCACAAGCTGAGAGTTCGGACAAGCTTTAGGTGCGCGAATGATGCTTCTCGCACGTGTTAGGAACGACATTGTTTCTACTAGCGTAAAATTGTTATTTAAACTTTATTTAAAAAAAAATGCGTGCGGGAAAAAAATTCCCACACTAAGTGCGGGAATGTCGGGTTAAATTCATTCCCGCACTTGGTTGGGGAAATTGACACTTTGCGAACTAAAATGCGTGCGAGAAGTTGGTACTTCTCGCACGGAAGTAGAAAGAAGTCATTTTTACTTTACATATAAAAAACTATTGGTACATAAATGTACATATTTTCGAGCTCACTATTACGACGCTGTAAAAGTGTTTTTTCTATTTTTCTTTTTATTATACCCCGAATAATTGTAGCAAAAGTGCCAGTTGTATTCAATGGTGTATAATATATTTTTAAGGCCAGGGCTGAATTGTCTTTTTGTGGGAAACTGCAAGAAGCGATAGACCAAAATTTGCTGACAAATCTGGCAGAGGTGGCAGATTCGTGATTTACCCCAAAATAAAATAGGGGATGCACTTCAAACTTTTTTACTCCTAATCTGATTAAAAGTATTTCACCGAGTTCCTCGCTTTTTTTTCAATGGCTTGACCTTATTAAATAAAATTAGGTTAGGTTCTAGGACCTTGCTAGAGGGAATATCAATGTTAAGGGTGAATTTGAATAAAAAATACGCTTCTTCCATTTACTTAAACTAAAAACTGTTTTTTTGTATTTCACGGATTTTGCATAATTTTAAGTTTTTTACATAATTTTACGTATCCTAAAAATGTTTAATTCACGGTAAATATTATCGATTATTTTAAAAAACTAAATAAAAACAAGATATATATATTTGTTTGAAAAGCCACACAAATGGTCTGTGGGGGATACCAGAAACCTCCGCTGTGCCAAATTTTGTTAATTTTTGATGTGCGGTTTATCTGTTTAAGTTAATGAACTGTTTTTAGGATTCAAATTCACTCTTAAGTTGGTTCCTCTACTACAGTGACAATATGTTTTTTTTTTTAAATTTTGGGGACGAATGAAATACTCACATGTGTTTTTCGTACACGTTGAGGAGTCGAATAAAACAAATTATTTCTTATTTGCCTTTAATGTGTGGGAAAATATGTTTTTTACCCCTTAATAATTTTAAAAATAGGGAAATTTTGGAACGCTTCAAATTTTGACAACTTTGACAGCCGCTGTGGTAGTGTTTAACAACCACTACCACTACCACGTATCGATTTCAGTAGAGTTTTTAGAACACATTAAAAATTGTCACTTCTAAAAAAATTTAGAGATGAGGAAAACCAAAAAAATTGGGCTTAATTTTACAAAATAGGTGTTTTATATGTTGGAACCTGGTAATATTTTATTATTTTTATTATTAATTGCGCCAAAAAAAACCACAACGAAATGGATTCGTAGCTTACGGCAGTGGTAGTGGTTAATTACCACTACGGAATGACGTTTAGCTATTATATCCCTATATCCTATATCCCTAATATTTACACAAACTGTTGCCTTTTTGTGAAAAATCTAAAGTGTTTTGGAAAATATGAGCATGCACCTTTGACTACATGTAATTTAGAACCTCTTTTTTTAATTTTTTTTGGGAATACCTTTAAATCTTAAATGTAGGGACTGCCGCGATTTCAACCGAATTCCCACGACTTTACAGCTATCGCGGAGATTGCTGGACTAGTGTGGGACTGCCTTACTGTTTGCGAGACTAAAGTTCAAAATGATCAAAACTTTGAAAACCGAAAATTTTTAAAATGGCTACGATACCTACGATATTCAAGAATCAGCTCCCTGGGGGCTGGTTCTTGAATTTCGTAGGAAAGGTCGCACGAAAACGTTCACATTTTTCGTTTTGACCAATAAGAAGGCTCAGAAGCTGCCGAGCTTGCATGGTCCGGGAGCAGGTGTACGAAAGTGTAGGAAAGTTCCTTAAATACACGGCAATCGGGTGAGGTTTGGTCGTGGTTTCGGATAACTCATGGTCGCTTCAAAGCCCATTATTGGTCGATATCAGGGAGAGGACCGTTCCCATGCAATCTTTCCTACGATATTCAAGAATCAGCCCCCGGGTGAGGTTCGGTCGTGGTCGGATAGGTTTTGGATAACTCGTGATCGTGTCAAAGCCTATTATTGGTCGATATCAGGAAGAGAACCGTTTCCGTTCGATCTTCCAGACAGACCCGCAGCCCCTACGTCTTTCCCGCAGTCAATGAAAGCAGTCTCGGCAATTTAATAGTCACAGATGCAGTTCCACGAACAGATTTTTTTTGTAAACCATGCTTTCTATTTAATTTTGTTTAAAAACTTAAGTGGTAACCTTATTCTTTTAAGGTCCGGGACATTCATTCACACGAACGCTTTTTTGCCCTTTTTATAATACAGTGTGAACGTAAAAAGTCCCCTTCCCCTGCTAACTCTTGATGGGATTGAAGTATCAACTTCAAATAAAAACCATGTTTAATGATAAAACTTGCTACTTTTGACGTATTTTTTATGAGGGCCATATTGTCGTAAGACTACAAGGTCACTAACTATTTTAAAATTTTAAATAGAAAGAGAGGTCCAGTGATACTTTGTTTAAAATGTATTTTAATTCCCTAATCAAAATATTAATTTTAAAAAATGTTTTTGCTCTTACAGAGTTATGAGTAGTTTCAACTGTAGTTTGCGCACCTCCTCTTTTAAACGAATGGAGATATCGGTATTAAATAAAACCATGTTTAATGGTAAAGCCATGATGACCGTTAAAATAATTTTCTTAAATACCTGTTAAATTATTTTTAGATGTGCTAGTCCTACTTTAGTAGGACACGTTTTTTGGTAAATTTAAAGACTAAAGAACTTTGATTGAAAGAATTTAATACCACCTTATGTTTTACCTTTGAAAAAGTACAATTTTTGCTGTGTTTTGGGTAAAAATGGCAAAATAAAAATCATATGCACGACACTACTCAAGATGACAGACAGATGACCTAACAGAAATTTTTCGTAAACAATTGCCTTAAATTATTTTCATCTTTCTCTAAAATACTTTTTTATAGCCTGCTGTCTCGTCAACAACCTTAAATATTTTTGCACGTCATTAAAATATCTCCATCTACCTCTAAAATTCTGCCCTCTCTCTAAATATTTTTCATTTTAACAGAGAAAAAATGTTTTTGGTAGTACTTTTTTTGAACTCCTAAAAAACAGTGAAAACTTGAAAAATGTTAGTGTTTTATTCTAGAAATCGAAATTTTGGAAAGAAAGCTTTAAAATGTGAGCAATATCATGGCATAAAAATGTAAAAAACGTTGTAAAAATTGCTTCATCAAAAACGTTACCCCTCAAATTATGCTAAAATATTTTAAGCCTTCAATTACCATCATGGCTTGACCATAACGATAACACCTTCTACTTTTTGACGTAATTTTATAAACGTCATATTGACTTAGAGCTATAAATTCACTAACTAATTTAAAATTATAAATAGAAAAAGAGGTTGAGTGACAACTCAACGATCATAGTTTACGCAACTCTTTTTACTTTAGAAGGTCTTGAAAATGCTCCCCATTAACTTTTCAACAAGGTATTACTCAACAATATCAGTTGTTAGTGACTTTATAGTCAAAAAGTGGTGAAATTTATTATCAACATGTTTTTATTTGAAGTCGACAACTGAATTCAATAAAAAGTAAGGGAAGGTGCGTGAAGTCGAAAATATTCATAACTCTGTAGGGGTCAAACCGATCTAAAAAAAAATATTTTAAATAGGGAATTAAAATACCTTTGAAACAATGTAGTACTGGACCCTTCCTTATATTTAAAATTTTAAAGTAGTTAGTGACCTTAAAGTCTTAATTCAGCAAGACTTTATGTTAGCAACATTTATCAAAAATTATCAAGGGTCTACTTATTATGGATGCCAAGTGCCATTGCTTAATTATTATTTTTTTTTCTCGTTTTTTTCTTAATTAAACTCCACATCTTCCAGACTAATATACGATTTTCGTACAAACTTTTGACTAGTATGATTATAGAAGAACCTCTCTAGCTTAGGTAGCTCCACCCCATTTTTTTTGTATATGTAATAGCAGCCCTAAAAGGGAATAAATCGTGCTACAAAAAAAATATAGCCTTATCAAAATCTCACATTTTGAATTAGTGGATTTTTCAAATTTAAACATTGCTGAGGACGCTACTGGAAAAAAAATAAAAGAAAATGTGACAGGAGTAAAAGGCATATTTAAACAACAAGTATACATAACAATAAAAATGGCAATACACCTATAAGCAAAAAAAAAGTCCCTGATGCTGCAGATTTAAAAGAAAAAAAATATTTCGGTACCCTTTGTGCTAAAAAGGCTACGGTTAGCGAAATCTGTGCCAGGAAATATTTTAAAAAGCAGCAAAAGAAAGGTAAGATAATAGGTCAACTTTTAAAGTTAATAAATATAATTTCAGAATTCAAACCTAAAAACCAAAACAAAGGAAAGTAACTTCTAAAGATGTTGAAAAACATTTTTCCAAAACTAACCGCTACTGCTTTCGTAACACTGACTTTTAAACAAAAACTAATATCTTTTTAAATAAACCAATGATTGGGCTTTCTGGAAATAAAAACCGTTCTTAAGTGGGTTTCTTCGTTTTTGAGATATTCATAAAAAACTTAGGCAATGCTAAGGGACGTAGGCCGAAATTATTTGACTTTTAATTGTAATATAGTCATGCTGTATTTCGGACTTCCATTGTCTATATTTTATTTATACACGATGTTTCGATCAGTACAATCTGATCGTCTTCAGGTGCAAACTACAATCTATTCCTAAGGCTACGCACTTATATACGATGCTACGTACTTATAAACTATGGGAAATCACTCAACCGAGAAGTTTAACAAATTGGCTCCGCCCAAGGAGGGGCTTCCAAATATTTGGAATTTCAACACTTGACACACACCCTGATTCTGCCCAATAAATGCAGCTTCAAGGAATTTTCGTTTCTTCCAGTGTGACTCCTTGTGCAAAATCTTTGCTTCTGTCCACTTCATTCGGTGTTGTTTTGACCATGCGTGTTCGGCGATTCCTGATTTCGTTGTTTCATCTTTTGGCTATTCGTCTGATGTTCCTTAAGCCTAACAGATAGCGGTCTTTTTGTTTCACCTATCTATGATTCACCACACTCACAAGGAACTTGGTAAATGTATTCCTTATTTTGTTTGTTCTCCGGTTTTTGTTTTACTAAGAAGGCTTCGAATTGTATTATGAGATTGAAAAGCCGTTTTTATATTAAAGTTGTTCGCTACTCTTCGAATTTTCTCTGATACTCCTTTAATGTATGGAATTGTAAGGAATGCATTTGGCTTGTTTTGGTCTTGTCTCTGTCCTGTTTGTTGAAATTTAGAAATAGTATCTTTATAAGTTTACGGCTGTAACCATTCTGCTGCAGATCCTTCTTAATGTTTCTTACTTCGATTTCCAAGTCATGAGAATTGTTACAAATTTGAACGGCTCTGTCATTCTAGCAGAATGATTTGAACCTTGATTTAAATATTGTCCTGTGTGAGTGGGTTTACGATAGACTGTTGCCCTGATGTCGCTTTTTACTCGTTTGGCAAGTACATCAAGAAAAGGAATTTGGCAATTTTGCTCCAACTCCATTGTGAATTTAATGGTGGGTCTTATGTTATTTAGGTGGTGAAGAAATTCTGAAAGTTGTTGATCATTTCCGGTCCAGACAATAAAAGTATCATTAGCCAGATCGTAGGTTTATATGTTGCGGTATCCACCGCGTATGATTATTAAATATTGGCCACCACTGGCGAAAGCGATGAACCCATTCGCAGACCGTCATCCTGAGCATAAAGCCTTTTATCTGAAAATAAGAGTTATGCAGACAACACTCCAACAACTCCATCACTACCTCCAGTGGCAGGCTGGTACGTTCATAAAGGGATTCGTCATCAGCCAGTCTCTATCTAATAATATCTAGCGATTCCTTTATCGGGACATTGGTGTATAGACTTTCGACATCAAAACTGACAAATTAATCCTTGGGTCCTAAAACAAAAGTTTGTCATGGTGTCATGTCATAAAAGTTTCAACCATCTTACACATTTTTTTTTAATTTTAAAGATATAAACGTACTAGTAAGGCAAAAAGTAAGTTCACTGAATTCCTTGACCCCACGTGACTATTGCCAAGACTGCTGTCAATGATTGCAGGAATGCCATAGGGACTGCGAGGGATTTTCAGGACTGCCATCCAAAATGTACGCGTTTACGAGTAGTTGATGACCCTTCGTATTAGTCCTTTTTGCGCAGCAACCTTATTAACTGCAGTCCCTTACTTAACATTAATAAGTTTTTATTGTTTAATAGATTAAGTTCTTTTTGAGCCGCAACTAAAGTATTCTACGCCTTCCCCCAGTGAAGTTGCCTCTCCCAACTTAATATTTTTAAAAACCTAATAGTGTATCGGCAAAGTAGGATTTTCTTTTAAGTAGCAAAAAAATGTGCATTATTAGCCCAAGAGCATAAGTCAATTTAGAGGAAGTTTTCCCGATAAAGCTGGATTTAAAAAGGTTCTTCGGGGTGACGCGTGATGCAACTCTAGTCTGTTCATAAAGAAGAGATAGTAATAAAAATGCAAATTTGGATAAATTTTGTTCTAAGTGATCAATCACTTTTTCTTCTCTTTTAAAAATTTTCTACTGTACCTCAGGTAAAAATCCTTTATTTTTATATACCTCAGCCTGTTCGACCGGAGAATACAATAGAACCCAAAACCGAGAACAATAGAACGCAAGCGATAATTGGGGGAAACTTACATATTAAGTACCGTGGTACAAAGGTATTAGAGAAGAAAATAGTAAATATGTGAAAATTTCTATGAAATTTAATAAAACAAATTAGTTTATTAGAAAAAATTTCTAAATTAACTAATAATTTTAGGAATAAAAATAATATTATCATATATATACAAAAACGGATTGGAGTTTTAACTATAATTAATAAGGACACCTAAAACCAGTCAAAAATAAAATAGGAATAAATTACTCAGATTCAGAAGAATAGTAAATGCTCTCATCATCACTCTAATTTTCTCCCAAAGAAATTATTAACGGTTCCACAGTTTCTTCGATTGTACTCGGATTAAAAGCCATATTTTTTAACTTTCTAGATACATAAACTGCCCACACTTTAAAAGTTAAAACTATAAAAAAAAGTAAAGCATTTAATTTGTTTTTTTTCTTGGCAAAACACCTACGCCAATGGTACGCTCGAGAAAATGGGTTTTAAATCGTTTTATTACTCCCTCTTCTTTATGAATGGACTTTAGGGTATTATTTCAAAAATCATAACTTTTCTTGTTTATAAACCCATTTTATTCAAACAAAATGTATTTATACTACAATGAGAATCGTCAATACCCGAAAATGTGGTAAAGGGCAACTGCTGTGTTCCAATTGCAAGGAAAAAAATATTTTTTATCAGTCTGTTTACTTTTTTTTTGGCTTAATAATGTATTTTACCTACTCGCGCACTTATTTGGTTGCGGAAATTTTACCTAATTTTCAACGTCAGGGCACTTTATCGCATTAGTGCGGTAAATTGACTACGTTCATTTCAAAGAATATACACATATTTAGATTTCTGGGAATTTTGGATGCCTACTTTACCGCCCTTGCCAGCAGCACTTGTTATGTTAGTAACCATTACGCGATCGTAATAATTTATTTTACCTATTTGGGCGCGGAACAGTGTTTTCAACATCAGTGCGATAAAGTATCACTTTTCGCAGTTGGTAGGTAAATAACTATTACCTACTTGCGTGCGGTAAAGTGCACTTTACCGCACTCATTTGCATGCGGAAAATAGCACTTTACCGCACGCAAGTAGGTAATAGTTATTTACCTACCAACTGCGAAAAGTGATACTTTATCGCACTGATGTTGAAAACACTGTTCCGCGCCCAATTAGGTAAACTAAATTATTACGATCGCGTAATGGTTACTAACATAACAAGTGCTGCTGGCAAGGGCGGTAAAGTAGGCATCCAAAATTCCCAGAAAAGGAAATCTAAATATGTGTATATTCTTTGAAATGAACGTAGTCAATTTACCGCACTAATGCGATAAAGTGCCCTGACGTTGAAAATTAGGTAAACTTTTCCGCAACCAAATAAGTGCGCGAGTAGGTAAAATACATTATTAAGCCAAAAAAAAAGTAAACAGACTGATAAAAAATATTTTTTTCCTTGCAATTGGAACACAGCAGTTGCCCTTTACCACATTTTCCGGTATTGACGATTCTCATTGTAGTATAAATACATTTTGTTTGAATAAAATGGGTTTATAAACAAGAAAAGTTATGATTTTTGAAATAATACCCTAAAGTCCATTCATAAAGAAGAGGGAGTAATAAAACGATTTAAAACCCATTTTCTCGAGCGTACCATTGGCGTAGGTGTTTTGCCAACAAAAAAACAAATTAAATGCTTTACTTTTTTTATAGTTTTAACTTTTAAAGTGTGGGCAGTTTATGTATCTAGAAAGTTAAAAAATATGGCTTCTACTCCGAGTACAATCGAAGAAACTGGAACCGTTAATAATTTCTTTGGAAGAAAATTAGAGTGATGATGAGAGCATTTACTGTTCTTCTGAATATGAGTAATTTATTCCTATTTTATTTTTGACTGGTTTTAGGTGTCCTTATTAATTATAGTTAAAACGCCAATCCGTTTTTGTATATATATGATAATATTATTTTTATTCCTAAAATGTATTTTTATTAGTTGATTTATAAATTTTTTCTAATAAAGTAATTTGTTTTATTAAATTTCATAGAAATTTTCACATATTTACTATTTTCTTCACTAATACCTTTGTACCACGGTACTTAAAATGTAAGTTTCCCCCAATTATCGGTTGCCTTCTATTGTTCTCGGTTTTGTGTTCTATTGTATTCTCCGGTCGAACAGGCTGAGGTATATAAAAATAAAGGATTTTTACCTGAAGTACATTAGAAAATTTTTAAAAGAGAAGAAAAAGTGATTGATCACTTAGAACAAAATTTATCCAAATTTGCATTTTTATTACTATCTCTTCTTTATGAACAGACTAGAGTTGCATCACGCGTCACCCCGAAGAACCTTTTTAAATCCAGCTTTATCGGGAAAACTTCCTCTAAATTGACTTGGGCTCTTGGGCTAATAATGCACATTTTTTTGCTACTTAAAAGAAAATCCTACTTTGCCGATACACTATTAGGTTTTTAAAAATATTAAGTTGGGAGGGTCAACTTCACTGGGGGAAGGCGTAGAATGCTTTAGTTGCGGCTCAAAAAGAACTTAATCTATTAAACAATAAAAAATTATTAATGTTAAGTAAGGGACTGCAGTTAATAAAGTTGCTGCGCAAAAAGGACTAATACGAAGGGTCATCAACTACTCGTAAACGCGTACATTTTGGATGGCAGTCCTGGAAATCGCTCGCAGTCCCTATGGCATTCCTGCAATCATTGACAGCAGTCTTGGCAATAGTCACGTGGGGTCAAGGAATTCAGTGAACTTACTTTTTGCCTTACTAGTACGTTTATATCTTTAAAATTAAAAAAAAATGTGTAAGATGATTGAAACTTTTATGACATGACACCATGACAAATCTTTTGTTTTAGGACTCAAGGATAAATTTGTCAGTTTTGATGTCGAAAGTCTATACACCAATGTCCCGATAAAGGAATCGCTAGATATTATTAGACAGAGACTGGCTGATGACGAATCCCTTTATGAACGTACCAGCCTGCCACTGGAGGTAGTGGTGGAGTTGTTGGAGTGTTGTCTGCATAACTCTTATTTTCAGATGAAAGGTTTTATGCTCAGGATGACGGTCTGCCAATGGGTTCATCGCTTTCGCCAGTGGTGGCCAATATTTAATAATCATACGCGGTGGATACCGCAACATATAAACCTACGATCTGGCTAATGATACTTTTATTGTCTGGACCGGAAATGATCAACAACTTTCAGAATTTCTTCACCACCTAAATAACATAAGACCCACCATTAAATTCACAATGGAGTTGGAGCAAAATTGCCAAATTCCTTTTCTTGATGTACTTGCCAAACGAGTAAAAAGCAACATCAGAGCAACAGTCTATCGTAAACCCACTCACACAGGACAATATTTAAATCAAGGTTCAAATCATTCTGCTACAACCAAACGAGGCATAATAAGAACTTTTTATAACAGAGCCGTTCAAATTTGTAACAATTCTCATGACTTGGAAATCGAAGTAAGAAACATTAAGAAGGATCTGCAGCAGAATGGTTACAGCCGTAAACTTATAAAGATACTATTTCTAAATTTCAACAAACAGGACAGAGACAAGACCAAAACGAGCCAAATGCATTCCTTACAATTCCATACATTAAAGGAGTATCAGTGAAAATTCGAAGAGTAGCGAACAACTTTAATATAAAAACGGCTTTTCAATCTCATAATACAATTCGAAGCCTTCTTAGTAAAACAAAAACCGGAGAACAAACAAAATAAGGAATACATTTACCAAGTTCCTTGTGAGTGTGGTGAATCATAGATAGGTGAAACAAAAAGACCGCTATCTGTTAGGCTTAAGGAACATCAGACGAATAGCCAAAAGATGAAACACTCAGTGCGGTAAAGTTAACGTTATGGCACTTTACCGCACTCCGTGCGGTAAAGTGACTACGTTTATTCCAGAAAATTAAAATACAGACATTTATATTTCTTTTTTGGGAATTTTTAAGGCATGTAGGAAAATCGTGTACCTAACACATACGTAAAGTGTCTTTACCGCCGTTGCCGGCTTGACCGAATTCGCTTCACTTCGTTTGGTGAACGGCCGTCGCGTGCGGTAAAGTATCACTCTCCGCACTTGTTAGGTAAATAACTATTACCTACTCGCGTGCGGTAAAGACTACTTTACCGCACTTATTTGTGTGCGGAAAAGTGTACCTACTTTTAAACGTCAGGACACTTTATCGCATTAGTGCGGTAAAATAACTACATTTATTTCAAAGAATATACATATATTTATATTTACTTTTCCGGGAATTTTTGAGCCTTACTTTACCGCCCTTGCCAGCTTGCCCGAACTCGCTTTGCTTCGTTCGGTCATCTGCCGTCGCGTGCGATAAAGTATTACTTTGCGCATTTCTTATGTTAATAACCATTGCGCTATCGTACTAATATATTTTACCTATTTATGTGCGGAAAAATGTACCTACTTTTCAACATTATGGCACTGACTACGGTAATTTAAAAAAATAAAAATGCAGATAATTATACTTGTTTTTTCTGAATTTTTGAGGCTTATAGACAAAATCATTTTAAATGTCTTCACCGACCTTGTCGACTTGACCAAACTCGCCTCGCTTTTTTCGGCCAACCGTCGTCGCGTGCCGTAAACTATCACTTTTCGCACTTAGTAGGTAAATAACTATTACCGCACTAGTGCGGCTGCCGTCTTTTGCAGTAAAGTATCACTTTCCGCACTTGTTAGATAAATAGCTAACAACTATTACCGGTTCCTGGGAACTCTACGTAATACATACTTGAAGCAAAAAAAAAAACAAATTTCTAAAAAATAAACAGATTTTTTTTCCTAAAAATGCGGTTGGTGCAGCAGTTGCGTTTACGGTACCCCTGTATTTTAGACGTTTGAACGTTAAAAGTCCAAAAACTTTTTTTCGATTTTTTCGAAAATTCTTTAGATAATGCAAATTCCAGTTAGGCCTTGAAAACTCCAAAATCTCGGTAAACATCAAGATGTTATTCATTACGTTTTTTTAATGTGTGTAGGTATTTAACATGTGTTTATTTGACCTATATAAATAATAAGGGAAAGAGGAGAGATAAGAGATATGTTGTTAATTAAAAAAAAAGCAATTTCTGTCGAAACGCGCCTACATACCTAGTGTCGCGATTAAAGCAGTCATTTCCACTGGCTTCGCTTTTAGCGAGGCTTTAAGTTAATATTTACAAGGACTACCTATACAGTGCAACACATCAATTTTTTACAGCTTTATAATAAACGTTAAAAAAAGTTTGTAAAAATTGCCCCTATATATATATGTATATATATATATATATATATATATATATATATATATATATTTATATTTATTTTATTGCCTGGTCTACTTTAGCTAATCTAAAAAACCTATATTAAAAAGCTATGTGGCTATGCTTTATGTTGTTTTATTTAAAATCGTACTTTATTCACAAAGTTGCAAGGTGTCAAAATATCTGTTTTACCCCAGCCGATACCTCCGACATGCAGGCCAGTCAACACCTTCCGTTTGAGTACCCTTTTACACGTATTCCGCCGCCATTTTTGACATTGTTGACAGTTATTACATTAGTTATTTGTCAAAATGGCCGCCACATACGTTCAAAGCTCACTAAAACGCGAGTAGATGGAAGGCCTATTAAATATCGGAGGCATCGCCCCAGTATCCTCCATTTTGGGGAATATCGTCGATCTGCCACTCTAGACGAATGTACCCATCCCAAACCGTATTCCACATATTTTTCCGTAAATTTTGGTGTTATGCTCGTTGCTACTTCATGAATTTTTCCACGGACCCTCATTTTTTACGAACTGCGGCCTACCTACTGGTATTTTTTCCCAATACGTCTTAATTTTCTCACATCTTGCCTTTTTTTTAGATAGAAGCATCCTCATGTCTTGGTAATCTAGATACAGCTTTAAACGAGTTGGGAATGCTGGCAACTTCTACAAATTCAAGACGTGAATACTTGAATGAAGTCAAACTAAACATGGTCACTATTGACACAAAGTTTGTCAGTAATGTATCAATAAAGAGCTATAAAAGTGCAGTTAATTGTAGGACAAGGGCTGGTAGTTTTACCAAGCGCTTTAAACCATATAAATTGCCAAAAGCTCGCCATAGAACAAAATCAGAAAATAATGACACAGATATGGCCACAAATTTAGCTCAAGTGATTGTTGAAGAGTGTATAAACCAGTCGTTAGTAGATATTAATCAGCTAAAAAAAGCCAAGTCCTTAGAGAGTATTATAGCTGCATGTAGTGAAAACGAAAAATGCTTAATAGACTTTAAAAATATAAATTTTCAAAGCCATTTTGAAGTTGAGAGAGTGTCAGACAGTATTCAAAACTTAAAAGTGGGTGAATAAAAAAGTGCGTTTCCTTGTGTTTTAAAATTTTATTTTCCTTAAAAAAATACGTTTTAAAAAATTCGATATACCTTTATACCTTACTTATCTACCTACTTATTATTATAGTTAAAACTTCTAAATCGTGAAAAAGAGGGATTTTAACCCGGAAGAGGCCCGAGAATTTATTTAAAAATCCAGCGTTTTTTTTATAATAGTACGTATCTCAAAAAGAACGCCTAAAACTTACTAAAATTTTCATTTATTTTTATAATCTTTACATGGCAATAACTCTTTAACACTGTATTACAATAGAGCTCTCAGTGAAGTCACTTTTGTCGAGGTTGGGTTTTAGTTTTACTTAGCTTTACCCGCATCGCAGTGTACCTCTCACCATGGAGGTTGAGTTTTAACTCCAGATGAATATTTATATATCTATTCTTCCACCCAGTGCCTCGACAGGTATTGAATTATAAAAAGTACCTACATCTGCAGCCGCATTTCGCTCACACTATAGTCTCTATACAGGGTGATTCACGACGAAATGCAAATATTTTAATGTTAAGTATTACAGGCCAGTGGCAACTCATATCTAATACTAATTTTTTTTTAGTCTTTTTGTCTAATGCTAATTTTTTTTTTAGTCTTTTTGTCAAATATGTAGTGATTTATGAAAATATTGCAAAAATAAAAACGGACATATCACGGAAACCAATAACAGTATTTACTTTAAATTTGGCACACATAAGGAGCCCCAAAAGCCACTTCTACCAATGTATAAGAAAAATAAAATCCAGGTCCGGACTAAAAAAAATATTAGTATTACGTATTTTTGTTAAAAATAACACCCTTTATACTGCAATTTGCAAATTTTGGTATTATCACATAAAAGCTAAAAGATGGTGCTCTAATACCCTTAGATTGTATTTAACTCGCTAAGTCTCAGTTTTTTATAAAAAAAAATAAACAGATATTAGAGTTACAAACAATATCACGTTTTAAATTACTAAAAACGCCCCTGGCCCCTAATGGTAAGTACATTAAAATATTTGCATTTCGTCGTGAATCACCCTGTATACACAGAACGCTGACATTCCATTGTAAAACAAATCAGAAATAATTTTATAACAATTCAAGAATCGTACATTCCTTGTCTTTTGGTTTTGACCGTGTTAGGTCTCCTTATGACAATGCAGAAATAAAGGAGTATGACAGCTTAGATTTTCATGAATTTCTTATGTGTTTTGGATGAATTAAAAAAAGAATAAGAAATTCATATAGGACACGTTATCAAGATCCAAACGCTAGTCAATAAACTAAAAGAAAGAAAGAAGAAATGTTCAGTTTTGGAATATTCTAATACCTATCGAGGTATTAGACTGATGAATAAGAGTAGTTTTTTAATGATCGTCTATATCTTCAAAACGTCACTTTCTTTAGTTTAAAGGGTCTAAAGTTACTTTTTTAGTCACCTTGTTATAAAGTCACCTTTGTTAATATATCTAGAAAATCTTATGCTTACTGGTGCACAATTTATTTTTTGACATTTGGTGCACAAAAATACACCCCTAAACAAAAAAAAAGTGCATCGGTACCAAAAAAACATGTTTTTTTTTTATTTGCAGACAGTTAGTAAAATAGTGTTTTCTATAAAGATATAAAAACGATTTATTTTTTTACGTTTACTTCTCTTTTCTATTATTCTTAAAAATATTTTTTTCAGTTTTCTACAAGATACTTGAGATATTGCCACGTAAAGTAAAATTTTGCACATGACGCTATTTTAGTCCTTTTTGGGCGGTATATAGATATAATAAGTTTGTAGACAACTTCCCCCTCTAGAAAATTGTATATTACTGTTTTGTGCTTTAACACACTGCTGGGGTGAAGTAAGAGGCAAAACATTGAAAAAAGTGCTCCCTTTGTTTGATCTCTACTCATTGTATACTATTAGGAAATTTCTCAATTCTATTTTGAGTTTTTAAAAGTCTCCTTTATGCTTATTATTTTAAGAAGACTGTATTTTCTTTTCTCCCAGTGTTTTTTTTTGTGTTAACTATTTTTAGTTATTTGAAAACCGGTTTTAAAATTACGTAGGCTTTTTTTGAAAATATGATTTGCTTTAAATTAAATAGTGTACGTTTTTAAGAAATGAATACAAATTATTTGTAAGAAACCCTAAATATAGATAGTTTTAAAATTAATTTTAAATTTTATTAAAACAAAAAAATATAAAGTATTTGGAAGAGCACAGATATAGGTTAATAGAGACAAACAATCAAAAGTATATAAAAACTTTGATTTGGAAAAAATTTCACCTGCTAAATATTTATTTTACCAGTTTATACCAAAGGTACCTAACTGAGCAATTACTAAAATTTTTATTAAAAAAATTAGAGGTTTAGGTGTTTTCGAAAACCTAAAAAAAGTTTGTAGACTTATATATTTCACTTAAATTTCCATTAACAAGTACTTTTCTTAAAATTTCTTTCAATAACTATAGAACCCAAAAAAAATATATGGCACGACCGCCGCACAGTGGATCGACCCCATGTAAAATCCGGAACATCGACTCATTATTTATCTTGAAGATTCAGTCTATCCATTTTGTACATTAAAAATTTATATTAAGTACGTCTGGGTACCAAAATTCATCTCCAAAACTAAGTGGCATATATCAAGATTTTAATTTTTGGTACCGAAAAATTTTTAGGAAAATTGTATTTTACTCATGCCTTAGGATTTGCTTCTACACTTTATTTTATTGACATTGCTTAACTCAGATTGATATGCTAGGTTCATTTTCTTGGCCCTCGGTAGTCATTTTGTTTTTTTCCTGAGCTCCTATATATCGCCTTTTAGTTTAAAAAAAAAAATTTTTTTTTTAATGGAATAAAAAAAGGACCGGTGAAGGCGCTGTTCATTCCATTCTTAATTTATTCACCAATGAAGCAGCTTTAACGCCTACAAAAACCATGTGCCGCCTCTCTGCGCCTTGGGAACTATAGCATCCTTTCCAAAGATGCCACAATGAGAAAATATTTTGGTCGCCATAGCTTAAATTTTTGCTGTCCCAGCTAAAAATTATTCTCTACCTATAGCGCAAGCGAAGTACTTTGCTACGTTAGTAAAGTTCACTTTTCCGATTGATATACTTTAAAAATCTACTTATGTAATGATCACTGCTGTCTTAGGAAAGATACTTTTCTGTCTCCAAGTGTCACAGAATATTTCCTAGAAATAAAATGAAAGTACTCTTTGCAGGCGCACGTAACTTCTTTCATTGATGATTTTTTTATGAACCACAAAATTTAGAGGGAAAATTGTCCATTTTCTTTCAAAAAAGATGCCATTAATAAACGTTTAAAAATAAAAGAAACAAAAAATAACAAAGTATATATAAATTCATTTATTTAGCAAAGCTAATTAATTTAATCATACAATGTCAATGCGATAAATTACAATGTCAAGAATATACTCATTACTAAAAAACAAAAATATAAAATCTTAGTAATAATTTTACACACATACGTACATACATATAAAAAATCAGTAAAACTACACATAATTCTAAAACCCTATTTAACTAGACAAAGCAGGGAAATCACAAAGTGCAAATTAAATTTATGTAAAGACAGACTAGAATTCAAGATAAACAAAGTAGGTATAAACACCCATATAAGATATCTAAAAATTGCTTTCACTAGATATGCCATATTCTGTTAATAAATATGTATCTTGAGTTTTTTCTTGAAACAGTTTAATGAGTTGCAATTTTTTATTTCATTTGGCAGACTATTAAATTTATTAATGCCTTTGAAAAATATTGAATTAGTTGCCATAGTGCTTTTTCGAGGTTGTACGTAAAAGTTATTTTGATGACGAGTTTCATAATTATGTATCTGATTAGTATATGTCAGTTTATTTTTTTGGTATAAAAGGGTTTGGCCAATTTTTGTTTTAAAAATAAATATTAATCTTGGTATTTTGCAAATTCCTAAACTGGAAGCCACTGTAAATGCTTTAGCATTCTTGAAATGGGTGTATACCTATTGCAGGAAAGGATTATCCTCAAGGCCCTATTTTGTAATTTTTGAAATCTTTGCTGTTCATTTTGATTAAACAAATAAATAAGTGTGGAACAATAATTGAAATGAGGTAGAATTAGAGTATTGTAAACAACTACTCTTGACCAGGTGGATAAAGAGCTAGAAGACCGTCTTAAATAGTTCAATTTGTAACTAACCATGGAAACCAAAGATTTACAATGATCCTTAAATGTTAATTGGTTATCGGAAATCACTCCAAGGTATTTAAATTTTTGGACTTCTTCCAGGTCACTATTACCTATATTTATACTATAGTTACCGTCAAAAAAAAAAAAAATTATTAAAATTTATAAATAACATAAATTTAGTTTTGTCTTTGTTAATTTTTAACATATTTTTAGATGCATAAATATGGATTTGTTCCGAAGCATTGTTTACAGTCTCAACCAACAATTTTATATCTTAAATATCCATAAAATAAGCCATCATCTGCAAAATTGTGCATGTTTAAATTTTCTACTTGTATTGATTCTGGAAGGTCATTTATATATAGTATGAACAGCGGCGGACCTAAAACGCTCCCTTGAGGTACACCATGATCATTAATTATATAAGTTTTGTTTTTTGTCTTCTATCTGTTAGAGAACTTCTAAACCAATTCAACACTATGCCACCAATCCCAATTCTTTCCAATTTTTCAACTAATTTATCTCGATCAATCGTTTCGAACGCCCTTTGTAAATCTAAAAAAACTGCCAATATGTTATAACCTTGATCGTATTTGCACTTAAAGTCATCCAAAATAAATTGTATTGCAGTTTCACAACTGTGTCCACACCTAAACCCGGATTGCTTTTCTTAATAATGTTGTTAGTATTTAAGAAATCTGTTAATTGGGTATATACTACTTTTTCCAAAATTTTTTCAATAATTGAGAGAGTTTATTGGTCTAAAGTTTGACGCTTCAATTATATTTGGTTTTTTTGGGACTGGTATTATCGTCGATAGTTTTAATAGTATGTTATGTCTATTGTTTGAATCCAACTCCATAACCCGCCAAGATTGAGGGGGCAAGAAAAAGCGGTTCGCCGGAGATTTGGGGCACAAGTCGAACACGTAGATGTCGGCGGGAGCATGATACGTTTTTAAATCGAACATGCAAATCTTTTTTGTATTGATCTCGAATCGCCCGTGAGCGGTTTTTGAGCGAAAGTCGAAAATGCTAAAAGGGTGGTGGCGAAGTTTTTTTGAATTTTTTGATGAAGATATGCATTGCAGCTAAACTGTGCTTTCTTATACGAGCGTAAAAACTAGTAGTTCTTCTAAGTGAATATGCTTTTAAATTTTGCCATTTTTGACAGTTTTGCCAAGGACTATATTTATCCCGGCAGAAAAATATTTATAAATCAAATATGAGTAAACACTTTTTTAACAAACATTTTGGTATATCAGATTTTTCTTTCACAAAAGCTCCTTTTTTAAGAAATGGGTTATTTTTTTTATTTTTTTGCAGGTAAAACTAGCTAAAAATTAGTATAAACAGAACTTAATTTTTTTCTAATGACGGAGAAGTTATCGCCACTAAAGTAATTCAAGAACATTAATATTCTAAGAATATTCGTAGGTATGAGGTGATAAAACTGTGACATAAATCTTTTCATGTTCTATTTGTATGATAAAAGGATATTAATATTTTTTTAAATATTCCTGTGACATGCTGAAAACCTTCTGTAGATAAAAACTGTAATGTAATATAATATATTAGGAGTATTACTAAACATTTAAGAGTGTTTCTGTCAAAGGTGTGGTAGATACCCACATAACATTGGAGTGATTTTTGAAATATTCTATTGCGAATATGACAGGAATGTTCCCGACTTATTTTTTGTTGAATATTCTTTAAGAGTTTGGGTTAGTTATATTTTTTTGGTGCTAACGTGATAATCAAGTTATTTTTATGAATATTCCCAAAAAGAATATTTTTTCAGGATTATGGCATGTTTGCAGGAAATATTACTATCCTGTGAAAAAAACGCGATTTACATGATTTATAATTATAATTTAGTTTAATGTCATTTATTGAAGGTAGATGGCACTGGAATGAATATGTTCTTTATGTATAGCAAGTAATATTATTATAGACATAAGACAGCAAAACGTTATTTAGGTAATCTTTTGATAACTAATCTCAAATAGTACATCAACATAATGGTGATATATTAATATACCTATATCCATAGGCTCTGCACTGTGGTGGAGACTAATGCATATTTGGCGGATATTAATGTGGAAATATATCCACTGCATATCTTAGGATATCCATCTCATGACCATCTGGATATGTTTTGAATCACAAAATCATGTCCATGAAATAGAAGGATATATATTTGCTATGTGGGATAGTATAGTCAGTGTCCAGGCATATTACTATAGTTCTTAAAAAAAACGTTCTGTTCGTATTATAGGCATGTTTCACGTCACGTTTCTATCACATTTATATCACATGTATGAGCTAGAACGTAACTTATTGCCGGCTGGTGTTAGTATACTATTACCAATGGTAAAATTAACATTTCTATCACATTTTTTGTTCTCTAAGTATATGACTTACATTACAGGAATGTTTAATTGTTATGTGGGTAAAGTTTATACAATTTTATCTAAAGAAGGTTCTTAGCATGTTACAGGAATATTAAAAAAAGAATATTCTATTCATATTAATTAGTATGGCCATTTATACTCTTTGAGAGTACAGTGCTCTTTTTTGAACCTTTGTACTCTATACTCTATTATATTGGAATTTGTCATTCTTAGCATGTGCATAGAATATCCTCAAGAAGAAACAAGATATGCTAAATTAACATTGGAACATCATTAGCATGTGCTAAGAATAGGCTATAATAATCACATGCTATGCAGGTTCTTGGGATGTGCTAATAGATATTCTTATCAAGTGATAATCATGTGCTTAGCACATATAGCAACGGGTCATCCTTAGCACCGTTAACTCCTAAAATATAGCTTTAAATAAAATAAAAAATATATTTATGAGCTCTAAAAACCATGTTCTATCACAAAACACACTAAGAAAAGAAAATAAAAACAAATAATAAAAAAAAGTGCGATGCGCCGACGGGTTTCGAACCCACAATTTACAGGTTGAGAGACCACTGTACCATGCGCTTATAAAGAAATAGGTTGAAACCGCGGAATATAAGCGTTTCGGCGGATTCTTATTGTCGACTTAATCAGAGAATTTTCGCGTTTGGTGGACGTAGACACTTCACTCGGGATGGTTTTATGAGTGCACTGAATTAAACGCTCATGATTTTATTGTATCATGCATATAATGTACTTAATATTGTAACATAATTTGGTAAGATGTCCTAAAAGTTACCTTCTTTAATGGTATTTCAGTATATATAGTATATGCTAAGGCAATTATTTTGATGTTCTGCTTTTACGGTACCAGAATAGCTTGTGCACTAAAAGGACCAAATAATGTTTCAATAAGTGATATATAACCTTGCATATGCTAAAGATGTTCTAAAAGTTAACTTCTTTAGTGGAATATCCTTAGTATATGCCAAGAAAATACTTAGAAGCTCATTCTTTTGATGTTCTTTTATGGTACCAGAATAGCATGTGCGCTAAACAGAAAAAAAATGTTTTAAAATCGATATATTCCTTGCATGTGTTAAATATGTACTCAAAAGGACCTGCTCAAAGGCATAGCATTTGCTAGGGATATCCTTAGTAGCATCCTCGAAAGGAGGTTTAACGCATATGCTATGCATGTAAATGTACTTTCATTGCTATGTGGGCTTTCTCTATGTAAATCGACAACAATATCTAACAACTGTAATAACTATTTCTAAACTTGAATTTTTCTCGAATCACAGTTTATTTTTACAGTGGCGCACCTATGGAGGGGGGGGGGTTATGGGGCTAAAACCTCCTTCCGAGAAGCCTGGTAAATAAATAGTAAATAAAATACAAGAACCTGGAGTTTAATTTTGAACAAGTCTTTAAAAAAATCATAAATTGCTAAATTTTTCTTCTTATGTAATTTTATCATTTTGCCTGCGATTTGGTGTCAAAAATGGCAGGTGTCATTTTCACAAAAATTTTATAATTTTGACAAACAAATTAAGGGTAAATATACGACCCAAATTTCCAAAACCCCATCAGTATTTACGATTTTAGTTTAATTTTAAAAGTCAAAAATTGCATTTTAAGTTTTATTTTCTCCAAAAATTTTACCCTCCCCCCCCATTGAATCGTGATTTTGACATCAAATTTTGGGTAAATAAACAATTTTAAATTTGGTTAACACCCCCCTCTACTCCGCGCTTGTAAGCGCCTGTTTTGTATCAATTATGGTCACATTTTTACTTCAAATTAAGTTTTTTTTAATTTTTATCCTTAATCCCCCCTCCTCCTTCCTCGAAGTCAATTCCTAGGTGCGCCACTGATTTTTAAACCGAAACTCACACCCGACTTAATTCTAAAAATAAAAAATTCCTGCTCAAACTGCAAACATTTTTTGCTTGCGGCGCTGTTGTAACAAAACTTAAAAAACATATTTTTTACAATTTTTTGCTTAACATACCACACGAAATTTGATTTTTGCCACTAACCCAACCAACCCAACTCACCTTTTTTTTTTAAATATTTTACAGAAAACGTAAACGACACTATAACGTCAATAATTTTCTCAAAATTTTTGCCTATGGCGTATTTAAGATATAATTATGGAAACAAATCTAAAGACTAGACCCGCCAAAAAATCAGCTGGTGCTTTTAAATATAAAAAGTATTTTTTGTACACGCTAACCTAACCGAACACATACTAAAGCGCCTCCCTTTTGAAAACGGCTGAATCCGCCCCTGCTAAATTCAAGTTGTTATTAAAAAGCTAAATAAACGTTCAACTAGTTCATATTGTGTCCCCTTCCCTCCAAATTGTTTTTCGCCACTGGTACAATCATTAATTATAGATGTATTATTTTAAAAATTAACAATCATATTTTTGGAATTGGGTACCTAATTTTTTGAATTAGTTACCTTTGTACTGTTTTTCCTTCAAAAAATTATGGTCACACTATATTAATACAATACCGTTCTCAACTAAAAAGCCTGTTAACTCCTACCGTCTCAGTGCCCTTTAGCCTACTGTGGCTGCCATTTTTATAACCAAATTGACAAGTGAAACATGGATTTTCTGCCAGTTTGGTGTCAACATGGCACCGATCATAGTCCAAAGGACACTAAAACAAAAATGAGTTAACTGGCTTTTTAGTTGAGAACGGTGTTGATTAATAGTACATCAGAAACCCCCTTTGTTGCAGTACTGGGTTCGGCTAGTCGTGGAAATAGGGCTAGTCTTTTTATTTGACCACACTGTAACTTATCTGGTTACAAAACGCAAAAAACAAATATAATTTTACATTATTTACTAATTATTTTTATTTGAAATATTTAAAAAAATTATTTTTAGTGATGTGTAGTTGGCACCTCTTAATACATTGTTTAAAAACTTTCTATTGCTAGTTTTTTTAAACTTAAATCGTATTTTATGAATTCAGGTATTTATGGATCCAATATAGAGCAATTTACCTCAGCCATTTCTTCCAAAAACCTTTGTCGGGTTTCATGGAGACATGCTTTCTCTCGCTGTACATCTTGTAAACTATTTCTCTTAAAATGAGAGCTGTCACTTTGGTGTTGTAATCTTTTCTGAAAGGGTTGCTTTGAATTCAGAATCGGAAAGAGTCTGCTGTTTTATTGTTCTTAATATAGTTTTTGTTGAAATTTCTAAAGTCTCTGCAGGTAGTTCTTTGTCTTTTTCCCTAGGCTTCTTAGAAGATCTTTGTTTCAGTCGAAGAAAGCGCTGGCAGAGATTTTTCCTTGATCAGAACTACACCGTTCTCAACAAAAAAGCCAGTTAACTCATTTTCGTTTTAGTATCCTTTGGCCTATGATCGGTGCCATATTAACACCAAACTGACAGAAATTCTCCTCACCCAACACCGATCTTAACTAAAATGCCAGTTAACTCCTACTCCAAATTGACAAGAAAATGGATTTTCTGTCAGTTTGGTGTCAATATGGCACGGATCACAGACCAAAGGATACTAGAACGAAAATGAGTTAACTGGCTTTTTAGTTGAGAACGGTGTTGACTCACCATTTTGCTATAAATTTATTTATTTTCAATCCTTAATCCATGTGATACAAATCATAGTATATTGGATGTGTCATTTACAAAGGATCTTAACCTTTACCTACTTACAAAAAATCTAAATAACTTATGGCTTAAGACTACGAAGTGTGAAAGTTAAATTTAAAAGAGAACAAAATAGACTAATTTAGGCTCACATAAAATAGTCAATAAAATGATTTAGTCAGTCAATTTTCTACAATAAAATAGAGACATTATTTATTAATACACAAACACATAAATACATGTCGAGACAAGAACAAAAAAATATTATTTAATAGGAAACTAAATATTAAAATACTGATTGTGGTCATATAGAACATTCTCCTCTAGCCAGGATTTTATGGTTTTTTTAAATTTATTGAAGTTTGATATGTTTCTTATATTTGCTGGCAGCCTATTGTATGCTTTTATTGCCATAAAAAGGGGGAATTTTTGATATAAAGATGTTTGATGTGATGGAACGCAAAGTTTGGACTCATGTCTAGTTTGTATGCCTCTATTTAACGAGTTGTTTGTTATAAAATAGCTATGATGTTTTTTAAAAAATAGGAGAAGTTTGTAATAGTACAGCGAATATACAGACATAACTTTATATTTTTTAAAAATTGGAGCTGCATGAGCGTCCCAACTTGCTCCATCTAAAAAACGCATAAGCCTTTTTTGGAGTAGTAGCAGTCTCTCAAGCCCAGTTGATAATCCCCAGATCACAATGCCATAAGCCAGACAACTCATTACGTGTGAGTGTATAAACAAAAGAATGGTGCCGATGCTAACTTCCTGTTTAAGGTTTTTAACAATAAAGCAGGATGTAGATAATGTTTTGGAAATCTGCTCTATGTGAACCTCCCAGCTCAGCAAAGAGTCAACATGGACACCTAGGAATTTAGTATGATTAGCATTTGGAATTTATTTATTGTTTAATTTTACTAAGGATGATATTAGTTTTTTATTTCCATGAGATCTTACATTTCTGAAAGGTACTATGAGGGGATTGAGAAGCAATCCATTTGAGCTACACCAATTCGCCATTTTTAAAGCATTTATATTTAACTTTTCTACCCTATTTAAGTAGATTTTATCATGCTCCGTCGAGCTTGTATCATCAGCGAACTGATACAGTCCAAAGCTATCGGATAAGTTGTTACAAAAAATAATGAACAACAGAGGTGACAAAATACCACCTTGTGGAACTCCATACTTGACTGTCTCGGTGACTGATCTAAACTGAATATTTAAGACCTCATTTTGTTCACTTGTTAGTTCAACAAATTGTTTTCTATCTGAAACATATGAGATTATCCAATCAAGTGGAGGGCCTCTGACTCCATAAGATTCAAGTTTTTTCTGCAGTAGTTCGGTATTTACTACATCAAATGCTTTTGTGAGATCATAATATATCCCTGAAGTGTAGCTTTTTTTGTCCAACTGAGTGTAAATACTATTAATGGCTTCAAACAATGCAGTTTCTGTTGATCTTCCTTTTAGGAACCCATGTTGTGTTAAAGAGAACAATTTTTTTTTGTGAAAAATCTAAGAAGGCGGGTGAACATAATTTTTTCAAATAGTTTAGAAAATACGAAAAATATGAAAATATGAACGGTTTGAGATTGGTCTATAATTATTAACCTCATATTTATGAACTTTTTTAAATATTGGAATAATTTTTGCTGTTTTTAAAATTTCTGGAAACTTGCCACAGGCAAAAGATGAATTAATAATGTGTTATAATGGATAGCACAGTAGCTCGTCAACATTCTCTGTTATGTGGCAGGGTATGTTGTCTGCACCACTTGAGTGTTTTTTTGTTACCTGTAGTAAAACTGTATAAACCTCCTCTGCTGACGTTGGAGTAAGAAAAAGATATGAGTTTGTTTTTGATTTTATATTTTTGTCTATAGTTGAACAGAGAGAGTCTACAATACTATTGACAGAAAACGGAAATTAGTCATTATAAATGTTGCAAAGAGCTGTGGGTTCCTCTACCACTGAACCATTATGATTTAGAGGCTGAAGTATCTGCTTTTTTTCTGTTTGTTAATTTTTTTGTTTATTAGTGTCCAGGCTGCAGAGCATTTGTTAAGCCCTATGCCCACCAACGCATGCCCATGCAGGGTTTTTTGACGCAAAGGGTTTTTTGAATCGCGCCTGTCGACCTTGAAAATGAAGGGTGAATAGTTGCATGCCTTTTCTGTTCACACCTATGCATCTTTTTTACACAGAATAATAGGTTAAATCTGGTGAATTTTCTGGTTCCAAATATTGATCAATAAATGTCTTGGGGTCTGAACTAAAAGAAGTATATTAAATTGTCGCTAGATGACGCCAGATTTCATTTTACCAAAAATGTAAATAATAAAATTTTATAATTATTATTAATATTAAAGGGCTGAAATATTAATAAATGAACGACTTAAAATAAGACAAAAAAGAAATTCAAATACCCACTTTTTAAATTTTAATTTTTAGTACAATTTTAATATTCATTTTTTAGTCGCTAAAATTAAATTTTTACTAAGATATCTATCTGTAATAATTTAAATCTGTTGTGAATGATTAAATTTCAATGAAACACTATATTATCCATGAAAGTAGTTATATTAAAGAATTTCCATATAGAAAAGTCCTAAAAAAATTGGCAAGGCGCTATAATTATACAGGGTTTCTAAGATTTTCCTTAGGGATAGGATTTCAATAAATCAAACAGAAATGGCATAGAAAGTTCTGCGCGCACAAAAGAAACAGGTATATTGAGCAATGGTGACAGTTTGTTATTATCTCCGGACTGCTTTCATGAGAAATAATTGTCGCCACTCTTTCATTGTGAGCATAAATCATAGTTGCAATAATAACCGTTGACAAGATGTCTGCAAATTCCGCTAGATGGCGGCCACACATCTAATCTAATTAAAATTTAGATGTTTTCAGGTCCAAACCACAGCTTTTTCTTGCTTAAAGGAGGCGGCAAGGTCCATTATTTACGATACTGAGCGATAAACTCGTGAGGTTGTTAACATTAGAAAGAAATATCTTCGCTTTTAATTAAATTTCTTTCCATTCTGTTCTACTAGTGACATCTATCCGGAAACGGCCAAACCATGCAGCTAGCACTAGCAGCCAAAGAAATCAATAAACGGCGCTGTTTTTCCTGCAGAGCTTTTTGCTTGCGATATTATTGATTTTAAATAAAGCTGGCCCTACACTACATTTGATATTTTCGAGGTGTTTTATGACATGATCTCGAAACAATTGTTCAAAACTAGCGGGAGGGTAAAAGCGAAAAATAAGGGGCTGCCAATATTTGTAAAACCCAAAAAGGGGTGAAAAGATTTATTTTGCTCTGTTTCTTTACAAAAAACGTTTTTTTTACGAAAAACTTAAGCTCTGCCACTTTTTATTTTTTTCTTCAACTTTCTCGAAATTTTCGTCATACTGTAGAAAAAAATAATTTCCCCCATGGTCATACTCTACTTTTATTCGAAAAAATTTAGAAACAGAGACGGGATCAGTTTTCCTAAAACGGGGGATCTTGGTTTCGAGTGGGAAGATAAAGGGCGCCGCAGGCAAAATTTTTTCAATTAAATTAGCCGAACGCAAAAATGTTACAAAAACAAAGCACGGAATAAAAATGGCGCCGCTTACAATTTTTTTTCAAAAATTACGTAATTTCGGGAACGCAAAGAAATAGGTCTAAAGAGTATAATTTTTAAGAAAAAAATATCAATTTTCTCGCCCTCCTCCACTGGGACTACAGAGGCCGTGCACAAATTACGTAATGGTCATAGGGGGGACGGGGGTTACAAAACGTTACGTAGGGGGGAGGGGGGTTTTCGACAGCGTTTGCATTTGTGTGAAACTAAGAAAATTTGGAATGAAAATAAGTTAAAAGTTTTTTTTTGGGGGGGGGGGTAGTCGTCTTGAAATCGTTACATAATATTAGGGGAGTGGCGTGTCAAACCGTTACAAAACATTACATAGGGAGGGGGTCAAAAATTGGTAAAATCACCGTTACGTAATTTGTGCACGGCCCCACATCTGACTGTTCCTCCTTTTTGATTTCGAATCAAAGTGCAAAACCCGGGTTGGACGTTCGAAGGCGTCAACCCGTCCTATTTGCTTGATAAAGTTTCTACGGAAATATCTCAGTCGATTTCTCCGGTCGTGTATGAACGCTTTAGGTTAGGCATTTGTATGTATCTCAGTCCCCAGCCTGTAAACAGTGCCTAAGGACAATGGTTACAAAATGAAAATCCGAAAAATATTTTTTTTTACGATATCTTTCAGTTTGGTATTAAAGTCGAGCAAAAACAATTTTTATTCCAGTCCTAAAGGTATGAAAATGGAAAACATTAGAAAACAACAACCTGGAATGGATTTACTACGTCTAAGATGTAGTGACAACATCGCCCCATGCCCATCCTTTTCTGCCTAATGTGCTTTTCCGTTTGTCTGCGTCTTATACACGGCTGCTTGGCCCCCTAAGGATTTGCTTAGGAACCCTGTATCTTCTATAGCTTAATACCAAAATGTATGTAGAAGAATGTATAATAAAGACTTATGTGGCTCGCTTAACTGGCAACTTGTTAATTGTGGTATCTGAAATAAATAAAAAACAAATAACAGAAAAAATATTTGATATAAAATGATGGCCTATTTAGTATTAAAACCCAGGCATCAAAGTTGGTGAGTTTTTGTATTGTTTTACAGCTGTAAAAACTGATACAGAAACAACAAAATTTACAAGATTTGTCTTAGTTTTTTTACAAGTTTGTTCCACATACCACATAGAAAGCTTATAAAACCTGATACTGGTTTATGGAAATTTTTATATGTATATCTCAATATATTTAGTTACATCATAATTTAAATAATCTAAAAATGGATAAACTCATTCCATATTAAAGTTCTCTTTTTGTTGTTGACATGCACATTATGGAGCTGATGAATACTACGTCTTCATAACAGTACAGTTGTTCACTTTCCATACTTCCAGGCTTTTAAGTTGATGCAGGCATGATGACGATATTGTAAAACGGTTCATTTGCTGAATTTTTTAAAAGTGGGTTTATTGTGATGGCAGGAACCAACACACAATTGTAGTTCTTGGCATAAAAATAAAAATAAAGTTACAGATCAAGCAGAAGAACTCTATGAATCACAAAAACTTTTGCGAAACTAAACAAAAAAAATGGAAATTTGACAAGAGAATGTCAATAATTTTTAACATTTTTAAAAAAATGTCCCTAGAATTCCCCAGACATGCATGCGATTCTAGTGGAAAAATAGAACACGTTCTATTTTCAATGTTGGCATTCCCGCGTGCAACAGGTTTATTCATGATAATTCTGAAGAATTATTTATTTGCTGCACTTTTCTGGTAAAACTGTTCAAATTACCCAATTTTCTTTCATTTTACGAAAGTTAAAAAAAAATATTTTAGGATATCTTTAACGTCAAAAAGATGCACGAGACACGCACGAGGTGTTGCCAACATCGGTATTTCTAGGAACTTCGGGCAAAAACGCATGCAACTTCATGCATTTCTGGTGAGTTTCGTGGAAACGCGCCGGTGTGGACAGGAAACGCCGAGTGCCCACCCCGCTTCAAAGCACCCTGCATGGGCACGCATAGGTGTGCACAGGGCTTTAGTTGAGTTTTTTATTTGATTTTCATTGTATTTTTGCTTTGCTTGTTCTAATAGTTTCTTATAGGTTTTTTTTAAGTCAGTGTATTTTTCTTGAACTTTTTTATTTTTTGTTTTTTGAAACAACCAGTGCAGATTTCTTACCTCATTTGACATTTCTTACCTCATTTGACATTTCTTACCTCTTTTGACATTTTGACCTCTTGTCAAAATTTTTTACCCTTTTTTGTCAATTTAATATACAGGCGTGTAACTGAAATCTGGGGATAACAATCATTTTTGTTGCCCTATTTTTGTTTTCTTCATAATCATATAATAAAGAAGGATGCAAAAAGGACTTGGAGTATTTCCACAACTAGACGTA
Source organism: Oxystoma pomonae (assembly GCA_963921995.1). Lineage (NCBI taxonomy): Eukaryota > Metazoa > Arthropoda > Insecta > Coleoptera > Brentidae > Oxystoma > Oxystoma pomonae. The sequence goes on from OY998168.1 coordinate 49,876,936, forward strand.
CATTTGTGTACGTACTAAGTACTTACTTTGAATGCGTCCTGCGATGGACCAATGAATTGATCGTGTATGTACAATGTTAGTAACGGGGTACATACAGGGGACGTTTTTGGCACGTACATTTAAGGACGTGTAGGGGGGGCGATTTTCAAACCCACAAACTTCCCACTCCTTGTTGACCCTCCTCCGTACCAATCATTTTAAGAGAATTAAAAATACATTTACAAAACTTTGCATTAAGAGAGAGATAAATATTACGTAAATGAATTACGTCCAAAACGTAGAAAGTACGTACAAAAAAAGGACATTGTACGCCCACTTTCGTACGTAGGTACACCGTAGGCGATAAAAATAAAATGTACATGTACGTCCCTGGGAAGAAGGATGTTTTCTGGGAGATATATATCTCCCAGTGTTCTATGTATTTGTAAACTTATTACAGACGGGAAGTCCGGGCCGAAATTTCTACCTCATAAGGTGCGCAGCTGGAACCCATATTATTTTAATTGGTTAACCTAGCCTTCCCCAAAACCTCACTTCTTACGAATCAGATAGGACGCTTATCCCAGGAGAAATTCTGAAAATTTCCAAATTCTGCCAAAAATTACCTCATAAGGTATACAGATGAAATTTTATACGGTAATGGGAAAGACCATTCATTCCTTCATCAAAACCGAAGTGTAAGAATCCCGGATAGGAAGCGTTTTCAATTTAAGAAGAAAGTAAGGTATATGGATGAAATTTTGTAGGGTAATGCGAAAGATCATAAGCTAAGTTTCGATAATGCGGGTGCTTAAGAAGGTATCAATAGTTTTTAAATGGATGATATTTAAGATATTTGGTAAGCCAAAAAACTCCTAAACTAAACATTTTTTTGATAGAACTAAAGGCCCTTATTTTCTTCTTAAATTAAAAACGCTTCCTATCCGGGCTTCTTACTCGTCGGTTTTGAGGAAGGATTGGTCTTTCCCATTATATTCTACCAAATTTCATCTGTATACCCTATGAGGTAATTTTTGATAGAATTTTGAAAATTTCTCCTGAGCTAAAACGTCCTATCTGGTTTGTAAGAAGTGAGGTCTTGGAAAGCACGCTTGATTGCCTCGTCTGGCTAGAAGGATAATACATGGAAGGGGCTAGCTACCAATATGCCACATTTCGGGATTCTTTCGTAGAGCTATCTTAATTAGTCAATGGCAGCACACTAGATTCCCTCGTCTGGCTAGACAGATAATATGCCGAAGCGGCTAGCAACCTGTACGCCACCCTTCGGGATTGTTTCGTAAAGCCATCTTAACCAATCAATGGCAGCACGCTTGATTGCCCCGTCTGGCTAGACAGATAATGTATCGAAGGGGCTTTGCCACCAATACGCCACCTTTCGGGATTCTTTCGTAGAACCATCTTAATCAATCAATGGCAGCACACTAAATTCCCTCGTCTAGCTAGACAGATAATATGCCGAAGTGGCTAGCTCCCTATATGCCACCTTCTGGGATTATTTCGTAAATCCATCTTAACCATTCCATGGCAGCACACTTGATTGCCTCGTCAGGCTAAAAATATTATTTGCCGAAGCGGCTAGCCACCTATGTGCCACCTTTCGGGATTGTTTCGTAAAGCCATTTTAATCAATCAATGGCAGCATACTAGTTTCCCTCATCTGGTTAGACAGATAATATGCCGAAGAGGCTAGCCCCCTATATGACACCTACTGGGATCGTTTCGTAAAGCCATCTTAACCAATCAATGGCAGCACGCTTGATTGCCTCGTCTGGCAAGAAAGATAATATATGGAAGCGATTAGCCACACGTTTTCCACCTTGTGGATTTCTTTTGTGTAGCCACCTTATATTTAGGAGTGGCATCACGCTTGATGGCCATGTCAGGCTAGAAACGCAATTTGCCAAAATGAGTTAGCCACCCCTGCGCCGCTTGCTGCAAGGTATCGGTAAGCAAGTCGTTTACCGACTGATGGCTACCACCAGTGCCGTCTAGACACTACTTTCTTGCCGTAAGGCATGTGTTTACTGGGAGGCTAGGTTAACCAATTAAAATAATATGGGTTCCAGCCGTGCATCTTATGAGGTAGAAATTTCGGCCCGGACTCCCCGTCTAACAATATTTGCGCCGTTCGTCGCAGGGAACATAAACATCAAAACTGACATCCGTCAAAAAAAGACTTTGAAAAGTTTATAATAAAAACTTTAAAATAATTCCAAAACCATACAGCATGAGGGGCATAATTGCAAAATGGATTCAACACTGTTTGGGCCTTGTGGTAGACATGGAACCAGAAAATTTTGCTTTAAAGACTGCAAATGGCTACCTTTTGGCGAAAATTTTACATCATTACCAAATTATTGGAGACGACCAAATGAAAATAATAAAAATCGGTGATGACAAAAATTCTTGCCATGAAAATTTGGAGCTGATAACTACTTGGTAAGTACGACATAGAAAAATAAATAGGTTTTGAATCGGGCCAATGTCGACAACGTCGGCAGTGTGTCCGCATCGGCGACTACACTCTGGCCCGATGTTGGTCAGATTGCGATCTTCAGTTTTCGATCAATAATCGATAACTGACGGAGGTCCACATTACCACAGTCGACTTTATGCCGATACCACTTTAGGACCGGCGATGGTCCGATTGGAACTTTATTTAATCGGTCGGAAATCGGCAACGGACGATGGCCCGATTTACTATAGTCGACTTTATGCCGAAGCTCACTTTATTTGCTTTAGGGCCGACGACGGTCCGATTGAAACTTTGTTTAATCGGACGAGAATCGGCAACTGACCATTGCCCGATTTACTACTACTAACTTTCTTTAATCGGTCGAGAATCGGCAACTGACGATGGCCCGATTTACTATAGTCGACTTTATGCCGATGCCTACTTTATCTGCTTTAGGGCCGACGACGGTCCGATTGGAACTTTGTTTGATTGGTCGAGATTCGGCAACCGACGATGGGCCGATTATGTCACCTTAAAGTTTTTAAACTGCATAATAGTTTCTTTCTAGTATGTAGATATGGCGCTAATGTCACTATGTTCCCTATACAGTGGAAGATAATATTATATATTATTATATAATGAGCAAAGATATTTCAAAACTAGAATACGGACTTGACAAGATGGTGGTATTTCTCTATAAGAATCACCTCTTCTGCCACTTAAACCAGCCCGACTGGTTAAGCACCCGCATTATCGAAACTTTATAGTTTACCAATGTCGGGCCGCTTTAAGCTACCACCGATGGACCTCCGTCAATCGCCGACGTTGGACGGCTTTAGAAAACCAATGTCGGACTTGAATAGTTTACCGATGTCGGACCGAGACCAGCTTGCCTACGTTAGACAGACCAAATTAAGCAGCTATGGGCGGATGGTCGGTACTATGTGGTTAAACCATATCGGACCTTAATCGTACGGTGATGGTATGCCGATGTCAGCAAAAAGTAAAATTTACCGTTGGTCCGACGGCGGGCTACAGTCTAACGCTGCGTCGGCAAACATACATTGGACCAACATCGCAAAGCGGACAAAAAATACTGCTGGTCCGATGTCGTAAATCGAGGTCGTGCCGATGACGACAAATTCGGCAATTGACATCGGACCGACGAAAGCCCGAGGGAACCGTGTTTGCTGGGTAACAATGCCTCTACAGTAATAATCAGGCCACTGTACAATCAATATGCAGTCAAAGAAATAATTTCTTGTGAACTACCGCACTAATGAAAATGCATGAACACACTACATTCGATTTTTATATAGGGTGGACGACACTAAAAGGGAATTTTTGGATTGCCTATAATTTTGAAGCCAATGATCCGATTTAAAAAAAGAGTATATATACTTATATTTTTTAGAACATGTATCTTTTTTTTCTGTGCGCCACTGGCTTAAAACATATTTATGTTTTGAAAGTTTTATCCAATACATATCACCTATATAAAAATATTATTTATAAAAATCGGTGATAATATAAAGACGTTAAAAATAATTAAATTCAGTCCTATTTTTACTAAAAAAAATCAACTTTGATGTGCGCCATTTTGAAAGGATGGGGCACACTTAACATGGAACTTTGGTTGGCACAGGAATTGAACCAAATTTTGGTATGTTGTTAGATGTTGATGTGCTGGTCACACTTTAAATTGACCAAAAAAAAAATGTACTACTAGTTTCCAAGAGGCAGGGATTTATTCGACAGTACTAATAAAAAAACCTAACTAAATAAAAATTAAGAGGGACATATCTGCACCAAGTCATTTGTTATAGCGGGGAGCCTTGAGAAGTACCAAAAAGTTATTAGAAAAGTATCAATTTGTTTTTCTTTTTTGTATGCTACAAAAATAGACAAAATATCAAAATTTAATGAAAAATAATGTTTGTACTTGGTATACACATCATAACATTTTTTTATTAAAGGGGTATTGTAAGAAATCACATAAATCAATCAGAATTTTAATATTAACACAAAAAAGGTTTCTTGTGAAATATTGGTGGCCAGAAGAGCTTATGTTACTAACTAAAAATTAATATTATCAGTTGATATACCGGAGATACTCAAGAAGTACTAAAACACATTAATACGTTAAAAATAGAAAAAAAAAATGCGAGGGAAAATGTCAAAAACATGATTTTTATTACGGGGGTATTCTGGGAGGTACACATATCAATCATTATTTTATTATTTGCAAAAAATTGTTTCTTGTGGCAATATTTTGTAACATATTAATAGGTTTTTTAGTACTTCTTAAGTGTCCCCGGTATACCAACTGACACTACTATTTTTGTTTAGTAACACATAAACTCTTCTGACCACCAATAATGCAACAAAATAGTAGTTTTTTTTTATACCTTCATCAAAAACATGATTTTAGTAACTGTCTGCAGATAACTAAAGCATGGCTTTTTTGGTTACCGATGCAAAAAAAATTTTTTTTTGATCACGGGTGCAAAAAAAGATTTCTCTCCGTTTTTTACCCAAAATTAAAGAGAAATAGCGGAAAATAGTAATATTGAAAAAATCTAATTATTCGTACATGCCTAAAAATGTTTAAGACAATTGCTCTAAAAAATGCGTTTTTTGATTTGAAATAAAACTAAAATTGTAAATATGTCAATGGTTTCAGAAGAAAATTTTTAAGAAAATGACACTACAAATGCCATTTTTAACACAAAATTAAACTAATACCGTAAATATCAAAGGTGTTGTAGCGCCGCAATTTATACCGTACTTTTGATTTTCTAAATATTTTCATAAAACATTTAAAGCCAGGGTAGGGGGGGGCTTAATTACCCCCCTATCCTCCTGAAATCCGCGCTTGAGTAACTACATATAATTTTTTCAGTTATTAAAGACATAGATAACAAATAAACGACAAACAAAACCTTTTCTTTTCAGGTCTCAAAAGCTTCTTGTTGAAACATTACCTTACGTTACGTTACGTTATCAGGTATGTTTCGATTTAAGCTTTTGCCTACTTCTAACCAATATTGTTTCCAAATACTGACTTCTCCCAATAAAAGTTCAAGAATTTGTATTTTGGATTAATAAAACAGTTTATGGTATTTAGACTTTAGTTAATTTTGCCTTGATTTTGGCTTCATGTTAAACTTGGTATAAATATGTTCAGGTCAAAAATACTTTTTTATGTCCAAATTGATGTTGTCTAAAACTTGTTTACAAAAAGAAGCTCTATAATACTCATAAAGGTTTAAACGTCTTTGGTTATGTAGTTGTTTTTGGGAGAGTTTTTGTTATTTAGAAGGAAAGACTTGCTGTTCATGCTATATGCAAGTAATCAGATTGCAAATTTAAAACTGGTGCCTTGTTTTTTTGTTTTTTTTTTCATTATTTAGTGATGAGCCTTTCCAGTAAAAAAACGCATAAATGCAGCTACCTATGACAAAAATATTGTAAGTAATATCACAGGGTATTTAATTAGAGCCAGAAGAAAAGAAATGTTGAACAAATACAATATTTATTACAAAAATTTATGCAAAAATAATATATCCCCAAAGGCACCATCAAAAAAATCAATAAAGAAAGGAGGCTGACATCTTTGTGTCGTCATCAGGTGGGTGGAGCAAAAAAATTACTAGGCCGTAGGGATCTTCTTATATTGAACCCGTTTTGAAAAGCTTCTTCAATAAATACGTCATTGATTAGTGACGTCACAACACTGAAGTCTCCTGTTATTAGAAAATTATGTATTACCTAGTACCTAGAAAATTATGTATTTCTTCCCAACAATTTAATAAAATCTGCATAAAATTGAAAAGGTTTTGTTTTTTTTTTATTATTTATAGAATCAATTTAAATGTCAATTTTTCCCGCTCGTTATCAATAACGTCACTTTTCCACCAATTAGAATGGTTTCGCAACGAGCTTTTTCTTCGTTTTGAACTAGCGCATGCGTCTTTTGCCTAGACTCCACATTGAAATTTTGTGCCGCTGGCATCTATTTCTTCTCACTCTTTTCGACAAAGAGAGAAATAGAAATCAGTGGCAAGACGTTGGACTGTAGACTAGGCATTAGTTAACTGTCAAATATTGTGGCTAACTTCTCGTCAACTCAGCTTCTTTATTTTTGTTTTTCCACCTTTTCCACAAAGATTTTTTATATAAATAAATTTGTGAAAAGATTCTTTCTATATTTTTGGTTTTTTAAGATGTTGCTGATGAAACATTAGTTTATTCGAGACACAAGCGCCTTGTCAAACTATGACGTAGTATGTGACGTCATTGTTTTGAAACTTTTTTGAAATAGTTGCATATGAGAAAACGCCTCGTGTTTATTCTAGATACCGTGGGCGGCCGGCACCATTCCTTTCTAGTTTGGCGGTTGAAAAGTAAAGACAGAATACAGAGTTGCTTCAATCTTCGCGGCGCTGCTAGTTTATGTATTTGTTGTAGATTTATTTTCCTGTGGTGTAATTTTTTTTAAGTTTCTCGAAAATAGTTGCTTGCGGCAGCCTCCGGTGGTTTATTTTTTAAAGAAAAAGTTTTGCAGTTTTTTTAGAGTATATTTAATCTTTAGTGCTGTTATTTTGTTATTTTTTCACAAATTTTTTTTCGGCATCAAATTAGTGTTAGGGGCACTTTTTCAACCAAAATCAGTGTATTGCACTTTTTTCAAACCGGACGGAGTGCGATTTGAGTTCTAGAGATTGGCAACACTGTTCAAGACCAAAGAAAAAAGCGATAGTAGTAGTAGCTTTTTTTCTTTGCGACGGCGACGTGCAAATACTGATGACTGTGAAACGTGATAATTTATTGTAATTTTGGAAAGAATTGATATGGATCCATGCTGTATCAAATTAATCGATAAGGCACTAAAAATAAACTCTTTATTCTAGGCCCACATTTGGGCTACTCTAACTCAATCAAATATAGACTGTATTAAACCAGCCTAACCAAAGCAGCCCCAAGTTTGAGCTGTTCCAGCCTAGTCAACTGGACTGAACCGAACCAGATCGACTAATCAGTATTTCTATCCACAGTCCCATATTATGGGTTACTAACCCATTATTTTGGGGAGTAAGGGATAGTGATGCGAATATAATGTAACCTTCATATTTGCTCGGAACAGTTGGAGACCGTGCTTACACACACTAAGCGTGGGACCAGAGGTTTTCGATCGGTATGATGCGAATGCATCTAGCCTCTCATATCCAAATGCCAACCTCACCTTCTCGTGGTGCTCCCTGTCTAAAACAGGCGAGGGTCTGGCGACCGAATATGGACGGTATAGCCCTATGGGGAAGTTGAACTAGACCCAATAACCACTAGAAACTGCTCCATTGAGGCCCTGTACGAACTCGTACAGGGGATAAATCTAATGGGGTGGTTAAACTAGAATCAACACTAAGAACTGCTCCATTAAGGACCTATACAAACCCGTACAGAGGATAAATTTAATGGAGTGGTTAAACTAGGATCAAAGGGTGCACAACAAGCCAGTAATGGTTGCAGTGCAGTGACTGGCCAGCCATCAGGCTGGTCGGAGCCACAATCGGGGGGTTTTAGTCGGTAGGAATCCGACACTACCCGGTCTCTCCTGATAGAGGAGAAATGACTGGCAGGAAAGTAGTTCGGGCGTCTTATGCAAGATGTCCCTTTGAGACCCTTGAAAAAAAAAATTAAAACTAACCCATGCATATGGGTTGCTTTAAACCAAAACTATGGGTTAGGGCAATTCAAAAAAATTAGCTGTGGCAATTCAAGCCCGGGTCTGTCCTCTATTTAAACCACGGCAATGGGTTAAATTAGCCTATATTTTAGGCTACGGCTACCAGTGAGGTCAAAATATACCAAGAACAAAGACCACTTGAATTAATGGATTTTTATATTTGAGAAAAATGAATGCATCTTCAAAAAACAAAAAAATATTTTTGTGCCAGTGGCGCACAGAAAATAGTTTCATGTGGGGTAAAAAATTGCCATTTTTAAATTTTTAATAATTTTAATTTTTCACAACTGTTCTGAAAAACATAAAGTATATTCTCTCCATTTACTTATTTTTTTTCTTTTCTTTTTTTTTAAATCGAACTATATATTAATTTTAAAGTAATGAGGAATTCAAAAAGTCCCATTTTTTGTGACTCACCCTATATATTCGTAGTGTCTAAAGTTACGACTGTCGTTTTTGAGGTTGGTTGGCGCATTTTTCAGTTGTATGGTTGAGTTTCTGTCAAAATGTAAAAATCGAGTTTTTTACGACTGTCGTAATTTTAGCCACGGCTGTTTTTATTATTATTGGTATTTGCCTATATATTAGACTATGATTTTACCAATATGTGTCAAAGGTGAAGAATTCCACGACATTATCGATTCAGAGTTGCAAAATATGTAAGAATAATAACTTTGAAGAACAAAGAAAGTAATGTAAAAATCAAGGTTGGCCCTGAGCAAGGCCAAAGGCGAAAAATCTACTGTGCATGCCTGACGCAGTCTGCTTGCGCACAGAAGAGTTTTTAGCTCTACATTTTTCCTGGCTAACTTGCTAGGGCAGGGCCGGTCTAGTATCTTATATAGTTATATGAAGTTTATTATTTTTATTAATGCAGTAGCTTTCAATCGTAGTGAGCGAGCCCTTACTAGGGGTATGAAATTACGATATGTAAGGTCACCATGTGGCCAATTATATTTAATTTAAAAAAAAAATGTTTTTAGGCTTTCAAGAATAAACCTTACATTGGACAGTGACGACAAACTTGAAATCAAAAATGGCATTGGAACAGCATCTTTACATCTATTTTACAGAGTTTTTTTAGAAGTCCGAGAGAAAAACACTTTGGATTTTGTAGCTGAGAATGTACTAAGACAGCAGATAGGGAACAACACCGGACGATTTGAAGTAAATTTCTAAATGTTTTTTTTTGTAAAGTTTTAATTCATAATCATTGGCGAACGCAGAAATTTTTCCTTGGGGGGGTGTGGCTTAAGTAACAGCATAATACCAGATAAATATATCATTCTTAATTTTTGGGATTGATTGATTGATTCGTTGCGACCACTATTGGATCTATTGTGGCTCACTTTTAACATTTTTTGTTGCTACAAAATATTCAGCCCCTTAAAGAGGTTCGCAACTTGCTTTGGTCTAGCATCATTCAGATCCAGTCCGTCGATCTGTGGTTTACCGAAGATACGTTGACGCTGACGTGCAATGGCCGGACATTCACACAGCACATGTCTGGCCGTCTCATCATACTCCATACAGAGCCTACATTTGGTGTCCTCACTTAGACTCACTGTGTAATGGTACTTTCAGCCTGCAGTGTCCGGTGTATAGATCAACCATTGTCCGGATCTCCTGTCTGGTGAGCTCAATGAGTTTCCCGGCCCTCTTCCTGCAGGGTTCTGTAATGGACTCTTTGGAATGTGCCAGTCCCTGCAATTCTCTCCAGTATTGGTGGAACTTGTTTTCCATCCAGCCTTAGAGAGCAGTGTTGATTGTGTTGTATGCTATTTCAAGGGCTGGTTCGGGGCCAATAAAGACGACAGAGGCCGCTTTACGCGCCAGCTGGTCGGCAGTCTCATTTCCCGGAATCCATACCAGCGACACAGTGTTTATTCGCCCTAGGGTGTTCAGTGTGTCCTGGCAGCTCCTAACGGTTCTCGATGAGCACCTATAGGATTCAAGAGCATTAAGGGCCGCTTGACTGTCGGAGAGTATCTTTATTGATCTGTTCCGCCAGTTATAATCTATCATCCAACGTGCGCTCATTTCAATGGCGAAGAGTTCCGCCTGGAAAATTGTAGCTATTCGTCCAGGACTATGTATAATCCTGATATTTTCTCGGCTGCAATAAGCTCCGGATCCAACGCCTGATGGCATTTTGGATCCGTCAGTGTACCAGCAGCTATCTGCAGTTGAGAAACTTATTCTGTTTGTCGTCCACTCCTCCCTATCTGGGAGAATAGTGTTGCATAGCTTTTTGCTGTTTACTGTTGCGGGCATTAGATCCGGTAGCAGGCCTAGAATGCAGTGGCTCTCAATTGCCCGCGGTAAAGGGTTTGGTACTACTTGACTTGCCCTGCCACCCCATTGGTTGGCTATGATTCTGTAGGTTGCCTTCATAGCTTCTTTCTCCAAGACAAGGTGTAGAGGAGGAAGGTTTAGGAGGCATTCAAGCGCTGATGATGGTATGGTACTCATAGCACTACATATCACCATACTTGCTTGACGTTGGATGCTTGTTAGTTTGGCACGAGCCAGCGTTTGTCTGCTCTTCGTGTACCAAAGTATTGCCCTGAATGTAATCATGGGTTGGGTTGGGTTGGGTAATTTTTGGGAAAAAAAAAACAACTCTTAGGGGCCAATCATTTCATCTCCTAATTCCACACAACGCGCATACTGATGAGCACCACTAAGCGCGAAACTCAAGTCTGCGGTTACCATTACCATTTTTGAGAGAATAATGGTTCCTATTCTATATTCCATATAGTTTTTGTATTTCTTTTCCCACTGAACTAAAAAAAAAAGTTTTTGTATAGCCCATTAAAACCCAGCAAACACAGTTCAGTCGGGCCTTTGTATGATAATGATTTACGACATCGGGCCAGTAGGATTTTTTGTCTGCCGGGCAATGATCGCCTGAGGGTATTTATGCCGACGCAACATTAGACCCTATACCACTGTCGACATAGGATCAATCAATTTCTTAATTCTCGACAGCTATGGTATTAATTTCTTAATTGATTGATTGATCATGCGGCCACATGCTATCTAATGTGGTCGGTCCTACGCAGGCAAGCTGGTCTCGTCCCGACATGGGTAAACTACTTACTACTCTAAGTCCGAAATTGGCAGCTTAAGGCCGTACAACTTTGGTGATTTACGAAGGTTCGTCGGTGTTTTGCTTGACGCGGCCTGACATTGGCAAACTACGAACAGAGATCTCTTATCCAACGAGATGTGACAATCGGCGTCGGCACCTTTGAAGTTGGGGGTCCCGTTTTTCGTGACCTTGATTTCGTATCCATCGCTGCAAATGAGTGTTAGACCCGCTCCGACTGGCTCGTCAGATTTAGTCCATGAGCCGGAACCGAAAAACCGGTTTAATTTTTTGCTAGAGAGCTATACTTAGAGAAAAAAGCAAACGGATTTTTTGGAGAACGGGAACAGAAAGATTGTCAAATAAATTTCAAGTAATTTTTTAAATTCGGTATATGATTATCATTATTAAAACGAAAATAACAAATTAACGATAATTAAGTATTTTTAAATATTAATCAAAAATATTTTTTGATATAAAATAATTTAAATAAATTGTACAAATACCAAACATACATTTTTTATAGGTGAGATAAAATTCAGATTTTTCTATTTTTTTTATTTGACTTAATATCTCTATTGTTACATTTAATGGTATAAAAAATTTTCAATCTAAGAAATAACTTTTTTTGGAAAATTGCTACAGGGGTGTTCGAATTCGTTCACTTCCATTAAAGATAATAATTGCTGCGATACACCATCCGTAAGACATAAACTTTCAAAATTTTCATGAAAAACGTTTTCTAGTTTGAAAGTATAATTAATAAATTCTTCGGGCGGGATTTAAGGATACCAGAAATATTTTCGTTCGTAATGGCGTCTCGACAGCTATGGTATTTAATGTGGCACAAAACTATAATTTGTAAACACAAAAGTAATCAGGGCTGACATTATTTACATTTAATAAAGTCAAAAATTTCAACTGATTACCAACATAATGTTTAATGTGATAGAAAAATATAACTTGAAAACACAAAATAAGCAATCATGTATGAATTAATTTGCATTTTGTAAAGTCAAAAACTACAACTGCTTACTTTAATGTACTCATTAGGTTGCCTAAAACTTATTTTATGTATTTGTTATTAGTTTTTAAAACCATCAAAGCAATAAAAACATTTTCTCGTTCCTGTAAAATTAATAAAAATGCATGCATTATAAGTAAGTAGGCATTTAAATATGTAGTAACATATACTTACCGTTTTGTATCTCTAGGAAAAGAGAAAAAACTGATGCCCATACCAGTTTTTGGCACAAAGCCGACATAAGCACACCAAGTGCCCGGATTGATTCAAAATAGTGATAAATAAATAAAAACCAAAATGTGGCAAGAACGATGTCAAACATAGACAAACTCTAATGAATAAGCGCACACCAACAAAATGCGAAAATCTCTCGGCCTACTCGAACCAATAAATTAACGAGCGGGTCAGGAGGTTTTGAATCTTAGACTCGCAGTCCCGATCATGCGCATAAAAAAACGACTTGCTGACCATCGCATCTCATTGGATAAGAGATCTCTGCTACGAAGTTCCGATAATGGGTGCTTAACCCAGTTATATATCTTCGCTCGTGTTTATATATAGGGAGGGCCACAAAATTCCGCACTTTGGATTTGCTATAACTTTGGACTTGATTACTCGATTTTTAAATATATTGGCTTTTTGGAAAGATAAAACGGGAGAGTTTGTCGATTTGGTTAAAAGTTTAAAACTTGTAAAAAATTCAAGATGGCGGACAGTTTTCAAAAATGTGTAATTTTCACCCCAATCCCTGAAAAAAATGTATGTGCGACACTGAACAAACTCCAAAGCTTTCACCACAAACTCTCATTGTTTCTGTGTATTTGAAGTATCATTTAATTAAATTAGTGGAAAATAAAAAAGTTAGGGCCAGTTTGTAAATTTATCAGATTTTTTTCACCGATGTCATCGACTTTTTGACAAATGAAATATGACGTTAATCTGACATTCCATGTCTTTGAGTTCGAAAACTGTCAGAATTTAGCTATAGCCTACATTTTTTTGAAATTTTTCTCCAATTGAGAAATTAGTGTTTTTAGAAAAAATTTTATGTATTACAATAAAGATGAACGAAAAATCCTCGTAGGGCTTCAGGAGGATATGGCGAGAATAAAACTTACGTCCATCTTATACCAGCCTAAATTGAAGATTTATTTATCTCCTTATGCTCGGTTTATACACCAAAGAAAATAAAACAAGAAATAAGAATTAGCCCTGCGCTTGGTCAAATGTGATCATGTGATCACAAATATGAGTTTTATTGGGTGTTCTTATTCTTATATTATTTTATTTTGTTGTATAAACCCAGCATTAGTCCTCGAAAACTATCTTTCAAATAGTTTTAACGCGACTTCTTATCAAGTCGGCAATATTTATTAGAAAAATATCAAAAAATTTGGAAACAAAATAGTAAAAACAAAAAACAGCTGATTAAATGACGTTAATGACATTCATCGGGAAGGATCACCGGCCCCCAGAGTCGGTTAAATGGTACTTTATGGACCAAATTTTTGAGTTGAGTTTGAAATGTGTATTCTAAAAACTATTTTTTGATCAAAAAAGTCATCATAAACACTCGTAGAAAAAAAATTGCACTCAACTCTTGCGGAAGTGCCTTTCCCGCCCGAATTCTTCCCGGGCGTAAAAGTATCACTTTCCGCAATAGTTAGGCAACTACCTATTTGAAAAACATTTAAAAAATTAATATTTTTCTATGTTTTTTCTTTACATAAATATTTTCACAATGACAAATATAATACCTCTCCATACCTCGGTATCAATTATTACGTATAAAAAAAATTAAAGATTTTATTTCCAAAAATATTTGACAAGTCTGAAAATAAAGACCAAACCTTTTTACATTTATAAATAACGAGCCGCTTCTGGCCGCTGGTAAATGTGACGTGGTATTGTCTGGGCCAGCGTTGCTAGTGGAAGATAAAATAGTTTTCCCTAAGTCTAACAACTAATGCCATCAATTGGTGAACTGGTGGAATCAATCAGGTAATTTAAGAACTCGCTGAATGTCACCAAGAATTTACAAACTCGATTGTTTTAATCGGTCAGCTCATCGGTGAATTTACAAACTCGCCCTTATAAGTTTTTTGACTACGAGTTTTTTGGCTTCGCATTAAAAAAACTCACCAAATTACATACATTTTTCATTTGCTATATATCCTTTTACCTAATTATTTAATTAAGAAAAATACTAATAATCTAAATACCCATTAGTTTTTTGTTTCTTATCCGATTTAATTTGGTGATACCTCGATAGACAAAAAAAAAGGGAGATTTTTTTACTGGAAAGTCCAGTCCATTAGGTATAGGATCAATGCCCAATTTGTGCCAAGTTTTTTGGAAAGTTAAAGACAAACACAAAATATCCGTGCACCTAGCCGGGATTTGAACCCGAGACCTTCCGTGCAGCAGGCTGATACGCTACCTACTGCTCTATGGGAGCCGGCCGGAAAAAAATAGAGATTGGGAAATACTAATTTACATTTTGTCCAGTGTCTTACTTAAAAAAAAATAAGGTATGTAAACTCTTTAAAACTATCCGCCATCCAAACAATATTTTTTTAATTAAGTAATTAGGCCAAAAGTTATAACAAATTGAAAAAATATGTAATTTTGTGATTTTGTCCAATGTGAAGCCAAAACACTCATAATCTAAAAGTTTATAAGTTTATTTCTCAACCGATTTAATTAAATGATCAATATACGCATAAACAATAAGCGTTTGTAGTGAAGGGTTTAGAGCTTGTATATTATAAAAGTATCACATTTTATCTTTCTAAAAAAAACAATATCTTTAAATATCGAGCACTTAAAAAAAGTGCAAAATTTTGTGACCCTAATCGTTGTATGAACATTTTCTATAATATTATTATTCACGATAGAGGAAACACAGTGAATTTAGCGCCATCTCTATCCTGGAAAAAACTGTAATATACTGTTATTAAGCAGTGGTAATTTCTGTGTTCGCCACACTCTGCTTAATATGCACGACATCGGTCAACTACATAAGTCCGGAATAGGTGTCTTAATGCGACCTCATGTCGGGGATTTACAGAAGCCCGTCGGTGGTTGCTAAATCCGGCATTGCCTTCTTAAGGCGGCCCAACGTCCATCCACCAGCCAGTGACGTGTCGGGTAATTAAAGCAATATTACTAACAGTTTTAGCAGGATACCAACGAAATGGAGGAGCTCCAACCATTGAGCAACGTGCCAAAGGGAAAACCAGGAACAAATTACATTTTAATCGTTCCAGCATTGGGCCTACATGTAGTCGCCACTACCACCGACGTTGGCCCGATTTTATACCGACGATTTGTGTCTGATGAGAAGGTTTAGAGGGCGCTTGTTTACACTTTGTATACTATTGTGATTACAGGTAACAAAAGTAAAATTGGAAAGACCCTTATTGGATCTTCAAAGTTCCGAACTTTGTGAACCCTTGATTGAGAACGGGGATATTTTGCATTGGTATAGAGATAGAATGGATAATCTGCAGGCTAAATGCATCGAAGCCAAAGAAGAATATATACACAGTAGAAAGCAGCAAATAAAGTTGCGTTTGTAATAATAGAGATTTTTTGCACTTCTTATGAAAAATATCCGTTAGGCGCGTTGTGACATAGCTAACGTCATGTTATTTTTAAGGTATCATTTTTAGTTTTTGCACGCCGCCGCGCCGCGTCGCCTTTGATTTTTGTATAGACGACTTTATACGCTATTTATTATTATCAAGATTTACAAAAGGAATTTCTATCTTTATTTAAAATATCTTATTCTTGTATTTTTTACGTTGAGTTTTAGCATTAATCATTTTTTTTTTAAATTCGAAAACGCACCAGAGAAAAGAGAGGTTATGATAAATAGATCGGAATTATTTGTCACAGTTCCCAGTGTAAGTCAATGTTTTACATTTCGTACGAAATTCTGGCCAGAGAGAAATAATTAAACAAAAATTGACACTTATATTTACAATTAAAAATAATTCAGAACATATTTGCATTCAAAAAACCATTTAAATATTTTGTTTTTCTACTTAACTTTTTACTGTCGGCAACCATGTCAATTATAAGGGATAAGCGGTATTCACCCGCAGGTAATGTCAAACTTTATTGGTTAGTAATTTTAAATTGCACCGTAATGTTAAACTTGGTTTAGATTTAACTGATGTTTAGAAAGCAAGACCTTGATATTTTAAGTTCTTTGCGGAAGCGCATTCTAAACACCGGTTAAATTTAAACTAGGTTTGTAATTGTGTTGCAATTGGCAATAAGGGATTCCGTTATTACCTCGTAACTGCGCATGCCTGAAATAGGCGATAATGTAAAAAGGCATCAAAATTATAGGTGCAAAAGGTATCTAATTATATGAATATCTGCACCGTTTTGTGTTCCTTTAGGGGCCAGGCATTCGATTTAGAATTGGTCCTGGGTCTGGTTGACATTATTTTGACAGAAATTTTTAAAGCGGTTCTAAAATAATGACGTCATATATAATAATGCGGATTTTGCTAAAAAAATAATACCTATAATTTTGCAAAATTTTTGGGTTTTCTTTACATCTTAGATTAAAAAGAGACAAGATATCTGGTCCAACGAATACTCCTTGGCAAATAATAACCACTTTTTATTTACAAATAAAATCACAACAAAACAAAGGTGAGAAATGATGATTATTTTTCTATACTTTTAAACGACGCGACGTTAGAACGACCACTTTAGGTCGTGAGGTCGTGATTGACTTTTGGGTGGGGAAAGTCGGCAGAGCAGACGGTCGGATGATATTTTCAGGATGTTTTGAGCAGTTTATAAGTCGTTTTAAAACCACATTTTCTCAAAAAACGTTTATAGTGTGTTTTTTTACCAGTAGGAGAATGTTTTAGTGCATTTAAAGTGATATTTCGGAACAAATCGTCCAATGTTTTGAAAACAAAGGGAGAGCAAGTAAAATCGGTCAGTGGCGGTACATGCCGGTAGGTACACAGAAAATAAAAAAAAAAAGTTTATGAAATATACTTAAATTAGTAGATCCTTAGATTAAAATATCAAAAAACATGTTTTTTTTTTGATGAAGTTGTTTATTCCCAATGCGTTAAATGAGATATTTTCGAACGTTTTTATAAGGTTTTTTCGAGGTTTTATTTTATAAAGATGATAAAATAAAGCATACTTTTGATGAAATAAGATATTTTCGAAGGTTTTTTTTATAAAGACTATAAAATAAAGGTAGGTAAAGTCCTGAAACCAACTTGCAAACAACAATAAAAGTTAATTCACATGTGTTCAGGTTTGTAAGAATATTGAATTCCTACCTCTTATCAGAATATTAACGTTGATTTATACTGCCGCCGTTGCTATCTGCGCTCGCCCTTCGAATTGATATTTAAATCTTTTTGTCTGTCCTAGATGTCTCTATAGACCCTAAGCATTATTGACTTTATTGTGTACTGAAGAAGTCAGTATAAGTAAGTTTCTGCTAATTACCGGAAAAAATAAGAAAATTAACAAAGACAATAGCATAATTTTTAGCTAGTAGGTAGTATTATATTTTTTTTTCTTGATGTTCCAGGTGCTATGAAGTATGTTTCTTTGTTTTAACGTTTGGCATAATTTTATTGTGTTGAAAATTGAAATTGCTATAAATCATATACAAACTTTTTAATAACTTTATTTTGTATAAAATTATACTACAAACATTTATTATTCCAAAGCTCAAATTGGCAGAATTATTTTTTGCATGTTTTTTAAATTATTTTGCAGATTTCATATTATAGTAAAATGTTAATAATATAATCCATGTGTAAATTTTTATTTAAGTAAGTACGCCACTGGTGTGTTTACTGTAAACAACAGAAACGTAAACATTGTTCCATATAATAATATAACCAAAGTCTCCGTAAGTGTCAGTTATCTTGTCTCTTTTTAATCTAAGGTTTACATCAACTAAAGTGTCGAACTACCCTCCAAGGCTGGTTCTTAAATTGCATCAGAATGTAGCTGTGACGTCATTGTTTTAAATCAAAAGTACCGGTTCTGGTTCAGTCAGGACCAGGAACAATTATTGTAAATCGAAAATCTTTTTTTTTCCAATTTTTACCCTCCCACACCATGTAATCTATCGTTTATCGTTTATCGCTATATGACAGTGGCTGTAAACGGAAAGGGGAGGGGGAATGCAAATATTTTATTTGAGACTTTATAATATATAACTATGACATAATATAACGGCCCTGCTCCTCGTGCATTTTCCGAAAAAAAAGCCAAAAAATTCTCTGGGCGCGAGGAGACTGCGTCAGGCATGCGCAGTAGATTCTTCGCCTTTGGCCTTGCCCATGACCAACCCTGAAGGCGGATTTAGAATTAAGCAAGCAAGCAAGCGGACAAATGTCAATGTCAAATTTCCCGACTTCGCATATTTTTTAAAATTCTCTTACGAAAATCAAAAAAAAATTGATGTTATCGAACTTCTAAACACCTAGAAATATTTTAAAAGCACTGTATTTCGAAAATAATTTGTACTTTTCCAGAAAATTGGAAGAGCCGGGAAATTTGAATTTTTATTTTTCTCTTTAAGACGCTCTATTAAAATATGAGTAAACACATAAACAATATTATTAAAACGTTATAAAATATTATAAAACTATTCTGGCAGAGTGGTCGCGATTCTTCAAAAACCGTCAGAAAATATCGCTCTTACAAAAAATCTGACGATTTTTAAACACAAGTTTACACTTAATGCTTTTTTGTCAAGACTATTTGCTAATATTCCTTAACATTTAATTTCTTAATACTCTTAAATAAACAATATGTCAGTTTTAATTTTTGTAGGCTGTTTTTCTGAAAACCCTGTTTTTTATTTAAAAAAAAAATATTTTTATGTGCAAACGAACCTTTAAAACTTTTAACATACAAAACCATAGATAGCCATGGAATATTTCGCTGTCACTGTTCAGAATAGTCACACAAATTCTGTCTTTCTTTTTACATGGTGAGAATGTTCGACACTTTTTAACGTTTATTGGTACGCGTAGTAACAATTTAGCTCCGCCATAAACTAATCCTGTAGAATATCTTTAAAATATTAAATTTACAAAATTTTATTAAAAAAATGACGCAGTTTCTGTTACAACGTTAGGATAAATATGAAGGACGCTGTGTTTTTAGTTTAAATGAGGCGACAAGTGAATATCGCCACTTTTCAGTATTCTGACGGGTGAGATTTTCTGTCGTTTCTGAAAAATCGCGACCAATATATCAAAAAGTGAGGTCTTCAAGAAACGAGGTCACTTAAGCCATGTTCCGTATACATTAGAGCGTTAAAATTTACTAAAATTCATAAAATTAAAATAATCAAAATGTGCCTTTTTGAAATTCAAATCCATTTTTCGAGAACAAAATAATATTAATAATCTTGAAAATAAATCGATGGCTTTAGAAAAACGGTTTATTGAAAAAATCAAGATACATTTACAACAAGGTGCTACTTGAATCATGCTCCCCATCTAAATAAATGGGGCGAAACGCAACTTTTGGTCATCCCTGTCCTACATAATTTCTATTTTGCCAAAAACTGTCGACTACATAAATAATATCGAAGTATTTTTGAGAGTTTCTCCGAAAATGTACGCTATAACTATTCGAAAAAGCATTTCCGTAACATAGGGAATTTATGCATTAAAAAATTATTTGTCCTATAGTTACATTGATAAACAACAATAATCTTCAATAGTATATTTCCTAACTAGTGCTGAAAGTGCTACTTTTCCGCACGCGATTGCAGTTGGCCAAACGACGCGTAGCGGAGTTCGGCCATGCAATCAAGAGCGGAAAACACACTTTCAGCACGTGTTAGGAATGGTATCTTTTCTACTAACGTGAGGAAAACATAAAAACAAAATTTTAAGTTTTTTTATTTTTTAATAAACAATACATTACTACAACACCATACTTGCTACTCGCTACTTATTATTAATATAAATGGTAAACGTACAATTTGTCGCATTCTGCAGATTAATAGCGGATTGCAGTAGTTTTTTTGTTGTGGATATATTGATGTAAGGTACTAATTTTAGATATTTTCGCTTTTCCGCACTAGTTTGGAGTAGTGCTGAAAAGTACTTTTCCGCACTAGTGCGGAAAAGTGCCACTTTTAGAACTAAAGTGGTGCTTTCCGCACGCTAGTAGGACAAATTCATTTAGGGCTGGTGAAATAATCAGAAAATCATTCTTAGATTTTTTGCCATAAGGAAACCGCTCTCGGGCAAGCGCTCGAGCATGATTTTCGATAATTTTCCCATCCCACTCAAGGGGGAAGGGGGGGGGGTTGAAAGTGTGACAAAGTGTTACGATGGGGGGAGGGGTGGTTCATGTTCAAATTGTTACGTAACACTTCGTGTTTGTCCATAAGTGATGGTTTTTTCACACTTTTGTTAAATTTTGAAATTTATAACCTTTTTTTTTGGTTTTCAACTTGGTTGTCAACGTTTTTTTTTTGGTTGCCAACTATTTTTGTCCTTCTCCCGGGGGGAAGTTGAAAAAGTGTTACGTAATTTTAGTTTTAGTTACGAAGTGTTACATGGGGGGAGGCAGGGGTCAAAAATTGCCAAAAAAGTTGTTACGTAATTTATTGACGGCCCTTGCATCTAGGAAGAAACGTTTTAAAGCATTCCCATGTTGCGGAGGTAAACGCATGCATAATCCGGTATATTGTTTATTTTTTTTGATAAAAATTAAAATTTGAATTTGCCTTACAAAATAAATGTTTGACGCGTGGCCTGACTTTTATAAAGTTGGCACTATTATGGCAGTTCTGCATCCAACTACTACATATTTCTAAGCACTTTACCAACCGCTATGAAACTACTGGAACAAATCCTCGCATTTATCATGTGAATCCCCCCTGAATGGCCCCTGAGTTGGTTACCTGAAGTTCTTGCCACTATTTCTGATATTGTTGCCATCTAAACATACTCATATTGTGCCACCTATAAAGTTGACATAATTCAGGTTAATGCCGTTCTTCATTGAAGGTCGGCACCACCCTTGGCACGGCACGGCGCCCAAAAAAAGCTCTGGCCGGATAGTCCGAAAGTTTCGGACACCCACAAAAATTCCTAGTAGCCATCCTAGTAGACTAAAACCTCAATTACTTTAACTAGAAACTTTAGTCAAATAGGAGACAACTATATTATTTGAAAACTCCAGAAGGTTCATTATCATTGGAGGAAAGAAAGTTATTTGTTTTGAGTGCAAAACTTCTTTATTTTAAGTCAACCGACGCGTTTCGGGACTACTGTCCCATTTTCAAGGTTTGAATGTCGAACGCCTAACAAAAAAAGAGAAAATATTTGTAAAAAACAAACTAACAATACATAAAAACTAACATACATATTACAAATGTGTTTACATATAGTCAAAATAAAAATTTTCCAAATTATAATTCCAAAAATGTACAACATATTTTGTACTTACTCGATGACTAATGAATTTTCAACCTTTCAAGAAGAGTTGTGAGTTTTTATTTAACAACATTTTATGAAATAAAAACTTGAAAATTTTAAGAATTTTCGTGAAAATGTTTTATCAAAAACCACTGGAACAAGAGAAACGTTGAGGGCAAAGAGTAGAGCAGAAAAGTAATTGAACGTTCAACATAACCACACTTTGCCCTCAACGTTTCTCTTATTTCAGTGATTTTTGATAAAAAATTTTCATGAAAATTCTTAAAATTTTCAAGTTTTTATTTCATAAAATGTTGTTAAATAAAAACTCACAACTCTTCTTGAAAGGTTGAAAACTCATTAGTCATCGAGTAAGTACAAAATATGTTCTAAATTTTTGGAATTATAATTTGGTAAACACATTTTTAATATGTATGTTAGTTTGTATGTATTGTTAGTTTGTTTTTTACAAATATTTTCTCTTTTTTTGTTAGGCGTTTGAGATTCAAACCTTGAAAATGGGACAGTAGTCCCGAAACTCGTCGGTTGACTTAAAATAAAGAAGTTTTGCACTCAAAACAAATCACTTTCTTTCCTTAAAAGAAGACAATTACACTTCTGGTTGCTTTAACCAATCCCGTCTAGTTAGTGCTTGCATTGGAAGGTGCTACCTGAAATTCTAGTAATAATGACTAAACTGTCTGGCAGATAATGTTACATTTGATTTTTTTTAAATGCCTCCAACTCTGTTGGGAATTTGGAACCTTTGGTTGTACTAAAACAAAGTTATGATTGTTTTCCACAAAACGAAACTACACTTTTTTGCACTCGACGCGCGTTCCGCTAACAACGTTAGCATCATCAGGAGACGATGAACATTTTTTATATATTATATTTATTTGACTAAAGTTTCTGGTAAAGTAATTTAAGTGTGCATGGTCATGGCGTTACTATAGGAATTCTTCTGGTTGTATACTACCTATGACCTTTTAAACAATGTTCTATAATATATGATTAATAATTATATATCAGCCAAAATAACACTAACGCCGTAATTAAAAAATATTACCCCTCCCCCCACCAATGATAATGGAAGGGGGTTGCTTCGTTTATTTGTGCCGGGACAACTCCCGAACGGCTCAAAGGATTTTCATAATTCTTTTTTTTATTGGATTTAGGGAAACCCCAATTTACCCCCATTTTAATAACCTTCCCTCCCAACGGTGATGAAACTGATTATATAGATATCGTTTGTGCCAGAATAACTATACCGAACGGCTCGACGGATTTTAATAATTATTTTTTTATTGGATTCAGGAGAGGCCCAATTTCTACTTCCCCACAACTTTCACGAGAAATAAAAATAAAAGAGGATAAGAAACTGATGTTCAGTGGGGTTCTTCTTGAGTCTAGAGAAAATTTGCTTCCAGGGAATCAAATTCTCTCGCTCCTATGTATCTCATTGGTAAAAATCTTCGGTTTAAATCGGTTTCTCTGCCCGATATTGATCGAAAGTAATTCTATTGGTATCGACTAAGAAAATTACTTTCGATCAATATCGGGCAGAGAAACCGATTTAAACCGAAGTTTTGGACCAATGAGATGCATAGTAGCGAGAGAGTTTGACTCCCTGGGAGCAAATTTTCTCTCGATTTAAGAATAGACCCCATGGCTACTTCTTTGTATAGTCAGATTCGCTAAAGACTCCTAGTAATAGTTACTAATTTACATGGGTTATTTCAAACCACCTACCTTCGTATGTAGTTCTATATAGTTAAAACAAGCAAGTTCATATGTCATTTTAACCCGTTATTTGTGTATTTTTTTTAATGGTTAGTTTTAACAATGGCAAGGAGTTATTTTAAAGAAAAAACAGTGGTCCTTTTCCTTCACAATTTTTAATTTATTTACTAATGCCTATTATCCCTGACGCGTTTCGAGCAAATAAAGCTCATCTTCAAAGGGTTCCAATAAAACTTAGATCTAAAACAATATAACTTTGGTCAACTTACAACAAAGAGAGACTCCTGTATGGACCATTGCATAGTTTCTAAGGCCATACTTTAAAAAAATTAACATATAAAACATTCACATTTAAAAAATACAAAATATTTGACATTTTAGTTGTACTCTTTCAGTAAAAAGGTTTTGTTAATTTTAGAGAAAGGTAACTTTCAAGGAAGGAAAGCTTGATAAGAACAATGAAACATTTTGTACGAGGTTTGATAAAAAATTGAGACACATTTTTCTGGAAAGTTTAATAAGAATCAAAAGTACATTTTCTTTGAGGCTTTGGTAAGAACCAGGCACACATTTTGTTGGAAAATTAAGTAAGGACTGGAAATATATATGTTGGATGGTTGATAAAGAACAGAACAACATTCTCTTGGAAGGTTTGATAACAACCAAAAGTTGAAAAGTTTAATAAGAACCAATGACTCATTTTGTTGGAAGGTTCGATAAAAACCAGAATCACATTTTGTTTAAGGGTTTGATAAAAACCAGAAACACATTTTGTTGGAAGGTTTGATCACAACGAAATACAAATTTGTTAAAAAAATTTTTTTTATGACTAATGACTCAATTTGTTGGAAGGTTCGATAAGAACTAGTTCAAAAGGAGAGAAAAAAAAGGGGAGAAAAGGGGGGGAATTTCAAAATAGACTATTTAAATAGCTTAATAATGCACGCAGTATCCTTAAAATGATTTAATACCGGGTCGTTTAAACATAATGTGTTAAAAGCTATGGTAATATTGTCGTTTAAACTTTTGAGAACATTGCCTACTTTAATGGAGATGGGACCTAAGAAAGTAAGGGGGATATATCTGGTAGGCTGCCAGGGTGGAATATCTGAATTGTCTTCGGTATTTAGAAAGTTTTTTTGTTAGCTTACGATATTTTTTGTTGTTTAGGTTGTCGATAGTCTGTTTTTTATATCCATTGTTCTTTTTAAGTATTCCTTTTTTGTTTTTTTAAAAAATTGTATTCTGACCAAAGTTATATTGTTTTAGATCTAAGTTTTATTGGAAGCCTTTGAAGATAAGCTCTATTTGCTCGAAAGGCGTCAGGGATAATAGGAATTAGTGAATAAATTAAAAGTTGTGAAGGAAAAGGACCACTGTTTTTTTCTTTAAAATTACCACTTACCTTTACCCTGGAGACCTTCAGAACCTTCAAGGAGATTGTTGTAAAAATAATTTATACTAAAAATTCTAGTTGTTCTGACTATAAAAAAGGTATGAAATTAACTCTGTGTTTCGGTCTTCCATTGTCTATATTTTATTTCAGTACAATCTCTGATCGTCTTCAGGTGCAAACTACAGTCTATTCCTAAGGCTACGTACTTATATACTATGGGAAATCACTCAACCGTGAAGTTTAAGAAGTTGGCTCCGCCCAAGGAGGGGCTTCCAAATATTTGGAAATTTAACACTTGGTTTACTAAAAACACACTGATTCTGCCCAATAAGGGCAGCTTCAAGGCATTTCCGTTTCTTCCAGTGTGACTCCTTGTGCAAAACCTTTGCTTCTGTCCACTTCACTCGGTGTTGTTTTGACCATGCGTGATCGGCGATTCCTGGTTTCGTTGTTTTACCTCTTTGGGTATTCGTCTGATGGTCTTTAAGCATAACAGATAGTGGTCTTTTTGTTTCACCTATGTATGATTCACCACACTCACAAGGAACTTTCGTATTTTGTTTGTTCTCCGGTTTTGTTTTACTAAGAAGGCTTCGAATTGTATTATTAGATTTAAAAGCTGTTTTAATATTAAAGTTGTTCGCTGCTCTTCGAATTTTCTCTGATACTCCTTTAATGTATGGAATTGTAAAGAATGCATTTGCCTGGTTTTGGTCTTGGAATGTCTGTCCTGTTTAAGGCTGTAACCATTCTGCTGCAGATCTTTTTTAATGTTTCTTATTTCGATTTTCAAGTCATGAGAATTCTCAAAAATTTTAACGGCTCTATTATACAAAGTTCTTATTATGCCTCGTTTGGTTGTAGCAGAATGATTTGAACCTTTCATATAAAAAAGGTAGTTATTATACTTTTTTATCAACTACGTTTCTCTTTATTAAATGAACTAGAAAATTGCTATTTTTAACTAGAAAACCTTTGACTAAAGTGTCTAGTTGGCCCATTTTCCTCAGTGGATAGCCACAGAAACCAAGAAGAACGCGGTATAACTTAAATTTTGTCGTAAGAATCATTTCTGACAAAAATAACTTTGTTTTCTTTCTTATAGTTGGATAAGGGCACTTAAACGTGAAAATTTAAGTGAAAAAAGTGAAAGTAGTGTTATATTGTTAAAATAGATAGATTTCATAGTAAGATACATACCAAATATCTACTTATTTTTATTAGTTTATTTGTTTTTCTTAAAATGGAAAAAAAAGTTCAAAGGTTGATATAGGAATATTTAAATTAATATTTTAAAATCAATACCGTTTCACCCGCGCTTAACACCATTTTAACTATTTTTATAAATGTTTTATATGTCGTGTGTTAATAAATCTGTAATTAATATTTGTTATTGTTACGTGTTATATACATTTATGTCTGGACTTAATTTTAAGGATGTACAACACACAAAACAAAAAAAAATGTTTTTTGTTTTTAATAATTTTTATAAAGTATGTACTCAAAATCAAAAAGCTGTATGTACCATTTAATAACTTTCTTACGCTTGTGTTTTTTCTTTATATTGTTATAGAGCCCTGATGGTGATCCAATAAAGCGGTCGAAACGTTGGCAATAAATGGTTTTTTTATTTTGACCTGAACACAAAAAAGTTTTAAGAAAAAAATAAACTTCTGGGTAAAAAATAGTTGTTTAACCTTCGTGCGGAACTGTCATAAGTAGTGCTGACTTGATTAAAGTGGTTTGAGTTCCGATAAGTCCCTATTATCTTTTTTTCGGGTAATTTTCTATTGTTTTCTTCCATGTTTTAGATGTTCTTTATGTAATCAGGACCACGAAACAGAAATGCATAGATATTTTATTAAATCAAATCCCGAAATAAGAGTTCTACATCAATCAGAACCGAATCCTGACCTGATTCCAAACGAAGACATAATCTCTGTTGAAGGAGAAACCTACGACGCACTCGTAAAAAAACAAAAAAACTGCAGAGACATGCCACCGTTCATACCCGATGTGAAAAAGACCAAAGAAATGATGCAAAAATTAAAAGAAAAGCAAAAGGCAAAGCACGAAAACAAAATCTTAAAAAACGAACTACACCGAGATATTATGAAGGAGTTTTTTGTAAAAATAAGCAAGAACCAGAAAAATTATAAAGAAAAATATTTGACAAATATTCTGAAAATGCAAAGTGAATATGAAAAGCGAATTGTGAGTCTTTTTCATCTGCTGATAATTTTTTGTCAATCAAAGGTATACGTATGGGTATCAGTGGCGATCATAAGAGGTTGGAGGGTTGGTTGTTTAGCTAATGTAACTAAAATTTTAATATATAAACACAGTGGCGCACCGAGGGAAGGGAGTTTGAGGTTAAAACTCATCGAGAGAAGCCTAGTTATATACAATTGGCACAATCAAATAACAGCAAAAATAAAATATATAGAGAATAAAATACAAGAGCCTGGACTTTAATTTTTAACAAATATCTTTAAAAAACTATAAATTGCAAAATCTTTTACCTTTCATTTTTACGATTTCGTTCGTACATGACCGCTATAAAAATGTTGGATTTTTTTATTTGTTTTCACCATGAAAATGGTCTTTTTAATGTAATTTTATCAAAACATTTTGCCTGCTTGGTGTCAAAAATGGCATTTAAGTGTCATTTTCGCCTGCAGCGTATTTTAGCATTTTTACAAACAAACTAAGGGTAAATAAACAACTCAAGTTCCCAAAACTTCATTAATATTTACAATTTTAGTTTAATTTTAAGCCAAAATTTTCCCAAAAAATTTTACATTGAACCATGATTTTGACATCAAATTTACGATAAATATTCAATTTTATATTTGGTTAACACCCCCCCTCCCCAGTATTTTTAGCATAAATAATTTTCTTAAAATTTTCTGCATTAGAATTGAGATTATTTCGCACTCCAACCCAACCTTCCTTGGTTTTGGAATAAATTAAGTTTTCTTCTATACTAATTTAAACCAACACACACTAAACCGCCTTCTCCCTTAAAAAAGGTGCGAGCGTTTTGTTCGATACTTCTAGCTTGAGTTCTTTTAATCTTGAGAGAAAGAAAGAAAGAGAGAGAAAGAGAGATATATAAATATATATATATAAAGGCAGAAAATGTAAACAAAACACGGAAAGGAAAAGTTAAGCTTTTTCCCAATTTTTTTAGTAATTAAATAGCAACCTAATTTGACCTAAACAAATATATCGGCATTCTGGGATGTATATAGTGCGCAGCCATGATTTTATGAACGTATCTTTTTTTGGCTCTGCTAATAGACCATTTATCAATTTTTTGTCACATTTAAAAATTATTTAGACTCCGCTGTGCGTCATTTGTCTAACTGCTTTTGTGTCCGAGAAAGTAACACCTTACTTACTTAATAAAAAAATAACTATTCTAATCAACAACAGAATAACCAAATATGTTGCCTTGATCTTTATAGCTTTGGTAAAAGTAGTTTTTACACCCCCGTCTATTTGACGGTTCACATTTCTTTTCACATTTCTTTCATCATTTCTTAGGACAGTGACCTATTACATGCAGCTTGGCTAATCTATAAACATTATTTTGCAGTTATATGCGTCCCACATTTCTACACAAACTGATCCCCTGTAAGAGAATCCAGTCATACGATCTTTTTGTAACTCGAATTTAATTAAAATCGTATCGTATTTTCCCATAAGAGTGTCTATCATTTTTTTTTAACAAATGCTTTCGCAGTTGCACTTGACTTAACCTTTTCAAACTAAAAGTATCAATAATGCAGGCGCAGCATAAATTTAAAATTTGATTTTTTGACATTGGAGGTCCAACACATGCGCAACATACAAATAAAAAACAGCACTCTTAGAAATAAATAATAATTTTTTTATTTTCGTCGCCAGATTTCCAAACTAGGTCAAATCAAACTCGAAAAAGAGTTGATGATAGACAACAAAATCCTTCAAGATCAAAAACTAAATAAATTGAAAGAAAATCAATTAATTGACGCCCTTATTGTAAAAGGAAAAGATTTGGACGAAAAAAGTATTGCTTATTATTGTGAAAAAGAAAGGTTGTTGCAGCTGCATAGAAAATTATGGGAAGAACGAAAAAATCAGAAAGAAACTGCAAAAAAGGAGATGGTTACAAAAATTTTACTGGTAATAAATATTTTTAGTCCACCATACCAATATGGTATGAGGGACTATTAAAATCGTGAAATTTTGACTTTTCTTAATTTTATTGAAAATGAGTTACTAAGGTTCCAAAACACCTTAATCGACGAAAAAAAAAGTTGTCTGTCGGTCTGTTGCCTGTCTGTAAACACGATAACTCAAGAACGCCTTTGATTTTAACGAAATTTGGTACAAAAATCCCCTATCGGCTGACAATGAACTGATTTACTTTTGGGCAGAAAAGTGGGGGTTTGAAGGGGATAAAAGGGGGATAAAATATTTAAAAATTTAAGTTTCCATGAATATGAGCTACAAATTTTGTTATAAAGTCCAAATCCAAAAAGTTAAAATATATTTAAAAAATCATAGCTTTAGAAGTGAAGCAGCTATTGTTATGGGGTTTTCAGATTTTGGTTTTCGTAAATATTACCCAAAAATTTTGTTATAAGGTTCAAATCTTTGAAATCTACAGTTTTAGAGATATTTTTATTTCCTTTCAACATAAAATAATTGATCGTATGGTAGACTTTCCGTGCTTTCTAGCACCATTTTTTTTTTAAATGCCTGGATTGGGATTAAAAGAAAGAGTAATGGTTTTACAATCTGACATATTGTCATATTAAAGTTTTTGAGACTACTTTCTGCAACGGATTTGTCTTCTTCTTCAAAAGTATTTGCTATTGCCATTTCGGAATTTTCAACAACAGTAGATTCGAACTATTGATGTTATCAAAAAAACAAAGTCAGTTTCAAAATTACCTCGTCAACATTTTCATCCGCACATACTAAACTTAAAGCTTAAAGCAGACTATGTGCAGTTGGAATAATGGAATACGACCTCGATTCTATTTTGTGGGTTTTCGGAACTCCAAGGTAATTTATTGGAACAGACGTACTGCGACGTTATATAGAGGTGAAATGATTGGATCGTCGTAAGACGGGCCAACACCATTTCAATAAAAAAGCTCTTACCTCTTCAGTGCCCTTTAGCCTACTGCTGCCATTTTTATAACCAAATTGACAGATTAAAGATGTATTTTCTTTCAGTTGGTTGTGATCGCGGCAGTAGCGTAGGTACATATTTTGTGGCAGTAGCCAAATCATTTGCCAAGAACGAAAGTAAGAGGTTTGAAGACGATTAGATACCGCCCTATTTTGCGGCCCGTGTAAATTTTCAGTGAATTTTTAAGTAATTCCCCCAATGCCCATGACAATACAATACCTACTCAAAGAATTTGCGCAATGACTCTTGCGTGTACACAAAATACTTCACCGATCCACCCCTCGAGCCTGAGTAGGTAACTTTCTTGAATTAGAAAAAATATATAAAAAATAATATTGTGCAATAAATATAAATGTGCGTGTCTCTGTGCATGAAGCTATGGAACCTCCGATAATGATGCAGTTTTTTTTGTTTGGAGCCTATCCTTTTGGAAGTGTTTTTATATAGAAATAGGCCAAGTCTTTCAGAAATAATACTCACACAAGTGTTAACAAATTTGAGATTTCTCGAAGGTTTCAAAAAGTTTTAATTTTCTCTCTTACTTAGTAGAAGGAGAGTGCATAAATCGATGTAAAAGCGAAAAAATAGACCTATAAATAAATAAAACTTCAGAATGATCAAAAAATAACGTCAGCTATTTAGGTTTTTCTAAGTTAAATAAAATTGTACTGGCAGTAAAAATTTTTTTAAAAAATGGTGTTTAATATTTTTATTTTTCTAGGATATAACGGATTGTGCTCTAAAAGTAGCAGAATATAAGAAGAAATATGACCAAGAACCTTCTCGAAGAGAAATGTATGACTTGAAAAACATTTTTTTGACAGGAGAGACAATTTTTCCATACGCCACTCCCATTATTAAAGTGATAAAAGAAGATAATTTCGAGGTTGTAATTTTAATAAATATCTTTTCTAAGCTGTGTACTTATGAAGTAGTGTTGTTGACAGACCGAAGAAATAACAAGAGAAACAAAACGTCAAAACGAAATAGACACCGAAGAATTTGAAAAGTACATAAATTTTGAATATCCATGGGAACTGTCAAATATCGAGACAGCTCCAGAAATGCTTAAAGAAATCAGCTGTGGATTAAATGTTTTGGGATACATCGTCCACAAGGTAATTATAGAGGGGGTGAAAGCAAGCGAGCGGCCAACCGCCAGGTCTTTGTCAAATATGTAGTATCGGAAATTTTGAGTAAGCAAGATTCCACCGATCAAAATTTTCTGATAAATTTTGATCGGTGGAATCGATAACGATAAGTAACGATATCTCTTAATATCTCAAAAACCAAAAAAAGCAGAAAAGTCAAATTTCACATAGTTAGATGGTTCACAAAAAAGCATCCTTCTGGATACTAGCTGTGAGCCGTATGGTCTAAATTACTTGATTTTGGTGTCAGTTCCTCTTTCATTGCTACAATAAAGAGCCTCTATGATAGGGCAATGGTCCAGATTAAAGCTTCTGATGGTGTGTCTAAAAAATTCGATATTGATAGTGGTGTTTTGCAGGGGGAAACTTTAAGCTCCTTGCTCTTTAATTTGTTTATCGCGGACATCGAGGATTTATTTTTAAAGCATGAAGTCTCCGGACTAAATATCGATGCAAGAACCTTAATTATGTTGCTGTTGTACTCAGATAACCTGATAATAATTTTTGCTGACTCTGAAATAGATCTACAAAAGAAACTCACCATTCTGGAAAAATATGCAAAAATAAACTAACTCACTGTTAACGAGGCAAAGTCAAGGTTCTTGTAATTTTAAGATCTGGCAGGCCCTATCGTGGAGACTTCTTGTTCAAAATTAACAACAAGCTGTTGGAAGTGGTAAGCCATTTCACATATTTGGGTGTTACATTCTCCTCTTCGCCCTGCTTTCGCAGACTGACGGAAACTATCATTTTATATTTGAGGCAGACAGCTAAGGTGGTTGTTGACGTATTGTCTATCGTAAAACTAGGTGGCCTCTCCTGCTGCTTTAAACTATTTCAATCACATGCACTTCACGTTGACCTGTTTGGGGACTTGGATATATCGACTTATTTGAAATAATCCAGACATCATTTCTTAAGTATTTGCTACTTCTACCTAGGACCACCGCATCTGCTTTGCTTTAAATAGAAACCGACTCTCACCATATAGCAGTGTTTGTTTTTAAATGTGAACTAAAAAATCAAGTTATTAAGTATGCCTGAATATCGGCTACCCAAAAAATGTTTGCAATGCCAAATTGCCCTTTTAGGCTACGATACCCCATCAAAATTTAACTGGATCAAACGATTTAAAAAAATTTTTACTGGTAACAATATTTCTGAATTATGGTGCCTTGATCCATATGTTCTATAAAATAATTTCAAAACTGTTATAGAGAGAGTGGAAAGAAATTATTTTAACCATACCTACACTTTCTTCTTTTCCTCGCTCAATCACCCTTCGCTAATGCCAAATTGATTATCATGCAGAATATCTAAGTACGTGTTCAGATGTTTGGCCCAGATTGTCTGTACCATAAATTTTTCTGTATATTTAGCTTAAGGGGAATTACTTATAGTATACTGTCTGCAATATGCATGTACTAGAGCCCCTTATCTACTTACAATTTTATTGTCCTTCATACAAAAATCTGTCCCCAATAAGCTGATGTGATCCCGACAGTTTCTCGTCTTATTAGATAATCTAACAACTAATCTTGCAAATGAGATCTGTAAAGCAACTCGAAGTCTTTTAGAAGTACGTGAGTTTTTCAGAAACGGGTAGTACCCACGGCTACCTTCCGTTTTTTTGGTTTCTAATAATCTTATTAGGGCTTCAAGCAGGTTAATTATTATTTATATAGTTATTTTGTTTCTGTAGCGTTCTGAACTAGATTTTCTTGTTATGAAAATTAAATGTTTTATAAATACTAATTGAATTGAATTGGTTGTGACCCAGTCATTTTTTTTTAAATAGTATATTTTCTCAAAATTGAACGGGGATATTCTTTTTGATTTCAAAAATACCCAATATGTTAACTTTTTCTCTAAGGGTTTTTAAATAAAATGAAAAAAAAATTCAATAATAGCAATGAGTTAGAAAAAGAATCAGCGAATTTCAGTATTCATTGTTTTTATTTTTTTTTATTTAACTTACGGCACTGGTACAAAAGATTAGTGAATTTACACAATCAATCATTGTTCACCGTATTTTTGCAAAAAGATTGTGAATTTAACTTACAATTTACATGGCAGTGTATTTATCCCACAAGGAACACACAAAGGACCAAAACGAAAAGAGAAAGGAGTAAACGATGTTTCGCCCTGGGTAATCAGCGTGGGCCTATCAGTGGTCATGGAAATTTTTTTGCCAAGTTTTAATTGACTTAGGAGCATAACCCTACTGGAAATATTAACACGCCAGGACGAATCGAAAGTACCAGTGCGGAACGATGCCTATTTGTGAGTGACTCAAAGGTGGAAATCAAAGTGTATGATGGTGTTTATTGGTGGATGGTGACCAGTGAAACCACTGATGAGCCCACACTGGTTACCCACAGCGAAACATCGTTTAATCATTTCTCTTTTCGTTTTGGTTCTTTGTGTGTTATTTATTTCCACCCAAGATCTTTTGATCTTTTGTTTTTTAGTTTCTTTTTGGTTGAAGTAACTGATTTGGAGATTTTTTAACTTCTTTTTGGAAGTGTTTTTGGAATAGAAGAGCACTGTTCAACGTTGACATAATATACAAGGTGTCCAATTAAAAAAAAAGTAACATCGCCGCCCTAGCTCCACGTCCTAAATGGCTGGCGGCACATAAAGATGCATTTTTGTAAACCATCTGAGTAGGTGAAATTTGAGGTTTTTGTCTTTTTTCGTGTTTAAGATATTTAGGTGTATCGTTACTTTTCGAACAAGTGTGATATAGTATTATTTTGAGAATTCCGTGACTAATATAATTAATCTATTTTTGTGATGATTTTTATAACGAACAATGCTTAGTAAATATATCCTGTATTCAAATTATTTTTACTTACGACGAACCCATAATGCTAATTTAACACCAACACGAGTGTAATGGACCATTTACGGTCCTGGGATAATAATAAAGCTTAGACATAAACCACAAAATGACGCAAAAATAAAAATTATTCTTCTTATTTTTAAGACAATATTGATTAAGCGTAAATAAATCCAATGTAATTTTAGTACCTAACCAAAAATAAGTCCCGTTAAATTGACATACTAAGCATTTTAATATAATAAAAATATATATGAAAAGTCCCTTAGTAACCTCATTTGTTTTGACGTTTTAGATAGAACGTCATTGAAACTTCAGGTTATGAAGGTTGTGTTTGATATTTTTAATAATTTCTGATATTTATATATGACATTTTCATTGGTCATAGGTAAAGTATAGTACACTATCTCGCATGTTATGGTCATTACACGCCCAGATAAATTAAAACACTCGCCTGCGGCTCGCGTCTGAAACTTCATCTTCGCGTTTAATGACCATCATAACGTGCTTGTTATGTAAACTACCATTAAGATTTCAAAAATGGTATTGTGAGATAATTGGAAAAATAACTTCATTGACGCTGCTATTTGCAGGGTGAAAACCCCGCCTCATGGTCATGAAACCAGATAATTTTCAGTAATGGCCTGTTTCTACGGGGTTAATACAGCATACCGGTATGTATAGTAACAGGGCGACCGGTATTTCTGCGAGTAACTACCCCTTACCATGACGTCACATTTAGCTTAGGTGTGACGTCATGGTTACATTGCTTATTTCTTTGGTTGGCAACAATGGTAGTGAATAAATTGTAAACAATATTTTGTAATTTTTGTTAAATGTTTGAAGAGTTTTGTGGTGGAAACACACAACCTCAAGTTAATTAGGACATATGTCTGCCTCGCTTATGCAAACAAAGTAAAGTACTTACATTTAAAATATGTATAACCCAATGATGAAGTCGACCAAACCTGTTGTATAAACCATTGAAAATATGGAACTTACAGGCTAAAAAAGTGTGACCCAGCTCTAAGAAAGTCGATAAGACTCTTGAGAAAGTCGAGGATTTGGCAGTTGGCTTCAAACAGGTGGGTGTTTTGTCAACTGACAATAAAGGTAAAGCGATTTAGTGTAGTGAATATCATATGGTTTGTGATAAAGTTGATTCTGGTATTTTCAAGACATAAATAGAGGGCCCTTGAGCACTACGTATGTAAATTTGAGCCCAATCTTTCACAGAGAATGTAAAACTTCCAAGATTAATGAGGACAGGAATTAAAAACTCAACAAATGGACCAACACCAGTTTCTAGCAGGTTTGTACACTAGTCAGCTAAAGGCAGATTCAGAGTTCCGTAATGTAAGTGGTATGAGGTATACGGTAAGACGCCAGGAAAATAAGCAATGGGAAACACATGCTGCTCTTACCGCTTATTACTTGCGGCTTACAGAACACTATAAACAGCAGTATGTGTTTGCTATAGTTTATATTTCTTGCGTCTTACCTCATACTGCTTGCCTTACGGAACTCTTAATCCGCCTTTAGTCTTTTTTTCTGATAGGTACTTTATAAATCTATTTTTGTTGTTTTGACCGGGTTACTATTTGATATAATATAAGAGCAGGTTTATGCGGCAACTTAAATTAGGTATTTAATTTTTCATCTCGGTCTTTTTCTCATGCTATGTTAGAAAAAGATAGAAATATAAAATTATTCACTAAATTTAAAAATTTTGCATTAAGTTGCTGGGTTGACATATCTAATATATACAAAATGTATCATATGGAGAAAGACCTAAATAAATAAATAAAATATGTTTTCTTGTTTATTTTAGGTTACTGCAGAGGCCAGAAAAACCTTTTCGGCTAAAAAGTTGACTATTGGATAAATTTACTTGTTAAATTATACAAAGAAAAATACCATTGCTTCACTTGACAGTAGAGTTACATGTGGTTCCCACCTATGGGTGCTGACCCAGACTCAAAAAATGCTCATAGGTGGGAACTAGACGTTAGGTACTAGGTATAACTTTAGTTAGAAAAAGTTTGACTTTGTATTAAAGTAAATACATATGGTTTATTAGGTATAGATATTAATTTTAGTAAAAAACAAACGGAAGATGGCTGTGGCAATGGAAAAACAAGAGTTTTTTGTAATTTATGGTGCAAAATGAACTTCCTGTATTTCGATTCCACCCTCTGTGAGCAATCGAAATACAGCAAGTTCATTTTGCACTGAAGTACAAAAAACTCTCGTTTTTTCATTAATTTTAGTGTTTTTTTAGGGTTTTAATGATGTTTTATTTAAAGTATTTAAGTTTTTTTTTAAATTTAAGTAGAAAAAATAAATTTTAATGTAATCCTCTTATTTCTTAACCTCAGTAAAATGTAAAAGACTACAAAACTGTAATTCAATTATAACAAAAATCATTTAATCAAACGGATCTTTTAAAAGAGTATAATAATGGTTTCCAGATTATTCTCAAATTCTGAAACAAAAAATTTTGATGGTAAAATTATTCCTTAACTTATAATTTGAAACCAAAAGGTGGCGCTGGCGGACCGGCGAAGTTTGGATAATGAGAAAAGGTGGTCGTGCGATATAGAGTTCCCGTGAGTTTTCCTTTTTTTAATTTTTGAGAACCTTTCATTATTACTATTCATTTAATATTTTATTAATTGTACTCGTGTTGTCTCATAAGGGTTCTAAGAAGTAAAATAAACTTAAAATATAACATACCACGAGCATCTAACTACCTTCGAAAGGTAGTTAGATAGTATGGTATGTAAAACGTCATACCTGACGTCATGGTATCTCATGGTTACTCGCAAAAATTCGTGTTTTTGCCAAAAAAATTATTTCTTGGTATTGCCTCTTCAATATAAAATATAAATTAATACATTTTACTTAAAAACTACCTGACATTTTTTTTTAAATCTGTTTTTAGGTTGGCAATAATACCAGATATGTCACGTGACTGTATTTATCGTTTTAAAATTAACCTTGCAGATGTAAAATAAATGTGTCAAATTTAAACTATAGGCCGAATTTTTTTTAATCAAAACGTATTTTATTGAAAACAGTTTGTAATATCCACGTTTTTATTGTGCAATGTGGCAACAAGGCGAATTAAGTCTGGCAACAGCATACCGTGACGTCATTAATTTTGCCATACCGGTATACTGTATTAACCCCGCAGAAACAGGCTTTTTGTCTCTACAAACACTTACTTTGTTTACACGACTGTCTTAAGGCGCTTTTATATAAGGACGATTTGAAAATGTTGTCGTATAAACAGCACTAAAACCGTTTTCAGCACAATTTTTATTTTAAAGTGATTTACGACATCGGTTTATCACTTTGAAATCGATTTTAGGGTCGGTATAAACTTTTTAAAAACACTTTAGCGCACTGCTTCCAACCTAAAGAAATACTCAACCCCGTTCTTACCGAAAAATCTGTTGTTAAAATAGTTGTTTAATTTGTTTTTTTTTGAAAAACTGTCATATTTAATAACATTTATTGAAGGACGTATAAACACTCGGAGGAAACGATTTTATTTCAAACCGTCCTTGTAAAAAAACAGTTTTAGGCGCGTATAAACGTAGTAACATATGATCTTTTTTAAAATATGAATTAAATAATTTGTTTAATTTAGGCGTTGGAATGGTACGGCAGTACACCCATCATTGGACACTTATTTTAATTTCTGTTAATATTTTCATTCTTTTAGATTTATTTGGCAAAATACCCACCTCCGTCGGGACCCGAGTGCCCGAATTTCTCCGAATGTTATATAAAAGTATGCATCAATGGTTTGAATGATTTGAACTGCATTCCAACTTTACAAAAGTTGCTTTCTGAAAGGGAAGTTTACGTAGTTGAATTACAACAGGTAATAGTATATTACACAACAAGAATGTAATGAAGGTCATTGCACATGAGGATAAAGTTTGAGACGCGGACCAAGTGAGCATCTTTATTCATCTGAGCGTGTAATGGCCCTTTACATGCAAGTTCTTGTTTGATAGTTTGAGACAATGATGTGTTTGAAATTAACTCTGTGTTTCGGACTTCTATTGTCTATATTTTATTTATACACGACGTTAAAGGAGTACCAGAGAAAATTCGAAGAATAGCGAAAAACTTTAATATTAAAACAGCTTTTAAATCTAATAATACAATTAGAAGCCTTCTTAGTAAAACAAAACCAGAGAACAAACAAAATAAGGAATGCATTTACCAAGTTCCTTGTGAGTGTGGTGAATCATACATAGGCGAAACTAAAAGACCACTATCTGTTAGGCTTAAGGAACATCAGACGAATACCCAAAAAGGTGAAACCACGAAATCAGGAATCGCCGAACATTCATGGTCAAAACAACACCGAATGAAATGGGCAGAAGCAAAGGTTTTGCACAAGGAGTCACACTGGAAGAAACGAAAATGCCTTTATTGGGCAGAATCAGGGTATTTTCAGTAAACCAAGTGTTGTTGGGCGGAGCCAACTTCTTAAACTTCAAGGTGGAGTGATTTCTCACAGTATATAAGCACATAGCCTTAGGAATTGATTGTAGTTTGCACCTGAAGACGATCAAAGATTGTACTGATCGAAACGTCGTGTATAAATAAAATATAGACAATGGAAGTCCGAAACACAGAGTTAATTTCATGCAAGTTCTTATTTTATTAAAATTAAAAACGTAGGTACTTTTATAACTTGTAAAAAAGGACAATTTTTTGCATTTCATGGACCAATTTGACAAATTTTTAGTATTACCCAAAAAATACTAAAGCCAGATCAGAAATAGTTCCTGATCAGACATTCTATAATATATAAACAAAAATATATTACGTGTGAATCCTTAAGGCAAGTAGGAGACTTCAACCGAATAATTTTGTAAAACTGTATGGGCTTGAAACGACTGGCTGTTTGTTTTGAATCGCGGTGGCTACCGTGAAAAATTTACCGCGAATTTTTTACAGCGAGGTTTTTTTACCGCGCAAGCACAAAGTTGGAAAACAACCTACCGCGCGTATTATTTACCGCGCTATCCTTTATCGCGCATATATTTACCGCTCAAGACATAAACCGCGTTTCTTTGTTGAGGCTAATAAATATTTCAAAACTAAAGAAAAATCGCTTTTACCTTTTTGCGGTACTTGATAGCTCACGGAAACCTAAAAGTCGCGGCAAATATTTTTCGCGGTATAAATCTTGCGCTATAATAGCTTGGTGCTGTTTTTGTTGTCGCGGTAAATGCACTCGCGCTAAAAATGTCTTGCGCTGTATCTGCCTGTTCTGTAAATGCGCGCTGGTCATACCGCTTGCGGCAAACGGCTTGCGCTGTATTTGTATGCGTGGTAAAACACCTCGCTGTAAAAAATTTGCGGTACCGTTTGTTTTTTCAAAAGACGTGTGTTTTAGATGGTTTTAAATTAAAACCAGGGAAATGGACAGAGTTCAATTTTGATAAACTACGAGGAAATGTATCAAAATTTATAAGTTGCATTCAACGATCTAGCTAAGCGTTTTCCAGGTTTTTATTAGATTCCGTTAATCGAGTGGGCCGTGTTGACGTGGCAAACAAAAGTCAACGCCTTCATAATTTTCTGCGTAATCCTTGTCATATTCAAAGTGTCTTAGAGAATAATTTGCTGTGTATTGTTGTTTATTAAATTTGGGTAAGTATTACGTATTTTGGTGAAATTTAGATGTAAAATAGCCAAATTAGGTGATTAATTTTTTTTTAAAGATATGTGCTCATTTATTTAATATAAATTTTAATAAAACAAGTTAAGCAGGCTGCATGTATCGGTGTTGGCCCGTGTTTTCCATAAATCATATATTTTCAGTTAACTGCACTCAAACGCTGTTCAATAAGCTAAACTTCATGTGCCAGGGGTTGTCAACAAATATGGAACTTATTTGTTTCAGATATCATGTATCATGCCACAAGAATAGAGCTAATCCCCGTTTGGTCTCAACAAACATCAGTAAGCGCTAAAAATGATGCAGTATTGGAGTATGTTATCAATATCTTTAATTTGAAAGAATGTCGTGATGCAGAATATTGCAAAATAAAACAAACTCTCAATTCTTGTAATACTGCAATATCGAAAAAGTGGAGAAATAGTAATCGAGGACAAAAGCTATTTGAAGAAAAAAAAAGTGCCTTGATGGAAAAATCACATTAGGGGAAACTGATTTGATTTCTATGTTGGGAATTTGGAACCTTTGGTTGCACTAAAACAAAATTATGATTGTTTTCCACAAACCAAAACTACACTTTTTTGCACTCGACGCGCGTCTCGCTAACAACGTTAGCATCATCAGGAGACGATAAAAAATGAATTAAATTAATCTACGCTCTATCTTATATACAATCCTTTAGTGGGAGGAGCTAAGACTAATAAATTGTGATTGATCACGATTTTTAATCCTATCTCCCCTCAACCAAAGAATAAAGTGTACGAAACGGGATGGGTCCTCTATCTTTATTTAAACTATTTCTGGATTTAATGATTTCCATACTTTCATATGCATTCAAAAGTCTTTTGTTTGGTACACTTTTTAGAAGTTTTAGGTTATCTAATGTGAATCTGTGATTGTTTTCAAAAGCATGCTCGGCCACACTTGACTTTTCTGTTCTTCCGTATTTTAAGTGTGCTAAGTGTTCTTTAAAACGTGTTTGAATAGAGCGTCTCGTTTGGCCAACATATTTTTTGTCACAATCCATGCAACTAATGTCGTAAATTCCACTTTTTTTCTAGAACTGTAGTTTTATCCTTGGGATTTCCTAGTAAGCTTCTTATTGTGTTACCGGATTGATATACTAATTTAAGACCGGTGTTATTAAATACTTTGTGTAATCCTTTCGTATAATTAGGATTATAAGGAATTGATACAAATTTTGAGTCGCAGGTATCTTTTTGTCTGAAAAAGGTAGAATTCCGAAAGGTCTTTTGAAAAGAATGTCTATTTATCAGCTTATTTATTAAACCTTCGTCGTAACCGTTTTCGCCAACTATATTCCTAATCCTATTCTTTTCTGCTTCAAATCTTTCTTTGTTTAAGGGGAAATTTACTAATCTATATGTTAAAAAGTGCAAACTTGCAAGCTTATGTTGTAAGCAATGAAAAGAATCATTTGGAATATACCTGTTGGTGGTCGTGCCTTTTCTGTATAGGTCAAAGTCCAATTTATTTTTATTTCTTATAACTAAAGTGTCTAGAAATGGCAGTGTACCGTTGTTCTCTGTTTCATAAGTAAATTTAATAGTGGGAAATTTGTTATTTATTTTTTCCATAAAATTTTCAACACTAGTTACTTTAGTGTTGAATACTGCAAACACATCGTCTACATACCTGAACCATACTCTGGGGAAATACTCAAATTCTTTACTTATATCTGATTCAAATTTGCTCATAAATAGGTTTGCGATAAAAGGTGATAAACTATTACCCATTGTGGTTCCTTCTAATTGCTGGTAGTAGTTATTTTTATATTGAAAGTAATTTTGATTCATGCAGAGTTTTGTTAAAGATAAGTATTCTAAAGTCTGTTTGTCTTCTAGATTGTTTTTTCTTAGTAGTTCCTCCAGGTATTATAAGGTATTGGGGATCGGCACACTAGGGAACAACGAACTAACATCAAACGAGATTAAAATTTCACCTTCTTGGAGTGAAATATCTTTAACTTTGTTGATAAATTCAAGGGAATTTTGAACAGAAAAACCTTTTTCCTTTATTTTATTTTATGGAAAAAATAAATAACAAATTTCCCACTATTAAATTTACTTATGAAACAGAGAACAACGGTACACTGCCATTTCTAGACACTTTAGTTATAAGAAATAAAAATAAATTGGACTTTGACCTATACAAAAAAGGCACGGCCACCAACAGGTATATTCCAAATGACTCTTTTCATTGCTTACAACATAAGCTTGCAAGTTTGCACTTTTTAACATATAGATTAGTAAATTTCTCCTTAAACAAAGAAAGATTTGAAGCAGAAAAGAATAGGATTAGGAATATAGCTGGCGAAAACGGTTACGACGAAGGCTTAATAAATAAGCTGATAAATAGACATTCTTTACAAAAGACCTTTCGGAATTCTACCTTTTTCAGACAAAAAGATACCTGCGACTCAAAATTTGTATCAATTCCTTATAATCCTAATTATACGAAAGGATTACACAAAGCATTTAATAACACCGGTCTTAAATTAGTATATCAATCCGGTAACACAATAATAAGCTTACTAGGAAATCCCAAGGATAAAACTACAGTTCTAGAAAAAAAGTGGAATTTACGAAATTAATTGCATGGATTGTGACAAAAAATATGTTGGCCAAACGAGACGCTCTATTCAAACACGTTTTAAAGAACACTTAAAATATGGAAGAACAGAAAAGTCAAGTGTGGCCGAGCATGCTTTTGAAAACAATCACAGATTCACATTAGATAACCTAAAACTTCTAAAAAGTGTACCAAACAAAAGACTTTTGAATGCATATGAAAGTATGGAAATCATTAAATCCAGAAATAGTTTAAATAAAGATAGAGGACCCATCCCGTTTAGTACACTTTATTCTTTGGTTGAGGGGAGATAGGATTAAAAATCGTGATCAATCACAATTTATTAGTCTTATCTCCGCCCACTAAAGGATTGTATATAAGATAGAGCGTAGATTAATTTAATTCATTGTTTATCGTCTCCTGATGATGCTAACGTTGTTAGCGAAACGCGCGTCGAGTGCAAAAAAGTGTAGCTTTGGTTTGTGGAAAACAATCATAATTTTGTTTTTGATTTGATTTCACCTAATCCTTCAAGTAAAAGAAGAGGTCGACCAAGCAAAGAATTTCAAGCACTTGGCGAAAAGACTAAAAGACGAAGAATGTTGCCACTTTTAGAAAATTATGAAAGTGAAGAATTGTCATTTGCTATGCGTAAGAGTCTGGAATCTTCTGGACGCAGAGATGCTTCGCGATTAGTCAAAGAGGTTTCCGAGTTCTCCTCGAATAAGGCAACACAGATAAAAAAAAGCCTATCAATCACCAAGCATACAATCAGTGAAGTATACACCAGAAGAAGCTTTGGCATTATATGTTAACGCAAGATTAACAAAAAAATCGTACTGACTGAGTCAACAAGTGGCTGTAAAAACTACAATATCCTTTTGGAAGCTAAAAAGAAATGCTTTCCTACTGAAAATTTTATCATAGTTTCGGATAGGTACAACGGCGGAAGTAAAATTACAGTAACTTATTGATCATACAGTTAATAGGGTTATGGAAATGCAAAAGAGCATTTTTGAAGACCGATCATTACAATTTTCTACAAGTGGAAGTGCGATGGCAGTGGCGGACATTCTACATACAAACAGGGATATTGTAAACAAGAGGACAGTTTCGCAAAGGACGAATCCAATTTGTTTTAATAACTACAGACTCAGGCCACATCTTGTGCCAAAATCCACGTCCTTGATTATGAAAATTCTATTCGAAAAGGAGACTCTCGAACTATCAAAAAGGGAAATTGAAAACCTGAAAAAAAGAAATACGTATCAACCACGATGATAGACGGAATGTTTGGTGTGTTGTAAGCGGTTCCATCACTTTGAACTAAACTGAACTTTTATTGTTTTTGAAAAATATAACATTTTCATTACAATAGAGTCCGACTAATGCTACAATTACATTGTGTAATACGGTATCACGAAAAATAAAACATAACTTCTAAATAAAAACAAGCCCAAAATTAATACATAAGTAGATAGATATACCGTAAAAACAAAAAAAAAATAAATTCCCGAGTAACTTACTCATTTCTAAGAAAGGCACGTAACTTCAGTAAATTTTAAAAGAGCTTTGCATATCTGCTTGACATCGCTAGGCGTTAACCTATCCAATATAATGGCAAAATTTTCAAGACCGTTCCAACTCAAAGGTCTAAGATGCCTATATAATGGGCAAATAAAGAGCACATGGAAGAGTGTCTCATCTGTGAGTATGTTACAAACACTACACACT
This sequence comes from Oxystoma pomonae, assembly GCA_963921995.1. NCBI lineage: Eukaryota > Metazoa > Arthropoda > Insecta > Coleoptera > Brentidae > Oxystoma > Oxystoma pomonae. The sequence goes on from OY998168.1 coordinate 49,921,063, forward strand.
CGTCTTGGTTTATTCGGTAGCAAATTCCTTTATAAGAAAAACGGCAAACGAATTTTGTAGAAACCCTAATCTGAGCAGTAAGTTTAAGGAATGAAAGGGGACATGTAAGATTTATGCAAATATAGGTGTTTTCGATATATAAGTTTTCTTTGAGACGATCCAAGATTACGGTGCGATTATTCTTTAATGTATAAGGATTAAGTGACCAGAAATCTAAAAGGTTTAAATATTGACCTCATTTTTTAAGGTTATAGGCGCAATTAAATCTGGGTGATGGGTTGGAGTTGAATAGAGCGCTCTGCCGGCTAAGAAAAATTTTTGGTAACCGAATATTAGTCATAAAAAGGAGTTTAATAAAAAACTTAAGTGTAACTTTAAATGTAAAAAAGTTAGATGGGTAGAACAAATTTCCAGTCTAACTATGGAAGGTCATGTAGTTTGAGGTAGTGTAGTGTGTGTAGTGTAGTGTAGTAATACCAAGGACCCGAGACAGGGAAGCAGCTGGAAAATGTACTGAAGATACATGACTGAAAAGGTTTTTTTATTAGTCGCAATATTTCCTGCTTTTGCGTTTGCCAGTGTATTTAGGAATGTGCCAGAAGCCTGCTTCGCTTTTAGAATAGCTGAATCGGTCATCCCTCTAAAGCAATTTTTTACAACTTCTAGAGGACGATTGTTGAGTTTAAACCGAAAGTTTCCCTTTCATGGCAATCCCGCCCTACTAAATACAACAATCTTTGATTTGAAATGAACTCTGTGTTTCGGACTTTCATTGTCTATGTTTTATTTATACACGACGTTTCGATCAGTACAATCTCTGATCATCTTCAGGTGCAAACACACACATTATAGCAAGCCTCTTCATCTATACGGACTCCCCAAAATTCACAAAGATGCAATGCCCTTACGCCCAATCACAAGTTCCAGAAATTCTCCAACAATCAATCTTTCTAAATTCCTTTTAAAAATTATTTAATCTCTTACAGGCAAGACCACTCCATTTGTAGAAAATTCCAGCCATTTTGTTAATATTCTTAAATCTTTTGTTTTAGGACCCGACGATAGATTTGTTAGTTTTGATGTCGAAAATCTATACACCAATGTCACGATAAAGGAATTGCTAGATATAATTAGACAGAGACTGGCTGATGGCGAATCCCTTCGTGAACATAGAAGCCTGCCGCTGGGGGGAGTGATGGAGTTGTTGGAGTGCTGTCTACATAACTCTTATTTTCAGGTGAAATATAGGTTTTATGCTCAGAATGACGGTCCTCCAATGGGTTCATCGCTTTCGCCAGTGGTGGCCAATATTTAAATGGAGTGGTTCGAATTACACGAGGATGACACCGCAACATATAAACCTAAGCTCTGGCTAAGATATGTTGATGATACTTTTATTGTCTGGACCGGGAATGACCAACAACTTTCAGAATTTCTTCACCACCTAAATAACATAAGACCCACCATTAAATTCACAATGGAGTTGGAACAAAATTGTCAAATTCCTTTTCTTGATATACTTGTCAAACGAGTAGAAAGCGACATCAGTACAACAGTCTATCGTAAACCCACTCATACAGAACAATATTTAAATCAAGGTTCAAATCATTCTGCTATATAATAAGAACTTTGTATAATAGAGCCGTTCAAATTTGTAACAATTCTCATGACTTGGAAATTGAAATAAGAAACATAAAGAAGGATCTGCAGCAGAATGGTTACAGCCTTAAACTTATAACAGATACTATTTCTAAATTTCAACAAACGGGACAGAGATTACAAGACTAAAACCAGGCAAATGCATTCCTCACAATTCCATACATTAAAAGAGTATCAGAGAAAATTCGAAGAGTAGCGAACAATTTTAATATTAAAACAGCTTTTAAATCTAATAATACAATTCGAAGCCTTCTTAGTAAAACAAAACCGAAGAACAAACAAAATAAGGAATGCATTTACCAAGTTCCTTATGAGTGTGGTGAATCATACATAGGTGAAACAAAAAACTACTATCTGTTAGGCTTAAAGAACATCAGACGAATACCCAAAGAGGTGAAACAATGAAATCAGAAATCGCCGAACACGCTTGGTCAAAACAACACCAAATGAAATGGACAGAAGCAAAGGTTTTGCACAAGGAGTCACACTGGAAGAAACGAAAATCAGAGTGTTTTCAGTAAACCAAGTGTTGAAATTCCAAATATTTGAAAGCCCCTCTTTGGGCGGAGCCAACTTCTTAAACTTCACCTTACTTAGCCTTACGAATAGATTGTAGTTTGCACCTGAAGACGAATATTGTACTGATCGAAACGTCGTGTATAAATAAAATATAGACAATGGAAGTCCGAAACACAGAGTTCATTTCAAATACATCGTTGTCTTAAACTTTCAAACAATCTTTGATTTATTTTCGTTAATTACATTTAATGATTCTAACAGATCGAGTTTTCTCTGAAGATCTCTCTCAGAAATCCCCAACAATACGAGGTCGTCACCATAAAACAACAAAAAGTTTTCGTTCTTTGGGTCCAAACTGATTCCCACAGTGCCGTTCTCTAAGAAAATAACTTCCATGTTAGCAAGAAAAAGACTGATAAGTGTGGGACTTTTCGCCCTGTAAAACTCCGCTGTGAATGTCAAATTGTTTGGTCTGTCCGTCGGAGGCTCGAACTCTAACTGAGCTTTTTTCATAGAGGCGTCTTATAACAGCAATAAAATTTGAACTAATACCTAGCCTGTACAATTTTGACCAGAGCAGGGGTGAGAAACTGATAGCGCATTTCACTATACCGCACTCGGCTCGAATTTTCATAGCCCTAGTTCAAAATTGAACTATAGCTTGCACGGTGTTAGCTTGCTCTCGGTCTCGAACGGAGAAAATTCGAACTTGCACAATGCGACGAAGTAGATCCGTCAAAAACCACAGTTCTGAAAAGCTCGAATTTTTGGGCCTACTGAAATATAAAATCGAACTGTACGCGGGCAGCTCGAGTCTAGTGAAATACGCCCAGCTCGCACCGCGGCTTGGGTCGGGTTCTAAAACATGCAAAAGCTCGAGCTGAATAATTCTGCACCGGGGCAGGTAGTGAAATTCGCTATGAATCAAAAGCGCGACGAAAATCGATAAAAGCTACAAAAACTTTGCGTTTTTTAAGTCGGTTCCTTCACTCAAATATGTGGCATAAGTGGCGCAACGCCAAAAATCATGAAGAATCTTGAAAAAATTTGGGGCCTTGTGTCAGATCCTTTATTGTATGATTACGGCATTTCAAGTTTACATGCTTGGATCAGGTGTCTTGAGTGTTGACAGACACAGACAGACAAGGGGTGCGATTTTGCCGCTTTAGATTTAGATTTAGCGTCACGTGACACTAAAACTGTACCATATTTACACGTGCATTTTTGACTGACTAACAGAAATATCGTAAACATTTTATTTTCTTTTTTTATTGTCTTCTAAACAAGCAATCCGTACTTACTACTTACTTACTCTATCTTGACAAGAACAAAAGTAATTTTTAATTAAAATTTGATTTATGCTAGCAAAATCCAAGTTGATTCATGATTGATTGATTCATGTCAACGAATTCAATTTTAACAACTTGGCAATGCCGCAGCGCTAGTTTATAAACGTCATAATATAACAATAAGGTTCCCTTGTTATTTTAGACACAAAGTTAATTTTTAGTTTTATCAGCATTCGTATTCTTATCTCTATCGAGTCGACCAATCAAGCAGGTGCATTTTTAAAATCATGGCGAATATGTGACAGCTCCAGCTGATTAAATGCACGAAAACCTCGTTAGGTACGATAAGGGAGTCGTAACATTATGACCGTCCCAGCATACGAAACATTGTTTTGATGCATTTGATCAGCTGGAGCTGTCACGGAGTCACCACTAGTTTAAAATTACACCTGCTCGATAGGTCGACTCGATAGAGATAAGGATACGAATGCCGATAAACCCAAAAATTAACTTTAACAGTGGGATTTACTAAGATCTAAAATAGTACCCCCCACAGGTCTAAATATTTACACCTGTGGGGGGTACTAAACTTTAAAACCAATTTTAAAAAAACACTTACCCATACAGACATAAAGTTATTCATTATTTTGTATTGTTATTGCAAAATACCACTGAAAAACTGCTTTTTTCTCAAAATACACCATATTTTAAAAGAAAATGCCTTCATTATTTGTGGTTGAGGTTATAAAGCTGGTAATTTTTTAGACCACCTCAGGGCAACACCTGTTTAACTAAAAATCCATTTAACTCTTTTTCGATTTAGTATCCTTTAGCCTACTATAGCGGTCATATTCACACCCAACTGACAGAAAATCCATGTTTTACCTGTCAATTTGGTTATAAAAATGGCGGCAATCTTTGACTAAAAGGCACTGAAGAGATAAGAGTTAACTGGCTTTTTAGTTGAGAACGGTGTTGCTCAGGGTGGTGGTTTAAATTTATAGCCCCCAGAAAGGTTTGTTTTGTAGCATTTGGTAATAAGTTCGTTTATAACTTCCCTAAGTAACCGTTTTTATAAGGATTAATTTACCTTATTTAATATCCCAAGTTCTTCATTAACCAATCAACACCGTTCTCAACTAAAAAGCCAGTTAACTCCTACCGCCTCAGTGCCCTTTAGCCTATTGTGGCTTCCCTTTTTATAACCAAATTGACAAGTATAACATGGATTTTTTGTCAGTTTAGTGTCAATATGGCACCGGTCATAGGCCAAAGGATACTAAAACCAAAATGAGTTAACTGACTTTTTAGTTGAGAACGGTGTTGAACCAATAAAACGCGTCCTATTTTGTCCAGAAAAACGCCATATTTTGAACTCGTTTTCAACACAAAAAAATATATTTATGAAGGCACTACGAGGCAAAACAAACATAAGCGAAGGTCACTGATTGTGCACGAAAAATATACCAAACAAAAAATCCCAAAACAACAATATTAATTTATTTACAAACTGAAAGTAAAACATGGAGGTTATCTAAAAGCTTAGTCAAAAAAACTTTCCTTACTCAAAGCCCACTCATTTTAAAGCTGTAGCTTTCTTCAGTAGAGGTTGGTGCAAGCCAAGGTGCAAGCGGAGGTAAAAGATTCGAACTCGCTGTTTGTTTGACAGTGACAGAATTGTAAAAAAAACTTGCATTTAAGTTTTTTAATACATTTCTTAAATAAAAACCCCTTTTAAATAAATACAAAATTAATCTACTCCTTATTTTATTATTACATCTCATCTCGTTGTGTGACATCAAGTATTAATAGGAAAAATTAATTAACAAAGGTAAGTTTTAATTAGAGTGACATATAGCCCCAATGTTAATTTATTCTACAGAGTGTTTACTATTTAAACCCCGCAATAAACAAATTTATTTAAATTCTTCTTATAAATCAAACTATGTCCAAAACTCAAGGAGGGTTATTTTAAAATGCTTAAAACCAAAAAATTTCAGTTACACTTAGGACCGTTCTAAAATATACTAAACCTTTTTAGTAAATCCCACCGTAAGTGTCTATTATGTTTGTTCTGTAGACACGGATTTGTTTTCATTCAGTTATGTGATAGTTGCGAATGTTTTACCCTTCTTAAAATCTTTGACTCATTCCCTGTGTAAAAAACTCTGATCCCCTTAGCCCCCTTCGGTCTTTATTGTGGTTATGTGATAAGGGCTAGTGTTTTCCCCTTTTTAAAAACTTTGAATCACTTCCTGTGCAAGAAAACTCTGATCCCCTTAGCCCCGCTTGGTTTTTATTGCGGAACTTATGTGATAAGTGCTAGTTCCCTTTTTACAAACTTGACTTCTCATTCCCTGGCTTGGCCCCCTTTGGACATTTTGCCAATATTTCTTTTTATAAAACATTGACCCCCCCCCCTTTCCTTGTTCATTTTTGGACCTAAATTAAAAACAATAATGGAACCCTAAGCAATAAAGAGGGCAACTAAAATTCAACAAGAAAAGTTGGTGGATTTGCTACTGGCAGATTCCATCCTATCCTCTGGAAGAAAGCTTAGTGACAAAGTCACAGCAGAGGATATAAATGAAAGATGGAATAATATATGTCAGACCCTAAATAAAATGAATGATGGTTGCCGTAAGTCCCGAGCAGAGTGGCAAAAAGTATAGTGCTTGTAAAAAACGTAAGTTATTTTATGCTTTAATAATTAGATTAAAAAGAGACCAGATATCTGATCCAACGAAAACTCCTTGGCAAATAATAACCACTGTTTATTTACAAAATTTGCCATCACTCGACAAAACCAAAACAATGGGTTGGAATAAATTCCATATCGTTCTGAACGTTAGAGAGGGAAAGCGACGGAGATATGTAGGGTGTGACGCAGTGGCGAGAACAAGCCTAAATGAACAGAGGGAGCGTCTGTTTTGCTGCCGTCATTCTAGTGTGTGAGCATGCATTTGATGTGCTTTGGCTGTTAAGTGATCGATTCCTCTCGCGACTTCGAAAACTAGGTCCCACGATTTCTCAGATAATAATATAACCAAAGTCTACGTCAGCATCGGGTATCTTGTCCCTTTTTAATCTAAGCTTTAATAGAATGTGAAGGCTTGTTTATGTAGCAATGTAATGTACAATTTAAAAATTTAATGCTTAATCAGGGGTGTACCACTGAAATTTGATGTAGAGGGTGGTCCAAATTTGAGGGGATTGTGGGGTTTAAAAATTGATATGGGCTCGTTATTTGAGAAATTAATGGTGGTGAAAACCGCATGTCAGTGTATTCAAGCACTTTTTGAGCTATGGGGGCTTTTTTAAAAATATGCGTTATAGAATTTGGGCTATAACTTAAAAAAAAAAACAAAAGATCTCCAGTGGAAAACAACGAAAATTCAAACTTAGATGAGCATCCCACAAGGAACACACAAAAGACCAAAGCGAAAAGAGAAATTATCAAACAATGTTTCGCCCTGGGTAACCAGTGTAGGCTCGTCAGTCGTTTCACTGGTCACCCGCCCCAGACATCATTAAACATCATCATACACTTTGATTTCCAAATTTGAATCACTCACAAATAGGCATCGTACCGCACTGGTACTTATCTAAGTCACCTAATACGGGTTCGTCCTGACGTGTTAATATTTCCAATAGGTTTACACTTCTAAGGCGATTAAAACAAAAAAGGAAGTTAAAAAACCTCGATATTAGTTACTTCAACCGAAAATAAATTAAAAAACAAAAGATAAAAAGAAAATTCAAACTTGGATAAACATCCCCACAAGGAACACACAAAGGACCAAAGTGAAAAGAGAAATGATCAAACGATGTTTTGCCCTGGGTAACCAACGTGGGCTCGTCAGTGGTTTCACTGGTCACCCGCCCCAGACATCATCATACACTTTGATTTCCAAATTTGAATCACTCACAAATAGGCGTCGTTCCGCACTGGTACTTATCTAAGTCACCTAATACGGGTTCGTCCTGACGTGTTATTATTTCCAAAAAAATGTTTTAATCGCCTTAGGAGCATAAACTTATTGGATATATTAACACGTCAGGATGAACCCGTATTAGGTGACTTAAATAAGTACCAGTGCGGAACGATGCCTATTTGTGAGTGATTTAAATTTGGAAATCAAAGTGTATGACGATGTTTAATGATGTCTGGGGCGGGTGACCAGTGAAACCACTGACGAGCCCACGCTGGTTACCCAGGGCGAAACATCGTTTGATCATTTCTCTTTTCGCTTTGGTCCTTTGTGTGTTCCTTGTGGGATGCTCATCCAAGTTTGAATTTTCGTTGTTTTCCACCCGAGATCTTTTGTTTTTTAGTTTCTTTTCGGTTGAAGTAACTGATATGGAGGTTTTTTTTAACTTCCTTTTTTGTTTTAATCGCCTTAGGAGCGTAAACCTGTTGGAAATATTAACCCGTCAGGACGAACCCGTATTAGGTGACTTAGATAAGTACTAGTGCGGAACTATGCCTATTTGTGAGTGATTCAAATTTGGAAATCAAAGTGTATGATCTTTTGATCTTTTGTTTTTTAATTTCTTTTCGGTTGAAGTAACTGATATGGAGGTTTTTTAACTTCCTTTTTTGTTATAACTTTTTTGTTTATGAAAATTTTTGGAGTAAATTGCAAACCATTTGTTTGTATTTAAAATAGTGTAGTAACCATGGACAAAATTATCAGTGTAATTCTTATCAGATGACGTCATAAGTCAAAAGAATTACATAAGTACTTCTCCACAATGGCACCTAACCTATTGGAATTTTTTTTAAACTATCCTGCAAACCTTTTATGAGTTTCCTGACCACAGTCGAATTGAGGGAAATTTTAGTATGTTGTAGCCATTGATTAAAGGAAAAATAAAAAGATAGGCGAAGTCTAAGTAAAATATCGTGGACGCCTTTTGGTCCTGGCGCTGAGATGACGCTCGCCCTCTCCTGGGACGTGATTCACCGGACGGCTTGGTAGTTCCCCGCAAGTTGTCAGTGGATAACAAAAAGATGGAGTGAGTGTCCATACGAGTAACAAGGCGAGTAGGCGTTTAACTTATCTGATAATGGAAAAAATCCAATTAGTTTTGCTAAACTTAACCTGCTAGCATGTCAAGACTTAAACAAGAGTGTCCATATGAGTACGCGTGCGAGTAAAAGACGAGTAGGCGTTTAAATTATCTGATAATGGGAAAAATCCAATTAGTTTTGGTAAACTTAACCTAGCAAGTCAAGAATTAAGCAAGAGTGCCCATTATCACCAAAAACTCACAATTGCTAGTGGTTCGTTAGTGCTTTTTAGTTGCCTCAGCAGTTTCGTTAGTGCTTTTCTAGTTTTCCAGATATTTGACATTTTATACCCAAGGTTAGTCTGAGAAGTTAGCAGCCGATATGTGGAATTTCATCACCAAATTTTTACAATCGATAGTGTTTTGTTAGTGCTTTTTGGTTGTCCAACCAATTTCGTTAGTGCTTCTCAGTTTTTGCAAATATTTGACATTTAAAAAGGTTAAAAAGTTTAAATTTTAAATTAAATCCTGACCTTTGAAAATCATCAGATAGTAGTTCTTAGCTTCAATCCTTCAAGGGGTACTTTTGGCACGCACGTTAAATTTTTAGTGGAACATTGTTGTACGGTAAACATACAACATTGTTATTCTAAACAAACTTCACTTTTTAACAAATAATAATGTATGTCTGCTCATTAAGGCCTTAATATGAGTGACAATGGATGAAATGATTAATTTCATTTCCTAATTCCTAGCACCGTACTGATGAGCACCACAAGTGCGAAATCCGGATCTACGGTTACCATTACCTTTTTTGAGGGAAAGCTCGCTATTCATTGGTTTTGTGATTTATTCACACTCGCTAAATCCCTTTTTAGATTTATCATCTCCAAAGCTTAGATAATTATGTCTGTCTCCGTAGAGACGCTTAATTTTCCTTCAAACTGAAGGTACATCTGCCGATTCTGCAATTTGACAGATAGTTGTCTTTTACATGAATCCTGTGTCACATTTTTTCATCATCATTTCATCTAATTCCTAGCACCGTACTGATGAGCACCACAAGTGCGAAATCCAGATCTGCGGTTACCATTACCTTTTTTCTAGATTTAAAAAATTAGATTTAATGTTTTTAATTTTTTTTTTAATTGGAGACACCGCTGTAAATAATGGTGTGTAGTACCTGAAAAGAGAGCCTGTTTTTGTTTTGAAAGTTTAAATTTGTTTTAATATTTACCTATATTTAATTTTCGTTTCTTATTAATTTCTTATAAACAAATATTGTTGGTAAAACTATATTTTAAAATATTTAAATATTTCTTAAAAAATTCCGTTTCGCCATATTGAAATCGCCATATTTGTTAAAAAAAAGATTTGGATTATTTTCCAAATGTTTCCCCATATATTATCAATAATCAGCCCCTAAACCCCCACTTTTTACTCGTTATTTTAATATAACTCAAAAACTACTAAACCGATTAGAATTTTTAAACCTAATTGGAACTAGGCACCATAATAGCTACTTTTTTATATGAACTTTTTTTCGTAGACCAATATTAGACGAAAAAATTAAAAAACTTTTTTTTGTTTTTTTTTTATATTTTTGTATAAGAATTGTAACTTTTCTATTTTTTTATCATAAAAATTTTACAAAGCAAGTACCTCAAACTTTGTTTTATCAAAATCGAATAAAAAATAAAAAAGTTATAAATACTTAAAAAATACATCTTTCCGCCATTTTGAAATGGGCATATGTGTTTAAAAACGCATATTCTAGAATAACAAGGGATTTAAACTTAATATGCTAAGCCTATTCAACAAATTTAGGTTATCTGCAAAAAGTTCCTGTAGTTTTGGGTAATATCATGAATCCCAAATATAGCCCAAAAACCACTATTTTTGACCAGTTATTTTAACATAACTCAAAAACAACTTAACCGAATGGAATCTTTAAATCCAATTTGAACTTAGAATCAAAAAGGCTATCTTTTTTATAAAAACATTTTTTTTGTTAAATCAATAATTTTCAAAAAAAAATATTTTTCTAGTTTTTTATTTTTTCAGAATTTTTATATTTTTTATAAAAATATTTTTTTTTTATTTGGGTTATTTTTTTTCATAAAATGTATTACAAACGAAGTATTCCAAAATTTTTTCCATCAAAATCGGATAAAAAGTAAAAAATTTTAGTAGATTTCCACCATTTTGAATCCGCCATATTTTTTTAAAAACAAATTTACCAGAATGGCAACAAGTCAAAACGTGATCTATAGGCTACCCTTAACAAACGTCGCTTATCGGCACAAAATTAGCACTACTTGCACACGAAAGTCGATTTGTCCATAGACTATCTATATATAGGGTGAGCTTTAAAAGTTTGGACTGTTTTCATTTTCTAATAACTTTTTTGTTTCGTAATCGATTTTTATAAACATTAGCTTTTTTGAAAGGTAATTAAACAGATTTTATAATTTTTTGAAAGAAATGATGGCGGAAAAAATTCAAAACCATATTTTTTAAAGAAGTGCTACTTTTTTTCCCACCCTGTATTTTTTTTATGAAAGTAAGAAAGCACATGCTATTTCACGTTTAATGAGGCACTACTCATAAAATTCGGTTTAATTATACAAAAGTTACGTGTGTTCAAATTTCCTCTAAATAGCAAAAAAAATTTTTTTTTAAATACCTTTCTAATTTTTCATTGGATTTTTATAAAGTAAGCCCTTTTGCAACAACAATTGTTCAAAATTTATATATAGCGTCAACTTTCTAAATACCAAAAAAATTTTTTTTAAATATCTTTCTAATTTTTCATTGGATTTTTATAAAATAAGCCCTCTTGCAACAACAATTGTTCAAAATTTACGATTTATATATAGCGTCAACTTTCTTACCTTTGTAAGTGGTGCAGCTTTTTTTTAAATGTGATTTTTATTTTTTCCGCCATCTTGGATTTTTGACATATGACGATTTTTTAAAAAAAATATAAAATCTGTTTAGTTACCTTTTCAAAAAGCTAACATTTATAAAAATCAGTTAAGGAACAAAAAAGTTATTAGAAAATCAAAACAGTCTAAAATTTTAAAGCCCACCCTATACTTCTCAAAGCTAATAAAATTGAGATTAATTTCCACGCCACTGCACACCTACACAACACGCGAAACAGGACCAATGGTCAAGTTCCATTAATGAGAAAGGAAGTAGGAAAAAAATATGTCAGGAAAAATATTACAACAAATTTCAAGAGTTCCTAATGAAATTCACATTATTTAAATTTATTTAAAAAAAAATACATTAATATACATATAAACCAGATTGTGACAATTAAATCCTAGGATGTGATAATAAACCCAATAGTGACCAAATACCCAATTGTGACCTTATACCCAATAATTGTGACTTGAAAATTACCGATTGTTACATTTAAAATTGTGAGTTTTTCCACTCAAACGCCTTTTTTATTAATGTGACTTATTAGTGAAAACTTTGGCATTAACAAGCAAAATTTACTTTGCTTCTATGCTTATTGTTTATTTACCATATGATTTTTATTGTTTAAGATTATAATCTATAAAATGTTGGATAAATAAACAGCAGAATGCAGATAAGGGCGACAGAGGGCAAAATACGTACCAAAAGCACTTGCGCTTGTTATGTTGTTACCTACCTTTGTTAAATTCCCCACTTATTCTCTTTTAACGTCAATTCGTGTTACAGTCAACTGAATAGTTAGTAAAACCTAGAACTATGGTAAATATGGCAAATCCATAAATCTTGAAAAATACAATTTTTCAATTAATATAACTAACACATCTATAAACCAACAAATAACTAAAATGTAAAATATCTGGGAAAGCTCCAGTAGCCCCAAAGGTTTATAGACATTTGTCTCTTGATTATTATAATTATTATATTGCAGCTGCACGTATTTTGAAAGTACTGTTTCGGAGATGATTTGCTTGATGATTCCACTTTGTGTTAGCTGCTTTATGCTCATATCCAACTTTTCTACAGTGTCTGTATTTCTATAAAAGAAAAACTTTAAATCGAATGGACTAATTACCTCATCGACCACTTGAAATAGAGATTTTTTGTCTTTATCTGTGTAGTTATAAGGCAATAGATGCAAGTAAGAAGAATATAGACCAATATGTGCAATATCTGGATTAAGTTTATCCTCTTCATCGTCAATTTCCACGACCTGTTTTAGAAGTTCTTTTACAATTGCAGAGTGGTCGTATTGTTTAAATAGGTTTATAAGAAATCTAGGTGCTCCAATTGGAATTTTGGAATCTATAACTGATTGTAATGTTGTCATTTTACAGTCCCTTATTGTTCCCACCAATGAAGAATAAACTCGGCTTTGAGCAGCTGTTATAAAAACAAGAGCACCAAAAGAGAAAAGGACAAATGTGCTTTTGTGAAATGCCCTCATGTAACTTTGCGGCAATGGTTTAAGCAACAGCAGTAACAGAAAAGTGAAGAAAATGCTAATACTGCTAAAGGATTTAATTATTCTGGTCATTAACATAAACAGCCAACAAATTATCAGGGCAACAACTAAAACCATCCAAACAGTAAATTTGAACGACCCAAAAAGTAAATTAAATTCCCGTACACAATTCTTAGTCGGAGTAAAAACTATGGAATGGTCCTGACCGGAACTTGGCCAAAATACATCAATACCTTTGACCGTAGGTTGTGCCGGGGACACTACTATATCGCATGTTTTGTTATATAACAATTTCCATATATCATCAAAGTTTTCAGGCATATTTACTATTACTAAATGTAGTTTTAAGCCGGTTGAGCGAGTAACTTCTTCATAAATGAAATGTTGCTCACCTTTTCCTTGGTAAAAACTAGTCGTGTAAGGTATTATATTGTGGTGGCAAATTTTGACATCATTTTTCTTCTTGTTCACGAATTCGTTCCATATATTCTTGTCAAGGGGTTCACCTTCATTGTTCCATAACTGTAAAGCGCCATCTTCTTTTACGTAAAGTAAAAGTGAAAACTTTAATCTCTTTTTCACTATATTTCTTATTTTTTCAGCGGGCTCTTCTCTGGTTACTATAATCACTCCAGAAAATATTGGATGCGTTTTGTTTTCCAGAGTATCCAATATTTTTTCAAGATAATCTTCATGTTCAAGATTGACGACATAATTGTTATCTGGCTTGTTTTTGCAACAATTGATTTCTGTTTGGGTATTTAAAAGAATGACAGGAAATTTCGTGGGATAACTGAAATCAACAAAGTGGAATATATTACTTTTATGGTGATATCTTCTAAGGTAAGCTTTCAATGCTTTATCTACCCAATCATAAGGAAATATGTCCTTTTTGGATGTGATGGCTACTAATCGAGAACTGGACAATTGAATAAATATTAAGATCAAAATTGTAAAATGGAAGAAAATTTTTAACATTATGAGGCGCCTGTGAGAATAAAACATCGATAGTTATTTTACACAAAACATATTTTAATTAAAAATTTTAAACACTTTCACGTGCATCAAAAACCTGTTTGTTTTGTTGTACGTAATAAGCACTTTTTAAATATTGAGTTAGAAACTTTAAGCTAATCATTACACATACCGTCTATATAGGATGGGTCATAAAATTCCGCACTTTTGCATGGCCTATAACTTTTGACTTAATTGCAAGATTTAAACAATTTTTGGCGTTTTGGAAAGACAAAATATAACACTTTTTCGATTGATTTATAAATTTCATAGTGCTGAAAAATCCAAGATGGTGGACATTTTTAAAGTTTTTATTTTATTTAAACAAATGTTCAAAATGTTGGTAGCTGCCCTCTAAAGGTAGGTTGGGGAGGGTTGCAAAATAAATATTTATTTTACGCAAAATGTATTTTATTGTTTTCCAACCACTCACCTTCCAAAACAGATTTTCTTAGTAAATAATTACACCACTATTTAGAAAATCGAAAGACCTTTCGAAGGATGTGCCACATGATCCCGTTCCTATTTAAGATTTTAAAGTGGGGGTAGCTACCTCCTAAGGGGTAGGTCGGGGCGAGTTGAAAAGTAGCTTGAAATGGTTCGCCTTTCCAACGTTCCAAACCGGTTTTTATTTTTTTTTAATTCATTTTTATTTTGAAGTTAAGGCCCATTGACAGTTTTAAGAGGGACACCCTTTATACATATATTTTTTACCTGGACCGTTTTAACTTATTTCTAAAAGAATAAATTAAATCAACGAAGTGCATTGCTTTAGATTGTTTTTGGTCGTACCAAAAACGCCTGACGGCCAACGCTATTTGACACTGTTGACATTTGAACGTCATACATGGCTGCCGTAACATAAGTAGGACGTAGTACATGCGGATTTGTGTTTTGGCAAGCTTGCATTAAATTCCGCGCCCATTTCCGACAGAGTGGCGTTGCGCTCAGTATACCCAAGACACACCCAAGCTTTTTTTCCTGTTTGAGCGTTCCTTCATGAATAATTGAAGTTCGCCTCACAGAACACACACGCAAAACTCGACAGGAGGACACAACTGGATCAAAAATAGCTCAACATTGCTGGAAAAATCAACATCATATGGAATGGAAAGAGGCAAAAATCGTCGCCAAGGAGGTTAATCTGTTAAAGCGGAAGTTCAAAGAAACAGCATTTATACAGAGGACCAGAATGTATTTTCTCCAGAAGGCGTCACCAGGAAGGATATTTGGAAACCCATACTTTTCGGAGGAAACAGCTTTTCGGAGGAAACAGATTTCAACTGCGAAAGGGCGGAACCAACCAAGTGTAAACTTCATGGTTAACTGAACACAGGTTAGTTTTATGGTTCACTGAACACATGCTAGTATATAGTTATATAGCTAGTTTTTTTGTTAGTATTCACCTGATGACGATTCCAGATACACAAGCATTCGAAACGTTGTGAAAACGTTAAAAATAATGAAAGTTTGAAACTCCAAACTACTTTATTACTAATTTACTCTCTACTTTCTGGGAACTTATTTAAGAAGGTAGAAATTTTGGCTTGGAATGGAAAACCACTTCTTCAAGTGCCATGCGCTCTTCGAACGTTGGCTATCATTAGTGCGATCTGTACCCTGTCCACTGCTTTTCGGAAAGGTGTTGTACTACTAACACCATACCATTGTCTAAGATTTTTAAGCCATGATATCCATCTACGACCCGGACCTCTTCTGCCTTCAATTTTCCCTTCTATTATCAATTTTAATATGTCCAAAATATTTAAGATTTCGTTTTTGATGGTAAATAAAACTTCAAGATCTTTATTTATTCTAAGCAAAACATCCACATTAGTTACTCTGTCCGTCCAAGATATCCTTGGTATTCTACGATAACACCACATCTCGAATGCCTCTAACTTTTTGCACATGGCCTCAGTCAGTGTCCATGCTTCCACGCCATAACATAAGATGCTAAAAAAATAAAACCGAAGCACATGAATTCGAAGAGTGATATTAAGATCGCGACTACACAACACTGATTTCATTTTGATAAAAGACGATCTGGCCTGTTCATTTCTTGCACGAATTTCTTGCATGCATGCGTTCGACTTGCTGCCCATTTACTTGTAACATGACTCTGATATTCTTTTCCTTAGATATGACCATCCATTTTGTTTTCCCAACATTTAAGCCCTAATTGCGAACTTTTGGCAGCAATTTGATTTAACATCTCTTGCAGGCCTTCCAACGTGTTTGCTATTATGACAGTGTCGTCGGCATATCGTAGATTGCTGATTTTTCTGCCGTGTATGGTCAGTTATGAAGTGCATTTGTAACCGCCTATTTGTCATGTAACCAGTTAAATTTAAATAATAAAAAAAAATAATTAAGATCTATCAGTATAAGTGTGCTAAAATTATACGATTTTAAATAAATTAAACATATCCTTCAGTATACTTTCGGTTACGGATTAAGTTTTAACATTTTAGTGCTGTGTTTTTTTTTGTCTTCTTTTAACAAGAAAATCAGTTTTATTTAGTTTGCAAGTTCTAAGCCTAAAGTAAGCTTATTGATTTCAAAGCGAATTTTGACATAAGAAAAGCAAATTAAATCTAATCTACTTAAAGGTCCCTCAAAAAAAAAACAGCTTTCTGACGTCATCATAATCTCAAAATAGTATCTAGTTCCATGACGATATTTTGCTTGACAGGGTCTCAAAATCTGGATACACCATGGCTAGACAACCCTTAAGTCATCATCCCTTAGATTTAACTATACCATAGGTAGGCTGCCAAGATCAGATAGAATCTAGCCAGATCAGTTCAATCCAAATCAAATCAGATAGGTAAGATAAGGTTACGGGTAAGAGAAGAAACCCTGGAATAAATATAAAAAAACAGCATACTAACGGAACAGACTTACATTTTTTTTGTTACAAACCTTCTGTTGGTCGAGGGCTTCCAGCTACACAACTCGGCCAATACAGCTTCCTCTCTAATTTCGATCTATATATGAATAGAGATGACAAGAATTAGAGATTCCAAAAAAACTTTTAAATAAATAATATAGGCAACAAAACCTTAACTCAAAATAACTCCAAAAATAGCTTGGTTAGCTACGGTTAGTCACTACTCAATAAATAAAGAAAAAAAATTCCTCACATTTAATTTATCATGCTTAAAAACGTGAATTAAAAAAAATCCACCGAGCTGTTGCTTTTAGAACCTAAAACAGACTATTTACATAAGATAACTCAAATGGAGCTACTAAGTATTTTTTTTGAAAAGGGCTACTAAAAATACTATAAATAACTTCATAAAAATTTCTCAATTGCGGTCCCTAACTCTCTAAGAAAATTATTAACATCTTAAAAATAAAGTACTTAAATAGAACTCAAAAAAAATTACCTCAAAGAGCTTAACTCAAACTACTCAAAGCAGGCCTTCTTTTGCAGGGCATTCGCAGTTGAATAGCGAATTGTAATAGCGTTTCGTGGTTGCCTTCTAGTGAAATATAAATCCGTAATCGCTGCAACTTCCAGCTAACTCAGAAATTCAAACTCCAACAAAATGCTGAACAGTCGCTTACCAGAGTAATCACTTATATCTCGCAAACGCGAAGTTTTGATACAAAACTTTAAGGAGTGAAACTCCACAACTTCACTAGGCCACGCTTCTTGCAAAGAAAGAACCTCAAAATGGCACCTGGAAATGACGAAGTTTGTCAAAACACTCGTCAAAACCTAGTTAAAACTTAAGCAAAGAGATCCAACCTATTTTTAATACCTTGACAACGTAAGTATTTCAAACTCAAACTTAAATCTAGCATAATAACAATACGTTAAACTTGAGAACTACTGGGAGATAGAGGAGGAGTTATCTAATAAGATAAAGAAAAGATCTAACTTCCGTGTACCAAAATAAAAGTTATCCCACGTTAGAATATTAACAAGACAAGGGTATGACGTTAGCAAAATCTCAATTTTACGACTTGGGAAGAAAATATCGAACGTTTTGGTTGATCCTGAAATCATAACAGTTGACAGGTGGTGTTGAAAAGTCAAAGAAAAACAAAATAAAAATATTTCGAGAAAATCAATTGTTTCAAAGAAAATACTAGTCATAGGTGGAAATAAGTCTAGGTATGTTAAAAAGAGTACTTTTCCGCATATTCTTAACATTTTGATTTTTCAGGATTTCTATTATTTTGTTCCAAAAGTCAATAAAACCGCAGATCTATCTCCAAAACAATCATGGAAAGTTCCAGTGAAAATTACGTAAAATCGAGGGTCTCAAAAGCTTTGGTCGGCTTTAAAGGTTAGTACTCGGTGCTTTCTACACTATCGATTATCTAACGATTTCTATTTTAGGTGACGTCATCAGATTCCGATAGTCACAAGAAGCAAATTCGAGTTAATTTAAGCTAAAATATCCTACGATTATATTGTATTTAACTAAGTTTGGGGGGGGGGGGGTGGTTAATAATAAATATTTGAGAACTTTAGTTTTGATACAAAAGCTATTTTCTAAAAGCCCTCCATGTCAAAATTTTCTAAAAATTTAGTTCACAAAAATCCCGCTAAAAAGGGAGCGCCGCTACCGAATCCTAAACCGTATTGATTTTTGACACTAACAATGTAGGTATTTTTATCCTTGTTAACATTAGTATGGAAACTTTTGTATAGATGGCACTGTATGCATCTGATTTTAGGTAAAAATTATATTAATTTTAAAATTCGAAAGTTCTACATTGTAGCGCGAAATTTGAGAGTTACAGTGTGCATTCTCTATGATTTTGTTACAATAGATATTAAACAACAGGACCTCTTCAGACAGTTGGCCATCAACCTTTGTTTAAGCAGTGTGGTTCCAGTATAGATTAGCGATTATCTTTAGATCTCGGTCATCTAGACCAACTTCTTTTAGCGATTCTATGAGCTTTTCGTGTTGGGCTCGATCAAACACTTTCTCATAATCTATGAAACCGGCATATACTGGCACCGACACATCCCTAGATCGCTGAACTAAGAATTAAATGCCAAAAATGTCCCGAACCCACCACCAAATCCAAACTGCGCGTCACTCATAAAGGATTCGCACTTTCCATAAATTCATCCATGATCATGTAATTTATAGATATATTTTTAACATATAGCTCATTAGACTGATTAGGTGGAAATTACTACACTTATTTGCTGAATGTTTTTCAGGCAGTGTAAGAAAGGTTGATTTTAGCCAATCAACCAAACCACAGAAAACTAATTTTATGTTGAAAATTAAAAACAAAAACTGATAAAATATCCCAAACGTCAAATAACCGAAGCTTCAACGTGAAATATGTACAAAAAAGTCTATTTTTAACTGTCATATAGTGTTAAAGTTATCGTTGTCAAGATGTAAATTGGCACGATCAAAAACTATCTACTATGTCGTTTTTGGGCGTGATATATAATTCAGGCATAGAAAATTAAATAAATATCCTAAAATTAAGGAAAAAACTATGAGAAAGACAAATGGTACCCATAGGGTAGTCTAACAAAAATAATTTGGCCGATCCAATATGGCCGCTGTAGCGTAAACAAATCGTTTTTTCATAAGACGTAATGCTAACTTAAATCCAAAGTTTAGCAAAGTGGAAAAAGACGCAGATTACGCAAAGGGATTTTTTTTTAGAGTAATCCTTTCTAAACCAGGGAAAAATAAGCATTTTGCCGATATTTTAGCAATAAACTTAAAATTCTCAATTAAATCTGTCGCACCCGTGTAATTACAGATAACGTCATCTCTTTCAAATCAGATAGTGCAACTGTCTCTCTTCAAGCTGATCTGGCCCGATCTTCAGACTTCATTGAGAGAGACAATGCCTATCCATACTGTGCAAGTGCGAGATAGATAAAACTATATGACATTGCCTTTTTAAACTGCGAGTTTAATTCTAACGTTTCAGCGAAATGCTCGTTACTTCCCGATTCAGAAAGGATTACTCTATAAAATAATCACTTGTTTAATCTAAGTCTTTTTCCACTTTCTCAAAATTTTCATTTTTATTAGCATTACGTCTTATAGAAAATCGTTTTGTTTACTTTACAGCCACCAGTTTTAAAGGGACATCACGTGATTAATGGCTGACTTTGACAATTTGTTAGGCTACCTTACTTTACCCTATTTTACTCAAAATTTATTTTAATTGCTTTTAAATTCTTTTACGTGCACCAAATTTATTTGTTTGGGACCTTAATATCAGATTGTTGAAATGGTACAATTAACTGTTTGGTTTTTATTTACATTTTAACTATTGTGTAAAAGAGTATAGTAATAGAGCCATTTAACCATAATTATCAGTGAGGTCATAAATATAAAAAAGACTTTCTTTTGAGGGTCAAATCGCTGGTTAAAATTGGTAGGTACAGGGTGATTCACAATATTTTCCACCCCACTTTACCTCCCTTATATTGAAGCTGGAAATAGTAGCTTATTTTATTATATCCTGTTCTCACTATGCAACTTTTCCTTGCTTCAAATTTTCTAATAACAAGTTAAAAGAAGACACAATCTGCTTGTGTGTTATTTTAACCTGTTATTAGAAAATTTAATGCCAAAAAAGCAACATTTTAGTACTTTGTTTGTAATAAAGCAAGAAATTGCACTTTAATTTAAAAAAAAAATCTTAGTGCAGCCAGAGTTAATGACAATAAAACCTTTTCTAAGTATATCCAAACAAGCGATTTAAAAATATTTTGCTATAAGCAAAAAATAAATAAACTTCCGGAAGTAAAAATAGATCATGTAAAAATTTGTACAAAAAGAGTACAAAAAATCAAGCATATTATTAGTAGTGGCAAACAAGTACAACAGATGTTAAAATCAGGAAGTATTGCACAAAACACCTACATCTTGTTACAAAATAGTTAGCCTGGATTTATTGTAAGTAGATGGCGCTACTTTAAATATTTTTTTTTCCACAGAACATATTTCTATAGACAGCGAGAACTGTAAACTTGAAAATTATTATCAAGAAGATTGTGAGATTATGTTGTTTGTTTTATTTTTTTTTTAACTACTTTCGACTTAGTAATATCCGTTCTGTTTTTACCATTTTGTGTTTGTTATTAAATTAAGAAAAGTAGAACTTTTTTGTACTGCATGCTAACTAACTACTAATGCTAACTAAGTACTTTATCAAAAAAAAAGGAAGTTCAAAAAACCTCCAAAAAGAATCTAAAAACAAAAGATCAAAAGATCTTGGGTAGAAATAACGAAAATTCAAACCTGAATGAGCATCCCACAAGGAACACACAAAGGACCAAAGCGAAAAGAGAAATGATTAAACGATGTTTCGCTCTGGGTAACCACGGTGAGCTCGTCAGTGATTCCACTGGTCACCCTCCCCATACATCATTAAACATCATGATGCACTTTGATTTCCAACTTTGAATCACTCACAAATAGGGATCGTTCTGCACTGGTACTTATCCAAGTTACCTGATACGGGTTTGTCCTGGCGTGTTAATATTTCCAATAGGATTATGCTCTTAGGCAATTAAAAATCAGAAAAAGGAAGTTAAAAAACCTCCAAATCAGTTACATCAACCGAAAATAATCTAAAAACAAAAGATCAAAAGATCTTGGATGGAAATAACGAAAATTCAAACCTGGATGAGCATCCCACAAGGAACACACAAAGGACCAAAGCGAAAAGAGAAATGATTAAACGATGCTTTGCTCTGGGTAACCAGCGTGAGCTATCAGTGGTTCCACTGGTCACCCAGCTCATACATCATTAAACACCATCATACACTTTGATTTCCAACTTTGAATCACTTACAAATAGGCATCGTTCCGCACTGGTACTTATCGAAGTTACCTGATACGGGTTCGTCCTGGCGTGTTAATATTTCTAATAGGATTATGCTCCGAAGGCAATTAAAAATCAAAAAAAGGAAGTTAAAAAACGAATCTAAAAACAAAAGATCAAAAGATTTTGGGTGGAAATAACGAAAATTCAAACCAAGATGAGCATCTCACAAGGAACACATAAAGGACCAAAGCAAAAAGAGAAATGATTAAACGATATTTTGCTCTGGGTAACCAGCGTGAGCTCGTCAGTGATTCCACTAATCACCCTTCCCATACATCATTAAACACCATCATAAACTTGGATTTCCAACTTTGAATTACTCACAAATAGGCATCGTTCCGCACTGGTACTTATCCAAGTTATCTGATAGGGGTTCGTCCAGGCGTGTTAATATTTCCAATAGGATTAGGCTCCTAAGGCAATTAAAAACCAAAAAAAGAAGTTAAAAACCCTCCAAATCAGTTACATCAACCGAAAAGAATCTAAAGACAAAAGATCAAAAGATCTTGGGTGGAAATAACGAAAATTCAAACCTGGATGAGCATCCCACAAGGAACACACAAAGGACCAAAGCGAAAAGAGAAATGATTAGGTAACCAGCGTGAGCTCGTCAGTGGTTCAACTGGTCACCCTCCCCATACATCATTAAAAACCATCAAACACTTTGATTTCGAACTTTGAATCACTCACAAATAGGCATCGTTCCGCACTGGTACTTATCCAAGTTACCTGATACGGGTTCGTCCTGGCGTTCCACCCAAGATCTTTTGATCTTTTGTTTTTAGATTCTTTTTGGTTGATGTAACTGATTTGGAGATTATTTAACTTTCTTTTTTTGATTTTTAATTGCCTTAGGAGCATAATCCTATTGAAAATATTAGCACGCCAGGACGAACCCGTATTAGGTAACTTGGATAAGTACCAGTGTGAAATGATGCCTATTTTTGAGTGATTCAAAGTTGGAAATCAAAGTGTATGATGGTGTTTAATGATGTATGGGGAGGTTGCCCAGAGTGAAACATCGTTTAATCATTTCTCTTTTCGCTTTGGTCTTTGTGTGTTTGTTTGATTTGAATGTTCGTTATTTCCACCCAAGATCTTTTGATCTTCAACCGTTCTTAAGTTATTGTATCCCAGACAGACAGACACTATCCCAAAATTTTTGATTCAGGTCTTTTTTGACCCAAAAAAGTAATTTTTAGTGACTACGTATGGATGGCTAAAAATTTTAAAACAGAAAAAAAAAATAAAATATTACAGGGGAATTTTTTAAATTAAGCGGGAAGAAAACGGGAAAAAGACGGAAATTTTATTCAGATAATTTTATGTGCTATTTTCGTCCCCTTTTAAATATTTTTGTGGTGTTGGGCTCGCTAGCTTTACATAAACCTAGCAAGCCCAACCACCTTAAATAAATGTTAAAAATATCCGCTAAGATCCTAGAATTATGGGCTTTTTATGGCGGGTCTCAGTAGCCTCCACACAATGTATGAATGGAAAAAAATCACGGCTAACTTAAACTGAAAATTTTATTTAGTTTTATTAGCCATCCATACATAGTATAGAGGCTATTGAAATCGGCAAAAAATTATTTTTTTATTTTTACTAAAAATGAGTTGAAATGGGATAGTGTCTGTCTGTCTGGGACACGATAACATTAAAACCGCTAAACCGATTCTCGCACAAAAATGTTTTGTCATCAGACGATGAGCGATAATAAGGTTTTGGTGAAGGGGAGGTTGGGGAGAGGGCAGGAAGAAAAATATGATTCGTGAGTTAGGATTTTAAAAAAAGTTTAATCTCCCTTCCAACCCTCTTCCCAAACCTCTACCCTTGTCAAAAACTAATCAGCTGACCGTCTGGTGACAAAGAATTTTTGTACCAAATTTGATAAGACTCGGTTGAACCGTTCTTAAGTTATCGTGTCCCAGACAGACAGACAGACACTATCCCAAAAAAAACACCCTGTAATAATTCCAGAATTATGTGCTTTTATGTGCTATTTTCGTCCCCTTTTAAATAATTTTGTGGTGGTGGGCTCGCTAGATTTACATAAACCTAGCAAGCCCAACCATCTTAAATAAAGGTTAAAAATATCCGCTAAGATCCTAGAATTATGGGCTTTTTATGTGCTCCATAAAAATATAAAAAAAGATAAAAATTTTTAACTTTTTTAGTTATTTTTCTAAAAAAATGTTTTGGGCTTGCTAGCTTTATATAAATCTAACAGGCTCAACCTTAAATAAAGGTTGACAATATCCCGTAAATATCTCAAAATTATGTGCTCCATGGAAATAGAAAAAAACTAAAGATTTTTAACTTTTTTAGTAATTAAAAAAAATCTTATGGGCTCGCTAGCTTTATATAAACCTAGCAGGCCCAACCTTAAATAAAGGTTTTCTTAAATATCTCAGAATTACGTGCTTTTTATGTCTTCCATAGAAATAGATAAAAATTAACCATTTTTTACTTTTGTAGTGAGTTTCTAAAAAAAAATGATATGGGCTTACTAGGTTTATATAAAAAATCACTAAAAAATTAAAAAATCTTTAGTTTTTTTCTAAGGAAGTATAAAATCTTTAGTTTTTTTATATTTTCATGGAGCACATAAAAAGCACATAATTTTGAGATATTTAACGAATATTTTTAATCTGGAATTATTAAAATTTGGATTTTATAAGGTGGGCTCTCTAGGTTTATGGAGGTCGCAGAAATATATATATATATATATACTACTCATGATTCAAAGGACACAACAAGATATGCTCGATTTTGTTTGCCTTTTTTACTGCACCAATCAGTACTTTTGTTGTGAAAAAATAACCCCGATATCCTTACAAAAGGTTTTGCTTTGTTTAATAAACAAAATTTAATGCATCTTGAAAACTGCAGTATTCTTGGCTACTTGAAAAAATGAAAGAATGTTTTTTTTCTTACTGCAAACTTTGTAAGAAAATATTATATATCCACGCAGCTTTCTAAAAACACATGAAACTGGAAAAACCCTCCTGCAGTTGAAATTTTCATAATAGATTGCTTTTTATATATTTGTATTAGTAAGCATTTTAATTTTAATTATAAACGAATAAATAAAAAAATAAGCTGGATTTATTATTTCACACAATTACAGGTGTATACTTACTTGAAATTCAATTTTTAAAATATATTTAGGTCAGTTTTGGCGAGGTTAATACAGCATACCGGTATGTATAGTAACAGGGTAACCGGTATTTTTGCGAGTAACTACACCTTACCATGACGTCACATTTAACTTAGGTGTGACGTCATGGTTACATTGCTTATTTCTTTGGTTGGCAATCCTGAATATGAAAATAAATTGTAAACAATATTTTGTAATTTTTGTTAAATGTTTGAAAAGTTTTGTGGTCGAAACACACAACCTCAAGTTAATTAGGACATATGTCTGCCTCGCTTATGCAAGCAAAGTAAAGTACTTACATTTAAAATATGTATAATCCGACGATAAAGTCGACCAAATCTGTCGTATAAACCATTGAAAACATGGAACTTACAGGCTAAAAAAGTGTGGCCCAACTCTAAGAAAGTCGATAAGACTCTTTGAGAAAGTCGAGGACACTTGGACTTCAAACAGGTGGGTGTTTTCTAAACTGACAACAAATAAAAACGATTTCGTGTAGTGAATATCATATGGTTTGTGATAAAGTTGATTCTGGTATTTTCAGGACATAAATAGGGGGCTACAACCTTTCACAGAGAATGGAAAACTTCCAAGATTAATGAGGACAAGAATTAAAATCTCAACAAATGGACCAACACCAGTTTATAGTAGGTTTGTACACCAGACAGCTAAAGGCGGATTCAGAGTTCCCTAAGGTAAGTGGTATGGTATGCGTTAAGACGCAAGGGTAATTATGCAGTATACGGTTTTCTGCCATTTTTGATTTTTTATGAAAACAACCCAATCCAACACAGCCAATTCAACCTAACCCAAAACAATTAACAAAGCACATTGCAACCCCTAGGTGTCTCTCTAAAGAATTTTTCATTAAAAACCAAAAATGGCAAAAAACCGTATACTGCATAATTACAGACGCAAGGAAAATAAACAATGGGAAACACATTTACAGTACAGTACAAACAGCAGCATGAGTTTCTTCTTCTTCTTGTAGCGCTACAACCCTGGGTGGGTCTTGGCTGACTGTACGACTTTTTTCCAATTTGTTCGGTCTTCCATCAACCTAGGGTCAAATGGAATGTTCATTTTCCGGAGATCTGCTTGGATGTTATCTTTCCATCGCATTCTGGGACGTCCGAGTGGTCTTTTGCCTGTGGGAATCTCCTCCCATACTAGTTTTACAAGTCTTTCGTTATGCAGTCTGTGCACGTGGCCTGCCCATCTTAGTCGCTGTGATTTAATTTCTTGGACAATATCGGCGTCGTTGTAGAGTGCTTTTAATTCGATATTGGTTCTGATCTTATACTGGTTT
The DNA here is from genome assembly GCA_963921995.1 of Oxystoma pomonae. Classification (NCBI taxonomy): domain Eukaryota; kingdom Metazoa; phylum Arthropoda; class Insecta; order Coleoptera; family Brentidae; genus Oxystoma; species Oxystoma pomonae. Next base: position 49,947,321 of record OY998168.1, read on the forward strand.
GTGGTGATGTCATGGTGAGGTCCGAAAATTTTTCTAAGTATTTTTCGTTCAAATCGCCTTAGCTTTTCTTCGTTTGCTTTGGTCATGGTCCACGTTTCGCATCCGTACGTTATTACAGGTCTGACGATGGATTTATAGGTTTTGATCTTTGAACTTCTTGTGAGATTTTTTGATTTTATGAGCTTATTCAGTGCAAACAGACAGCGGTTTGCAGATTGGATTCTGTTTTTTATTTCTTCGGTAACATCGTTGTCCGCTGTGATTACGGCCCCCAGATACTTAAAACGTTGTACGCTTTCGAAATTAAAGGTGTTGATCGTCACATTTTGCCCTATTCTGTCTCTTCGTGTCGTTCTATTTATACACATATATTTCGTCTTCTCTTCATTGATCTTCAGCCCTACTTTACTTGTTGCTCCTTCCACCTTGTTGAAAATGTCTTTCGTGGATAGGGTGGAGTCTCCAACGAGATCTATGTCATCCGCATATGCGAGTAGCAGCTTGGGACCTTGAGCCGATAGCAATTCTGTTTTTATTTCGGCCGACCTCATGGCTTTCTCCAATACAAGGTTAAAAAGTAGTGGAGATAACGCATCGCCCTGTTTAAGTCCACTGTTGATTTCAAAGCTGCTAGAGAGTTTATTATTTACACGCACTTTAGATATTCCACCCTCCATACAGACTTTGGTCATCCGAATGAGTTTCTTTGGTATTGATAACTCCGCCATGGCATTCCATACTTGGCTTCTTTCTACGCTATCATATGCCTGTCGAAAGTCTATGAAAAGATTGTGTATGGGTCTGTTATACTCCCATCCCTTTTCTAGAAGTTGTCTCAGCGTGAATAGTTGATCTATTGTTGATCTGTTTGCCCTAAACCCGGCTTGATATTCGCCTAGGACATTTTCAGCATAAGGGATTAGTCTACTAAGAATGATGTTTGAGAGGGTTTTATATGCCGTGTTTAGGAGTGAGATTCCTCTATAATTCGCGCATTTTGTTTTGTCCCCTTTTTTCCTAACTTTCCTTTCTTCTAACCATATGTGCGTTATTAGCTGGTGGATTTGGCGATGTAGTGCGTCTCCCCCATATTTCAGAAGTTCTGCTGGTATCCCGTCCGTGCCCGGCGCTTTGTGATTTTTAAGCTTATTTAAGGCCCTTTGGGTTTCTTCAAAGGAGGGATTTTTGACGGGCATGTCCGCTGTGATATAGATCTCTTCTTTGTGTTGTTCTTCCTGTATGATGTTTAGGAGGTCTCTAAAATACTTTTTCCATTCTTCAGTTATTTCTCTACCGTCGATTATCATGCGGCCTTGGTTGTCTCTCAGTGTATGGATGGAATTGGTTCTATGCCCTCTTTTCTCAGAGGAGATTGCTTTATAGAATTCCCTGGAGCCTGGTTTGGGCCGGTCTCTCTCCATATTTTCATATTTTTGTTGCTCGTAGTTTCTTTTCTTTGTGCGTATTATTTTTCTTGTTTCCTTTCGGCAGTCGTCATATTCCTTTTTACTTTGGTCTGTTTGCACTTGTATCCAAGTCTTTCTTACTGTTTGTCTCTTTTCCAGTTGTTTCCGACATTCCTCGTCATACCATGTTTTTGCCCTCTTCTGTTTTCTCCTTCCAAATATCTTGTCAGCTGTCTTGGTTATTATCTCGGCAGTCGCTTCCCATAGCTGTTCTATATCATTGTCTTCTGCATGAGTTTGCTATAGTTTATTTAACTTGCGTCTTACCGCATACCTCATACTGCTTATCTTACGGAACTCTGAATCCGCCTTTAGTCTTTTTTTCTGATAGGTACTTTATAAATCTATTTTTGTTGTTTTCGTTGACCAGGTTACTATTTGATATAATATTAGAGCATGTTTATGCAGCAACTTAAATTAGGTACTTAATTTTTCATCTCTGTCTTTTTCTCATGCTATGTTAGAAAAAAAGAAAGATAGAAATATAAATTAAAAAATTGTGCATTAAGTTGCTGTATCATATGTATCATATGGAGAGATTTTCTTGTTTATTTTAGGTTACTGCAGAGGCCAGAAAAACCTTTCCGGCTAAAAAGTTGACTACTGGATAAATCTACTTGTTAAATTATACAACGAAAAATACGTCTTGTAATGTGGTGCATTTTTTGAGTCAGGGTGAGTGCGCATAGGTGCTACTGTAACTTTAGTTAGAAAAATAAGTTTAACTTTGTATTACAGTAAATACACATGGTTTGGAAGATAGCTGTGGCAATGGAAAAACAAGAGTTTTTTGTACTTCAGTGCAAAATGGACTTCCTGTATTTCGATTCCACCCTCTGTGTGAGCAATCTAAATACAGGAAGTTACTTCGAAAGGTAGTTAGATAGTATGGTATGTAAAACGTCATACCTGACGTCATGGTATCTCATGGTTACTCGCAAAAATAGGATACAAAAATGTATATTTTTAAAGTTCAGTATGTTTCGTGTTTTTGACAAAAAAATTATTTCTTGGTGTTGCCTCTTTAAAATAAAATATAAATTAATACATTTTTACTTAAACTACCTGACATTTAAAAAAAACTGTTTTTTTTTGTTTTTAGGTTGGCAACAACACCAGATATGTCATGGGACTGCTATAACGGTATTTATGGTTTTAAAATTAACCTTGCAGATGTAAAATAAATGTGTCAAATTTAAAGTATAGGCCAAATTTTTTTAATTAAAACGCACTGTATTGAAAACAGTTTGTAATATCCACGTTTTTATTGTGCAATGTGGCAACAAGGCGAATTAAGTCTGGCAACAACATACCGTGACGTCATTAATTTTGCCATACCGGTATGCTGTATTAACCCCGCAGAAACAGGCTTTTTATCATTTTAATATTGATTTACACCCACTTCCTGGATGGTTGGTAATATTTATTTACCTAAAAAGTGTGAAAAATTATACTTTTCTGCACGCACCGGCGTTTGCCTGAACGACGCGTCAGTAGAGTTCCGGCAAGACGTTGTAAAACACGCTTTCCGCACGCGTTACAGCATTTTTCCTACGAGCATGAGAATTATTAAATAAAAAATGCGTGTAAGAATAGGCTTTTTCGGCACGGCGTGTGGTAATTTATTTTTTAATGCACACTGTGCAGAAAAGTGACACATTCCGCACCCTCATAGGAAAGTATTATTAAAGAAAATGTCATAAAATAAAAATTAGTTTTTTCCCAGTGGCCACCCTGAAATTGGAGGGGGAGTATCTGTCTATAAATTCCCATTTTATCAGCACATAAATTAGTTCTTTCTTTGGAATACTTAGTGCAATATATTAAGAGGCATATAAAAGTTTATTAGTTAATAATCCAAGCCGCAACGAGAGAGAAAATATCCACTAGCTTTCTAAGACAACGAAGGCTTTTTGGAGCTAACGAATTCCTAATGCATGTTGTATCCATTCCATTCAATTTGGAAATGCCTTCTGAAGAGGGTTTGTCTGAAATTTTTTCACTAAATTAAATTTTAATTTGTTTTTTGTATAATTTTGTTATTTTACTTGTTAGCTTTATTTTTACTATAAGAAAAAAATTAAAAGGCAATGCAGAATCTTTTTTTGTCGTTGCATTAATCAACATTAAACGAACAATTTCCTTAAAATATTTACTAACAAACCGTGTTTCCTCATTTTGACTATGTTTGTTACTTATTTTTTATTGATATTGATTTATGTAGTAAATTTGTTTCTCCGTAATTCTTGTTATGCATTATTTATTAATAGTTAAAATATAGGGCTTTATAGGCATACATTTGCCTCATGTGAAGAACTCAAAATTCTTCAAAAAGTAAATCCGTTGGGTATAAGAAATTTTTCTTGAGGATAGTTTTAACGAAAGAACTTTTTTGTGCTATTGTAAGGCAGTTCAGTGATAACTTCTGACTGCTTCCCCAGGGTATCACGCCATATTGCATAGCGGATTCGAAAATTGCGTGTCTTTAGATTGCATGTATTTCAAAAGTTTCGCAGTTTTCTCATAACAAATATTATTTTCCTTAATTGTTTCGCTTGCTTTTAGCACGTGTTTTAAATTAGAATTGGCTATCTAGGAGAATTCCTAAATACTTGACAACTTCGACTCTGATATAGAACACTGGCAAGGGTTTTGTATTAGGCAATTGTGGGGTTTTATTTTTTGGTAGTTGGGTTTGGTAAGCTCATCAATGAAAAATGGTATACATTTTATCTTTGTCGAATTCATAGTTAGGCACGATGTGCCTCTAATGAGTATAACTATGTCGTCAGCTAACAAGGTCATTAACTTAAACAAGGAACAAAACATGGCCCAAAACTGTTCCCTGAGGGACACCAAATGCAACAGATTTAGCAGTATTAGTTGAATTTCCAGTTTTAACTCTTTGAAGTCTGTCACTGCTTTTAAAAGTTGAAGCACTATACCTCAAAACTCCAAAATTTCTAGGTTTTTTAGTAACAGTGAGTGGTCCTCTGTGTCAAAAGCTTTCTTAAAATCCAAGAAAATACCCGCTATTGGTCTGAACTTGTCTAATTTAGAATATATAGTTTTTGAGAGAGCATCTTCGGTACTTATTAAGTTTTCTCCAAGCAAAACTGTTTTTTGTTTAAGATTCTAACAGTAGGATTTAATAAAAGGGTTTAGTCTATTTTAGAACCGTCCTAAGTTTAAGTGAAATTTTTGGTTTTAAGCATTTTAAACCAACCCTCTTGAGTTTGACATAGTTTGATTTATAAGAAGAATCTTAATAAATTTGTTTATTTAATAATCATCTTATCACAATCTTTTGTTGGATTTAAGAAGAAATTTTCAATTTAGAAGAAAAGAAAATTAAAAAATTTAAACCCACGCGGGATTTAAATAGTAAACACTCCGTAAAACTTACCCACTTACCCTTGTCAAATCATTTTTCCAATTAATACTTGATGTCACACGACGATTTAGATGGGTAATAATAAAATAAATAGTAGATTAATTTTGTATTTATTTAAACGGTATTTTTATTTATAAAATGTATTAAAAAATTTAAATGCAAGTTTTGTTTACATTTCTGTCACTGTCGAAATGTCAGTTGCAAAATATTAGCTGCCTTCAAATCACAAACCGCGAGTTCGGATCTCTTACTTCTGCTTGTATTTTGACTTGCACAAACCTCTACTGATGAAAGCTACAGCACTGAAATGAGTATGGGCTTTGAGTAAGGAAAGCTTTCTTGACTGAGCTTTTAAATAACCTCAATGTTTTAATTTCAGTTTGTAAATAAATTAATATAGTGGTGCATAATCAGTGACCTTTACTTATGTTTGTTTTGACTCGTAGTGCCCTCATAAATATATTTTTTGTGCTGAAAATGGGTTTAAATTATGGCGTTTTTCTGGACCAAATTGTAAGTGTTTCGTTGGTTAATAAACAACTTGGACTATTAAATAAGGTAAATTAATCCTTGTACAAACGGTTATTTAGGAAAATTATAAACGAACTTATTACCAATTGCCACAAAACAAACCTTTCTGGGGGCTATAAATTTAAGCGACCCCCCAGAGGTGGTCTAAAAAATCACCAACTTTATAACCTCAAACACATATAATGAAGCCATATGTGCCAAATTTCTGACGTATTTCTATTTTGAATCCTGTAAAAAAAATAGTTTTAGGGCATTTTCTCCTAAAATATCATATATTTTGAGAAGAAAAGCAGTTTTTCAGTGGTATTTTGCAATAACAATACACAGGTGTAAATAATTAGACCTGTGGGGGTTACTATTTTAGATCTTAGTAAATCCCACTGTATGAGCCTATTCTATGTTTAAAAAGTTTCTCAAAGATTTTAGCAAATACGGATAATAATGATATAGGGTGATAGTCAGCTAATTGTCAAAGGTAAACTCCTTTTAATTTCTGGGTTAACATGATTTTTCTTGATAAGTTGAACAAAGCCAAAGTAATAAAAACACAAATCTGATAGATCCAATCATTAAAAGGAAACAGGCATTAGTTGTGAAATTGTGTTCCAAACTATCATGAAAGTACGTAGGAATATAATACTAAAATAAAATACAAGAGAAAGAATAAGAGAAACAAAGATATAAAGACGCATTAATAAATTTTGGAACATGAAAAAATTTTTGGTTGCCAGCTCTTGCCAATAGTATTATTTCATAGGATAAATTGCTCTTGATAAAAACATTATCAATAATTAGTTACTAAAATTAATTAAGACAATAGTAGTTCACAAAACTAATTAATTTAATTAACTCACTAGGAAAATTAGTTAATAAACGTGACAACGTTGCATGTCTCCAAGATGTATTCTAAAATTAACCAGTCATATATTTTCGCTTTAACAATTGAAATGCAGTGAAGTTATTGTTTTTGGACGGTTTCAAATTAAATAAATAATAATCACACCAATAGCAGAAAATAAAATTTTAAAAAATAGCACAAGGTACTAGACAAAAGCTAAGTGAATCGAGTGAAGTTAATTGAGTCGCTTACGATGGATATACGGTATAAACACCAAGGGTAAATAAAGGTAAGATAAAAATAGTAAGTCTAGAGATTATTAACAATCTATTTATAAGTTTTAGTCTATGAACTAGTAATAGAATGACGCAAAGATAATAGGCAAGTTAGAGAATGACTAGAACAATGCATAGATAAGTGAGAAACTAGGAGGATTGAAAATAGTTAAAATGCTAGAAAATAGACCAAAAGCAACATTTCAAAAATAAGATAGGTGATTAAACACTTTGGCGATGTGCATGGGAGGATACTCTCGACGGTAAGTTTAAAATTACTAATAATAAAATTGATTAATTAATTAATTTTGGTCATTTTAGGGAAACAGGGCTAAAATAAATATCACGATGGGATAAATAAAATCAGGGAAGGTGCAAGATATTACTAAGAAAATTATTAGACAGAGAAACGGTCCTAGAAAATAGAAAAATTCATCTAGTATGGGCCAAGAAGAAATAGTTTAAAATAACCCTATTTTTTGTCTTTAGCATGCCAAAATATTTTTGATTATAAATAAATTATAATAAAAATATAAATAGTTAATTATTTAGCTTAACCTTGAGAACATAATTAAATAAAAGTAATTACATTGAATAATAGACTTTTCAAAACTAGTGACGAAGTCTATACGTCACAAATCATTTACCAAATCCTGTGCTGTACCGCGGATCAACATGGTTGATGATAAAAGGCTTATTCCCAGTGCCAAGTGATGCTAAATTTTCGTCACTAGCTCCAGAAATTCAAATTGAATTTCGGCCACTGTGCGTCAGCCTTTTCTAATGTATGGGATAAGGAAAAAACTTAATTTTAGGTTGTAGATTATTGTCTAAATGCCTTCCAAATGGAAATGAAACGAGAAATAGAGGAAGACGAGTCAACGATACAGCCCGAAAAAAAGAAAAAAGCAAAAGCTATAAAAAGAGAACCAAAAAAAGGTAGCAAATCTAAATCCAAGAAAAATAGTAGACTTGAAGAGGAAGAAGGTAGGGATCATGGACTGGAAATAAAACCGGAATATGAAACCAAAGTCGTGCAAACGCCAATTTATTTTCCAGGTTTGTTAATGTATGACACTTCGTGTCACCAGAGGCCCTCTATACATTTAATAGTTGTTGTTTTACCAGAGGTGGACAACTCATATTACCCTCTCTTTCTCTCTGGTAAAACAGTAACTGTCAAAAATGTATACAGAGCCTCTAGTGTCACCCATCTTAATTTTTAATAATAATACCCCAAATCGCAATTATAGTTTTTGGAACCTCCCCTCCCCACACACAGAGCAAATTCCTGTCTACGCCACTGGAGTGCTATTTTTTTTTTAGATCAAGAGATTCCTCTTACATCATCAGCATCTCTAGGCAAAACTGCACAAGAAATGCTTGCCTCTGGAAAAAGTTTGACAGATTATCTCCTTGTCGCCATGTTTGTAGAATACTTGAAAGCTATACCCAATCTAAAAGGTTGGGTTTTGGTTAATTTTCCAACTACTCTAGAGCAAGCAGGTAAAAAAGAATTTTATAAAATAATTCAAGTAAAGACACGTGACTGCTCCGGTTGACAGAAGTCACTAAAGGGTGTCTCATTTTTGATGCGATTAAATGAGGTAACTTTAGCCATTACCCTCTCCACATAGGCCGATCAGCTCTTATCGTTTTAGTGTCCTTTTATCCACCTTCGCCGCCATTTTGACAGAAAACTAATGGATTATCTGTCACTTTTGAGTGAAAATGGCGGCGAAAGTGGATAAAAATCCACCTTCGCCGCCATTTTGATAGAAAACTAATATACCCAATCTAAAAGGTTGGGTTTTGGTTAATTTTCCAACTACTCTAGAGCAAGCAGGTAAAAAATAATTTTATAAAATAATTCAAGTAAAGACACGTGACTGCTCCGGTTGACAGAAGTCAGTAAAGGGTGTCTCATTTTTGATGCGATTAAATGAGGTAACTTTAGCCATTACCCTCTCCACATAGACCGATCAGCTCTTATCGTTTTAGTGTCCTTTTATCCACCTTCGCCGCCATTTTGACAGAAAACTAATGGATTATCTGTCACTTTTGAGTGAAAATGGCGGCGAAGGTGGATAAAAGGACACTAAATCGGTATGAGTTGATCGGCCTATCTGGAGAGGGTACTGCTTTAGCTAATATTGAAGACGGAACTTTGTGGTTTTTGAGGTGATACTTCATTCAACGTTGCGTGAACCGCCCTGTGCTGCTTCTGCTATATCGTTTCTTCATGGGTAGCATAAGTTCTTTATTTTAGAACAAACTGGATTGAACATTCCCTACAGGGGTAGGTCGTTTAATTAATTATACTTTAATTGGGCACTTCCGGCTAGACGCCTTTATATTCTGTTTTAAGATTGGTCGAAAACCAATCATAAAAGAGAATATAAATAAAATTTATGGTAAGGATGTCCTGGGAGCGCCCTGAAGACCTTTAAGTGATTCGAAACAATTTTTGATCCCACGTCAAACGTCTCCAGGATATACGTTTTGGACTGTTCAGATATTAATGAGACGTCCTGAGGACGACGTGTGCTGCTTGGGCTATGCACTTTATCCCATAACCATTTATTAGTTATTCTGGAAGAACACTTTACTGGCCAAAACTTACTAACACCATCAACCGAAATTCAGATAGCTGACATTGTATATGATAACAAGAGTAACACTACCACCGATACGGGTATGGCAAGCCAAGATGTGATATTTGATGCAGATACGGCACATTTAACCAAGTCACGTTTGTTGCCAGATCCAATAAATGACGTCCAAGTGGAAAAATTGTAAGTTACGCTTAAACATAAGGGTTAAATGCATTTATTTTAACTAAAATTGTTAAGATAAGATTTATAATATTTTTTAAGTTTACGGCGCTATTTAAAAATGAAATTTAAGATAAGGTATTAATATTTTTTTTAATTTTGCCTGCGGCGCTCGTTCTCGTAAAAAGTTTCACTGGTAATTGCACAAGTGCATCAAAATTACCGATAATTTTTGCAAAAAACGTGTTTTTTTATAATTGCAATAGTTTTTTTCATATTTTCGCGAAATATCCCGACTACGCAAGCTGAGTGCATTTTTGTCAAATATGAAAACAAAACGATTACATTATAATAAAAACAAGTTCAACACAAAAATTATATAGTTCATTTTATTTTATTATTATTTTCTGAATCGGAGAAACATCACCCAAAACGTACAGAATATCGAATATACTATAGTGTCCTCAAAGTTTTGAAAAAATGTGATTGACATACAATTTTTATCTACTGTCACTTTATTAAAAATAACAAATAAAAATTACACATAGGTCGCGATTCTTCAGAAAAGACAGAAAATCTCACCCGTCACAATTTCTGGAAAGTAGTATTTTTACTTATTGCCTCATCTAAAATAAATACACAGCGTCCTTAATATTTATCCTAACGTTGTAAGAGAGACTACTCATTTTTTTAATAAAATTTTATAAAGAATCCCGCACGGATAACATGGGAAAGTAGACTTCTGTAAAAGTTGACCATATTCAGATATTTTGAAGGTATCAATCCTTGGATTAAAATAGTGAAATTATTAGGAGATCGTATGTCTAAGAATATGGGCCGTCAAAGAAGTATGTCTGAAAATGCACCTAATTCCATTTTTCCGTATAACTAGAAAAGTTTTTAACCAATTTTCATAATTTTAGTCTAGATCAAAATAATATTGGATGCCCTAAAGGCGCCTGTCAGTTTTTTGAAGTTTGGGAGAAAGGAGGGTGCTTTTAAAATGTAAACACTTACATAAGTCATAAGAATATGGAGTTTGAAAGCATAGGTGCGTTATTCGACCGATTTTTTTTTAGATGGGGGAAGGAGGGGGAGGGCGTAAGAATCAAATTGTTCTTACAAAATAGTATGTCTGCGATAGAAGATATGAGACGTCAAAGAAGTATGTCTGAAAATGCATGTAATTCTATTTGTGCTTATAACTAGAAATACTTTTAACCAATTCTCGTAATTTTTGTTTCAGTCGAAAGAAAATTGAATGCCCTAGACAGAGGCATCTGTCATTTTTTGTAGTTTGACCAGAGGCGTACCTAGAAGAGTGCTTTTAAAATGTAAGCACTTATTTTAATAATGTAAAAATGATTTTTCAAAATATATGTGCGTTATTTGATCAACGATTTTACTGTGGGGGAAGGGGGGGAGGACCTAATATTTCAATCAAGTAGTAATCATGTAGTTTAAAGGAGAATATAATCTAGAAATAAGTTTGGAATCATTGTATAAAGTAAAATATTGCTTTTTTAATGTATTCTCTTCATCCTTAAAATTCTCATACTTTTCTGATTTAGGAATATACCAGACGTGTCTGCATGAAAGGAATTATGGGGGAATAGTTATAAAGTATATTTTAATAAGTCAGGGATATGGGCAGTGGCGTAAGTATCTTCTAAATTATTGGTGAAGTTCGTCGTGTTTCGTTGCCTATGTGCAGGTCCTTGAGATATTGTGTCGAAATTTTAATCTTACCATTGTCATTCAAATGCCTCAAAAGATTCATGCGAAAGTTATCATTGCAAATATAACAACGCAAACGCATAGACGGATACCATGGCTTAAAAATCTTAAACAATGGTATGGGTGTACTGCGACACTTGAAGAAGAAACGAATTACTTATATCAATAGCTTTTGAACAAGCTGAGTAAAAATATAAGTAATCTCTTAGAACGTGAGTGAGATTGATGTTGATGTCATGACAATTGTTTTTTATATCATGGCCTGCTTGATGTTGTTTATAACATTCCAAAGAAGAACCTACTACTACTAACGTCGCTTATCATTTATAACGTCAATTTTTCTACAAGAATCCAATGGTCGGCTCATTTCATTAAAAAATCCTCCCTTCCCATAGTAAAATCGATAGTCAAATAACGCACATATACTTTCAAAAACCATTTTTACATTATAAAAATAAGTGCTTACATTTTAAAAGTACCCTTCTAGGTACGCATTTGGTCAAACTTCAAAAAATGACAGATGCCTCTATCTAGAGCATTCAATATTCCTTCGATTAAAACACAAATTACTACTAATTGGTTAAAGCATTTCCAGTTATAAGGACAAATTGAATTACATGCATTTTCAGACATATTTCTTTGACGGCCCATTTCCCCCCTCTAAAAAAAAGTCGGTCGAATAATGCACCTATACTTTCAAAATCCATATTCTTATGATTTATATAAGTGTTTACATTTTAAAAGCACGCCCCTAGGAACGCATCTGGTAAACTTCAAAAAACTGACAGGTGCCTTTAGAGGATTTAATATTCTTTCGATCGAGACCATATAAGGAAAAATGGAATTAAGTGCATTTTCAGACATACGTCAAAAATGGCTAAAATTCTCACCATGTAAAAGGAAAGACAGAATTTGTGTGAATTTTCTGAACAGTTTAAAAGGTTTAGTTACACACAAAATAAGCTTAATAACATATTTTTATTTAACCCCAAACACAAAACAGTTGGCGGAAATAAATCACCGCTTACAAGGAGCCAGACGAAAGAAAGTGATAAACTCAACGATAGTTCCAAACCGCAAAACTAAAAGCAAAAAATTTTATACTTGACCTTCTTTTTACCATATTCCTTATTTACTTATTTATGTATTAGACTTCATAATTTTTATTTATTTTATTTTTTAGGAATACATTTATTAGGATTTCTGTTCAGGCATTTTTATATATGGCAGCTTTTAATATCGTTTTATTTGTTCAAAATTTACAGGGTGTTACAAAAAATTTAAATAAAACAATATATTAAAACCAACAACATTTTCATTTCAAATGAGATTGTTCAAAATGAATTAACAAAGGATGGGGTATTACATCTGAATATTCGGAGCATAAAGTAATCCCTACTTTATGTACGGAGTATTAAAAAGAATTTTAATAAGTTCTTAACTTTGCTAGAGGGATTTTTTGAATATAAATTATTTTTTGACTTCATTATTTTAATGGACACCTTTCAAGTAGTACACTTAAACTTTTTTCAAATTAATGGATACACATTATTGTATAATGAGGGAAAATTCAACAAAAATGATGGAGTTATCATTTATATTAGAAACACTTATAGTGAATCCCTATCTTACAATATTAAAAAAATGCTAATGTTTTAATAAACCATGTAAAAATCACTTTAAAAGGAGTATATAGACCCCATGACTATAATAAAAAAGAAATTTAATGAGCACCTCTCACAAATTTTAGAAAGCTTTAAAGACTTAGATTTTAGATAACTACTTTTTGGTGGGGAACACAAATCTAGATATCAGGGACTCAAAAAGTTGCATTGACCATATTTTTTTTTAAGAAAGAAAAATACGGTAGAATAGAAACCTTATATTTATAAAACGGAAATAACAGATCATTTTCCCGTAATGTGCTGGATAAATATAGGAAAGGCTCACTTGCCATGCAAAGGAACCAAAGAAATTTTTATATTTGATGAAAATGAGTTTCAATCATTGGTTTCGGACCTGAATTGGTCAGATATATTGACTTTGACCGATGTCGAAGACAGTACAAACTTACTTATTAAAAAAATTAAAGGGCTAATCGATCAGGCTACTACAAAAAAACTCTAAGTAGCAAAACACAGAAAAGACAAATCAGTCAACATCACAAGCAAAAACTATATTTAAAGTATCAATATGATCCACAAAACGTGCAAAAAGAACAGGCTTACAAAACATATAAAAACATGCTAGACAAACTAATCGATACAGCAAAAATAAACTATTTTAAATCAGAGATAGAAAAAAAAACAAAATGACCCAAAACAACTATGGAAAGCGATATACAAATTCACAAATAATGTAAAAACTAAAGATAAAATAAAAAAGATTTCTGAGGGTCACAATTAACACAGACAAATACATAGCTAATAGCTTCAACAGCTACTATGCTAAAGTAGGAAAAGCGCTCGCGGAGAGTATTCCGGCACCAGCTGGATCTATTATAAAAAGGCATTTTATAGACAAAACTATGGTATTTAAATCAGCAGATCCGGTTGAGGTTAAGAATGCCATCGGCGACCTTAATCCAAAATAATCTCCATTGTGGGACTTAATACCTGCAAAAATTCTAAAAACTTCTGCAAAATACATAAGTACGCCTATCTGTCATATTGTAAATAGAATTTTTTAAAGTAGTGTTTTCTCCAGAGCCTCAAAATAGGTATCATTAAGCCCATGTACAAAAAAGGAGACAAAAATCTTTTAGAAAATTACAGGTCTATTTGTCTAATTTCGAACATAGCAAAAATTGTAGAAAAATTAATGAAAAACCGTATCGTAGATTTCCTAGATAAAAATAATGTGATTTCTGACCGTCAGTTTGGATTTAAAAAAGTAATTTTAACCGAAAATGCAATACTGTTTACCACAAACAAAATAAGTCAAAATCTGGATAACAGCAAGTCTGTCTGCCGTGTATTTCTTGATTTGGCAAAAGCCTTCGATACGGTGGATCATAAAATTATGTTCGACCGCCTCAAGATCCATGGTTTTAGAGGTCTGTCCTTTAACTTATGCAAGTCGTATCTTACAGAAAGAATTCAAAAAGTTCAGATAAATGATATCATGAGTGGAGAAGAAACTATCACTTATAGTTTGCCGCAGAGTACGTTGTTTGGCTCTATACTATTTTCAATGTATATAAACGGTCTTTTGGAATTTGATAATACGGGATTATTGGCATCTTTCTGTGATGACACTATTGTACTTTATGCAGGGAATAACTGGGTTTAAGTCAAACAAAAAGCAAAATTAGATATTCACAAAATTAAAAACTGGTTTAATGAAATGTCTTTGACTGTCAATGTGTACAAGACCAAATATATATCTTTTAATTGAAAAAAGAAGCGACCACATTTTAACACTCTAAATGTAGGACACTTTCAAATTAATGAAGTTGCAAGTAAAAAATATTTGGGGATAGAAATTAATCGATTTTTAAAATGGAATGTACACATAACTTCATTGGTAAAAAAACTAAGATATGTAGCTTTTAAATTCAGACAACTTAAAGGTATCCTAAATAGATCTCAAATAAGGGCTGTGCATCTCATACACAATACGGAATAACAGCTTGGGGATATCCTTTAGAAGCCCACTTAAAAAAAATTATGCTTAATAAACCACCCAATGAGCATTTTTGTCTATATAAAAGTTACAGCAAATAATATAAAACCTTCATAAAATAACCAAAAGTTATATTATTTAGTGTTGGTGATAATTTTATAACTCTAATATATCTCTTAAATGAGTAAAAAAGACTTGAAAAACAACTGTTCAACACCAGCTTATAAAAATTTATGGTACATAGTAATGGATAGAAAAACAACATATAGATTTTATAAAACTTCCTTATGAGCCCTCAAGTATAGAGATTATTATAAAAAGGTTTTACAACTGTTCTAACAACACTACATAAAAAATTAAATGGATTTAGAAATATAGATTTTCCATCTTTCTTCCCCTTGCTGGTTATGTATTATTCTTTTTCTTTTTACAATAAAGAAATTTATAAAATGGTGTTTAGCAATCTTCTAAAATAAATAAAAATGAAAGTGAGATAAGCTGAAGCAGGAATATGAATATTTATATACTAGTCAAATAAAAGCTGTTTTTCAAGTCATCCTACTCTGAAAATCAGCTGCGGTCCCGTGTGTACTGTATAGTTTTCGAATACACTCACGTAAATTTCATGGGCTCCAAAAATACTTGAGAAAACGTGAAAAAAAATATTCATTTAACTATCAGTTTTTTTTTTCATAGGCGTTGTTTTCTTTCTGGGACAAATATTGAATTTCGTATGTTGTTCTTAACCCTAACAAGGAATATTTCGATTGAAACACATGTTGAAACCCCATAAATAACGTTTTTAATTAGGCCAAAAACCTATTTTTGTAAACCAAAATGGCGAAAATTTCCGACAATTCTATAAAAAAAAACAATACAACTATACCACTGTTTACCTCGTCAACACTATTTTATAACCCTTTTAAAAAATGATGCTACTTGGAACAAAGGGCTACAGATGGCGCAGTGTTGAACACTGATGGTCTGTTTCTGCGAGCTTAACATAGTTACCATTGTTCTCTTTCCTAAATGCATTCCTCGAGAGATCCAGCATACTACACATACCAGGAAAAATACCCGCCTCCACACACTTCAAGCCCGCATAACTATCAGAGGTAACTATCTCAAGAATATAGTTAGATTGCGGGGTCGAAGGGTGTACAGGAGAGTATTTTCCGGGGTGTTCACATTTGCCACCGACCAGCAGTATCAGCGTATGCGCTCGACGTTTCACGGTGCGTTTTTGCGACATTAACACGGTTACTATATTGTTCTCTTTTTCTAAAACACGGTTCCCATCTATGCGTTTCTCATTCGTGGGTCCCCCGAATCAAAACACGTATCATGTGGTCTAAGCGAGATTTGCCTATACAAGTTCATGTCGGACCACGTGATGAGTTTTTTGAGTCAGGGTGACTGCGCATCGGAAACGCTGGTGGGAATCGGGTGTAAAATGCATTCGATCCCGATATCTGTCATCGGCAACTATCTCAAGAAGATTTGGATCTCTTATCTCTCTCAGATTGATGTAATTAAATGTTTTGTTATTTTAATTGCCAAAATAAATTAAAATTGTTTTTTTGTTCTAAAAACAGTTGTATTATAATCACTGTATAAAGAAATTAATAACAACATTATAGAAAAAACCTTATGGGCAAAAAAGGTTTATTAATGAGTTCATAAGAATATTACAGACACCAATTTATATAACTATTGTGTGTGAGTTCCCAAGTTTTTATAAGTTTCTCTCGAAATATTTTCAATCTTATCTTTTATAAATTTGTTGTTGGTTAATTAAGTTTTATAAGTGGATTGATAGCAACATTTTAAAAACCAATCTATTATGTATCTTTAATTGATAGTTACTTACGGTTTTATAGGTGGGTTGACAGAAAGATTTCAAACACCAATTTATATAACTTTTGTCACTGATGACTTATATTTTTATAAATATGTTGGTGGAAACATTGTTAACACCAATTTATATAACATTTGAACCGATGACTTTAATTTTTATAAAGATGTCCATGGAAATATTGTTAACGCCAGTTTTATGTTACTTTAGGGTACCATCAATTTAGAGCCTTTAATAAAACAAATATACAAACTCAATTCTTGTAGGAAACTTCTAAATACCCCAGGGTATCAATGGAACCCTCTTTATAATAATTATATAAATATCTGTCACCAGAAGTTTCTGAAAATGCTCATTGGGCACGCACTTATCCAACAGAGACACTCTACGTAGAAAGTAATTTATGGGACATCAAACAAATTTACGTATTTAAAACAATAATTTTTCAATACAAAAATCGCAGCACTCTGGAAACTATAACTCACACATATAAAACCCGATTTAAACCAAATATTGAAATAAAAACAGCAAAATTTCAAAAAAATCATATTCAAAACTCGACTTTTTTTCTTGCTCCACGTATCTATGGACAGATTCCAATCAACATTAAGGAAATTCAGAAATTAAATATATTTAAAAATAAATTTAAAAAATGGTTTAAACTAATCCCCAGAGAAACAATCCACAAAATTTTGACATCGAAATATAAATAGTAAATGTTTTAGTAAAGAATGTAAAAAATGCCTGAACATACATATATACATACTATATGCTACTTTCTTAGAATTTACTTTAGTTACCCTTTTAATAGAGATAAAACCCCACGCAAAAGTGAAGACTTCAGTAGGCTCTTTCATTTCCTTTCTTGATATTGGTTGAATGGTTTATTGTTATATATTTTTATAGTGTTATAATGGGAAATAAATAAATACAAATACATACATTTTTAAATAAAAAAAAGATTATTTACAAAAACTGACTCCAAAAATTAAAATTGACACACTTTTTAATTAAAGTAACACTCGTGGCATATCGGACAAAGCGTCTTTGTTTCTCACTTCATTACGACCAGGCCTCCAGTGTCTAATGGAGAATCAGGTCTGTAGGTGTCTGGATTCTCCATTATACATTGAAGTCCTGGTCGTAATGAAAATGAAAACGCGGACGCGAGATTCACTTTGTTGTTTTTCAAATATTTTGGCTTTTTAGTTCTGCGCAACAAGACTCCTCCAGAGCGATTGCTTGCTGATGCCTTAAAATTAAGGCCACGTAGTATGAAGCTCCAATTGGACGCGGTGCTGCTGCGAACGTTACCTCTTTTTAAGAGTCATGTCACAGTGAACTTATACTTTTACAGGTTTCTTCTTTATAACCTGCTGAAAGGTACAGGATTCTGTATTTACGGTCTTCTGCACTTTTCAATTTTGATGTTTTCGTTTCTCAGTTTATTCAACAGGTGGCACACACAGGTACTACGTCTCCTCGGATTACAAACTTTTTGTTTTAAATTCGAGAGGTGTGCATGGTGCCTGTGTAACTTCAACTGCCAGGTACAATCCTATGACTCCCTGATGATTCCTAATAAGGATGAAACAGGTATGTAGGTGTCTGATGATTCCTAATACGGATGAAACAGGTCTGTAGGTGTCTAGATTCTCCATTAGACATTGGAGGCCTTGTCGTAATGAAGTGAGAAACAAAAAAGCTTTGTCTGATATGCCACGAGTGTTACTTTAATTTTTATTTGCGGACACGAGATTCACTTTGTTGTTTTTTTAAAAATATTTTGGCTTTTTAGTTCTGTTGTGATGTTTTGAAACTATAAATGTCAAAAATTACAATTATGCCTGGGATATTTTCAGATGCAATTTTCACAACGGATGCAATTTTCACTCATCAATTTTTAAAAATTTTCGTGTAAAATTTCCAGTTAAATTGACACTAGGGAAATTTCCAATAGAAAAATAACTAGTGCATAAAACTTTCCGTTAGGAAATATCTTATACAAGTGTTTTAGTGCAAGATTTCTTAAGTTTCTAAAGTATAAGAAAGTTTTATTAAACCGAAAATAAGTATTTTCAAAATCTACGATATAAATTTTGAATTATTTCTGCATATTAATAACTGGAAATTTTTTTCTGGATTAAGAAGTGGAAATCTTTGGATATCGCATGACATGTGTGACATTTCTACGGAAATCGCATCTTATACCTTTATATTAGATTTTCTAATGTTTTAAATAAAATTTGTCCTCTGATCGCCCATGATTATTACACCTATCCGTATACCTTTTTTTGGATTTGTCATTAACGGGGCCCACTTTTTTGGTGTATGCACTGACAAAACTACTAACTATAATTGTTGCGGGCGCAGTAAAGTACGCAAGTTAGGTTTACGCATACGGATACGTGTAATAATTATCTTAAAATCTCTGAATTCTATTTGAATAATACCCTTTTAGATTAGACACAATGCTAACTGCGTATATTAAAATCAAGGATTTTGATCCCCAAGAAAAGGTTGGAGACAAAAGTCTGCCTCCTGTTTTGGAAGAACTAGAAAGTTCCGATATAGATTCTCTAGATCGGCTCTATTCAGATTTAGGAGTCCGTTATTCGTTGTACCATAAGGAGTTTGATTTTGCCACAGTAAGTGTTCAAGTGTAACCTTTCATTAATAGTATAACATAACAACAAGAGAACAAAGGCCGATAAGGGCCATGTTATAATAAGACGTAATACTGAATGCTACTAACTAACCATATGCCTACATATTAACTTAAATAGCGCTCTTCCATTGCGTTCAGCATGCACGAGGTTGTAAGCAAGATCTGTTATGTCGTTTGGTTTATAACAATTTTTTGTGAGCTGAACATAGTTGCTATTGTTTTCTTCTTTTAATTGCATCGGTCTGAGAGAGATCAAGCTTACCAGAAAATGCTCCTTGTGCGTCCCTCGACTTATGAAAATAGAATTATCTGCTTGAAATAGTTATCCTTGTCAGATAAACGGGGTCGAAGGGTGTACAGCAAACATTTTCCTAGAAAGGTGCTGGATCTCTTTCAGACGAATGCTTTTAGAAAAGTAGATCAATAGTAACTAGAGCTAAGCTCACAAAAATTTGCTATCGGCATCGGCAAAAGGTTTTGAGCAAAAACAAAAAAAAATCTTGACCTTTGTTCTAACAAAACATGGAATAAATTTCAGGTGTCCATGGTAGAGTTAAACAGAGGTTTACCAAAAGAAAAAAAATTTGGATGTTTGTCCTACTCTAGTACTTCTAACCCTAATTACCAAAAACAGACGATTTTACTAAAAGAGAGAATTTTTGGATTTGTGGCACACTTTACTAGTTCTTGACTGGTTACATATCATGTAAAGTTGTCTTAGACAATACACACTTAAAGTTAATTTTCAGTTTTATCAGCATTCGTGTCCTTATCTCTGTCGAGTCGATCAATCAAGCAGTTGCACTTTTAAGATCATGGCGAATACGTGACGGCTTCAGCTGATTAAAAGCACGAAAATCTCGTTAGATACGATAAGGGAGTCGTAACATTATGACCGTCTCTGCATATGAAACGATGTTTTGAAGCATTTGGTCAGCTGGAGCTGTCACGCATTCGCCATTAGTTTAAAAGTTCACCTACTCGATAGGGCAACTCGATAGAGATAAGGATACGAATGCCGATAAACCCGATAATTAACTTTGTGTCTAATGTGCCCGAACGTATGTTCTGCGTCATCTATTTTTTGAAAGTACCGACATATCAGACACTTAAAGTAAATATTTCAACGCATCAGCATCCGCATACCTAACGCGTTCGAAATAAAGCCTAAATACAGTACATTTTTGACTTGTTTACGCGATGTTTCGAACGATGCCCGCTTTTTTGAAGGGTGCGATGACAGAACTACTGATTGAAATCGTTGCGTACGTTCGTGGGTCCGTAACGATACGTACATCCTTCCGTACGGAACGAGATTCTGTCATCACACCCGTCAAAGAAGCAGGCATCGTTCGAAACATGGCATGAGCAAGTCAAAAATGTAGCGTAATTTGACTTTGTTTCGAACGCGTTACGTATACCGATACCGATGCGTTAAAATATTTACTTTGTGCACTTCCGGGAATAAATGCACTCATTTAATCCTGCTTTTGCGGGAATAAAGTGGGTCATTTATTCTCTAGGGAAATAAAGTAAAATTTATTGACGTAGCGACGCATATGTTTCTGCGTTTCGGCATACTGGATGTTATCGTTTGACATAAAGACAGAGCGAAGGTACATGTGGCGGTTTGTCTACAGAGTGCAATTTTTTGAAAAATAAATAAATATACTTATTTTTTTTATTTTTCTGCTTATTCTAAAATGCATAAAATAGTATATAAACCTCAGGAGAAAAGTGATGCTTAATCCCTCGACAAATTATAGCCAGACCGAAACTTTTTGCCTCGGGATTAAATGTACCACTTTACTCCCTAGGTTTATAATGTACTATTAAGTGTCTACTATGTCGTCCCGTTAGAGCTTGTGTCATATAGTACTTCATTTTTTTGTGTTTGCAGTCTATCCATGTTTTAATTCTTTTAGTCCATTGTCTTTTTCCGGTATTTCGATCCCATCTTGCTTGCCAAGATTCCAGTGTTTTCTCTTTTGCAGTTTCTTTGTTTTCTTAACTGTGGCCATTTTTATCTTCATATTCAATGTCTTCGACAATAAGGTCTATGGGCGGGATTCCTGTTATAACCTGAATAGCCCGCAGGCTACTCTTAGTAAGTGGGAAAATAAAGAAAACCGGTCCTTCTTAACTTCACAGAAGACCATTTAATATTATACCCGACGCGTTTCGGTCACATGACCATTGTCAAGGGTGTACTAAAATGTAAAGAAAACGAGTGTTATAAAATTTAAAAAAATATAGGCATTTGTAACTTACATTTTAGGAAAACAAATCATCTTCTAAAGTATCTTAGTGTCCAGATAACGAAAATTTGAATTAAAAAGCTTTTTTTCAAAATCTGACATAAACACCTCCGCCAAATTGCAGTCTCAAAGGTCACCCAATGTCGACAAATCGGCTTTTGGGGTACATTTAAGAGAGTCGAATCACTTTTTTAATATAGATGACGATTTTAAAATGCTCCATAATGTGAATAAAAGTAGAAAATTAAACATATTGGAGAACTTTGAGATTGCAAATTTGGAAAACGACCCTTATTCTGTTTGTTTGAATAAACCCATTAACGCCCACTACAAAGAAGCGGCCAAAATTATTAACTCGTTTAATAAATTTTAATTTGGTACCTGTCTGTTCGATTTAAGTTTTTACAGTGATCATTTATCAACAACCATATTTTACTTATTCTTCCATAAGATGTCGTTGTTTCGTCTGTTTTATTATTATTATTTTTTTTAATTTGACCATTTGTTAATAACCTTCAACGTTCCTATTAGTGTATTATTTTGTATGGTATTGGTTTTAATTTTAACTATTTTAAGTATTTTACTCATTTTTTATAAAAATGTTTTATATCAGTGTGTATCCCAAAAGTCAAGATACTTTCGAAGATGATTTGTTTTCCTAAAATGTCAGTTACAAATGCCTATATTTTTCTTTAATTTTATAACACTCTTTTTCTTTACATTTTAGTACACCCTTGACAATGGTCATGTGACCGAAACGCGTCGGGTATAATATTAAATGGTTTTTTGTGAAGTTAAGAAGGACTGGTTTTCTTTATTTTCCCATTAAAACATGCTTCACCCCGGAGAAATTCACCAATCTCTTACTCTTAGTAAGGCTTTCCATTGCATTCTTATCAGCATGTTTTTGTAATTCTTTGTGCGCAGTACTAGCGGGCCCGGTGCTAGGGTGATGGCCGCCCGAGGCAATTTTTGTAACGTCGCTGATTAAATGATTTTTTTTTTTTTTAATTAAAAGAAAAATCTTTATTTGCCATTTTAAACTAAAAAGTTGTAATGATTTTAACATTAACACAGGAGAGGTCGAAACTTTTTGAAGGGGTTTGAAGATGTTGGATTGAGTTGTTGTGTTATGTGCAAAAAAATATCTAAAATTTAAGGAGGATTCTCGGATGGATTTATCCTCAATTCTAGATGTGTTGTCAAAATCATTCCTTAAATGCGATGTAGGTAAAAATTTTGAGAACATTACACCAAAAACGCCATTTTTAACACGTTTTGAGTGATTTTGCATAAAAAATATTTGTCTTGATTAAGTTGTTTTTTTTATATATAATTAATTTTTTTCCCCAAAAACTATATTGATTCTTTTTTTGATTGCGTAACTGATCTTTTGTGAAAATGTATTTTATTTAATGGCCATAATAAGATTGTAGTAAGCAGAATCTAGTCTAAAATTGACGGTATTTTTATGTTTTTATGTTAATCATTTCAGACAGACGTTTTTGATATTTTTTTGGGTGTACAGAATTTCTGTGTCATCATAGTTGAATTTGTGACCATAGTTACAAATGTGTGTAGCAAGAGCTGTTATGTTGTTTTTTGCATTTAAATTTGCGTTTTTTTGGTCTCGTTGGAGTTCTTGTAATCGTGTTTTGAGATATCGGGAGGTTTGTCCTATGTATACTTTGTTGCAAGCTAAGCAGGGAATCTTGTAAATTACGTTTGAGTGACGTTCTTTCTCGGTTTTGGTTTTAAGGTTTAACAAACCATAATATTTCTAAGCTAAATTAGCTTCGGAACAACTACAAATCTAATAATATTATCGTTAATTAGTATATTGTCGTTTGGGATACAACTCTTCTTAATCTTCTTAATTTTTTTTCTGCCAAATTATAGGTTTTATTGTATCCATTTGGCCGCCCCCCTAAAACAGCCGCCGGAAGCGGCTGCCTCGTCGTCTCACCCCTAGCACTGGACTCCATATCACTGCACCATATGTCACGATGGAATGGATTAGACTGTATAGTAACTTCCTCTTGTTCGTACTGAACCCGTTTATATTGGGCATAAGTCTTTGTAGTTTAGCGAATCTTTCTTCTATATACTTTCCGAATTTCTGGTTTTTATCGCTCTTTTGCGGGTTTTTTACTATCTACGTCGGTACTCAGGTCGTATGACAATGTATTTGTCGCAGTGAAAAGCCCAAGTGATTAATTCATTGGATCCAAAATCAGTTAATCGTAAAGCTAGTGGAGAAGGCCAAAAATCCAAATGTGAGGTTAAATGAAATACCGGGAAAGCATATAAAGTAATGAAGTAATTTGAATTTGCGGAAGCAGTATGTTCCGTAAGATTCTTTTTAAATACGGTTTTTTAATTGTTTGGGAAATTTTACTCATTGTACGCAAAGTTCTCCTCCCAGTGTAGCTATTTCTGAGATCAGGGAAAAGAAAATAATTCCACACAAATCCGCGATTCTCATTGGCCGATGCCGCTGATTTCTCCCACAATTGACACTAATGACAATATTTTATTAAAAATTCGCATCTTTTATTTCTCTCACTAAAAACTAGTAGAAACAAAGGAGGAGGCACTAAACACATTCATTACTGGTATCATGATAATATTCCCACAAAAATTTGGGGGGGTCGTTCGAGTGGTTTTCGGGATATTCTTGGAATACGGAATTATACGACTTATAGCAGTTTTTATGGAATTACTTTTTAGAAAATGGCAAAAGTGAAAAAAAAATAACTTTATTTTATTAAAAACATATAGGTCTCTATGACTAAAGTGAGTTTATTAGCAATTTTATGCATGTGGAGATGTACAGGTTACTCCGAAATAGGCGCCTTGTGTAATAGACTTCTAGAAACTGTTTTATATTAAATATTTTGTATAAAAGACTGCTGATACATATAATTAAAATATTTTTTAGTGATGCTTTTAGTATATGTTTTCAAAATATGCATAAAGATTTACCATATTTATTTAAAGTGAATTTTAAAACTCTGTCAAATTGTAATCTGAGGTGCTGACTACCTCCTAACAAATCATAAAGGTGCTATGATATCAAGATATAGCGTATAGACAACTGCTTTAGTTTTATTAAAAAGCATAGTACCGAAACGATAGTAAGTGTGTTAATATTTTTTTATTTTTCTATACAGGGTGATCCAACACTGGAATTTTTGTACAAAGCACAAATATAAAATATTTTTTTATCATAGCGTCAGGCATTCTTACTATAATGTTTAAGGATTATTTGTACACATGTCCTTTCGACATATACTTACAGGGTGTTCTGAAAATCAAGATTTATTAAAAAAAAATTGAAATACGATTTTTTTTTTCAATATTTGTAGTTCTGAAAAGAACCGACTTTTTACTATGAATGCAGTGAGTAACCGTTTGATTATTCGCCATCGATGTACATGATGGCATCCAAACATTGTCTAAGAGTGCAGTGGATGGATACTTTGAAGTTTCTATGTGGCATGCATAACGTCATAACCACGCAACACAGGCCACATGCGCACATGTCCCAACGGTCCTTGCCCCAGATTTGAAAGTGCAATAGTACCCGCGAATGGTTTTCTGATTATACTCAATCCAGACCTGATGGTAAGTTGCATTTCTAAATCTGGAAAAAACTCTGACTCTAATAACATGCAAAAATTAACAAAAATAAGTTAAAACAGCCTCCGAATCAGTTACTTCAACCGAAAAGAATCCAAAAACAAAAGATCAAAAAGATCTTGGGTGGAAAAAACGAAAAGAGAAAAGATCAAATGATGTTTCGCCCTAGGCAACCAGCGTAGGCTCATCAGTGGTTCCACTGGTCACCCTCCCCAAGCATCATTCAACAGCATCATACACTTTGATTTCCAACTTTGAATCACTTACAAATAGGCATCGTTCCGCACTGGCACGTATCTAAGTCACCTGATACAGGTTCGTCCTGGCGTGTTAATCTTTCCAATAGGGTTACGCTCCTATTAAAACAAAAACAAGTTAAAAAAAAACCTCCGAATCAGTTACTTCAGCCGAAAAGAATCCAAAAAAAAAAAGATAAAAAAAAATTGAATGATGTTTGGGGAGGGTGACCAGTGGAACCACAGAATAATCAAACGATTATTCACTTTATTCTTCACATTTGTAGTAAGAAATCGGTTCTTTACAAAACTGCAAATATTGAAAAAAAAAATCGTATTTCCATTTTTTGATAATAAATCTTTATTTTCAGAACAGCCTGTAAGTGTATGTCGAAAGTACGCTATGATTAAAAAAAATATTTTATACTTTTGCTTTGTACAAAAATTTCAGGATATTAACACACTTACTACCGTTTAGGTACTATGCTTTTTTAATAAAACTAAAGCACTTTTCTATTCGCTATATCTTTATATCATAGCACCGTAGCAGGTAGTCAGCACCTCATATTACAATTTGACAGTTTTAATATTCACTGTATATAAATATGGTAAATGTATAATTCCGTATTCCAGTGGCGTACTTTCAAACAAGAATATCCCGAAAAATGCTCGAACGACGCTCCCAAATTTTTGTGGGGATATTATCAGGAAGGATACAGTTTTAACATATATCAATCTCAGCACATTTGACCGATGCCAGTAATCAATGTATTTAGTGCCTCCTCCTTTCATCAAAATAGGTGGCGTCGACCAATAGGATCTGTACGTTTCAGGGAGATAATTGGTTTCTTCCTGATTTCAAGAATAGCTAAACAGATAGTTAAGAATAAGCGTCCTGACTGTAGTCCTTAAGCTTTAGTGTAATGAATTAAAACTAGCATAACCCAGCTAAAGTAAAGCTCGGGGGATTTTGGTCGGTTGAAGGGAACTTTCTTTAATGTCCTAGAATGCACTGGATCCATTTTAGATCAAATATCTTGGAAAGCTAATCATTGGTGACTATTCAATACCGCCAAAATCTTCCTTAGAAATTTTTGGCGATGCTCTTAAGAGTATTAATGACAATACTGAAAACAAAACCGTCAAGTCTGCCAAAATGGGGGAAAAAGCAGCGAAAAAAATTAAAGGTCCCCATCCCAGTGATATACCTTCAAAAAAAGATGGCGAAGGTGGAGGATATCCGGAATCACAGAAAAGTAAGACATTTTATAAAGACAGCCTTTATTTATTTAATTGTACCCCTGTGTGCTAAGTCACAAAAATCCCGCTGCGCTCTTCAGAGTTTTTAACTAATTTTGCGATATCTAGTTAAGAGTTTGAATCTATTATTTTTAAGAGAGTGACCAAAACCTTATGAATTTTTTATTAAGTGGTTCGAAAAGAGGTATTTTTTCTGTAAACAAAAACTTTAGTTATTGGCATGTTATTTGCGAATAAACGAAACCACTTCAACTACTGTTAATGAGGTGTTGAAGGTGTTGAGGTAATAAATTGATTGTTAGCTAATCAAACTATAAATTCCAAAACTGACCATCAACAAAATGGAACAATAGGGTGATTTGGGTCAGGTTTTTGGCCTGTCTGTTACCCTTACCCTTATTCTGCGCGGGTGTACCAGCGGTCTGTCACGCTGTTACCTTTATTAAAGGTAACCACAAGGGCTACATAGGGTGATTTTGTACAGGTTTTTGGCTGATCTGTTTAGCAAGATTTTGATCAGGTATTTTGTCAATCTGTTACCCTTACCTTTATTCTGGGCAGGCGCAGTAGCGCTCTGTCAGGCTGTTACCTTTATTAAAGTTAACCACTGGCGCTAATTAGCGTCGAATAACGACTACTTTTTTTTATTAAAAAGACAACCAACCAAACTTGATGTGATTCTGTGGTGGAAGATTTTTAGGTTATAAAAGTTTGTTTTGTTTTACAAAAATTTTGTGTATTTGGATTTTATTTTTTGTTAACCGTGTTTATAGTAGTAGTGGGTTGCCTTTTTTTACCGTTGTTTTTTTGGTAACGAGGTCAGTAAGTACAAATAAGTTTGCAGGGGCTCGATTTCTTCTATTACTCCACGAAAGATATATTGCAAAATCATTTGCCTGACTAAATTTATGTTGGGGTACCCGCGTCTCCCAGTCCTATCACTCCTTAGACTTGAGAAAAAACAACAAAAGTCAATAAAAAAGTAAGGTAATGTTTACCGCCAAACGGTTGACTACCTTCAAAAACTCTATTTTTAACTTCTTGAAGTTACCTTTATTTACGGTAACGGTAACCATAAGGGAAACGAACTTTGCCGTTAAACTGCCTGACCAAAATCTTCCTATTAATGCTCTGTCAGGCTTTTACCTGTATTTACCGTTAAAAAGCCAACCAACTAAACTTGGTGCGATTCTGTAGAGGGAGATTTTTAGGTTAGAAATTTTATTTGCCTAATTGTTGATATGTACTTTATTTGTATGTGATTAGTAGCAGGGTAATTCCGGGAGAGATGGACCACCTTTTTTAAAATATATTTTTTGAAAAAACAAAAATTGGCAACTACATATTTTTATTCAAAAAAAATATAACGCAAATTGAAATCTCAGTATTTTAACTTTTCTTTAGGCTACGGTCAAAATCAAAAAACTGCTATATGGTCCAACTCACCCTAACTGTGCGGGGTAGATGAACCACCCCTCATGGAGGAGTTGAACCATATATAGGGACTTTTTTAAAAACTAAAAAGTTAACGCTTAAAAATTGTTAAAAATATACCAAAAATATATACCGCTAAATATCTCTATCAGATTCAGAACTGGTGTTTTGGTTTTCTTAACGAGATTTTTTTGCTTTCCTGGTTAATAGGTTGTATTGATCTCCTTTTTCCTTCCTGAAATTCTGTTCCTTTTTTTCTTTTTGGGTCATTATATTTTCAGATGTTGTCAAAATTTGAGCAAGGGCTCTATGTATGACTTTGTGTACAACCGTTTTTTTTACCGGAATAGGAGATATTCCTTCAAACATCTTCCCTGGGGTAATAGTATTTTGGTTTAAAGGTCTTGATGCCTTAAAAATACAATAGGGAGAAGAAAACTTCCTTCACCCTTGCAACAAACTATAACGCTAATGGTTTCGCCTTTCTCTCCAGATGTGATAGCGCTAACAGCTTTGGATCCTTTAGAAGCAATAACCTAGCCTGGTTTGTTGTTTAACTGTAGACCAGTTTCGTTTACATTTAATGTTCTCCAACAGCTAAATATAGTTATTTCCAGTTTCTCTAAAGATGGCTGTTGAACGAGCTACAGACACGCCTTTAGCCATTCTTATACTAAAGTCGAGGTGACGACTTAAAAAAAGTTGCAACTAGTCGTGTTCTGCCAGCCTTGTTGCCTTATTAAAACGATGTTATAATTTAAGTTGGTCAGCAAGTGCATACGCCATGTAACGGACGTCCTTTTTCCTTTGCTTCATTTTCTTGTCCGGTGAATTGTTTTTTTTAGGTTTCCGCCTTTTTTCTTCTCAACAGCGTTGCTTTACGTAGCTTCAAGTGTACGGTGGCTCTATTTACACCCACTGTGTTACTTTCTATAGCTCTAACTGCATGTTGAAGATCTTGTTCTGTTTAACTGCCACCTTCATTTTTATTTGCTATGCATGCTAAAACACACAAAATAAGTGGTACATCTATCCCAATATATGCCAATGGCAAGGGATAGATAAAAAATAGATTTTTTAACATCATTAAGACACACTTCACTTTTTAGTCGATTCCAAGAAAAATATATATATATATAGTTCTTGAATTATCCATCCAGCTGTAAAAAAAATTCCAAAATTTCTCAAAATTAAAAAAGTACACTTTAAAAAAAAACACAATACAGTAAAGCATTCAATTCTAAGTAAAAAATGGCAAATAAACTTTTCTGTAGCACGTTTAGTTTCTTAGGGAATTTTTTTAAAATATTTCAAAATTTGTAAAAATTAAAGTTTGAAAATTTTATATGCCATTCATTCAAAAATTAATTTTTTTAAAAACTAATTTTTTGGTGTTATATAGAATTTAAGGCGTCAAGAGCAAAAAATGTTCCATCAAGTTTTTTGTAGCATCTACACTTTTTTCACAAAAAGAAAATCTAGTTTGAAAAAGGTTTGACCTTTTCTGCACCAATGTTTTACCACGAATTTGTCAATAAAAAATAAAATACCAAATGCAAAAGATAGCTGTGTTCTTTGTCTGCCAGCTAGCAATAACAAAAATACATATAATAATGTTCACCTTCTCAAAGTGACAGGATTTGTCCATAAGGTTTATTGGCTAAGCCATAAAAAAAAATTAATTTTTAAAAACGTTTGAGATTTTTTCACGATTTGAGTTAAACAAACAAGATGGTGGACTAAATTAAAATCAACGTAGAAAACAATTATTCAGCATAAAAGAAAAGTTGGATTGGATTGGATTTTAAGATGGCCACCACAAAAGCAAAAATTATTTTAGAATATGTATAAAATTCAGTTTATTTAACTCAAATCGGTAAAAAATCTCAAACGTTTTTTAAAATTAATTTTGCTTAGCTTTTATGGCTTCGCCAATAAACCTTATGGACAAATCCTGTCACTTTGGCAATATTAACATTATTATATAATTTTTTTCATACTATCTGGTAGACAAAGAAAACAGCTATCTTCTATATTTAATGTTTTATTTTTTTGTCGCCAAATTCCCGGTAAAACCTTGTTGCAAAAAAAGCCAATAAAATTGACCATTTTTGCAGAATTTCAAACTAGATTTTTTTTTGTGAGAAAAGTGTAGATGATACAAAAAAACATTTTAAGCATTTTTTTAAATTTGATTTTTTAATGAATAGCGCATAAATTTTTAAAACGCCGATTTTTGCAAATTTTGAAATATTTAAAAAAATATCCCTAAAAAACTAAATGTGGTACAAAAAAAGTTTATTCGACATATTTTACTTAAAATTAAATGCTTTAATGGATTCTATTTTTTAAATGTGAGTAATTTTTTTAATTTTGAGAAATTTTGGAATTTTTTTACAGTTTGCAATTGCATCAATAAAATGGCACAGGTGCACTCATAATCGCTACCGTAGGCTACCGACGCGCTTGAAATATTTCCGAATAGTTACGAAGATACGCGACCGGTACATTTGAGGCAATGTTTTATCTCCCCCGGAATTACCCTAGTGTGAGGATCATATGATTAATTTTATAATGAAGAAAGAAAAAACAACGAAGAAGGTAAGGATTTTTTTACCTCCAAACGTTATTTTTGGGTACATTCAGAAACAATAATTTTAAACCCTTGAAGGTACATTTATTTACGATAAAGGTAACCATAAGAGTAAAGAAATTTGCCGTTAGACTGCCTCACCAAGATCATCCTATTAGCGCTGATTGGCGACTGTCTTTACCCTTAAAAAGCCAACCAACCAAGCGTAGTGTGATTTTGTGCTGGGAGATTTTTAGGTTAGAGAGTTTGTGTTTTTTTACAAAAATTTTCATTTGTTTTTTTACGTGACGTCTAAAAGTCAGTGGCGGATCGTGATCTATGAAGAGGAAGTTCACAAATTCGAAAAATTGACAGTGAATTTTTTTTAGTTTGCCCTTAGTGGTTTGCGCCAAGTCTATTTTGTGTTTAGTTCCAATTTTTTATTTCAGTTTTTTGCTCCATACTCAAAGAGCTAAAGTTATTTTTCAAATACTCTACCGTGAACATGTTCATTATAAAAATTTTTAAAATAATACAACAGAAAAAGTATAAATAAAAGCTCTTGTAAAATCGCTAAATGCGCGAATGCATCACGAACCACAGCAACAAGGCAAAGCAACACCAAATGTATGCGCCTTTCTATATTGAAATTCGCCATGTTCCCGGTTACTCGCCGACTGAAAACATAAAGATATCGTGCTAGGCTCCACCTACTTCATCGCATGTACAACTGTTCCGCGTCATCAAGCAGGGAGCAGAGCAGTGTTGCCAGGAACATGATAATTATCAGAATTTATAATAATTTTGGGTGAAACATGATAATTAATAATGACCTATTATTAAGCCTTAAATCTATGATAATTTAACAAATCCTCACATAAAACGCCATTTATGTTTATAATGCATCAAACCCACACAGTGAATACTAAAAAACTCTATAATAAAAATAATAAGTAATCTGGTTACATCGTGCGCCTGGTCCATCCACTATTTTAAAACAGGTGCATTGTAGTCAGGCAGCCGTCCTGTTTTTTATACTTGCATAGTATTGTCCAGCTCGTGACTTTTTAACAACACCAACCACAAATTTAAAAAAGAATGCTGCTTATTGTTAAAACAATTTTTATTTTTTTTTTAATTTTTGAATATTCGAATTAATAGTAGGTGTATACATCTTAGAACAGTTATATATTAACAATAGTTGACGTCAACTCCCGATCTATAAACTTGATTAATCGACGCCGGTCTTCTGATGATCTTCTCCATCACTGTTTCCTTTACCGCTAAACAAAAAGCACAAAAACTGTAGGTATGTTTTTCTTCCACTCAACAATAACAATTCCCAGCAAACACGGTTCCCTCGGGCCTTCGTCGGTCCGATGTCGATTTACGACATCGGACCAGTAGTATTTTTGGTCCGCTTTGCGATGTAGGCCCCATGTATGTTTGCCGATGCAACGTTAGACTGTGGCCCGTCGCCGGACCAATGGTAAATTTTACTTTTTGCTGACATCGGCATACCGTCGCCGTACGATTAAGGTCCGATATGGTTTAACCATATGATACCGACCATCCGCCCATAACTGCTTAATTTGATCGGTCTAATGTAGGCAAGCTGGTCTCGGCCCGACATCGGTAAACTAGTCAAGTCCGACATTGGTTTCCTAAAGCGGTCCAACGTCGGCGATTGACGGAGGTCCGTCGGTGGTAGCTTAAAGCGGCCCGACATTGGCAAACTACAAAGTTTCGATAATGCGGGTGCTTAACCAGTCGGGCTGGTTTAAGTTGCAGAAGAGGTGACTCTTGTAGAGAAGTACCACCATCTTGTCAAGTCCGCATCACAAAGCATATACCTACGGACTTAGAGAAAGCTCTTACTAACGCTTGCGCAATTTTACAACTCATAGTTAAACGTCAAACCTCAGTTTAAACCACAGATGTCGACTTTTTTACGTTTTATAGGTGCAGTTTACCAACAAACTTCGGTTTAACCGTTACCGGCGGTCTGGGTGGTTGTTAAACTTCAGTTTAATAGTTACCAAAAGATTCTAACCTCAAAAAAGTTATTAAAAATTTGGTTTTGGTAAAAAGACAGTAAGTATATAGTGAAATCGCTGTGATCAATGACTTAGAATTTATTTTTGATCAACTGGATGAAGACAATTATTGACATTGTCGAAGCACGAAGACCAGATATTATTTGTCCTAGAACAAATCCTTTGGAGGAGTCCGACGATATGTAGATTTTAAAAAGAGGATTGAATTATCTAAAGAGATATGCGAAATTGTTCACAAGGAAATTCGACAAGAGTTCCCACCCACAGACCAGCAAGTTTTATTCTCACACCGAGCTCATACGTATATATACTGTATATCTTTCTAACAAATCTGAACATTTTTTTTGTGTCGTCTGGCTGTATGTCTGGCTGTATGTCTGTCTGTAACCAACGCTGATATCTCAAAAACTACTTGACTGATTTTTATCAAGTTTGGTTCTAGTTGGTGCCATTTTGGTTAAAATAATCACCCCTATATATGTAAAGAAAATGTAGTCTTTCTTCATGGCCGTGGTTTAACTCCGACTTATAAAATTGAGCAACTTTTTTACCGATGGATTAATCCAAAGATTAAACTAAAGTTTAAACTATGGTTTAATCTGGAGTTTTACCTTTGGTTGTAAAATTAGCCCTAAGGGCATCGCAAAAAACAAGTTACAGTGCCTCTGGGGACTCGGTTCCGAAGCTCACACGACAAATCGCGCCGATGACATCTCTCTTAATCAATGTCCATCAATGTCATCGTCTTTTCGTTCTTTTCATGAGGTTTTTTTTTGTTAAAGTTTTTTAGTTTTGTGTGTTTTTGGCCTTTTCTAAACTGTTACAGTAATTTCTTGGATTTTTGTACAGTACAATTGGAAAACTATGCCAAAGTGTTGTTTCCCAGTGTCCCAGTGATCCTCTGCTTGATCGGTTTCCACACCCTAGAGATCAAGCTCGCCAAAGACAATGGTTTGCCATCTGAAACGCTTTATAGGTTTAGAGTATTCGGCATGTCATTCCATCCTTGCATTTACCGCCAGAGTCTGAAACAGACTTTAATGGTAAGTACCGGGCAAGGTTTCTACATACCAGAGGAAAAACAGCATATTCAATAATAGAGAGTTAATAGACCACTAATTTATCGTCACCCAGTGGCGTAGCTAGGGGGGATTAACCCCCCCCCAGAAGGTCCAACCCAATCTACAATAAATTAATCATGATCAAGGACCCTGGGAGAGCTATAGCTCCCCCACATTTTTGACCCTTTACTCCGGTTTGTGACGCATGTTTGGTGTGATGTGTGAAAAATATTTTATATATATATATAAAACCTAAGAGATCAAAATTTTTTAATAATTATTTGTTTTTTTTGTCAAAATTGTTACAATTTTTTTGTAAATAATATTTGGAACGCGTAAGAAATAGAATTTTGGGGTAATTTTTATAAAATTTGGCCTTCGGCGCATTTAAGGGTTAATTTTGAAATAGAAAAGAAAACAACAATTCCTGTTTTTGCAAATTCACTTTCCCAAAAAAATTAAAAATCTATAACTAACAAAAAAAAACGAATTATCATTTACCAGCTACAGCTTTTGTTCAGAAATAAATCTGGTTGGTTAGAAAAAATAACCAAGCGGGCCCCGTTAAGCCTCCGTACGTAACGCATTTTGGTTCGGTTATTTTTTGATACGGGAGAAAAATAATCGATTTTGCCTACGATATCACCAATTTTGATGTCTATTAACACTCTGATAAGACTGATAGGGCATTTATTTAGCCTATTTGTTAATTAGGTACATTTTTTTAGCCCATTCCGTTCAAAAATTCTTATGGGTAACCAGTTACACCAAATTTTTTGAAAAAGAAGAAAACTCGCAAGTCTTAAAAGAAACTGCTGCTATTGAGGCCGGCGTGGGAAGCAGAATAAATAGTTTATTAATAAATACAATAGTTTCGATATGTATACTATTATATCTTCTTAAAAGGATAATGTAATATATTAAATACGACGCATTTGGTTTATTTCTTAAATTTATAGTCATTAGAATCAACAATACTTTGGAAAACAAAATTAATTATTGACGAATTAAGTTTTCAAAAATAATGTTATCTTTAATGAACTGAAATACTTTAAAAAATACCCAAATTCAAATTTCCCGGCGCCGGCGCCGCTACCCTAATTTAAGCTTCGGGACCGAGTCACTAGAGGCGCAACAGTAGCAAAAAACTTATAACAGGGCTCTAAGTCGTCAGATCGCCTTCTATACCCGTAGGTACATATTTTGTGGTCCGCATTCTAGTTTTGAAATATCTTTGCTTATTATATATATAATATTATCTTCCACTGTACAGGGAACATAGTGACAATAGCGCCATATCTACATACTAGGAACAAACTATTAAGCAGTTTAAAAAATTTAAGGTGACGTAATCGGACCATCGTCGGTTGCCAATTCTCGACCACTCAAACAAAGTTCCAATCGGACCATCTTTGGCCCTAAAGCAGATAAAGTGGTCGTCGGCATAAAGTCGACTATAGTAAATCGGGCCATCATCAGTTGCCGATTCTCGACCGATTAAAGAAAGTTCCCATTGGATCATCATCGGCCCTAACGTAGATAAGGTTTGCGTTGGCATAATTTCGACTATAGTAAATCGGGCCATCGTCAGTGGCCGATTCTCGCCCGATTAAACAAAGTTCCAATCGGACCGTCGCGTCGTCGGCCCTAAAGCAAATAAAGTGGACTTTGCATAAAGTCGACTATAGTAAATCGGGCCATCGTCAGTTGTCGATTTTCGACCGATTAAACAAAGTTCCAATCGGACCATCGTCGGTCCTAAAGTGGTGTCGGCATAAAGTCGACTGTAGTAATGTGGACCTCCGTCAGTTGCCGATTATTGACCGAAAACTAAAAATCGCAATCTGACCAACATCGGCCCAGAGTGTAATCGCCGATGACGACACACTGCCGACAGTGTCGACATTGGCCCGATTCAATGCCGATTATTTGTGTTTGCTGGGTTCAAGCGCATGTCATGGAAAAATAAAAACTATGATAATTTTTCCCTAAACTTGATAATTTATCGAATTGCAAATGATAATATTTTTCCAAACTCCTAGCAACACTGGAGCAGAGGTTCATTTCTTCAGCGGCGAGAGTAGCTGGTAGCAGGATCTGCGTTGAATAGACGGACGCGACAATGAGAGCGCGCGAGACGGAAAGAGACCTGGCTGGGTTAAATTATAAATTCTCATCTAATTTTAACACGGTGCCATAATAATCGGCGCTGATAATAATAGGAATTTTCGGAAACATTACAAATAATAATATAAATCAGAGATTTTTATTATTACTTCCTTATTTTGTGTGGAGGTGCACGTGCTCCTGTGTTCCTATGGAGGAACCGCCACTGCTAGAAGTGTGAGGTTGATATAATTAAACACAAACACGAAGATTTTATGTTAAATAAAAACGAAAAAGAAATAAAAGGTTCTGTCTATGTACCGATAAGTCACTATTTTTGGGTACGTTTAAAAGCACCATTTTAAACCTCTTTTATTTATGGTAAAGGTAACCATAAGATTAACAAAATGTGCCGTTAAACTGTCTGACCAAAATAACCCTAATAACTTAAACGACGTGAACTGTCAACTGAACGCGATCAAATAGCGTTTTCGATCTACATTGCTCTTAGATTACCCCCAGCCAGAGCAGTAACGTCACAGATATGTCCGGGAGTGATCAGGACCCCAATTTTTGTAACAGGAACGTGTGGTTTTTTTGTGCAAATCATCACCATTCGATGGGGACCTATCCCGTGATGTATTTTTGAAGATGAAAACCTGCTCACATTCTCGCAAAAAGTGGGAGATCCGATCCGGCGGGTTTCAAGTGAGGGTACACCGCTTTTTTCGAGAGACGCCTGCGTAGAACACACGGTTTTCTAACCTCTATTACACGTTTTTTTTTATTTGTGTCTGTTGTATTTTTTTAAAAGGATAAATTTAGAAATTAAAGGTAAGAAAATCAACGAGATGCTTTCACAATTTTTGACCGGTTTTGTAGGTACAATAGTTGAAAAAAGTTCTTGCTCGAAGTTTCGGGTGTTTGGCCAGGAATTCTATGATAATTTTTTTTATTTTAAAAAGAACGCCCGAACCTCCTTCCCCACTCATTTTTATTACAAAAACCCAGAAAACCAACCACAGAAGCGAACTGCAAAAACCAGAAGTTTTTCCCAAAAATGAGGTTAATTCGGCAATGCGGCAGAGAAAACGTAACAGTTAGTTAGAGTAGGCCTTTAACATGAAAAAGTAGTTCGTTTGTACCAAAGTAAACATGGCGACGATGCACACGATCAAGGGCAGGTTGAACAATACAGCGATCGAATAGCATGCGATGTGATCTATCCCGGGATCGATCACATCGCTTAGGAGAACGTTCCTTCTCTCACAATTCAAAAATTGGGGTCCTGAGGGCAATTCCAAATATGAGAACTCGACTTGCTATCGTAAATCGAACGCGTAGATCGAAAACGCTAAAAGCTTTTATAATTTCAGCACCTTTCATATTTGCGATCGTCGTACGTCGTGAAGCATTTTTAGTAAAGGTTTTTATGTTATTTAAAAACCATAGAAAATTTTTGCATTACATTTGCAGTTCTACTATATGATAGTTAATAATGACATATTTTAATTTTGATTTTAGGCGGAAACAAAAAGGATAAAAAAGAGAAGCGTAAAAAAACAAAAGTGATAATTGTTCATGAAGATAAAGCAACTCAGCTTCCCGAGGTAAAGACTTAAAATTATCGTAGTTTGTGTTAATTCTACGCCATACAGGACGTAACGACCGTTACACCAATTTACAGTGATTTTGTGGAGGCGTAATGTTATTTACAACTTTAAGTTCACACATGTTAAACTAAATAAATATTCAACTTTCATTATTAGTTACTACTTCGTGGACAATATTTTTAACCTGTGAGTAGCTGGCATTCAAAGTTATAAAACCATAGTTCCAGTGTAACGACCGTTACCGTAGAATTACCCTTTCCAAACAGTGCGCAAATGCGGCTTTGCGCACGTGTTAAGAAAAATATATACAGGGTGGATTTTTTAAATCGAACGGTGCTTCTAGCGGCTTTAGGGAAGAGGTTTTGAAAAAAGCTAAAAGAGAATCTTTGATGATTTTTTATGGACTTTCCGTTCATGAAAAAAAAACTTTTGGGGTCCCCAACTGGAGACCCAGGGCCCACCAACTATGTTTTTAAAAATGAGAAAGTACCACTTGTGGCACCTTTTTGGAAACCTTGTTAAAAAAGAAATTTAACGCACTAGTTTTTTTTGACATCTCTCAACCAATGTTTCAAAAATTAAAAAAAAATTATTTTGTTGTCAATTGTTTTAGCTTCAAAATAACTACATATTTCTCTATTTACTAAGCAGAATAAAGAAAATACTACCAAAGGACATTATTGGCGGCGCATTTGGGGGCCCTCACTGAAGGCCCAGTGCCTACCAACATTTTTTTCATGAGGAGGTACCACTTGTGGCTTTTTTTTTTGGAAAGCTTTTAAAAAAGAAATTCGATTAAATAATTTTTTTTAACATATGTCAATCTATATGTTAAAAATTTTAAAAAATCAATTTTTTATCGTTAAGGATTGAGTGAAAAAGAAAATCGACGTGTGTTTTGAATCTATTTCCCTTTTATCTAATATCTAATAAATTCAGAAACAGGTAATTGGACTGCTCCCTTAAATAGGGCGATAATAATATCTCTGTGTAGTAATTTATTTATTCCGCTTAGTAAATAAAGAAATATTTAGTTTATTTTGAAGATAAAACAATTAACAGATGGGTTGACAGAGGTCAGAAAAAGTTTTTTAATAGAAATTCTTTCTTAACAAGCTTTCCAAAATGGTGCCACAAGTGGTACCTCAGTATGAAAAAAAATTTAGTAGTCCCTGGGCCTTTAGTGAGGGCCCTCAAATGATCCGGCAATAATGTCCTTCTGTGGTATTTTCTTTATTCCGCTTAGGAAATAGAAAAATATGTAATTTATTTTGAAGCTAAAACAATTGAGAAAAAAATATTTTTTTTAGAATTTTTGACACATTGGTTGACAAATGTCAAAAAAAGCTAGTGCGTTAAATTTATTTTTTAACAAGCTTTCCAAAAAGGTGCCACAAGTGGTACCTTCTTATTTAAA
Source organism: Oxystoma pomonae (assembly GCA_963921995.1). Lineage (NCBI taxonomy): Eukaryota > Metazoa > Arthropoda > Insecta > Coleoptera > Brentidae > Oxystoma > Oxystoma pomonae. The sequence goes on from OY998168.1 coordinate 49,986,139, forward strand.
AAAAAAAATAGTTGGTGGGCCCTGGGACTCCAGTTGAGGACCCCAAATTTGTTTTTATCATGGGCGGAGAGTCCGTAAAAAATTATTAAAGATTCGCTTCCGTAAAGCCGCTAGGAGCACCGTTCCATTTAAAGAATCCACTTATCTTTTTTTGACTGAATACTTAGCCTTCGATTTAGCTTCCATATGGATGGGTTATAAAAACGCTATTTTAGGAGGAAGATATAGCCAGAGAAGAATCCGCCACCAAAATGGAAACTCAAGAACCACCATCTCCGGGGGAAGAGGGTTGGGAATATTCCACGATCTATCCACCCGAAGAACTTCAAGTAGCTTTGGCAACGGTGTGGGAGGACGTTGAGGAGGTATATGTTGAGGACTTAAAGCAGGTGAGCATACACTTCTCTCCACATCAAACTGGTACAGCTGAAGGTAGCTGCAAATACGATTTTTTATATTTTCCCATGTGCAACACTGACTTTTTGACTTTGTCATTTTAGGTTATATTTTTGGCATATATAAACTTTTTATAAGGAGACGGCTTGTTTATTTTTTATTAATTCAAAATATAGGGCCACTAAAAATAAAAACCACATTTCAAAAAAACAAAAATGTTTTATTAACTAAACAGAAGGTACACAGTAATTGTTCTATTCGACTAGCTGATTATGAAAGAAGCAAATCTACGATAGTAACCATAACAAATCGATTTCAAGACGAAGGAACTGTCCTTGGAAAGGAAGGCAACGGTTTGACGATGTTACTAGCCCAAAACAATGGCTGCAATGATGTCTTGAAGTCTTCTGAGCATTGAAATTTCAGCAATAACTTCCCTATATGCCCTTAGTATGAGTTCCACTAGATGTTCTGAATTCCTGGAAATGATATTAAAACTTGCTAATTTCTTTGCGATAAGTCCCCAAACGTTCTCTATTTAATTCGCATCAGGGGTTTTTGCTGGCCAAGACAAAACTTCGATATTATTATCCTGGAACCATCGCTGCACAATTCTGGCCGTATGACAGTGGACACTTATCTTGTTGCAATACAAAATGATCTCGATAAGGGACTCTCACCTCTGGAAGCATTACATTTTCCAGCATATAACGTAAACTTCGGCTGTAAATCGCCCATTAGCCGATATCCGCCCGGTCTTCGTTTCCAGTAATATATCGTTCTTCGTATCGGGTTCTTGGCGGCCGATAAACCAGAATCTGTTTTTATCGCTGTTGGACTTAAAGATCTTCTCATATCTGTGAAAACCACCTGCTGCCAAAATTCTTCATAAAAACTCAGAAAATAATTCAATGCAAAAATTAATCGAGACTGCACCTTAGCCTCGAACGTTTAATCCTCCTGCCTAATGTTGTTATGGGTCCTGGAAAATTTGATTCAATTTTTACTTTTTTCGCTTTGGCAAAAGGATGATTTTCTGGAAAATTGATTACTTCTTGGTCTTCCTCTGGGCTAATAACTTTCGTCAAATCGGTGCCTTCCTTTCGATGGATAGTTCCCTCCTCTTGAAATCGGTTTTTTATGTTTACTATCGTAGACTTGCTTCTCCCATAATGAACAGCTACTTACCGAATAGACCAACCACCGTCTAGTTTTGCTAAGATTTAAGCTTTATCACGATACACTTAACATTATCAAATTCGGAAAGATGCGGCGGCATTTTTTAAAATTTGGATGACAGTGATATGCAAAACATGATGTTGTCAGGAGTCTGTGACATTGTCACTTATAGGGAGACAATGCCGTACTATTAAAATTTTAAAAATTAAACAGGCTGCTAACTTATACTATACCAGCTTTATGTGGAGAGAAGTGTACCAAATTTCTTAACCTGAGCCGTATTCGAGCTTATGTACAACTAGCCCCAAAACGGTAAACTGCATCCTTCTTAAATTTTGACAAGGCCTTAGAGACTTTCCATATATAAAAAAAAGAGATACCAAAATGAGCGGCACGACATTGAGTGCGGCAGGGGTCTGCGCTTTATAAAAATGGTCTTACGGAAGGGACCGAGTAATCGCGATCTTAAATCATAGGTTAATAACTGCTTTAAAACCGGTGTTATAATATAAGTCTTCAAAAATTAGTTACAGGAAACAGGCAAAAGTACACTTGTCTCCACATAAAACTGGTACAGCAGAAGGTAGCTGCAAATACGATTTTTTTATATTTTCTTATGTGTAACACTGACTTTTTGACTTTATCATTTTAGGTTATATTTTTGATATATATAAACTTTTTATAAGGAGACGGCTTGTTTATTTTTTACTAATTCAAAATATAATGCCACTAAAAATAAAAACTATATTTCAAAAAAGCAAAAATGTTTTTTTCACTAAACTAAAGCTACACAGTAATTGGTCTATTCAAATAGCTGATTATGAAAGAAGGAAGTCTACGATAGTAACCATAATTTTAAATAATTGATTTCAAGAAGAAGGAACTGTCCCTCAAAAGGAAAACAGTGTGACGAAAGTTACTAGCGCAAAACAATTAAAAGGCCATATCAAGTTAACGAATGGAATACAAAATACAAAATAATCTGGATAAGCGACTCTCACCTATGGAAGCATTACATTTTCCAGCATATTAACGTAAACTTCGGCTGTAAATCGACCATTAATTCTAAATAGAGCGCCATGTCCTCTAACCGATATCCAGGTCCAAACATTTACCGAAATTCTTCCCGCCCGGTCTTCGTTTCCAGCAATATATTGTTTTTCGTATCGGGTTCTTGGCGGTCGATACACCAGAATTTGTTTTTTACCGTACTTAAAGATTTTCTCATCTGTGAAAACCACCCGCTGCCAAAATTCGTCGACCCTCAAAGAATAATTCAATACAAAAATTAATCGAGACTGCTTCCTTTCCTCACTTAATTTTTTTTGCCACAATGCGACACTTTAGCCTCAAACGTTTAATCCTCCTGCATGGATCCTGGAAAATTTGATTCAATTTTTACGTCTTTCGCTTTGGCAAACGGATGATTTTCCAGAAAATTGATTGCTTCTTGGTCTTCCTCTGGGCTAGTAAATTTCGTCAAACCGTTGCCTTCCTTTCGGTAGATAGTTCCCTCCCCTTCAAATCGGTTTTTTTGTTTACTATCGTAGACTTGCTTCTCCCATAATGAACAGCTACTTGCCGAATAGACCAACCACCTTCTGGTTTGGCTTAGATTTGATCTTTATCAAATTCGGAAAGATGCGGCGGCATTTTTTTAAAATTTGGATGACACTGACATATAAAACATGATGCTATCAGGAGTTTCTGCCGTACTATAAAAATTTTAATCACTAAACAGGCTGCTAACTTCTGCTGTACCAGTTTTATGTGTTTTCGCGAGCGCAATCAAAGATTGATCAAAGACTGACGTCTATTGCATATCTCAGAAATACGGCATTTATGACCGCGATAAAAATATATTTTCCTCTTATTTGTCGCAAATTTTGTTTAAAAAATAGTTAAAAATGAAAGAAATTCCTTGTTATTTGTTTAAATTAAGTTAATTTAAAACAAGGATTACTTAATTTGATGGAGTCGTGTACTTGCCCAAAAAGAGCGTGACTGCCCTCGCCCTAGCTTGAACGCTTTATGGCGTTTTCAACTTATAGGAACTAGTTTCGCACCGGACGGAACTAATTTGGTTTTTAGTGTAAAACCATATACTTATAAACTTAATATACACTGCATCCCCGTGAAAATTTGTGTAAGCGATGCTTTTCACTGCGATGGCCGATGGCATATGATCACGTTTCACATTGACAGTAGTGTTTACTTTTCAAAAACCAAGTAGTTTTCATTTTTTTACGTAAAAATATGTGCCGCCCATCACTATAAAAATTAAATCTTATGGCGTTTTTAAACGCATTTTAATGATAAAAATTAAGATGTAAAAGTGGCAAGGCAGATGTTTTCTCTGGATGATGCCAAAAATTTTATATGTATTTGTTTTTCTCTGATGATAGAAGATAAAGTAAAATCACAGTACACTATAGTGTGTTTATTGTGAGTAAAGTGAAAAACCGAAAAAACACACCACTTTCGGAATCAAAAATCAAAACAATCAAAAATGACATCACGAATAACATTAGTCCAATGCACTTGCGCAAAACGGCCGTATATCTTTATTTTCATGGCCTACTTGACCATCATATGTTGCTAACAAAATTGCCACTTCCAAGGCGTGTATATTAAGTTTATAAGTGTACTTGTTTATTCAGAAGCTTTTTGTTATTTGAGAAGGTGATGTTCTCGTCCAAACGTCACCAAGCGCAAAGTCAGTTAAGTTTGTTTTGACAGTTTTTAATTATTCGTCGATGAAGATATATGAGTTATGGTAAGGCCATGATGGTAATTTATGGCTTAAAATATTTTTCTTTCCAAAATTTCGATTCATGGAATAAAAAAAAAATTTTTTTTAAGGTTTCCCTGTTTTTTTGACCGTTTAAAAAAAGTACTGTCAAAAAATAATTTTTTCTCTGTAAAAATTTAACAGTGACAGGAGGCTATAAAAAAGTATTTTTGTTATGTCATCTGTCTGTCATCTTGAGTGGTGTCGTGCATATGATTTTTATTTTGCCATTTTTATCCAAAAAACAGCAAACATTGTAATTTTTCAAAGCGTAAAATGTGTAAAACATAAGGTGGTATTAATTTCTTTCAATCAAGGTTCTTTACAAAAGTCCTACTAAACAGGGACAAACCCACCGCCAATCTCCTTTTCTCCATTTTTTTTTTCAAACACTGGAAAAACCTTTATTTTTCTCTTGCAAAATCACTTATATGATTATAGTAAGTCAAAAATTCAAACAAGTTCCACTCAAGTTTAAAGAAAAACCCGCATAACTAGATTACACACGACATTCGTCTCATAGTCCTAAAACTTATTCCATCTTAGCAAATACTGCCTATAATCTTTACCAGACGGCAAACAAAAAATATTGTAGTCGGAAATTTCCACGGGAATGGGGGCGGAACGTACAGTCAGAATCAGAGGTGTGACACGAAGTAGTCCGGTTTTAAGAGGATTATTAGTTTCCGAGTGTTGGGGTTCATGCTTATGTTATTTTTAGATTTGTTTCATGTTTCGTCTTCAGCGCGACATGTTGATGCCTTTTAGTCAAAACATTAAAGAGAAGATGCAGCTTTCCTTGGAAAAGCCCGATGAAAAGGCGATATTCTTGGCGAAATTTCAAAACGCTTTTAACGCTTTCGACATGGATTTTAGAAAAGATGATGAGTTTAAGTGTGAAATGCACTTAAGGTACGATAAGTTTCTTATTCTCTCTTTCTTAGCTTATACTAAGCTGTTCATACAACGCTTATACTGGTTACACTAGAGGTATTTTCGGGGTGGTCATGGTACGAACGCAATGCCTACGCATAGACATGATTAACGGCTACTTGCACCGACTTTTTTTTAATGGTCCTTTAACTAATTCTCTCTTTATTTTTATGTGTGCGCAAGAGATGGACACATCTGATATCCCTTTTGCTCTCATTGTTAAAGAGAGAAAGAGAGAGAGAATTAGTTAAAGTACAATTAAAGAAAGTTTCGGTGAAAGTACGTCCGTTTTACCTATAAATGTTTTGGGCTCTCTTCGGCATAACTCGCTACGTTAGCGGTCCAAGTAGACGTTAAACGACGTTAGTTAACATCTGGTCTGAACATAAAACATGCCGTAAACGTGACATTTACCACGTTTATATGCCTATAAATGTAAATAAAATGGCTTTCCTCCGAGACGTCCTGCATTAAATGTCAGTTAAAAAAAAAAATAAAAACAACTAAGTTAACAACAGATTTTTCGGTAAAACCAGGGTTGAGCATATCTTCAGGTTAGAAGCAATGCGTTAAAGCTCTTTTAAAGTGTTTATACCGACCATAAAATCAGTTTTAAAGCAAAAAAACATTTTTTTAATTTGCAAAATTTTTAAACCGTCCATATACAAAAGCGCTTTAAGAGGCCCATATAAACCAAGTAAATTAATAAAAAAAGCTAACGAAAGACCGTAGAAATCGGATTCTGATATCCGTATTCGACCGTCTTTGTTTTTCTACAGGTAAAAACAAGACAGAATATTGCACTGTATTCTACGTCTACGCCTACGTTCTATGACCTTCAACGTAAAATGCCTAATATCTAATTCGCCAAACATTTTTAGAATCGAAAATTTTAAAGAAACGCTGTCGGAAATTGCCGATAAAAAAATGATGGAGCTCGAAGAAGAAAGGTGCAGCCTGATTTCCCAACACTGGGCACCTACACAAATTTGTGAACTGTTAAATGATTACGTCAACATGTTTCAGGTTTTAATTTTAATTGTCACTAAGTGTCTAAGTAGATTTTTTTTTAATGCACTGGACAAAAACAATCCAGTTACGACCAGTAAACCCAACCTAACTGGAAAGGAAATAGTCTTGACGTAATAAATGTTCTTGCCTACAAAACTTGATATCAAATCGAATCGAACCATTTTTTTGACAATGACAGTCACAATTCCATATTTAAATTCTGTGTCATGCCGCCATCTTAAATGCGGTCCGCAAAACCGGAAATAAACACTGTTTCTAGATTAAGAGTAGAGATTCTTTTTTTACTGTCAGTGACCTTAAAATAGCGCGTCAAAACTCGTAAAAATAAAAAATAGTGAAAGTTCACGAGTTCTGGTCACTTTCGGGTGAAATCTCATGAATTGTCAATGTTTGAAAGAGATTCAAAACTCGTCAAAACTATCATCCATTTCTAGGATTTTTGAAATAACTTATAATAAGATATGATAAGATTTCACTAGTATTTTTACTTCCACTGGTTTTGTTAAGTTTTGAGCAGATTTTAACAAAAACTTAAATCAAAGTTAATAAGATTTCACAGGGTTTTATGAGAATACATATGTTTTCAGCAGTTTTTAAAAGACCCACTCTCCGTCAGAGTTCACAAGATCACATGTGAAAATCTACATGTTTTAGCAGTTTTAAGAGGATTTTAAGAGAAACAAGTTGATAAGATTTCACTGGTTTTGACAAGTTTTGGTAAAATTGTCACTTTCTATTCCTTCTTTTATAACTTGTCAAATCTCTTAAAATTTCTTGCTAGTCAAATCTGATTAAATCTATAAAATGCTTTGTTTAATTTACTTTTATATAGGTAGTCATAAAATCTTCTCAATTCTCATTAAAAACTTGCTTGTCAAAAAAGTGATGTGCGTGTCTATTTTCTACACTTGACACCACTCTTTACTTTATATTTCATGAAACCTTGTAAAATATATTAAAAACATTTAGTGTCTTTTAAAATCTCATGAAAATCCTGCTTTCTAAATTTCATGAAATCTGTATCTGATTTAAAGTTACGAAATCTCTTAAAATATCTTGATAGTTAAATCTATTATATATTTTTTAATTTATGTTTGTAGGTACTCATAAAATCTTTTAAATTCCCATCTTACTTGTGTAATCTGGTTGGTGCTATTATCTACCCGTTAATATTTATATAATCTTGTCAAATCTTCACAACCCTTTACCCTATTTCTCAAATCTTGTAAAATCTTGTAAAAACGTTCCTTCTTTTAAACTTGTGAAATCTAGTAAAATCTCATACAAATCTTCCTTGCTAAACCTCATGAAACCTGTTTCTAATATAAACTTACGAAATTTCTTTCTTGCTATAGTCAAATTTTCTTAATTATTAATCTTTATAATATATTCTTTTTAATCTATTTTTATAGCTACTCATAAAATCTTTTAAATCATTGAAATTATCATCTGTTGTGTTAATATTTATATGATCTTATCAAATCTTCACAATCCCTTGCCCTATTTCTTATGAAATCTTCTAAAATCTCTTAAAACCCTTCTTTTACACTTGTGAAATCTCATAGAAATCTTTCTTGCTTAACTTCATGAAATCTCATGTGTCTGTTTATTGTCTTTAGGATCTTTTGAAATCTTGTGAGTTTTCAATAATCAGAAATTCTTTGAAAATTATTTTCATGAAACATCATAAGAATTTGTCAGTCTCTTCAAACCAATAAAATCTCTTAAAATCTCATCAAGACTTGATCAGGTTTTAATAGTTTTAAAGTAGTTTTTTTAACTAAATAACACTAATACACGGGTCGGAGCACTTTTTGATTTTAGCTTATTCGGCTCCAAGCAGTGTCTTAGCAACACCGTCTCAACTAAAAAGCCAGTTGCCTAGACTTTCTGTAAGTTAGTTGTCAATATGGTACCGATAGTATGCCAAAGGACACTAAAACGAAAATTAGTTAACTGGCTAACGGTGTTCAACTAATTCTGATGTTTATTGTCATGTCATTTCGACATTTTCTAGGTTAAGGTCACTGCCAGATAAAAAAAGGATCTCTCATATCCCTAACAACACACAACGTTTCAGCATTTCGGGTTCCAAAGAAACATTCCTTAATTATATAAAGAAAAAAGTAAAATTGGGTTGTGCTAAGAATTAAAAAAATCTTGGCAAAACGTTAATATAATATAATTAAGGTATTGGGCTGGCGATAAAGAGGTTAAAGGTTCGAATCCCGTCATTACCTCCAGTTTGTTTTTTATTTATTTTTTCTTAAGATATATTGTGATAGTTTTAAGAACACAAAAATATATTTTTTATTTTGTTTGAAGTCATATTTTAGGATTTAATTATTTAACGTAACAAGGAAATATCCAGAAACTTTCCAAGGGAACGTTCAGGGGACGTTACATTAGCTAAAATTTTCCGTTCCGGAACGCTCCCGGGACATTTTGTAACATTCTTTAGGTTCGGAAGAAACGTTCCTGATATGACTTGTGTTGTTAGGGTTATTGTTTCTGTGAACTCCAGATTTAAATATGTCATTAACCTGCTCATAGCTGTCTGAGTCGCGGTAACTTATGGTTCGAAAACAATTTTGTTCAAAAACATTTTGTTTCGAATGACACTATGTTTAACAACATTTTCTTCGGATGACACTATGTTCAAAAACATTTTTCTCTAATGATAATATATTCGAACGCATATTTTTGTATTTTTTCATTAACACAAAAGTTCGACACGATAAAAGGGCGATACGGGGGAGTTTGGTGGAGTTGGCGGCGGGCTTTGCGGCGTAACGAGATAAGCAGTGGTTGGTTTGCATGGACAATGCATGGGGATGAGGGCGCACACATACGCGCATTCACACGTCCTCGCTACGTCTGTACGCTTCTCTACCCCTCTCCTCTGTGCAATAAAACGATCCCCTGACTACCCCAGCAAGCTGAGAACCCTCCCTCCAACCCCACCAAACATAGGGTTACTGGTGCAAGACGTTTTCGAACATAGTGTCATTTGAACGAGAATGCTTTCGAACATAATGTCATTCGAACAAAATGTTTTAGAACATCGTGTCATTCGAACAAGATGCCTTCGATCAATATGTTTTGAACACCACCATCACAACTTAAAAATCATTTAACATGGACTTGTACTTTTGTAATAATTGTGCGACCCCCCTGCGTCACACTCATATGCATTATATTTTTTTAGATAGAAACTGATAGGTTTTGTGAAACCATGAGATTGGCTGATGATTATTTTTCTGGAATTTTTACTGGCAGACCTTGCAGTACCGATAGCCCCAGAGAACAGGCGTTTCATAAATACAAAAATATTGGTAAAAATAAATAGGCAACATGCCTATTTTACACGAACAATTATTCCATGGATTTCTTCATGAATTAGTTTAAAAATTTATTATAAGCCACGCTCTCCTCTGTAGCGTACCGCCAGCGATCCAAAGGGGGGATTTCGTATGAATAACTTATAAAAAAAATGAGTGAATATTTTTTTTTAAGTTTCTTAGAGGTGGATAGAGCCGATTTCAAAGGGGGCAGGGTTTGTTTTTTCAACGCAGGCAAAAATTTTGAAAAAATTATTGCAAAATATTGTTGGCAAAAAATTATCTGAATTAAACTAAACTGTTGCTAAAATTATGTATTGAATGCGCCGCAGGCGAAACTTAAAACATTAAACTAAAATTGTAAAAAATTTTTTACAGTTTAAGCAGAATATTCTAAAAAAACCTGCGTTAGGTTAGCTGCCAAGAGAGGGCTAATGAGATCTAATCTCAATTATAAATCATATCACAAATGCGCCGCAGGCGAAAGTTTTGTAAAAAATATACTAAAAATGCCGTTTTTTACATGTAAATAAAAATAACCCATAATTGTATACTCAATTTGTTATAGCAATGCAAGCAAAATTATTTCCGTTTAACCAAAAACTAAACAAGAACTAGAATTGTAACAATCAACGACGTTATAGCGCAGCAGGCTTAATTTTTTGAAACTATAGCTAGAAATTTGAATATTTTTTGTTTTTTTGTAAATTATTTGAAATATGGGTCGGGTCAGCTGCAAAGGGGGGCATCGCAATCGCCTCCCCCAGCCCCTGTATTTAATACCATTTTTTTAGAAAGTTGTTGGTTTTCCTTGAATTTTAGTTTTTTCACCCAAGATCTTGAAGTAACTGATTCGGAGGTTTTTTAACTTCTTTTTCTTCTTTCTCTTTTCTTTTAATTGCCTTAGGAACATATTCCTATTAAAAATATTAACACGCCACAACGAACCCACAGGTGACTTATAATAAGTACAAGTGCGGAACGATGTCTATTTGTAAGTGATTCAAAGTTGTTAGTCAAAGTGTACACTTCCGGCCGCAGTAGCTGACCTTGATGTTTTCGAATTACAGGTTAGATCTTTTGACATTGTAAACACAAACATAAGGAGACTGGCCATACTACTAGAAAACTAATATACTAATGAATAAAACAATTTTTTTAAAATTATTCAACATTTTATTATAAAAAATTATGCTTAAAGCTCATTATGGACCAAACAGGACCACAATTGTGTGAATACGAAAAAAGTATCGAGAAGAAGGAACTGTTTGGCAAAAGGAAAGCAATAACTTAATCATAGTCAGCCCACCTCTGCAGGATCAGTAAATTTGAGTAATATAAGTCTTTGCAGACAACCAAAAATGTTCAAAATCAAAAAGAAATTATTAAAACACTATCTAAATTAAAAAAAAAACACAAGAAAACGTTTCTTCAGTAGCGTGTCATTGCCCCGTCAGCCTCGATAATGTTTGCCAGTCTTCGTGGCATGGAATCTGCTAAATTTTGAAATAAATTTGGATTTGAAACAATGACTTCGTCGTACCCTCTGACTATGAGCTCCATTAAGTGGTTGGAATTTCTGGGAACAATATTCATTTGTGTTAATTTTTTTGCTATAAGGCCCCACACATTTTCCATGGGATTGGCGTCAGGAGTTTTTGCCGCCCACGGCAAAACCTCAATGTTGTTTTGCTGCAAGCACTGTTTAAAAATGCCTGCGGTATGGATAGGACAGTTTTCCTGTTGATACACAAAACCTTCTGGATGAAGAATGGTTGCTTCTGGAAGCATAACATTTCTCCTCATATCAACATAAACCTCAGCCGTAAATCTTCCATGGATTCTAAAAAGAGCCCCATGTCCTCTCGCCGATATCCAAATCCATACATTCACGGAAAATCCCGGTCTTCGTTCCCAGCAATATATTTTTCGATGTTCGATGAAGCGTGTTCGTGGCGGGCGATATACCAAAATTTTTTTGCTGTCATTGTGGGACTAAAAGATTTTTTCATCCGTGAAGACCACTTGTTGCCAAAATTCTTCTTCTTGTAGTGAATAGTTTAGTGCAAAAATTAACCTGGCTCGCTTCTTTTCCTCACTAAGTAAGATTTTCTTGGCAGCAACGCGACATCTAAGTCTAGAGCGGCTTATATGTCTGCGCGTCGTTCTTATAGATCCAGAAAAATGTGCCTCAATTTCCGCCTCTGGGGCCATCGCAAATGGGTGGTCTTCAAGAAAGTTGATCAGTTGCTGATCTTGCTGAGGTGTACTGACTTGGGTCAAGCCAGTGCCTCGCCTTCATTCAACAGTTTCTTCTTCTTGATACTTTCTTCTTATTCTTACAATTTTAGCCCTGTTTCGTCCATAATGGGCTGCTACTCTTCGAACCGACCAACCACCAAATTTTGCCGAAATTTGGGCTTTTTTAAATTCATTTAGTTGGGGCATTTTTAAATATTATCGTATGACAACATCAAAATCTGACAGTGACATTTTTTGTCAGTTTGAAATACCTAAAAGGTTACTGAATTGCGAGTCCCATAATACACTATATAAAATCGGCGTACGCATTTTATGTGGCCGGAAGTGTATGATGGTGTTAAATGATGTTTGGGGAGGGTGACTAGCGAAACCACTGATGATCCCACGCTAATAATTATTAATAATATTTGTTTTAACACCTAAACCGCTTCCCCAGCGGTACGCGCCTGGCTCTGCTTAACCTGAAGAAGAACTTTCAGAGTTAACCGGGCATTCTATTAACAGAGGTTTTGTATTCTCTGAAAATTTGACTTCAAACCTGATAAAAATCTATAAAGAGATTCGCGAATTTATTTGACGTCAATTTCTGTATTACATAGCTAAAATCATAGCTCGAACTTTTTAACCGTGAAGATATCAATGGAATAATTTTCGGTGGAATACAGATATTAGGCACTTGTATGTAGAATGCAAAGCATGACAAAATGGTCAGTGCACGGGTAATTTTTTTGACCTTTTTCTCCCAAAACTTAGCGTTTGCTACTACTAATCGTACGTCTACTAATCAAAGTCGTTTTTTGGCGTAGAACACGGTGCTTGCATGATTTCGAAATGTGACGTCACCGGTTCAACCGGTTCTAGCTATCGCCAAAATGCATTTCCCAGTGACAGTTTTACAAAACGTAACCTAACTTATTGCTATAACATATTTGTTAGCGTTTTGTTTTTTTTTAAGTTTAAGTTACCTGCATATTATGTAGATTAGATTTTTAATTTTCTTTAATCATCTTGGATTTTTTTTATGTCGTTTTGTTTACGAGGTATGGCAAAAAATTTTTTTTTAAATAGGACACCTTGTATAGTTTGACATTTTTGAATTCTAAAGAAAATTATCTTTTTCACAATACCACACACTAATACTCTATCTCTTATGGTTTCCAAGATAGTGGCATTTAAACTTGCTTGGAATTGTTGTCTATGCCCTGTTTTACGGGGGATATTTGAATGAATATCGAAGTTTACCATACAGATTTAGATAAAAATATCTTGATTATCGTAAAAGATAGATCCTACTGTGTTGTATTGCTGAAGAGAAAATTGTTTACAGATTTCAAAAATACCTCGTAAATGACATAGACAAAATCCAAGACGGCACGATTAAAGGAATTTAAAAATCTTAGTTGACGTGTTTTTGGATTTTTTTATTCAACCAAATTCTGGCCCGCGAAGCACCGTTCCGTTTAAAGAATCCACCCTGCATATATGGTATGTCAGTGCTAAAATATAATTTATAATTGTATAAAAACCTAATTTTGACTAATTGATTGTCATTTTTAGTTTGTTGGTGTCAATATTGTTCTCAAAATAAGATTGTAAAGAAAACGCATATTAAAATTTTTAAAACACAGAATATTATTAACATCGACTGTGCACTTGAAATTTAACAAACAAAAATATCACAAATAAAACAATATATAAACACGCATTCTAAAATTACACAAAAACTAAAAATAGAATAAAAACATATCAATGCTAAAAGTATAAAATTTTTACAGTACTATAAAGTTTAATATCACAGTTAGAATTAAAAGTGACTGTTTTAAATTTGTTAAAACACAAAATATTATTAAAATAAGACTGTGAACTGGAAACTCAACAAACAAAAACATTACGAATAAAACACACACAACATTAAAAAAAAATGAAAACATAGATCATGTCAAACAATAGTAATAAACAAATATTAAAATTATGTTAAAAAAATGCTAAAAGTTTAAATATTCTACAATACTATAAAGTTCAATATCACAGATAAAATTCAATGTGAAATTTTATTAAAGTATTTAATGGCCGCGTAGTCGGGTCCTTTCTCTGTAGAAGTCAATTTGTGATTCGGATAGTTTAAAAAGTCTTTTTGTTGTTTTTTTTCTGATGGCGTAAGTATGATTCGGTTTAAGATAATCAAATTTGTTGATGTTTTTCTTGAGGTATGAATTACTCTTTTTTGCTGCACAAACACACTATTTGCATGGCCGCTACTGCCCGAAAACAAAATTCCATACTTTAGATGCGAGTAATACATGCAGTAATATATATATATAGTTTTTAAACCATTGATATTTTTGTTTAAAATCTTAGCCAGAATTCTTACTGCATAGCCTATCTTTCCTATATTACTAAGTTTAAGACACAAGTTCTGAATATGTACACACACACAACATTAAAAAAAAATGAAAACATAGATCATGTCAAACAATAGTAATAAACAAATATTAAAATTATGTTAAAAAAATGCTAAAAGTTTAAATATTCTACAATACTATAAAGTTCAATATCACAGATAAAATTCAATGTGAAATTTTATTAAAGTATTTAATGGCCGCGTAGTCGGGTCCTTTCTCTGTAGAAGTCAATTTGTGATTCGGATAGTTTAAAAAGTCTTTTTGTTGTTTTTTTTCTGATGGCGTAAGTATGATTCGGTTTAAGATAATCAAATTTGTTGATGTTTTTCTTGAGGTATGAATTACTCTTTTTTGCTGCACAAACACACTATTTGCATGGCCGCTACTGCCCGAAAACAAAATTCCATACTTTAGATGCGAGTAATACATGCAGTAATATATATATATAGTTTTTAAACCATTGATATTTTTGTTTAAAATCTTAGCCAGAATTCTTACTGCGTAGCCTATCTTACCTATATTACTAAGTTTAAGACACAAGTTCTGAATATGTACAGAATAATTTAGATTTGCGTCTATTGTAATTCCCAACAGCTTGGCATTACTGACAAAATCAATCTCTTTATCGTTAAATACTAGTGATGCATTTAGTGATATATTTTGATTACTTATTATTTTTTTCTTCAAATGTATAAACCTACCATTAAATAACTTACCTGACGAAAGCTGCCTGGGAACTTATTCTTGAATTTCATAGGAAAGATCACAGGGGAACGGTCCTCCCCCTGATATCGACCAATAATAGGCATTGAAGCGATAACGAGTTATTCGAAAACTGTCCGACCACGCCGGAACGTCACCCGATTGCCGTATATCGAAGGAACTTTCCTACACTTTCATGCATCAGCCCCCGGACCAGGTGAACTAGCGCTCTTAAAAAAAACGACAATCCTGTCAGCTTTGCGCGTGCACCATGCAGCTTCTGAGCCTTCTTATTGGACGAGACTAAGGATGTGAATGTTCACGTGCGACCTTTCCTACGATATTCAAGAAAAGGCCCCCTGGCAGTATCCGAATCTACCTCTAAGAGAAATTCTCCCAATTAAATTTGGCACATTACCAAATCCATATTGTTGAAAAAAAATAGCCGGTGCTCCATAACCCGACACTACCCACGTATTTTGATAAATAACAACTCCCGCCATATTGGAATCGTGATTGAGACGCTTTTGAAACACTTTGAAATGTGTTGAACCGTGACGTCACCAATTCAACGCCAAAATAACATTTCTTGTAAATGGTTAAGAAATTTTCTTACGCCAAAAAACGACTCATGTGTAGTGAGTAAATAGTTTACAAAATACCCTGAGCGCTGAAATTGCACTAGGAGAAGATTTACATCAGAAAAAAAGAAAATGTATAGATAAAACCAAAAGTTCAATCAATGGAAGAATTCCCTGAGTAAATGTGTTTGGCCATTTAACAAAAAAAAATGAGAGTTCCCCAAAATTCTAGAAAATATTTTTTATGTTAATTTGCTTGCTTAACTTACTTCTCACTATATCTCACATATCTAATTAAGGTTAATGTTGTCTTTTGACCTGTCACTATTAGTGCTGACCCTACACTAGTACCCGACTATGCGACATGCGCAGTGATTTTGTTGTGACATTTGCAATTTCTGTGATTTTGTAAGTTTTTTTTAAAGTTCTTTAATACATTTTTGAACAGGACTCGAATAAAAATTATTGTATACATTTCACGGCATTCTAAAGCGTCACTTCACCGGGGTCTGTATATTCTTGACACCCGTGCCAGTGTGTTTGTCACTTCTCACCTGCTTTGAAATCGGCTTTTTAAGGGAAAACTTTTTTTTTAACTTGCACAGAATCTCCTGTGAACGTAAATTACTCATAGAGAGTCAACTCTATAGATAAAAGATCTATGTAAGCCATTAAAAAAGAAGTTAACTTTTTGTACGTAATTTGTTTGATGCACGTAAAATTGAACTTTAAACCGATTATTTTTGCTTAAAAATTTAATAATACCAAACAAATTTGCCCTTTATAATGACTGCAGCAGAAAGGGGCAAGGCTCAAGTTACCTAATATTCGTAAGTTGGTGGAAAAGTCATATATTTTCTGTGTTGTATGTTATAAAGGTAAAATAGATTAACCAAAGTTTTGCACACTCGCATCAATTCAAATGTGTGCTCTCCAATTTTTTGATATATTATTATGAAATAAAGCTTACGAATACTATGTCAGAAATATGCAGAATAGTGTCGGTACCGACTCAAAACAGTTTTGGCACTTTGTACATCTAAAAAACAATACCTCAGGAGTACTCCAATCCAAAAGATATTGTTAATTTATTCAGTCAGTACTTTAGTGCTGCGTTTATACCATCTTTTAATTTAAATGGTAACGCTGACGAGCCCACTGTTTTTGGAGAAAGTATTGATATTTTTGCATTTGTGCAAAGTTAAAGAGTAAAATGACGGCTGGACTATACGATGTGCCATCATTTTTCGTAAAGAACACTGGTAGTAGGCTTTAATCGATTACTGACCAAATGAGGAGGAGGGTTGGTTCATTGACTTATTGCTCAAAAAAGAGAAGGCTGTAACCTATGTGTCATACTAAAAAGAGGATGTCATGATTATCGTACATATTCCGTGTCAAATAATGGGTTGTTTCATGGTTGAATTTTTTCTCTTCACTTTTTTTTGTGGTGGTAGGGTAAGATAGAAAACATTTAAATTGAGAGCTTGATGAGTAAATACACCATTTAAAAACAAACAGTTCTCTAAAGTGGTAGTTGTTTAAATAATTGGAGGTATTTAAAATGAGTTTTTCTAAAGATGTTTTGCAACAAATTAATAAAGAAAAGAGACTCCCCGAAACAAAAAGCATTTGTTCTTTGGAAATTAATAAACCATATATTATCAAAAAAAATTGCATTCTTAATGCTCGTTTTGGGAAATCTTTATTGACCACTTTGTTTCACGAAGATTCGACTTTTCAAACCTTTTTACCTAAACGAGTTCTTCATTCAGTTAATGATGATTTTTTTATCTGAAATTAATAAAAATGAAAACAAGTATTGTTTGCGATATCAAGGGCAAAGTTCTCCAAATTTTGTTGGTGATAAAACCAGAGCTTTACTCAAATTTGATATTTCAGAGTAAATTAAAACACCTTTAAAATATTAGTAATTTGTTGAATGTGTTACACAAAAATTTTGTTTTCGTGGCTGTCGTTCTAAGCAATGTTTTTGGAAGTTTATTATTACCATATTCAAAAGCTACATTGGCAACTATTGGAAGATGCAGCTAATTTAAATAAATTTAACTCATCCCCCGAAGACCGTCAGAACTTTAACAAATATTTATATGGTGCTAATTTATGTGCCAAATTTGTTTATGGAAATATTGGCATAGTCATATTTATTGAAGAGATGGTTGAATTAGGATTAGAAGATGTTTTAAAGACAATTCCAAACTTTCAAGATGTGATTAAAAATAATTACTTTGGAGAACACAAAGGTTTAACATACTATGGCGATGAAGAAGAAGATTTAGATGAACTTGCAATATCTCTTAGGACTAATAATATTGTATTCGTACTAAATAGTTGTAGATGATGTTTGCTTTAAAAATAAACATCAATTATGTTTTTTAATTTTTTTTATTATTTCAAAAATAAAAAGTATAAGTATATTAATATCTAGGTTTTATTTAAATCTAACAATAATAATATGTACAAATAAGCACTTTACTTAGACTAAAATTTACACTACATCATTTTTATTAATCCAAGAGTTAAATTTGTTTGAAAACCCTAGCCACTTTACATAAAATTCTTCTTTGTGTTTATTTTTTCGTTTCTGGATAATTTTTTCAACTAAATAAATTCCTGGAGCTTTTGTTTTTTGTAATTCTAATTCATATAACGATCCGAGGATTTTTTCACCATCCATACTTATTAGCTGATATGTTATTAGATTAGTTAAATTCACTTTCGAAATTTTAAATTGTTTTGTAGACCAAGAAGGTGTATAACCTTTTTCGAATAGGGAATTGTATTTGCTGATACTGATACTGATACTAATATATATTATACGTTTTAACTTTGCTATTGGTATTAATATCGATAGGTTTCATTTTGATTGTTGTGTGAATAGTGTTATTGTAATTATTTTTCACTGATTTTAAAGCGTCTAACCATTTGTAAGAGTCCTGAATGGAAAACTGCTTGTACAAATTTGTTTTTATATTGCGAATTACTCTTTCTACAATTGCTGCTTTTTTGGTTATGTAAGTTGTGTAATGATTTATATTACACCTTTTGGTCAGATCTTGAAAATGTTTAGTAAAAAATTCAGTTCCTTTGTCACTTTGAAGATTATTGGGTGCATATTGTGCCTCTTCAATTATGTTTTTCATGGCTTTGGTCACTTATATACCACTTTTACTCTTAGTAAAAGTAAATTTTGAAAAGCAGTTTATACAGAGCAAGAAATAACGTTAGTTATTATTTTCTTTGGAAAATTGCTGCATGTCAGCCAAATCAATTTGCCATAAATCCTCATAGCTTTTTATTATCATTTTTCTGCGAGTAAAATTTTTTCTTGCCGGTTTATGCAGTTCGTTAACGACATTTATTTTTTGTGACGTTGCCATTCTTTCTATGTCGATACGACTCCGTGTATATTAACCCAAGCGATAGGGTCGTGGTTAGAAATAAATTTTTCTATATAGTCAATTCTCTCCACCAACGTGTTATTATGTGTAATTTTTAAATTATCATTATTTAGTTTTTTGTTGATATGCTCTTGTAAGTTGTTTGTTACAATTTTTATTGAGTGTTATTGCTGTTTGTAACTCCTCGCCCAGCTTACCAAGACGTAGATCGTAGTTAACAGCGTCTCTATAGCCGACTGGTTCACCAACATTACATAAACGTTTTTCATCTATATTAAAGTGACTGTCATTTGTCAATTTAAATCCATTGCCAGGTATTCCTCTAACAGTTTTAAACTTAGATGTACTCCCTTGCCGTCCAAACTTATCAATGGTATTCTATCGACCACCCATTATAAATGCAAACTAACTTGATGAAACCTAAACACATTTATTTTATATTCTACTAAATTATTTTTTCTTCTCGTAATTCTTCCATAATTGATAGTATTTTATTGTCATGCCCCAAATGCCCAGCCATCTTTGAACTCCACAATAATTTTAAACGACTTAATAATTCATGCACGCTATTCCAGTACACATATGTGACTTTTTTATTTGTATATATTTTGTTTTTTGGAATATGATTTTTTCTTTCTGCACACCATATATAAGTGGTTTAATTATATTTTTATATTTTAAAGATTGCTTGCGTTTAGTCCTAAATCTTTATTGTATTCAGTATAATAAGCATTCGATATTGTAAGAATGTCTTTATACTCATCCAAAACTTTTGAATCAATGTCAGTAAGCTTTTGCATTGATGGTTTTTAAAGAAATAACAGCTCATAAAGTTGTGGACTTCCATCATATGTAGCCAGTTTGGATTTATACGTATTAAAGTGTCACCAATGGTTAATTTGTTATTGACCTTGCTATGACGAATGCCATACACTATATCGTAGATGTTCTCATTTTTATTTAAGCCATCGATATATCTGTTTACAAACGTTTCGAAGTATAACTGCTATCATTTAATAGCGATGATTCATGTAAGGAGGGATAACTTTCTGAAAGAGTTGATTCACTATATCGTGTAGGTGTACCAATTGTTGTTAATGGAGATATTGGCATTGGATATTGAACAACATTAGTTGATTCATCACAGTCTTCATCTATTGATTTGCTTGAGGTTACAGATATTGGTTTCTAATTAGGATTTTTTGTGTTTTTTCCAAATTCTCAGATATTAATGCTAATGATTTAGAAATTGGCTCATACAATTTTTCAAGACCTAATTTCTGTTCAATTTTTAAACTTTTAAATTTCTAACAGCATCAGATAGAGCAATTAGTTCCCGTTTAAGGGAAATTTCCTGATCCGATATGATGCTCACCGATATTCAATCAAAAGAAAACTGAATAATTAATTATGTTGCTAAAGGTATATGTAGCAATCAAAACCATTTCTATACCTACCAGCATTTAAGTTGGAGTCTTTGCTTATAACTAAAAATCCATATTTATCATCCCAACATTTAGAACAAATTTCTTGAAACTGCGTAAAAGTCACATCTGGTAACACATGATCGGAAAAAATATGCCGTAAATTTGTTTCATCTTGTTTAAGGACAACTAAAAAGTTTGCATTATCCCGAACAAGTTGTTTTGGAACTTTTGAGTATGTTTGTGCCAAATAGAAACAATCCACATTTTTGTGTCTTCCCATGCAATAAAATGATCTGATGATATTTTGTTCTTTAAAAACCACATCGTCGAATATCATTATTGAGTTTCGTTTGACTTCTGTTGGGCCTACAACAGTTGAAGTGTCACTTAATGGAAAATAGCCAAGTCCTGTAATTGGCGATAAAATGTCCTTTAAATATTGGTACTTTGGTTAAAAAAGCGACTTGCTATAGACGTAGATATTTTCAAAACGAAGTCCGTGTGGGTATGCAAATAATGATATAATCACATTTGTTTTGCCTGAGTTTGAGGGACCCACAATTAGACCTCTAATAGAGTTTGGCAATAATGGGCCATGACGTTGTATATTATTCCTTTCACTTGTACCTATTTTTTCATCCAAATTGCAGATTTGAAGTTTTTCAATTTGGGTATAAAACAAAGAAAAACTTAAGAATATAGGTTTTATTGTTATTTAACCGTTAACAACCAAACGAATTGGTTGTCAACACAAGACTGCCGATGAAATTTATAAATAAACTTATTAATAATCTTCCGATTAAGTTGCATATTCCAGGATATCAGTACTGCGGTCCTGGTACAAAACTAGAAAAAAGAC
Organism: Oxystoma pomonae; assembly: GCA_963921995.1. Taxonomy (NCBI): domain Eukaryota; kingdom Metazoa; phylum Arthropoda; class Insecta; order Coleoptera; family Brentidae; genus Oxystoma; species Oxystoma pomonae. The sequence continues at coordinate 50,007,466 of OY998168.1, forward strand.
TAGCACGAGGTGATCCAGGGATAAACCCCCTGGATAAAGCCTAAAGGAAACACGATATTATTTGCTCCACAAATCTTGAAAATTTAGTTATTCGTCATCAAGCCGACAAAGAATTACAAAATTTTGCTTGGGATAGAGTAAAATCAAAAGAGGCAGATATAAAAGAAAAAAGTGCAGCTTGGTTAGTAACAAATATAATGAAAGCTAAGCGAAGATTTGGTATGGGTATTAAGAAAACAAAAACCAAACAAAGAAAAACTAAAAAAAAGAAAACTAAGCAAAGAAGAACAAAAGCAAATAAAAATAATATATTTGGAGGATCAATGACACGAAGTGCTCGTTTAATTACAAAAAATAATTGCGCGCCAAAAGCAGTATTTTAAACTTGACAAGAAAAGCTCTTGTATCTGCTCGTAAGTCACTGAAGGCTGCAGAAGGGCGTCGTCGCATAAAAACACCCAGAATCATTCCAATCCCCAAATTTGAGGGGCTGCTCCCCCTTATTACTATTTTTGCAGGGTTATCTGTCTTGGGTTCTCTCGCAGGAGGTGCAGCGGGAAGCGGAAAAAACTAATAGAGTTATTGCCCCAAAGGGCATTATCAAATATTGACCTGCAAAAATATGCAAAACAATTTTCAATATCCAATTTTTCCGGTGTGTACATGAAAGACTCACTCCCAAAACGTGGTCCTAAACATAACGAAGCTGCAATCGTTAACTTAGATGATTCAAATGGGTTTGGAACCCACTGGATCAGTTACTTTAAACGCGCTTCAAAAGTTTTATATTATGATAGCTTTGGTAATTTACCCCCACCATTGGAAGTCACTAAATATCTATACACTGGAAATAACAAAGCATCTAATATTTCATATACATATGACCGTCAACAAAAATTTGGACAGTCTGGTGTGGGCATCTATGTCTACAATTTCTATTAAATCATAAAACTTAGTTGACATGTTGAAACAACTCCAGAAATCGAGCGTGAGCACTTTAAAAAAATGAGTGATTCTTTGAAGAAGTTTAGCAAATGTTTTGTTGTTACTGTAAAACTGGAAATATTAATATTAATGAACCAAAAAAAAAAATATGTAATTTTTCTAGTTGTTGTATTTTACAATAAAAGTATAGATCTTACAAAAATAGTTTTAGTCATAATAAATAAACAAGTTTATTCATAAACAAAGGAAATTGTACAGTTTTACATATATATCTTATGTCCTAAGGTGTTGCTATAAATTATTAATAGTAATTATTAGTTTAATTGATATATGAAAGGTTTTTAGATTGGTTTTATATTCGGAACAAACTTAAGGTCTGTTTTTCCCATTGAAACCCTAAAGGGTTGTGCATGGGTATAGCTTTTATTATATTGTAGTGACACATGCTTTATTAAAAATAATGTCATCATACACCCAATTTTAACGTTAGTTCATACATACAAATAAATATACACACTTGCAGACACACTTACAGACACACTTCTCTATAACACATTCGCAGATGGGCACATGTATACCAGCACATGGGCAGGAAATGTCCATGTCATGTCCATTACCTTTACTTTAACAGGCCACCCGACCATATTAAGCGCAAACTTTTATCCTCCCATAGAGTTGGATAAAAATGAAAAATATGGGTTAGGATTAATTGGATTTTATTCTTATAACTCTATTTTTAATGTGGATAGTTCTAACAACTGTTTTGGTTATAGAAAAAATGAAAATCAAAAATCAAAAATACTTCAAATTCCACCTGGTGCATATGAAATTGAATAAATAAATAATGTGATGCATGGATGAAATGTATTTAAACTAACTGCAAACAATAATACTTTAAAATGTGAAATACAATCAAAATATTATATTGATTTTCAAACAGCAAATTCTATAGGAAAATTACTAGGTTTTTTCAACACAAGTATTTTAAAATCAGGAGAGCTTCATAGTTCTTCATCAGCTGTGGATATTATGAAAGTTAGATTAGTAAGAATTCAGACAAATATTACATCAGGTGCTTATGAAAACTCAGACCAAAAACACATTATTTATGAATTTGACATTGATGTTGCTCCTGGATTTAAACTCACAAAGACTCCCTCAAATACTATTTACATGTCAATTCATCCAGAAGGTCGACAGTTCATTGACAACCTCACAGTACGAATCATAGATGATAACGGAGATTTGGTTGATTTTCAAGGAGAAAAAATAATTGTTAAATTAGAATTAAAAAAACTTTAAGATGGGATTTGTTTATTTTAGTAAATTCCCGAAAAACAATAGCAGGATATTTAAAAAGCATAAAATGTTGTCAGAAACTACATTTAAAATCATTCCTGTTCCAACTCTTAACTCGACAAGACTGCATCGTTTAACCACAGAAGAAAAGGCATTTTTGAAATTCATTGGTTTAAAATTAAGAAGCAAGTAAGATGGCACTGACAAGTAAAAAACTTGAGGTATTTAGTAAACCAATTTTTGACAACTTTATTATAAGTATGGAGGAGCACTCATACAAAGCCTATGGTTCACCCAGTTATAAAAATTCAGATGAAATGCGTATATCCGTTAATTTCCAAGATGTGATTATAAACATTGCCGATAGCTTTATTTACGTTGAAGATAAATGTACACCAAGCGATGTAACAAAAAAATGTTTCCTATCTTACAATGCAGTTGCATTACTTTTTGACGAAATAAGATATGAAATAAATGGAGAGCAAGTTTCTGTTGTCAGAAAACCAGATATTATCTCAACAATTAAAACTCTTGTATCATATGGAGAGGCGCACAAAAAATGTTTAGCTGCTAATGGATGGGGCATGAATGAAACCTACCAATACATTTTGGACTCAAAAAGTCATACTTTTAGTGGTAAATTACCACTTAAATATTTGATGGGATTTACAGAAGACTATTCAAAAGGTGTATTTAATGTAAAACATGAGTTGATTTTAATAATAGCTCGCAACTTTACTAACAGCTATATTGGCGAAATAGATGCTACTATAGAAGTGGATAAAATTGAATGGAAAATTCGCCATATTACACCCAGTCACAAACAACGAGTAAAGATATTGTCCAAAATAAATAAAGGTGGAAACAATGCAAGTGTAAGAATACCTTATCGATCGTGGGATCTCTATAAACTACCATCTCTAAGAAGCACTTCTTCAGATTTTGGGGCTATAAGAAGCACAACAATTAGCATTTCAAAATAATGATTATTGTGAGAATAAAGACAAAAGTGCAACAGAATTTATTTCTGCAGATATAAGCGATATAAGGTTATACCTAAACTCAACCGTTTTTCCTCTAGAGAAGTGGAACTTGGACTTTGATAAAAAATTAATATCATCGGCATATTATTCTTATGAAAACTTTCAAAAAAGCTATTATGGAAAAGAGTACAATGATTCAATGATGAGATTGGAAGATTTTCTTAAAACCTCAATCTTTTTTATTGATTGTTCTCACCAGATGGAAGCGATAAGATCGTCGGTTGTGGACATTAAGCTTGAATTTAACACCAGAAAATCTAAGTTTCCTAATAATACAAAAGTGTATTGTTTACTTATTCATAATACGCTGCTAACTTACAATATTTTAGATGGTACTGTTGTTAAAGGTTAATTATTTAAAACTTTATGACATTGTTTACTAATTTATTAGTTTTAAGTAAGTACTATATATATATATATATATATATATATATATATATAATATAATACATGGTTAAGTTACATCTAAATATAAACTTATATCCAAATGTCCCCACGGTAGTGTATGCGGACTATTAGGTATAATAAATCTCTTATCATCGTAATGAGATAGAACCACTCTATTTTGAGTTTCAGTGTAAACTGTATGCAGTTCGCTTTTAAAAGCTTTAATTTTTCTAAATAGTAAACCACCCTTTTCAACAACTTTTTTCTAACAAAAAAGAAGTTAAAAGAACCTCCAAGTCAGTTATTTCAACCGAAAAGAAACTAAAAAACAAAAGATCAAAAGATCTTGGGTGGCCAGAAATACAATACAAGGAACACACAAAAGATCAAAGCGAAAAAGAGAAATGATTAAACGATGTTTTGCCCTGGGTAACCAGCGTGGGATCATCAGTAGTTTCACTGGTCACCGTCCACTATATATCATTAAACACCATCATACACTTTGATTTCCAACTTTGAACCACTCACAAATCGCAATCGGCATCGTTCCGCACTGGTACTTATCCAAGTTACCTGATACGAATTCGTCCTGGCGTGTTAATATTTCCAGTAGGATTATGCTCCTAAGACCATGAAAACAAAAAAGAAGTTAGAAAAACCTCCAAGTCAGTTACTTCAACCGAAAAGAAACTAAAAAACAAAAGATCAAAAGATCTTGGGTGGAAATAACGATATCGTTAGTGCGGAACGATGCCTATTTGTGAGTGGTTCAAAGTTGGAAATCAAAGTGTATGATGGTGTTTAATGATGTATAGTGGAGGGTGACCAGTGAAACTACTGATGAGCCCACGCTGGTTACCCAGGGCGAAACATCGTTTAATCATTTATCTTTTTCGCTTTGATTTTTCGCAAGATCTTTTGATCTTTTGTTTTTTAACTTTTTTGCAATCGTCAACCGACAAATGCTTATCAATGACTGATTTTTTGACACCTTTTGCTTCTTTTTAACTCTTTTGAAACGGAATTGACATAATAAGCTTTAGCACCTGTACCGAAAAAACTTAAAATTGGATCTGCTGGAAATTCATCCTTCATCTTTCCTAGCACAGATGTATTTTTTGGTATATTAAAAATATTATTTTCATTATAATTTGAAGTATCAAACTTTTCACTGATAAAAGTCATCTGTATAAATTTTTAATATTAATGAGTTTTTTTTTCAACATTTTACATTGTTTTACCATAGACATAATTGTTAAAAAATTTGTAAAAATGATGCTCAAACTTGTTTTTGGCTTTATTTCTTAGAGCGGTATTAAAATCAATATATTTTTTTAAACAGTATGATTGTTTAAATTTTAAAACTCTATGTGTTTGCATTACTATCAATCCATTTTGAATAGCTTGGTTGAGTGTTCTGTAATGGAAAATATACCTTCTTTTATCATTTAAATTTGGAATCTTTGATTGTGAAGTAGGAGATACAATATTTTCAACTAAGAATGGAAAATCTTTATGCTTGTTTTGCAATTCCAAGGGATAATATATATCTACTTCCAAGACATAACCTATTGGGTTATCGTCGGCATAACTTGCAATATTTAGGTTTAGTTTTTCTCTCTCGGACAACCAGGAAAATTCACCAACTGAGTGGTTGACTCATTGTATGATCATACAAATTTGTTGCATCTAGATATTTAATGAAAGAAGACTCTTTGTTTGAATCAAAATTAGGTAAATGTTTGTTATTGGCTATATGCATTCTTTCTGAACATTGGCTTACACCACCCCATATTCCTTGTTTAAAAAATGGTATAATGTCGATATCTGTAAGAAGTTCAACCTTTGTCATGCGTAACATACAGTCAAAAGAAAGAGAGAGAAGGTAGCGTGTAGTATTGTGCTGGGTTCAAATTATATGTTTTTAAAGTTTTATTTCTAAATTCTTCTCCGCAATCTAGAAGCAAACAAACGTCTGAAAGTAAATAAAGCAAACTATATGCATCCAAATTTTTACATTCAAACAATTTCCAAACTTGTTTGGATCTTAAATATTCATCTTCGCTGATGTGTTCCTCTTTAAGGTTATCATAAAATTGGGATTTTGTTGGAAGGCTTTCAAATTTTAATTTGTCTAAATGATCCACAAAACTATAGGGAAATACTCCTTTTCGACGCATTAGATCAAATTTTATTTTATCTGGAAAATGTTTGCGCGTTTCAGTAAAAGCATTTTCCTCTAGGTTGCTGGCAAGTTCTTCTAAAGGTGCTGGCAAAAATTTGTAACTGTTCAAAAACCTTAATTTTAAATATTTTTTAACAATCTCGCCTTTATTATTTGTATAATCATGCATATAAATGGATTTAGTAAATGAAATTTATATTACCTCAATGTCAATGTCGTTATGTTTGCACAGTTTCTTTATGAACATATGACAGTCGAAACCGGATAAATTGTAAAAGAAAATCGGTATAAAATTTGGTGATTGATAATGTAAGTTACATATAGAATGAGCTGCAATAAAGCGTTTTTTTTCCAGTAATATGACAATGGTCAACTACTTTTTTCTCATAAGATGTAAAGGGTTTTTCACAAATTCGACACATTGTAGCTTCATCAAGCTTAGTTTTTTCTTCCTTTGTTAATGAAGTCATTGGCACAATATGTCTTAAGTGTTAGTTATAAAGCTCTTTCAAATCACACTCGATTTTATTAATGAATTCTTGTGCAGCATCAGCTCCACTATATGTAACCAATTTGGCGAGGTTCTCATTAAATGAAAATTTTATAATATATGCAACAGAGAAGGTTTTATGTACAATATTTTTAATCGTAAATGGTTGAGAAGGATCTGATTCACAATTTTTGATTGGTTCTAAAATTGACTCAAAGTCAGCATACACTACAAAAGGAACTTGAATTTGTTTTTTAAAATTCTCAAACTTTAAAATATTTCCGGGAACATCATTTCCAAATTTATCTTTGCGTGAATCAGTAGAAGGTGTAATGGAATACACATGTGAACATTCATGCTCTTGATGCATGTTTAGCTGATTTAAAGTTTTAAAATTAGATAAACATCCATCACAAAAATGGAGTTTGTGTTCCGAAAAAGAAATTTGACTTCAAACTAAACCTGACACATTTTTAATCCAGCAATAGTGTGTTTTAACGCAATTTAAACAAGTGTGTTCGACCTCCCTATTTTGACAATCCACAGTTATTAATAATAGGTCAACATGTTTGTTTAATTTTTTACCAGAATAGTATAAAGGTCCGACTACTTCGTAGTCGATTTTTTTATTTTCAGATTTACTTTCAAGTCCGTAAACATTTAAACAATTTGGGGACATCCTTTAATTTCATCGGCATATCAATACCTGATAACTCAAGAACAGTTGAAAAATGTTGGTATGATGATGGTCTATCAACATGAGTTAGCGCTGGGTGTATTGCTGAAGTGACAGCCTAGGCGAAGCAAAATTGATCAGTATTTTTTATATTAATTACTGCATATTTGTTCTCAATAAATTTTGGGAGTCGTAGGTATGAAGAACCTTCTACTGTATTACACTTGTTAACGTTTACTTCCAAAAACAATATTTCCTGAAGAGACCATCCTAAAACAAAAAAAACAAAACTTTAGTGACGAATTTTTTTATATAAAATTATATAGATATTTTTTTGCATTGATTATCAATTTCAATTTTACTGAATTTTCTTCCGTTTATACCCTCGTATCTATATTAACTAAAGGTACTGTGTAGAGTAAAACAATACAATTATTAAAGAGCTGGTGTAAAAAATACACAGTAAAACATCTCTACAGTGAATGTCAGAATTTTCATCAAAATTGTTCTTCTTAGTCCTTCTTAGGGATGTGTCAAAAATATAGATTTGGATAGGAGTTAAAAATTGTTTATGTTAAGTATTTCCACATATTAAAAAAAGATTTTATTAAGTATTTTTATCTAAATTTACAAAACTTAAAAATAAAAATTCACAATTGTTTTCTTTCTTGATTAGACGTTGCTTTCACTTCGTCTTTTTTCATAAATTGGATTTTGTCTCTAACCTGTAGATATTCCAACCACTGACAAACGAACACATTTTTTTCTTTAGGAATTTACGCAGTGGGTTTTAACATATTTTTGAAAAAATTTCCTTAACTTAGTGGTGAAAAACCCAAAAAAAGTAGTTTCGACATTATGAATCCGCCACAAACATATAGATTTTATTTAATATGCATTATATAATATACTTTTACAAATATGGATTTTTTTTTGTTGAGAGTTTCTGTGTTTCAATTAACGTTGTAAGAGATTTGAGAATTAAATAAACCAATTTTACCTTATAATAATACCAATATGTTACTAACCTGATCTAATATATAAATTTATATCACTTTTAGATGCAAAATAATTTCATAGTATCTCTTAATTTTTTTATTTTAAGTCAGTCAATTAATAACGTGGTAAATTGTTAGTTAATTAGAAAAGTTTAAATTTTTGGTTAAAAATCAACAATTTTCAAGAATCTTTACAAAATAGTTAATGATAAACTAACCTTAATTAGCAACTGAAAAATATTATCTTATTTACATGAATCATTTTCCAAAAACTCTTCTCCTTTTGTTGACATTTTGCAGGAAAATATGCTGTAAATTTTATCCCAATCAGACCCCCTAAACACTAATTGGTTGGATGTGTTGAACGACTTTTCTGCAATCGTTTCCTTGGATTGATTAACAAATTGCCCATAAAGTTCCAAATTAACTTTAAGTTATACATGGTTTTGCAATGACTCTTTAAGCAACTGATCCACTTTTGGTTTTATATCCAAAAGAAATTGTTGATAGGTTTTGTGTGAATGTGTACTTCGCACTCGATAGCTCACAATTCTGTTTTTAAAGCACTTTTTACTATGGTTACACCATTGGAATAAATTTTGCTTGCATTTGTTTTATGTTCCGTTGTTCTGTAATTCGCATTTAATTTACTTTGCGTTATATGTAGACAAATTACATGCAGAATAGAGTTGAGGTGTTATTAAATCTAAATTTTCACTTTTTTTTAAACTGACGCAAATTTTTTTATTTTGTTCTGCAAAATCATCTGTTTTTATATTTTTCTTCAACTTACATACTGTTTGTGCATGTCTTTTTAAATTGTCTTTTCGGTTAAACTTTTTGTTACAAAAATTACACCTAAACATATTTTTAATATTATATATCTCGCATGCAACTTAAATTCAACTAACAATTATTCTATATTTTCATGATGTATTTATACTCGATTTTAAAATAATTTTAAATTCAGAAACAAAAAGCATGTGTGGCTTTAATAATATATTTTTACGTTGCAATGTCAAAATCGGTATTTTTTCAAGGTTATTCATGTTTTTAAAATTTTTGAAAGTTTCATATGCTACAAGGCCAAACAAATGCATTTGCAAACCATCATTTTAAAAGTTAGTCTAATACCTACACAGGGTTAACGATGTCATACACAAATATGGGGCGGCGCAATGTGGGCTAGAAGCACCACCTCTCAAATTTTTGGTTTGCTCTTATAGGTTGAATGAAGAGAGATCAAAGAGAGGTAAAGTGGTAGCTTTTGGTTTTAAAATATACTTTGTTATTTCATTTTATCTTCTGAAACCATGGGTAGCGCAACAGATAAATACTGGACTCAGTTTGCCAAAAAACCGACTGTTTTAATTACGCCGTATTTATGGCAAAAATGTCGAGAATGCCCTTTTCGTAAACATTGGAGTGCATCATTAAATTTTAATTTTGAAGATACGTGCTTAACATGTCAGAACCCACCAGAGCAACGTCAAAATTATGAATATCATGGTGCACTTCATTTTAACTCAAATAACCCAGCTGAGGATATGGCTGCCTATCGAAATATAATGCTAGGATATTGGACGGTACACACAGTACAGTGCAGGGTTGGGGCACTGTATACATTTTTTACTTCCCTACGAAATGTTAAATATTGGAAAAATTTTATGAATTTTATAAACTTATAATCTATAATTTTTCGAATATTTTGACCAACAATTTCATTTCTTAATAACTCTGAAGTATAAAACAAACCACGAAAATGAGTTTCAAATATATAGGTAATATGTTGGAGATTTGGATTATTCAAAAAATTAAAAATATAACAATTTCTTAGTATGTTATAAACTGAAATTAGTTTCAAATATATAAGGAATATGCTGAAGATTTAGATTATTCAAAAAATTAAAAATATAACAATTTCTTAGTTTATTATAAACTGTTTTCTAGCTTGCTAACAACAATAAGTATATATAAACAAGGTTGGTCCAATAAGGCTGACCATCGGATTTATCTTGACAGTTATGAGAACTGCAAACTTGGGAAAAAATTATTTCAGTTGGAGACTGTCATACGTAATCATTTTTAAATGCTTTATACCAAAGATCCAAAACTACTTATTTGCAATGCATTTTGCACATGGATTTGTAAACTTTGCACACTGGGGTGCAATGTTTGCACATGGTTTTATTACGTTTGGATTGAATTTGCAAATGTATAAAAAGCATCGTAAAAATTCGTTTGAAAACGATTTTGCACACTTATTTGGTTTGTGGGGCTTGCCTTCAGCTTAGCCCTCCAAAATGCCTCTCTCATATGCAAAGAGTCGTTTTCAAACCTTGGACAACTTTTCCTTACACCTATCTTTCAAGTTTGACTTTGTTTTTAAACCAAAGCCATGGTTTAAGTAGAACTTTAAACTTATGTGAGAATATTGTCAATTAATTGAATAAAAAATTTTACTATAAGAAATAAAAATATTATTTAAAATGGTAATGTATTTTTTTATTTATGAAATCTATACAAATATTAACCTAACTAAACTAAAAATTTATTCTTGTTTAAATATGCGCTAGTTCTTCTTCCTTTTTCAAAATTGTATTGGTGTGGTTGCATTTTCTTTAATTTTCTTTTTTCCAATTCAATTTCATCCTTTAATTTTTTTATTATTGCAACAGCCTCATCGACAGCCTTCTTCTCCTTTGCTAATAGGTTGCTGCTTGGCCCTGCATTTGTCTCCATCTTTCTTTTCCTTTTGTTTTTGTTGATGTTGTTGTTTGCTTGGATCTGCGTAAGCTGGATTGGGTTCTGTGGTATGCTTGCTTGTGAAATCATCTCATCCGAATGTATATTTATTTTTTTTCATCTTCTTCGATTTATCTCAATAATTGAGAGAAATCTTCAGGAAAAAAACCGTGTAGTGCCATTTTAAATGTTTTTTTTAATGCTTAAATGGTTTTTTGGTTTCTATAGGAATGATTTTTAGCTCACAATGCTTGAGCTTTTTAAACACTTTTCAAACCGTAACACACCCCCACCTAAAATTGTAAAGTTGCAGAGAAACAAAGATTAACAAAATTATGAAAGAAATTTCAAGGACAACTACATTTTTTCCTCTTATAATAATAAACCAAAAGTTATTTAAAAATCTAATACCAAGAGTGTCGCCCATACGTATGACATTAAAAAAAAAATTCAATGTCAAATTTCTCATTTTACGGGGCCAAAAATAAAACTACAATTTTTATCAAAAAGAAGCCACTCTGTAAATATTCTGATATATGTATCTTAAGTATAATATTACAATCCACCGTTGGCATTAAAATCAACAAAATATTTTAAGGACTCTAGAAACCTTTTCTATTAAATAATGCACATGTTGATTTTAGTACCCATCTCCATATGAAAAATATATCTTGACATCCTGCCTTGGATCGTGTTTACACAACTTAAGTCGGCTTTCTGTTTTAATAGGGATTTTTTGGAATTTCAAAATTTCTCATTGCTATAAACAAATAAAAATGCCGCCACACTGCTTGCGAGAAAAACATTTCATCATTGGCCAACAAAAATATTTTAAGGACTCTAGACTCCTCTTTTATTAAATAGGACACATGAAAAATATAACTTGACATCCTGCCTTGTATCGCGTTAAACAACTCAAATCTTTCAACTTTCTGTTTTAATAGACAACTGTGGAATTTCAACATTTGCTAGAAGCAAATAAAAATGCTGACACTTAAAGCAGTGCGAGAACAAAATTTTGTTTTTAACGTGGTAATAAAGGTCAATGAACCAACCCTCCTCCTTATTTCGTCAGTAACCGATTAAAGCCTACTACTAACACTAATGGGGTGTTAGTCGCTCCACTTAAGGTCGTAGTTACAACCTGGGGAATTGTTTTTAGCAACAGTGTCCGGAAAATCAATTTAAGTATGTCGACCTGATTTTTTTGCAAAATTTGACGTCCTTGAATTTGTTTTCCATGGCAACGCGGAGACTTTATTTATGTTTATCCACAGTGGGACACCAGAGATTTTTTAACAACGTGTAGAAAATTTAGGGTTAGGTTACTTATTTTCATTTTTTGCGTTCTGCGCCGCTAAAAAACCAGGTAAAATACTGAAATAAAAGAAAACCATTTATTGCAGAATTACCTGCTAAAATAGCGCTCCCCAAACGTTTTAATATAACTGGGTGTAATGTTTGAGGCTGCATTTACAGGTGCATTTATAATTGAATTGGAAACACGCCCGCTATAGCTGATACCGAAAACAGGTTAAGTTAAAAGCATGCAGATTTACAAATCGGCTACTGGCGCTAGATGAAATAATCGTATTCTATTTTAAACAGGAGCGTCAACGACTAGCAAGAGTTTCCAACCTCTAAATGGAGCTTTACTGACCTGTTTTGTTAGTACTCAAGTATCCGTTTGTTTTTGAAAATGAGGTTCTAAAATCTATCCTTTGCCCTCCAAGATTTCACTAGTACAATTGCACATAACTATACCGCAATAATTTAAATTAAAAACAAAAATTGGTTGAATCAAAATAAAAACAAAATTATGTAGGGTTATGGGCGGCGAATGTTTCTATGCGAATTGCTAGTAATCCCAGCGAGCCAGTAAAGTTCTTGGTTCTTTGATAGACTCGGGGTAATGCCCGCGCAGCACTAGACCTTTTTCAGCGGGCGACCGCAAACACGGAGTAGTTTCATATTTGTTTTAGAACAATGTTTTTGAAAACACATTTTTGAAAGATAAACATAACCTCCAATGGTTTTCTGTCAGAAAACGTAAAAATACTTTTCTGTCCCACTGCAGCCCGATTTAAAGTTTGTTGACAAAACACCTGCAGTTACCATGGAATTGTATAAATTCTGCGGTCTATCGGCCAACACTTGAACTGCGTGTGTCTTCCAAAGATCGGTTTTCTTTTCACAGGCTTTTAGAAAAAAGGAAACTTAGTTTTTATTTTCGGTAAAGCAAGGAAATATAAAAAGGAAAAATGTAATCCAGGAGAAATTGTGAGTATTTCTTTATTTTTTTTGTAAATCGATTTTCTTCTAAACCGCAGTTATTTTGAGGCTTTTGGGATAGATGACAGCACCAGAGCTTTTATTTTGAAGAAAAAATAATTGAGAATTTTGCAAAATCCTGGATACTTTTGTTAAAAATTTAAAAATGATCACCCTTGCAAAATTTCAGCTAATTCTGATGTTTAGTTTTCCCTGTGCACTCTGGAAAAAGATTAAAAAATTAAAGAACAAGGCGTTGCCAGTTGTACTCTTTTTTACTTAAAATCTGGGGAGAAACTATAGCCTTAAAGTTATCTTTAATTTAATTCTACAAACTAAAACTTTTCCTGAACTTTGGAAGCAGGCTATGGTTGTCACAGTCTTCAAGTCTGGCAATAGAAATAACATTAGCTATTATCAACACATATCGAAATTTTTCTAAACTATTGGGACTTGAGCATTTGCTGCCTTCGAGGTAGCATGGATTTATTAACAAAAGGTTAACTTTTGCCAATTTGGCAGTACATTCGCAATACTTAACTGAGATAAAGGTGACCAAGTCAATGTGATATACACGGACACTGGGACAACTCGGCTTTATGTAGTCCATTTTTTTGATGAGCGGACTGACGTCATTTTTGCCTCTGAAAAAGTATTTCTTTGTTGTCAACAGTTTGCAGGTCAAATAATTTGTTGTTGTCAATCTAAAACAATGTATCAAATAGAGATCAAAAAAAATGTCCGATCATCAAAAAATTGGACTATATCAGATTTCTTGGCCCTGTGTAGTTCATACCGTACATTTCGAAAACAGTTCGTATAATCTAATTTTTTGATGAGTGGACTGACGTCATTTTTTTGGATCTCTATTTGATACATTGTTTTAGACAGCGACAATAAATATGTAAAAAAGTAATTTCGTTGTTTGTTTCAACTGTTACTTCAAAATGACAACAACACATTATTTGACATGCGAACTGTTGACAACAAAGAAATACGTTTTCAGAGGCCAAAATGACGTTAGTCCGCTAATCAAAAAATTGGACTATATTTTACAATGGATTTCAGTCGGTTGAATATCATCATTCTGGTGTACCGCAGGGCTGGAATTTAGGCCCACTATTTTTTGTTTTGTTTTTAAAAGACATAGATTAAGTTTTTACCGTTGAGAGGGTGTACTATGCGGATGATTTTAAATGCTACACAGTGATAAAGCCTGCTTACTGATTCAGGAGAACCTCAATGATCTTCAACACGGGTGCAATGAAAACAGACTATCACTGAATGTATCAAACTGTAAATCTATTACTTTTACTTGCAAAGTTAACATCATAACTTTTCACTACTCGATCGATGGTAACCTTCTCTCCATTTCTGTTCTGGTAGCTACTTTTGATACAGCAGTTAGTTTCACTGACCACATTAACAATAAATGTGTCGAGGTATTTAGAATATATGGTTTTGTCGTCAAAAATTGTCGTATTTTTACCAATATTGAAGCATCAAAATTGCTTTTTTTTCCTTTATTTGCTCCAAACTCGAATATTGCTCGCTAATTTGGTTTCCAAAGACGTTTCTTGAAATATCTTGTTTGAAAGGAAGATAACTCAATATCCTGAGAGGGCAATAGATAATGAAATCTTGCTAGTTAGATATAACATTGAAAGTTTAATGCTAAGATGTGTATTTTTTTTTCTTACCTTATAATATGTAGAGACATAAAATAGTATATTACATAGCAAGAGAAGAAAGTGACATATATCACACGAGCGTGAATGTTGTAAACGAGGCGCTAGCCAAGTGAAACAACACGCGAGTGTAAGAAAGTTACTTTCTAAGGAGTTGTGTACGCTATTTTTCCTACGACCACTTTAGGATTCAATTCGTATTTTTTATTATTATTATTTTTTTTATTTTCATCTCAAGAGAAAAAGGGATTTTCTTTTCTAGGAACGAAAATGGTTTCGGTCTATTTCCGACGCTTCTACAAATCATAGCCTACTAGATACCTACATTGTTTGGATGGTTTGCTGTCATTCATTTTCGTCGCTAGAGAAGAAAATATTTTCGTCTCTAGAGACGAACTATGTTGGGAATTTGGAACCTTTGGTTGCCATAAAACAAAGTTATGATTGTTTTCCACAAACCAAAACTATACTTTTTTGCACTCGACGCGCGTTTCGCTAACAACGTTAGCATCATCAGGAGACGATAAAAATAAATGTTTATCGTCTCCTGATGATGCTAACGTTGTTAGCGAAACGCGTTGTTTTCCACAAACCAAAATTACACTTTTTTGCACTCGACGCGCGTTTCGCTAACAACGTTAGCATCATCAGGAGACGATAAAAATAAATGTTTATCGTCTCCTGATGAAACGCGTGTCGAGTGCAAAAAAGTGTAATTTTGGTTTGTGGAAAACAATCATAACTTTGTTCTAGAGACGAAAATAAAATTGATATCCGTGTGAAATATAAAACTTTCTGAGGCCTTATAGAGTGCAGATTTGGGTACTTTCGTGTGTGGTCGTAAAAAAATAAATTTACTCCTACTTATGTCATGTGCCAAAATTTTAACCTAATTTGCCATGCATGTGATATCTTTGAAAGTAAATTAGTGACATGAACGTACTTTCAAAACACTTTTTCTTGGGTCACAAATCTTATGTTTCCCTTGTTTTAAATTACTTAATTGTGCATAATTTTGTTTAACTATCCATCGGTTTAAAATTGATTTGAATTATAGTGTTTTTATAGTTTAGTTTTCGTATTTACATTGTGATTTCTCAAAATAATACTCTGTAAAGGGTTTATACTGTTGGGCAATAAATGCATTTATAGATTCGAATGACGTCATTATATCGTCGTGTAAATTTCAAAATATGCACCTAAACATACGTGGTCGAGGAGGCGATATTTAGAGGTCGGTAAGATGGCTGTAGTTGGACGTGACATTGTTTTAGAAATCATATTAGACACTTAAAGTAAAGTAAACGCATCGGTATTGGTATTACCTAACGCGTTCGAAACAAAAGCCATATGTTTCGAACGATACCCGCTTCTTTGACTGGTGCAATGACAAAACAGCTGATTCCACTCGTTGCGTACGGGGTGATGTACGTAACGTTACGGACCCACCTACGCAACGGTTTGAATCAGCAGTTCTGTCATCGCACCCTTCAAAAAAGCGTGCATCATTCGAAACATCGCATAAACAGATAAAAAATGTAGTGTATTTTAGCTTTATTTCGAACGCGTTAGGTATACCTAAACTGGATTTGACAGTTGTCAGGGAAATGTTTAAAAACAAATTGTGTGTTGGCAATGATAGTTGGTGACCCCTGACAATAAATAATTTTGTCACTGTCACATGTTTGATTAAGAAACGTCCGGTTTAAAAATGGAATTTTGTTGTATCAAAAACTGTAAAAACACGTGCATCGACGAATTTGTATTGTTCCGTTGTCCAGCGAACAAAGAAACTCAAGAAAAGTGGAAAGCAAAGTGTGTAAGTAAGCTACAAGCTGTAGATACAAACTTACGCATTTAGCATGTTCTTTGTTAATAAATAACACAATATGTATCCGTGTTTAATTGTAAGAAAAAGAGTAACAAAAATATAGATCAATAGGAGTCTTTATATTTTACTTATTATTTAAATTTTAAATATCTTCGCGTGTATATTCACTGTTTGTTATTGTTTTTTTTGTCAAAACTTGACATATTTTACTACCCAAAAAAATCAATCTTTTAAAAACTGTCTGGGGAAATTATAAAAAGAGACAACAAAACATTAGTCCATTTCATGAAATTGCTTTTATATGTAAATATGAAAAAAAATAGAAAGAGAGGGCATTATGAGTTGCCCACCTCTGGTAAAACAATAACTGTCAAATGTATAGATGACCTCTAGGTGTACCGATACCAATGCGTTAAAATATTTGCTTTAAGTGTCTATTGACGTCAGTCATCAGAGTAGGCGTGGTACGACTGAATTTTGCAGCAATATGTGATTTCGTGTTTGGTACATTTTTGAGTCACAACGACCAGTAGAGCATAAAATTGCTACTTGTATTTAATTGTTTTAATTTTTTTAGTTATCGATGTATGACCATAAATTTTTGTTTAATTAGACCCCAGCGTTTTAAACCCAATGTTCAAGAACACCGAACAGGAAATTGATATGTCATTTTTTGATGTGGAACTATCAAAAATGGTGGAAAACAGCATGGCATTAGTAAAAAAATCTCAAACTTTTTCTCATGCCAATCTTGAAAAAGCTAAGGCAATAAACCCTGCTGGAGATAAGAAGATTCAAAAACCAAAAATTCAGAAGAAAGGTACGAAAAGGGCAAGATAAAATAAAGTGATTTTGAGGTTAGGCTATGACGTAGTTCACAATAACCGTAACCGTTCGCTTGGATGGAACGGTCAACCTTACTAATATCGCCAAAAGCAAGAATTTTCGGCTTAGGACCCACCTAACCTCTTAAGTTTAACGGTTACACACTATAAATGGAGTTGTTCGCGCGATATTTTTCAACACAAAACCTTGAATCACCTTTAAATCTGATATCCAAACACATAACCCACGTTCAGATCAAGATTCCTATCGAAGCTATTTCAAAATATACCTCTCCAAAACTAATGATCGGAACCATAACTCACCTCCCGAGCTCGATTACCTTTAGTCAAGACCAAAAATAAAATAGCTGATCAATGACGTCACGATTTCCCCTATTTTGGTTAAAACCGGTGTCGCTTAGATGCGTTGGTCTTGACCAAATATGACTGGTCATTATTGGTCGATGGCTTATAAATCACTTAAGCATCACCGCAGAAAAAATACCACTGCGCTGCGCTGTAAGCATTTTTAACAAGAGTGTCGTCAAATTATAATTCGGGGGAATAGGGAAAAAACTGACCTTAACACATTGACGACAGCACCCTAAAGAGGAGCCTCATTTTTGCAGCTCAAATTACAGTTAACTGTGCGGGGGTCATAGAACAAGATCATATGTGTGTGTACCGGGTTGTCCAAATTCGAGGGGGGACAATCAAATTGTCATAAATAAGAGGGGTACCTCGAAAAAAATCCGGGGAGGCTAATTTTTTTTTTTTGGGGGGGGGCTCTAAAAGTCATATCTTCAAGTTTGTGTTTCCTCCACTCCTCGGGAACCATCCGTCATTTTGAAAAAACTTTGTAATTGACTTTTCTCCATTTCTATTGGTCACAGGCGAAAAAGTCTGAGAACAAAAATATTCGGCAAAAAATTTTCTCAACATTTTAGTCCAAGTGTTAAACTTTCTGTAGTTAGTTTCCAAAAAGATAGAGGGCGCCAAAGTTACAAAAAATCACTTTTAACGTATTTTGACCATTAAAAAGTTATTTTTTTTAAAACTTTGAATGAAAAAGCTTTAGATCTCGGAAAAATCTTATAAAAATGTGTATATTGCTTATAATTAATTAAACAATCTCTGAGCTACAGCGACTGAAGGTCAGTAAAATTCTTTGAGAACCGCTTTCTGGGCATGCATGAAGTCGCTTGTTATGAATTATATAGTATTATTTATAGAAAAAGCAGAAGAAATTAAATATCAAATTAAAGCTTGTGGCATACGCTACACAAATGATCCGGTTTGTCTTTTTGTGCGTAAACAAACCTTTAAAACTTTTAACATACCAAACCATGGATAGCCATGGTCTTTCCTTTTAAATGGTGAGAATTTTCGACACTTTGGTAGCGATTCTTCAAAAACCGTCTGAAAATCTCACCCTTACAAAATATCTGACGATTTTTAAACACAAGCTTACACTAACTGCTTTTTTGTCAGGACTTATTTGCTAATATTCCTTAAAATTTAATTTATTTGTTATAACTGTTCCAGTAAATAAAAAATATGTCAACTTTAATTTTTTTAGGCAGTTTTTGTGAGAAACTCTTTATTTATTTAAAAATGTATGCTATTAAGCTTGTTCTAATGTGGAAACAACACTTTAAAACTTTCAACATACAAAACCAAAATACTAAATTTACCAAATGTAAAAAAAAATGAGGCAGTTTCTCTTACAACGTTAGGATAAATATTAAGGACGCTGTGTTTTTATTTTAAAAGTTCTTTTTAAGATAAATTGCTTTTTTATAGAAAATTTAAAGTAGAATTTATTTTTCAAACTCTATTTTATCTTTAACGTTTAGTATTTGAGATATAACAAAAAGTCGGTATTTTTCTTTTGGATTGACCTATTTTTTACTGATGGTTGAAAACTGCTCAAAATTTCATTTAAAATGTTTTGTCGCAAATGATGTGATTATTTTTGTTATTATTTACTTGTTTTATTTCATACATAAAATAAATAAATAAAAAAATATCAAAAATTATTAAGAAAGAAATTTAAAAGAAATTTCTCACTGTTTCCAAAAATAAATAAAAAAATAGGTCACTCTCCATAAGAAAAACTGATTGTTATGTCTCAAAAACTAAACGCTGCAGGTAAGATCCAGTGTGACAAACAAATTCTACGTTTATTTACCGTTAGGAAAGCAATTTACATAGAAAAGAAATTCTCATTAAAAAGAAATTATTGGCCATATTCTAAAACGCATATTTTTGGGGTGGCTCAGTCGTCATTTTGTGTACACCAAAAGGCAATAGGATCTTTCCGTTAAAAATGCCTTAAAATGCCATAAGTTTCCTTAAAATGCAACAGAATGTCTCGCAATGCCATCAGCGTGTACAGGGTGTCCCATTTTCGATGAGATTCAATGGGAAAGTCCATTGTTATTGAAGATAGAAATATGCGGTTTTCGCATTACCGTCTTACTTTTTTGAGCTTTAAAAATGGTACTATTAGATTTATTCTATACCTTGTAGTTTTTGAGCTACAGGGGAAAGTTAAAAATGGTTGGAATTACCAATTTAATATATATTCCTTAATTTAAGAGATAATTGAGTTATGTAAAAACATGTCTGTGGCAACCGTTTTAGAAAAACAGAATGGTATTTTCGAAATTTGCTTCTGAAAATGTTTTGCTTCATATTTTAGTGTCTTTTTTGTTTGATAATAAAATATAATTTTTTTCATTTTGAAGTTCCGATCCCGAAAAAAATCATCTTTAGTGCATTTTTTTCTGGTACGGCTCTGTCCTATTTTATTTTTTTTTTATTTTTTGAGACGATTTATATTATATGAACATACCGGTGAGATGGACCTACCCCGAGTGGTTTTAAATAAAATAATAGGAGGCGATCAAAGGTTTTCATCTCGAATGTATCATTTAATATAGAGAAACTATACTTCTATATCTTTAGTTTAAAAGTTTGTATTACTATAAACGCCTAAAAGTTAAATACTTCTTTTATATTAATGGGAGAAACCGAGTATCATTATGTATAGCCACGGTTGTTGAAGTGTATAGAAAGTGGTGTATAGGAGTGGTGGCACCTATTTTTTGGCACGGTCTTGACCGCCTGTTTTGCAAGCGTGCTTCAGAGCGTGCTGAGAGTCGGTTTGAAACATATTGTCCTAACATCTCGCTGGCGGCTTGCGGAAGGTTTCAGATATATGCGTGAGCCCGCAGAAAGTCGCCACTGGAAGGATACCACATATTCCGCTTGCGGAAATGTGAGTCTTTTTAATTTGTATTCAATAATCATGTTGATACGATTCTGCTATGGAACTGAATCAACATGGTTATTGGAGAAAGTTATTTTGCATGTGACGGGCTTAGGTTACGTTATGGTAAAATAACCTTTTCGGAAGAGTAGGCTCCGGAATGATTTCTTATTGCTCGTGTCGGGCGCAAGCTATCGTTACGGCAGTATGACATTGAGGAGAGTTGTTTTGCATGTGATGGGCTGAGGCTATGTTATGGTAAAATAACATTATAGGAGTAGGCTCCGGAATGATGTCTTATTGGACGTGTCGTCGGGCGCAAGCTATCGTTATGGTAATATGACATTGTGAAGGGATATTTTGCCTGTGACGGGCGTAGGCTTCGTTATAGTAAAATAACACATAAGAAGGATCAAATTATATTCTTTCAATATTAATGTTGTTATACATTAACGCGACCCCAGATTTCTGTCCGCTTATGGTTATATTATTGGAAAATATGTTCGGTAATCGTTATGGTGTAGGCACGACAGATTACTGTTCGGTAGATCACCTGCAGGGTTTTGTATGAGACATAAGAAACAAAATTTTATCTATATTTGTTGAAATTATTTATTTTAGGTAGATAAAAGTAGGAAATGAAATTATTAGAAATTCATTAGTTTAAGGCTAAAGGTAAATGGTTTTTTTATAGTAACAACGAAGAAATGGATCAAGGTTCAGAGGGGTCTGTAGTCAGGAAGCAACTGTTTCGTAGCATTTATTTTCTCTATGAGATTGGTTCCCCTACTAACATATGCCATACTGGTTTCCCGCAACTTGTATTCTAAGCCAAGCGGCTACTACTACTACTAATTGATACCGTAACTTTCTTAGTTAGTTAGTTTTGGTAACTTCAATCAATTCTATCAATTTACTCTTAAGATGATTTGTAAGTATTTTGTAGAAATAAATTCAAATATGGCGGCAAAGCGATTTTTTTTCAAGAGGCTTATTTGTCTTATCAATACAGTTTTTTTTAATGGAAATTCGTAAAGCTATAGCAAAAAACAATTTGTCGGATTTTTTTCGGTTCACCCGGTATGTTCATAAAATACATCTTGGTTTTTCAGGTCTACTATATAGTAGTTAAATATAAATGGTCCAAAAACAATAAATTAAAATGGGACAGGACCGTACCAGAAAAAATATGCACTAAAGATGATTTTTTTCGGGATCGAAACTGAAAAATAAAAAAATATATATTTTATTATCAATCAAACATAAAAAGAACCTAAAACGAAGTCAAACATTTTGGTGCTAATTTAAATTTTTGATGCTGATGATGGTATCTACGACACGAAACGAACGAACCTCTAATTAAAATTTCGAAAAGGCCATTGTATTTTTCTAAAAAGGTTGCCAAAGACATGTTTTTACAGAACTCAATTATCTTAAATTAGGGGATATATCACCTACTGGTAATTTCGGCCATTTTTAATCTTTGCCCTCTAGCTCAAAAACTCCAAGAGACAAAATAAATCTGTTAATACCACTTTTTAAAGCTCAAAAAAGTTAGACAGTAATGCGAAAACCGCATGTTTCTATCTTCAATAACAACAGAGTTTCTCATTGAATCCCATTGAAAATAGGACACCCGGTACACTAAAGTGCATTACCCTCGGGTTTTCACCACTATTAATTTTTTAAAATTCGAGCCAATAACATTTATTATTGGTTTTTCGAAAACAGAAATAGCCAAAACTCCACAATCGCCTCGAATTTGAACCACCTTGTACAATATAATGCAGGCCGCGACTGCGTCGTTCGCAGGCGTGTTAATGAACTATTAATCACTGTAATCTTTATATATATATATCATCCACTTAATTGTAAATCCATTGTACAACAACTAAGTTTTTAACTTTCCTGAGGTATTTACTACTACTTAATTTTTGCTTTATACTGGAGGATACTTCTTGTAGATTTTTCATGAGGTCGTCAAAGGTTTTCCCATAATCATGAAGTCGTCCAAGTACACTAAACCATGTCTTCCACATTAGAACTTTGTAACAGATGTTCATAAGTCGCTCAAATGTGGCAGAAAGGCGTATTGCAAAAGCCAAATGGCATTACGTTTATCTGGTAAAACTCATTACCAGATAAAAGGCTATTTTTGCCTTTTTCATCGATTCCAACTTGACAACAATCACTTTTAAGATAAAATATAAGAAACTGAACATGAACCCGCTAGCATAGTAACGGTGTTGTCGATTCTAGGTGATTGATAGATGTCTCTCTTTACCAAATAATTAAGTTCCCTTTAATCAACATAGAACCTATTACTTCCGTATTTCTTTATAACGTAAATTACAGTTAATGCCGAAGGACTTATAGAGTCTTCTATTTTATCACTTTATTATTTGAGACACTAATCGGAATGTCCCCTTCAGTTTTCACTGTTGATTTTTCCAAGGTAGTTACAGAGACTAATACAGTGTAGCGAAACCTCGGTCTTTCCAGTTGTGTTTCAGCCTCCGCTTCTCCCAGGACATTGGTCGATTCTCCAGTCACAGTTCTAAGCCTTATTTTTCATGTAATCATCCGATTTTAAGTACAAATATATTGCGGCACCTGCTTTCACGGTGATGATAATTTGTATTTCTTACCTATATTCTTCTCTTGAGATTGAAACCATCAGCAAATTTCCTAGACTTGTGTGGCACCACGTTGAATAGTTATAGTTTTCCTTGTCTCTTTTTCGGTATTCTCCCATGTAGCTATTCTTGAGATCTGGTTATCAATTGCGGTATGATTCGTAATCATTAGGTAACATGTTGTAGATTTTTGGAGCTAAATATCCATTACTTCTTTGCAAGATTGTTTTGGTAGGTTTAGGAACTACAAGTTGGTTTTTATTACGTCTAGTATTTTTTGTTGCTGTGTTTATGATTTTTTTTCGAACAATTTTGTTCTTTTATTATTGTTAGGCAAAAAAGCTGCCTTACATCAAACATTTTGGTTTGCTCAAAAAGAGTCTCAGTAGGGAATCTATAGTCTTTTTTGAAAATTATTTTTAGTAACCATTTTTGCACTTTTTCTAACTGATTTAAATAATTATTTGTAGCACTCCTCCATGCAACCAAACCGTATGTTATGTGGCTCTGCACCAGAGCATAATACAAAGTTTTTAATTGATTTGAATCAAAGATTTCCGCAAACTTTCTGAACTTGCCCAGAAGCCATCTCAATTTTTTTGTCACTTAGGTTATATGAGCATCCCATCGCATATGACAATCCAAAAAAAGACCCAAATATTTGATTTTTTTAACCCTCTGAATCTGTGCACCATTACATTCACATTCCGTGTTTAACGTAAGGCACTCAAACCCAGAAAGGCTTGAAGACAAAGAAGCGAAGAATTGACAGTTAACATTTTAGCTTGAAAGTAATGGTAAAATTTTTCTAGATTAATTTCAGCTTTTTGCTTCAGATCGCTCCAATTTTTATCTGTGAAAAAGATTGCCGTGTCATCGGCAAAGCTTATAATTTCACCGTCGAGGTCAAGGTTGCACATATCTTTGATGTAGAGATTAAATAACAGTGGACCCAAGACTGTTCCTTAAGGAACGCCGTAGGTGACTGTTTCCTTGTTGCTAAATGTGTTTTTTTATTAGATACTAGCTCCTTTCAGATTTTTTTGCGAACATATATCTATCGAATGTATTTTGACTTGGAATTCCCATTGGTCAATGTTACTGATTTCTCCCACATGACACTAATGACGGTATTTGAAATAAAAATTGACGCCTTTTATTTCTCTCACTAAAGACCAGTAGAAACAAATTTCATTAAAAGTCATGTTATTGGTGTCATTTTCAGGGGAATCGGCGGCGCGGCGTGGACCAATAGAATCTGTGCATTTTAGGGAAACAATTGTCTTCTCCCTGGTTTCAAGAATAGTTAAATCGTTAATTAAAAAACTAGATATCATTTGGGCACGACAATCTGTTTTAATATGTTCAGTGTTTCCAAGTCTAAAACATTTTAAAGGAGGCTCTTTACGAGTATCAATTACGGCATCCATTTTGTCAATCCCAATTCCATCCTTTGGATAACATTTGCTTGTTTACTTTCTTCCTCTTTTTCACAAGGGCTTTCTGTTCTTCAATTCATTTCATCTTTTCTGCTTGTAGTCTGGTAGTCATATTCATAAACAATTCTGATTCTCGAACGGAACGTCGTAAAATGTTCTAGAATTTTATGGAAAGTCCTCTTAAAAACTTTATTTTTAATTACCAAATCTAAGTTCTAAAGTGTGGCAACTGGCAAGTAAAGAAACCGTAAACGCTAACAGTGGATGGTGGATTAATGAGGCTAAACGGTAGGGTAATGGTAACGATAGCGACGAATAAAAAGTTTTTATGAGTTTTTCCAGAGCATCCTAGAAATTTTAAATAAATAAATTTGTTACCTGCCCTAGGTTCACTCGTCCCTTCTTTAGACAAAGAGAAATCCGAAAAACTTTTAAAAGAATGGGCATGCGTGATTCGCGGCGAAATTGCCCGAACGACCATGCGATATGATCTCATAAAAGCGCAAGCTATGAAATTGTTGGAAGAATTTGTGACTGTCATCCGAAAAGCCTTTCACTCAATTTTCTTTAATATCAAGAAAAAATATGACACTGAAATGGAGAATATTGCTAATGCATGTAAAGTAGGTTTCTACCATGTTAATTTATTGCAATTAATTAACCTTCTGAATTTTGATTTTTGGAGTGAAGTGGTTTTATCCAATAACATGTTCTGTATTAGAAGACATATTTTTGTTAGGTTTTGAAAGCAGTTGTAGAAAATGAAGAGACCCTAGACAACGAACTACTTTTTGTTGGAGACAGCTTTTATATTAATCCAGAGGTATGCCTGATAGAACCGCCTTTGCCTATACTCGAACTCGAAGATGAACTAATACATCAGGGCGCTTTTACCACTGCACAGCTCACACACCTGACTGCCATTCTGTTCGATCTGTCCCCAAAAGGTTACATTCCACTGGCCAGCTTTGAACATTTAATACAGGATATCATTTGGAACGATGTCGAGGATGGAACCGGTCCTTTGGGACCCTACCTTTGGGAAAAACTAGACACATTAGGTAAGAGACTTGGTTTAAGGTTTTTTTTATCAGGACTTCCAAAAATACTTAAGGAAATGCAAGAGGGTTAAATGAATCTATATACGAGGGTACTATTATAAAATCAATTAGACGCATCCCATTGGCTCAATGTCCCTTAACAGCTGTCATTGAGTTAAATGTCAAATAAAAAGTAGCCTATGTTTTAATCTGGTAACACTCTTCTTACCAAATTTCTTCCAAAATGGTTCAGCCGCAGACAAACATCTTCACACACACTTTGGCATTCATTGTATTAGTAAGATAATATCTTGTTTATTGCATTTATAATGGATGCTGTATAAAAAAAAATGTGTTAAGTTACTAACGTTATTTCTAGGTCTTAAGAAACTAATAGAAGACCTCTTCGACAAACTGGAATATGTTTATTGGAAGGATTTTATAATCTACAATTTACGGGTTCCATTCCCGACTGAAAGAGAGCTTTTACTGGTTAGACAAGAGTTTAGGAATTGCGATCCAGATGATATAGAGACAGTAACAGATTATCAGTTCTTCAGCATTAAGCTTTGGTAAGATTTTTTTACCACAAATGCAGTTGTCGATTCAAGAAAGGATATCGTAGCGCAAAGCACACTACAGGAAAAATCTGTTACAAAATTTTAATACGAATTTTTCCTTTATTTCCGGGTTAAGTTACATCATATACCAGTTAGGTTAAATACGCGCCGTTCCCATGCTTTCAGCATGCAAGAAATTTTAAGCAAGATGTTCCTCTACTTTCTCTCTTATTTATCTCCCTTTCTCTCTCTATTATCTTGTTTGGCTTAGTAAAGCTGTTCTGCACATGCGCCGCGGCAGCGTCATCACGTAGGTTGTTATTTGATAGAAAGAATTCGGTATTTATTTATGTAGTTTTATCAAAAATCCTGAATTTTTGGATTTTTTTTCGAAGAAAAATATTGAATATATGCCACTGAAGAAGAAACATAATGCCGTTCATGTTTAACTGCAGTCAAAGTGCGCGGGAAACTTTGCAAGGAACAAACTTTTTGACCTTGTGCCGTGTGTGCCACCTATCAGACATGCACATTTCTGCTGTGGTTTTTGGAAATTGACATTTCAAAATTTTTTTTTGTTTTTTTTTGTGGTGGTGAAATCCTCAATTCGAAAAAATTTATTTTTACTCTGAAATGAATAAGGACGCGGATTATCTGTTCCTCCTTACGATGTGCTGGCACGGCCATTGTGAATGGGCCAATTCGATATTGAATTTCGTGCAGACTTTCTACTTCGCCACCGAATTTGTTCTGAATGAAGGTTTATGCATTTTCCTCCCCAACATAGAGGTGCTACCTACTATATTATTTTCCCTTTGCTTTTTAAAAACGTTTCTTTCAAGATATAGTTTGATTTTCTAGTACCCCTGCCAAAAAAACCGCATGAAAACTCCTGTTCAAGTCTTCAACAGATATTAAGAGATTTGATTAACTTGACGAAATATCACCTTCCAGATGTTTTCGTCGTGAAAATTTGTGAAAACTGATCAGCTTTTACCATATTTTCAGAAGACATTTTAAATTTCTCCAAGAGATTTGATGCGGTATTTTTGGCAGGGACATAATAAATTTGTAGCTGGTAGGATTAGGTGGTCGTCAGCTGCAAATTGGTCGGTCTTCTACGGTCTTTTTTTAGCTAAATAAATGTTAAGTGTAAATTTATTGTTTTTCTATATTTTTCAATCCAAGTTATGTGAGTCAGAAATGTCTCTGAAAAATTTGAGGTTTTCGTCACTAGTACCTATCGATGATATGGTATATTACATAACGAGAGAAGAAAGTGACATATTTCACACGAGGGTTAATGTTGTGAACGAGGCGTTAGCCGAGTAAAACAACACGCGAGTGAAAGAAAGTTACTTTCTATCGAGTTGTGTACGCTATTTTTCCTACGACCGCTTTAGGATTTAATTCGTATTTTTTATTAATATTAATTTTTTTTCATTTTCATCTCAAGAGAAGAAAGTTTCTTCTCTAGGGACGAAAATGGTTTCGGTCTATTTTCGACACCTCTATAAATCATAGCCTACTAGATACCTACATTGTTTGAATCGTTTGCTGTCATTCATTTTCGTCACTAGAGAAAAAAACATTTTCGTGTCTAGAGACGAAAATACAATTGATAGGCGTGTGAAATATAAAACTTTCTCAGGCTTTATAGAGTGCAGATTTAATTACTTTCTTGTGTGGTCGTTGTAAAAGTATTTTTTATAAGCTTTCGAAGAAGTTATCAAAAGTAGGCTAGGCCATTTGAAATTCTAAAGTGGCTTGGTCTGTAAAGGGAGAGGGGTCTGAAAAGTGTGTAGAATATCCTCTCAATTTCATGAAAACGGTTTTTTTATTTTAAAGTTTTACTATTTTTTAATTTGTCAGTCTGAATAATGTACCTACTTTTTTCAGGTTTGAATTATCATACTCATCAGAAAATGTAAACCAAATAAAAATCATTAAAAAGTTACTGTACAAACTTTACAAGGTTGAGAACGGAGGCGTTAATTACACAGCTTTGCTTCTTGATTTTTGTAAAGATGATATGATTGTTGTGGGATTTGTTAAAGTAAGGATTCTACTTGTTTTACTGTTAGTTCTCTTAAAAACACTTAAAGTATAAAACTTTCATAAAACTTTAAGGGTTGGTTACCATTATTACACAGTTCACTTTTTGATTGATTTTAAGAAACAAAATATACTCTTTTTTAAAAGGTATATTTTTGTATAGCTGACGTCCCCAAAACTAGTTATTCTGATAAAAATTAAAATCTTCCATATACGTCCTACTGTCAGAACCTGTCAAAAATATGTCATTTTTTCCCAAAATGTAAAAAAAAAAATATTTTTAAAAAATAAAAAGTTTGGGCTTATAGAGCATTACATTCTAGACAAAAAAAAGTCACATAAGCATTTTTGTAGTAGTAACCATTTTTGATAAACGTAATTTAAATATTTAAAAAATGGAAAAATTGCAACATTTTGAATTTTAATACTGTTGGTTAAAAAAATAAATTTTTCGAAAAAGCGACGGGGAACCTGAGAGAGAATATATTTTCAACAAAAAAACATTAAAACTTTTTTTTGCATCACTTATAGTTTCTATACAAAAATAAAATAAGTTAAAGAAAATGGTAAACTCATGTCCATTGTATTGAACTTTTTTGCACCAAGATTTTTCTATAAAACTAAACTCTAAAAAAACAATTATTTGCTTAATAGTTACTCTTATCACCTATCAAACGACTATCTTGCCCCCTTAATCCTAGTGTTGTGTTCTTATGTTGCAGAAATTTGACTATTTCTTATTTTTCTTAATAAATATAACAAAATCAAAACTTTTTTACTGTCATTTGATAGGTAATAAGATTACCTACTTAGCACATAATTGTATTTTTTTTAGAAGTTTAAGAAAGACGTTCAATACAATCGACATAATTTTAGCATTTTCTTCAACTAATTTTATTTTTATATAGAAACTATAAGTGATGCAAAAAAAAGTTGATGTATCGCACATTGCTTTTTCAGAAAATATATTTTTTTTAATTACCAGCATTAAAATTCAAAATGTGACAATTTTTTCCATTTTTCAAACATTTAAATGACGTTTATAAAAAAACGCTTAGTACTACAAAAATGCTTGTTGGACTTTTTTTGTCCTGAAGCCCTAATTTTTATTTTCTTTAAATATTTTTTTTACATTTAGAGAAAAAATGACATGTTTTTGACAGGTTTTGACAGTAGGATGTATATAGAAGATTTCAATATTTATCACAATAACTATTTAGGGACGTCACCTACACAAAAATATAACTTTCGAAAAGAGTATATTTTTTTCCTTAAATCAATCAAAAAGTGAACTATGATTATTAGGATCATCCATATCGAATAGAATAAGCCTGCGACCTCCATAAAAAGCCCAGTACGTCTATTCTTGAATCGAGAAAAAATTTGCTCCCAGAGAGCCAAATTATATTATATCTTCGGTTCTTCGGTTTAAATCGGTATCTCTCACTTTTGCCCGATATTAATCGAAAGTAATTCTCTTAGTCAAGACCAATAGAATCACTTTCGATCAATATCAGGCAAAAGATTTGAGATGATTTAAACGGAAGATTTAGACTAATGAGCAAATTTTTTCTCGATTTAAGAATAGACGAACTGGGCTCCATTTAGTGCGATGTGAAATATTCAACAACAATGGAATTTTTAAAGTCAAAAATATAGTTAAAAAAATATATTAACTTTGTAAATCGGTTGACTCTTAGCCAAATTAATTAATCTGAAATTTTCTTAAATTCCAACATAAACTGTTCTTTTTTGGTGTATTATTTAACAGTGTCATTATTTTGACTTTTTAAAATTAATTGTACCCTACAATTCCTCTAGAATTAAAAAATAGGCAATTAAAATTTGTCTGGACTTAAACTATTGGGTAACAGGGATTAAACTAGAGAAAACATGAAGTAAAAATAGACATTTCTACCCTGCCAAAAATCCTTCATAAACACTTATAAACACTTTGAAAGTTGTCAGGTACGAAAAATAAAACAAAATTGTCGTAAAAGATCATAGTTTTTACAGTGGTTCAAAAGGCAAATTACTAGTCCAAGCTTGTAATAGTTATTTACCTAACAAGTGCGGAAAGTGATACTTTACCGCATGCAACGGCAGTTGAACGACCGACGCGGAGTGGAGTTCGGTCAATCCGTCGAGGGCGGTAAAGGCACTTTACGCAAGAGCTACGTACAAGATTTTACCTATGAGCATATAAAACTTTAAAAAAATATTTTAAAACTATTAAAATTTGTATTGTGTAGTTCAGCACTAATATTTAAGGTGAACTATATCAGTTATGTAAAATTTGACTTTACAGCACGGCGTGCGATAAAGTTACTTTACCGCACGCCATGCGATAAAGTAAAAGTATATAAAAATTTTAATTTTAATATAATTTATGTAAAATAACTAACTAAAATAAATTTCGATATTATTAAGATTTTGAAATAAAATAACGTCAAATTTTAATAAATTCTTATGATTTTACTTTACAAGACGCCGTGCGATTTACAAAAATGTAACAAAATCGTATAATTTTACTTTACAGCACGGCATGCGGTAAAGTAAAACTACATAAAATTTTCAATTTAAATATAATTTTTATGTAAAATAACGCCAATTAAAGTAAAATTATGCGAATTTGTTACATTTCTGTAAATTGTAGTTAAATCGAAATTTCTATATAGTTTGTAATAATTTATAATAATAAAAAATCGTACTAAATCAAAGATTTCATATCGTTAAAAAATTATAAGAATTTCATATTATTGGCGTTATTTTACATAAAAATTATATTTAAATTTCATTTTTATAAGCCGTGCGGTAAAGTAAGATCATAAGAATTTAGTGTCATTATTTATAATAATAAAAAATCGTACTAAATCAAAGATTCCATATAGTTAAACTTTACAGCACAGCGTGCTGTGGAATTTCATATTATTTCGCGTTATTTTACATAAAAATTATATTTAAATTGAAATGTTTATATAGTTTTACTTGATGGCACGGCGTGCGGTAAAG
Source organism: Oxystoma pomonae (assembly GCA_963921995.1). Taxonomy (NCBI): domain Eukaryota; kingdom Metazoa; phylum Arthropoda; class Insecta; order Coleoptera; family Brentidae; genus Oxystoma; species Oxystoma pomonae. Next base: position 50,038,864 of record OY998168.1, read on the forward strand.
TAAGATAATAAATACTGCGAAGATTTTCTTTAAAAGAATCTTGCAACTAAGCAGTCTTTTAACTAATTAATTTGGAAAATTTTCTTCAAAAACTTCAAAGTTTGTCAGATTCGTAGTCTTCGAGATATTTAAAAAATATGTATAATTATATATTTTTTATGGCACACTATCCGTACCTGCAGGCACCATTTATTTTTTTTTTTTGGCTTTTACTCTGATAATTATTTTATAACATTTTAAAAAAACAGTACCTGGGGCCTCACACACAGACACAATATTTGACACGAAGAATCTTTCAATCTTTGTCATAGTAGTGACCAACCCAGAAAGTTTCGCAATTTTCAGTAAAATGACCAGACTATATAAGTTAATTTTGTAATATTTTCCGGCACACAACAATTGTCAAGATAAACGGGCCTATAGTAGGTGCCAATAATAGTGTATTTTACACCTGAGGGCTAAAAAATCCTACTTTATGGAAAGAAGAGTAAGAAAACAATACATTTGTTTTTTGAAAAGAGACTAGTAAAATATTGCCGGGTAAATAAAGTAAAAATTTAATCCCTGAAAAATTATACATTACACCCTAAAATGAGGAATTAACAGGGTACTTTTAATCCATAAGGTGCATAATAGTATATATTATAAGCCTAGGGACTAAAGTGCCACTTTTTATCCCGAGACGCTTCGCTTAGGCTAGAATTTGTCGAAGAATAAAAAGACTCTTTAGTCACGTGGTTCATATACTATATTATGCACTTAAGATAGGACAATACTGAGCTAAGAAAAAATTAAGAAAAAAAAAGTTAGTTCCACCTAATGGTATACTTTATTTACAAAACAATAGCAAATATAATACAGCCGCTAAGTGACTTCCTGCGATTTTTTCATTTTCCCAGATGCCCTATTTTTTAGATTTTTCACAGCAGCTCCAGTATTTCCATATATTCCATTTTTCCAGACGTTTTACTTTTTTGACAGGAGAAACAAATTCAATTTAAATGCCCAGGGATTTAAATCATTTAAAATCCCTAAAAATAATTTTAAATCCATAAAAATAATTTAAAGGGATTTAAATTAGGTAACAATAAAATACCTAAAAAGACGGATTTAAAGTACCTTTTAATTCCCTAAAGTGTAAAAGGTTAATTTTTACCTTTTCAAGATACCGAAAGAAAACGGGTATTTGAATCACCCAGGTCAAAAAGTAAGTAGTTATGTTTTACCATTTAAAAAAATAATAATTTTTAATTTTGTAATGACATTAATCAAAAATACTTTAAATATAAACCTGACAAGTCACTTAAGAGCCAGGATCCCCAGAGCAAATCGTATTCTGGAAATCCTGGCCAAACAAAAAGTGGTAGAGTGCTGAAATTTTGAACACATACTAATTATGTATGCAAAATTGCGCTACAGAGCCCAATGTGCCAAATCTTAATTTTGGATTTTTTTTTTTTCAAATATTTTTTTTTCTAAAAAAGGTCTCTATAGCGCATTTGGAAGTGACATTTTAGGCTTGTATTCAAAATCTCATTTCTCTAGTATTTTTCATTTGACTATGATTTCCATAAAACGAAAATTGCTATTTTGCACAATATGGCAACCACTGTTTAAGGTATCTGAAACACTGAATTTTGATTTTATTTTTTCAATTTTTAAGCGAATTTCTTATTTCAAATTCACTTGGTTTGTCTACACTTTTATTTCAACCATAAACAAAAATAAATAAAACCCAGATTATCAGTATACTTAACATGATAGTGGCTGGAAACTTTGTGAATAAGTATCCTTATTTCTGAAGGTGTCACCAATCTGGCAGAGATTTTCAGTGCGACTTTGTCAGTGATGGATAAAATAACCTAAATGTTAATTTTTCAAACAAACGTTGCCATATTGTGGTTGTGCTATATAGTGGTGTTCCCTTCTCTTAACACAACAACAAACGATTGCACGGGAAAACTAGTCATTTTAGAACATTGAGGCCCGCGGACCAACACCTTTTCAACAAAAAAGCCAGTTATAGTTCAATTTTTTGATGAGGGGACTGACGTCATTTTTGCCTCTGAAAACGTATTTCTTTGTTGTCAACAGTTCGCATGTCAAATAATTTGTTGTTGTCATTTTGAAGTAACCGTTGAAACAATAAACGCCATGACTTTCTTTACATATTTATTGTCGCTGTCTAAAACAATGTATCAAATAGAGATCCAAAAAAATGACGTCATTCCGCTTATCAAAAAATTGGACTATAACCCTTTTTCGATTTGGCATCCTTTAGACTACTATAGCAGTCATATTGACACCAAATTGACAATTTGGTTATAAAAATGGCGGCAACAGGATGTTAAAGGGCACTGAAGAGGTAGGAGTTAACTGGCTTTTTAGTTGGGAACGGTGTTGAGCGCACATAAAAGTCGACATAGGGCGTTAAAGTACTACTTCACGCTTAAAAATGCGGCCGTTAAAGTGGACTTTTACACCTGGATGTGCATAAAAAAATAAGGATAACTACGAAAATTATGGTTATTGACCACAAGTGCCACAAAGCTTGCTTATTACTACCAAAATTATGTTATTCTTGTGGTTAACTTTATATTGTTTATATTTACTTCGGTCAGTTCACGTCAAAGTGATTGTATTTTTGGAAAAAGATTTCAAAAAGAATATTTAGTATTTTACTTTATTCTTGTGTGTCAAATAACGATGATCACGAAGCTTGTTATTTTTGAATGCTGACCCAAAACTCCCTAAAAATAAGTATACCTGTGTCGGTTCAATTTACGGACTTGTTCTTGAAGTTACGTTACAACCAAGCAGTACTAATGGTACGGCCATGATGGTTTGTTGTAAATATTTTAGATTTCATCATGACCCTACCACCATAAAGTAATAAACCTACGGAACAGAGGCGCAAAACCGACCGAAATGGATCGCAGACTTGTGCGCAGAAATGCTTTTCGCGAAGATTCGCGCAGAAGCCTGCGATCTACTTCGGTCTGCTTTACGCCTCTGTTCCGTAGATATATTACTCGATGGTACCACAATTCGATTGACACTGATAGAGTTTCCAATACGTTAGAAGTCCGTCTACCAATTTTTAGGCGCTTGAAGTAGCAATGGGCAGGCAAATATGTTGGGATCCAACGGTGGGTTCAGAATTCGTCAAAGAATATCTTAGAAAGCTTCGAGAGCATGAAGAAGCAGTCAAAATAAGAGACGAAGAACGTGCGGAATGTTATGAAGCTGCCTATGAATTTATACAAAATTTGGTCGATTATGTCGTCCATATAAATGAAGATGTTATTATTGAGGACATCATGGAACCTGAGGTAGGTAATAACCTTAGACTAATAACTACGATGATATGAGAAGAAACCAGATAGAGCAATAAATCGGCAACACTGCCAAAAATTGGTTTTTCCATTACCAGTGGCGGAATAAATTTTGATTTAAATATATTAATCTGAAAAACTACAGATATGAAATTAGAAGGGTAGGGTACCACGCAATACTTCAGATTTTATTACATTCGAAAGAATTAAAATAAAAAAGTGTAAAATCACTGCCAGAACTTCAATAACCACAACAAATTGGTTTATTTAACAGATCAAAAGTTTACCAAAGTCGGACCACTGGAAATGCTAAATTGTACAGTATAAACTTTATTTATCAAATTAAAAGAACATTTGCTAAAATAAAAAATCTATAAGGGATGTTAAAATAGTAGTTTTCACAACTACTTTTACAAGTGTTGGTTTAAATAACGAGCCAGCGAGGTATTTAAAAACGCGAGTAAAAAAAAGCACAGTTTAGCCACGAGTTGTGAACACTTTTTTTTTAATACCTTTATCAAACAAATCCAAGAAAAACAGGAAAATACGTTTAAAAATCTCGAACGAAGAGCACTTCTCGCGAAACACACCACCCCAGCAAACACGGTTCCCTCAGGTCTTCGTCGGTCCGATATCGATTGCCGAATTTGTCGTCATCGGACCAGCAGTATTTTTTGTCCGCTTTGCGATGTAGGCTCAATGTATGTTTGCCGATGCAGCGTTAGACTGTGGACCGTCGTCAGACCAATGGTAAATTTTACTTTTTGCTGACATCGGCATACCGTCGCCGTACGATGGTACCGGCCATCCGCCCATAACTGCTTAATTTGGTTGGTCTAATGTAGGCAAGCTGGTCTCGTCCCGACATTGGTAAACTATTCAAGTCCGACATTGGTCTCCTAAAGCGGACCAACATCAGCGATTGACGGAGGTTCGTCGGTGGTAGCTTAAAGCGGCCCGACATTGGCAAACTACAAAGTTTCGATAATGTGGAATGTGGGTGCTTAACCATTCGGGCTGGTTTTGAAAGTTTTGAAATATCTTTGCTCATTATATATATAATATTATCTTTCACTGTACAGGGAACATAGTGACATAAGCGCCATCTCTACTTACTAGGGGGAAACTATTACTCAGTTTAAAAATTTTAAGGTGACGTAATCAAACCGACGTCGGTTGCCGATTCCCGAACAATCAAACAAAGTTCCAATCGGACCATCGTCGGCCCTAAAGTAGATAAAGTGGTCGTCGGCATAAAGTGGACTATAGTAAATCGGTCCATCGTCAGTTGCCGATTCTCGACCGATTAAAGAAAGTTCCAATCGGACCATCATCGGTCCTAAAGCAGAAAAGGTTTGCGTTGACATAATGTCGACTATAGTAAATCGGGCCATCGTCAGTTGCCGATTCTCGTCCGATTAAACAAAGTTCCAATCGGACCGTCTTCGGCCCTAAAGCAGATAAAGTAGGCGTCTGCATAAAGTCGGCTATAGTAAATCGGGCCATCGTCAGTTGCCAATTCTCGACCGATTAAAGAAAGTTCCTATCGGACCATCATCGGCCCTAAGGCATGTAAGGTTTGCGTTGGCATAATGTCGACTATAGTAAATCGGGCCATCGCCAGTTGCCGATTCTCGTCCGATTAAACAAAGTTCCAATCGGACCATCGTCGGCCCTAAAGCAAATAAAGTGGGCTTCGGCATAAAGTCGATTATAGCAAATCGGGCCATCGTCAGTTGCCGATTTTCGACCGATTAAACAAAGCTCCAATCGGACCATCGTCGGTCCTAAAGTGGTGTTGGCATAAAGTCGACTGTAGTAATGTGGACCTCCGTCAGTTGCCGATTATTGACCGAAAATTGAAAATCGCAATCTGACCAGGGTATAGTCGCCGATGCTGACACACTGCCGACGTTGTCGACATTTAAACTATAAATCAAGGCGGCTGGTAAATGAAATAACAATAGTTGCCATAGCGATGTGCCTTTTTACTCGGTGACGTTCATTGCTGCGACATTTTAATCTTTGACAGTTTGATATTTTTACGATGTATTAAATGATTTTTTCGTAAATACTGGTGAAAACTGGCGGAAATGGCTTAATTTTTAGGCAAGAAGAATTAAATTTTTTCATTATTACTATTTTCCGCTATTTCTCTTTAATTTTGGGTAAAAAACGGAAAGAATTTTTTTTCACTCATGATCAAAAAAAAAGTTACTACAAACAGTTACTAAAATCAGGTTTTTGATGAAAGTATAAAACAAGTCTTTATTTTTTTAAATTACAAATATTTCAAGGCCAACAAAACACAAGGAAATTTAAAAGAAGAGGTGAACTATTAATTTAGTGTAATGCTAAAAAAATTATGCATTAAACATTATCCATTACATTTATCAATTTCGCCTTTTAAGGATTAAAAGTTGACTAACCAGGCCTTTATATCTAAGTATATTCATTTTAGTATTGCAGATTACTTATATTGCTATAATTTATTGTTTTGTGGAAGTAAGAAAAATATACCTACCAACTACGTTATTTAATTTATCCTGGTACTTAAAAGGCATGTACCCATTAAAATACAAAGTTTACCTCCTCTCTTGTTATGTATAAATTATGATAAATAAATATTTTAGAGGTTGCAAAAGCAGCTAAATTATCTGGTACTTTTGTTTCATAAAAAAAAATTAGTATATTTCTTAGATTTTTGTGGTAATAAGCTTTTTACTGAAGGGAGGGGAGGGCCAAAACAAGCAAAAAATTTTATGGAAAATGGGCGTCAAAACTTAGTGGTGTCGGATATATGCGACTTTTAAGTTAAACACAGTTTGGCAACAATGCGCTTTTAGGTGTGAGAAAACAAGGAGATCTCATGAGAGAGTGGCGCGAATGTTTTTTTTTCACACCTTACAAATTATTAATTATTTAAAAATAAAAAGCAAAAAAATAAATCTGTACTTACCGAAAATTAGTTTTAGTGCCTCGGCTGGTTGTAAATTTTCAAAGCTCTTTTTAATTTATAAAAACTCTTTTTTAATTAATTTTTTTTTGGCAAACACAAAAAGATCATTTCTTTTAAGCATTTGTTTGTACACTTGTAGGGCGGGCACACTCCTTTTTTTTAATTAAAAGCACCTGTCACACAGTGTTTAAACTGTTTTTAATTTGTAAAAACTTTTTTTTATTTTGAAAGACGCTCAAAAAAACGAGCAAAAAATACTTCTTTTAAGCCGCTGGGGAAATCTGTCGCGATACATTTGAGCTGCAAGATTTGAGCTTCTGCGAGCTTCAACGTATACTAATAGCATGTCAACGTATTGCTGATTGGAGAACATTTTTAGTTCACACGAAATTGCAAATAAATCGCGAAAATAATGGCGTCAGGTAGACTCGCGCGACTGACAACCTTCACAACGAACAGCGGAAGATGCACTATGCGCTGTGCTGTAGAGAGGAGAGAGGGTCGGAGATCAGAGACTCACGTATGCAGCGAATTGCGTTGTTGCCAAGTGTTTTTTAAATCTTTAACTCAAAGGAATTATTATTATTTTTTTATCAATATTTTTAAATTTGGAGGATTTAGAGGAAATATTTATTTTTATTAATTTGGAAATGGCCCTTTTGTAAAATGGTTAAAGTTAGACATGCATATTTTCAAAATTCTGGTACACGGAAAAAAAGCTTTTCTTGGAACAAGATTATTACTCTTGATCCAAGAATAGCTTCATCTTCGATATCCTCAACTCTAGTTATTCTTTATCCAAGTAATATCCTATTCTTAAATGTAGTGCATGACTAGCGTTGAAACAAGTGTAATTTATATGATAATTCAAATATAGGTGTTACTTATTTTAAGACAATGTGGTTTTTTACTTTAAGCGGACGCTATACTTGCTAATGCTATTCGAACGGGAATAACATGTTTTTAATGCAAAAGTAACTATACTTCAATCAAATAATATTTTATACTTATTAAGAAAAAATTATACTTACCTCAAATAGTTGACTGAAACCGACCTTATATTTCACTAACACCAATTGTAATTAAAACAAAAGTAGCAATATATAATATATGCATGATATTTTACTATAACGTAGCGTAAGCACGTCACTTGCAAAATAACCCTTCTCCTATAACCAATAACCATGCTGATTCAGTCCCGTAGCAGAATCAAATCAACACGATTATTGGATACAAATTGAAAAGACTCACAAGTCACATTTCCATAGGCGATTATGTGGTGTACTTCCAGTGCCGAGTTTCTGCTTTTCGAATCCATACGAAAATATCCGCATACGTATACTGAATAATCAACAATTTTTATGTCAGTCTCTTTCTATACTGTGTAAAATGAGAGGCGAAAGATAAGCCGGTATGTGTGGACCGCGTTCGAATTCGACTGGTTTAACGCAATATTGCACGAGTGGGTGGAGGCATTCGTGTTGTTTCGCATGAAAAACCGGTTATTCTTGCACGTACTACCCATGAATCAGCATATCGGCATATCTTTTTTTTTCTATACAGTGTAGGAAGAGACGGAAGTAGTCGCATGCGAATAATTTCGTATGGTTTCGAAAATACGACCCCAGAGAACTTCCGCAAGCTGCCAGCACGCGACAGCACGCTGTGAAGCGCTCTTGCAAAAGAGGTGGTCAAGACCGTGCCAAACAATAGGTGCTTTCGCCACTTCATCCACACTTCTTAACAACCGTGGGTATACACAATGATACTCGGTTTCTCCTATTAATATAAGGGAAGTATTTAACTTTTTAGGCGTTTATAATAATCCGAACCTTTAAACTAAAGATATAGGAGTATAGTTTTACCTATATTAAATAATAGATGTTGAGATAAAAACCTGAAACTAAAGGCCATTAAGTCTTTGTTGCCCCCATACCAAACAACAAAGAGGGAGAATGGATTAGCCAAGCGGTCTTACGGTGCTATTCGATATTGGGATATTTCATGTTTTTAGTACAGCTCTTCTTATTTTAAAAATAACTAAGACTTTATAGCAATCATAAAAGGATTTTATCCAAATTAAACCTTTGTAGTTAAACTAAGTTTAAAGTATGATTCAATCAATTCGTAACGTATTTTAGGTCCAGATTTATCTGTTTATTGTGACAAGTTTTTTTTCGACTTGGTTTTAATATGTTTTTGCTTTCAAAGAAGAATTTCTGGTTTTAGTCCAAGTAAACGAAAGTGAAAGAATAATAAACTCTTATCGGTTTACCTCTAGAAGTTATTTGATTTAATAATAGCTTTGGTTTTGATTTAAATTACCGCCTCTTCTTATTTAAAGTATATTTGGTTTCTTTTAAGTGTAAGAGCGTTCATAGATCAAGAATAGGTAATTGCTTAATTCTAATAATCCCTATTCTTATAATAAGAATAATATACTTAAAGCAAATGTCATTTTTTCAAGAATAGAGCTATTCTTAAATATAGAATAGATTTTTTTTCCGTGTAGATATAAGCACCTAAATTTTTCAACTTTAAACTCATTTAGACTAAAATCTGTTGAGTTTTTCCCCATAAGTCATATGAAGTTTTTGACTTGTTTTGACCTCCCTTTTCATCAGTTAAAAGGATGACTATGGTATTTTTTACACCCTGTATTAATTCTGGGCTGGAATATCGTCTTTTATCGCATATCAAGCACTGGTAATCTAATTTGTTGGTCCTTAAAATGACTTTATGCAGTTCTTTTTTCTTAATTAGTCAAAATAAAATTAAAAATCCACCAATTACCGCCAATTCCCGTTAACAACATTGACGTCACCGGTAACATTGTTGCCGGCTTGTGTTCTTTTTATGTGAATCTAGAAATTCTACTCATTGAAAATTTAAAAAAGTTAATTACTTAGATTAAAAAATAAGTTATTAGCCAAAGAGTAATTATCTTACATAAAAATATTTAAAATAGTCAATATATTATAAAGTGAGAGTCACGAAGTTTATGAATTGTTTTGTTCCTAGAATATTCGGCGGTGAATTAGCAACCATGCATTTTATGGGAAAATGAACCTTATGGATGGTTGATCGGGATACTATTGTTTATTGTTATATCTTTTTTTTTATAAATCTGAGGTAATAACCATGCACGATTTTTTATAAGCAATCTTCAAATAACTAACGCACGAAGGGGTCGAACCCTTACGGGGCTGAGTTGTCTTGGTTCATAGCTACGTTATTACGTTATGTTGTCGATTTTTGGAATAACCCAATAGTCTATTTTATTGCGAAAAAGGTGGGCCATAAAAAACTGGACAAAATGTTTTCCGTTATAACTTTCAAACCATACTACCGATTTTAATGCAACAAACTGCTCTTTGCAGGGAATTTAGCAAGACTTTAAGTAAAAATATTTTTTTGTCCGCCATCTTAAAATCTAAGATGGCGGAAAGAAACAAACTTTTTCCTTAAAAAAGCCACGTTTATTCTTATGTTACGGAAGATTTATAGATTTTTTTATGAATTCGTAAAAAAGCTCTGTTTCTGCCACGCAAACATTTTGTCCGGTTTTTTATGGGCCACTCGTTAGATTTCATGTAACTTGTAACAACTTAATACCGTGTGGAAAAGTTACTATTCCTACGAGCAAGAAGACGGTTAAATAAGTGACCTGTTTACACTCCCCTACGTCCACTGGTATGGATTGCAAATCTGGGAGGACACGAGCGCCTATATTATTTGAATGATTAAATCAAAAACTGGTAAATATATATTTTTTGGCCTCACCTCAGTAAATAAGTATGGAATGTCGCTGACTTTTACACGATTTTAAATCAAAAGTATCCCTCCTTTCAACTCCACTTAAAAGATAAAAAATAAAGTCAATAGAAGTTCGAAACTCTAACTCTCAAGTTTAACATTGTCTACCAATTTCAACAAATAATGATAATTTCATAAAAGTTCTCATGTTACTAAATAGAAGTTTCCTTTTCGAAACTTTAAGGCGTTCTTACCTCTGTTTGCCACTATCTTGCAAGGTGTCCAGCCTACAGAGGAATCAGAGAGGGAATCTTCGAAGAGGAAGTGTTCGAGCCCGAACACCTTCCGACGCTGAAATGGTCGAATATCGTGACCTTTATCCAAAGGACGGGAAGGTTCGACCGTGGTGGAGTAGGAGCGTGAGGGGGAAGCTCTGGGGTATGGCGAAAAGGGCTCGCGTAGAGCCTAGTCGCCGGGTCAGGAGCTTCCCCTTATTCTACTACTACTACTACTACTAACTCTGTTTGCCCTGTTGTCAGGTACGGTTGGGTATATACCAAACTTTTTGAAAGACAAACATTTTTAGCACTAAGAAAATTTGATGGAGACTACAATGCCGGAATATTGCTGCCTGTCAGTTTAGAACCTGATTTTTATTGGTGGGAACCTAGCATTGTATGTGCTTGCAATTTTATTAGGGTTGATGCATATAAAATTGAGATTTTCTCTGACGCCTCTTTAACGGGCTTTGGTGCAGTTGTTGACGGTCAAAAATGTCATGGTTTTCAGTCTGCAGTAGAGAGGGTGCTGCGATCTTAAAGCAGCGTTTTCGGCGTATATTTGTCGTAACGTATATTTATCGGTTTTTTTTTAACGAAGAAATTTATTTAAACACTAACTTTACGTCTGTTTCAATTCCAACGACATCTTACTCTTAAAGATCTGAATTAACGAGCCAGTCTCCTCATTGAAATTCCAACCGGGTTTTTTGCTGTTCTCACCAATCTCTCTGACCTCTAGCAGTAAATGCACGTGGTCTTCCACTTTTTGGGAGATTCAGACATGGTGTTCCCTGCTCGAATTCCGCTTTTGTTATATAAATGATTCTCCTTGAAATGTTTTCATTCTGGAATGTTCGACAGATTTCAGCTTTACGTATAACCGACCAACCAACTTGTAGATACTTTTTCTTATTTCTTATTTATACACTTAAAGTAAATATTTCAACGCATCTGTATCGGTATACGTAACGCGTTCGAGACAAAGTCAAAATACGCTACATTTTTGACTTGTTTATGCGATGTTTCGAACGATGCCCACTTTTTTGAAGGGTGCGATGACAGGACTGCTGATTGAAATCGTTGCGTACGTTCGTGGGTTCCTAACGATACGTACATCCTTCTGCACCCGTCAAAGAAGCATTCCATTAGCAAGTCAAAAATGTAGCGTATTTTGACTTTGTTTCGAACGCGTTACGTATACCGATACGGATGCGTTGAAATATTTACTTTAAGTGTCTATTATTTTGTTTTAGTTAAAATTAAAGTCAATGAATTTTGTGCCAAAACTTTTAGGACATACGTTACACGTCATCCAGCCACTTCTGCTGCTGTAACTTATGAAACCATCCACCTCAGTGCAGGATGGACAGAAAAACGCCCAGTTTTAAAACAGATCTCTTCTAGAGACTAGTGGATTTGCTCATTCCATGCTTAGTTCTTAAGTTTGGTAAAGTTTCGTGACATTTTTTTGTGTTTTGCATGGTGTATATACAGTATATGCCACCCGAAATTTATCCACATTGATTGACATCAACTGTAAACGAGAATTTTCAGTCTGACGTTTATTTTTTGTTTCTCCCTAGATTTTTGGCCACACTGATCACAGTATGAATAGGGCCTCATTCAGAAAATTTTCAATTACGTTTAGTTTAAATTTTATCATGAGTTGATTGTAATAGAAAGTTTTTGAACCATTTTTTTACCATTTTGTTATTGTTATCGTAAGACAATTGATCACAGTATACCAGATATGGCCAAGGCAGCAAGTGTTGATCCAATACGTAAACGTAAATAGTGTGAACTCTACACATCATAGAAGGGACTGGTTATGAAATCTCAAATGAATGAAGCTCAGACATTGTTTGGAGCACAGGCATGGTGGACGCACCCACCCATTGGTCATTTTCAGGGTCACAATATATAGGCATATAGCCGCAAGAGTAGCAAGATCGATAAAAATCTGTTTCGTCACAATTCCCTCTAATATTAGGAAGTAGTTATGTTAAATCTAAAAACTGCAAATTCGTAGCAGCCTTAAGGCTCAAAATTAGAAAACATTAAGTTTATTATTATAAGCTTTTATTTAACTTCACCTCTATTATCTATATATGTTTCTATGTTCGGATAAAAATCTTCCAACTCAATTTTGACTGAAGTTGTAGTCCGATTGAATTCAAACTTGGTACGCGATTATAGTTCCGATGACAATACAATAATATGGTAATGTTAGGCATTCCCTGGAGGGAAGAAAACGCCTAAGTTTGTCCGATTTCTCCCAAAATTGGTATACGTGGGTTTTTTGGGATAAGGAATACGAATTTTTGATCAGATTTTAAAAAATTAATATGGCGCACAGTGGGCAAAAATCCAGAACTATGTTGCAAATATTCCATTCTTGTCCGATTTCATTAAAATTTGGTAAAAACATTCTATGCCAGCAGCCCGTAAACCTAGTTGATTTTAGGTAACTTGGTAGTGGATGGGGGGGGGGGTTAGGGGGGCCTCATAAAAATAAAAAATTATATATTTTGGCTAAAACAGCTACGAAAATGCGGTAAGAATATTTGGGTCAATAATAATAATAATTTGGGTCTCTAATAATAGCAGATACTGTGTGGACAAGATTTTATTAATATATTATATTAAACTATTACGATTAAAAAAAAAAGTACTTACTTTAAAATCACTATATATTGTTTTACTACCTATTCATATTCATACTCAGATTCACTCGATTCTCTTTCACTCTCAGGTGCGCCATTACTCTTTGACTTATCATGCAATATATAACGACAAATTAGCAGATGGAACCTCTGGGCATTCTAGTAGGGTTCTCACTTCCGCAAAAAATGATGAAATAGCTTTCAGCGTTTTTTGATGGTAGCTCGTTATGACAGGGTCAGAGGTAATAAGAAGCATCCGCAATAAGTCTTCATTCGTGGTAGTACGTGATGTTTTTCTTGTACTGTGCTACCTAAATCTTCGACAGTCTTTATATCGTGCCTCTTGGGCCTCTTCAGACGACTCACCAATAGGAACAATGCAATTTTTTATAATTTCTGTGGAATGATATAACAGTTTATGTACGGTTACTGGCATGTAATACCACGAATAAAGACTCACTAGTAGCCACGCAGTACTTCTCAAATAGCTCTAAATTTATTTCGTACCCTGAACATATGGCATTTAGCAACACACTAAATCTTTCAATTAACCTTTTGTCCACACCAGTTATGTTTGAACTCATTTCAGGATTCCTAAAAAAAGCTCGGGCAGTGTTTCCGTCGTTGCTTGATCCAAATCCTGGTTTTGGTCTGTTTACATCAAGAGCCATTTCGCGTTTAATTTTTTTTTGGATTTCATGGTTTTTTTCCTTCAATTGATTCTGCTGCACTGCGCCTCGTATTTGCCATTGTTGGAATTCTAATTTATAGCTTATATGAAGAATACATTCAAAACATCTGATTCTGGCATGTAGCGTAGACAGACCAAAACAATAATTTTCTGTTTTTAAATGTATTTATTTAGGTACCTCGTTTAAAGATTTTGGTGTAGCACCGCAAATATAACAAGTCTGCGAGGATTTTGTTTGGCTTAATATGTTGCAGATCTTCCCATCAACCATTGTAGAAAGGAACGGTTACCTCGATTTCACAAATTTTTATTTGATCGATTTGATCGATTCATTGTTTACCATCTCTGTTGTCTCTTTTGATATTATAAATTTAGTGGGGCGACAATGTTTCGTTGAAGATGATAGGAGATTTTGCCATAGATGGGTGTTCTCATCACCCATTAGATGTAATTTAATTGGGACTAGAAAGAACAGAAAGAGGTATTCGTCATCAACTTCTTACTGTAAACACTTTTGTTTATATCTACTATGCCCAGAGCTCCCATCACAACCATATTTGTGGACAAGGATTAGTTCTAACTTTTAAAAGGTTAATGATTCCGTATATTGACTCAAAACTGGTTCTTGTGCCTTAATCAGGCGCTCAGCTGTGTGATCCAATAAAGCTTGAAGTTTTATCTCTGCTTTAAACCTCGTTTACAGATATGTGCTCGTTAGGACAGCATTCGTTCTTGCTTTCTTGAATTCTATAATACGGTGGATAGAGGTAGTGGTTAACTCCAATAGCGCTTTTCCTAAGATTCGTGTAAGATTGTTTTGTTAATCGACAATCTATGAAAATTGCCAAAGCTTCTTCGTTAGAATAACGTCTGGATTGCAGACTATCCTGGCTATACTCAGATTTTATATCGATTAGTCGATCTAGCAGGAGAAGGCGTGCATATCTCGTAGACCAAGTTCGCTGCGTGTCTTCGACCGGCTTCACGTAAGCTCACCTCTGCCGCAAAAGTTATTTGTTGTAAATTTAATTGTTCCAGTATATGTTGCACTTTCTATTTTTTTGAGCGACATTTGACATCATCAAAGACCTTGGTTGGGCGCCCAGACGATCTCGGATCTGCTTCGGAAATATGAGCTAAAGGACGCCAAGGAAAGATTACATTTTTGTCGATCCACTCGCCATGTTTTAAAAAAATCTATCTTTTCTTTTCCCACATCCTTCCCACATTTTTTTTACTTGTTTACAAAGATTCCTAATTATATCTCTCCGTCTCTTGTGACACAGTATCATTTGCTTAAAATATGTTTATTACATTTTTTAAAATAGTTTCCACCTTGTTCTCTTTAATAGCGTTGCACCACAATTGTACGAACGTTCTTCTCGGTAGCTCGAACATGTTTGCTGAAAGAAAATAGATTTCTTACCATCCAAGAAACATTTGCTTTTTCCTATTTGACATTAGAAATGATATTTGACATTTATGACATATTTCTTCTGAAAGCCTGAGAAAAACTATATAGCTTTTATATTTCGAGTTCTTCTCTAGCCATTATAGCAATCAAGTTAAGAGGTATGTTCACATAAAATGGATCTTACTGTGCTCATACGCGGATGAAAATTTACCCTTCCAATAAATTTTGCGATTTTTGCGATTTTTTTGACTTACCTTTCCTAAGAAAGAATATCTGCCGCTATCAAAAAAACCATAAAGGATTATGTTCTCGTTTGACCTTTACCTAGTTTTTGTCTAGAAAATCAAAATGAAAGAAACTTTTTTTACTTACTTTGACATTAAATTTACCGCAACCGGGAATCCACTTAAAACATGTCAAAACACTTTTACAATAATGATCGACAGCAAGTTAAAGACGCCCGCTTCAATTGTTAAAATGCTGAATTACTTAAATGCAAGGCCTACTATTCAAAAACTATGCCTAAAAATAGAGAATTTTAAAAACAAATGACTTGAAAATGCAGGCTTTTTGCAATGTTCATTTTTCAGCCCCTCTAAAAAGATTCCGATATGTTTTTTTGTGAATTTTTTATGATTTCCTCTTCACTAATATGTTTCCAATCTAGTGTTATTTCCGAAACTGTAAATTGTGAATGTGATTTTTTGCAACTTGGTTTGGACATATTGCCCACAGTGTGGTGGATTCAAGAAGGACAATTTTTGGTCATGTTTTGTTTACCAATTTTAACTGACTTATACCCACCCGATTGTCTTCAAGCTCTTTTTTGAAGTCATTTTTCGACAGTTTGCACAACTTTGCCAAGAATATTGACGTAAAAGAAGACGAGTTATGCGGCGCTATAATACCTTTCATTTTTACAATTTCGTGTTCGCGCTTTGCTGTCAAAAATGGCATTTCAAGTATCATTTTCGTAAATTTTTTTTTGCATTTGTACAAACAAATTAAGGGTAAATAAACATCTAAAATTCCCAAGAACCCATCAATTTTGCTTGCGGCGCAATGAAGTATGATTTTGAACCCAGGTCCGCGCTTGTAAGCACCCATTTCCTTGTATCAATTATGATCACATTTTTACTTCAAATAAAGTTATTTTATTATTAGTTCTTAACCTCCCCCCCTCCCAAGTCATCAGAGCTGGGGGGGGGGCTTAAGCCCCATCTTTATTTTATCTGAACTTTTATTTTTTGGTTATATGTTTTAGGGTAAAGTATATGCATATTTTACTACAAAATTCATTCAGAACATCATCCAACTTTAGGGATTTTGTAATATCATTTTCAATGTTTGCAAAAGCTAGATAACTAAATCGATCTTGATTCAAGGTCGTCCTTAGTCCTTGCCTTAGCCAATTTTTAATTCTTCTCATTGTAGAAAAGGACCGTTCACATGAAGCAGAAGAAATTGGCAATGTTAACGCAATTTGCACCAGCATGTATGAATGTGCAAATGCATGTTTTTTAAGTAAGGACCTAATATCGGATATATCCATATCTTCGCCACGTTTCCCAACACATTGCTTTATTACAGTCATTTCAGCCTTTAAAAACCTCCTTAGCAAATGAAAAAGTGTTTGCGTATAGATCAATAAATTCCAAACTTCCATGAAAATTCATTTTTAGAAACTATGCATAGCTACAGCGAACTTTTGACTTTCAGCCGAAAATCCAGACTAATTGTACAATCTCCTAAAATAGTTTGTTAGGCAATTTTTAATGTGATTTGTGCGATAGTGTTTGAAGTATTTTTAGTGGGGCTATTTTTCCCTCCCCTAACTTTTTCCTTGGGTGCGCCACTGTTTTACTCTATTTGTGTGTTCTCTGCCGTCCTATGTGCAAAAGAATAACTTTTCGCAGTTTTTATATCTCATTTTTATATTATCTATAGGGCACCAAAACAGAACTATCCGGTGGTGTCAACAAAAAAGTCAACAATGATCAAGAAAATAGATCACTTACCGAAATCGGATCGATAAAGAAGGTTGAAGTAGTCAGTTTTGATGAAAATAAAGGAGATAAAGAAGGGGAAGAATTTTCAGCAGAAAAAAAGGATTCTTTAAACGAAGAAGATCTAAAAGCAAGTTTACCATGTAAAGCTGGGTTTGAAGCATCCGATCATACCAAAATTGCATTTTTTTTGCCTTTGGATGTGTTGATCAGTGTTATTACAAGTAAGAAAGTTACACATTCCACCCCAAAGTTACAAGATTTTTTTTATCCCATGACACTGAATCATAAAAAGTTCAATTTCTTTTATAGGCTACGCTACGTAGGAAAAATAGAGGAAAAAATTAGATCCCAAAGATTTTTTTCATTAACAAGCTTAGGAAGGTCCACTGTTTAACTTACTAAAAGTCCCCATTCCTACCCCCTCGTAACTGTCATTTCTAACTTCCAAAAAAGCATTTTTCTTGGATAACTCTTAAACAGTGACAGTCTGTCAAAAGCGACACATATAAAAAATGTTGCAAATTTAAATCTCTATCAATAAGTAAATGGCGATAGCATACCATAAACCACTCCTTTTACCAGAAAAATTGAAAAAAATCAAGCAAAAATAATGCCAATTTGAACAATTTCTTGCATATACCTTTTTAACATTTTCATCAAGATTTCTCATCCTACGAGTACCAAACTTGGCAAAGTTAATCTAAGAGCAATGACCTAAATTATATCAAAAAAATTAATTTTTCCAGTGGCGCAGTCCGATTTTCTTAACTACAAAATTTCAAACTTTTTGATACGCCACTGATACTGACATATTCAAAAAAAGACCCCGCTTTTCACTGAATCTTATACTAGCTAAAATAACATTTCCAACGACACCTTTTGCTTGTATTTGCTGCTAGTAATAAGATAAGAATTTTTTAAAGTCATAATTTTGTATATTTTTTTTTTGTAAATTTGTTAAATGAAAGCGCTAAGGTCCCCTACTCTTCCAATATAAAAAATTATTAATTTAGCAATTATTATTTTATTAACACAGGCAGCCAACAAGCGGGATATGACGTTGGAAATTCAATTTTATCTAGTATAAGATTCAGTGAAAATCGGGGTCTTTTTTTGAATATGTCAGCAACAGTGGCTTGTCAAAGAGTTTGAAATTTTGTAGTTAAGAAAATCGGACTGCGCCACTGGAAAAAATTTATTTTCTGATGTAATTTAGGTCATTGCTCTTAGATCAACCCTGCCAAGTTTTCTATTCGTAGGTTGAGAAATCTTGATAAAAATACTAAAAAGGAGTATGCAAGAAATTGTTCAAATTGGGATCTTTTTTTTTCAAGGGTATAAAGGGAAAATCTTGCATAAGACGCCCGAATTACTTTCTTGCCAGAGTCATTTCTCCTCTACCAGGAGAGCCCGGGTAGTGTCGGATTCCTACCGACTAAAACACCCCGATTGTGACTCCGGCTGGCCAGAGTCACTGCACTGCAGCCATTACTGTTGTGCACCCTTTGATCCCAGTTTAACCACTCCACTCCCCTGTACGAGTTTGTACAGGTCCTTAATGGAGCAGTTCCTAGTGTTGATTCTAGTTTAACCACACCATTAAATTTTCCCCTGTACGAGTTTGTACAGGTCATTAATGGAGCAGTTCCTAGTCGTTATTGGGTCTAGTTCAACTTCCCCATAGGGCTATATCGGGCATATTCGGTCGCCAGAGCCTCGTCTGTTTTAGACAGGGAGCACCACGAGAAGGTGGGGTTTATGATTTGGATATGAGAGGCTAGATGCATTCGCATCATACCGATTGAAAACCTCTGGTCCCATGCCCAACGGGTGTAAGCACGGTCTCCAACTGTTCCGAGCAAATATGATGGTTACATTATATTCGCATCACTACCAGTTACTCCCCATCATTTTTGCTTAGATTTTTTTAATTTTTCTGCTAGAAGGAGTGGATTACTTATTCATAGAGAATTGAATTTGCAACATTTTTCTCATTTGTCACTTTTGACAGTCTATCACCGTTTAGGAGTTATTCAAGGAAAACGCTTTTTTGGAGTTTTTGGAGAATAGGGACTAGAATAGGGTTCATGACACGGAAATGGTTCAGTCGTTTTTATTACCAGTCGGTTCACTTTTTTACTCTCTTCGGCACACTTCACTTTTTGGTCGATTCCAAGAAAAAAATATATACTTATTCCTTAAATTATATGTTTTTGTGTTTGTGCCATCCCGCACTATTATTTAAGGTAAAAATCAAAATCTTTCATATACATCTTATAAACCTGTAAAAAATATGCCAAAATTTTTAAAAATTAAAAAAGTTACAGTTATAAAGCATTTAATTTTAGGAAAAAATTTTGAATAAACTTTTTTGTAGCAGGTTTATTTTTTTAAGGAAATTCTTTTAAATATTTCCAAATTTGCAAAAATTGGCGGTTTAGAATTTTATGCGCCATTCATTAAAAAATCAACTTTTTTAAAAACAATTTTTTTAGGTTTGTATAGATTCTTATGCTGAACAAAAAGTGTTTCATAAAGTTTTTTATAGCATCTACAATTTTTTCACAAAAAGAGAATCTATTTTGAAATTCTGCAAAAATGGTCAATTTGATTGGCCTTTTTGCACCAAGGTTTTATCGGGAATTAAGCAATAAAAAAATAAAAGACCAAATGCAAAAGATAGCTGTGTTCTTTGTCTATGAGCTAGAATTAAAAAATATATATATAATGTTCACATTGTCAAAGTGACTTTGTCCATAAGGTTTATTTGCTAAGCCATAAAAAATCAACTTTTTTTTATGCTCGATAGTTATTTTCTACGTTGATTTTAATTTCGTCCAGCATCTTGTATTTCAAAATGGCCATCAAAAAAGCAAAAATTCTTTTTGATTATGTATGTAAAGCAGTTTGTTTAACTCAAATCGTTAAAAAATCTGAAATATTTTTAAAAACGAATTTTTCATTAGTTTTTATGGCTTAGCCAATACACCTTATGGGTAAATCCTGTCACTTTGAAAAAGTGAACACTATTACATATTTTTCTTTAGTGAGAAAAGTATAGATGCTATAAAAATCTTTATAAAACACTTTTTGCTCATCCTAAGATTCTATATAACCGTAAAAAATTTGTTTTTAAAAAATGTGATTTTTTAATAATAGGTGTATAAAATTCTGAAGCTTCAATTTTTACAAATTTTGAAATATTTAAAAAAAAATCCCCTAAAAAACTAAACGGGCTACAAAAAAGTTTATTTTACATTTTTTACTTAAAATTGCATGCTTTATTGTATGCTATTTTTTTTAAATGTAATTTTGAAATTTTTTTACAAGTTTATAGAGTTTTTGTATGCTATTTTGTATTTTTTTAAAATGTAATTTTGGCATTTTTTTTAAAGGTTTATAGAGTTTTACTTTCTAAGATGTACACTTCCGGCCACATAAAATTCGTACGCCGATTTTATATAGTATATTAGTGGGTCTCGCAATTCAGTAACCTTTTAGGTATTTCAAATTGACAAAAAATGTCACCGTCAGGTTTTGTTATTGTTGTACGTTTATATCAAAAAATGCTACAAACTACAAGAATTCGAAAAAGCCCAAATGGCAAAATTAGATGGTGGTTGGTCGGTTCGAAGAGTAGCGGCCCATTATGGACGAAACAAGGCTACAATTGTAAGAATAAGAAGAAAGTATCAAGAAGAAGGAACTGCAAAGCATAGGAAAGTGTGGCCAGTCTCCTTATTTTTGTGTTTACAATGTCAAAAGATCTAACCTGTACTTCGAAAACGTCAAAGTCAGTTGCAATAAGCAACGCAATTAGCAAAACTTAAATTCAACAGACCTGCAGCTAACGTCTGCTGTACGCATTTTATTTGGCCGGAAGTGTACACTTCTCTCCACATAAAACTGGTACAAGAGAAGTTAGCAGCCTGTTTATTTTTTAAAGTTTTTATAGTACGGCATTGTCTTCCTATAAGTGACAATGTCACAGACTCCTGACAACATCATGTTTTGCATGTCAGTGTCATCCAAATTTTAAAAAATGCTGCTGCATCTTCTTGAATTTGATAAAGCTTAAATCTTAGCAAAACTAGACGGTGGTTGGTCTATTCGGCAACTAGCTGTTCATTATCGGAGAAGCAAGTCTACGATAGTAAACATAAAAAACGATATCAAGAGGAGGAAACTATCCATCGAAAGGAAGGCACGGGTTTAACGGTTACTTGCACAGAGGAAGACCAAGAAGCAATCAATTTTCTGGAAAATCATCCTTTTGCCAAAGCGAAAAAAGTAAAAATTAAATCAAATTTTCCAGGATCATTAACAACATTAGGCAGGAGGATTAAACGTTCAAGGCTAAGGTGCAGTCTCGATTAATTTTTGCATTAAATTATTCTCTGAGGGACGAAGAATTTTGGCAGCAGGTAGTTTTCACAGATATGAGAAGATCTTTAAGTCCAACAGCGATAAAAGACAAGTTCTGGTTTATCGACCGCCAAGAACACACCCGATACGAAGAATGATATATTGCTGGAAACAAAGACCGGGCGGGAAGATTTTCGGTAAATGTTTGAAGCTGGATATCGGCTAATGGGCGATTTACATCCGAAGTTTACGTTATATTCTGGAAAATGTAATGCTTCCAGAGGTGAGAGTCTCGAGTCCCTTATCGAGATCATTTTGTATTTCAACAAGATAACTGTCCACTGTTATAGGGCCAGAATTGCGCAGCGATGGTTCCAGGATAATAATATCGAAGTTTCGCCTTGGCCTGCAAAAACCCCTGATGCAAATTTAATAGAGAACGGTTGGAGACTTATCGCAAAGAAATTAGCAAGTTTTAATATCATTCCCAGAAATTCAGAACATCTAGTTGAACTCATAGTAAGAGCATATAGGGAAGTTATTGCTGAAAATTCAATGTCCAGAATACTTCAAAACATCATTGCAGCCAAAGGTGCAGTGACGGGCTATTAAAAATAAGTATTTTTTTACATGTTTTTAATTTTGTTATTCTTTTTTATTTTATTTTTTTCTTAAACTTGATCTGACCTTTTAATTTTTTTGAGTTAGTAACATCGTCAAACCGGTGCCTTCATTCCAAGGGACAGTTCCTTCTTCTTCTTTCATAATTAGCTAGTCGAATAGACCAATTACTGTGTAGCTTACTTACTTACTTACTTACTTGTTTATTATGTCTAATGCATATAAACACATATCACAAAGAGTTCGCACTAGGTATTCTAAAGTTGTATAAAATTATAAATTTCAGCTTAAACTTAAGTAAAAGTAAAAAAAAACTAAACAAAAATATATATTTATGAAATTCAAGTCAACCTTGAGAACCTAATTAGTGAAATAAGAATACAAAACAATAAATTTAAAAAAAATTACCCATTTCTCATGAAAGCTCGAAGTTTGAGCTCTAACTTTAAGCTTATTGTTGCGTTGAGAAGATTAATGAGCCTTTCTCGCCCGCTTGTCCAATCACCACTTTGTGGAGTCGTTAAAGGTTTGTAAGCAGGACACTGAAATAGGATGTGATCTGTTGTTTAAGATTGAAGATTGTGCATAATTGTTTTTGATCAATAGAATAAGTGAGACCGTTAACAGAGAGTTTAAGATGGTACTTGGATGACAATCTGAGTTGTAAAATGATGTGAATTTGACAGATAGGAGTTCTAGCGAGATAGACTTAAGCTGTCTAAATCTTTTTGTTATAGGTAGTGTTCGAAATCAGAGAGTAAGGATTGTTTATGCTGTCTAAGCGTATTTAGATTGACGTTTTGCCAAATGTGAGTTTTGTTTAGTGCCACCAAAATATTTTTAAGTTTTCCTACCCAATTATATTTGGTGGGATCATTTTGAAAGTTAAGTAATCGCTGAATGCATATAAGGGGTAATCTTTTGTCATACATTTTGTAGATTCTTTCCAGCCACCCTATGCATGTTTTAAAAACTACATATTAAAGATGGGGCTGGCCAGTTTCTAGTCGAATTAAAAAATCAGGAGTCGTTTTTGGAAGGGTTAAGAGTCGTTTGAAAAAATTTGATTATGCCTGTTCGAGATTTTCTTTGCATCTTAAACCCCATATGGGCAGGCAGTGGTTTAGAGAGTTTATTATTATGGTTTTATTGAGCTTGATGCGAGAGTCCCATGAGTTAATTTTAGATTTACAAAATAGGTCCATAACAGCTCCAATGGAGCTTTTTATTGATGGTGATATTTTACTTGCCATATTTCAACTGTGTAGCTTTTGTTTAGTTAATAAAACATTTTTGCTTTTTTGAAATGTGGTTTTTATTTTTAGTGCTCTTATATTTTGAATTAGTAAAAAATAAACAAGCTGTCTCCTTATAAAAAGTTTATACAGGGTTCCTAAGATTTTCCTTAGGGATAGGATTTCAAAAAATCAAACAGAAATGGCATAGAAAGTTCTGCGCGCACAAAAGAAACAGGTATATTGAGCAATGGTGCCAGTTTGTTATTATCTCCGGACTGCTTTCATGAGAAAAAATTGTCGCCACTCTTTCATTGTGAGCATAAATCATAGTTGCAATAATAACCGTTGACAAGATGTCTGCAAATTCCGCTAGATGGCGGCCACACATCTAAACTAATTAAAAATTAGATGTTTTCAGGTCCAAATCACAGCTTTTTCTTGCTTAAAGGAGGCGGCAGGGTCCATTATTTACGATACTGAGCGATAAACTCGTGAGGTGGTTAACATTAGAAAGAAATATCTTCGCTTTTAATTAAATTTCTTTTCATTCTGTTCTACTAGTGACATCTATCCGGAAACGGCCAAACCATGCAGCTAGCAGTAGCAGCCAAAGAAATCAATAAACGGCGCTGTTTTTCCTGCAGAGCTTTTTGCTTGCGATATTATTGATTTTAAATAAAGCTGGCCCTACAGTACATTTGATATTTTGGAGGTGTTTTATGACATGATCTCGAAACATGTAGCGAACCAATTCTTCAAAACTAGCGGGAGGGTAAAAGCGAAAAATAAGGGGCTGCCAATATTTGTAACACCCAAAAAGGGGTGAAAAGATTTATTTTGCTCTGTTTCTTTACAAAAAACGTTTTTTTTACGAAAAACTTGGGCTCTGCCACTTTTTTTATTTTTTTCTTCAACTTTCTTGAAATTTTCGTCATACCGTAGAAAAAAATTATTTCCCCCATGGTCATACTCTACTTTAATTCGAAAAAATTTAGAAACAGAGATGGGATCAGTTTTCCTAAAACGGGGGATCTTGGTTTCGAGTGAGAAGATAAAGGGCACCGCAAGCAAAAATTTTTTAATTAAATTAGCCGAACGCAAAAATGTTAGAAAAATAAAGCACGAAATAAAAATTTGTAACAATTTTTTTTCAAAAATTACGTTATTTCGGGAACGCAAAGAAATAGGTTTAAAGAGTATAATTTTTAAGAAAAAAATATCAATTTTCTCGCCCTCCTCCACTGGGACTACAGGGGCCGTCACAAATTACGTAATGGTCATAGGGGGGAGGGGGGTTACAAAATGTTACGTAGGGGGGAGGGGAGTTTTCGACAGCGTTTGCATTTGTGTGAAACTAAGAAAATTTGGAATGAAAATAAGTGAAAAATTTTTTTTTTTGGGGGGGGTAGTGGTCTTGAAATCGTTACGTAATATTAGGGGAGTGGCGTGCCAAACCGTTACAAAACATTACATAGGGAGGGGGTCAAAAATTGGTAAAATCACCGTTACGTAATTAGTGCACGGCCCCACATCTGACTGTTCCTCCTTTTTGATTTCGAATCAAAGTGCAAAACCCGGGTTGGACGTTCGAAGGCGTCAACCCGTCCTATTTGTATGATAAAGTTTCTACGGAAATATCTCAGTCGATTTCTCCGGCCATGTATGAACGCTTTAGGTTAGGCATTTGCATGTATCTCAGTCCCCAGCCTGTAAACAGTGCGTAAGGACAATGGTTACAAAATGAAAAGCCGAAAAATATTTTTTTTTATGATATCTTTCATCAGTTTGGTATTAAAGTCGAGCAAAAACAATTTTTATTCCAGTCCTAAAGGTATGAAAATGGAAAACAACAACCTGGAATGGATTTACTACGTTTAAGATGTAGTGACAACATCGACCCATGCCCATCCTTTTCTGCCTAATGTGCTTTTCCGTTTGTCTGCGTCTTATACACGGCTGCTTGGCCCCCTAAGGATTTGCTTAGGAACCCTGTATATGCCAAAAATATAACCTAAAGTCAAAAAGTCAGTGTTGCACATGGGAAAATATAAAAAAATCATATTTGCAGCTACCTTCTGCTGTACCAGTTTTATGTGGAGAGAAGTGTATATCGAAGATTTTTATTTTAATCTCAAATAATAGTTCTGGATGGTCCAAACACAAAAACACATAATTCAAGAAATATATATTTTTTTCTTGGAATCGACCAAAAAGTGAAATGTGTCGGCAAAACTCGTTACGTTAACAACATATAGAAGACGCTCTACAACGTAAGCTTTCGTCTGGTCTGAACGTTATACATTCTATAAACGTAACTTTCCTGAAAAAGCGCAACGTTAGACTGCAGGATAGAAAACTGTTTTTTTTTACAGATAAAAGGAAGACAAAAAATTGCGATATATTCCATGTCTACGTGTACGTTTTATGACCAACTTAAGGTCGTAGTTACAATTTGGGGAATTGTTTTTAGCAACACTGTACGGGAAATCAATTTAACCATGTCGACCTGATTTTTTTGCAAAATTTTACGTCATTGAATTTGTTTTCCATGGCAACGCGGAGACTTTATTTACTACGCCGCTAAAAATCCAAGTAAAATACTAAAATAAAAGAAAACCATTTATTGCAGAATTACCTGCTAAAAAAACGCTACCCAACTACGTATTAAAGTAACTGGGTGTAATGTTTAAGGTTGCATTTACAGGTGCATTTATAATTGAATTAGAAACACTTCCGCTATCAGACAACAGGTTAACTTAAAAGCATGCAAATTTAAAAATCGGCTACTGGCGCTAGACGAAATAATCGTATTCTATTTTAAACAGGAACGTCAACTACTAGCAAGAGTTTTTCCAACCTCTAAATGGAGCTTTACTGACCTGTTTTGTTAGTACTCAAGTATCCGTGTGTTTTTGAAACCGAGGTTCTAAAATCTATCCTTTACACTCCAAGACTTACACACTTGCACATAACTATGCCGCAATAATTTAAATTAAATAAAAATAGTTAAATCAAAATAAAAACAAAATTATGTGGCGTTATGGGAGCCGAATGTTTTTATGCGAATTCCTAGTAATCCCAGCGAGCCAGTAAAGTTGTCTTGGTTCTTTGATAGACTCGGGGTAATGCCCGCGCAGCGCTAGGCTTTTTTCGGAGGGCGACCGCACACGCGGAGTGTTTTCATATTTGTTTTAAAACAATGTTTTTGAAAAAACATTTTTGAAAGATAAACATAACCACGAATGGTTTTCTGTCAGAAAACTGTCCCACTGCGGCCCGATTTAAAGTTTGTTGACAAAACACCTGCGGTTAACATGGAATCGTATAAATCGGCCAAAACTTGAAATGAGTGTGTCTCCCAAATTGTGATTGATTGATCGATTTTCTTTTCCAGAGTGCACAGGGTTTTAGAAAAAAGGAAACTTAGTTTTTATTTTCGCTAAAGCAAGAAAATATAAAAAGTAAAAATGTAATCTAGAGGAAATTGTGAGTATTTCTCTTTTTTTGTAAATCGGGTTTGTTCTAAACTGCAATTATTTTGAGTCTTTTGGAATAGATGACAGCGCCAGAGCTTTTATTTTAAAGAAAAAATAATTGAGAATTTTGAAAAATCCTTCAGATATTTTTTTAAGCATTTAAAAAATTATCACCCCTGCAAAATTTCAGCTAATTCTGATGTTTAGTTTTCCCTGTGCACTCTGGAAAAATATTAAAAAATTAAAGAACAAGGCGTTGCCAGTTGTACTTTTTTTGCTTAAAATCTGGGGCGAAACTAAGTATAGCCTTAAACTGCCTATTGCGTCTTTTCTAAATAAGTTGTTTAATTTGTAGGCACTCTTCCATGGCATTGCAGAATAAAAAGCCACGGAGAACAAAGTTTTTGGGAACAGGCTGCCTCGATACACAAATCCTACGAAAATCCGGATTTTGCAAATTCAGTTCTGGCGCACGAATTTTTAAATAGTGACCAATTTTTGAAATTGTTAAAGAAAACCAAAAAGTTTTCGGTTAAAGATCCTGTAAGAATCTTAAAGGATATCTTAAATATTTAGAAGCGAAGTATTATAGATTTAGTTCGATTTTTACATTTTATCATTTGTACGAATACATTTTTGGAAACATTAAAACTTACGCATATTTTCCCGCCGCACGCATTTAAATTTGGAACACGTCACTTTTCCGAACTGAGTTCGGAAATTAATTAACGCAGCTTAGAATATGATACGTACAAGTAGCGGCGTAGCGTGGGAGGGGGCATAAACATTACAATAATAAAAAACAAAAGTAAAAAACATTTTTATTTTAAGCAGTTTATATTTTAAAGACGCCCACAAATAAAGATTATTTGCAAGCAGTGTATAATAAAGGTCACTTGCGCGCGACGCAATGGGTACCGATAACCGCAAGTGTTTATCATTTTCCGTGAAAAAAAATATGTTTTTCCGGTTTTCCCAATAATTTTAAACAGTGGCAGAATGTGTTTTCTTTATACCTTCATCAAAAATATGGTTTTAGTAACTGTATGCAGATAACCAAAGCATGGCTTTTTGGTTACCGATGCAAAAAAACTTTTTTTTATACCTTCATCAAAAACATGATTTTAGTAACTGCCTACAGATAACTGGCAAGGCTTTTTTGGTTACTGGTGCAAAAAAACTTTTTTTTCTATCACGGGTTCAAAAACAGATTTCTGTCCGTTTTTTACTCAAAATTAAAGAGAAATAGCGGAATATCGTAATATTGAAAAAATCTAATTATTCTTACTTAAAAATTAAGCGATTTCCGCCAGTTTTTACCAAGTATTTACGAAAAAATCATTTAAAATCATCGTCAAAATATCAAACTGTCAAAGATGAAAATGTCGCATTAATTAACGTCCCGAGTAAAAAGGCACATTGCTATGGAAACGATTGTTATTTCATTTACCAGCCGCCTTGTTCTATAGTGTAATGATGGTGTGTTGCGAGAAGTGCTCTTCGTTTGAGATTTTTAAAAGTATTTTCCTGTTTTTCTTGGATTTTTTGATAAAGGTATGAAAAAAAATAGTGTTCACAACTCGTGGCTAAACTGGGCTTTTTTACTCGCGTTTTTAAATACCTCGCTGCGACCGTTATTTAAACCAACGGTTGTAAAAAAAAGCACTATTTTAGCCACTAGTTGTGAAAACTACTATTTTTGATCACGGGTGCAAAAAAAGATTTCTCTCCGTTTTTTACCCAAAATTAAAGAGAAATAGCGGAATATAGCAATATTGAAAAAAATCTAATTATTCTCGCCTAAAAATTAAGCCATTTTCGCCAGTTTTCACCAAGTATTTATAAAAAAAAAATATTTAAAAGCATCGTCAAAATATCAAACTGAAAAAGATTAAAATGTCGCAACAATGAACGTCACCGAGTAAAAAGGCACATCGCTATGGAAACCATTGTTATTTCATTTACCAGCCGCCTTGATTTATAGTGTAAAGATGTTGTGTTGTGCTGTGTGTGGGTGCTCTTCGGATCATTCGAGACTTTTAAACGCTGCGCTCGTTATTTAAACCAAAGCTTGTAAAAAATCACTATTTTAGCCACTAGTTGTGAAAACTACTATTATCTTCCTTTTATTTATTGCAAAAAAAAATTAAAATTAATTGTGGAAAGTCAAAAAAAGAGGAACGGAAAAGGTTGCTGGAAAGCGTTGGGACAAACCAGTTCAAAAATTTAATTGATTCTTTTGGAAATGCTAGTAATGTGGAAAAAACGTAAGTGTCGATATCCTATTTCTTTCTATATTTAAATCTAGTTAGCATAGGTAGGTAGGTACCTACTATTATTAGTACTCACCAAAGTTTAGGCCGTAAAATATGTGACATGGATACCCTTATAGAGACGCTTTAAACAAGATTTCAAGATTTTTTAAAAGTTTTCCAAAAATTCGATTGTTTAACTAAACAATTTAAAATGTCTCGTGGGCTTAATTTTATTTTACAGTTCAGGTCTAGAAAGCTACTATAGATGAATATAAATCGTTTGGTTTCTTGATATCCGAATTAAAAGATGAAATCGGGACACCCGTTGTCATTTATGACGAAAAACAGTTTTAATAACAGCTTCCAAATATTTTTAAATTATACCAAATAATGAATACGGTGCGGAAGCGGAGCGCACTTTTAACAGACTAAAAAAAAATTAAAATTGTGAAAGGTCACAGATGACGAAAGACAACCACAACAAAATTTTCTTATTCATAACAACTGTAGTACCTAATACGTTTTTTTACACAATATATTAAATTGTGACTGCTATTATATAGGGTGTTCCAAAAAATAAACGGACTTTTTGGATTGCCTACAACTTCCATAATAATTATCAGAAAATTAAAATTTAAAGTTTATTTAATAAACGCAGCTTTATAATTTATGCGCATAATGTCAAAACTGACATTTCTTTAAAATTCAAGATGACGAACAGATTTAAAAAATGTGTATTTTCGACCCCCCCCCTGCAAAAAAATTGTGTGCGCCACTGTAACAAAATTATGATATGCTCTAAATAGCCTTATCCTTTAAAGGCATAAAGACTGTTTCACTAAAAGTTATCGTCTTTTCGACGGTATATGGTTTGGTCAAAAATAATCAGAATTTAGCTTTCTTAAAAGCTAAAAGTCCAGATTTTATGTACTTTATGTCAAAACTTCCATTTCTTTAAAATTCAAGATAGCGGACAATTCTGAAAAGTGCTTTTTTTACCTTCCTGCAAAAAAATTGGGCACCACTGTACCAGAATTAAGTTATGCGCTAAATAGCTTTATTCTGTTAACGTATATACGTTACATTTATTTAAATCGCTTAAGAAATAAGAAAGTTATTCAGTTTCATTAATATGAGTCATCTTTTTAAGCTGGCAAACTAAAGGCCCAAATTTTAAGCGGCTAACGGCAAAACTGGCATTTCTTTAAAATTTAAGATAGCGGATCGATTTGAAAAGTGAGAATTTTTTATTTTTCCTGGAAAAAAGAACGTGTGCGCCACTGCCTTATTTTTTTAACGTAACGGATTAAAGTCGGTTAAAAATGAAAAAAATCTGAAGTTTTACTTGTAACAATTACATACCTATTAACTTAAGTCATTAGGTGTTGCAAAGTAAAATTAGGAGTCATTAGGTGTTGCAAAGTAGAAGTAGGCCATGAGAAAAAAACAAAAAACTTTAAAAACTGTCTTTGCCTGTCAGAATGCGCGTCTCTACTTTATATTGTTAAATCAAAATGGCGTTCCAGGGAGAACATCAGCACTTTGTAAAAAATCTGTTTGAAAGAGGATTTACACTGTCTCAAATATTAAAACGAAGATAATTCATTAATTATGATGTAAAATAAGAAACCTTGCAATTAAATTAAATTAAAAAAAATTTTACTCGGCATATCTTGGCAAGACTAGGCGATTGATCCTTGTATGGATAGAAAGTCTCAGGATAAAAAAGAACCTACTATTAAAAGATATTTTTTTTAATTTGGTCATAAAAAACAATACTCAATTAAGATCAAAGTAATAGGGCTATTATCACATATCTAAATTTAATTACAGTGGTGTCGGACGTTATTTTTTTGGGGGGTGAAAAATACTTAGTCCATAAAGCCGTCTGCCATTTTGAATTTTTAAAATATGATAATTTTGTCTCTCTTTTCCAGTTGCCTTATAAAATTTGTCCCGTCAAGCAAAAAAGATAATTTTTATTACTAAACATCGAAAAATACTTAGCCCATAAAGCCGTCTGCCATCTTGAATTTTTAAAAGATGATAATTTTTTCTCTCTTTTCCAGTTGCCTTATAAAATTTGTCCCGTCAAGCAAAAAAGATAATTCTTATTACTAAACATCGATTGTAAACTGCAAAACTTTCTTATTTCTTAACCGACTTTAGTAATCGTTACGTGAATATACCTTAAAAAAATAGGGCTATTAAATGCACATTTTCATTTTATTACACTGGCGCACACATTCTCTTTCCAGAGTGGATAAAAAATACCCATTTTTTAAATCTGTCCGCCATATTGAATTTTAAATAAATGTCAATTTTGACATTAGGCGCATAAAGTTTGTACTTTTAGCTATTCATTAAGCTTAAAGTCTTTAGAATCTGATAATTTTTAACCAAACTGTACACCGTCGAATAAAAAGATGACATACAGTAAGAAAACTGCATAACTTTCTTATTTCTTAGCCGATTGAAATAAACGTAACGTACGTTGATGTTAAAAGAATAAGGATATTTAGCACATAACTCAATTTTGTTACAGTGGCGAACACTTATTTTTCAGGAGGAATTTTTTTTAAAAATCGGTCCGCCATCTTGAATTTTAAAGAAATGTCAGTTTTAATATGGGCGTGTAAAATTTAGACTTTTAGCTTTTAAGAAACCTTAAAATCTTTAAATTCTGATAAATTTTAGTCAAATTGTATAACGTCAAATAACAAGATGACTTATAGTAAGAAAATTTTCTACCACACAAATACCATCAAATTTAACACTGCAGAAATTTCTTATTTCTTAACCGATTTAAAAAAACAAAACGGTTTTACACCTTTAAATGATAACGCTATTTACAGCGTATCTTAGATTTATTAGAATTGCGCACACAATTTTTTTGCAGGGGAGGTCAAAAATACCCATTTTTTAAATCTGTCCGCCATCTTGAATTTTAAAAAAATGTCAGTTTTGACATTGGGCGCATAAATTTTGAAGTTTCCTTTTTCAAATAAATTTTAAATTTTAAAATTCTAAAAATTATTGTGGAAGTTGTAGGTAATCCAAAAAGTCCGGTTTTTTTTGGAACACCCTATATATACCTAGGTACCAACAATTGTGGTGCCCTTTTGTCACGCTACACCTCTGCGTATAAGTTGCCTAGGCGTAGACCTAGGATCCTATTTTCAAATCCACAAGAAAATATTCGCAAAGAAGTACATGCCGATATGGACGAGTTCTTTTAATCAGCTTAAATTCACTGATTGCTGAGTGTGCTTTCGGTAGTCGAATGAACAGCTGTTTTTGAGAGATTCAGCGCTTGTATCCAAAAAAAAAATAAATCTAGGTACTATAAATTAAAAAAAATAACATAAACAGCTGATAAAAAGTAGTTATGTTAAATCCATCCAGTGATCAGCATAGCCGACGTAACTTGCTGGCTGCTAAATAAATAAATTTAATTAAACTAATTAAATTGTCACTGTTGAAATACGACCAAGTCACTTAAGTAAGACCATACTAGGGAGTGATAAAAAAGTACTAAAATCTAAATTAATAACGAGTTTAAAGGTTTATTCTAGTCCCTGGCTGAGTTCCCTTATATTAAACTAGGAGAACGGATCACTTGATTTTGACTACTCCCTAATTCGCTCCCGGGGAGAATTTTACTCCCTACACCTCCTCGAATGTCAAAAATAAAGCCCC
The DNA here is from genome assembly GCA_963921995.1 of Oxystoma pomonae. Lineage (NCBI taxonomy): Eukaryota > Metazoa > Arthropoda > Insecta > Coleoptera > Brentidae > Oxystoma > Oxystoma pomonae. The sequence continues at coordinate 50,071,626 of OY998168.1, forward strand.
TGGGCCCGTATTCTTCAATTTCGGGGACAGAAATGCTTCTGGGAATTAGAAACGCACCTGATTTTGGCATTAATGACTTTGTTGTGAGCGGTTTGGCCGACAGTTTGTTCTCCTCGTATAAGGCAGGAGAGCAAAATCGCTCAGAACTAATGTCATGCCAAAACTGACAGAAATGTGACAAAAAAATGAGAATTCGGCCAATCAGGTGCGTTTCTAATTCTCGGAAGCACTCCCTTCTCCGAAATTGAAGAATACAGTCACAGGTGCGTTTCTGATTCCCGTGTAGCTATTCTTGAAATCTGGGAGAAAACAATTATCTCCCTGAAATGCACGGATCTCATTAGTCGACGCCACCGATTCCCTCGAAAGTGACAGTAATAACATGACTTTTGATGAAATTTTAGAATACCGCCCCCAGAAAAAAATGACACTGAGAGAACGTACAGTTTCGTCAAAATAATAGATTAATTAGAAAAAATCGAAAATTTTAAAAGCCACTTTTGAAAAAGTTCTTTTTTAAGTTTTGTTGGGTAGACACACTAAATATTTCAAATTTGTAAGTAGTTTGGCAAATCTAGCTAAATAACCACAGCTTTCAGCTTTTCCCCAAAGCTTTAAATCCATTGCTTTAATTGGTCATAACTCATAACGTTTGTTTCTGTAAACCGATTTTTACGAAATAAAACTCATATACTGCTTAGGAATCCAAGATATGCAGTAGTGAAACTCTCGTCAAAATTAGTTTAGTAGTTTCTACGTGAAGCTGAAATAAATAGGCATATATCTAAATATTTCCCTATGCTGGCCGCAATTTCCCTCTAAAATTTAAAATGTCATTTTGAAAACTCATTTTTGCATAAAGTTTATGTCCACTATAAGATAAGTTAGTATGGCCGCAGATCGAAACTCTGTACCAAATTTCATCAATTTTCCACGAATTTTGTTTCTTTTATACTCAAAATAAGGTAATATTTTGAAATTTGCTCATGTTCTCAACTAAAATCCGAAAACAAATCATTTTATATTACAGTAGGCCAGTCAAATTAAGATATTTTGAGGAATTCATTTCTAGCGAGCTAAAATTTTTTAATACCTTTATTCATCTGCCCCATCCCAGGTGGTGAGCTTAACTTTTGGTAGCCAAAAAGCCGCCAAATGTTTGCACTTTTTTTAGTTTTTCGCTTATAGCTGGAAAACGGTGCGTGGGATGGAAATGCCGTTCGGCTCAATAATGAAAAGGACTAAATTCTGCGTCGAATGACATCCAAGACGTCAAATTCGGCTTAGTGGTATAGCCGAAATCGAATGTTGAAAACAGGGAAAATTTTTCAATTCGGTGCAAAATTATATTTTGCGACGTCGGTTAACCTGGGGGACCGTCATAATGGGCCCAATAATTAAATAAATTTTGTAGCTAAAGCCGTTTTCGAGAAAACGCGACCCCCCTAGCTTAACCGTTAAGCTGAGAGACCATCCTATAACTTCAGTTCTGTCAAAGCTAGAAAGATCAAATAAACACTACATGTTGTAGCTAGGCTTGTTTGACGGAATCACATATAAAAAGTTTTTAAAATAATTCTAAATTTTTTGCTCTAAAACGGCTGCAGCTACAAAATGAATTTAACAGTCACAAAATAGCTACAAAAACGCTACAAAATGTAACGTTGAAAATATTTGGACCCCCTTATGATGGTCCCTTAAGTAAACCGACGTCGCAAAATGTAATTTTGCACCGAATTGAAAAATTTTCCCTGTTTTCGGCTATACCACTAAACCGAATTTGACGTTTTGGACGTAATTCGACGCAGAATTTAGTCCTCTGCATTATTAAATGGAATGGCATCTTCCGTCCGACGCACCGTTTTCCGGCTACAAGCAAAAAACTAAAAAAGTGCAAAAATTTGGCGGTTTTTTTGCTACCAAAAGTTAAGCTCACCACTTGGCGCTGGGACGGTGCATACTCAGATAACATACATTTAGGACCAAATAGAGGTACAAAAATTATTTCCAGCTCGATGGGAATTAATTTCTCAAAACGGTTTTTTTCGACCTAATTTGACTGGTCTACAGGTAATCTTTCAAATAATACATTTACTTTTTTCTAAAAATTAATTTATTGGTTTTGTTCGCACGGGTAATAACAAAAGGGAACAAATTTTATTCCTAAAAATATGTATTATTCCTGCTGAAAAATTTAAGTCGTTGGTCTCTAATTTAACAAAACATATTGTTGCTTTAGGACGAATTTAAATGCATATGCTTAAGAAAAGTATGCGTAAGTGTCACAGCCAATAACATAAATTATGCTCATATCTTCTTGGATCTCGTAAGCTTTGTGCTTTAGAAACATAAGGATCTACACAAGCCTATATTTTGTCATCAATACAGGTATCTGCAAAAAACTTTAACTTTAACTTAACACAAATGTATACTTTATAACTATAACAATATTTAGGCCTTTTACACCTCAGGTCATTAAAATATCTACTTTTAAAAAGTGAAAAATGTCTATATAAACTTTTATAAACAGGATTTTGGCACCCTACAAATTTTTATACAACTATAACAATTGTACTTCTAAAGTTAAAAATTATTGGTATAAAATGGCTAGGGGTAGGTAGAATAATATTTTATCTAAGTATATTTTATTTATCTTGTTTTATCTCACTTTTAAGTTTTGAGTCTGGAAAATTCCAATTTGTAACAGTTAAATCTACCAAACCAATAAACCATGCCCTAAAAATTAACAAAATTTTGCCAACCTAATGGGACAAGTAAATTATTGAAGTGGTATCGGAATCCGCATCAATACCCTGCCAAAAAACCGTGTTAATTTTCTTAGAAAAGTTTTACGAGATTTTATAATGTTTTATCAGGTTTTATTTTTTTTCTCATGCGGTATGTGAAACAAATTTGTCAAAACCTAGATAAATCTCATCTCCCAAAATGTTTTGACAATAAAGGCTCGTAGAATTACATTACAAAACCCTGTAAGACAGCATAAAAATTCAGCAACTTTCATAAGAACCTGTGCGGTTTTTGACCTGGGAAACCACCTAACGCTACTGGACACTTAAGGCAAATAGGCACTTATCGTCGACATAGCCTGCCTTTAATAAAGTCGGGATTATTTTTGAAAGTTCCGCACGAAGGTTAAAAAACTACTACATATTTTTAGGCACTTTACCTATCTGCTATAAAATACTGGTAGAAATCCTCGCATTTTTCATGTGAATCCCCCTCTCCTTTTGTAACATTTTGCAACACTTCCAGCTACCCCTCTCCCCCTCCTTGCTGCGTTACGTACTTAATTTATAGACAGCCCCTAAGTTTTCTACCTAACGTTCTTGTTACTATTTCTGGGGACTCCCTAATTTGCTGACCAGATGAGATTTTGCTGACCGGGTATTTCTAAACTAAAATTCCACCTCCACCCCCAGCCCTGTGAAGATATTCACAAAAATAATATAAAAGCTTGCTGACCGGTATTTCCAAGCTGAAGTTCTGCTTACAACTGTATATACGTTGATCCTGGACTCAAATAGAATAACCCTGCCCATCCCCACCCCCGTGTAAATATTCATAAAAATAATATAAAAGATTGCTGACCGGATATTTATTATAAACTGAAATTCCCGGTCAGTAAGCTTTTATATTATTTTTGTGAATATCTTCACAGGGGTGGGGGGGCAAAATTTGGGCAGAGGTATTCTATTTGAGTCTAGGATCAACGTGTATACGGTGGTCGGCAGAATTTCAGCTTAGAAATACCCGGTTAGCAAAACCTCATGTGGTCAGCAAATTAAAGAGTCCCCTATTTCTGACATTGTTTTTTGGGGTCAATTTTGCCGCTTTTAGATTTTGATTTAGTGTCAAACTACCATTTCACACAGTATGCTTTGGTTCGACTTTAACTTTTTCAACCAATATAAGAAATCGTAAAAAAATTTCTCACGTTTTGTTTTACTCTGTTAACCAACAAGAGTGTTCATTTATAGACCAAACAAATGTAAAATATAACAATGTTACTAAACAATAGTGGCTACTTTGTTTCGGTACATTATTTACAAGATTGGTGAGCAAAAATAATAGAAGTGCAGAGGCTGTGGCATTTTCAATAAATAATCAAACTATTTTTTAAATTAGCAAAAAACTCAAATGATTTTTTGAGGTTATCTTGTTGTTCGTTCATCCAGTTCATTCACATTAATCCAACGTTCGGCGATTTATCCATGACGTCATTCACTCGGCAAGATGTTTCGCCCAATATTTTAATGTGAACGTACCCCTAAACTGCCATTTAAAGGGATAGTTTATTGGTTTAGTTTTTAGAATACTCCATCATTTCACAAGGAAACAAATTATGTAAAATCTGCACTGTCAACAACTTTAACTTTGATATAATTTTACTTATAAGTGATTAAGAAAAGTGTTTTTAAAATTTCATCAAGAAAAACGTTTTTAGCAACACTGTAACGGAACAGTACTGCGATCTATATAGCATCTCTTGAACTATGCATTTGTCTCTCATTCGATGAAATAGAAATGCTTAGAAAACACCAATAATTATTCCTTGATTTTCTATACCAGGGTGCCTAGGCGAAAAAGTTACTAATAATTCTCCATTTTTTTTTCAAATCGGGTTTGCTTTAAACCACACTTAGTTTATTACCTTTTCTTTATCAAAAAAATTAAGCAGAAGAACTGTGTAAAATTTTAGATAATTCTGATGTTTGTTTCTCTCTGGGTCCCCTGGCAAAGATTTAAAAAATTATGGAAAAAAGCGATGCTAGTTGTAGTTTTTCATGGCCTTAAGACGAAAGGTCAGAGCTTGTAAAATAAGTTTAGTTGCATACGTACTTATTCAGAATCAAATAAATAGCGGAGGAATTTTATCCACATTTGTCAAGTGTCAAATTTTACATTTTAATTTTAAAAATACTGGATTTATATAAAAATCAAGTAAATTCCGCCATTGTTTATTCAATTTTGAATAAGTGTGCAAAATTTCGCGTCTCTCTAGTACACTGCGTTTGGACTCCATCACTGAACTCGTTTTTTAACTGCTTTGCATAATACTTGAAGAAAATTTGGCTTCCGTTCTTTTAATCGATTACTAATGGACCCACCAACACTGCCTAACCTGTCAACAGCCCGAAAAATGCTGCAGTCAAAAAGTAGAGTTAGGGTAGTATGTCAATTTTTTTTCTTAAATTCAGACTGTTTGAGCCAGAGCAATGAAATTTGGCACATATGTGGGACCTAGGGGGCAACAGGGGCCAAAATGTGTTTTTATACTATCACTCATACCTTCCATACTAATGCACCTGCACATCTGAATCTCAGTCAGTTGGTAGTTCTTACTATTACCTACAAGTCTACTATACTAGGGGTGCAGTGGTCCATTTCTCAATTTTGAATAACCTCAACTTTGTCCCAGCCTTTACCATTTTCATATTTTTGGAATATAAAAATGGTAAAAATCTTGCCCCCGTACAGCCCCTAGGGGCTGGGACAAAGTTAAAATGTAACGGTGAGATTTACTAAAAAGGTTTAGTCTATTTTAGAACGGTCCTAAGTTTAAGTGAAATTTTTGGTTTTAAGCATTTTAAACCAACCCTCCTTGAGTTTTCGACATAGTTTGATTTATAAGAACAATTTTAATAAATTTGTTTATTGAATAATTATCTTAACATGATCTTTTATTGGATTTAAAAGGAAATTTTCAATTTAGAAGAAAAGAAAATTAAAAAATTTAAACCCACGCAGGGTTTAAATAGTAAACACTCTGTAGAATAAATTAACATTCGGGCTATATGTCACTATAATTAAAACTTACCTTTGTTAATTAATTTTTCCAATTAATACTTGATGTCACACAACGATTTAGATGGGTAATAATAAAATAAGGAGTAGATTAATTTTGCATTTATTTAAAAGGCGTTTTTATTTATAAAATGTAATAAAAAACTTAAATGCAAGTTTTTTTACATTTCTGTCACTGTCGAAATGTCAATTTAAAAATATTAGCGCTGCGTTCAATCACAAACAGCGAATTCGGATATTTTCCCTCTGCTTGCACCTTCGCTTGCAGCAACCTCTACTGATGAAAGGTACAGCTTTGAAGTGAGTACGCTTTGAGTAAGGAAAGTTTTTTTGACTGAGCTTCTAGATAACCTCAATGTTTTAGTTTCAGTTTGTAAATAAATTAATATAGTTGTTTTGGGTTTTTTGTTTAGTTTATTTTTCGTGCTGAAAGAGTTTTCAAACTATGGGCGTTTTATCTGAACAAAATAGCAGGCGTTTTATTGGGTAATGAATAACTTGGGATAATGAATAAGGTAAATTAATCCTTGTTAAAAGAGCTACTTACGGAAATTATAAAAGAACTTATTTCCAAATTCCACAAAACAATCCTTTCTTGGGGCTATAAATTTAAACCACCCCCCTGAGGTGGTCTAAAAAATCACCAACTTTATAACCTCAAACACAAATAATGAAGCTATTATGTGCCAAATTTTTCGTGTATTCACCATTTGCCATTTTGAAAAATTAGTTTTAGGGCATTTTCTCCTAAAATATGGTGTATTTCGAGAAAAAAAAGCAGTTTTTCAGTGGTATTTTGAAATAACAATACAAAATAATCAATAACTTTGTGTCTTTTCTGTATGAGTAAGTGTTTTTTAAAAATTGGTTTTAAAACTTAGTACCCCCACAGGTGTAAATATTTAGACTTGTGGAGGGTAATATTTTAGATCTTAGTAAATCCCACTGTAAGTGTTTTGACTCGAACTTGTAACTGCCAAAAAATTTTGCACGTTTTTATTTTGCTATAGTCAATTTTGAACAAGTTTTTCGATGTGAAAATTTGATCTCGCCCCTTTACAGCCCTTAGCAGCTGGAGCAAAGTTGAGGGTATTTAAAATTAAGAATTGGTCCACTGCGCCCCTGGTGGTGCATTTTTGTTGACATGGGCTGAAAGATAAGTGAATCAAAATATTTTAACTGAAATCGACAAAAATTTTTAGTCCCTAACCTTGTTAACAGCCACGATTTTTATAGTAAACTTGTAGGTAATACTATGAACTACGAATTGACTGAGATTCAGATGTACAGGTGTATTGATATGGAAGGTATGAGGAATAGTTTAAAACACATTCTGGCCCCTGTTGCCTTCTAGGGGCCACATGTGTAATTTTTTATGACACGGGAATGTGTTAAATTTCATTGCCTTAGCTTAAACCGTATGAATTTAAGAAAAAAAAATGTCACCTAGGGTTGGGGTGTCAATTTTTTTTTGAATGCAGCATTTTTGGGGCGGTTAACAGATTAGACACTGTCGGTGGGTTCATTAGTAATTGATTAAAATAGGTTTCGTTAAGTATAATCCCGAAATATGAATGCGCTTTGTCACCTGTAATATTATGGGCCGCAGGATGAAAACTAGTTAACCTCAATTTGGTAAAATATCCGTTGAGATTGCGAGTTTGTCCTGATCTATCAACCACTGACCTTCCCCCTTAAGCAGGAACAAGAAAACCCATTCCTGCCTTAACTAAAGGTTTAATATTAAATAAATAATAAGAAATAAGCTAAACTGGTTATTACGAAACAATTTTCTTTAAAATTTTGAATAAATTTGGAAGTTATTAAGAAAAGTAAGTTTTCGAAAAACCATAATTGCTATTGGTTAGGTATCACAAAAGAAATGTTTACTCTTAAATATGAAATAAGAACAAAAAATAAAACAAGAAAATAAAGTTTTAAAAAAAGAGCCTACTCATTCTGAGGTATTTTAGTCATTTTTACTCAATGGTTTTTATTCTTTAGTACTAAAAAACTGAGACTCTAAACTGCTATTAACTCTTTCCCGGTTCTATTTTAACCAAAACCCAAGTATAAAGCAATCTTGCCTCTATGTCTAATAACTTGTATTTTAGACTTACTAATCCTTCTTTGTCAAAGAGCGTCTTGCCTTTATTTAGGACCTCAAACCTAAAAAAATAATACAAATATAGGTATTAGTACAGTAAGTGAAAAAAGCAAGGGAAGACATTTTAAAGCAGATAAAGTTTTATTTTAAATGAAGTATCAGGCTATAAAATTGGATTAAAATTAACGTTAATAAAGTTATGGGTACAACCCAACCCGACGCCACTGTGTTTTCAAAAGCGACTTTTTCATACATTTTAAAGCAATGCTTTAACAATTTTTATAGTTTTTAGTACACTTCCGGCCACATAAAATGCGTACGCCGATTTTATATAGTATATTAAAAGCCTCGCAACTCAGTACCCTTTTAGGTACTTCAAATTGACAATAAATGTCACCTTCAGGTTTTGTTGCCCCAACTAAATGAATTCGAAAAGCCCAAATTTTGGCAAAATTAGACGGTGGTTGGTCAGTTCGAAGAGTAGCGGCTCATTATGGACGAAACAAGGCTACAATTGTAAGAATAAGAAGAAAGTATCAAGAAGAAGGAACTGTTCGACGAAGGCAAAGCACTGGCTTGACCCAAGTGAGTAGCAGGATCAGCATCTGATCGACTTCCTTGAAGACCATCCATTTGCGATGGCCCCAGAGGCAAAAACTGAGGCACCTTTCCCTGGATCCATAAGATCGACGCGCAGACGGATAAGCCGTTCTAGGCTTAGATGTTAAGTTGCTGCCATGTGCAAAAAACAGGCAGGTTAATTTTTGCACTAAACTATTCACTACAAGAAGAAGAATTTTGGCAGCAGTTGGTCAGGGATGAAAAAATCTTTCAAACCCACAATGATAGCAAACAAATTTTGGTATATCGCCCGCCACGAAAACGCTATCTCGAAAAATATATTGCTGGGAACGAAGACCGGGCTGGAAGATGTTCCGTGAATATGTGGAGTTGGATATCGACGAGAAGACATGGGGCTCTTTTTAGAATTCATGGAAGATTTACGGCTGAGGTTTATGTTGATATGATGAGAAATGTTATGCTTCCAGAAGCAACCATTCTTTATCCAGAAGGTTTTGTGTACCAACAGGATGACTGTCCTATCCATACCGCACGCATTTCTAAACAGTAGTTCCAGCAAAACAACATCGAGGTTTTGCCATGGCCGGCAAAACCTCCTCAAAAAATGTTTGGGGCCTTATAGCAAAAAAGTTAACACGAATGAATATTGTTGCCAGAAATTCCAACCACTTAATGGAGCTCATAGTCGTACGAGGGTACGACGAAGCAACACCGTCTCAACTAAAAAGCCAGCTAACTCCTACCGCCTCAGTGCCCTTTAGCCTATGGTGGCTGCCATTTTTATAATCAAATTGACAAGTAAAACATGGATTTTCTGTCAGTTTGGTGTCAATATATCGCCGACAATAGGCCAAAGGATACTAAAACGAAAATGAGTTAACTGGCTTTTTAGTTGAGAACGGTGTTGGGCAAAGTCATTGTTTCCAATCCACATTTATTTCAAAATTTAGCAGATTTCATGCCACGAAGACTGGCGAAATTATCGAGGCTTACGGGGCAATGACACGCTACTGAAGAAACGTTTTCTTGTTTTTTTTTTTTTTTTTTTAATTTTGAACATTTTGGGTAGTCTGCAAAGTCTTAGATTCCTCAAATTTACCGATCCTGCAGAGGTGCGCTGACTATAATTAAGTTATTGCTTTCCTTTCGCCAAACATTATTCGCACAATTGTGGTCTTGTTTCGTCCATAATGAGCTTTAAGAATAAGTTTTTATAATAAAATGTTGAATAATTTAAAAAAAATTGTTTTATTCATTAGTATATTAGTCTTATGGAAAAGTGTAGCCAGTCTCCTTATTTTTGTGTTTACAATGTCCAAATATCTAACCTGTAATTCGAAAACGTCAAAGTCAATTACAATAAGCAACGCAATTGGCAAAACTTAAATTCAACAAACCTGCAGCTAACTTCTGCTGTACGCATTTTATGTGGCCGGAAGTGTACATAGACTTCTCTTCACATAAAACTGGTACAGCAGAAGTTAGCAGCCTGTTTAATTTTTAAAAATTTTTATAGTAGGTACTTCTGACAACATCATGTTTTGCATGTCAGTGCAACACCGTCTCAACTAAAAAGTCAGTTAACTCCTACCGCCTCAGTGCCCTTTTGCCTATGGTGGCTGCCATTTTTATAACCAAATTGACAAGTAAAACATGGATTTTCTGTCAGTTTAGTTGAGAACGGTGTTGGTCAGTGTCATCCTAATAAAGCTCAAATCTTCGCAAAACTAGACGGTGGTTGGTCTATTCAGCAAGTAGCTGTTCATTATGGGAGAAGCAAGTCTACGATAGTAAACATAAAAAACCGAGGGAACTATCCACCGAAAGAAAGGCACCGGTTTGACGAAAGTTACTAGCCCAGAGGAAGACCAAGAAGCAATTAATTTTCTGGAAAATCATTCGTTTGCCAAAGCGAAAGAAGTAAAAATTGAATGAAATTTTCCAGGATGCATAACAACAGGCTGGAGGATTAAACGTTCGAGGCTAAGGTGTCGCATTGCGGCAAAAAAAAATAAACTAAGTGAGGAAAAGAAACAGTCTTTATTAATTTTTGCGTTGAATTATTCTCTGACGGACGAAGAATTTTGGCAGCAGGTGGGTTTCACAGATGAGAAGTCCAACAGCGATAAAAAAACAAATTCTGGTTTATCAACCGGCAAGAACCCGATACGAAGAACGATATATTGTTGGAAACGAAGACCGGGCGGAAAGATTTTCGGTAAATGTTTGGAGCTGGATATCGGCTAGAGGACATGGCATTCTATTTAGAACTAATGGGCAATTTACAGCCGAAGTTTACGTTAATATACTACAAAATGTAATGCTCCCAGAGGTGAGAGTCCGTTATCCAGATCATTTTGTATTCCAACAAGATAACTGTCGAGTTCATATGGCCAGAATTGCGCAGCGATGGTTCCAGGATAATAATATCGAAGTTTTGCCTTAGCCTGCAAAATCCCCTGATGCGAATCCAATAAAGAACGTTTGGAGACTTATCGCAAAGAAATTAGTTTTAGTATCTTTTCCAGGAATTCAGAACATCTAATGGAACTCATCGTAAGAGCATATAGGGAAGTTATTGCTTAAAATCCAAACTTATTTGAAAATTTAGCCAATTCAATACCAATTTTTCTTTTATATGTTTTTAATTTTGTTATTTTTTTTAAATTTTATTTATTTCGTTAACTTGATCTGGCCTTTTAATTGTTTTGGGCTATAGTAACTTTCGCCAAAGCGGTGCCTTACTTTCGAGGGACAGTTCTTTCTTCTTGAAATTGATTTATTATGGTTACTATCGTAGACTTGCTTCTTTCATAATCAGCTCTCCCGTAAAAAGGAAAAACCCACTAACTGGTTTTTGACCAATTTTCAGAAGAAGCAAAATAAGTGAGAACGCTTGCCAATTCAGTACAACATAAAAATATTTTTAAGAAAGAAAGAAAGAACCACCAACTAAAAATTTCCATCTCTCTCATGATGTTACAGAAGGAAAAACAATATTTGCTGTATTTTTATGAAAGTTAATTTTGGAAAATTATTTTTTTGATTCTTCTTCATAAAAGTTTTTTAAAAGTTTTATAAATGTCAATTAAAAGTTTTTTTTTTAAAGAAAGCTAACAGTTATTTTTCGGAAAAACCTAGTAGAGTTATTTACTAATTATCTTCTCATATTTTACAATGAGAAAAAACCTAGTAAGGTAACATGTACTATACTTTTTTCCTACACTTTATCGACGAAAACCCTAGAAAAGTATATCTAGCTACCACTTAAACAATCAGTTACTTCTGAAGCCTAAATAGAATGCTAGGTTTATCCATTGGAATAGTGGGTTGCTAGGTTTTTTTTACTGAATTTATAAAAATTTGCGACTTACTAGGTTTTTCCATTCCCGATAAGTTTCTTAAGGCTATAGTTTCTCCCCAGATTTTAAGTAAAAAAAAGTACAACTGGCAACGCCTTATTCTCTAATTTTTTTGATCTTTTGCCAGAGTGCACAGGGAAAACTAAACATCAGAATTAGCTGAAATTTTGCAAGAGTGATCATTTTTAAATGCTTAACAAAAATATCTGAAGGATTTTTCAAAATTCTCAATTATTTTTTCTTCAAAATAAAAGCTATGGTGCTGTCATCTATCCCAAAAACATCAAAATAATTGCGGCTTAGAACAAACCCGATTTAAAAAAAAATAGAGAAATACTCACAATTTCCTCTGGATTACATTTTTCCTTTTTATATTTCCTTGCTTTAGCGAAAAAAAAAAACTAAGTTTCCTTTTTTCTAAAAGCCTGTGCACTCCGAAAAAGAAAAACGCAGTTCAAGTTTTGGCCGATAGACCGCAGAATTTATATGATTCCATGGTAACTGCAGGGTTTGGTCAACAAACTTTAAATCGGCCGCAGTGGGCAGAAGAGTTTTTTTACGTCTTTTGACAGAAAACCATTCGAGGTTATGTTTATCTTTCAAAAATGTGTTTTCAAAAACATTGTTCTAAAACAAACATGAAACCACTCCGCGTGTGCGGTCGCCCGCCGAAAAAGACCTAGCGCTGCGCGGGCATTACCCCGAGTTTATCAAAGAACCAAGAGAACTTCACTGGCTCGCTGGGATTATTAGGAATTCGCGACGCATATAACTCCATTATATTTCTATGATATAACCCCACATAATTTTGTTTTTATTTTGATTCAACCATTTTTTTTAAATTTAAATTATTGCGGCATAGTTATGTGTAAGTGTACTAGTGAAATTTTGGAGTGGAGGATGGATTTTAGATCCCAACCTCAGTTTCAAAAACACACGGATACTTGAGTACTAACAAAACAGGTAGTTAAGCTCCATTTAGAGGTTGGAAAGACTCTTGCTAGTCGTTGACGCTCCTGTTTAAAGTAGAATATGATTACTTCGTGTAGCGACAATAGCTGATTTTTAAATCTGCATGCTTTTAAGTTAATCTGTTGTCCTTAAACCAGTGGTATCAGTTAGCGGGAGTCTTTCCAATATACATGACTCTCAGTTACTTTAATACGTAGTTGGGCAGCGTTTTTTTAGCAGGTAATTCTGAAATAAATGTTTTTTTTTTAGTTTAGTATTTACTTGGTTTTTTTATGAAAAAAATCTTGTATGTAGGGCCTTATGGTAAAGCCATGATGACCCTTAAAATAATTTTCTTATGGTCAAGCCATGATGGTAATTTAAGTCTTAAAATATTTAAGCATAATTTTAGGGGTACCGTTTTTGATTAAGCAATTTTTACTAACTATGTTCTTCACATTTTTATGCCATGACTTTGCACACATTTTAAAGCTTTCTTTCTAAACTTTCGACTTCTAGAATAAAACACTCAAATTTTTCAAGTTTTCACTATTTTTTTAGGGTTCAAAAAAAGTACTGCCAAAAAACATTTTTACTCTGTTAAAATGAAAAATATTTAGGAGAGAGGGCAGAGTTTTAGAGGTAGATGAAGAGGTAATTTAGTGACGTGCAAAAATATTTAAGATTGTTGAAGAGAAACAGCAGGCTATAAAAAAGTATTTTAGAGAAAGATGAAAATAATGGCAATTGTTTAATAAGAATTTATGATATAAAACAGCAAATATTGTAAAAATTGTATTGTATGTACATGCATTTGATTTTTTTTTTATTTTCTCATTAAAAAATTTTACCAAAATGCTACTATCTCCCACTAGTAAAAAATACTATCAGTATGTTTTCAAATCGTACTCAATACGTATTGAAAAGATTGTCTTCTTTTTCTTTCATAGAGCTTGTTCTCTGATCTGAAAAAGAGCGTGATATATGATAGAACAAGATGCTTGGCTTTCAATACGCATTTAGTACAATATACAGGGTGTCCTAAAAATCCAAGTCCACCCTAATATCTCCAGAACCAAAAGAGACAGAGAAGTAAAATTTGACATAATTTTCTTTTTGAATTTTAGTTATGCCGCCATTCATTAAGGGGGCGGAGCTACGGTAAAGACAATACTTTTTTTGAAATGAGACACCCTATATTTTCTAAAATATGAATAAAGCTCTTTATTCTGTTTCCAAAAATACCTAATATGTTACCTTTTGAATTTTAAATAAGAAGAAAAATGCTTTTAAATAAGAGCAATTATTTAGACAAAAAAATCACCGAATATTTGTTTTTTTTTATTTAACTCGTTGGTCTTATGGAGAAGATTTTCCCATTTAATTTAAAAGCTGTTAGAGAAAAGGGTAACACATTAGGTATTTTTAGAAACAATGAAAATCTCTACTTAAATTTTAGAAAATATACAGGGTATCTCATTTAAAAGGAGTATCGTCGCCGCCCTAGCTCCGCCTCCTTAATGATGGGCGCTACCATCTAATTATGTGAAATTTTACTTCTCTGCCTCTTTTGATTTTGGAGGTAAATAAATAAATAAATAAATAATACGTTTATTTTAGTAAAGAAACATTTTACAATCCTAGTATACATAAAATGCAAACATAAACATGCTAAACAGATATTAGGGTAAACTCGAACTTTTGGGACACCCTATGTATGAAAACATAATAAATATTTATGCAACGGTCATGAGGTCCCCTGAGAAAAAGACACCTCAATGTTGCCAAAAAAGTTCTGGCTACCTCTTATTTTGAAGAGAATTTTTCTACAAAATTGTTTTCATATGAAATATATTTCATGAAAAACGATAAATATTAATTAACTATTTAGGCTTGTTTTCCGTAATAATTTACTGAAAATCATTGCTAATTTTGATCACGATTATTGTACATATCAAAGGTTCTTTCGTAAAAAAAATAGTGGATTTGGCTATTACAACACTATATTAAAATTTTATCCACATTCAAAAATGTGAACAAAATTTCACAAAAATAAGCGGCTAAGATATTGGAAAATTCAATTTTATTAAGTAATTACACTTATTCAAAGTAAGCAATAACTTTGTTATCAATTTTTAACTGTCTTCTTTTCAGGAGACCTTGGTGTGTTACACTTAATTATAATCAAAGTCAAATTTTATTATGGAAAAGTTCTTTTTATTTTTTATCTTAACATATTATTCAGTACATTTAGATAAATAATCTTTATAAGATTAGTATAATGCATAAAGTACGAGTTCTACAAATCCAAAATAATCTACTGAGCCTTGGATAAGTAAATAATTTAACCTATTTACCTAAATGTTGTTTTGTCGTTGCAGTCCACTGAAATGAGCGAAAAAACAGGCCTTACCTTGAACAAATTGCAATTTTACTGTAAAAAAGTCTACTTTTTAACATATCCAAAATCAGACTTGCGTAACATCGTTTTTTTGACATTTTTTCAAGGTGACCGCTAAAAAATTCAAAAAAACTTGCATTTATATATTAACATATAAACCAATAACCATTTGGCCAACGGCACTTGTGGCACGTGTTTTTGGGCCAAGACAGAACTAAAGCCGTGAATCTGGTTTTTCTCTCTCTACCCTAAAAAAATGCTCTTGAAATAGGTAACAAATCATAAGCCGTGTTTTGAAAAAAAGCAACACGATCTGTTTTAACGGTTTTTAACTTTAAAATGTCTTCTTTTTAACATATCCAAAAGCGGACAAAATCGGATTTCGAGGACATCGTTTTTTTGACGTTTTATCAAGATACAGAAAAACTTGCATTTATATATTGACAGATAAAACCTTAACCACTTTACAAATATCAGTTCTGTTTTTGGACTAATTTTTACCGCTGATGTCAAATATTTTTCAGTTTTCAGAAAAGTACAGAACTATAGAACTCTATGTCCTATAAAAAAAAGTTCCCAAACACATAACACATGCTATTATTATGCACACGTAAGTTTTTTGGTAAAAATAACTTTTAACGTTGATCATGAAACTCAGAGACTGCTAATGTTATCGTCTCTCTCACTCTTACATTGGAATTGGACACATTTCATAAAAAAACTATTTTATGAAAAAAATTGCCTCCTATTGGTTACTTATAAAAAAATTATAAAATTAAATCATTATCTTATTCCTACTTTTTGGTAGGTAGGTAGGTAGGTAGGTACCTACTCAATTATTGTTTAAAATGATAAAGTAAGTTTAGGAAATTTCCGTTAATTTCTGATGTCTCACAATATGGACGGAATACCTACCCACTACCTACCTATTAAATGTTCACTGTGGAATAGATGGCCAGTGGCGCACCCATGAATTGCATAAACGCTGTCCTGCGTGCACTGCGGTTGCATGAGAATTTTGGCCCTATGTGATAAAGAGAGAAAGCAAAATGACCGTATCTGTATCTTTTTTTCATTTTTTTTTCAGGTTCAAGATCAGCATTGAAATTAAACCCAAAAACTACTACATCTCTCACTTTATGCTTGCCATGTTCATAATATATGCGAGCTTATTTCTATCTTTTTCCATTTTTTTCAGATTCAAAACCAGCGCTGAAAACTACTCTAAAAACATGTGTCAATGAAAATTTTTTTTGTGATTTTTTTGGCCTCCATTTTGAAAAATATCAGAAATGATAATGTTCCGCATGTCCGATTTTGGATATGTTAACAAGTAGGCAAATCTAAGCTGAATAACGTTAAAACCGCTCGTGTTGCAATTTGTTCAAGGTAAAACGCTAATTTCAGTGGACTATTGACATAAAAAATTACAATATTTTATAAATACTTTAATAATATATTTTTTTTAATTTTCCTGACCGTTATGTAAATTTTTTTGAAAATATTTTCCTGGCTTGCGGTCTTAAATGGATGATTAATTTATTGTAATTAAATAGTTACGTTACGGTTTATTACAACCATCATCAGACGACATCTATCTAAAATTAAAAAATCATATTTTTTTATAAAAGTTCTACAAAATGTAAAAAGTGACAGTTTACAAAAAAAATTAAAAAATTTTTTACATACATATAAAAAAACATACAGAACAAACAAAATTATGTTAGATCAAAGAAAAATTTTTAAAATTTTTTTAGATGTTATGAACAATAAATATTTTGTTTATGTAAAATGCGAAAAACAAAGAAAATATGAACAGTGGCCTACGTATTTTAATATACAAATTACAAAATACCCAAAAGCAGTAAACTTTAGATCCGACAGTGACAATCTAAGTAACATTTACAAACATCTTATCAAATACTAAATGAAAATAAAAAAACACTGTATATACAACAAAAATTATCCTGCGAAAGCAATAAAAGAATTAACATCGAAATAACGAAAAGCATGTGTATATATATATTTTAAAATAATATTAGTGTAAGATAAGCCACTGTTGATATTTTCTTTGTTTTTTTGTAAGATTTATTTTATATTAACCAAAAATTTACTGTTCATGACATCTAAAAAAATTTTTTAAAGATTTTTAACATAAGATAATCTTTTTAATGTTTTTTATATGTACCTATGTAAAAAATTCTTTGTTATTTTTTTTAAACAGTCACTTTTTATAATTTGAAGAACTTTTATTAAAAAATATGAATTTGATGAAGAAAATATTTTGTATTTTCAAAAAAAAACAATAATATGAATAGGCTTGAAAATAATAGCACAAACACAAAAAATCCCCACAAAATTGTTCTTTTTGATCGTTAGGTTCAAATATTACATTTTTATGACATCATCAAACCTGTCCTTTTGTTAGCCATATTTTAGGCTTCTAATCTTTCTTTGTGAAACCATAAAGTAATATACCTACTGAACGGAGACGCAAAGCGAAATGGATTGCAGACTTGTGAAACCAAAACTCGAGGTTGACACATCGGAGTCGGAGTTTCTTTCACATTGTAAACTTCCTTGGTAAAATCAAAACTAAGATTAATCAACAAAAATCTTTCTGGAAATAACTTTGACAGTAGGTATCAGTTTTTCGCACATGAAAATAGGTCACTGATCTGAGGATAGACAAGTCTGAAAAAATTGAATGACAAAACTTTTTTTTCTAATTTTAAAAATCTATTTAACTTTTAACAAACGTGGTATAAATATCTATTATACGACATATATGTAACTTTCTTTGTAAAAACCAAACGTTAGAACATTACTGGAGGAAAGATCGTCTAAAAAAATTAATGAATCAATTTTGTTTTAACCCTATTTGTAAATTTACCTCGACAAATTTTAGCTGGTCCAGTCAGTGCTTAAAGAACCGATCAGAGGATAGATAAATCTGAAAAAAAGAAATGGCCCAAGTTTATTTTTTTAAATCTATTTGGCGTTAAAAAACTTGGTAGCTACCTCAGAACCATGCCTATTGGTACACTCATCCAATTTTGTATTTTATTCATTATTTACTAATATAATCTACTTACCGGTTGGCACCGTGGCTCCTAGATAAGACATCGGCATTATCGCAGGGTTTAAGTTCACAAATTTTTGGGAGGACGCGCTCTGATTTTAAAGATGCCTTGTAAATAGGATTTTATTTTCGGTCGGTGATGGGCTGTACACAATAAAAAATTTAACACATGTCACCTTTTGACAAGTCAAAATAAGTAACCTAACGCCAAATTGCTAAAAAATCTCTGATGTCCCACTGTGGGTAAACATAAATAAAGTCTCCGCGTTGCCATGGAAAACAAATTCAATGACGTTAAATTTTGCAAAAAAATCAGGTCGACATAGTTAAATTGATTTCCTGTACAGTGTTGCTAAAAACAATTCCCCAGATGGTAACTACCACCTTAATATTTGGAATTTTTTAAATTTTTTTATAGGTATCAATCGATAGAGGACGTTAAAATCTTCCAAAATATGATACGGAGCAAAAATCTAGTAAGTGACTTTACTAGGTTCTTCCTTTTCACTGGAGAGCTAGTCGAATAGACCATTTACGGTGTAGCTTTTGTTTAGATAATGAAACATTTTTAATTTGTTGAAATGTGGTTTTTATTTTTAGTGGGCTTATATTTTAAATTAGTAAAAAATAAACAAGCCGCCCCCTCATAAAAAGTAAAAATAACAAAGTCAAAAAGTCAGTGTTGCACCAACACCGTTCTCAACTAAAAAGCCAGTTAACTCATTTTCGTTTTAGTATCCTTTGGTCTATGATCGGTGCCATATTGACACCAAACTGACAGAAAATCCATGTTTTACTTGTCAATTTCGTTATAAAAATGGCTTTTTAGTTGAGAACGGTGTTGGTTGCACATGGGAAAATATAAAACATCATATTTGCAGCTACTTTCTGCTGTACCGGTTTTATGTAGAGAGAAGTGTACTTTCCCTGAAGAAGACATATTTGAGCTCGGCACTACTTAAGATTCGGTACCAAATGCCAAAAATCTCGAATGTCACAGGTCAAAACTTAGTAGGGCAATATAATCATTTGATTTTACTAATTTTTATCAATCTATTGCGAAAAAATTTACGCCTTGCTGTGCTCGGTATTTAAACCAACGCTTATAAAAAAGCACTATTTTAGCCAGTAGTTGTGAAAACTACTATTTCAATTCCAATATTTACGCATTTTTGCGTTTGAAATAGTTTTTCAATTTGAGCAAGATGTAATGTTTTTACATCCACTGGAAAAATTTGTGGGCAACTCTTTGCAGAAACACAAAAAAGATCAGGGCAAGATACCTATTTTTTGTGATGAAAATCGGCAAATACAAGGCATGGGTTTACCCAACTTTTCATATTGATAATTTATAGCCTAAGCACAATTTTGTTCATAATCATAATGTTAAATACATTATTCTTAATAGACGTATTTACCCAAGTCTTCATAGTTATAATTCACAATTCATAAGCACAGTGCATAATTTAAAAGTTGGTTAATTTTAACTTTATGCACTATCAATATGAAAAAAGCAAAGAAAACATTTTGTTTGGTTGATTTCAAAATAGGAGTGATTGATTTTAGCTGATATTAGAAAACAGAAATTTAGCAAGAAGGAAGAATACCTAACCTGTTGAGGTTAGATAAAGAAAAATCTTTTTTTTGTTCTTCTTTTTTGTCAATTTTCAAATTTATCCTAATGCAATATGCTTATAAACTGTTAGGATAAAATATTTTAGCGTAATTTAAGGGGTAACGTTTTTGTTTATCAGATTTTTTGTATATTTTTCGCATTTTTTTTCTTTTCAAAATATCGATTCGTAGAATAAAAAACTGACTTTTTTCAAGTTTTCTTAAGCCTTTAAAAACAGTACTGCCAAAATAGTTATTTTCCTATTAGCGTGAGTAAAAGTGCACTTTTACGCACGAATTGGCGTGCGGGAAGTTGCATTTCTCGGACACCGTGCGGGAATGTATTTACCCTGTGTCTTTCGCGCACAGATTGCGGGTAATTTTTTTTTCCGTAATAAAATTTAAATAACTATTTTACGCAATTAGGAAAAATTTTGTACGTGACACGTGCAAAAAGTTTCTTTTCCGCTCTTGACGACTTGTCCAAACTGCCAGCTCGTGCGGAAAAGTATCACTTTCCGCACTTGTTAGGTAAATAACTATTTCCTACGAGCTGCGGAAGAGTTACTTTTCCGCACGATTTTTCACTTTAAAGGACAATATTTTACTTAATTCAAGATATATACTTTTAAATCAAATACTATCCATGGGTACTATTTTCAATACAGAAAATTTATAGCCTTAACCAGCAAACTTTAATAAAGTCACATGCAGGCACAGTAATAAAAAAATCGTGCGGAAAAGAAACTTTTCCTCACTAGTATTGAAAAGTTACTTTTCCCCATGATTTTTGTATTGTTAAAAATGAATATATTTAGAACTATTCTATCTTATGTGTCATTTTGTAGCATTATTATAAAATCTTTGCCTATTAAAAACATTTTCTTTAATAAATAAGGGGGACAAAAACACTCGTAGGAAAAACATTGTACCTAACTCTTGCGGAAAATGCCTTTTCCACCCTTGACGGCTTGTCCGAACTCCGCTCCGCGTCGTTCGTGCAACTGCCGTCACGTGCGGAAAAGTACCACTTTCCGCACTCATTAGGTAAATATCTATTCCACATGCCGTGCGGAAAAGATACAGGGCAAAACCATTCCTGCACGTCGTGCGGGAAATGCAACTTCCCTCACGCAAATGCGTGCGTAAAAGTGCACATTTACGCACGCTAGTAGAAAAAGGAGTTTCTGTACTTCAGTGCAAAATTAACTTCTTTAATTTCGATTCGAGAGGGTGGAACCTAGGACGACGCCGTTTCCACCTCATTAGGGACTCATCAGCTTGTGATACACCTAGCTAGCATTTAAAGTGTTTTGATCTATTGGGATTTTTATAAAATATTTTTGCAAAAGATTTGTTCTTAAAATCATATCATAAATACGCCGCAAACGAAAATTAAAAAAAAAATGCATTATATTACACCTTTCGAATGCTAGCCAAATTTTGTAAATTTGATGCATTACACCAAATCACACGTGACAAACCGGAGTAAAGGGTCAAAAAAGTGGGGCGGGGTATAATATTTATAAAATTATAATATAATAACTAATTTATTGTAGATTGGGTTGAACCCTGGGGGGGGGGAGGTGTTAACCTCAAACCTTTATAATATAAAACTGAAGTTTTATAACTTATTCTTCCAAGTTTTTAAAGAAATTGCAAAAAAAATCGCAAAAAAAAAAATGACAGTTGAGTGTCTTACCTCTTTGGACTAGGTTCTGCTTTTTGATGGCTCAACGAAGTATACCTGGCAACGGTTATAGGATACCTGGAAATATACAATCTGTGGTATCGTATCCGGTTCGACATGTCATCATCTTCTCCACCCCACCCCCAAAAAGCGTTCGAAAATCCGTTCAGTTGTCTAAAATGTTCTTTGGTTACGGCCGATACTCCGCCAAATATTCCTGAGTATGGTAGCCTACAAGAAAACAAATGACAATAGAAGTCGAGAGTACCCAAAATATTTTTGAAGTCGATATAGATAGGTACTATATACTCAGTTAGAATACTATATTTAAACAGAAAGATATATAATTATGTAATTCTTTTATAATAAGAAAAACTGCTTCAGTGATGAGTATACCATTTGTGAGGAGGCAGGGTTTGAGCAAGTATTTAACAGCAAAAGTTGAAGAATTTATAACAACACCAGAGTTCAACACAAAATAACTAAAAACCCCATAAAACTTTATGTAAACAAAATTTTCACTAAAGGGGCATCTTTTCCTTATAATTCATGAATTTGGAAGCCCGGTATAAGAACTATCGTG
Source organism: Oxystoma pomonae (assembly GCA_963921995.1). Taxonomy (NCBI): domain Eukaryota; kingdom Metazoa; phylum Arthropoda; class Insecta; order Coleoptera; family Brentidae; genus Oxystoma; species Oxystoma pomonae. Next base: position 50,093,824 of record OY998168.1, read on the forward strand.
TGGAAGTTAAGAATCAAACGAATGCTGTAAAAATGTTAAAAAGTGTAGTATAGTGATTAGGCAGGATGCAAGATGTAAGTCGGAGATTTCCTGGACTACTGTATCGGTCAGACTTTGTGTAATGGTAAATTTTCATGCAAAATACTTGTATTAGTGTAGGACTGTTCTGTTTGTTTAACCGAATATTATATCACAATGGATTTGAACTTTAACAATGGCAATAAAATACCTATTATATTTCTGAAAAATCGAATTGTCTGTTTGTACATACATCCCCAAAAATTAAGTATTACTATGCACACTAAAACGCTCATGTCCAAAACAGTGTAAGAAAAATATGTGGCGTCTCTTAAGGAGTTAAAAGTTTTCCGCTCGAACTTTAGAAATAACCCTTAAGGGCCGTTGTTCACAACATTCGTCCTTATGGATTTCGAGGAAAACGAGGAAATTAATTGTTTGCTTTGCAACAAAACATTATGCGAGAATTAAAATCACGTCATGAAAAAGAAAGGTAAGCAAATACTGGAATTAAGTACTTATTTACCAATAACCTACCTAAAGAATAAAGATATAAAAAGTCTTATTGATAAAATGTTTGCCTGCGGCGCTTTTTATAATGTTATAAGTATGCTTGACACTTTTTACAGAGTGATCCAGGAGCCTTACTTCTTCTTTTCTACGGTTTTTAAGATAGAAATAAAACGAGACTTGGTTTTTCTGTGTTTTTGACGTTTCTATAGCAGGTCACGTGATTTTCGGCAACTTCGAGTTTTTACGGATATACAGTGGCGTACCCAAGGAGAGAGTGGACGTTGTAGTTATCCAGTGCTACTCAAATCTGAATAAGATTCTTATTAAATAACCGACATTTTTTCTCAAAAGATTTTTAGAACATTTTTTTTGTCTGTCTGTCACCAACGCGCCTAACTCAAGAACCACTTGTCCGATTTTGATGAAATTTAGTAGGTACTTGGTTTGTACTCCAGATAGTCCCATTTCAAGAATATTAAAATTGCCTCCCAGAGGCGGAGATAATGGAAGGGACTTATTAAAATACCCAGTTCAATCCAGAATATGACATGTAGGGTATTAATTGGAACGTATTTAAACAGGGATTTTGAAGGCTTTGGTAAGAGCTTTAGCTTTTAAAAATTCTTGCCCGCGTTAACATTTTTTTTAAATATACATTTGAGGCGCACTCTATCTCCGTTATTTTTAACATAACTGTTGTTCTTTATTACCAAAATTTAAAGAAAATTTAACCCACTAAATTTTTTATAGGAACATTTTTTTAAAAAGTTTAATGGTAACAAATTATATGTCAATATATATACAGCGTGGATTCTTTGAACGGAACGGTGCTCTAGAGCATTAGAATTTGGTTGAATAAAAAAATCCAAAAACACGTCAACTGAGATTTTTAATTTTCTTTAATCATGGTAGCTTGGATTTTTGTATGTCATTTTGTTTACGAGGTATGGCAAAAATATATTTTTTGTAAAACAGGACACCCTGTATATTTTGCAATTTTTGAAATCTACTAACAATTCACTCTTCACCAATATGACACAGTAGGATCTGTCTTTTACGATAATCAAGATATTTTTCTCTAAATCTGCATGGAAAACTTCGATATTCATTCAAATATCCCCCAAACAATTCCATGCAAGTTTAAATGCCTCTATCTTGGAAACCATAAGAGATAGAGTATTAGTGTGTGGTATTGTCAAAAAGATAATTTTTTTAGAATTCAAAAATGTCAAACTATACAGGGTGTCCTATTTAAAAAAATATATTTTTTTGCCATACCTCGTAAAAAAAATGACGCAAAAAAAATCCAAGATAGCACGATTAAAGAAAATTAAAAATCTCAGTTGACGTGTTTTTGGATATTTTATAAAACCAAATTCTAACCCGCTAGAAGCACCGTTCCGTTTAAAGAATCCACCCTGTATATGATACCTTGATTAATCATTATTTTCGGCGGTAGATGTGAATTAACTTTGTATCCGAGACATATAGCAAAAAAAATATTGGATCAAAAATCTTAGAAAACCTACTTTTTTATAAAACGAAACAATTTGTTTTTAGATCGAACCAATGGCCAATGAGATATCGGACTAAAACCGAGTTAACCCGAATTACGCATAAATTCAAGATGGCGGCGAACCTAAAGAGAAATTTTGTTGTAAAAATGTGGTTTTAAGAGTCTCATATGACTTTCTACTTGCTGTAAAAAATTTGACTGTTAAGTCAGTTTTGTAGATAAATCGCGATTTTCTGACTATTCTATTGGAGTATCTCTTATCCCGAACCCCCCATGAAAACCAAACTGTGTCGCCCATAAATGATCCGCATTTTCCGTAAATTATTTTATGGACAATCTCAAGATATGCGTGTTGTACTTCCCCTGGTGCTATATCTTGGCCTTGGTTTAAAAATTCCTCTGGCTATTTGGATCAACTACACTGTCCAACAAAAAATTTTACATACTATATATATATATATATATTAAAAGGTGTATTTTTAATGACAGTTACACACTATAAATGACAAAAGAACACTCACCGGTTGTTGAATATATGAAGAATTAATTGGGGCCTTCATGAGATCGCTGTCTTTTGGCCTTCCTCTTGTACGTAATTTCTGGAGCATCCCTATACATAAACCAGCAGTAATCTGCAAGCATTGCTTCATGCCAGCGGCCCTGATATCTCCGTTCCATGAGAGAAATATTCTGGTGGAATCTTTCCCCATGCTCGTCACTGACAGCTTTACAACTGGGTGGGAAAAAATCAAGATGGGAGTGGAGAAAATGTATTTTTAGTGACATATTACATCCGAGTTGATGGTACTTTTCTAGAAGTACTTTTACCAATTGAGTATAATTTTCCTCCCTTCTGTTCCGTAAAAATCCATGCATAACTCCCTTAAGAGCTTCCCAAGCTTCCTTTTCTTTTCCTTTCAGAACTAGGTCGAAAGCAGGATCCTTTACGAGTTCACGTATTTGTGGCCCAACGAAGATGCCTTCCTTGACTTTTGCATCACTTAGTTTGGAAAATTTTTCTCTCAAATATTTAATCTTGGTTTAAGCCTTTGACAAAATACTTCATTAAACCGAGCTTGATATGTATGTGTTGGATTCACGAGAGGCTCGGCAACGACATTTTTCTCACTAAGTTTAAGATTCCTTGCAGGCCAATCTACTTGGATATAGTGTGATTTCCTATCTCGACTATCCAACATACATAAAAAGCAACAGTATTTAGTGTACACTAATTGCATTCCTAATAGTATAGCAATGACTTTTAGGTCGCCACATATTTTTCACTTATGTTCAGCATATTTGATTGAGTTGAGGAGGGTTGCCATATTTTCATATGCACTGCGTGACCAACAGGAACAGAAGGAAGACGATTGCCATTATGAAGCAATACAGCTTTTAAACTAAGCTTGTAAGAGTCTATGAATAGCCTCCATTCAGTTGGATTACGCTCCATTTTCAAACTTTTCATCAGACCATTAATATCACAGCAAAAAACAAGATTATTCTCCTTCTTAAAAAAAGGTAACGGATTCCGCTGACGCTGTCTGTACTTAGAGACCCTGATATCTGGTTGAAGAAGATTCCATTGCTGTAACCTTGATCCTAGAAGTTCTGACTTCTCCTGTGACAAGTCAAGATCTTGAATGAGATCATTTAACTCAGACTGACTCAATCTGTGTGGCTGATCATCTTTTTCTTCAAAATCAGGGTCGCGTGATATTGAAGGCATGTTTAATTCCTCATCTTCCACATTGTCTTCACTCTCTACTTCCAATTCATAGTTTTGAGGTGGAGTAGAAATTGGTAAACTGTCTAAATGTAGTATAGGTCTAATAGCAGATGGGAAATTCGGATATTGAACTGTTCCTCTTTTTTTCATTGACTATCCTGCATTGATAGGCGGAGTCAAGCAAAAATAGCAGTCATCTATGTGGTTTGTAGGCTCCCGCCAAACCATGGACACCCCAAAAGCCATCGATCGTTTTTTATTTTTAAGCCATTCTCGTAATAGAACTGAACATGAGTTGCAACATATATGTGGAGCCCATGACTTATCCTGGTCTCCTAACTTCATTCCAAAATAATGTTGGTAAGCAGTCACAAGAGGCGCCAAATTGCGTTTCTATGAAGAAATTTCTCCACAAATATAACAAAAATTGTTAACTGAATGTACACATTTACGAGGCGGCATGTTAATACAATAAGTTTTTCTTTAAAAACACCCCAAAACAACAAATTTTGCACGAAACAAAACAGAAATATTGTATGTAAAATGTAAACCTTAGATTTACAGCATAAACACTATAGTCAGTTTGCGATGATATATTCTGACTCCGTGTATCTAGTTTTATAACAATACCATACACACTACATTAACTGTGCGTTCGATTAGAAATATGAAACTGAACTGTAAGGTATCGGTCGCCCTGAATAAAAAGACGCGCAAATACGCAATTATTTCGGAAAGGAGGGAGTCCCCGCTTATATATATCGAGAATAGTAGGACTGTATCGCAAATATCGATAGCTAAATTAAAACTATCGATAGTTCTGTAGTTTTATCTCTATCGATATTATTGATAGTCAATTTCGATGGTGGCGTACCACTATTTCTAACTCCCCACCCTATCCAGTTCTCTGCCCTTTCTATTATTTTCTCTTTCGACGCTTTTAGAGGACATAAAATGTAAAATATCACCTTATCTCCAAAAGTAGAGCTAATCTCTAATTAATTCAGTGGATGAAAATACTTAAGAATTAGCTATTTTTGAGCCCGAAACATTTTCATTGTTGGACAGTGTTATCGCTGTAGACATGTTCTATATAGCTACACCATTTTTTTACTTTTTCTTTGGTATCCAGTAAGATTTTTAGCTGCTAAAAATCTTAGTTGTCGTGTTTTTGGATCTTTTGAAAAAACAATTTTTTAACCCACTACAGCCAATATTCCACTTAAATTAAAATAACACTCGTGGCATATCGGACAATACGTTTTTGTTTCTCACTTCATTACGACCAGGCCTCCAATGTCTAATGGAGAATCCAGACACCTACAGACCTGTTTCATTTTTATTAGGAATCATCAGGGAGTCATAGGATTGTACCTGGCAGTTGAAGCTACACAGTCACCATGCACACCTCTCGAATTTAAAACAAAAAGTTTGTAATCCGCGGAGACGTAGTACCTGTGTGCGCCACCTGTCGAATAAACTGAGAAACGAAAACATCAAAACTGAAAAGTGCAGAAGACCATAAATACAGAATTCTGAACCTTTCAGCAGGTTATAAAGAAGAAACCTGTAAAAGTATAAGGTCACTGTAACATGACTCTTAAATATACGTGGCCCCAATTTTAAGGCATCAGCAAGCAATGTCCGATATGCCACGAGTGTTATTTTAATTTTTATTTGCGGACACGAGATTCACTTTGTTGTTTTTTAAATATTTTGGCTTTTTAGTTCTGCGCACAAGCCTCCTCCGGAGCGATTGCTTCCTGATGCCTTAAAATTAGGGCCACGTAGTATGAAGCTCCAATTGGGGGCGGTGCCGCGGTGCTGGTGCGAACGTTACCTCTTTTTAAGATTCATGTTACATTGAGCTTATAGGTTTACAGGTTTCTTCTTTATAACCTGCTGAAAGGTACAGAATTCTGTATTTACAGTATTCTGCACTTTTCAATTTTTATGTTTTTGTTTCTCAGTTTATTCGACAGGTGGCGCACACAGGTACTACGTCTCCGCGGATTACAAACTTTTTTTTAAATTCGAGAGGTGTGCATGCTGCCTGTGTAGCTTCAACTTCCAGGTACAATCCTATGACTCCCTGATGATTCCTAATAAGGATGAAACAGGTCTGTAGGTGTCTGGATTCTCCATTAGACATTGGAGGCCTGGTCGTAATGAATTGAGAAACAAAAACGCATTGTCCGATATGCCACGAGTGTTATTTTAACTTTTATTTGCGGACACGAGATTCACTTTGTTGTTCTTTATTCCATTTACAGTCTCCACCCTGTATAGATGCTCAATACTTACTTGTATTTCATGTAATCGATCCCTACGCTCATGTGTCTAGGTTGGTCCGAACATTTGTACAGGTTTCTATCGTCCTCAGGCAAGAGATCAATATCGTGGAAAATAAAACAGTCAAAATTTCTCGTTTTCAACGCTTCCGTGTATCCAATATTAAATAACATTGCTCTAAAAAGAAATAAAAATATTTCCATTTAAAGATAGTTGTTTAGTTAAAATAGGCCCAAAATTTAAATATTGGGTTTTTGGCGGGAATAATAGAACGGTTTTTGACGCTTAAACGTCGTTTTCGCTCGAATTCACATGAAGTGAGTAGAAGCAATCGTTGCAAATCCGAGCGAATATGACTTGCCAAAAAAGCGCATCACGCATTACGACGAATTTAATTTAATATTACAGAATTTCAGTACGAGTTCAATGTTGTGTGTGCGTTAATAAGTGGATAAAAGAAAATTTACCCCTTTTTCGTCAATTTTTTGCTAAAATGTGGTCCGTATACCACTGAAACTCGACCGATTCAAGAATTGGGCCCCAGACCGGTCTTGCTATAAGCGCACTAGTAGAAAAGTTTTCATATTCCTGAACGACAACACACCACGCACCGGTGTGTTTTTCGCAATAAGAGAGACCTTTTGCACTTATAATTTTAATGCCTTTTTACTTTGTCGGTTATTTCGGGCATGCGCAGTTACGAGGTAATAACGGAATCCCTTACTAACCGATAAAGTTTGACGTTACCTGCGGGAGAATACCGTATCCCTTATAATTGACAGTAAACCGTTATAAGTAGAAAAACAAAAAATTTAAATTGATTTTTGAATGCAAATATGTTCTGTATTCTTTTTAATTGTAAATATAAATGTCAATTTTTGTTTAATCATTTTCTTTGGCTAGAATTTCGTAAGAAATGTAAAACATTGATTTGCATTGACAACTATGACAAGTAATTCCGATCTGTTTATCATAACCTCTCTTTTCTCTGTTGTCTCTTTGAGTTTTTAAAGATTAACAATAATTAAAATTTACAAAAAAACACAAGAATAAGATATTCTAAATGAAAAATATTATTGGACAAATTCTTTTGGTAAATCTTTATAATAATATATACCGTATAAAGTCACCATAAGCAAATCAAAGGCGGCGTGCTGAAACTAAAAATGCTGTCCTAAAAATAACGTGACGTTAGCTATGTCACAAAGCGTTATTAAGCGATAAAGTCACCTAACGGGGATTTTTTATAAGAGGTGCAAAAGGTCTCTAATGTGGGCTCTATGAACGCCGCCCCTTTGCTGCCAAGGTAATTGTTTGAGGTTAAGTAGTTGATAGCCCGCGCTAAAACCTCTTCTAAAACGTAATGTTGGCAGCTTTTTAAAGAAAAAATATTTGACCAAAACTATAAGGCCTGACAAAAATCAAAAAAAAAAAATTAACGTTAGATTATATACCTAGGGCAATACCCACTCTACATAGGCCGATCAACTCCTACCCATTTAGTGTTCTTTAATCGACCTTCGACGCCATATTGACAGAAAAACTTTTGAGTGAAACTAGCTGCGAAGCTGGATTAAAGGACACTAAATCGAGAGGAGAGAAAAATGTATTTTTCTTTTTATTAAAATAGTAAGTAATTGCTTAAAATAAATGTTTGAAATAATCCGCTTTTCGTATCTACGCGATTAGTTTAATGCCGTTTTTAACGAGAGTTAAAATGCAGATATATATCGCGTTCGTTTATTCAATCTGTGTAAATCACAAAATTCTGTTCGTTTATTTAAAAATCCAGGAAAGAGAGCGCTTCTTTAGGGCTCGTTTATTCATCGAGCGAGCAAACTGAGCTACTTGTTTAAGTCCAAGCTTGTGTAAACATTCTAACCTTACTTTGTAAGATGGCGCGCTGTTTGATATATTTTTGCGTCGTTTTTTTTATGCCAGCTTTCCGAATTCACGGAATGCATTACTGATCTTTTATTTTGGTGGTCCTATTAACTTAGGTTTTTCCATCTCCATAAATAATGGAAAGTGCCATGGTGGGTACCTTTTCATGAAAGGAAAATTAAGGAATAAGTTGTAGGCTCCGTAAGCTCCAAAATCCGGTCGTTTTTGGTTTAAACTCGGTGAGCTCGATGATCAGCTGACCTCTGCGCAAGCTCCACATATTCATCTCCTTAAGTGAATAAAAAAAAAGTTTTTCGACTTTTTATGACAAAATTCTGTAACGAAAAATTTGTTGTTTTTGCTACAGTCCTGTCAAAATTGCGGTACCGTTTGGTTTTAAAAATTTATTTTATTTATTTTTCAAACTAATTTTTTAGGTTTAAAAAATATTATGAGGGATTGGGTTGGGTTGTTTTAGGTTTAAAAAAAAATAAACAATACACCAATTGGTATAAGTATATGTATATCCGCATTGTGTAGCCATCGGAGGCACAACATCTATTGAAATATCTTTTGCATTCCGTCAATGCCATAGCAAAAAAACTTCCATTGATATGCGTGCCTAATTCTGGGACTTAATTCCGAACGAAATTTAATACTATTTAATCATCCACACTTTACAACTTTAAATACCACCTTTGTTTTAAAAAATGTTCTTTTCCAAAGAGTTATTAATAACGATTATTCCGCTCGTGCATTAAAAATCCAATAAGACAATTATGATTTTGGAAAAAAACAGCGATAAATCTTTTGACTTACATCAAGTAAAGTGACTACATTGGTTTTTAGCGGATACGGAGAAACAATCAACAAAATATAAGACACTTAACGGAAATATTTTAACGTATCGGTATCGGTGTATCTAACGCGTTCGAAACAAAGCCAAAATACAATACATTTTTGACTTGTTCATGCAACTGGTGTTAGTTCATGCCATGTTTCGAACGTTGCCCTATACAGCTGATTCTACGTACGTAGGGATGTACGTTACGGACCCACAAACATACGCAACGATTTCAATCAGCAGTTCTGTCATCGCACCCTTCAAAAAAGTGGGCATCGTTCGAAACATCGCAAGTCAAAAATATAGTGTATTTTGGCATTTTTTCGAAGGCATTAGGTATACCGATACCGATGCGTTGAAATATTTACTTTAAGTGTCTATTATTAAAAGTAAGTTCATTAATTAGTTAGTTAGTAAATTCATTATTTATCTAATGGTTTCGTTCGTGAACTAATCCCCTAAATAATAATTGATTTTTTTTTTTGACATACGTCAAATGTTAAAAATTACACTGAGAATATACCTTGTGCTTATTAATAACTGAAAATTTAGTTCTGGATTAATAAGTGGAAATCTTTGGAAAAGTTTTCACGGAAATCGCATCTTATATCTTTGTATTAGATTTTCTAATGTTTTAAATAAAATTTCTCCTCAGATGGAAATATATAGTTTCACTCGGTATATTCTCTATCAAAATATAACGCGTGCGTGTCAGATTTCCTTCTCGGAAATTTTTTAAAATTATGTTTTCAGCCAATTTTTTTTAATCTTTCGTGCATGACGCCAGAAAAAAATCTTCACTCCATCGGGTTCGGGATTTTTTCAGATCGCATGCGCACAAGCTTTTATTAAAAAATTGGGTTCAAACAAAATCTCTAAAAATTTACTGAAAATCTGACATGCACTAGTTATATTACTACTGAGAATATATTTGGAAATCGAATGGCATGTGTCAAAAATTTCCCAGGAAATGGAAATCGCATCTTATATCTTTATATTAGATTTTCTAATGTTTTAAATAAAATTTGTCTTCTGATGGAAATATGCAGTTTCACTCGGTATATTCTTAATCAGAATATAATGCGTGCATGTCAGGTTTCCTTCTCGAATATTTTCAAAAATTAAATTTTTAGCCAATTTCTTTTAATAAAATCTTTTGTGCATGACGCCAGAAAAAATCCCTCACTCTACGGGTTCGAGATTTTTCCAGATCGCATGCACTCAAGCTTTTGCTAAAAAATTGGCTTAAAACAAAATTTTCAAAAATTTCCTGTAAATCTAACATTACGTGTCAAAAGTCCCATAGGAAAAGTGTTATTTAAATAATATACCGCGATAAGCCTACTTATTCATTCGTGTTTTCTTTGCAAGTTTCATTCGTTCTGCAAAATCGTGATATTATAGAAAAAACGCGATGTGTGAAAAATTATCAATAATTTTAAAACTCCAGTGGTATTACCATCGATAATTTTTTCCTTGGTTACTATACTAATTGTTTATACAAATAAATGGTTTGCGTTTGTCAAAGGTGGCACTTTATTATTATAATAAAACGAAATTTTTATTGGAAACCAGGCTTTTTTATTGAATTGTTTGTGTCAACCTTCTAACAGTTTATATGTTCTTTAAATTCTGTCAAATAAATACTTTTGGAGTTATTACAGAGCAAGATATTAACGAAATGTTATTAAAAGTAAACCGGTTAGTAAATTTACTATTTATTTTATTTTTACTTACAAAGAAAAAATAAGCAGACACAAGAAAACAAGAGTAAAAAACTACAAAAATAAGGTATAACCTAGATAGTCTCAACCAAGAAAGCATAAAGGAATTACACAAAAAAACGACTTGACGAAAAACTTAAACATCAATACAAAAACGAATACAGAACAGCCCAAACTGCACAATACTCAATACATACCTAGGAGGTAGTAGAAGTACCAAACTGGAAAGTGTTAAGATCCAGCCACAATCTGATATTCAAATACGAACCGCAGCATCCCCATTTAGAATCAACACCAAAGAAGTAAAACTGACTCCGGATAGATAATTAGCTAGACTGTTCCAGAAATGTATTAACGGAGAAGATTTGCCAAAAGAATAGAAAACATCGTACATAACGATACATAAGAAGGGAGGTCGATAATTATAGAGGAATCGCTGTGCTAAGCACTATTTCGAGAGTCTATGGTAAACTAGTGAAAAAGAGAATTAAGGATGACTTCTGTAATATTGAGGCTGAAGAACAAGCTGGATTTAGAGCGGGTAGATCCACTGTGGGTTGCTTATCCATATAACACAGATACTAGGAAAAAAGGCGGCATGGAATCAAGAAATACACCTCCTCTCCGTACAGCTACAGCTGAAACTTTGAAAGGCTCTAGAAAAAACCAACCTCAGCATAACATTAATAAAAGCTGTTCAGGAACTCTATAAAGACAACACAAGCAAAATATAAAAAGGGCAGACATTATCAAAGAGGTTCCACATCAACAAGAGCCATAAGCAGGGTTGTTGCTTGTCGGCAACATTTTTTGACATCTATTTAGAACAAACCCCGAAAACATGTAAAAGAAAGTGCGAACCGATGGAAATACCACTGAACGATTACGTACTGTATACTCTGTGCTTCGCTGATGATCAAGTAGTCCTTTAAAACACAGAATTGGTGGTTAACAACAGGAACTTATCTGGGAACAACAACAGCAGATAAACAATGCAAAAGTACAAAATATCTGAAAATGCACATATCTACTGACGGTATTCTGGATGAAGAAATTAAACGCAGACACAACCAACGAAGACAAGTAATTAGACAACTCAACAGTATTTTGTGAGATAAGGTAGTATCAAAACAGAATAAACATAGAATTTACAATAGCATAAGGCGCGTTTCTGCGAGCTTAACCTAGTTACTAATATTCTCTTTTTCTAAATGCATTCGTCTGAGAGAGACCCAGCATACCAGGAACATACTGCCTGTACACCCTTCGACCCCGCTGTCTAACTACCTTTTTGAGATAGTTATCCCCTGACAGATATGCGGGATCGAAGGGGAAAGGCGGGTATTTTTTGTGATGGTGTAGTGTGCTGGATCTCTCAAAGAAGAATGCATTTAGAAAGAGAAAATAATAGTAACTATGTTAATCTCGCAGAAACGCGCCTATAGTGAAAAGTGTCATCAGTTATGGTAGTGAAGTATGGAACCTGAAAGAAAAAAATTTTCGTGATTTGAAGATCTTGTGGTATTAGTCTGGTTGCCATACCACGATTTTTGCCTCAAGTGGGAAATGAATCGTACAAGATATTTCTTTGCTGATTTTGTTAGCCAAGATGCTCTATTTTAGGAATCCGATTAATGCCACTCTGGCACCCTTGGTCATTTTGAAAAATTCAAGATGGCGGCCATTTTCAAGTGAAAAAAATACAGAAAAATATATCTGAACAAGATATTGGTGTGTAAAATATCATTTCAGTTGAATTTGAGTCGTCTAAATCCAAATCCGGTATTAGTTTTGTTTTGGGGTGGGATACCTCAACGGAGGGGGGGTTGATTTTATGAAAAAAATTGACCTACTAACGTAGGCATGTAATACATCAACTCTAGGGTTTTTCGGTCCGCTGAATACAAATCTGTAATTAAAAAAATAATTGGCTGTAACTTGGAGAAGTGGGGGGTAATTTATGGGGTAAACACGAAATGGAGCGAATATAGTTATCTTGAATATTTCAAAATGGTCGATGATGCCCAAATGTCATTAATTATTTTTATAATGGGGTTGAGCAGAGCTGTCGAAATCTGTAAAAAACTTAAATAAAGTTTGTTCATTAAGTCCCCACATAAACAGTTTTACAGTTTGACCCATCAATACGCCCCCACTACTCTAGATTACCTCCAAAAATTTTTTTAACCACATATTTGAATCTTCGTTGGGGTACCCCCCAGAACAAAAATAATACCGGATTTGGATTAAGGCGACTCAAAGTCGACTAAAATGATGTGCCACTTACCTATATTATGTTCAGACATTTTTTTTTCTATTTTTTTTAATTAAAAATGGCCGCCATCTCGGATTTTTCAAAATGCTCAATGGTGCCAGAGTAGCATCAATCAGATTCTTAAAATAGAGCATCTGGGCTAACCAAATCGGTGAAAAAATTTCTTGTACCATTCATTTCCACCTTTTATTGATTTCCTCCACACTATATAGCTATAGACAAAAATTGCAAAAAGTAGCTTTATCTTTAAAATGGTGAAAAGCTGACGGCGAAGACTATACCCCTAAAGAAAATCGTCTTACCGATTAAACGAACCATCTCCATCTTGCTCCACCACAAAAATTGTATAATCTAGCTGTTGTCTCTTTAAAAACGGATGCATGTGCTGCAGGAAAAGTAATAGATGTTTTCCTCTATTTCTAAAAAGCACATCAATTTTTTTATTACGATACGATGCAAAGAATTCAAAATCTATAACAGAAACTTTAAGTTGGTCATAGGACGTACGCACAAACGTGGAATATAGCGCAATGTTCTATCTTCTTTTTATCTGAACAAAAACAAAGACTTCCGCTCGAATACAGATATCAAATTTCAATCTCTGCGGTATATCGTTAAACGTTTTCATCAAGGTCACGTCTTTACCATGTATAACGTTCAGACATGACGCTAACCTACATAGTATAGCATCTACCGCATGTTGCTAACGTGAAGATATGATCTTATACGCAGCGAGTTTTGCCGACTAGTCATAAAATCAATAGATTGGGAATACGAAGTGCCGAACAAAAAAAAGCAAGATTGAAATAAATGGTAATAAAATCTAAAAGACAGAAAATTCCACGTTTACCGCTGGACACCTCGTACGCATTATGGACAACCTAAAGTGTCTAATATTTATTACGGACTTTTCGGTACATAAAGTTGGTATAGCATAGCCTGACCTTAATAAAGTCGGCACCATTTTTGACAGTTTCGCACGAAGGTTACACATCTGCTACATAATTTTAGACAATTTGCCCATCTGTTGTGAAATAACTGGAACAAATCCTCGCATTTTTCAAGTAATTGTCACTCAATTTTTTATCCAACCCTAAGGCAGAAAACAGTTAGTTATTTTTATCAGGTACTGATTATTATGATAAAATTGAAGTTAGACCGCGCCATTCTTGGTTTTTGGGGCTATCCGAAACCTACGTCTCGCGGTGCTGTCAAAATAATATCGACTTTCATAATGTTTGTGGCAAGGTTTAAAGGACGGCATTAACTTTCATTTGTCAGCTTTATAGGGTGCACAATATGAGCCCGTTTAGATGATAACAGTGTCAGAAATACTAGCAGGAACGTTAGGCAACCAATTTAGGAGCAATGTAAGTCTTACAAAAAAAGGAGCGGGGATTCACACGAAAAATACAAGAATTTGTTCCAGTAATTTCATAGTGGTGGGTAAAGTGCCTAAAAATATGTAGTAGTTGCGTGCGGAACTGTCAAAAATAGTGTTGTGTGTAATTCTAGATTTTAAAATCTTTATGCACGCACAGATTTTCTATTTTGAATAAAAAAGGGCCATAGTTTCTCCCAGATTTTAAAAAAAACACTTCTTTTTTAAATTTTCAACAAAAATAGGGTGTAAACAATACCGTAGTCATCCTTTTAACTGATGAAAGAGGGGGTCAAAACAAGTCAAAAAGTTCATATGACTTATGGGGCAAAACTCAACAGATTTTTGTGACTTTAAAGTTGAAAAATTTAGGTGTGTACCAAAATTTTAGAAATATGCATTTCTAACTTTAACCATTTTACAATAGTAAAAATAATTCCTCTAAATCCACTAAATTTAAAAAAATTAATAAAAAAAAATAATAATTTCCTTTTAGTTAAAGATTTAAAAAACACTTGGTAACAACGCAATTCGCTGCATACGTCTCTGACCTCCGACCCTCTCTCCTCTCTACAGCATAGTGTATCTTCTGTTGTTCGTTGTGAAGGTTGTCAGTCGCGCGAGTGCAGTTTGGTGTGAAATTAAACTGAATTAAAAATGTTCTCCAATCAGAAGAACACTGAAATGATACGGTGAAGCTCGCAGAAACTCAAATCTTGCAGCTCAAATGTATCACGACAGATTTCCCGAACGGCTTAAAAGAAGTGTTTTTTTGCTCGATTTTTTGAGTGTTTTTCAAAATAAAAATAGTAGTTTTAACAACTATTGGCTAAAATAGTGCCTTTTTTTACAAGCGTTGGTTTAGATAACGAGCGCAGCGAGGCATTTAAAAACGAGAGTAAAAAAAAGCAGTATTTTAGCCACTAGTTGTTAAAACTACTATTTTTATTTTAAAAAACACTCAAAAAATCGAGCAAAAAAACACTTCTTTTGCGAGTGCTAACACTGTTTTTTTTAATACCTTCATCACAAAATCCAAGAAAAACAGTAAAATACTTTTAAAAATCTTGAACGAAGAGCACTTCTCGCAACACACCATCTTTACATTATAAATCAAGGCGGCTGGTAAATGAAATAACAGTGGTTTCCATAGTGATGTGCCATTTTACTCGGTGACGTTCATTTTTGCGACATTTTAATATTTGACAGTTTGATATTTTGACGATGTTTTTAAATGATTTTACTATTTTTCGCTATTTCTCTTTCATTTTGAGTAAAAAACTGATCGAAATCTTTTTTTGCACCCGTGATCATTTTGCATCGGTAGACAGTTACTAAAATCATGTTTTTGATGAAGGTATAAGAAAAGAGTTTTTACAAATTAAAAACAGTTTAAAAATTTTCTGTGTCATTTACATATTAAAGTCAAATAAAAAATATATAAAATAATAAGATAAAAAAAATCAACCACAAAATAAACATAAAAACAATCACACTATCCAGGCATACTTACACAACAAAATCCTTTTCCAGGTCAGGGTCAGACGGGACAGTACCTAACACACTTGCGGCGTTTCCGCGTTGAATGGCAAGACTGATCCTCTGGGTAATGAAGTTTTTTGCGTTTTTAGAATTTATTTTTCCACAGATCTCTGGTAAAAGTTTTTTTGCTTCGCCACCCCAAGGACCAAACGTCTCAACACAAAAAGGTACAAAAATAAATCTATCTGTTAAATCTCCGTATTTGCAAAATTTTGCTTGTTGACCCTGCTCTGCTACCCTCCCAGCCATTCTTGACGTTTTTGAAATGTAGAACTCGGCCATCGTTTTTTTGCAGGTAGCATCCCAAAAAAGATCCCTACCGGCCCTCCACGGAACCAGAGACACCCCGTCAACCCGTTTTCCATCTCTCCTACTAATACCGGAAGGCTCCATTTGTGAAGGGATTCCAGCAAGGGCCAGAGCGCGCTTTAAAATTTGGTTAATTTGCTTGTGGCGAGAAAACCTGCCCGAACTTTTCCTGCAACAGAGCCCGTGAAGGCCATAAATGTCAACTTCTTTGTTGCAGGGGTAAACGTGTTTCTCAACCACAGGTTGCCCGACACGAAGTGAGACAGAAATTCGCAAAGACGAGTCGTCCAAAAGTTTGCCTAGGGAAGACGAAGGTATAGGTTTTAACCAGGCATTGCTTTCATATTCCTGCAGAGCCAAAAGTCGAGCCCTGCATCTCGAATCTCCGTTAGCAATTATTTGGTCTACTTTGAATTGGCAAAGTTTAATGTCAAAATCTCTTTGTGATTTATACTCGGAAATATTGATGTCTATAAGGTTAATTAAATTTTTAAATTTTGCTATAGCTTCTGTAAAGGACGTATCTTGTTGAGAATATTAGAAAGAAGAATACTCGACACCAAATGTGACGAATTTGAAACTGAACCTAAAAAGACCGAAAAACAAAAGGAAGACGAGTCACGGATTCATAATCCCTCTAGTTTCACTGGTAGGATACATTGTTTCAAGGCAAAATCGTTTAAAACCTAATTAGTTATTTTCTCTAAAGTTGATTTCAGAAGATTATCTCTCTCTCTCCAACAGGGATCGCAACGTAGAATATATGTGATACATGGCAATATCACTGTGTGACCGGTGTTTTTATATTTTTTGCCAAAAAAAAAATAATAAAAAAAGAGTTTTTGCAAACTAAAAAAGCTTTGAAAATTGCGTGACAGGTGTCGTACCTTTTTATAATAAAAGTGGAGCATACTATAAAACTTTGTATTGCTTTTCAAAGGAAAACTTTTCATTACCGAAAAGGACTTTTAAATAAACTTTTACAACCAGACGAAGCGCTAAAATCATTTTTCGGTAAGTAGGTACACATTTATTGTTTTGCTTTTTACTATTTTAAAATAATTAATAATTATAAGATGTGAAAAAAAAACAACTTAAAAGTGATATTTACGTTGCAGCCCGCCGCGCCACTTTATCATGAGATATCCTTTAATTTTCTCCTAAAAGCGCATTGTTGCCAAACTGTATTTAACTTAAAAGTCACATATCTCCGAAACCACTAAGTTTTGACTCTCAAATTATATGAACATTTTTGCTTGT
This sequence comes from Oxystoma pomonae, assembly GCA_963921995.1. Classification (NCBI taxonomy): domain Eukaryota; kingdom Metazoa; phylum Arthropoda; class Insecta; order Coleoptera; family Brentidae; genus Oxystoma; species Oxystoma pomonae. Next base: position 50,111,111 of record OY998168.1, read on the forward strand.
TTTGCCCCCCCCCCTATCGCTCATTTAAATTCGTTAAAAAAAGCGCCGAAAATTTTCAAACTAAGTGCCCCGACAAAAAAATAGGGACAACGCAGACAATTAAAGTGACAGAATCCAACATCTGGGTTATGGAAACCCTAAAACTCTGGGCTCCGGCAAACCTAACCACGGACTACAAAAACTCAGGCAATCCAATAGTTGGACTGCCGCAGCTCAAATGTTGAGTTTTAGTGTTGCCTTAGCCCGGATATTGAGTTCACCCCATTTTTTCTCAGTGTGCGGTTTAGAATAAACTTTCCTAGCGTTTTCTTTTCATTTATCGGCACTGCCGTTTCACTATTAAGAACGACAAGCCTGCAGTGTTGCTAAATAGTTATTGCCTTAGATCGTAACTATGGTAGTCTATCAAATTTGGTTATTAAGTCGGATAGAGAATCATATTTAATAGTTAAGGAAGTTACCGTTTAGTTTGACTTCGAGATCTGTATATCCCGTATATTATTCTGTGATCAATACACACTAAAAAAAACTAATCAATCCTTGCATGGTTGGAATTTTAGTTAAAAAAAAAGTTAAAACCGAGTGTAATTGTAACATTACTTAAGTATTTCTTAAACTCTTTTACCTATATGGTACGATGAGAGCAACTTTCTTTTCAACTTTACAATCGGGTGGTCTCCAGTGGCCACCTGGATGTAACCAAGCGAACCTTCGTTCTAGTTCTTCTATTGTAGGTACTATGTCTTTGACCACTTCAACTCGTCCATCTAAAAAAATGTAAAGCCTGTAAATTCACGATGACAAAATATTGAAATTCAAAATGGCGGAAAAAAATAACCGTTTTATTCCTTGAATCCTAAAAGTAAACCTTTGAAGTATAAGAATCAAACACGTACTTAAGTCAATTTGACAGTTCCTGCAATCATTATGTTTAAGCATTGTTTAATATATATAGTCCAACCAAATTAAAATAAAAGACAAAAAAAATTTTAACAGCAGTTTGATGAGTGGAAATAGCAAAGGGGCTTCTGAAAAAAGTTTAAAAAAGAAATGCGTGAGTGAGCCTCTTGCGGGGTAGATTCGGCGGGGGGAAAATTTCCGGCAAATATGAACGTCATAAAGTAAAAACTTCAATACAAAAATTGTAGACGACGCAAAGATTTGTAAATGTCACTTTTTCACATACCTCAAAATTTTCGAGAAAAATGCGAAAAATCGTAATATTTTTATTTTTTCGTTTCTTATTTTTAATTTTCGCAAAAATAACTGTATTTTCACGAAACTTGGCCAAAATATACCTCTTTATGGTCTTAATGCCTACAATTTTTTTTAGGTAAAAAACTTTTTAAGATATTAATTTTTTTCGGTCCAAATCACTTTTTTTTCACTCAAAAATTCTCTTAGTATTTTTTGACGTTGCTCATTTTTTTTATTTTGACATATACTTTTTGGTGGGATAATAAAAAATTATAGTTACAATTAAAAAACATGTCCACAAATGCAAAAAAACAAATAATGGCTTTTGCAAGAATGAATGTTTCAGCAATTGTTGATAATTTCCTTCAATTAAAAAAAAAATACACCACATTACATTTACATCATCTATTTGTACAGAAAAAATAAAAAGGAGACGGTATTAAATTTAATACGTTTATACGCACCTAAAATCGGTTTTATATAAGAACGTTTTTAAATAAAGTAGCTTTCTCCTTCATTAAAATCCTTTTCTAACAGCTGATCGATGTACTGTTAATCCTCTTACAGCTTCTCAGAAATTAAAACATATATATTGTTATATTAAAAATTCCTTACACTACAACTAAGTTAAAAAAAATCCGCTTTAAAATAAAATTGTTCTAATGCTATGTTTAAAAGCGCTTTAAGAGTACCGTATTAACAAAGAATTGTTGTTGTGCGGTATTACTATTAATATCTTATTTCGATTAATAAAGTGTCATACATAAAAAAAATTGTTTGTAGTAGAATAAATTGGTACATCTAAATTTCTTGTTTACATGAATGTAATTTTTAGTAAAAAAATAGTATATTTTTCTAAATTTTTACAATGTATATTATATTACTTGCTCACGAAAAATCGTAAAGTAATCTATTAGAGCAATTGTCGTTATCAATATTTATTTATTTTTAATATCCAACAAGAAGCTAAAATTTTGAGCTATTTCCGTCCAGCAATTATTTCGATTGACATAGAAATGACATAAATTTAAATTTAAACAGAGTTTAGAAAAAAAGGTAATAAAACAGTTTTTTTTTTAAGGAAAGCAGTGTAGATAAAAAATACATATTTACTAAAATTATCGAAAAAAATGAATTCTAAGCTTATAGCAATACTACACAAAAATAACGTTTTTGTATTTTTTCCGTACAACTGAATGCTGTAATCGATTCTTGATTTTTTTAAATTGAGATAAATTATAAACAAGTACTGAAAAGTTAAATGTTGGTAATACCATTACTTGTTTTTTTGCATTTATGAGCATTTGTAACTATAATCTTTAATAATCTCACCAAAAAGTATATGTCAAAACAAAAAAAAATGAGTAATGTAAAAAAAATCTACTCAGAAAAATTCTCGTTAAAATTAAAAAACAAATAAATATTGAAAACGACAATTGCTTTTGCAATTCCGGCTTATATAAATATTTATTGTAAAAATTGAGAAAAATATACTTTTGAAAGCAAAAATCGGAATTTCAAATAATTTATTAAAAAAATGGCCTATTTATTTCATTTCTTATTTTTTTTACATAAAAATTACATTCATATAGAAAAGGAATGTAAATATATATATATAGACAAGGAATATATATAATTTATATCAATACTGCACAAAAATAAAGTTTAAGGTCAAACAATTACTTTGTTTATACGATACTCTTAAAGCGCTTTTAAACAAATGACGGTTTGAAAATGTTGGTCCTAAACATACCATTAGAACAATTATAAATACTAAATCAATTTTATTTTAAACCGGAAAAATAATTGTTAACTTATTGTTTTATTTGCGTTTTAAAAAAATGCAATACAAGATTTTTTTAATATAACAATACATATGTTTTAATTTTTGGGAAACTGTAAGGTAAGAGTACATCGATCAGCTGTTAGAAAACGATTTTAATGAAGAAGAAAGCGAATTTATTTAAAACCATTCTTATATAAAACCGCTTTTAGCGCATACAAATGTGGTAAATTAAATATGGTGTACTTTCTATTTTTTCGGTATAAATACATGGTGTAATCGGTATTAATTTTTTTTTTTAAATTGAAAGAAATTATCAACAATTGCTAAAAAATTCATTGTTGCAAAAGCCATTATTTGTTTTTGGCATTTCTGAGCATGTTTTTTAATTGTAACTATAATTTTTTATTATCCCACCAAAAAGTATATGTCAAAGCAAAAAAATGAGCAGCGTCAAAAAATACTACAAAAATTTTCCGGAGTAGAATTTTCGATTGAAAAAAAAGTTATTTGGAACAAAAAAAATTAATAGTAGTAGGCATTACGGACACAGAGAGAGATATTTTCACGCAGTTTCGTGCAATTATTTTTGGGAAACGAAAAATAAAAAACGAAAAAATAAAAATATTACGATTCTTTGCATTTTTCTCGAAAATTTGGGGTTATGTTAAAAAGTGACGTTTACAAAATTTGTCAACAACTTTGATATTCAAGTTTTTACTCTATGACGTTCAGTTTTGCCGGAAATTGCAATAATACCATTTTTTTCCCCCTTTCCCCCCATCAAATCCACCCCGCAACAGCCCCACTCACGCATTTTTTTTAAAACGTTTATCAGAAGCCCCTTTACCATTTCCACCCATCAATGTTTCTAACTTCCATTGTATATATTTTATTTATACACGACGTTTCGATCAGTACAATCTCTGATCGTCTTCAGGCTACGTACTTATATATTATGGAAAATCACTCAGCCGTGAAGTTTAAGAAGTTGGCTCCGCCCAAGAAGGGACTTCCAAATAATTGGAAGTTCAACACTTGGTTTACTGAAAATACCCTGATTCTGCCCAATAAAGGCAGCTTTAAGGAATTTTCGTTTCTTTCAGTGTGACTTCTTGTGCAAAACATTTGTTTCTGTCCACTTCATTCGTTTTTTGACCATGCATGTTCGGCGATTCCTGATTTCGTTGTTTCACCTCTTTGGGTATTCGTCTGATGTTCCTTAAGCCTAACAGATAGTGGTCTTTTTGTTTCGCCTATGTATGATGCACCACACTCACAAGGAACTTGGTAAATGCATTCCTTATTTTGTTTATGATTGTTTTCCACAAACCAAAACTACACTTTTTTGTGTATCATCTCCTGATGATGCTAACATTGTTAGCGAAACGCGCGTCGAGTGCAAAAAAGTGTAGTTTTGGTTTGTGGAAAACAATCATAATTTTGTTTTAGTGCAACCAAAGGTTCCAAATTTCCAACATACTTATTTTGTTTGTTCTCCGGTTTTATTTTACTAAGAAGGCTTCGAATTGTTATTATTAGATTTAAAAGCTATTTTAATATTAAATTTGTTCGCTTCTCTGATACTCCTTTAATGCATGGAATTGTAAGTAATGAATTTGCCTGATTTTGGTCTTGTTATCTCTGTCCTGTTTACTGAAATTTAGAAATAATATCTGTTATAAGTTTCAGGCTGTAACCATTCTGATTCAGATCCTTCTTAACGTTTCTTATTTCGATTTCCAAGTCATGAGAATTGTTACAAATTTGAACGGCTCTGTTATACAAAGTTCTTATTATACCTCATTTGGCTGTAGCAGAATGATTTGAACCTTGATTTAAATATTATCCTGTATGAGTGGGTTTACGATAGACTGTTGTTCTGATGTCGCTTTCTACTCGTTTGCCACATCAAGGAAGAGAATTTGAAAATTTTGCTCCAACTCCATTGTGAATTTAATGGTGGGTCTTATGTTATTTAGCTGGTGAAAAACTCCAGAAAGTAAGAAGGATCTGCAGCAGAATGGTTACAGCTTTAAACTTATAACAGATACTATTTCTAAATTTCAACAAACAGGACAGAGATTACAAGTCCAAAACTAGGCAAATGCATTCCTTACAATTCCATACTTTAAAGGAGTATCAGAGAAAATTGGAAGAGTAGCGAACAACTTTAATATTAAAACAGCTTTTAAATCTAGTAATACAATTCGAAGCCTTCTTAGTAAAACAAAACCGGAGAACAAACAAAATAAGGAATGCATTTACCAAGTTCCTTGTCAGTGTGGTGAATCATACATAGGCGAAACAAAAAGACCACTATCTGTTAGGCTTAAGGAACATCAGACGAATACCCAAAGAGGTGAAACAACGAAATCAGGAATCGCCGAACATGCATGGTCAAAACAATACCAAATGAAGTTAACAGAAGCAAGCACAAGGAGTCACACTGTAAAAAACGAAAATTCCTTGAAGCTGCCTTTATTGGGCAGAATCAGGGTATTTTCAGTAAACCAAGTGTTGAAATTCCAATTATTTGGAAGCCCCTTCTTGGGCGGAGCCAACTTCTTAAACTTCACGACTGAGTGATTTCCCATAGTATATAAGTACGTAGCCTTAGGAATAGATTATAGTTTGTACCTGAAGACGATCAGAGATTGTACTGATCGAAACGTCGTGTATAAATAAAATATAGACAATGGAAGTCTAAAACACAGAGTTAATTTCATATAGAAAGTTATGCAACCTTATATGGACAAAACATTTGACGATTTTTGAGTAAAATCAGATTTTATTTTAAAACTTATCTAAAATAAAATCTGTATGTAATTAAAAGTGTGCCACTCATTTTGTCCAAGATATTTAATAATTTAGACTAAAAAAGTGTAATCTGTTTTGTCCATATTAGACAATGATTTAAGTGGTCCATATCGTGCACATACTTACATAAATACTGCATTACATCTGCACACAAAGGTACGTCCGTGGAATTTTCGGTCAGACTGGTGATGATTCCGACGTATGAAACGTCGTATTTTGAATTAGAGCTTCTGGTATTTGTTGTTTCTAAGGACGTAGCTACTTCACTCGAATTATTGACATTGGTGGTGAAATTTTTGTTCGAATTTTTAAAATAAATAGAAGGCTCAGGGACAGATTGCCAATTTAATGGTAATTTTTTTGGGAAGAGAGTAACGTTATTGTTCTTGAAAAGTAGAGTTTTAAAGAGAGGTCCGTAGTAAGATGGTTGCCTAAAAAGTCATTAATTAAATTAAATTAGTTTGAAAAAAATAACGAAAAAAACTCAATAACTTATTGTTTTTTGCCCTCTAATTACACCTTACAGATATGCTTAAGGGTAAGTCATATAACTTTGAGATACGATAATGACCCTACCCTTGATAGTAGAAGCGTAAAGTAAATATTTTAACGCATCGGTGCCGGTATATCTGACGCGTACAAAATAAAGCCAAAATACACTACATTTTTAACTTGTTTATGCGATGTTTCGAACGATGCCCGCTTTTTTTAAGGGTGCGATGACAGCACAAAAATGCAAAGGCAAAAACTGTTCTGGGCGCGAGTCGATGCTTTAGATAGAGATATCCTGTGCAGGCCTCTTACTTCTGCTGCACACCTTCCAGCACGCTCTCCATACCTTTCAATCTTCTTAAGAAGGTCCCGTGTGTCGACCCTTTTAGGAGAAGTGAGCCCCACTGGCATATGCTTCACACCCCTGCGGACATTCAGATATAAAATATGAGGAAACCCACAAAAAAGCTGAATTCACAAAATCCGAAACACAATTGAACAGAAAATGAAACGTCCGAAACGAAATATGAACGAAAGTAGAACACCCAGAAAATATTGGATAAGAATATAATTTTATAGAATTTTAATTTACTCGATCCTTAAAAGACACGAATATAATTTAACCGATTATAATTTTTTCGAACCTTAAAATTTACAAAAGTAACGAAAACAATTTTCTAGAAACGAAAAACATCCGAACCACAAATTGATAGAAAATAATATGCCCGATCCTTAAATGAGCATAACCACAATTCATCCGAATCGCTATTGGAAATGCGTCAAATTTAAATCTCTAGAGCGCCGTAGGCCCTGGATTGCGACGTTGACAAGTTTCTTTATTTGGAAGATTTTTTTTTATTAAACGATTTTATTTAACTTCACAGTTGCTGGCTGTCTAACTGTCTATCAAATCTTACGATTCATTCACACACTTCCCGTGAACCGATTTTAATATTATGAAAAAATTTGGGGGTAGGGGGTGGTTAAGGGATGTAAAGGGGGTAAATTAATACAATATCACAACTTACTTCGACTCTTTCCTGCCGTAAGCCTGGCAACGTAGCTAAGTAGCAATTGAATTCATGGCTATCGGTTCAAATCATTTTCGGATAGAATGGGGTTCTTGAATTTTGTGGTTCGGCTTCATTATGTTTCTATTAAATTATTTTCGTTAAAAATATGTTCTGACATTTTGTGTTTCTATAAAAATATGTTTCGTTTAAATTTAATTTTATGCATATATTTTCTAACGATTTGATATTCCCCTCATTTTATTTTGGAGACAATTTTTTCTAACAAATTATGTTTCTACCAAATTTGGTTTTGGGTTTTTTATAGGGAGCCCATATAAATATGGATCTGTAGGTAATTTCTAGTAACCAGTTTTACTTTATGGTTATTAAATATGCACGGTCGCTTATACTGTTGGATGCACGGCGTTTTAATATATGGTTGTGGTTACTAGTTAATTTGGCAGACAGAAATTCCATCTGTCAAGTACGCCGGTACACAAAAACCAAATTACCCCGCCAAAGAATCGACAAAGTATAAAAATTCCAGGAAGTCAAAAACAATAGATACATTTCTCACCTGGTGAATTTGGTTCGAAATAAGTACCCCAGCAGCACCATAAAAGTAAAAAGTAGGAAAATCACCCTTTTATGAAAATTCATTTTATCCTTTTATTTTTGTCATTGTCTTGTCAAAATGTTGAGTTATTTTTGACACCTATTTTAGTTTTACTCACAAACATAATAACCTCACTCTAAATTTAATTGGACGAGTTTTTTGTCAATGACAATGACAGATCCAATTAGGTTCTGTGTTTAACTGTCAGCTGCCATATTGAAATGGACCCGAAGAATTTGGAAAGGACAAGAGGTACTTAATAAAAATAAACTGTTATAGTCGGGTCGTATTTCGTAATATTCAATTTGTATTGAAGTTTTTTGGTAATTTTGTTCCAACTTATATACACATACACAACACATATAGACAAGAATCCAAGAAACAATAAAAAAATATGTTTTTCTTTTACGTCCGTTTTGGATGGGCGCCCCGACGCTTTAAATTTTTACTGTGACTCTTTAGTTTTTTGACAGTTTTATATATGTCAAATAATGATAATTTTTAATTCAGAATTAAAGAGAAACTATTAAAATTTTTTTGCTAATATGAATTGCTTGCTTTGAATTAGGTTCAAAAAATAAAATTTGAAAAAAAAAATAAAAAAAATTTTGGCGATGTTGAATTCCTACTGACTAATATTTATCAAAATAAACAATAATAATTAAGTGTGATCTAAGTTTTTTCTGAAAAGTAAAAATTTTTGAATTAATCAAATAGTAAAAAATATAAATTTCGGGCCATATCTCGATTTTTTTTAAAATTTTGACATTTTTGACATTCTCTGTCTTATTTAACTATTTCTAAGTAAATTTTGACACTTGGGAAAAACTAAATACTCTTTAAATTAAGCGCCTAAAACAAAAACTCCACTTTAAAAAAAAATTACAAATTGTACTAGGGTTCCTACAATCTTAGAGAGAACTCAAAAAACTTAGTTTAAAAAAATTGACAAAAATGCTATTATTCATACACACCTTTACATTTTACTCTGTAGCTTAAATATTTATTAGCTGATTTCTGATACAAAGATGTTATTTTTAACTTAGGAATTCGCCTTTTTAAAAATGTGCTACACACATATTTTCTGGAAAACTTAATAAAACCTGGCAATGTGTAACACAATTTTGAAAAGGTGAATTCCTAAGTTAAAAAATTACATCTTTATAATAGGAATCAGCTCATAAGCATTTAAGCTACAGAGTAAAATGTAAAGGTGTGTATGAATAATAGCATTTTTTCAATTTTTTTAAACTAAGTTTTTTGAGTTCTCTGTAATATTGTGGGAACTCTAGTACAATTTGAAATATTTTTTTCAATGTAGCGGTTTTGTTTTAAATTCTTAATTTAAAATGTTCTTAGTTTTTCCACAGTGCCAAAATTTACCTAGAAATGGTTAGATAAAACAGAGAATATCAAAAATGTAAAAATTTGAAAAATATCGAGATATGGTTCGTATTTATTATTTTTCTGAGTTTACTATTTGATAAATTCAAAAATTTTCACTTTTTCGAAAAAACCTGGATCACACTTAATTTATTTTGGTTATAGTATTGTTTATTTGGAATTCAACAATGCCAAAAATGTTCTTATTTTTTTTAATTTTTTTTCAAATTTTATTTTTTGAGCTTAATTTAAAGCAAGCAATTCACATTAACAAAAAACTTTTAATATTTTGTCATAAAGCCTATTTATTGGTCTAGTTTTAATTGACAGAGATAAAACTGTCAAAGGATCGAAGAGTCACAGTCAAAATTCAAAGCGTCGCGACGTAAGAGAAAAAAATATTTTTAAAATTCCTTTTATTGGGTTAAATGTATACCTAAGTCAAGCGAGTAGAAAAAATATTGTACCTAACTCGCGCGTAAAGTGACTTTTCCACACTTAATTTCTGGCCGAGCTAACGCGTCGTTCGGCCATCTGCAATCGCGTACGGAAAAGTGGCACTTTCCGCACTAGTTAGGTAAACTACAATTTTTATAGTTTCTTGGTGTCTTATCTATATGTGTACCAAGTTCGAAAAAAATCACCAAAAAACGGCAATACAAATTAAATATTCCGAAAAACCTCCCGACTATTACTAATAGTTTAAAATAGTAGCAATTTAAAAATCTCTTGGGCAGTTTGAGTTAGAAACGTAATGAAGTAAATTGACGAAAAGTTCACAAGATTGCAATATATGACATTTTAGACATTCGCTATTTAAATTTTTTCGCTGTTTTATCCAAATGAATACATTTGTTTACTTCAGTGCTTTTGAGGAAGTTGGTTTTCCAAAAATCTGCTCACCTTGTAGAATTAAAAAAGGCAGCCTTCGTATCTGAAACAGTGCTGAAAAAGTACTCCAGCGCCACAAAAACTAAAACCAGGAGAAAGAGCCCCTTGTAAGGGGCCACGGGCAAAAGGGACGAAGGCATTTACTCCCACGTTTTACCCCTTTTCAGGGTGGTGGTTTTTTCTTGTCTTCTTCATCCTATTGTGGATTACTTTGTCTTCCACAAATAGAGAAAGGCATTTTTAGAGTTTCTAAAACAAATTAATAAATTATCATTTATAACTACTATTTTAGAAACTAAATTATTTAAAATAAACAGAAATCTTTTACTCTCTCACGATTCACTGCAACGTTGCCGCATGTTTCAGAGTCGCAACCAAACAAATTTAATCTCGTTTACATTTGATTTTATTTTAACAGCAAGCGCGTACTTGTAGCCATCCATAAAATATTTAAAAAAAGAATAATTATCTTTATATAATATTTTATTTTCAAAAATTTTTTGAATTTTTTATTTGGTGGAAAATGCATTTATCTATCTTAATGTGAAAAAAAAACCGCGTGTCGCTAGCTGCTACGGTTCGTGAGTTACATATATTTTTTGAAAGTTTAATCCCCCCTCCTACCGTCTTGCGAACCCCCTCCCCCATAAAAAAAAACTAATTAGCTCTGCGTCTGATGAAAAAGAATTTGTGTGCCAATCACATGACCAAATTTTGTTTTTAAGTCTTTTTTGACCCAAATAACTTATTTTTAATGGAAATAAAAACTTGCAGTGGGATTTACTAAGATCTAAAATAGTACCCCCCATAGATCTAAATATTTACACCTGTGAGGGGTACCAAATTTTAAAACCAAATGTAAAAAAACACTTACCCATACAGAAAAGACACAAAGTTATTCATTATTTTATATTATTATTTCAAAATACCATTGAAAAACAGTTTTTTTTTCTAAAAATATATCATATTTTAGGAGAAAATGCCCTAAAACTAATTTCTGGTGAAAAAGAATTTGTGTGCCAATCACATCACCAAATTTTGTTTTTAAGTCTTTTTTGACCCAAATAACTTATTTTTAGTGGAAATAAAAAACTTTTTTTTACGATCCCAATAGCCTCCATACTATGTATGTATTGCTAAAAATTATAATCATATTTTACTTACATAAAAATTTTGATTTTTCTATATTATAACTTTTACCAGTTTTGGCAAATTAAAGTACCGGCCTTTATTTGTTGTAATAGACAGAGTCGAAGTCCTTGGTAAACGCAGCTACAAATGGAGTACCGGGTGCTCACTATATTTTAGCAGCCCCCTCAACTTGATTATTATGGGAATTAGAAAAAAGTTGTAAAAACTTGCAGTGGGATTTACTGAGATCTAAAATAGTACCCCCCATAGATCTAAATATTTACACCTGTGGGGGGTACCAAATTTTAAAACCAAATGTAAAAAAACACTTACCCATACAGAAAAGACACAAAGTTATTCATTATTTGATATTATTATTGCAAAATACCATTGAAAAACAGTTTTTTTTCTAAAAATATATCATATTTTAGGAGAAAATGCCCTAAAACTATTTTTTTTTGACATGCTTCAAAATGGCATATGGTGAATACGCCAAAAATTTGGCACATAATAGCTTCATCATCTGTGTTTGAGGTTATAAAGTTGTTGATTTTTTAGACCACCTCTGGGGGGTGGTTTAAATTTATAGCCGCCAGAAAGAATTGTTTTGTGGCAATTGGTAATAAGTTTGTTTAAAATTTCCCTAAGTAACCGTTTTTACAAGAAGTAATTTACCTTATTTATTATCCCAACCTGTTTTCAGCACAAAAAATATATTTATGAGGGCACTACGAGGCAAAACAAACATAAGTGAAGGTCACTGATTATACACGAAAATTATACCAAACAAAAAAAACCCAAAACAACTATATTAATTTATTTAGAAACTGAAAGTAAAACATTGAAGTTATCTAAAAGCTTAATCAAAATAATTTTCCTTACTCAAAGACCATTCATTTTAAAGCTGTAGCTTTTATCAGTAGAGGTCGGTGCAAGCCAAGGTGCAAGCAGAGGTAAAAGATCCGAACTCGCTGTTTGTGATTGAACGCAGCGCTAATATTTTTAATCTGACATTTCGACAGTGACAGAAATGTAAAAAAACCTTGTATTTAAGTTTTTTAATACATTTAATAAATAAAAACACCTTTTAAATAAATAGAAAATTAATCTACTCCTTATTTTATTATCACCGATCTAAATCGTTGTGTGACATAAAGTATTAGTTGGAAAAATCAATTATCAAGGGTAAGTTTTAATTAGAGTGACATGTAACCTCAATTTTAATTTGCACTACAGAGTGTTTACTATTTAAACCCCACGTGGGTTTCAATTTATTAAATTTTCTTTTCTTCTAAATTGAAACTTTCTTCTTAAATCCAACAAAAGATTGTGTTAAGATGATTATTCAATAAACAAATTTATTAAAATTCTTCTTATAATTCAAACTGTGTCAAAAACTCAAGAAGAGTTGGTTTAAAATGCTTAAAACCAAAAATTTCACTTAAATTTAGGACCGTTCTAAAATAGACTAAACCCTTTTAGTAAATCCCACCGTAAAAATTCATAATTTTTCATAATCTTTCAGATAATGCAAGTCAAAATTGTCAAATGCCATTGCAAACATCTAATCTTAACGTCAAGTTTGAAATGAGAATATATTATGTTATATTCAGAATCCTTAAATTATAATCTTTTTAAACATACATTGGTATCATAGGTATTCATTCTATCTTACTTGCATAGAAATTTAAACATAAATATCTTGGGAAGATACAAGATAGACTCAAATGTTTGGTATTTTTGAAAGCTTATTTTGATATATGCAGGGTGTCTCATTTAAAATTTTTAACTTGATGTCAAGATTTGACATTTGCAATGAAATTTGAAAAAACTAAGATTTATTCTTCTAGCTTTTTCTAGCTCTCATACTCCATAAAATCTATATGTCTGTGGCGGATTCATAATGCTGAAACTACAGTCCATTCCATTTTTATTTAGACAAAACCTAACCTCATTTTCCACAGAACAAAAACCATATTTTTACGTTGCGAAAATCTAACACCCTAGATTTTGGTAATAGGCATTGTAACTACACTGCTAACCTTAAATCACTTCGAATAACCCCTTATAACGCTTTAAAATAAATATGCATGTTGAAGCGCTTATGATAATCGTTTTTATTTGTATACCGAACATAACAAAGAAAACGCGATGCCGACTCAATATGCCTGAGAGTGACCCAGACGGGTGAGCGAAGCCACCCAGAAAATAATGGATTGAAATTCAATTTAGACGATTAAAAATGCAGGACTGGCTTTTAATTTTGCGTATTTTTTATTACAAGCTTTTATGTAACTTCACCTCTATGTATGTACGTTTATACGTTCGGGTCAAATCTTGAAACTCAATTTTGACTAACTTGTAGATGTTATCATCATTATGATTTTTTTGAAGATTTTTTTCTGGATTGAGTTTGTTACTACTACAGTCGGCTATGATAGTTGAAGGACGTTACAACAAAAACTAATGTATTCTGAGGCTTGATAAAGTGGTAATGGGCCACGGAACGTTGCCATAAGAAAAAATAGAGTTTTTCTGTAAAATTCCCTCCTTACACCCAAGATGTCCAACCACAATAGAAAATATTTAGTTGAAGGTAAATCTGAAAATGACATAATTATAGCGAGCGGATTTGGTTCAAAAGTTATGCATTTACAGATACATCCACACACTCTCACCCCCTCCACCAAACACTCCAAAATTATTTTTTCTTTCAAAATTAGGAAACAATATAAATCTGAAACTGTATAATCGTAGCAGCTTTGGTTTAAAAGCTGTGAATCTTTAAAGACATTATTATATTATCCTCCAAACCACTCCCCATCAAACTACTTTTAAATTTTTAGATTTTATCCGCCTTCCTTGAAAACCCCTGTATGCCAATTTTAATCGAAATCGAACATAAACTAAATCTTTTTCCCCCTCCACGTTCCTGGTTAGGGGTGGTGGGTACTTGATATACCATATTATTGTATTGTCACCGGAACTATAAAAGCATACGAAATTTGAAGACAATCGGATGTGTATAAGTCAGTTAAAATTGGTTACCAAAACATGACCAAAAATCGTCCATCTTGAATCCGCCATATTGAATTTTTAAGTTATGATCAAAAATTCGTTTTCCTTATTCCCAAAAACCCCCGTATTCTAATTTTTGTTAACATCGGACAAACTTAGGTGTTTTGCCCCTTCCAGGGGTTGTATGATAATACAATATTATTGTATTGTCACCGGAACTATAATCGCATACCAAATTTGAATTCAATCGGATATCTAGAAGTTAGTAAAAAACCTTGTAATAATAAACTTAATGTGTTGCAATCTTGAGAAAAAAATAATTTGGTGGGTGGTTGAGGGGGTGTTGATATATGTGAAAATTCATAAGTTTTTAACTCTGTGTTTCGGATGAAACACAAGAGTTAATTTCAAACACATTTGCTATGTTTTCATGGATATTGAATTCGTTTTCAATAGGTTTTGAAAACTTTTTTTTCATGAGTTTTCATGACAGGTTTTCAAATCAATTTTGAATCGAGTTGAGTTTGAGTACTTTTTTTTTAAATGTATTTTATTCAAAACATGATGTTGGCCCTTGCCACACATTTTTTTAAAATTTTAATTGCTACTCTGTTTGGAAGTGGAAGTAAAGAAAGAAATTAATTTTTTTAAAGTCCTTAAAAAAACAAATCTTTAGTTATTTAAGTAAGGTTATCTTATTAATCTTCTTTTTGCTATATACTCTCTCTCTCTCTCTCTCTCTCAAAAAGAGTGAGAGCAATAAAATATAATTTGGCGGCTGTCTGGTAATCCGACGCAATACGCGTATGTAAAGCCAATCCCCGTTTTGATGGAAAATCGGTATTTCGATCTCAATACGATCTTGATCCAACCCTAAAAATTTTCAGGGTCGGATCTAGATTGAAATCGATTTGAATACTGGAAAAACAGGCGTTTTCATGGACGGTATCGGATTGAAAGCGTTTTCAGAACGAACTCAATTCCCACGAAAACGTAGCAATTATTGTCTCAAACTTTCAAACAATCATAGGTATTAATCCAAAACTGCTGTTTTGTACATTTAAGCTTGATGATGGTGTTGATGTAAATTCATAACAACTAAGGCTGCTACTAATATGCAGTTTTTAGATTTAAAATAACAAACTACTATTACAGAGAATTGTGACGAAACAGATTTTTATCGTCACACAGTTTTAAACGTCAGACTGAATTCTCGTTGAGAGTTGACGTCAATCAATGTGGATAAACTTCGGGTGGAAAATACTGTACTTTTTTGTGTTTTTCGCCACTAAGTTAAAAAAAATTCTTAAAAAATATGTCAAAAAAACTACTGTGTAAATTCCTAGAAAAAATGTTGTTCCTTTTTCAATGGTTTGGCCGGCCTCCGTAGCGCAATAGGTAGCGTATCGGTCTGCCGCACGAGAGGTCTCGGGTTCGGGTCTGAGTACTTATCTGACGTTTCGGCAGAAACTCTACTGCCGTTATCAAAGAAATTATTCTTTCCAAACTTTTTTACATTTTCTAAAAATATCTGCCTGTTGTCATACAACTGACTGACTTTTGAAATTAACTCTGTTTTTCCGACTTCCATTGTCTATATTTTATTTATACACGACATTTCGATCGGTCCAATCTCTGATCGTCTTCAGGTGTAAACTATAATCTATTCCGAAGGTTACGTACTAATATACTATGAGAAATCACTCAACCGTGAAGTTTAAGAAGTTGGCTCCACCCAAGGAGGGGCTTCCAAATATTTGGAATTTCAACACTTGGTTTACTGAAAATACCCTGATTCGGCCCAATAAACGCAGCTTAAAGAAATTTTCGTTTCTTCCAGTGTGACTCCTTGTGCAAAACCTTTGCTTCTGTCCACTTCATTCGGTGTTGTTTTGACCATGCATGTTCGGCGATTTCCGATTTCGTTGTTCTGGACGTAGCCTTAGGAATAGATTGTAGTTTGCACCTGAAGACGATCAGAGATTGTATTGATTGAAACGTCGTGTATAAATAAAATATAGACAATTTTTTAATAATCAAGAAATTTAGACAATTTTCTATAGGAAATGTTAAATGCCTGTGGTAGTAGACCTGTACTGCTAATTTTCATCACCCGCATATATCCGTCAAGTCCTCATTAGTGATAGCATGCTAATTATATTACAAAGATTTTCGATATTCACTTCGAAAATAAAAAATAACCTATGAAAAATTTGATAATTACAAAATCAAAATAAGGTCGCCGGAAACACAAGTTCTCCTTGTCAAGTAGTAGTAGAGAACCTACTGGAATTTCCGGGAGCTGCTTCTTTGTTTACTTATACGGACCTGTTAAACAGTGGCAATTTTCCTACAGCGCAGTATTGTCTCGAAAGTTATATTAATTTTAGAACTTTTGCATAATACTTTTTCTTCGCTTTTACAAAATTTTGCCCTCACACCCTCCCCCCCTTCTGGGAAAGCTGCGACCGCCACTGTGTAAAAGCGCTTTTATATTAGGACGGTTTAAAAATTGTGTCGTATAAACACCACTAAAACCGATTAAAGGGTCGGTATAAACACTTTAAAAACGCTGTAGCCCATTGCTTCCAACATAAAAAAATACTCAACCCTTTTATTTTTATTTATAAAAATCTGTTTTTAACTTAGTTGTTTTATTTTTTTTCTTTCTTAAACTTACATTTAATGACATCTAATGAAGGACGTATATATAAAATACTCGGAGAAAGCGATATAAACTGGTTTTTGGGCGCGTAGAAAGTACTAGCTGTGAACTTCTTTTTTCTTTAATTAATAAGGCAGTTTTAATTTTTTGCGAATTTTCATTCACTTTACTTTAAGCAAAGATCTCCTCCCGGACATTTAGGAATAAGTGTCCTATCAAGATAAAAGTTTACCTTTCCCTCAATTTATTTGGTACCAGTTGAACGGTTCCCGATGGGTACTCTGTATCCATATTGAAGTCCTGAATCAACAAAAATTTTAGCATTACACTTCTATTAGTCCACCTATAACGTGGAGCAGTACAATATGACAACACTGTAAACGTTAAAAATTTAAATGGCTTTATTCGAAAATCCGTAAGTCCTACTTGAATTTTTTTTTTGGTCTTTAAGCCAAATTTAGCCCCTTTAAACGAGAAATACCAAATTGCCATATGTCACCTAAAAAAAATCGAAATATGTCATCCAAAAAACTCGAAGGATCATTTTTTCGTGATTTTTAGAACGATGCCTAGGGACCAACGATCGCAATAAATTTTACTTTTATTCTTTAAATTATTTAAGCGATTATTATAAACAAAAAAAATTAAGGTGCCACCTGAGTTAACTTTGACAATTAATTGACGGCCATTTTAAACTCGCCTTGTAAAAACATCATAAACGCCACCATCTCCTATACTATAAACGCTATTAGATTACGATTAGTATTTTCTTTCTTCGTAAAACATCTCTTTTACGTTTAGTTTAAAAAATTACGTTTGGGTACTGAAATTTTTAAATGTAAAAAAAATTAAATAAACCATTTTTTTAAAACCAATGAATGTAAAAAAAAAGATATGATCATGAGAAAAACAGGTTTTAAGGTCAATTTAAAAAAGGCAAAGTTCTTTTTCATAGCTTAAGTGGGAGTTCGGCACAAGACCCGCCAGATTGGCAAAAAGGATTCATCATGGGTGCTAAAGACAACTGAACTGTACACACGAATTTAGACCCTATCTCTTTAGTAGATATAAACGACTGTTAAACAACTACACCTCTGGCTAATGCCTCGACAAGTATTGAATTAAAAACAGTACATCCCGTTCTGATCACAGTTCATAGTTCTATTATCAATTTTAAGAGTTCATACCTATGAGTCATTTCTTAAAGTGTGGGAAAAATATCAAGATATCCTGATAATTATATTACGATAAAACCACATTTCGAATGCGTCTAACTTCTTACACATGGCATCAGTTAGTGTCCACTCGAGTTCGGAGAGTTGTATTCAGATCGTGACTATCTAAAACTGATTTCATTTTGGAAAAAAATTGATAAAAGGTACTAGGGCCTATTTGATTCTTTCACGGATGTCTTGCATGTTGTCCCAGTTTTCATTGAGCTGTCAACTTAGGTATTTGTATACGAATCGACAACCTGTAGGCCATTTACTTCTAATACGCCTCTAATATTTTCTTCTTTCTTCTATAATCATCATTTTGTTTTGTCAACATTCAAGTTAAGCCCAAATTTCGGGCTTTTTACTGCAAGTTGATCCACCAACTCTTGCAGACCCTCCAGCGTGTCGGCAATTATGACAGTATCATCAGCATATCATAGTTTGTTGATTTTGTTGCAGTTGATCGTCAGACGCCGCTGTTGTGAAGTTTATTCTCTGTTAAGGCCGATTCTCACTTACGCGTCATCGAGCGAGGCGGTGCTTCATTTTGTATGTTCGCGTTATTTTGATGATAATCACTCTAAAAGGGATAGCCATATAAAATGACGCGCCGCCTCGCTCGGTGACGCGTAAGTGAGAATCGGCCTTTATAGATAATATTCAGGTGGAGAAAAATTTCTAATTTTTATTTGACGGTTTCAAAAAGTTTTGAATTTTTTTTCTCAAATTTAATATGCATTTAATGCATTATATACTTTATATTTTCTAGCATTGTCTTTTTCATTGGCGTAGATAGGGCGGAGCTCAACCCCCCCCCCCCCAGAGCCACTAAAAATGTAAGTACTCCTAAAGATTTAACTTTCCTAAAAAATAATAATAAAATGATTATCTGAAACTATGTATTTCCTAAAGCCCCCCCCCTCGACAATTTCTGCGCACGCCACTGTATTTTTGACATTCTTAGCATTATCTATAATGTGCTAACAATATCGAAGCTGCAGCACAAACTATACAGCTCAATTTTCTACCACTTATGTCATGAATCCTCTCTGCCAGTTTGGTAATTTTGGGTCATATCTTGGGAACCCCGTGACTTATCAAAAACAATTAAAGTTATTTTTAAATCAATTTAAACCCGTTATTACACCAATCAGTTTGTTTTTAAAGTAATTTGTTTTATATGTTTTACATTAAAAAATGTGTTTTTTATATATTTCAGTGCACAAATGTAATTTTTTAAACTAAACGTACAAGGTATTTTTTATGTAGAAAGAAAGTACCAATCGAACAAAAAAAAGATTTATTCTTTTAGAGTTTATAGTATAGGAGATAGTGACGTTAATGATATTTTTAGAAGGCGAGTTTAAAATGGCCGTCAATTACTTGTCAAAGGGGACTCAGAATGGCACTTTCATTTTTTTTTGTTTATAATAGTTGCTTAAATAGTTTAAACAATTAAAATAAAATTTATTGTAGTCGTTGTTCCCTTGGGATCGCTCTAAAAATCACGAAAAGATGGTCCTTTGAGTTTTTTGGATGTCGATTGTTTTTAGGTGACATATGACAATTTTGTTATTTTTTATTTCAAGAGGCCAGATTAAGCTTAAATACCCAGTTTTTTTTAAATAGGACTTACGGATTTTCATATAAAGCCATTTAAAGTGTTAATGATTACAGTGTTGCCATATTGTAATGTTCCACGTTATAGTTGACAATTATTTATTTTTGGTATCCCTAAACCTACCTCTACCTATGATACCTACCTAAATAAAAATTTCAAAATGTTAGCCCATTTTTTGTGCTCTACACCCTGGCACATGGACTATATGCTTCGTAAGCATATAGCTAAGTTACTACCTCAGACTAATAACTAAAGAGAGACCAAAAATTCCCTATTGAAATCCTCTAATGTTTACAATCCAACACCCTTCTGGACGATTATATGAACAGGAAAGAGATAGAGCAATAAAACGGCAACACCGTCAAAAATTGCTTTTCCCATTACCAGTGGCGGCGTTAATTTTAATTTAAATATATAAATGTGAAAACTAGATATAAGGTAGGGTTGGTCGGATTTTCTTATTCAAAAGAATTAACTGCCAGAACTTGCATAACCACAAAAAATAGATTTATTCAAGGATAAAGTTTAGTTTGAGGAATGTAGGTATTTACGAACAGATCAAAAGTTTACCAAAGAGCACTTGAAATGATTTTTAGGTCAATTATTCAAGATGGCTGTTATATATTTTTTTTAATTGTGCAGTATCCCACAAAACAAAAGTAAAAAAAAATATTTTCATAGCAAAAAAAAACGGTTAATAACCCGTTTTATAACGTTTTTGTCCAAAAAAAAAACACGGTAATAAACGGCTTATTAAGCGTTTTTTCACTATGATAATAATGTCTCTTTTAGTTTTCTTTAGTGGAATATAAACTTTATTTATCAAATTAAGAGAACTTTTTGTGATGTTAATTATGAAAATTTTAAGGCCAACAAATTTTATTCTTTACACATTGGCTGCATGTTTATTTCTGAATACAGAACACAAGGAAAATTTAAGGAAGAGGTGAAAAATTACTAGTAGTTTTTCAGGAAACAGGAGTCAAAAGGCAAAAAAATAAATAATAAATATTAATGAAAATAAAAATAAGATTGGCTCAGAGTCAATATCTCCAAAACGGTTTTATTCACATTATAGAAAGTACCCAGGTACCCATTAAAATACAAAAAATACCTGCCCCAGTACCTGACTATCAGCACTTGGTCTTATTGTCTTCTCTTGTTATGTATAAATTATAATAAATAAATATTTTACATGCTGCAAAAGGATCAAAATTATCTGGTACTTTTGTTTCTTAAAAAAGATTAGTATTAGTCTTAGATTTTTGATGTATTAATAGTATAATCATAAGCTTTTTACGCAGTTTTTTACCTCATACTACGCCCATGACTAACGTAAAATGATAGGATCTTTCTTACCTCCGAAATATTAGTTCTGGGCTGGAATATTCGCTTTTATTGCATACCAGGCAATGGTAAACCATTTTGTTGGTCCTCAAAATAGCTTGATACAGTTCTTTTTTCACAAATAGTCACAATAAAATTCAAAAATCACCGAACAACACAAACCCCCGTTAACAACAACGCCGTCAGCTGCAACCAAACATGTCGGCATTTATTCGCGGCTCGTCGAAAAAACGTTGCCGGCTTGTGTTCTTTTTTATAAATCTCGAAATTCTACTTATTAAAAATTAAAAAAAGTTAATTATTGAGACTAAAAATTAGGACTAAGAATTAAGTTATTAGCATAAGAAAAATTATCCTATATAAAAATATGTCAAATAATCAATAATATTATCAAAAGAGCTTCAAGAAGTTTATGAATTGTTTTGTTTCTAGGGAAACCCCGCGGTAAATTGGCAACCATGTATTTTTTGGGAAATAAACATTGTGGCTGGTTGATCGGGGTATTATTGTTTACTGTTATATCTCATTTTTTTTATGAATCTGAGGTTACTACCTACTCTGTATGGCAATTTTCGTCTTCTTCAGCCCTGTTCTCACTATGTGCAACTTTTCCATGCATCAAATTTTCTGATAAGGTTAAAAGAAGACACAATCTGCCTGTGTCTTCTTTTAACCTGTTATTAAAAAATTTGATGAGAGTAGAGAGACAGTAGACAGAGTACCTGCACGGATCACCTCGGTACTCTGTGGTACCTGGTAAAATATTGACCCGAAAGAAGCACTGAACGCCCAAATATGATTTCGTAGGTTTTAAATACAGAACGCAAATCAGACGAAAAAATATTTTTGAATGCAGTTTTGCATAGACAAATAAATTTCGGAAGTCACAACGTTGAAACGTTTTCAGATTTATTTTTCTTTTCCGAGATATCGCCCTTTAAATTTAATCTATTTTTGCAGAAAAACCGCCATAACTTGAAAACCAGTAAACCGATTTTAATAAGTGTTAGAAATTTTTGAAGGTATTGGCAAGTCTCAATTTTTTTCTAAAAGAAAAACATGAAATCGTCGCGCTAAGCTAATCTGCAAAATTTAAATTTTTTAATAAAGCGGAGGGTGGTGGTACTTTAAAAAAAGTATATTAACCTTTTTCTTCCCTAATGATTCGAAATACGTTTTAATATTCTTTTTTTCATCTGAGCATTTACTTGCTGGCTTCGTTTATGGTAGTTATGACCACAATACAAAGTGTATCGTGGTTATGACTAGTTTTTGAGATCTGATATCGTTAACCCTTAGACTCGAAAAAATTTATAAATTTTTCGTTTTTTTAGGAAAGTAATAATTTAATTTTATCGAACTTGAAAGTATCGAATAGTGTATATTTTGATACTTCTGTAAATTGTTCGCCATTCTCGATATATTATAGGCACGCCAAAAAATGTCGTTTCGATTCAAATTTAAAAATTTTTGTTTTTTTACAAACGCCACTAAAGTTGTACTAGTAGAAACTTTGTAATCGTTTAAATGAAATCATAATTACACTGCTAAACAAGAATAATAAAAACCCCTTCTCCAAACGTCCAATAAGACTGGCCACCGGATTTATCTGGGAAAAGTTTTAGAGCCCTTATAAGCAGGCCTTGGGAAGGCTGAGCCGCACAAAAATGCTTTTAATAAAAAGGCAAGCCCCAATTAATATAAGAAAAAATTCCCCTATAGAGCCTATAGTTTTATTCCGAATAAATCCGATGGCCAGCCTTATTAAAACACACTGTAGAAATGCAAAAACGTGTCATCATCTATTACGACTGCAAAGAATGACCGACAAGACGTGGTGCTCTGCTTGCTTGCATATCGATTCTTGTTTTCTATAGGGTAAAAATCATGTGTATAAAATACCTAAGAAATGTCTTTTACAGGGTGAAAAAAGATATATATATATATATATATATATATATGTAAATAGGAAAACACACTCGCGGATACTGGCGATCTCTTTGGGGGGGATTGGGGGAGCCTCCCCCTCCCCAATGTTGCTTTCAGTTGCTTGCAGTTGGGAAATATGAAGGTTCAGTTGGGAAATTTACAAAACACAACAATAAAAAAAATCTCAAAGTTTCAGGTAACTTTCAGAATCGCTTTTAATATTAGTTGGGAAAATGTTTTTTATGCCCCTTTCCCAAATCAAATTCTTTCGGATCGCCTGTGCTCGCAGCCGACTTGTTCGATCGTTCTTTAAGCATCGGCGCACAGTGGAGCGAGGTATAGGGAAACCCGGACATTTCAAAATAAAATTCAGTAGTGAAATTTTTTTATCCAATTTTAATGTTTTATACTTTTTTGGAAAGACTAAGCAACAGCCTTTACTGCATATTTAATATTTTGGATTATAAGATGGCGAGTCCTTGCTAAATAATGTCTTACCGGCCAGAATTAATTAAAATACAGATATATTTATACAGCTTAGCTACAATTTTTTTACTCGGTATTTTTGTTGGAATGTACTTAAATATACTTTTCCTAATTAAAAAACAAAATTAAGATGACGACAATCGGTATACCGGGTGGTCCATAAAAGCCGTACAAAATAATTCTTTAAATAAGTTTTGAAATTCTAAGCCAATTTTAAAATAAACTTCGTTGTGTAGGTAATCGATGAGGCTTTTATCTTTATGTATTTTTTTGATGAAATCCAAGATGGCGGACAAAATTAAAAGCTACCCAGCTTTCAATCAAATAATCACTGGAAAAAAGCCTTGTTCTTTTCTGGCAAAAACGTTATTAATCACCAAAATCGGTTTTAGTAGTTTTTAAGATATATTAAGAAACATTTTTTTTTAAAATTTAGTAATTTTTACATACAATAAAATATTCTTCAAAAGATGGCTGCACAAATTATAACAAATAATAAGCCTGGTTGATTTTAAACCTAACAAAGTTTGTGTCGTTAAAAATGGTACATCGGTTAAAAAGTTAGGATAGAAAGATTTATGCTCGTATCCACCAAAACAAAAATTCCCCGTGTTTAGAATGCGGTGCTTTTTATTGAAACTTTGTTTACCAAAACTCATTCCAAACTCCGATTAGTGTTAATCATGATTAAAGCTTAATCGGAGAATTTTCACGTTGGTGAATATGGACATTAATGTGTAAAATCGCCCCCAATGCTCGCTTTATCAATAGCGAGTTACCCCTGTGTTAGGATAACTCTTGATTTACACTGGTCTTAAAAAACTGTGTGTTTGACTTTTTTTTATAAAAGTTTTGAGTATTCTTGACAAATTGTTGATTTTTAGAAAAGCTCATTAAAAAAAAACTGTAGTATTTTTACTAAAAACTGTATTTATGTGTATTTTTGCTTGAACAAAAATGCTAGCGTTACGTAATTTTTGAGGGGGATCTGAGGTTTCGTTACATGCGTAGGAGGTAACCAATATCAAGAAAGTTCTAAATCAATAAACACTTTCTGAGAAAGTTGGTTACCCACATATCATTATACGCTACTCAGAGGCAAAACTTAATACGTTTCTAAATTGGTTGGTTGCACCCTACAAAAAGGGGGTACACATATACATGTATGACGTTTTATCTCTCGAGGCGGTAGGGGGGGGGGAGGGTGAGGGGCAAGTCTTTACATTAGACATGATCTCTATGAAATATGTTAATACATAACTTTTTTTTCTTCGAATACCTAATCTATTTTATGCTTATTTGAAATAAAATGACTATTAGAAAGAATAAGGTCACTAAATTAATGGTATTTGTAGGGACTGTGATTTAAAAAAATCGACCAAAATTCAAAGAAGCTTATTTAACAAGAATGAGTCTAGATTTTGGGAGAAAAAAAAATGTAACACTGGTAATACTCACAGAATATATATTTTTAAAATAAGTGTTTTTTTTCGGTAAAATAATTACAATTTCCACATAATCACATTTGTTAGTCATTTTAACTGTTAAAAAAATAAAATAAAAGTTATATGTCAATAAATAGAGTTTACTTTACTCAAAGATATTCAATGATTTTTGTTTTAAGATTACAATATTTTGTTTATTCCGAAATGTCCGGACTTTACATGGGGTCATTCCACAGTGCGGCGCGGCATACAAAAATAGTCTTAAACAAAAGTTGCATAACTCTAAGTAAACTATAAAATTATATCAACTTTCTTCAACAGTACACATTTTTGGAATCAGGAAAAAAAGATCTATCAAAGTTTTAAAAAATATACAGGGTGTTCAATTTAAAATAGGAAAATTAATGTCTAAATATGACATATGCAATGGTATTGGACAATTTTGACATGCAATATTTTATAGTTTACTTAAAGTTATGCAACTTTTGTTAAAGACTATTTTTTGAAAAGTGCATAATAAAGGAGAAAAGAGGGAGTTACATTTATAATGTATAACACTGTACGTACAAAGTGTTTCATTATAAATGGCCCCCCTGTTATATCTGTTAATAAGTGAGCTAGA
The DNA here is from genome assembly GCA_963921995.1 of Oxystoma pomonae. Classification (NCBI taxonomy): domain Eukaryota; kingdom Metazoa; phylum Arthropoda; class Insecta; order Coleoptera; family Brentidae; genus Oxystoma; species Oxystoma pomonae. Next base: position 50,136,787 of record OY998168.1, read on the forward strand.
AAAATGTTTTAAATACGAAACTTATTTGATTCATAAAGATACTAAAGTAAAAAAACCAAGTGTCATTCGAAGTGTCAAATATTGATAGCAACTTTCTTATTTTATATACAACATGCTGTATTTTTTGCATTTTTACTTCCCTCGCTAAAGGGAAGTAACGTAATCATCTAAAAATGGCACTTCGAGATTTTCATGATACTCCACGAATTTTGAGGTTTCGAATAGTGATAAGCACGAATCCAGACGCCGTCGCCCTGTCTGCCCGTCTGTCGTTCGGTCTGTCGGTCGGTCTGTCGGTCGGTCTGTCTGTCGCCTACTTTGTAGACACTCCAACTCAAAAACCCCTTCACTAATCACAACAAAATTTTACATAGTAATTACTTGTGTTGACGCGACGACCCCTATAGTTTTTGAGCATTCTCCTATTAGACCCTTCGGAACTACCCCCAAAAAACTTCATCCCTAAGAAAAAAATGTTTTTCTTACCGTGTGATACCTCTTTGGAAAGCTTATAAAAATCGTAGTGGAACGGAAAAAAACTATTGATAAAATTCAATTTTCTGTGCTATATATCTCGAGTTATTAAACAAAATGTTATATAAAAAGTAGCTTAAGTTAAGATCCAAGTCACACCCTATTATCTTATCAAATTTCATATAAATCGATTGAGCCGTTTTTGCTTGATTAATGAAAAAAATAAAAAAATCTCATATATACGAGTATATATATATACATATAGCACATGTAAAACGAAATTGTTTTAGAAACAATATAGTCTGAGTCTATATATATATATATATATATAGCACATATAAAATGTATTGGAAAATTCCGTCTACTCGAACGAAATTCTGGATAAACCCTGGAAAGTTTTGGATAAACCCCGTAAAGGTCTGAATACACTTTGGAATGTCTGGATTCACCCAGGAAAAGTCCGGATACGCCCTGGAAAAGTCTGGAAACACCCAGGAAAAGTTTGTAAAGACCCTGGAAACGTCTGAATACACTTTGGAAACATCTGGAAAGACCCTGGAAAAGTCTGGGTACACTCTGGAAAAGTCTGGAAAGAACCTGGAATAGTCTGGAAACACCCTGGAAAAGTCTGGAAAGTGCCTGGAAAATTATGGAAAGACCCTGGAAAAGTCTGGATACACTCTGGAAAAGTCTGAAAAGACCCTGGAAAAGTTTGAATACATTCTGGAAAAGTCTGAAAAGACCCTGGAAAAATCTGGATACACTCAGGAAAAGTCTGAAAAGACCCAGGAAAAGTCTGGATACACTCTGAAAAAACCCTGGAAAAGTTTGACCACAATCTGAACATGTCGGGAGAGACCCTGGAAAAGTTTGGATGCACTCTGGAAAAGTCTGTAAAAATGTCCGAGTACATCATGGAAAAGTCTGAATACAACTCTGAACAGTGTGGATACACCTAAGAAAAGTCTGGATATACCCTGGAAAAGTCTGACCGATCCAATATAACACATGTGTATATGAGTAGTGGATTTTTATATATGTTCTTCGGAGCGAGGGAAGTTTTAGAGTAACCATTTACTCGATTTATTAAATTCAAGGTTTCTTCCTGATTTCAGAAATGTAGTTTTTGAGATATTGGACTTTAAAATTTTTTCACTTAGGTGGCTATGGCTCATAATGCAGGATGTTTATCATTTTTTAAAACGTAAAATACTTCAATATCGCCTACTATGATTTAGCAATTTTTTAAAGACAGCTAAAAACATCATTGCCTAGTACAATTATGATGACATGTCTAATTAACAGCACAAATTGTAATTCTCAGCCACCTAAGTGAAAAAACTCCAAGTCCAATATCTCAAAAACTATTTAACTGAGTGCATATAAGTTATACATATCTGAAATCAGGAAGAAACCTAGAGTTCAAAAATGCAAAAAAATACAGGGTGTTGTATTTAAAATAAGAAAGTTGCTATCAATATTTGACACTTCGAATGACACTTGGTTTTTTTGACTTTAATAGTTTTGAAGAACACCCTGTACTACTGAAAAACGAAAAACCTAAAGGTTGAGTTTTCCACAAAAAACATCAAGAAAATGATAATCTGAGACTTTTGTGTTACTCAAACGCCCCCCTCCCAAGATCAAATCCTGCGTACGCCACTGGCTTTAAGGAAAAACTTTGCTAATTTAAGTATTGCTACTAATAAGGGTGCGGAATGACCTGTCAACATTCCTAAGACCGTCTAAGGCCAACAAACAAAAATATTTCGGGGATTTTATATAAATTGGAGATTAAAATTTTTTTCTATATACTGGGACTTTCCATCCATTACAGGATCAATGCCCAGTGTTAGCGAACACAAAATATTCATGCACCTAGCCGGGATTCGAACCCGGGACCTTTCGTGCGGCAGGCAGATACGATGCCCGCTGCGCTACGGCGGTTGGCAGATTACAATTTTTCACGATATTTGTCGTCAATTTTTACTAGCTTTTTTTCGGATTTTTATCTCTCCGTACGATGCCGGGGCCATTCCCAGGGGTTCTCAAGTTACCCCTTTAACCCCGAGACACCGACCGCTCCGACACGGTCTTTGGCCTAAAGTGTCCAAGGTAGTGTGTAATCTTATCCGCTTCCATGGGATATCTGATCCCATCCGGCATGGTTACTGGCGTGAATGGAGGGGTAGGATAAGATTACATTTTGCATTCATTCCCTGCAATTTTGAATCCATTGAAAACTTTCCAAGATACAACCTTTAAAAAGTACTGTACCTAGCGGGGATCGAACCTGCGCACATCGGCTAGCACGAATTCCTAACTTGCTCGTATCAACCGACACTAGCTTTAACCATTTTTGTAGATATATCATATATCTATATGCCGGTAATACTAAAATCAGCGGCGTGCGCAGAAATTGGTACTGGGGGGAGGTGAGCTTCCTGGGAGGTGGAGGGCTTAAGTAAAAGCATAGTCTCAGATAACTATTTTGTATTCTTGATTTTGGGAAGAGGATTTAATTTCGCACGCCATATTCTAATTTTTATTGGCATCCTATAAAATATAAAAAATGTGAAAATTTAATGATATCATTTAATTACTATTTTATATGGTTGTTACAAACAAAAACAGATGAGTAGACATAAAGCTGATGCGGATATAATTTATATTTTGCAAATATTTAAATATTACACGAATTAAGAACATTAAAAAATATATAAGTAGGTACATATTTAATTACTATGTTTTCATGGGGAACGGAAACAGTTTTAAATGCAATTCACTTTCGAACTTCGAACGAAAACACGAATAATTGAGCTATTTTTTCTTTGGCCCTGTCCAAGACATAAAGCTGATGCGGATATAATTTCTATTTTGCAAATATTTAAATATTACACGAATTAAGAACAATAAAAAATATATAAGTAGGTACATATTTAATTACTATGTTTTCATGGGGAACGGAAACAGTTTTAAATGCAATTCACTTTCGAACTTCGAACGAAAACACGAATAATTGAGCTATTTTTTCTTTGGCCCTGTCCAAGGACAATACCATTTTTTTTTAATCTTTTTGGAACTGAACTGCATGAAAAGTGTGTATCGGACCAACTGATGACAACTGCAGCTCAGTTACGCTACACCCCACCTTAACAAAACTCAATTTTGATATGGTAAAGATTATGTACCAATTATATACTAATTTAGTCCCCTTTTTAAAAAATTTGTACTTAATGAATAGCGGAGTTATTCGCACTTAAAAGGGGGAGTGTGGCTTGGCGCTAAGCTGTACCCCCCATGCTTAGGAGATATATTTAATAAAAGTTGATATGTCATAATTTTGTACTAATTATGTACTCTTAAAGAAGGGTACTTTCAGTTTACAAAAACCATCGGTTCCTAAGATTTTTGTTTGTTTGTTATGGGGTGTGTAGCTTGATATCAAGATACAGCCCCCTCTGCTTAGAAAAGATATTCGACCAAAAGTGACTATGCCAGAATTTGGAACTAATTATGTACTAATTTCGTCCCCTTCTAAAAAATTGCCTACTCTCAAGATAACTTCATTTTTTTTTATGGGGTGTGTAGCTTGATATCAAGGCACACCCCCTCTGCTTAAGAAATAGATTCGAAAAAAAAACATTTGCTACTAATTATGTACTAATTTCGTCCCCTTCTAAAAAATTGCCTACTCTCAAGATAACTTGATTTTTTTTTTGTTTATATGGGGTGTGTCGATTGATATCAAGGCACACCCCATAAAAAAAATGAAGTTATCTTGAGAGTAGGCAATTTTTGAGAAGGGGACGAAATTAATACATAATTAGTAGCAAACTATGACATAATTACCTTTTTAAAATCTCTTTCCTAGGCAGAGGAGAGGTGTACCTTGATATCAAGCTACACATCCCATAACAAACAAGCAAAAATCTTGGGGACCGATGGTTTTTATAAACTAAAAGTACCCTTCTTTCAGAGTACATAATTCGTACAAAATTATGATATATCAACTTTCATTAAATCTATATCCTAAGAATGGGGGGGTGTAGCTTAGCGCAAATAACTCCGTTATTCATTAAGTACATTTTTTTTAAAAACAGGACTAAGTTAGCACATAATTTTTACAATATCCAAATTGAGTTTCGTTGAGAGAAGGGGGTAGCTTGAGTGAGCTGACAACTGCGATACGCTACCTATTCCTGCAAAATTCCTAAAAATGTCTCACAATGCAGTTTAAATACCTCGCTATTCCCCATGTCTGAAGCTAAGCAAAAACACGTTACCCGCCGATACACATGTTCTACATCACAGTAAACATTATAAAATCTCGTCAAACTTTTCTAAAAGATTGGACGCAGTTTTTTTGGCAGGGCAGCTGCATGCCTTTGCTGTAGATTATTTTTCTGTCACTTCAAAACCAGCGATGACTGACAATGCCTTACAACACGCCTTTAGGATAAACTACAAAACTTATCATGTATTATACTTAGGTACATGGAAATTTTTTGTACACCAAAAGGCAAAAATCTCTATCTGACCCTCGCTTTACAATGGTACTGCAAAAAGTAGATACCTACAATTAGGGCGTTCGTTTATTTAATCTGTCTACACCGTGTCCTCAAAATCATAAAATCCCGTTCGTTTATTCAAAATCGAGTAAACAGTGCGCCTTTTTTCTGAGCCAATCGATTTACTCTTTTCGCCCGGTGCTTGTTGAGCGAGCGCAGTGAGTTTTTAAAAATTCCAACCCCATTTTGTATGAACACCATTTTGTTTTTTTTTTCTTCTTTATTTGCATCTAAAAATATGCCAAGTTTACAACTTAACGAATTTACGGCAGATAGTCAAATTGTAGTTCATAACATCTATAATAAACACAATAAAAAAAACAACACACAAAAAAAAAATAAACTAGATAGCTTAAAGTAGGGTTATGTCCTAAACTCTGTATGCTTCAAAATTCGTTCGTTTATTATTTGAGACTCTGTTTATTCGGTGATCAGCTGCTCCCTGCTCAAGCTCCACACGCTCAACACCTTGAGCGAATAAACGAACGCTCTCAATGTGTATATAGGTAAGTATAAACAATCAGTCGAATTTGCAAAAACTTTCTTCAAAATGTCGCAGGCGAATCTTAAAAATTTTAAAGGAAAAGAGACTCGTAATAAATCTGTATTTAGTCGGCCATGGAAACATAGTAAATGGAGGTAAACCTCAAAAACTTAATTAGGTAGAAATTATTAAGTATATTTATTTTTTGCTGCTACCTACTTAATTAATTATTTATTAGACTTTGAATCTATCTAGGTAGGTACTTATCTATCTCCGTATTATTCTTTCGTGATAAATGATGAAGAGCGCCTCTTTTTTATAAATACTGCTAGGAATACCGTTAATATTTTAAACGAATTCGTTTTGTTACCAATGGTGCGTCTAGAGAGGTGGGGTAAAGAAAGGGGCAGCTGCCCCAAGGCTTTTATTCTTGCTTTCATATTTTTTTCTATAATATAATTTATCTATGCTTTCATAGTAAATTCGATAGAAAGGAGTACTCTTTCAGAGATTTTCACCAGTCGCAGTGCCAAACGCTGTTACGAGTTGCGCGAAAGCCAAATAAACAAATGACCGGTCGATGCCCGACTCATCGCATTTCTGTTAAAATATCTCTACAAGTACGTACCAAGCAGTAGAGTTACAGAGTACCGACTCTCGATAGAACCATTGCCTATATATTAATCAATGATGGAACGAGCGTAACAAAGCTGCAGTTAGGTAGAGCTCAGTCAAGCTACACCCCCTCCCTCAACGAAACTCAATTTGGATATTGTAAAAATTATGTACTAATTATGTGCCAATTTAGTCTCCTTTAAGAAACTTTTTACTTAATGAATAACGGAGTTATTTGCACTTAAAGGGGGGGGGGTGGCGTGGCGCTAAGCTGTACCCCCCATGCTTAGAAGATAGATTTAATGAAAGTTGATATTTATTTATATTAGCTTGATATCAAGGTACACTCCCCAACACAAACAAACAAAAATCTTAGGAACTTATGGTTTCTGTAAACTAAAAGTACCCTTCTTTACGATTACATAATTATAACAAAATTAGAACATATCAACTTTCATTAAATCTATCTTCTAAGCATGGGGGGTACAGCTTAGCGCCACGCCACCCCCCCCCCTTTAAGTGCGAATAACTCCGTTATTCATTAAGTAAAAAGTTTTTTAAAGGAAACTAAATTGGCACATAATTAGTACATAATTTTTACAATATCCAAATTGAGTTTCATTGAGGGAGGGGGTGGAGCTTGACTGAGCTCTACCTAACTGCAGCTTTGTTTGGTACTAATTATGTACTAATTTCGTCCCCATCTAGAAAATTGCCTACTCTTAAGATAACTTCACTTTTTTTTGTTTTTATGGGGTGTGTACCTTGATATGAAGGCACACACACCCCACTAAATTTTAAAAAAATTAAGTTATCTTAAGAGTATGCAATTTTTTAGAAGGGGACTAAATTAGTACCTAATTAGTAGCAAATTATATCATTATTGATTTTTTCAAATTTATTTTTAGAGCAGAGGAGGGTGTGCCTTGATATCAAGCTACACACTCCATAAAAACAAAAAAAAATTAGTGTATCTTTTGAGAGTAGGCCATTTTCTAGAAGGGGACGAAATGAGTACATAATTAGTAACAAATTATGGCATAATTATTTTTTTTAAATCTCTTTCCTAGGCAGAGGGGGGTGTGCCTGGATATCAAGTTACACACCCCATAAAAACAAAAAAAAAATAAGTTTTCTTGAAAGTAGGTAATTTTTTAGAAAGGAACGAAATTAGTACATAATTAGTACCAAATTCTGGCATAGTCACTTTTCGTCGAATCTCTTTCCTAAGCAGAGGGGGGTGTACCATGATATCAAGCTACGTACCTCATAACAAAACAAACAAAAATCTTAGGAACCGATAGTTTTTGTAAACTAAAAATACCCTTCTTTAAGAGTACATACTTAGCGCCAAGCCACACCCCCCCCCCCTTTTAAGTGCGAATAACTCCGTTATTCATTAAGTACAAAAATTTTTTAAAGGAAACTAAATTAGTATATAATTAGAACATCATCATCAGGGAGGATGTAGCTTGACTGAGCTGTTAGATCGTGCTTTATTGACTTTTGCGCAACACGTTTCAGCTCAAGTTTTGCGATTGGAGAAAATCTGGGGATAATTGGCAAGTTTTTAAATTTTTGTTTTTAAAAAAGACGATATAATTCAGCCAATTTCAGTCGTCGTATTGAGTTTCAGGAGGATAGCGAGGATGAAACTTATGTCCATTTTATAACCAGCCAAAATGAAGATTTATTTATCTTTTTAGTTATCGAAAACTGTTTTCTAAATAGTTTTACCTCAACTTCTTATTGTTGACATCCATCGGGAAGGCTCACCGGCCTCCAGAGAGTAAATTGGTAAAATCAAGCGGGTAATTTTTCATGGTTCAAAAGCTCCAAATTTCTCTTATAGTAGCTCTTGCTTAAAAGAATACCTACCTTACTATTTTAATCCTCTATTATTATTAACTTTTATGGTGAGCCAAATTTTTATATGTAGTGGAAATACAAATATTTTTGATCCAAAATCACTAATCTTGAATCCTGATAAAGTACCTTCCAATGAAATTAAAATAAAATAGAAACGGCATAAAAATCTATCCATAATTATGTAGTGTAATTGCAATAGCATCTCATCGTCACAGGGCAGTACACTCGATGACACAAAAAAGTGGTACAATGATATGAGATATCCATATGACTTTCCCGTATTTCATAGAAAACTTCCTCGGAAATTGTCAAAAGTCACATGAAGTAACATTTTGTACCAATTTTATGTTTTCTTAAGTGTACGAAGTATGTAGGTACCTTGTATAGGGTGATTCTTATTTTGACATTGAGGTAGCTTTGGTAATACTATAGATAATAATAAACCGTAGAGACAAAATTTGTACAAGTTGTATTGGGCTTTAAGAATATTTCCTTAGTACAAAAAGAAAAAACAAGTTAAAAAACTTCCGAACTAGTTACTTCAACCGAAAAGAATCTAAAAACAAAAGATCAAAAGATCTTGGGTGGAGAAAGCGAAAATTCAAACTTGGATGAGTATCCCACAAGGAACACACAAAGAACCAAAGCGAAAAGAGAAATGATCAAATGATGTTTCGCCCTGGGCAACCAGCGTGGGCTAACCAGTGGTTCTACTGGGTCACCCTCCCCAAACATCATTCAACACCATCATACACTTTGATTTCCAACCTTAAATCAATCACAAATAGGCATCGTTCCGCACTGGCACTTATCTAAGTTCTATCTGGTTCGTCCTGGCGTGTTAATCTTTCCAATAGTCTTACGCTCCTAAGGAAATTAAAACAAAAAGAAAAAGAAGTTTGTTTTAATTGCCTTAGGAGCGTATAAACATATTGGAAAGATTAACACGCCAGGACAAACCCGTAGGTGACTTATATAAATGCCAGTGCAGAACGATGCCTGTTTGTGAGTGATTCAAGGTTGGAAATCAAAGTGTATGATGGTGTTGAATGATGTTCGGAGAGGGTGACCAGTAGAACCACTAATGAGCACACGCTGATTGGCCAAGGCGAAACTTCATTTGATCATTTCGCTTTGGTCCTTTGTGTGTTCCTTGTGGGATACTCAAATGTCAAATGTTGATGGCAACTTTCTTATATTAAATAAAACACCCTGTATATTATTTCGTTTTCGTTAAATTGGCCTAATCTTCCTCAGTTTAGAAATATTTAGTTTTTATACGTTGCGATAAATAGTTTTTTAAATACAACTCGACTTCGTAAAGGTAAGGTTCGAGCTGCATGGCTCAGCAATAATATCAAGACGTAACGTCTTGATCCAAGAATAAAATAGTCAGTATTCCACAAGACATTGGATTCTTTGACCAATAGAAATGTTATTATTACTTTGAGCCTTAAATTCTTTAGGTCTTAGTAAATTAAACTTTATCTAGAACTACTACGTTAACATTATATTTATGTTATTCTCGTTCTAAGAATAAACTATCCTTAACCCAGTAATTAGTTGTTAATATGAATCTAGAAACAATTAAGAACATATTTAAAAAAAATATATTTATCTTTACAGCAAAACCGCATCCTTTAATTTAGGTTTTCTTCCTCGATAAATATGTAATAGAGCTTTAAACTAAATTTAAAAAACACACCTATCCTAAACTATAACGATAATGGCCTAACCACTAATCAGGGTGTCCACAGATTTAGAGAAAAAATTCCCTGACTTCTCCCTGACTTTCCCTGACCAGATTAAAAAATTCCTACAAATTTTTAGCAGTCTCAAAAAAGGAAACATTTTTTTGAGAATGTTGATTTTACTATAAAATTCAAGTGATTTTACTCAAACTAATGTTCATTGCTTGAACTTACTTAGTTTGAAAGTCTTATAGCAAACTTTACAGTGTGCACTTATCGTGTCCTTGCCGCGTTCTAGCCATCCATTGAATTGTGAATAAACCTTCATGTCTAACCATGTTTACAAAATAATGTGTGTTTATTCCAAAGTAGACGTAGGTGAAAAAGCTTGTTAAGTTTTTGATAAAATAGTAAACTAAAAATTCCAAATATTTGCGAGACAAATGGCCAAGTTTTTTCTGAATAGGTAGGAAACAAACATAAATATAAGATATATTTTCATGTTTGCTTTTTTTCTGAAATAAAAAAGACAGTGCTACAATAATGATAGATCACTGTGAAAAATTCTCTTAAATTACCCTCATTGGGAAAATTTCCCTGACTTTCCCTGATCCATCGAAACTTTCCCTGACTTTCCCTGACCATTTTCAAATTTCCTGTATTTTCCTTGACTTTCCAGGTTTTTCCAGGTTGTGGAAACCCTACTATTATATAATATCTTACCTTGGACTCACCTATCTAATACAAAATTGAACTGGTATAAGTAGATAATTTGCATTGGGCCAGGTGAGAGAAATGTTACTCAGATATTTGATTTGATATATTGTTAGTAAAATTTAAATCAAACAGTTATTTATGCAAAAATAAATTTTATGAATAAATAGTAATTAAACAATATCGAAAAAAGATTAGTTTATTCTTATAATAAGATTTGCCATGACTTGATAGCATTGCTGATTTGTTTTATCGTTTCCAGATTAATTTTAATTCTATTCAAAGTTTATTCTTATTAAAAGATCCAACATAACTTAATACGATTCCTTATGTGTGCCATTATTTCTAGATTAAAATCTTATTTACCTAATCTAATAAAACCTTATTTTGTTATTAAATTAAACATAACCAATATCTTAGTAAGTCGAAGAAGAGATTAAATTAAAGAATAGCGTGCTGCTAAAAAAATTGTTTAGTTATTTTAATAAGTAAACTCTTCAAGAATATCTTTATACTTCTATTTACTGGAGTATTTTTTTCTGTCTAGACCGCAATCGCGTTAACTTGAAATTTTTTGGCTTCTAGTAGGCTTTGGAATGTTAATTAAGGAAGCTTTTAAGCAACCAAGGCTGGCGTTTTATTTGTTTTCAATTAAACGCACAGTTGGTGGGTTTTACGAAAATAAATATACCATCTTTAAAATATAGATTTTTGTTTTCGATACATCGCCAACCACCATTTAGCGGAAAAAGTGAAATCCACTATGTAGCCCTTTTCTGGGAGGCTATTTTTGGAAAATATTCTGAAAACTTTAAATGGCAACTTCCTATTTTGACATCATATTTGAATTCTCGCTGAAACTCTCATTCCAATGGTACCCCACATCATTAGGTTTGCTTTACTAGTTTTCGAGATATATTGGCTTTCAAAATGTCAAAAATGCAATTTTCAAAAGCCTATATCTTAGAAACTAGAAAAAATATCTCTATTGTGTTTAATATCAATTTTAAGTGTTTTGGTATGTTGGCGATGTATCGAAAACAAAAACCTATATTGCAAAGATGGTATTTTTTTTTTCTTAAAACCCCGCTGTAGACCAACTGTGAACGTTTAGTATCTCACATAATATGATCATTAAGTCTTATATTCAGAAACTATTTATCGCAACTTACACAAATTTGTATATATTTGTCGTGAAAAGCTAGATAAAAAACACAAAATATCAAATCAACTTCTTTAACACCCTATATTTTCTCATATTATTTATAACTAAATGTCGGCGATCAAGATCCACTTAAAAATATGTAGGTGTATTTTAATACAGATTATGTACCCACTCATCATATCTCAACCCCTTCCTCTTGAGCGGACTGCGGGCAATTCAGCTGATCGTACATGTAAAAATCAATGTCTATAAATTTTGCCGGCAACCCCAATTAACTAATTTAGATTGCCCCAATTAATTGACCCCTGGCGGATAATAAGCGAAAAAGGAACCCCAGCTAATAACTTTTTAACGCTGCAAGGTGTCAGTGAAACGTGCGAGAAAAAGCCTATACCTTACCGAATTTTTTTTTGTAAATGATTACGCAAAATTTACCTATTTAAAACAACACAGAAAACTAGTTTTTAATAATTTTGTACATTTTTTGGACAAAAAAAATACGCACAAAACCAACGAGAAAAGATGCGTAACCCACAAAATGACCCGATTTTCTCACTCCAACGGGAGCCTAGGCGCACTGGATACTGGATTTTGCAGGATTCCATGGCCTGCTGGCTTGTCTGTTTCTGTTGTGACTCGGTATTGAAACGTAGCAATGGCATTAAGTTTTTCTTAAGCGGAATTCGCATAGCTAGGTTTTTCCAACTATAGGTTTTAATAAAAAGAACAGTTTAACCGCGAATTGTACAGGGTGACCGTTTATAAAGTTCCACTTGGAAAAACTTTTTTGTTATTTGTCATAAGAAAATAAGTCAAAAAGTGGACTTGAAAATGAAATTAGGTAGATTTCTGTAACATTTTCAGTTTTTTCCTTCATCACACTCTACACGCAGAGTGGAATGCCCTGTATATTTTATAAAATTTTGATAAATATTTTCTTTCTGATTCCAAATATATATCGTATGTAAGGTTTGTCTTTGTTGGTTCTCGAGTAAAATCAAAAATAATTTTCCATAAGGGCAATGTGTCAGCCAAGGAAAAATAGTGTAGATGGTTCTTTGTTCAACACATTCACGTTTTTGTGAATTTGCTCAATGACCATTCAAGACAATGGTAACATATGGTATATTCTTGGAATCAGAAAAAAACAGATCTATCGAAATTTTAAAAAATATATAGAGTGTTCCATTAAAAAAAGGACCTCATTGCCGTCCTACGGCGTGTAACGGGTGGTTTTAAAAACAAAGTGAAACTGTAATGGAAATCTACATAATTTCATAAGTAATTCACTTTTTTCTTTATCTTTTTGTGGTGAATAATAAAAAAGTTTTCCTAGGTGGAACTTTATAAACAGTCACCCTGTAAACATTATTCTTTTAAATACATTTTTCAAAAAATAAAAGACGGACAAAACTAATAAAAACACTAGAACACAAAAGAATTTACTTCGCCCCCGGCTACTCCGTTTTCAAATTTCCCACCATATTCTTCTTTTAGCCATTTCATTTTTTGACATTATTTTTACTTTATTTTGTGGGTTTACAACGGTTTATACAGAGAGATTCAAGATAATGCGAACATAGGGCGGAACTAGTCCAATTGGCCAGTGTCCACGTAGGGACACCGCACACTTATCAGTGGAGCAACCCTTACGCTTGCGTTTGCCGTTCGAGGCTTGCATTTAGTACGCCTTTAACCACGGTGCAATGTGGAGAGTAGTCGATGAAACCGGAATTTGGTCAATAAATACGCAAATTTTGATAACGTAGTTTTTTGTCATTGATAAATTAGAGCGTTTTATTTTCAACTGCTCAGATTTATCACTAACAACAACAATGAAAATAGTAAGGAGAAACAAAAGCAAGTTCTCAAAATAAAATAATACATTCTAAAAACCAAAAAGATTCTCCCAGTCAAAAAAAAATTAAAGCAAATGTTCGAAAAGTCCTCCTTGCTCGGCTAGACAATATCTGACCCTATTATAAAAACCCCTTCTAACGTTTCCAAGCATGTTAGGGGTGATAGTTTGAAAAGCTTCTTCAATTTTACGTAAAATTTTCCCTCGACCAATATCCAACATGTGTTGGGTTATGACGATTCAATAATGGAAAAGTGCTTTCATCTGTCAAAAAAATAGATCCCAGAAAGTTTTTGTCACGATTAGTCCTTTCCATCATTGTTTCGTAAAATTCCATGCGACAGGATGATAGTTGTTCTCTGAAAATACGATTTTACGCTTTGTAAGAATGATAACCATTCTTTTTGAGAACAGGTAAAACAGTGGCTAAAGACGTATCAACTGCTTCGGCAATTTGGTGGCTAGTTAACTTTCGATTTTCCTCTCTGCAGCGCCAATCATCAGATCTCGTACTTGCTGCTCGTCATTCAAAACAGTGGGTTTTTTATGGTTCCTTGGCGCTACACAACCAAACTTTTTAAAATTCTGCACAAACCTATGAATCGTTGATAAACTAGGTTCTGGGCGATTTACAAAATTCTCCAAAAAAGTTCTTGAATAAGTCTCAATGATCTGCCTTGATAGTACCATTTGACCATCTGCACATTTTCGGCAACTTCGTTCGCAACCATTTTTAATTTTAACAATGTATTATTTTACTTAATAACTTACCAATCTGTTTCTCGAGCAATGCAGAAATAAAAAAGAATAATTAAAACAAAATAAATTTCAAAAATATAACACTGCAGCGTGCTTCGACCCCACCTTGATCGTACGGCACGACGAGAGTAAATTGGACTAGTTCCCCCCTATGTTCGCAGTAGCCTAAAGCTCATTGTATAAAGAAATATATGTTTGGCAATATTTTACTGAAAATTTCTCTTCGCATATTTAACTGGATTAACGATAAATTTCCGAAAATTAATAACATTTTGAAAATCTTCCCGGAATATTTTCATCATTTGTATTTTTTCATTTACTGTTAGATAATGAACTTCTTTAACTTTAAAAAATATTTGTAGAATGGTTTAACGATCCTATTTTCAATTTTCAATAAAACGTCTTTTTTTTTTGAAATGCCAACATTTCGCAAAATTTATTGCTATCTCTATTACCAGCTGCAAACGTGTGGGCATTGAAAAAGTTAAATTTTGAAAATACTGATGGTCTTCTGAGAGCTGATCCAATGCGCGATAAATAGCATCGCTTAACTTTTCAGCATTTCGTGGTCTCCAATTCCTTTGGTATATTATTTTAAAGATTCGACCCCATATATTTTCCATTGGGTTAAGGTCAGGGCTATTGGCTGGCGAAGGAAGTGTTTCTATATTATTATTCCGAAACCATTGGTGAACAACATTAGCCGTAAGTACTGGACAGTCAGCAGGACAGATAAACGAAGTCATTATTTCCATGTAAAGCCTGTACAGATGGCAGCATAACGTTTTCAAGGATTTCAATATATCGTTCACTATTGAATCTTCCTTCGATTCTCCAAAAAAAACCCAAACCTCTAGCACTAAATCAGCCCCACATAATTACAGAAAAAGGTCAAGCTTTTTTAATTTGGTTTGTATATTCGGGTTCAAATCTAGAATTTGGTGGACGATAAACTAAAATTCTCCTGCTGCTTGAAGATGATTGAAAAATTTTTTCGTCAGTGAAAACCACCCTATCCCAGAAGTCATTATCAAGAAGAACGTTGTTCAATCACTCTGGCCTGTTTTTGTTCTTCTATTAGAAAAGGCTTCTTTGCAGCAACTCGACAAGAGACTTGTGATTTCGTTACTCTTCTATTTACTATTGCTAAAGAACCCGGAAATAATGTTACATTAGCTGCTTCAACCGACGTTGAAAAAGGATTTTGTCTGAGATGGTCAATAAGTCTCTCATCTTGCACTGGTACCGATTCTGGAAGTCATAGGAGGTGATCGTTCGCCTGAGAGAAGAAAACTATTATGGGCACGCGCAGAGCTGCCTCGAATAACAATTTTTGAGCGAAGCCGTTCTCTCGAGTAGACCCAGTAGTTGGAAGTTGTAGGAAAGCTCGTGTGAAAAAAGTCACTTGTATTATTTCAGAGCACGCTATTGGACGAAAGACCGATCGATATTTTACTCGCTAATGCGCATGCTACGGCAAACTTGACCGTCTTTTAGAGTAGGACTCGCACAGTGGTCGATTTTTGTAAAAACGCAGACATTAAAACTTATTTAGTTTTAATAAACAGACAGGATGATCGTGTGAATTTTCACATTTATCTTAAGACATTTTTAAGAGGAAAAAGTTATATGTTTATCAATTAGCTAAATTAAAGTCAAAATGTTAGTTTAGAAAAAGAAAATATATTAAAAAAATGCCAACCGAAACTTTCAAATGAAACACCCAGTATATTATTGCATTTTTGTATTTTGTTTTTTAAATTCTAAGCATTTTTATATAACGTACCCTATGTCGATCTTCAACTGTTTTCGAGATATTAACAGTTGAATACAGACATACTCTCGGTCTTCTATTTGAAATTTGATGTTGAATACTGATGCGTAATGTCAAACTCGTAAAAAGCATAGTTTATTCTTTGGCCAACTATTCGCCTAATATCTTGACAACCATATAGGGGCAAATAGATACATTTTGAATTTTTTAATTTTTCCATTTATGTCCGCGTTTTCCGGAAAATCGATCACCGTGCGTCGTTCGAATGACTTTTGTGCGATCGGTCGGTCCCAGAATACGGAATTTTGGATTTTAATAGAAGTGGTCACTTCTCAGGGTCTGATCGTTCTATTACGCTCAGAATCGAACCAGAACTTACTTTTGGTCGTTCTGATCCATCTTTCCTATCCGTAGAATTATTTTCAATCCAGCGCTTTTTCCACCGCATTATCGTCATTTTATTCTATAACTCGAGTGATAATTTGAACTTTTGTAAATTAATAGTATACACTAATGGAAAGCTAAATTTTGTGGCATGTGTACTATCCTCACGTCGGTAAATTGCAAATAAAACCGCGAACGCACTGCGCACTCTTTGTGCGACGCATGCATGTACACTTCTCTCCACATAAAACCGGTACAGCAGAAGGTAGCTGCAAATACGATTTTTCTTATTTTCCTATGTGCAACACTGACTTTGACTTTGTCATTTTAGGTTATATTTTTGGCACATATAAACTTTTTATAAGGAGACGGCTTGTTTATTTTTTACTAAATCAAAATATAACGCCACTAAAAATAAAAACCACATTTCAAAAAAGCAAAAATGTTGTATTAACTAAACAAAATCAACACAGTAAAGTCTACAATAGTAACCATAATAAATCGATTTCAAGAAGAAGGAACTATCCCTCGAAACGAAGGCACCGGTTTAACGAAATTTTCTAGCCCAAAACAATTAAAAGGCCACATCAAGTTAACGAAATAAACAAAACAAAAAAAAACAAAATGAAAAACATCAAAAAAATACTTATTTTTAATAGAGCGTCAAATTTTCAAATAAGTTTGTATTTTCAGCAATAACTTCCCTATATATGCCCTTACGATGAGTTCCATTAGATATTCTGAAAAATTGCTAATTTCTTTGGGAATTTTGCGATAAGTACCCAAACGTTCTCTATTGCATTGCATCAGGGGATATTATTATCCTGGAACTATCTCTGTGCAATTCTGGCCATATAAACTGGACAGTTCTCTTGTTGGAATACAAAATGATCTGGATAAGGGACTCTCACCTCTGGAAGCATTACATTTTCCAGCATATTAACGTAAACTTCGGCTGTAAATCGCCCATTAATTCTAAATAGAGCGCCATGTCCTCTGCCGATATTCAGCTCCAAACATTTAATGAAGATCTTCCCGCCCGCAAAAAAAAACGCAAAAATTAATTGAAACTGCTTCTTTTGCTCACTTAGTTTAATTTGTTTTGCCGCAATGCGACAACTTAGATTCGAACGTTTAATCCTCCTACAGCAGAAGGTAACTGCTGTAGCTGTTATGGATCCTGAAAAATTTCATTTAATTTTTACTTCTTTGGCTTTGGCAAACGGATGATTTTCCAGAAAATTGATTGCTTGTTGGTCTTTCTCTGGGCTAGTAACTTTCGTCAAACCAGTGCCTTCCTTTCGGTGGGATAGTTCCCTCCTCTTGAAATCGGTTTTTTATGTTTACTATCGTAGACTTACTTCTCCCATAATGAACAGCTACTTGCCGAAGAGACCCACTACCGTCTAGTTTTGCAAAGATTTGACCTTTATCAAATTCGGAAAGATGCGGCAAAACATGATGTTGTCAGGAGTCTGTGACATTGTCACATAGAAAGACAATGCCGCCCTACCAAAAATACCGCATCAAATCTCTTGGATGATGATTAATGCGGTTAAAATCTACTTGTACCAACACCTGCTTAACTAAAAAGCCAGTTAACTCTTTTTCGATTTAGTATCCTTTAGCCTACTATAGCGGTCATATTGACATCCAACTGACAAAAAAATCCATGTTTTACCTGTCAATTTGGTTATAAAAATGGCGGCAATCTTTGGCTAAAGGGCACTGAAGAGATAAGAGTTAACTGGCTTTTTAGTTGAGAACGGTGTTGCTTGTACTAAATATTTACCTGCTGGCCTGATGCAAGCCGTTCTTCCAAATCAATGCCAACTAAGTAATTTGTCGTTATTGGGAGCTCGGAAAGCAAGTAATTAAAAAGTACTATTTTTTAAATTTGTGTTTTCTGGGTCCTCATTATTTATGGAGTCATTATTTATGGAGATGGCAAAACTAGAAGTTTGAAGAAAGACGAAAATGGAAGATCATTAATACTTTTCATGAATTCGGAAAGTTGGTGTACGAAGAAACGAAGCCAAAAGGTAACAAACATCGCGCCCGATCGTACAAATTTAAGTTTTTAATTTTTACAAGCTCAATGTGCTCACTTAACAAACTTGGGGTGAAAAAAATAAGCTTAATTTGCTCGCTTGATGAATAAACGAACCCAAAAAAAAGAGCACGGTTTCCCCGATTTTAAATTAACGAATGGAATTTTGTGATTTAGTACGCATAGAGCACACAGATTAAATAAACGAACGCCGTAATACAATACTTGTCTTCTGGGTTTGGATATACGTGATCTCAGAGCATGTGCTGCAGGACCGGCATCAAGCCTTGTATTTTCTTTCGTTCAAGTGAATATCGATCCTTGTCTTTCCCATTCTTATAAACAAAAATAAACAGTGTTCTGGTTGTAATTTGAAATTTAATACGAATATAATGAATGTATTAGTCCGGTTAACTTCTGCAGACTGTCCCGGAAGGATGGATCATGTCAAAATATTTACTTTTAACATACATTTTACAAAGTGTCAAATGCTGGATTAACATAAAATTGAAGAATGAAATAAAAACCTGAAATTTTTAACTTTATAAAAAAATCCTGTAATTTTCGGTCAATTATGGATTGTTTTTTTAGATGCTGTTATAGTGAGAAACCCAATTGATAAAAAATATGGAAATTTTTGACCGCTCCTATGACTATAGATAGATAGGTGGATAATTGTTTACTAGAAACAATTGACAATCGGCAAGAAAGTTGATTTTTTGATAATGTACTCATTTTTTGTACAGTAAATCCTTAGCAGGTGCCTAAGATATCCCTAAGATATAAGATTATTGTCTGTTTAAATAAAATAAATAAATAACAATAGCATGCAAAAAGAATGACAGAAGTATAAATGTAGAATATAAGTCTTACAGAAAATAAATTTTATTACATAGTAAATATTAAATTTTGTAAAAAGTGCCTAATTTTAATTAAAGATTGCAAAAAATTTACAAAAAATATGTTTAACAAAAAATAGATATCCTTATAAAACATGAAAATATCATAAAATTTAAGTTAGGAGGTATATGAAAAGGAGCTCTGAGGCAAAACTAGCATTACTTATTTAATTTCCCAAATCGTTATTAAAGCGAGTGTTGCGGAAGTGTACGGAGTTTCTAAGAATAATTTATTTAAGGAAATAAAGTGGATCCTTAGTTTTAAGCAGTTTATGGAGAAAGCAAGCAAAATTAAATTTTTTGTAATTTGAATTCCTTTATCTTTTCTGTAACTTTTGTTTTATCTTTTACCTTTAGCAATTATTAAATCTCATGTATTCAGATGTAGGTGTTCATGCTTGTTCCTTTTCCGTATCTTTTACCTTAAAAGCCTTAAGGCAAGGTGAGACTAACTTCAAGAGAGAGAAATCCAGTACACTTCCCCCCCTTCGGGTTGACGTAAATAAAAAACCTTTTCATATTTTTTTAAATTAAAAATCTACTAATAAACTAAATAAATATTTTTTTATACCTTCATCAAAAAATGCCAAAAAAGATTTCTGTCCGTTTTGTACCCAAAATTAAAGAGAAATAGCGGAAAAAATCTAATTATTCTTGCCTAAAAATTAAGCCATTTGCGCCAGTTTTCACCAAGTATTTACGAAAAAATAATTTAAAAACATCGTCAAAATATTAAACTGTCAAAGATTAAAATTTCGCAACAATGAACGCCACCGAGTAAAAAGGCATATCGCTATAGATACCATTATTACTTCATTTACCAGCCGCCTTGATTTGTGTAACTTGAAATCATCAATGATTACAAGGTGCAATGAGAATTTGACTTGTTTGAAGTTTTATAAAGTTTTGCTAAAAAATGATGTTGCTTTAAAAGTAATAAGTAGACAAAATAAATATGATTTTAAACAATAGAGTGTGTATATAAATAGTAGTTTTAAAAACTCGCGGCTAAACTGTGCTTTTTTTACTCGCGTTTTTAAATACCTCGCTTCGCTCGTTATTTAAACCAACGCTTGAAAAAAAAAGCACTATTTTAACCACTAGTTGCAAAAAATACTATTTCTATACACACTCTATTGTTTAAAAGAATATTTTGTCTACTTATTGCTTTTAAAGCAACATAATTTTTTAGCAAAACTTTATAAAACTTCAAACAACTCAAATTCTCATTGCACCTTGTAATAATTGATGATTTCAAGTTACTAACATGTTTATAATAATGTTTGGGGAGGGTGACCGGTAAAACCACTGATGAGCCCACGCTGGTTGCCCAAGGCAAAACATCGTTTAATGGTTTGTGTGTTCCTTGTGGGATGCTCATTCAAGTTTGAATTTTAGTTTTTTTCAAATTCAAATTCAAATTCTTTATTGATTACTTCGGCCTACAAAAAATAGGATGTAACAGGTGCTACATTATATATTATTGATAAAATTTATCATAAAAAAGTTATAATAAGTTGATAAACGAACAGTATTTAAAAGTTGCTAAATCAAAATTTTAAAATTATTGATTAAGTGTAACACCTTAGATGACCTAAATTAATAAAAATAAAATGTTTTCGGAAGAACTAGTCACAAAATATAAAAACAAACACAAGACTTCAATTACAAGAACAACAGATAAAAATGAACGTTACTAATTGCGCTCGAAAACAAAAATTTCTGGCTAAAAACAATTTTATCTATTTGTTTTGTTGCGCTCTGGACTTTAAAAATAAACCAAGTTCGTTTAGGTTATAAAAAGCCTCTGTACAAAGTAATTTTTTTAGACTTTTCCTAAATTTCCTAAATTTGGTTATTGGCAGCAGATTATATAAAGATATACCGGCATAAGTTGGGCTCTTTTCATAAAATTCGTGCTTATATATAGGTAAGCATCGATGAGAAAAATTATTCTGAGCATAATTATCTTTAATCCGACGCACATACATCAGAAGTTTAAAAAAATATAAGGAAATAACGGTGAGATTACGGTTATCTGTAAAAGTTTGTCGGCATGAGTCCAGAGACCCCAGATCAAAGATTATTCTCAATGCACGTTTCTGGGAGTTTAGAACTCTATCTAAATCCGAAGACTGACCCCAGAAGATAATGTAAATGTAAGCAAAGTAAGATGTTACCCAGAAAACACGGTTCCCTCGGGCGTTCGTCGGCCCGATGTCGATTGCCGAATTTGCCGTCATCGGCATGACGTTGATTTGCGACATCGGACCAGCAGTATTTTTTGTCCGCTTTGCGATATAGGCCCAATGTATGTTTGCCGACGCAATGTTAGACTGTAACCCGCCGACGGACCAATGGTAAATTTTACTGTTTGCTGACATCGGCATACCGTCGCCGTACAATTAAGGTCCGATATGGTTTAACCACATGGTACCGACCATCCGCCCATATAACTGCTTAATTTGATCGGTTTAACGTAGGCAAGCTGGTCTCGGCCCGACATCGATAAACTATTTAAGTCAGACATTGGTTTCCTAAAGCGGTCCAACGTCAGCGATTGACGAAGGTCCGTCGGTGATAGCTAAAAGCGGCCTGACAATGGCAAACCGCAAAGGTCCTATAATGGGTGGATAATAAGCCTCCACATCGACCTCTCAAAGCGGGCCGACGCCAACGTCGGTGATTGACGAAGGTCCGTCGGTGGTTGCTTGACACGATCCGACATTGGCAAACTACAAAGTTTCGATAATGCGGGTGCTTAACCAGTTGGGGTGGTTTAAGTGGCGGAAGGGGTGATTCTTGTAGAGAAGTAACACCCACCATCTTGAGAAGTCCGCATTCTAGTTTTGAAATATCTTTGCTCATTATATATACAATATTAACTTCCACTGTACAGGGAACATAGTGACATTAGCGCCATCTCTACATACTAAGAAGAAACTATTAAGCAGTTTAAAAATTTTCATGTAACGTACCATCGTCTGTTGCCGGTTATCGACAAATCGAACAAAAATCTGATCAAGCCATCGTCGGTCCTAAAGCAGATAGAGTGCGTTTCGGCATAAAGTCAAATATAGTAAATCGGACCATCGTCAGTTACCGGTTCTCGGCCAATCAAACAAAGTTCCAATCGGACCATTGTCGGCCCTAAAGCAGATAAAGTGGTCGTCGGCATAAAGTCGACTATAGTAAATCGAGCCATAAACAGTTGCCGATTCTCGACCAATAAATAAGGTTTGCATTAGCATAATGTCGATTCCAGTCCGATTAAACAAAGTTCCAATCGGACCGTCATCGGCCCTAAAGCAGACAAAGCGGGCGTCGACATAAAGTCGACTATCGTAAATCGGGATATCGTCAGTTGCCGATTCTCGACCAATCAAACAAAGTTCCAATTGGACCATCGTCGGCCCTAAAGCAGATAAAGTGGTCGTCGACATAAAGTCGACTATAGTAAATAGGGCCATCAACAGTTGCCGATTCTCGACCAATTAAGCAAAGTTCTAATCGGACTATCAACGCCCTAAAGCAGATAAGGTTTGCGTTGGCATAATGTCGATTCTAGTCCGATTAAACAAAGTTCCAATCGGACCGTCATCGGCCCTAAAGCAGACAAAGCGGGCGTCGACATAAAGTCGACTATCGTAAATCGGGATATCGTCAGTTGCCGATTCTCGACCAATTAAACAAAGTTCCAATCGGACCATCGTCGGCCCTAAAGCAGATAAAGTGGTCGTCGGCATAAAGTCGACTATAGTAAATCGGGCCATCAACAGTTGCCGATTCTCGACCAATTAAGCAAAGTTCCAATCGGACCATCATCGGCCCTAAAGCAGATAAGGTTTGCGTTGGCATAATGTCGATTCTAGTCCGATTAAACAAAGTTGCAATCGGACCGTCATCGGCCCTAAAGCAGACAAAGCGGGCGTCGACATAAAGTCGACTATCGTAAATCGGGATATCGTCAGTTGCCGATTTTCGACCGATTAAACAAAGTTCCAATCCTAAAGTGGTGTCGGCATAAAGTCGACTAGTAATGTGGACCTCCTTCAGTTGCCGATTATTGACCGAAAATCGCAATCTGTCCAACATCGGGCCAGCGTCTAGTCGCCGATGCCGACACACTGCCGACGTTATCGACATTGGCCCGATTCAATGGCGACGATTTGTGTTTGTTGGGATAGCAATGAATGATGTGGGTTTGCCAACGGAGTTTTTCAAACAAGTAAGAGCGTATATATTTTTGTTTATTTTGGAACAGAACTGCTCAATGTGTTTGTGGAAATCTAGGTTGCTCTCGAAAGTAACCCCCAACAGTTTAGCAATATTAGAAAAAGGAATGGGAACACCATTAAAAGTAAATTGAACATCAAGTGCCTTGCTTGATTTGGTTTTAAATTGACTTACGGATATATTCATCAGCTCCGCTATGCATATATGAATGTTTGTGTTACAGGTTTTAGATAATGGGTGCCTCATCAAAACCTGTTGATCTCTTACTTGGAAGAGCTCTGATCGCCCGAGAAACGTCTTCATGATTAACGGGTGAAAAGAACATTGTATTATAATTTTTTCTGCTCAGAATACAATTATTTGACAATTGGGACCCCAAAGTTTTACTAAGTGTTTCTTGGCTCAGTATTGATAAATATCTACCAAGCGCATTGGCGATATATTTTTCCTCACTCAGGAGGACACTGTTATCCAGAACACATCCAATCTGAGGCCTAAGCTGACTGCCACTATTCAAACTCTGAATTACATCACACCCAAGATCTTTTGATCTTTTATTTTTAGAACATTGGTACTATTAGCTTGCCAATCTTCCAGCTTTTCGTTAGTTACATATCCCTTTATTAAAATTATTTCATCGAAAAGTTCATCTTCAGTTATTTCTGTTCCAAATAATTATCGAGAGTTGAATTTCTGTGAATTGTGGTATGCTTTAAAGTAATATTCATTTAAATGGAGATATTTGAGAAGATGGTGCATCACATTGCACAAGGTATTCTTCGGCTGTTTGATAAATCTCAGTTATCGTTCTTTCAATAGAATTTATTTTTGTAATTAAGTCATCTGTCTGAAGCCTATTTCCTAAAATGAGAGGAATAAAGTTCTCCTCTTTTCGAGCTTTAATTTTGCTCTTGAGTTCTGAATAAATTTTGAGGTACTCTATTGGTGATATTTCCCTTGTATAAGTAGACTCACAAATAAAAGCCAAAATTCTGTTTCCTGATTGTTAAAATAATTTTTAATTATTAAAGGGCATTTTGGTATTGACAAAAAATACGACTTAAGAGCAGTTGAAGGACGCGTTCCAAAGCTGGAAGAAGGACGAGCCAACGTGTATTACAGTAGCCTAAAAGATTTTCAAATTCAATTTCTAGAAATGTGCATGTGGCAAATGGCTTTTAATTTTGGAATTCCAAAAGTGTAGGTATTAAGAAAAATAAAAGACCTTTGATAAAAAAGTTTTTATATCTATGGGTAAAATGTCACAGGCTGATTTTATACAATTGTTTAAAATGTGGGCCATGCAACCAACTCTAATAATATTTGTATTATTAGGTCCCTGTTTTACTTTGGTGTACAGATTATTCTACCCTAATCGGCTAACACCATGCACCAAATTAGTATTAGAATTAGTATTATCAGCGCATAATGCAACTATTTTTTTACTAGTATTGTGTATTATTATTATTATTCAAATATAGACTGACTTATATACCCGTGAGATAGAACGAAACCTACTGAGAATATTCAAGCATCGCCTGCGTGAGTTCTCGAATTTTCCTGTTCGGACTCGGAGTTCGTGCGCTCTCTTTCCCACTTAAAGCAAAGTGCAGCCATAGTCCTCTGGCGAGGCTACCTGCTGCCAAAACTAAATCAAGAGTTTCCAGCGAGAGCGGAGCGCGTCGTTAAGGTGACACAGAATTTAAAAAAAAAATATCACAAATGTAACTTAATCTTTCAGGACTTGGTCAAAGGTAGGAACAGATAAAACATGACTAAATTAAAAAATCCAGTACATGTAGATATTCCAGTACGGTTGACCAAAATACTAAACCTGTACTGGTATGGTTGGTCACCTTGCTTAAGGAATGACGTTGAACGTTAACCAATTCACTTTTCACCTTACGGAAAAATCATGTGGTAATATTTACTGGTTTTTTTTTAATATTTTAAGCAGTAGTTGTTACAGAAATAAATACTTAACATTTAACAGATCTGGTGAAAGCATAAAGGTATAACTTAAATAGATACTTCTCTTTTTTTAGATTCTTTTCGGTTGATGTAACTGATTTGGAAGTTTAACTTCTTGTTTTAAATAGAGACATTATGTTTACCACAGTTGCGATCAGACATAAGGTAAACAATTTGGCAACAATGCCAGATTGCGCTGAAAGTTGTATCTCTACACGTAATGTTTTTAAAAACATATTATTTTTATAACTTTATCATTTACATGCAATTATGCAAATTCTCCGGTTTGTTTTTTTAAACATGGAGAAACACCTTATTATTATTTAAATATATAAAGAAATTTAGGTATATTATATAATTGCATTTAAATTTCCTTGAATCTTCACAATTTTAAATCAATAAAGAATTTATAATGTGAAGGTACATGTTATGGTACTTGAAATATACCTCTTGAAACATCATATAAAATACCTGGTATTTTGGCCGAAAGAATGATTCTTTTTATTTCAACACACAACCTCGCATTTGTGGCAGGTCAGCCATGTAAATGTGTGTACGCTGCTCCATTCATAATTTCTCTACGGCGTTGTAGCTTTAGCATAATCGAGGACTATATCGGCGAACGACGACGTTGTCGGCAGCGGTGTCGGTGTGGTTAAGCTTTCCATTCATAAACTGGTCGACGACGGCAGAATCAGACAGAGATAGGGACAAAAAAAGAGGACAATTGTACCTAACCTAAAATTGGTTTTCATTCAGTGTTTGTTTTTTTTTTAATTTTTTTGGAAAAAAGAGAAAATATGGATACTGAAACCCAGATGTTGGGTTTAATGAGTGTTTTTTTGTGTTTATCCATGGCTTACATGCTAACAAAGAAAAAAAGAAGATTTAAAACCAGCCCTATTAACAGAGAAAGAATTAAAAAAAAAACAAAAATAGCAGAAAACCGTTTAAATAATTACCAAAGAAAGTAACCAAAGTACTTACAAATGGGAAAAAAAATCGGAAAAAATTTATTGAAAAACAAACCAAAAACAAACAAAGCCCTTATCAAAATGAAACGTCAAAACAGGCGACGCCATAGTATGATATCACGTGGTAAAAACCGCGACGTTTCATTGGTCGAATATCTGAACGCGCTCCCGACGTTGTCGGCGAAGATAAAGTTGGTTCATCTCGGCCTACCGATACCGTCGTACCGATAACGGCAAAAACTTTATGAATGGTATGATGGCATTTCCATTGTTGATCTTCTAGCGATAACAGTAACGTCACCGTTCGCCGATATAGTCCAGTTTATAAATCCAGGGTAATCGAGAGTTTTTTAATATTTTTTCAACAGATTTTTAAGAGTTTGTGGCAAAAGTAATGTGACAAAGTGTGTAGTGTGACGAAAACTGGAGATTGCAGGTGAAAACCAAACATTTGACAGGTTTGTTATCATATGTTTTTTCGACGCCATCTTGTGATAGGCCGCCATAGGCGTGCAACTAGTGTTGCAATAAATACAAAATGTAATTAATAAATATAGGAAAGAAATAAGTTTTCTTTGGGATATTTTTGCGAATTTGTGATAAAAACAATATTATTATGGTAAGCACTTATAATTATTTACACTATATTTGGTATAATGAACCAATCCCAGCTGCGACATTTTTAAATATCCTATATGAGTAGCAAAAAAATGTGTGCGTATGATATTTATTTATAACTACATTCACAGTTTTAATACTATATGTAGTCAGCTTATTTTTTCTGCTGAGAATAAATTTTTAAAACATTATTATGTCAGACACAGGATAAAGAATGTATGTTTGTTACAACTTTTTATTTATAATATTTACATAGGTACATACTCCACATAAGATTTTTTTGTATTTATTAAAAATGTAAAGATACTTTTGTACGTATTAAATAAAAATTATAGTAGAGTGTATAAATTCCATTTTATCTACACAACGAAAAACCATCATATAGTACCTATAATATAGGTATCATCCTTTTTCGAAATACCACTATTTTTAGTCGAATTTGCTTATTTTTTCCACATTGATTTTTTGGTAATTTGCCTAAACATTGAGGAAAGTGATACTTTTCTGCACACGATGGCCTTTAAGGGCGAAAAAGGCACTTTTGACACGTTTTTAGTACAACAATTTCCTACTTGCATAAAAAGCTTTTGCCTAAGGTTATATATATTTGGTGTTTTTAAAATTAAAACCAAAAAATAATTTTGTTTCCATTTTTAATTTAATCTAGTTTATAAGTGCATCTAAAAACTCCAATTAGACTTAAAATTCACGCCATGCTAAAAAAATACTTTTACCTATGCTAATTTTTTAATAAAGTTTTGCAGGTCACTTGACATTAAATAGGTAAAGAAACTACTTCGCAAATGCGTGTGAAAAAGTCTACTGTTACATATCAATTTTAATGTGGAAAGTTCAACTTCCCACACGCCGTGCGTAAAAAAATAAGCACAGCGTGCATCAAAAACTGTCATAGCGTGCCTGTTCTAAAAACTACTTTTTGATCAAGAAAGTCATCATAAACACTCGTAGAAAAAAAAATCGTACCTAACCCTTGCGGAAGTGTCTTTCCCGCCCGAACTCCTCCCGTGCGTAAAAGTATCACTTTTCGCACTAATTAGGCAGATAACTATCTGGAGAACTTTTAAAAAATTTTACTTTTTACATAAATATTTTCACAATGACAAATATAATACCTCTCCATACCCTCGGTATCAATTAAAGATTGTATTTCCAAAAAAATTTGACAAGTCTGAAAATAACGACCAAACTTTTTTTACAAATAACGAGCCGCTTCTGGCCGCTGCTAAACGTAAGGTGGTTGGAGCATGTGTGAGGAGGAGCATATCTGGTGCAGCGTTGCCAGTGGAAAATAAAATGGTTTTCCCTAAATCTAACGACTAATCACGTTTCAAAGCAATTTATGAATGACTTTATTGGTCTATTTTAGTTAAACGTCTTTGGATAAAAGAGTTTCCATATTTGTAGGACAAGAAGAACTCCACATTTTGTAGACAAAAGGCCAAAATCGCGCGTGCGTCTATCATTAGTCTAAACATTAAAGACTAAAGTTAAGTAAAGAAATTTTAGCGTGAACTACTTAACGAAAAAGAAGAGCTTAAAGTTCAAGGAAAAAGTTATGGAAAAGGAAAAGGAATTTAAATAAAACGTATTCAAGAGTTTTATAGTTATTTACCTAACAAGTTCCGCACGCGACGGCAGTTGACCGAACGACACGAAGCGGAGTTCGGTCAAGCCGTCAAGGCCGTTTACGCAAAAGCTAGGTCCAAGACTTTACCTATGAGAATATAAAACTTCAAAAAATCAATTTAAAACTATAAAAACAATTATTATGTAATTCAGTACTAATATTTAAGGTCAAATATATTAGTTATGTAATATTTTACTTTACAGCACGGCGTGCAATAAAGTAACTTTACCTCACGCCCTGCGGTAAAGTAAGATCATAAGAATTTAGTATAATTATTTATAATAATAAAAAATCGTACTAAATCGAAGATTCTATATAGTTAAACTTTACAGCACGGCGTGCTGTAATGTAAAAGTATAAGAATTTCATATTATTTGGCGTTATTTTTCATAAAAATTATATTTAAATTGAAATTTAGTATAGTAACTTTACCGTACGCCGTGCGGTAAAATAAGATTTTAGGAATTTAGTATAATTATTTATAATAATAAAAAATCGTACTAAATCGAAGATTCTATGTAGTTCAACTTTACAGCACCGCGTGCGTGAAATTTTTATAAAGTTTTACTTTACCGCACGACGTGCGGTAATATAAAATCATGCAAATTTAGTATAATTTTTTAGAAATAATTAAAAGTTTTAAAAAAGCTTCATAAATAATAATGGGATGTTGGTAGGGCAAAAAATCTGCCGTGTTAAGTAAAAACGCTTTATTTGGTTTAGGATGTATTTCGTTATATTTAATATATTTACTATTTTCCGCTATTTCTCTTTAATTTTGGGTAAAAAACGGACAGAAATCTTTTTTTGACCAGAAAAGCCATGCTTTAGTTATCTGCACACAGTTACTAAAATCATGTTTTTGATGAAAGTATAAAAAAATGTATTTTTATACTTAATGTTGTATTTACTCTTTTCAAACACGATCTCTACAACATTAACCAACACAAACGGAGCTTCTTTAGAGTTCTCTTTTTATTAGACAATAAATAAAAAGTTTCGAGGCGTATTACTTTTAGTTTTTTTCTAGATTCTGATTCTTCAACTAGTGATATGAGATCGTCAAATTCGTAAACATTTCTTTTATTCAAAATTTGACATATGGTGGTAAGATACCTAAATGTTACTTTGTTAGGACCTGTTATATGAAGTATCAATAACAGACAACAAAACTACATAAAAAGGCAGTAACTACAGGGTACTTACTGCCTTTTTAAAGTTGTTGAGGTAACACTGTTTCTATTAAAAACGATTTTAAAAGATAGTAATTGACAAAGCTCTTCAATTACTGCCTTTTAAAATCATTTAACTCGGAAAAAAAATTTAAAAAATATTAAGAAAGACATTTGACTTACTGCCTTTTTAAACAGTCAGCCAGGGAAAGTCTGTAAAATTACTTTGTTTTTACGAACTCGTATCTCGGGTAAATATTAACTAAATTAAAAGATTTCTGTACCAAAATATCCGCAAAAAGACAGCAACTTCATGTGCGTAGAAAAATCGATTTTTGAGAAAATGTCAGTTACTGTGTTTAAATCTGGCAGCCGATTAGCGTTTTCGATCTACACTGATGTACACTATCGGCATCATAAAAGTGGTAGGTGATAAACATAGGTATTTTTTAAATTGTATGGTTACCTATCGGATTATATTTTGTGACAGACTTGTACTAATATGTCAAAATATTGACATCAAAGATTGCTTTCAAAAATAATTTTTGTATTAGAATAATACGCTAACGCATAAAACAACTGTAAAAAAAATTAAAAAAACACAACTGTACCGAAAATTATAAAGTAATAGAAACATATAAATTTTAATATCTAGTCATTACGCCATTCACCTCAATTATACTATGGTAGAGAATCAGCAAAAATTTCAAAAAGGTTTTCATTTTCACCAATCACTTCTTCATAAGCATTGACTATTAACTGGCCAAGTGATGGTGCGTTTCCGGCACAATATTAAAGCTTTCCAGCTTTTTTGAAATTAAACCCCAGGTATTTTCCATAGGATTGGCATCTAGAGTTTCCGCAGGCCAAGGCAGAACTTCAATATTTTGCTCCCGAAACCAAGTTTGGCAAATGCTGGCCGTATGAGCAGGGCAGTTGTCTTGTTAAAAAATAAAGTTCTAGGACGGTTGGAAGGATGGTGTTCTCTAAAATGTCCACGTAAACCTGTGCTGTGACCTCTAGCAGAAATCCAACCCATCATATTTACCAAAAATCTTCCAGCGCGATCGTTGTTACCAGCAATATATCTTTCCTCATAGCGCGTTCTTGGTGGATGATACACCCGAATTTGTTTTCTGTCACTACAGGACTGGAAAACTTTTTGATCGGAAAATATTACATTTCGTCAAAACTCTGGTTCCTTTAGAGAGTAATTAAGGGCAAATGAAGAGGCCTAATAGCCAGGCTCACGGGCCGCCCCTATACTACTAGTACTAGTAAGGGCAAAAAGTAACCAGGCCTGTTTTTTTTTCATTCGTAAGTTAATTTTTGAGCAGCTAAACGACATCTTAAATTACAGCCTTTCCTTACGCGATTTCGTGCCACTCTTACACATCTTGGAAATTGGGTTGATCGCTTTGCCTGGGCAACAGATGCAAAAGGGTTTTCTTCCATAACAGCGATAAGGTCATTATCTGCTTCATCAGTTGAAACTTTCAATAAATCAGTCCTTTGTCTGATTTTCTTCCCTTCGTTTTTTAATTTTTATAATCCTGGTTTTACTGCGTCCACAATGTCTAGCCAACACCGTACTTAACTAAAAAGCCTGTTAACTCCTACCGCTTCAGTGCCCTTTAGCCTATTGTGGCTGCCATTTTTATAAGCAAATTGACAAGTAAAACATGGATTTTCTGTCAGTTTGGTGTCAATATGGCGCCGATCATAGGCCAAAGGATACTAAAACGAAAATGAGTTAACTGGCTTTTTAGTTGAGAACGGTGTTGGTCTAGCCACGTCCTTAATTGACCATCCTAGTTGTATAGTTTTGCTAGGAGTTGGGCTTAATCAAATAAAGAAATTTGTGAGGGCATTTTTTTATTTGTTTATACAGAATGACATACTTTGACAATTTAAGAAAAATACAATGATGGGTGACTTTGTTTGTAAAAATAGACCAAGGTATTACAAAAAAAAGTATTGTGTACCACTTTTATGATGCCGACAGTGTATATGTTTACTTATTACTAAAGTATTCTTTTTACGAAACTTGAAATATATTTTAAAAAATAATCAACGTCGTATTAAATGCCACGCAAGCGTGCTTCAAAGCTAAAACTAGACTTCTCCTAAATCCCCTAACCTAATTTATGTCATTGTATATTATACAATGGTTACGTAAAGTTCTTAATACATATCTCCTCTCTACAGGAAAACCCACAATCGTATAATGATGATAAAGCGGTTTTTATACCACAGTCTACTAATATATTAGATTATATTACACTCGTTATACTCAGATAAAACCCTATCTTTATCTGCTTCCAAATGTCTTTCCAATAATCTAAATAACATTCTATTGATGTTAGAATAATTTGTTGTCACCATAATTTTAGAATGTCTGTCTTGGTTATTGTTGTTTTTATTTTAATATTTTGTTTATTTGCTCTTCGGATTGACCCTCGGAAACAATTTATAATATACAGTATGTATTCTTTATAAAGTATACGTAGTTTTACCAAAATAACCGAAAATCTATATCATGACACTGCTCTCAGATCACCACCAGCCAGAGCAGTGACGTCACAAATCTGTCCGGGAGTGATCTGGAGGCAACTCCGAATCCGAATACGAGCACTCGACTTAACGTTCTAAAATTCATTACATAACCCCAGATTTTGTTTGTTTTTTTTTTTAACTTTTCGGGATATATTTCATGGGGCCCCTTAGGGGATTTGGTAATGTAATTGAGATTTACTACTTTGTCTGTATATTCGGGCACCACTTTTTGCTTAATTTTTGCCCTTTTTTAAGGCACATAAATATTAAAGATGTTCATAAACTCGACTTTCAGCCTATTTATTTTTAAAGAAGATGTCATAAAGTTTAAAAATAAAAGAAACAATAAATAGCAAAGTAAAGTTATATCTATTGTTTTAATTCAGCTCCTTGATCCGTCAAGATTGACGGGGCAAGAAAAAGCGGTGCGCCAGAGATTTGAGGCACAAATCAACCACGCAGATCGCAGTTTTTGAGACATGTGGTTGAAGTTGAAACCGAAAACAGAAACAGAAACTAAATTCATCTCGATAAATTCAAGTCGACCAAGCAAATATAATGGTAAAAAAAAATTTTTCACCCCCCAAAGCAATCAAGATCAGTATCAAAATTATGTCTTTTTCAACCTCTTTAACGTAAAATGGGTCAAAAAATTGAATTCCATTTTTCTCATCCCCAAAATACAGCCTAAAAGTTAAAAATGCATTTTTTGGGGAAGGGGTGATTTTGTGCATTATCAAGATGGGTATCAAACTTATGCATTTTTCAACCTCAACGTATTATGGCTCAAAAAATTGAATTCGATTTTTTTGACCCCCATCAAGATGGATCTTAAAATTTTTTCAATCTCTTTAACTAGGTGTAAGTCAAAAAATTTTAATTATTTTTACGTCTAAAAATTAAAAATGCCCTTACTGGGGGGGGGGGGTGGCGATTTTGAGTACCATGTACCACCAAGATGGGTGTCATAGCATTTTTCACTCTTCTTAACCCTAGTCTAGGTCAAAAAATTTAACTCGATTTTTTTCACCCCTCAAATGCACTCCAAAAGTTAAAAATGCCGTTTCTGGGGAGGGAGTGATTTTATGCACTATCACGATGTTCTCAAAATTTGGCAATATTTAACCTTTTAAATTAGTATGAGACATTAAAAATATCGGAAAAAAATACCGTTTCCGAGAGGAGTGTGGGAGGGTGCACCATTACAATTAAAAATACCGTTTCTGCAGAAAAAATACCATTTCTGCGGAAAAAAACACGTTTCTGGGGATGGGCGATTTTTTGCACCATCAAGATGGGTCTCAAAATTTAACATTTTTCACTTTACTTAACATAGTATCGGTCAAAAAATTAAACTCGATTTTTTTTCACTCCCAAAATGCACACTAAAACTTGAAATTACTCTCTCTGGGGGAGGGTAATTTTGTACACAATCCACATTAATGTTAAGATTTACCATTTTTTAATCTTTTAAACTTTTCTGGGGGGAAGGCGATTTTGTGCACGATCAGGATGGGTTTCAAAAATTAGCATTTTTCACTCTTCTTAACTTTGTCTAGGTCAAAAAATTAAACTTGATTTTTTTCATCCCCAAAGCGCACCCTAAAAGTTACACGCATGCCGTTTCTCGAAGGAAGGCGATTATGTGCCCTATATATATCAAGATGGGTGTCGAAATTTACCATTTTTCACCCTCGTTAACATAGCCTAGGTCATTGAACTCGATTTTTTTCAATCCCAAAATGGACCCTAAAATTTGAAATTACCGTTCCAGGGGGAAGGCAATCCTATGCACCATCAAGATTAAAGTTAAAATTTAGCATTTTTTTAACCTGTTAAACTTTACTTAAATCAAAAACTTGAACTCGATTTTTTTCACCCCCAAAATTCACCCTATAAGTTAAGAATGCTGTTTCTGGGGACATACCATTTAGGGTGTACTTATAAAGAAGTGCATAGGACATGCCAAGAATAGACCATCAAGGAAGAATATCTTTAATATAACTTTCTAATATACAAAAAATTCCGCTAAAATCCTTCAATAGTATTTCCTTAGCACATACTAAGTATATAAAATTATTAGAACATTATTCCTTATATTTTGTGCTTTTTATTCTAAGATACTATAAAAATAAGGAAAATCTTATATGAGATATTCTCCGAATGTCCGCACTTGGACAATCTGGGAAAGTCTCCTTAAGAAATCCCAAGGATGTCCTTATCGATATTGGTATACGTATCGCGTTCGAAATAAAAACAAAATACCTTACATTTTTGACTTGCTCATGCCAGGTTTCGAACGATGCCCGCTTTTTTGACGGGTGCGATGACACAAAAGCTGACAGCAATCGATGCATACGGAGTGATGAACGTATCGTTACGTCCATCCAACACCGTACTCAACTAAAAAGCCTGTTAACTCCTACCGCTTCAGTGCCCTTTAGCCTATTATGGCTGCCATTTTTATAACCAAATTGACAAGTAAAACATGGATTTTCTGTCAATTTGGTGTCAATATGGCGCCAATTATAGGCCAAAGGATACTAAAACGAAAATGAGTTAACTGGCTTTTTAGTTGAGAACGGTGTTGGTCCATCCCAACGCACGCATCGATTGCTGTTAGCAGTTCTGTCATCGCACCTTTCAAAAAAGCGGGCATCGTTCGAAACATCGCATAAATGTAGTGTATTTTGGCTTTATTTCGAACGCGATACGTATACCGATACCGATGCGTTGAAATATTTACTTTAAGTGTCTAGAAGACACTTAAAGTAAATATTTCAACTATCTTAGTACAATGATAGATTCTTTCCTTATTTCTTTATTCTTTTTGAAAAATGTACACTTTAGCCCCCCATTCCCCAAATTTTATGTAAGTTTAGGCTTTGTTATGTCTTCAATGTGCATAGCATGGGGTTTTTGAATAAAAGGAGGGGATGAAAAATCAATCAAAAATCTTAATTTTTATCAACAATTTTTTTATATTTTTTTTATAACGGTAACAATTAAAGATAGTGACTATATAGCTACTGACTAAAATCATTCTAAAATAAAATCCAATTAAAATTTACTCAAACTTACAAAATAAATGTTGAATAAAACTTATAAACCTAAACATGATATTTTTAAAAACAGGGGAGCTTGGAATAAGTGTGATTTTTTTTAATGTTATGTATTAACGAAACATTATTCGTTATGGAAAGACATGACACAAAATGTATAAAAAAGTTAATCTGCAAAACCAAGCATATAGGGTACCTACGTATATGAAAATAATATTGCATTGCGTTTTACTAAATCGCTTACGTAACAAGATCTGCACACTTTTAACACACTTTTTGGAAAATCATAATTTTACAAAAATTAGAGGTTATGTTTATTTAAGCCAAAACTAGGTTGTTCCTTTGGGGAGGCATCACTTGAGGAGCAGTTGGAGCGATAAAGTCGTCCTCAAAACAGACCTGAAATATAATAGTATATTATAAAACAACATGTAACGAAGGTCATTATACGAGATTTTGAAGTTTGAGACGCAAGCCGAAGGCGAGCGTTTTAATTCATTTGGTTATATGCAAGTTATGTACTGTATTTTATCCATGACCAGGGGGGAGGAGGTCCCTCACACCCGGAAAGGAGGCCTTTGCCCATTTTTTTGTGTTTTAGAGCTAGTATAGAAATATTAAAAAAATTACTTTTGCGCCAGATTGGCCGCGCTCATTTGATCCTGCGCCCACTTAGACGCGCCAACTTTGCCGCGCCCAGTTGGCCGCGTTCAGTTATTCCATTCCGCTGCGTTCTAATATTTTTAGAAGCGAGCCCAAGGAACATTTAATTTTTTAAAGAGGTTGCGAGTAAGTTACCGCCACCAAATTATAAACTTTAAAGTTTTATAAAAAAAGTCACGAGAACCTTCCCGGAACCTTCATTACCCTCTTATTGTCCTTAACTGGTGGATCTTATAAAGGAAGTGGCAACCTTCTTATAAAATCTTTAAAAACCTAGAAGTTGCCTGTGAGAACCTTCTTACAACTTTTATATTACCTTTAGTTATGCGAATTAGGAGACGTAAAGGTTACAGGAAAGTGTCTGCAACCTTTATGAAACGAAATAAAGTAAACCGAGTACAGCGCCCCCTATAAGAAAATGTAGTAGAAAAATGAAGAACTATTAAAAGTTCTGATGTTTTAAAAAAGTAATTATGGATCCGTAATAAAAAGCATGGAATCAAATCCACATCAAATTATAAATAGGCCGTGAAAGAATATTATGATAGTAAAATGATATTTAAAGAAATTTCCACCCCCTAAAACTACATGCGGCGCAAAAAATACGCGCACCTGCAATTTGTTTTATTTTGATAAAAAAAACTAATTTCGTTTTTTTTTTGTTGTGAAAAACCAAATATAAAGAGTTTTTTAATATTTTAAACAAATATAGTAATATTGAAAAAAATTTACGCCGCCATATTCGCCATCAAAGTTTCTTTGCGGTAATCGGAATTTGTAACAAATCCAAGTGACCAAAACTCTCTAATAAATCTGTCATCATCATGCAGAAGACTTAGAAGAGTGACAGATATTTTAATAACCTAAAAAAACAGTACTTTTTCAACCATTTTTTAAGAAAACGGAACAGAACAGAATCATTTTTCAACGTTTGTTTCCAATTTAAAATGTTTGTGATCTTCCCAGACGATTGAGAAGGGTAAAACCCGCTTAAGCGTGGTCCCGCGGAGGTGGGTAGAGGAAACACCATCTCAACTAAAAAGCCAGTTAACTCCTACCGCCTCAGTGCCCTTTAGCCTATGGTGGATGCCATTTTTATAACCAAATTGACAAGTAAAACATGGATTTTCTGTCAGTTTGGTGTCAATATGACACCGACAATAGGCCAAAGGATACTAAAACGAAGATGAGTTAACTGACTTTTTAGTTGAGAAAGATGTTGGTAGAAGTATTCACTGAAGGGACAATTTTAAGGTGGCCCAGCAAAAGTGCTAAGGCTAAAGCATGCAGCAAGAAGTTGGACGAAGACGACGAATCATATCCAGAAAAAGACTGGCTACACCAGACCTGTGTTATTAAAAGAAAGGGGTTTTATCTCTATGAAGCTGTAGAAGCAGAATTACAATAAGTGACGGAATTTATAATGAAACCTTTATAAATT
The DNA here is from genome assembly GCA_963921995.1 of Oxystoma pomonae. NCBI lineage: Eukaryota > Metazoa > Arthropoda > Insecta > Coleoptera > Brentidae > Oxystoma > Oxystoma pomonae. Next base: position 50,174,435 of record OY998168.1, read on the forward strand.
TAACGAGCTGTCAGTTTCATGGAGGACCTATTGAAAAAAATATTCTCGTTTTATAATAACTGTTTAAGTAATTGTTGTTGCAGTTATGTAGTAGCAGTTTAATAAAACCGTGTTTAGTAACCCAATAAACATTAAAGTTGCAAGGTTACAACAACTACTATTATAAAAATTATCGTGCCTTCATGTAATTTTATGAAACCTGGTAATAAAACCCGATCACCTGTATAAGAACTGGTAACCAAACTTATAAAACTTGAAGTTAATTGAAAATGTTACTTGGGAGGTCGTACGGATTTAGTTAATGGGCACTTTTGTGGGTCATAGAACGTATGCGTAGACGTTAAATATAGCGCAATATTATTTCTTTCCTTTATCTGTAAAAACCCAAAGACTTCTGCTCGAACACGGATATCAAAATCTCATATCTACGCCCTTCAGACCAGACGTTAGCTAACGGTGTTTAACGTTTGCTCCATGTTGCTAAAGCAGCGAGGTTTCCAAAGAGAATCCAAAGCAATACAAACGATTGAACCGAAGAAAGTAAAAGGTAGAAATACTGATACTAAAATATAAAATACAAATACGTACGATCCTAAAAATTCCACGTCTACGCCTTGACATATCATACTTATCCTGACCAACTCAAACTGCCTATAATATCATTTTAAAAAAGGACCGCGATAATTATACCTAATCTACTAATAACAAATGAAAATTCATAAAAATTTTTTAAAATATTTCTTAATTTATTTATCTTTTTCATTTTAACAGTATGTAAGTGTTAAGAAACACTTTGGTGATTTAATGTTTGTGTCCGATTTTTAATTACCGTCGCTATAATCATTTACTACGTTTATACCCACCTAAAAGCGCTTTTATATAAGGACGGTTTTAAATAAAATCGCTTTCTCCAAACTGTTTATACGTCCTTCATTAAATGTCATTAAATATGTCAGTTTAAAGAACAAACAAATACAACTACAGATTTTTCGGAAAACCATGGTCTAGTATTTCATTAAATTGGAAGAAATGCGTTAAAGCGTTTTTAAAGTGTTTATGACTATCCTGAAACAAGTTTCAAAGCGATAAAACACTTTTCTAAATCGCTTTAAAATAAAGTCGATTTAGTGCTTAAAACGGTTTTAGTAGTGTTTATACGACAACATTTTTAAACCGTTCTTGCATAAAAGCGATTTAAGAGATCCGTCCGTATAAACAAACTAATATAAGTGTTTAAAATTGAAATATATATCCGAGTCCACCCTAATATTTCCAGAACCAAAAGAGACAGAGAAGTAAAATTTCACATAATTAGATGGACGGAAGTAAGGCGGAGATAGGGCGGAGACCCTGTATGTTTTCTAAAATTTGAATAGAGCTTTTCATTGTTTCCAAAAATACCTAATATGTTACCTTTTTCAGCAATGATTTAGACAAAGAATCACCTTTTTTCTCTTGTAACTCATGGATCTTATGGAGATGATTTTCCCATTTTATTTAACATCCGTTAGAGAAAAAAATAACATATTTTTTTCAAAACGGAAGAAAAAGCTCTATTTAAATTTTCCAATATATGCAGGGTATCTCATTTTAAAAAAAAGTATCGTCGCTACCTTATCTCCGCCTCCGGTGCGATGATTAGCATCAAAAAAGATACTTTTTTGTAAACCATCTAATTATGTAAAGTTTTACTTCTTTGCCTCTTTTGGTTTTGGAGCTATTAGGGTAGACTTTTGGGACACCCTGTATAATTATCTATTAATGCGATAGTATAATTTGGATGTTGGATGATAATTCTAGGGAAAAACTTTAAAAAATGACCATAGATCTTACCTCGATTCACCTGTGGAATTTAATAAAAAGCTATATATATTTACAAAATTGGGACCAATTATTGAAACGTAAAAAATAAACAAATTTATTAAACAAATGTTGTGTTAATTTTCCGTCTCCCTGAAAAGTTTAAAAGATGATATAAAGAATATACCCACCCAAGAATTAGAGGTATTAGACACAGCTCTGTTCTTGCACAACTCGTCAAATTCGTCATCTTCTTCCGGTTCGACGTCACTATCGAAATCTATTAACTTTTCTTCTTTTTCGTTGGTCGGTGACGGTTCATCTCGGGCAGAGTCGTTAGTTAGGGTGTTGTTGATCACGTTTTGCTGATTTTCCTGTAAATCAAAAGTAAGGAATCATTAGACAATTAATAAGATCCCTCAACCCATAAACCTACACCTTCAAGAAAATTAAAAATAGGATTGTTAAACCCTTCTACAATTATAAAATGAGTGCTTATTCCTTGTCGTATCTCAGTGCGCATGCTCAAAACGCCATACGGCGATAAGCCGGTTTCTGACGATGCGATTTTTTGTTGTCCAAATTCTCGCCGCGAGCTTTTTCATGGGCGTTCAGAAGGTGCGAGAAGTTTTGTTCGATTTTCAAGAATTACGGCCAACTTAAAAAAAAAATCTTAATATTGGCATACTCTTTCAAAAATTGTGTTCTTAAGTTGTTAATCTTTTTGTTTATTTCTTCTACTGAAACATCTAGCTGTCCTCTTATTTTTCAGCGATATTATCGCGTGAAAATAGAGAAGTTCTAATTTTCACGCGACCAAAAAGTTAGGCGATTTACACGCCGCGCGCAAATCGCATAAAACAATCGTGTCGTCAGAAACCGACTTTACGTCTTACCCATAAACAAGTTCCACATAAAAAGGATGCTTAGTCGGTGTTGTAACGATACAATACGCTAACGGCTTGCGAATACTGTATGGGTGGTCATAGAGATAGGTGAGGCGTGGTCGCTGTTGTACGGCGTATCCGTTCTGAGCAGGCGCACTGAGATACGAGAACAACTAAGCATCTTTTTTATGTGCAACTTTATTAGATTAAAAAGAGACAAGATATCTGATACTTACGGAGACTGTGGTTATATTATTATCTGAGAAATCTTGGGACCTAATTTTCGAAGACGCAAGGGGCTTTTTCAACAGCCAAAGCACATCAAATGCATGCACACACAGTTCAAGAATAACCCCAGCAAAACAGACGCTCGCTCTGCTATTCACCTGTTGACTTAGGCTTCTTTTCGCCACTGCGTCACACCCTACATATCTCCGTCGCTTTCCCTCTCTGACGTTTAGAACGATATGGAATTTATTCCAACCCATTGTTTTGGTTTTGTCGGGTGATTGCAAATTTTGTAAATAAACAGTGGTTATTATTTGCCAAGGAGTTTTCGTTGGACCATATATCTTGTCTCTCTTTAATCTAAAGTAACTTTGAATGTTTATGTGTGAGACGTAATGCCGTATGACGTTTTAGGCATGCGCACTCTTTTTATATTTAACTTTAAGTGTCTATTTACGTATTGTTAAAGAAGTCAAAAAACGCCTAAAACTTTCTACAGGCACTTTTTTAAGATCAACCAAATGACAGGTACGTTTTTAAGATTTATAGACACATGTTTTTTTCTCCTGCCGTTTGATTCATAAAGGATGACAGATAACATTTTTTGGGTTAATTGACCATCTTCAGTCCAAATGAAATTTTTGCTTTTAACTTACTCAAGATATTTTGGAAACCTGATTGCAGTACATTTTCTGACACTTTGAAAATTTAAAATTGACGTTTTGTTAAACAAATAAATTTTAAACTGTCATTTGACTATGTTAGTTACGGAAAATTATTTTGTAAAACAAAACGTCAAAAAAACTATCATTTTTAAAATACTAAAAAAGGTCTACAAGCGGATTTCCCATATATCTTAAGTAAGCTAAAAGCAAAAATTGAATTTGGGCTGATGGTCAATTAACCCAAAACGTTAGGACGTGTATTCTTGAACAGAGAGCGGCAGAGTTCTATGGCGAATGATCACATGGGACGAAAACGTTATATTCTTGAGAGGTGAGCCGATACTACGAACCTCATGAACCGAAGACGAGGAACAGCTTCGAGCAATAAAGAGACTTTTTCTTAAAATGTATTGTTTCCTAAACTGCTTTTTAACCGTAGGATGTAATAGATCCCATGAGATAGATCCCATCGCACGAGAAAAAACCGGATCGTATTACGTCCTGGAAACGTCAAAATAGGGTTGCAAAATATTATCTATTATCCTACATGAACCAAACAGCAAGGTAAAATAAGCACGTGCCCATAGGAAAGAATTAACTTGACAGTGCTCCTGTCACACTGAAATGTCAAATCTCAAAAAATGGACCTGTCATTAAATAGATCTTAAAAAAGTGCTTATAGAAAGTTTTAAGCGTTTGTTTTGCATATCTCCGGAACAAGTCGGTTATTGTTAACTTTTTTTTAAGTTTTAAGCAAAGTATTGTATAAACCTCCTACAGTTTAGTTAGTGTATACTCCCCGAAAAAAAAACGGAAAAAATCCCCGGAAATAAAAATCTTACAAAAAACACCCCCAATTTTTTTAAATTTAACTTACCCAAACGCAACTCAACTGTAACGTAGAGGACCTCGATACATTTGACAATTATTGTTTTACCAGAAGTGAGCAACTCATATTGCATGTAAAAGCGATTTTATAAAGAGGACTGATCTCTCTCAAATCCCTGCAATTTTTGACGACTGCCAAATCGTGTTTCTCACCTCTGGTAAAACAGTATCTCTTAAAAATTTTATACAGGGCCTCTAGCCCAACCCAACTCAAAATAATTCAACTCAAATTAATATTTTTGGTTTTTAGATTTAGCCACAAGTTATTTTTTGTAATTACTTTCGCGCCTAGTTGGTTCTACGCCCACTTGCTCTTGCGTCTAGTGTGTCCTGCGCCCACTTGACCGAGCCCAGTTGGCATTGCCCACTCATCTTATTCCGCTTATTTGGCATTCAAGTCTTGGTTCAGTAGTCTAGTGACGTGTCGGTACCAATAGGGGAGATCAAGGTTAGTTGACACAGGGGCTAGTTGAAACATCGGCTTTTACGCGCAAACGGTAGATGGCAGTATCAAAAAACACGCTTTTGTGTATTTTCAGGTCCTACCAATTGTGGACAGGCACGTTTTGTGTTTCTAATGCCCATTTGCTCTGCGATTTGCTTAAGTAATGAGTAGTAAAGAAATCCATAATTTTTAAGTATTTCCTAAATTTTATTCGTTTGCTCAGGCCAATAAAAAGTTTTCCATAATTAAATCTTGTTATAAGTTTAACCACTGGATGGCGCTGCTTATCATAAAACCATTATTTGTTGTTATTATTTATTATTATTATTATTATAATTATTATTTATTATTAATTTTTCTTTAAACAGAACGGTGCTTCTAGCGGGTTAGAATTTGGTTTTATAAAAAAATCCAAAAACACGTCAACTGAGATTTTTAATTTTCTTTAATCGTGCTATCTTGGTTTTTTTATTTCGTTTTGTTAACGAGGTATGGCAAAAAAATATTTTTTTAAATAGGACACCCTCTATAGTTTGACATTTTTGAATTCTAAAAAAAATTCTCTCTTTTTGATCTTTTTGACAATACCACACACTAATACTCTATCTTTTATGGTTTCCAAGATAGAGGCATTTAAACTTGCATGGAATGGTTGTCTATGCCCTGTTTTACAGGGGATATTTGAATGAATATCGAAGTTTTGCATACAGATTTAGATAAAAATATCGGTATTATCGTAAAAGATAGATCCTACTGTGTGGTATTGCTGAAGAGAGAATTGTTTGCAGATTTTAAAAATTGCAAAATATACAGGGGGTCCTATTTTTTTAAAAAAATTGCCATACCTAAATGACATAGACAAAATCCAAGATAGCACGATTAAAGGAAATTAAAAATCTCAGTTGACGTGTTTTTGGATTTTTTTATTCAACCAAAATCTAACCCGATAGAAGCACCGTTCCATTAAAAGAATCCATCCTGTATATTGGCCTTAAAATCCCCAATGCTAGAAAGATGCCCTCCAGTGCACATAATCGTAGAGTTCTCAGTATAATTGAAGAGACAGTTGTATTGTTTCTAAAAAATAAACAGTAATATTTATTTTAATTAAAATAATAAAACAACAAAAAAAACTTGCATAAAAATATGTGACCATAAAAACTTGAAGCCATCATCCATTGGGGCATCATGGAAATTAAATTGAATGTGGGCTTGTCTCTTCATTGACTGGTCCTAATTTGTAAGTCATATAGTCTTACCAGAAACGTCCTCCATCTAACTCCAACTGTTCTTGTATGAGTGGCAAAATATTTCGAACTGTTGATTTGGTTAGCCGGAAACGTTGAAAAAATCTAAATCTAAATCTAGACCCTTCTGGCAAAACCAGTTTCAATTATATTCAGCTCGTCCAAATCGTCGTTTAAAAATTCAATTTTTATTTTTTTTACCGTTTTTGAGTTGACAAAAAATGAGGTTAGAATTCTCTCCTAAGGATGATTTAAGGCTCGATATCTGGCATCTTAAATTTAGGTATTCCTTAGACTACAAAGAAAAGCTGAGCAAACCAAATCAGCTACTTAGCACCGTTAATCCTTAGAGAAATCGCAGAGCAAATGGACATAAGGTGCCAAAGTAAAAAAAGTGTGATGCCTTAATTATTTTATTAAATCGCGAATATTGGAAAAATTAATACATTTTTGGAAAAATGGTTAGATAAAGGTATGTTTTACTATAATATTCTCTTTCCAAAATTATGGGTTTTGATGTTATTTTTGTTAAATGAAGATTATTACAAAAAAAATGCCAGTGGGGTTTGTTAAAACAGTCCTTGTGGGGCTATAAGTTCACACTTATTTCAACTAACCACCGAACACTTTTTTAAAATGCTCTTTATTGAATAAATTAATTTTTTAGTTGTAAAATGCGAACCTACAACAGAAAAACAGATAAAGGCATTTTAAGTATTTTTTATTATTTATATTAAATAATAATATGTGTTGATGTAATGTTTCTAGCGGCTTTAGGGAAGAGGTTTTAACAAAAGCTAAAAGCGAATCTTTAATGATTTTTTACGGACTTTCCACCCATAATAAAAAATTGGGGCCCCCAACTAGAGGTCCAGGGCTCACCAACTATTTTTTTTAAATAAGGAGGTACCACTTGTGGTACCAGTTGGGGGCCCCAAAATTTTTTTTTTATCATAGGCGGAGAGTCCGTAAAAATTCATTAAAGATTCGCTTTTAGCTTTTTTTAAAACCTCTTCCCTAAAGCCGCTAGAAGCACCGTTCCATTTAAAGAATCGACCCTGTATATATTGTTTCACCTAACCCCATCTAAGTTTCAACTTACCCCAACCTGGGGTTACCCAAGTAACACAGCATGCTGTAAATAAACTAGGATAATGTTTCCGCAGCAAAAAAATAACAATAATGCTTTTGCTGTCTTCTGCCACAACGTTTTGAGGAATATTTTTTGCCTGTGACAACGTCTACGGCAGCTGATTTTTGCACATAAAAGCAATTTTGTTTAAAATTTAACTTCCTTGACAAAAAATTTATTTAAAAATAGCAATTAAATGAAAATTGTCTGCCAACATAAAAGACTGATGAAGATGGAAGACAACTAGTAGTAGCCAAATATGATTTAATGGATTAAGTCTGATGGCCAATCTGACATTCATCGGTGATGACGTCACTATTTATCTGTCCAAGCTTGCCCGTACTCTCGACCTACCTTACTTTTGAATCCCAAAAATTCGTGACTGTTGGGCATTACCCTCCACGCTTGGTAGGCCTGACCAAAAGCTTTGCCAACGGCCAGCGTCACGGTGTCGGCAATCTTTCGCTTCGAACACCAGAACGCGTGACATTCCATAGTGTCACGTTCGTCTGTGCTGATGAAGGAGAATACTTGGCGGTGTGTCGAGTCTGAGGCGCAATTTGAGATTCTAAAATACAACAAATAAAAAGCACCATATTACGGCCTACTCTTGCCACATTCGACTTTATTGGCTGATATTAATGTCACTTATTGCAATTTCTCATATATTTATTTTGTATTTTTCTGGCAGACATGTTTTTTACATAATTTATACAAAAACCCAACAAAATCTTAGTTTTGGACTTTGAAAAAAAAATGTTTTTATTGGTCGATAATTTTTTTGTAATTCCGACCCACATAAAAAAATTGGCACCTAATAACGCCAAATTTCGTCCATAAAAGCATATAACTATGAGATACTACTTATATAATGGCCCAAGGATTGCAAAATTTTTCAAACCCTGCCCTCATAGCAAGCCATAGATATATATATATATCCAGTGGATATCCGTCGGCGTATATACATTCATCCAACATCCACTGGATGTGCAAATGATATTCTTTTCATGGACATACATGAATGTACCTCCAGTAGATATTTAAGTTTTATCCTGTTCATGATCATACATGAACATCCTTTAATGTATATCTGCACCATCAATGTATATGCATTCTATATGTTACCCATATAAAATGTATATACATTGATGGAGCTGCAACGGACATCCAAGTGTGATAAATAATCACCTCTGATAGATGTCCATTGGATATATAGGGACATTCTTGGATACCCATTGTATATCCAACGGATGTACTTTTGCTATGTTGGTGTTACCTAAACACACAATTACCATTTTATTACATTAGACAACATTAATTAAATTTAAATTTAATTAATAATTAAACTTAAGAAGATAATATAGTTTTAGCTGGTATTAGGGTTGCCAACCTGTTCCGATTTGTCGGGACTTTCCCGATTTGGAGCAAAATGTCCTGCGTACTGACAAAACCTTTGTCAGTACGCCAAATGTCCCAATGAAAAGTTTTCAGCGAAATCGGCACTAAAATTTTCCAATTAAAATCAGAATCCCATATCTATTAGCAGTAATTAAATCCTTTCTTTTTTCTTAGCCGAGTTTCAGTGTTCTAAACAAAAATCCTAGCAATTTCATAGCTTTATTTGCAATAATATCTATGTGTTCAACAAAACTGAGTTTTCTATCAAAAAAGACACCCAAGTCACGCATTATAATTGCAAGGTTTTTCCAAATTGGAGTTATTCAACTGATAAGTAAAATCTGTATGGTTTAATTTTCTATAAAAATATGTCAACATTCAGGGATAAATTGTTTTATTCACACCATGCTGAAAACCCGTTTAACACTTGTTGCAAAATATGGCAATCCTCCAAACTATAATTCTAAAGAATTTTAGATCATCAGCAAGTATAAAGTTAGTTTTCTAAAGCGGAAGATATATCATTTATAAATGCTTTAAATAAAAACACCTGACAAAACATTAAACTTGGCGAAGACAGCATTCTCTATTTTTATGCCTGGCGTCTTTCAGTTAGATTAATCCGAAACCAGTTGAAAGCTGAGCCATGGATACCCATGACTCTAACTCCCAGTAAACATGCTTGCTACGGGAAAAGTCCGGCCCAGTGAAGGACACTCCGGGGGATGGTTGGGCCACACTTTGCTAGTAAAAGCCTTTTGTTTGAAACCCGGTGATACCCCGGCACATTTTTTAAGCAAAGGCCGTTCAATGACCCGCAGTCACTCCCCCGATGTTTGTAGAAAGCCTATTGTTGGCCCACTGAGTAAGATTTGGACATTTTTTTGACCGGGCAGTAGACAAAACGCCTGTAACCATTTTTTGACAGATATTTATATAGCAACTTAAAGACCAAGGGCATATGCTGGCATATTTTTTATAATCTGTTTTTAAAAGGACTAGCTACCATTTTGCTTCTTTACCCTTTCCACTTTTTTAGTTTTTATGTTCCATTGAAGAACTGCCACACTTAAGCCGGACATACATACGCATGCTTGTCGCACGATTTACCTATACAGTGTTAAGTCATCAGCAAGATAGAGTGTGTGGCATCAAATCGCCCGTTTTAGTACTGTGTACCATCAATTGTTTGGCAGGACTGGAAGGTCTCACGGATTGGGATATGGTCTATGTCAAGCATGCTGGCAGAAAATGCCGGGGTCCCGGACCCTGACAACCTAATGCTGGGCTTGCATTAGGCTGTCACATTTTCTTTATAACGATGGCCTATTATAGTTGCATTGATGGCCTCACGGATTGGTATATTGAAGTTCTATGTCAAGCATACCGGTAGAAAGTTCCGTGGTCCCGGACCGGCATCTTTATTAGCCCGAGGCGAGGGGACATTTCCGTACTTTTTTTTGGACCGAAGTCCCATATACATATTGTCAAAAAGCTATTTCTAGCCTAATGCTGGGCTTGCATTAGGGTGTCACTTTTTTATCACGATGACCTATTATAATTTCATTGACGGTCTCACGGATTGGGATATTGATGGTCTATGTCAGGCATGCCGGCCGAAAATGCCGGGATCCCGGACTGTCCATGATTCTGCAACAGGCCAACAGTGAGCCGTAGTAAATTGTTTACTGGGCTGATACACACTCTCCAAGGCTTCCAACAAAGTTTCTTCATATATCAAGAGATTCGTAATTGATAATTTACCTTTTGAAAACCCGTGATATTGGTTTACAATTATGTTTTGAAAATCTGGTGCCATTTTGTCTGTGACTATTGATTCAAACAATTTAAGAAATCAAGAAATTTATGAAATACATCTGTAGTTTTTAATGTTTGACTTATCTCCGCTGGACAAGAAAAAATTACAGTTTTTAATGAAAATTATTGGTAAACCATCTGGGCTACAGGTTTTTGTGTAGTTTAACTATTTTTTCCTACGACCACATATGAAAATAATGGATTTTGCACGATTTGCATCCTTAGAAAAAGTTAAAATTCACCCGTGTGCAGAAATTTTTTGCGCACATCTGCGGAAAAGCAGTTTCATTTGATTTGTACGAAATTAAAGACCAATTTTTACAAAAATTAGTGCAATTCAATAGTATTCGTAGGAAAAGTAGCGTACACAACTCGATATAAAGTAACTTTCATACGCTCACATGTTGTTTTACTCGGCGAACGCCTCGTTCACACTTGTGTGAAATTTGTCACTTTCTTTTCTTGTTATGTAATATACTATCACTTTGTTTTGTTTCTATTAAAATTTCTTAGCTAGCTTGTAAATCAAAATTTAAAAAACCCATGAATATTTATTGTTCTATTTCTTTTCTAAGCGTTTTTGAAAATGTCCCAATTTTGTATCAAATGTCCTGATAATTTAGAACAAATGTCCAGATAAATCAAAATTAAAAGTTGGCAATCCTATATCGTTAATAAATTAGTTAATTGCATTTACAAAAGCGCATATATTCAAGTTGGTCCAATAAGACTGGCTACCGGAGTTATCTGGGAAAGTTTTTGGAGCCCTTATAACTAGGCTTTGGGAACGCTGTGCCGCACAAGGCCACAATTTATATTTTTAGAAAAATTTTCTTCGCGTTTGTAACGCTCAAAGCTTCTCAGATAAATTCGTTGGTCATCAGTTATTGGATTATCTAACCGGTGGCCAGGTTTATAGGGCCACCCCGTATCTTCGAAATCGCGCAATTCTGGACAAAATCAAACATATAAATTTTTTGGAATTATGTCAAAATCTCTAAATTGACCTTAGTTCTCTCGATTGTGTTTGTCAATTTAAACATTTACCTATATATTGAAGCTTTCACAACTTCATTTCCCTGGAGGTCAGTAACGATGATACCTTTGATGGATACAGCCACGTTCACCCTTAAAAGTTTCACTTTCTGTTTCCTCTGCGCCTTGGCGATTTTTATGATGTTCTTTACTGCTTCGGCGCTGATATTCTCGCCTTGTTTTACTTTCTCTACGACTGTGTTGCCTACAAAAAATTCATTTAATTAAAAACTTACTAGAACTAAAAAAATCATGGCAAAATTGAATTAATTTAGTATTGAAAGAGCACGGCATATTTTTGTTTCTATGATCCCTTACTTCCTACAAAACACCCAACATGGTGGCAACTTAAACCATTCTAAAGTCTCACGTAAAATATGCAATTAGCCAATTTTTTTGATTAACTAAATTGACAATTATTGTTTTACCAGAGATTTTTTTTTCATATTTGCATGATAACTGTAAAAAATTGTATACAGGGCTTCTAATTAAAACTGTCTGCAATTAATGCGAAAAATAAAACTCATTTTTTTTGAGCTACACAACTCTTTATAGAATTGATGTGTATTTTTGATATAAATCCAGGTAGACCATGTAATTTTAGGCTTTTTACCAAAAAGAGGGTAGCCACTAAAAACATATATGAAACACCAGGTATTGAATGAATGAATGAATGTAGAAATGCGGGCGGGACACGTGCAAGGAAGATTCCTCGTCCTCCATGCACCATCGACACTCTGAATCTTCGGCAATTCCCAGCGTCTCTTGGTGCTTGTTAAGGCGACAGTGTCCTATTACGAGCCCTGTTGCCAGTTTCATATCCTTCCTACCTAGGTAGAGCAAAGACTTTGTTTTTCTCATGCCCTGTGTGCTATTCCAGAGCTCCTCAGAGCGCCTGTCTAAGTCACTTTTCAGGGCCGTTATGACTTGGCATGCCAGAATACCTAGTATGGGTTCCGGACCTACCGGATCGGTTGATGATAGCCAATAATCTATCGGCCCCTTCATTTCCCGGTACAACTTCATGCTCCGGGACCCAGAGGAGATTGAACTTGTTGTGCCTTGCCATAGTTGTCAAGATACGTTTGCACTCCAATACAAGAGCAGAGTCCGACCTGATAGCAGAGAGTGCAGTTCTACTATCTAAGCAAATGTAAATATCCTTGCCTGAAGCGGACATTTTGAGATTTTTATATCCAGACATCAGAATGGCGTATACCTGAAAAACGGTCGCGTACCTGCCTAGGGAGAAGTGGAACTTCGCCCCCGTGGGTTTACAGTACACTCCCGCCCCCGACTTGTCCCCTATTTTTGAGCCGTATAACAGACTGTCCTATTCGGGGGACACGGAACACACATCCATTCCTTTCCAGATTTCCCTATCAGGCGTGTAAAATCTAATTGGAAGTTTCGAACTGCTTTGCATGGGTAATCTGTCCTTGTTTATGCATAGCACTGGACAGATCTCCGTTACATTTCTATAGAGTGCTGTGTGACTCTTGGGATCAGAATTGATCCTGAGGTCACAATGACTTTGAAGTCTGTATATGGTCCTCAAAGCCACATGTTCTATGAAAAGGTGCAAAGGAGGCGAGCCTTCAGGTATTTTCCAATTCAATTCTGAAAATTTTCTAGGTAAGTACCTACATTTGATAACCAAATAGCAGTTTACAAAGAGCGGCTAAAATAGTGTTTTTTTAACGAGAGCAGCGAGTAATTTAAAAACTTGAGTTTACCCGCGAGTACATTTGTTTTTAAACCTTTACAGTAGAGATTTTTACTCTGTCAGTGACCTTAGCTCAGGAAATGTCGAAGTGACGTTCAAAACGGGTCATGTGATATTAATACTTTTTGGAGCCAAATAGACATAAGAAATGGCTGAACTTTGAATAGAACAGACATTTTGTAAAAACTAAGACATGATTTGCGGACAGTTACTAAAATCGTGTTTTTGATGAAAGTATAAAAAAATGTTTTTTCACAGTTCAATTTTAGGTTAACTTATCTAAATTGATCATATTTTAGTGACGTCAAATGATGAAAATTTTTAGAGAGTAGACAGAGGCAAGTGTTTGCCCAAGTGCGTCGTAGATGGAAATAAATAAAGTTTTGGGAAATTTATTAGAAAACATACAATTTGTCTCTAAAGAATTGAACCACTTCCTTCCTCCCGAGGGCATGCATCACCCTAATATAAGTATCGGGGAGCGAAAAGGAAAAAAATTGAGAGAACTAATGTGTTATTTGAATTTTGACCCAAAAAAATGCTGCACTTCTAAATTTCAAGCGTTTTCTAACGCAGCACAAGAACATTTGCTTAAAAGTAATGTAAAACAATATGAAAAATGGCGCCGCAGAACAAAATTTTAGAAATAGTAATTTGGGTTTTCCAGTCCAAATTGCAAGACAATGAGCCAAATTTTTTCCAGTTTATCTCAAGTAATTTTCACGTTTTCTGTGAGCATGAATACCAAATTTTAATGTACGTTAAATGAAAAAAAAAATCGGAGAAAGTAATGTTAATTTTGAAAAAATTACGAAGAACTCCGCAGGAAAATATTTTTAAAAGTAATGGGTAATTTTAGAAAAGTCTGTTTGGATAAGCAATTTTAACAGCTGTATCTACCTCTGTAAAAAAGCAAAACAAAAAAAAATTGAGCATTTGACTTATTGGCAATAAGCAAGCCGGAAAAAAATTACCTAAATATTTAAGTTTAAAAGTTTGAACATCCTCCTCATTTTCAGTGGTCACTTCATTAGGTGTCAGTTCAGCCTCAGCTTTCAGAGCGTTTTGCATGTCCGTAAATTCTGAAAAAAAAAGAAAATCCATAAATATAAAATGCTAGATACCTTCCACAATTAAAGTACCTAATTATCCTCTGGTGTCAGTCTCAGGAATCAGTCAATGGAACAAAATTTTTACCTTACAGAAAAGACTTATAAGTCAATTTTTAGACTAGAACCTATATAACTTATAGATCCCTGCTAGAACCAAGAACCACATGTTGCAACATTTTCCGTGAAAAAAAATTATGGACATTTCCATCTTTAGCAATTCAGTAGCTATTCTTGAGATCAGGGAAAAAAAATCCCACAAATGCGTGTTTCCCATTGGTCGATGTTGCTAATTTCTCCCGCCCAGGACACTATAATGACCAGGACACTTATACTTGAACGACCGTGAGGTGAGGTGAGCTTTTTTCACCACCTTTTCGCTCACCTCACCTCACGGTCGGTCAAGAATAAGCGTCCTGGGATGGTATTCTTTGATTTCGAGGAAGGGAATGCTCCCGGGAATTGGAAATGCACCTGATTGGCCGAATTCTCATTTTTTTGTCACATTTCTGTCAGTTTTGGCACTAATGGCATTAGTTGTGAGCGATTTTACTCTCCTGCCTTATACGAGGAGAACAAACTGACGGCAAACCGCTCACGAACAAAGTAATTAGTGCCAAAACAGACAGATAACTGAGATTTCGACCAATCAGGTACGTTTCTGATTCCCAAATTGAAGAATACGGGCCCTGCAGAAACAAATTACATCAAAAGTCATGTTTGTTTGAAAGTTTGAGACAATGATGTGTTTGAAATTAACTCTGTGTTTCGGACTTCCATTGTCTATATTTTATTTATACACGACGTTTCGATCAGTACAATCTCTGATCGTCTTCAGGTGCAAACTACAATCAATTCCTAAGGCTACGTACTTATATACTGTGAGAAATCACTCAACCTTGAAGTTTAAGAAAATACCCTGATTCTGCAGAATCAGGGTATTTTCAGTAAACCAAGTGTTGAAATCCCAAATATTTGGAAGCCCCTCCTCGGGCGGAACCAACTTCTTAAACTTCAAGGTTGAGTGATTTCTAACAGTATATAAGTACGTAGCCTTAGGAATTGATTGTAGTTTGCACCTGAAGACGATCAGAGATTGTACTGATCGAAACGTCGTGTATAAATAAAATATAGACAATGGAAGTCCGAAACACAGAGTTAATTTCAAAAGTCATGTTATTAGTGTATTTTTCGGTAGAATTCTCTCCGATATAAAGAATAGCTAAACTGGAAACGGCAATATTTGTGAAAACAATTTGGTCTATTTTTCATTAATAATAAGCATTTGGTGATACAATAAGGCATACAAACAATTAATAATAATAAAAATTACAAAAAAGGTCCTAAATAATTCATTAGCAGCAAAAAAATTTAAAAAGATATTAATGGAATAACTCGTAACTTAAATCCTACTATTCAGTGGGACATTTACTGGAAAGATATCTTAAAACTTTTTTTTACATCTTCATCAAAAACATGATTTTAGTAACTGTCTGCAGATAACTAAAGCATGACTTTTTTGGTTACCGATGCAGAAAATTTTTTATTTTATCACGTGTGCAAAAAAAGATATCTGTCCGTTTATTACCCAAAATTAAAGAGAAATAGGGAAAATACTAATATTATTGACAAAATCTTATTATTCTTGCGTAAAAATTAAGCCATCTCCGCCAGTTTTCACCAAGTATTTAGGAAAAAATAATTTAAAAACACCGCCAAAATATCAAGTTGTCAAAGATCAAACGCCATTTATTAGCCGATAACCAAAATATCTTATTTCAACCAATTGGTTATCCTTGGTTTGTCCAATGTCATTACCTCCTCCATAATAACTATTAAATTCGCCAAATGAGAAAATAGTAATATTATTGACAAAATCTAATTATTCTTGCGTAAAAATTAAGCCATCTCCGCCAGTTTTCACCTTAACTATTAAATTCGCCAATATGGGTTTTTATGGTTTTTCATAATAATAATAAAGCCGTGTTTATTATCAAATACTATTTTTTTATGGCAATTGCATGAAAATCTGTCCAGCGGCAGCGGTTCAGAAATCTAACCTAGTCCAACAGACAGTCCAATCCCACAAATTAACATAAACTGCCTTCAAAATATAAGTATATAAACAGGCCAAAGAAATGCCATCCTTTATAATATTTCTAGAACAAGCCATTAACCATACTTAAAAAAAATATAAAAAGTAATATCTCATAACACTGTCGGAAATGCAGCCACGGCAGTACATTACATACCTATTTTGTTTAACACAAAACTCGGTTAAAAAAATCTAACCCCAAACTCCGGAGCTGGGTTATTTCTGGTTTGAACCAAAAGTGAATTAAACAGCTGATTATTGACAGCAAAATTTAATTAAAAATACTTTGGTTCAAACCGTGATCGCTAACATGCTCGGGTCAAAATTGGTTAAAATTGTTTATCCGCTAATAAATGGCTAAAATGTCGCAACAATGAACGTCACCGAGTGAAAAGGCACATTTACCAGCCGCCTTGATTTATAGTGTAAAGATGAGGTGTTGCGAGAAGTGCTCTTCGTTCGAGAGTTTTTAAAGTATTTTCCTATTTTTCTTGGATTTTTTGATAAAGGTATTAAAAAAATAGTGTTAACAACTCGCGGCTAAACTGTGCTTTTTTTTTACTCGCGTTTTTAAATACCTCGCTCGTTATTTAAACCAACGCTTGTAAAAAAGCACTATTTTACTCACTAGTCGTGAAAGCTACTATTGTAAATTTTTTTGTAACTTTTTTATCTAGTATAAAATTTTTGTAGAATCGACTATCCTACCATGCAAGGAATGTAAAAAGGATTTTTTGTAACGTTTAATTAAATGAACACGTCTAACATTATTTGTACGATTTCGCTAGGTTTAGGAAACAAGATAATCTTTTACTTTTGTTATGTCCAGAAGGATTTAGAAGTATTTTCATCTTTAAAACAACTTTATGTAAGTCAACTCTACATACCTTGTTCCGATATTTTTACATGTAAAGATCATCCTAAAAACGACATATTATTTTACTTTGTTACGGATTTCAAACTCTAAGTTAAAAACGATTCCATGGAAGTTTTATATATTCAGTGGTTTTTTTTATTTAAACATTTTAAAGTCAATCTAAGAGTCCAAAAGGTGTCACCTATAAAAACGTTAAATTTTTCATAACAGTAAAGTTTTTAGATAGGTATTATTGGGAGTTTGAGACGAACTTAATAAAGAAGCGGAAAAGGACATTTTTATTTTTTTCTTGGATGTACCTGTTTCATTTTTCAATTAAATCTAAAACTTATCCAATTAATAAAAAAATGCGCGGTAAGGCCCGATCATTGATTAAAGGATATTTTTCATTTACTCTAATGGTCCGGTCGATCCAAGATAGCTTTTTTCCTACCTTGGCGGAAGGAGGCATACAACCTTGCGCGACTATAAATACTGCCTTAAAGAGGCTTTATTCCTTCAAGAAAGGACTATGAATACGACCCTAAAGAAAATATATTTTTCTCTCGTGCCCAACATTTGCCGCCATATTGGATTCAGTTCAAAGGCCCGTCCTATAGAGTCGGTGGTGGTCAAACACAGCAAACATAACCTGGTTTAGCGTGCTCCACATAAAAAACTGTTTTTTGGTGCGTTTTAGTGCGATAGATACATGTTCCTGTTATACGTGTTTTATTATGCTTTTATTTTTAAGACTTTTTGACATAGCGGACCAATAACATTCGAGCCCTGAAGATGGCACAATAAAGTGTCGAAACGTCGGCGAAGAATAAATTTGTTTCTTCGCTCTTTCTCTCTAACCCTATCCCCCTAAAACACACCAAAAAATATACTTTTCTGGTCGCAAACCTTAACCCAAAAAAAAATAAAAATAAAAAATTTATTTTTGTGTAATTTTTCAATGTTTTTCATATTTTCCATATTTGGAGATATTTTTAACGACAGGTAGGTGTTTTTTATATTAAATTATCTTAGAAATAGGCAGCCCGAGCTGGAGCAGTAAAACAAAAAATGTTGCCTCAAGGCATGCTCAGTCAAGGCCTTTGACATAGAGAAATAAGATGAGAAATGCATGCACGTCGCAAACTAGCCTTCTGCAATCGACTTGCATATATTAGCTTGCATGCAAAAAAAAATTACACAGGGCCAAAAAAATATTTAATTACAGAAGTTGAATATACTTTAAATTTGTCAGCTGTCAGATTAAATAACTTTTTTGTTTTTAATGGAACACGTACACGTTTAAAATGTATAGACTTTTTCCTGATTCAAAAAATATTAAGTAATTTTTTCGTGTTTATTTACGGGTAATGTTAACTTTATCTTTGCTTTCCGATGAAATACAATGTGTTGCCCATTTGAGTGTTTTTATTATTCAACACGTTACTGTTATGGCGTCATATTTTGTTAATTTGTTTAAATACTGTTTAAGATAAAAGTAACATATTAGGTATATTTAGAATTATATAAAAAAAATACGGTATGTTCTATTTTAAATAAAATATAGTTTAATTTCCCATCTATTTTAAAATTTAATTTTTTAGGCTCTGTAATCCTCAATAAAAGAAAACTAAAAATTATTTTTCAAGATGTCTTTAAATGAAACCTGTGAAGGAGGGGAACAAAAGATCAAAAAGATCTTGAGGTGGAAAAAATTCAAACTTGGACGAGTATCCCACAAGAAACACACAAGGACCAAAGCGAAAAGAGAAAAGATCAAATGATATTTCGCCCTGAGTAACCCGCGTGGGCTTATCAGTGGTTCCACTGGTCACCCTCCCCAAACATCATTCAACGCCATCATACACTTTAATTTCCAACTTTGAGTCACTCACAAATAGGCATCGTTCCGCACTGGCACTTATCTAAGTCACCTGGGGGGCAATTCCAGTGGGCTATCGTTATGAGATAACGATCGCTATCGCCATTATTTTCACTGTTACGGCAACATTGCTTATTATTAATTAAAAAGAAGGCTTAAATGGCACGCAACCAGCAATACTTTCCCAAAACAACTGTCAAATGCCGACAGTCAGTCAAGTTTGTTTAGATTTTTAGATTTTTGTTGCGGCGAAATTTCGGGAAAATAATAATTTTCATGAGCTTTTTGCACGCAATATGGACTAAAAATCTGATCACAATGTGATGGTGGTCAACTGTTATTGAATTTTGTTTGGAAAAGCCACGTTCTCTGTGAAGAAAAATCCACATGGGCCTTGTGTGGAAGTGCCTCCAGATTTTTTGTTTGGGTAAGTACTTATATTTACTTTATCTTATATTCTATTCTGTTCTTTTTGGTGCTTAAAGAACACTACTTACATAATGTAAACAAAAAGATATAGTAGGTCCGTTTTAAGTTCAGTTTATACATTTTGAAAAGACGTGAGCCAGTGGCCAGAAAACCGAAAAATAATTTTACAAAATATTCATACATTATAAGAAAAAAAAGTTGGAAATTCAAGAATGCAGGATTTGTTTGATCCAAGGTTATTACACTGACTTTTTATTAAAAAAAATCTGACATCAACTAATATCTACCTATATATCGAGAAAAAATCAAATATTATTTATTTGGACAGTTTATTTTTATATTTTTTGAGGTTATAGCCAAATTACTAAATATTATGCCTTGTATAAATAATAGTACTTACAACAGACCGCATTGAGTACCTAGTTGAAGAGAGGCGGCTGATTCTGAACTGCTATGCACGATCAAGTAAAAATTTAGCATCCCTTCTCATACTGTCCCCCCTTCTTCAATTATTTTATTTGCACAGGATAGTAGATCTTTTGAACTCCCTCCCTCTGACAGACAGATAAGAGTCATGTACCTAACTTTCATGTATTCAAATTGATTTTGCTAAAACAAATTTTGATGTACACATTTTCTTTTTTTTAAGGTTTTCAAAGTTTTAATGTTTTAATGTAATGTAACTTACTGTTCTTTTTTTAGGTCAACTGTTGAAAATCTCCAAGAGCAGGACCCATGCTGTAGTGCTAATAAGAGAGAAAATAAATTATGAAGTTTGGGAATAAACACTTACCGTAGCTGCTCAATGTATATTGATAAATTATCCATAGAAATCAGTTTTGGTAAGTTTTCAATTCCAACACCTGATTTTAAATTTGTAGGTACACCTATTGTCAAGTAATGCAAACTATCCTAAGATTTTGTCCCATACAGTCAAGTATTGTCAGGTATTATCGAGTTTTCGTACACCTATTGGAGGTGTTGGCCTCTCGGTTTTAGATTCTGAGTTTTAAAAATGTTTACTTAAATCTAGTAAACAAAAAAAATTGTGTAAATATAATATTTTTGTGTAAAAGTAGAGTATTGTGGTTTTTGACGAAACATCATTTTAAGTTTCGCAATTATGTCAGTAATAAATAGTCATTTTTAAATATTTAACCTTTGCGTTTCTACATAATTTTAAGACAAAGTTTCTCACCTTTGTCAAAATCAAAATGCATAAAACTTTTAACTTTTCAAACTCTCTACTGTTGATCAAATTCCTGTCTTAAAAACTCTTTTAGTTTTTATCTACTGTTTTACAAAGTTTACTAGTTCTTATCAGTAAATTATTTAACCCATCATCACACAAAATTAGTAAAGTTTAAAAAATTTAATAATAATAAATTGTAATTTTACTCAGAAATCATTTTATTGGGATAATTTCAGATAATTTCGTTTTTTTAACCGGTATCAGAGGGTTTTTACCTCGACTCCCCCTTCCTTTGGGACGCCACTGGGTAACTATATACACCTATATAACAAATCTTATGCATTTTTGTTAGATAACGTTTAAAAAATTGGATTATTTAATTGACGTTACATATTTTATGCAGATTTTATGGATGTCACTAATAAAAAGAATAACTAAAATTGATAATACAGTACCTAAAATATGTTATAAAAATATAAACTTTTTACATGAAAAAGTTAGCTCATTTTTTTTCCTCGTATTGAAAGGTCATTCATTCATTTTGATTCAGGCCTAGATGAGAAGATTAACTTTAAATTTGGCACAAAATTGGAAAATTATTGGGAAAAAAACAAAAAAAAATAGCACATGGTATTGCTATTGTCTGAAGTATTAATTCAAGTGAACTAACTGGTTAGCTGATTAGACTATAGATTTGCATACATCACACCTATAATAAATTACTTTAAATTTAATTTCAGATCAATGATTTCTCGTAATTATTAAGATGTATGATGAATACATTTAAGCAGGCAGCACCCCACCCCACCTACGCAACTAAACATTTTAGCAGGACAAAACACATATGGTAAGCTACCTTCACATTAAAAAGAAAACATTTTAAAATCCAAAAATTCATCAGTAAAATTAAAAAAATTGGCTACTTTCGTTTCAACCACAAATAAATTTCCACTTCTTTATTGCTGTAATTTAAGTTTTTGTTTTCTACTATTTTTATAAGCCACCAAAACCTAAATATTTCAAAATTCATTAGTAAAATTCAAGGAGGAATAAAGTTTTAAGGTAACTTTTTATGTCCACAGGATATTTTTAAAAAAACATTAAATAACAATTAAAGATCTTGGGGTAACTAGGGGATAAGCCACACTTATTTCGTTAATTTACAAGAAAAACTCAAGTCTTTTTCCACTTGGATCCCAACTTGTTAGATTTTCTGAACTTGTTCCCTTTGTTTTCCCAAAGTTTTTAATTATTATTCACTATCTTGATAGTTTTTTTGATCGACAGTTTACATTACTTTTTCTAAATAATATATACAAGGGCCAAATTCATATCGTTTTTTTTAACAGGTAAGTTTTTTTACGACCTTAGCCAGAAAGTTGTTTTATCCTCTCCCTTAGTTTCTAAATCAAAGTCGGATTATACTCTTATTCAAAGGGTGAGGTGATTAAAAGTTACTATTGGTGTAATTGATTGATTTTATAAACCAAACCTGAAAGCTTTCAATCTTAAGTAGCCATTTCACTGGCTTACATTTTGAAATACATCTTATTTTTTGTTTCAGGTTAGCAGTGCCCAAGCTGATGAAAGAAAAGATGCAATCCACCAATTATTGAAATATTAGAAAACAATTTGTAATTCTAAGTAACATTTAAACCAATAAGTAAAATAAATCAGTTTTTTTATCCCAAATTTTATTATTTTTTAATAGCAATGTTAAGAGTGACAAAATCAACTCAAATCAATTTTTTCTTTGTAATATAATAAATTGGTAATATTAAATTAAAAACTAGTATAAAGTATTAATCTAGCCAAAAAAATAAATTTATCTAAATGCATTGTAAAAAACTTGCCATGTCAGTCAGTAAAACTTTAGAGTTAATTTAAAAATGCAGCATACATTTAAGGCCCTTTATTTGAAGTAGGTACTAAGTAGGTTTCTTAAATTATATTACTCAGGTATTAAAAATTAAAATAATTTGCTTAATTAGACAACTGCTATATAAATATCAAGCTATGCTATGTGTGTGTGGGAATAAATATCATTTAGGTAATTTAAAAATGGATGTAAAATAATGAAGAAATATCATTTAGGTAAATATTAAATCACATCAGTCCAATTTTTTAAAACATCTTCATCAATTCTTTTTTATAGCAATCAGAGCTTGAAATAACTTCATACTGTACTTAACTTACCCCACCAAACCAATCTAAAGGCTCTTGAAAAAAAACTCTGCCTCATTTTAAAAAGTTTGCAATAACTTAAAATAATATATAGTGGCCCACACTTTTTCGATGACTCCCCCAAAAAATCTGCGAATTTTTTTGAAAAAGTTCTAAAATCGTAGTTACAATAGGTCCAATGTTCTATAACTATCACTTAAGTGACATTTAAATTTTTTGTTTAAACAAATGTGGCCTAACAGAATTAAATAATAAAATTTTACTTCTGTACTATATTTTACACAACTTTTTAATTCATTAAAAGTTATCTTATTATTTTTTAATGGGAGAACAAATAACATTTAGCATACATGTATATTGCATCAGTTTCTTCTGAAAGTTAGTTTCACTATGTCTATTGAACATCGAATCTTTGTCTAGTTTCATTTAGTACCTTGGAAGGTTGGTCTGTGTCTTACTTGAATCTATCCATAGTTAATTTGTGGCCTGAGTTGTGGTCTTGTGTGGTACTATCCTACTAGAATGATTCTTACATGTAGCTCCATTCACATACCCTAGCATGTTATACCTAAAAAGAAGTATACACTTTAAGTTTTATCAAAATAGTACTTATCCAAAATCTGATCTCAGCTTTAAGTAGTTATTTTTTCTTTGGTGAACTGCAAGAATCTAAGTCAGTAGTTTTCATTTTAAATAAACTATCTCAATGTATCACATTCTTGCCAAGCCTGACTTTAATTTAAGTGGGTGATAAACTCAACTAGTTGGGCCATGCTTATCTATATTCTATCATAAGGGCTTGCGATTCCCTTTACAGAAGAGTATAAAATATAAACCCAGCTTAAAATAGCAGTGATGTACAAGTTTGGGATAAGTAAAACAAATATTTCCCCATAACAAAAGCTAGTTTTACTTACTGTGCCGTTCTTTGTGGGCTCTAAATATGGTGTAAACTTATTTTCGTCTTCCATTCGGGTGGTTGGAGAACACAAGATCACAGAAGAAACTAGGCAGCAGGAATTATAAAAAGTATTTTGTTTCCCGATGTCTGCAACCATCGCAGAAGAAATCATGTTAATTTTTCTCAATCAAATCAAAACTTATATTTTTGTGCGAGTTTAGTTGTCAAAGTTGCATTGACACGGCCGCGGGCATTGTGAAACAACAAAACAAACCGCGGTGTTGCCGCGATAACGAATTCGCTACGTAACGATATCGGTATGAGCCACTGGAATAGCCCCCCTGATACGACTTCGTCCTGGCGTGTTAATCTTTTCAATTTGATTACGCTCCTAAGGCGATTATAACAAAAAGAAGTTTAAAAAAAACCTCCAAATCAGTTGCTTCAACCGAAAAGAATTTAAAAACAAAAAGATGTTGGATGGTAAAAACGAAAATTCAAACACCCAAGATCTTTTTGATCTTTTGTTCTTAGATTCTTTTCGGTTGAAGCAACTGATTCGGAGGTTTCTTTTTAATACTTTTTGTTTTAATCGCCTTAGAAGCGCAACCCTACGGGAAAGATTAGCACGCCAGGAAAAACCCGTATCAGGTGACTTAGATAAGTGCCAGTGCGGAAAGATGCCTATTTTTTGTGAGTGGGGCGAAACATCATTTGATATTTTCTCTTTTCGCTTTGGTCCTTTGTGTGTTTCTTGTGGGATACTCATTCAAGTTTGAATTTTCGTTTTTTTCACCCAAGATCCTTTTGATCTTTTGTTTTTAGATTCTTTTCGGTTGAAGCAACTGATTCAGAGGATTCTTAACTTCTTTTTGATTTGATCAGTAGCAAAAAATGTTCTGTGAATTGTCAATAATAATTTTTTTTTTAATCTGTCTTTAATTTTATATAATCATAATGTTGATTTAATGTTTTAGCTGCTTGAAGATCATTTTGCCCCCTGGAATAACTCTAGTTGGGGAAATGTTGGTCGTTTTTTGATTTTTAAGGTGCGTCGGTGATTATTCTGTTCCCATTTGGTACACAAGTAGTACTCACCGCAAGAATTACCAGAAAAATAATAATTTGGTCGGCGTCGGTTTTGATCAGGCGTCAAAAATTTGCTTTCAAAATTTGCGTTAACGCCTTCTCTATCGGCTATATCTCTGACAAATATCAACTTTTTCAAAATCTATTTGCTAAGCTTTCATTCAAGATCCATTTCACCACAGGCAGTAGAGTACGTCAAATTTGGGAGTTAAACAAAACCTCAATTTTCATAAAATCTTGCATCTGTAATTTTATTTCAAATGCAAAATTTTCCACTCGGATATTATGGTAGGAGTGTTATTCTTCAAAATAAATTATTTTCCGATAGATTCGAGTGAGTATAGGGACAGCAAAAATGTGGACAGTGGCGTGCATGCTGTTTTTTGAAATCTACGATTTCTCAGCGAATGTGCCGTCCTGATATTGCAATGTACAACTTTTGAAAGAGTATAAGATATCAATACATCCTGCATAATAATATAGAATATGGCGTTGTTCTATTGTATGCTGTTGGACATTGAACAGGCTTGATAAAAATTACAATAACCTAGACAATTCTGCACGGCCTTACATTTTGGCTTATAACCTACCTATATTCTATCTATATCTATATTCTAGCCAACGAAATGCTCTTTCAAAATTGATATTGCACTTCTGTTTCCGTTGAGCAGGCTTGCTGAACTAACATAGGAAAACTTGATTTATTATAAATTAGCCTTGGACTCTCCCCTTTTTCTGCCCCTCCCCCTCCCAGATACGTTTTTCAGATGTTTGTGAGTACAGCTTCATTTAGCTGACCTTAGGATGAACTTCGATCGATGGGTTTTTTCAGTGCAGTTGATTCATCACTGGCGAATCATGGGGGGAGGCAGGTGTGCTTGCCCCTTCCCTAATCACTAGCCTAACCGCATTGATAACAATCCCTACTAAATTGGGATTTTTTCTGGAAAAAAGGTTATTGGCTGAATTTTAAAATCTGGCAATTTTAAAAATTTTAAGTTGCTGAGCCTAATTATGTTCATTTTGTAGACGTAGGTACTTTTTTCGTTGAAAACGAATAGGGACTAAATGCCACGCCACTCAACTTGAATGTATCTAACGCCAACTTCCAGCAACCTCATTGGTCAGGTCCGACAGAAGTTGTCAATCGAACGTCGAGCGGGCGCTAAGTGGTATATCGTCGCATCGCCTGTAGTTGAAATCGCGTTAGTTGAGCTACGTTACGTCTACGCGGTGGTTTGGCTTTTAGTCCCTACTAAAATCAAGCCGGCGACCCTTAATATGGTAGGTATGTCCATTTTTCGTTTTTTTTATCTCATTCTATTCTCAAAGAATCCTGGTTCTCGGTGAGAAAAACCCACGTGTAACTACTGAATTTTATTTAAAATACTCCCTTTCCCTTGATTGCCGTTTGTTTACTCTTTCTTGTTGGATCTTATAGAATCTTAAAGCCCTCCAAAGCCTAAAATCCAGGTTTCTTTCTTCTAAGTTTAAATGAAAAAATAACTTGAATTGGCGGTCGCAACTTTTCCAAAAGGGGAGGGCGTGGGAGCAAAATGTTGTAAAAGCAAAGAAAGTTTTAAAATTAAAAATTAATGTGACTTTCAACCCAATAGTGCGCCGCAGGTGAAAATTTTTGAAAAACTATCAAATATTTTACTGTTTTTATGAAAAAAGGGGGGAGGGCGTTCACCGAATTTTTGTGGTCTTTATACTCATTCAAATCCCTCGGAAAATAATTTATTTTGAAGAATAAGTATAATATCTGAGTGGAAAATTTTGCATTTGAAGTGAAATTACAGATACAAGAAAGAAAAATAAACTAAAATTTTCTGAATTTTATGAAAATTGAGGTTTGGTGCCTGTGGTGAAATAGGTCTTGAATGAAAGCCTATTAAATGTACTTTTGACTGAAACAAACAGATTTTGAAAAAGTGGATATTTGTCAGAGATATGGCGGATCTAAAGTGAAGGCATTAGCGCAAGTTTTTAAAGCGTCGCGACGAAATTATTATTTTTCCTGGTGATTCTTCAGGTGAATACTACACGTGTGCCAAGTGGGAACAAAATCACCACCGACGCACCATTAAAATTAAAAAACGGCCAAAATTTCCCCAACTACTCTGAAATGGAACATTATTTCTATAAAATGCTGAAATGCTTATTTTTCATCAATAAATCTTAAACATATTGCAGTTTAAACCGAGAACATTAACGTTGAATTGGTGAGATGGTAAGTGTGTCCTAGTTAAAACAATGGTGAACTTAAATTTCGTAAATTTTTTTGTACAGTAAAGTACAAAAAAGTAAGAAGCTTATTCATAAATTTTATGAGCTCAGAAATATTTTTTCTTTAAAAATGCTAAAAATTGTATACGCCTCATCAGTTGAATCCATAATAAATTACGGCATTGTTACCTGGGGTAGTCCAAACAAAACTACAATATCACCTCTTCTTATTGCTCAAAAATATTTAATAAAAATTATTTTATTTATAGGAAAAGGTCATTTTCAACTGAACTACTTTTTCAGTAATTTAAGGAAAATAAATTATGTACTGTTGAACAACTGTATATAAAAAATTTTGTTAGATTAATGCTGACTAACACATACTACAAGAATAAATTAGCTCTTAACCATAACATTCGAAATGCAGCATTGTTAGGCTCCCTGCCACCCGAAAATACATTAGCCATAGTGATCCTACAGTATGCAATTCTTTGCTTGTTACCATTAGGACTAAACCATTTAGAAAAGTAAAACATTTATTGCACCAGTGGATTCTTAAAAGAAATAGGTTACATAAAAATGGAAAGAAAAACTAACTATACTCTTTGAATATGTAGCTCTACTCGTCTTTAAAACTGTACATATTTACTAAAATCACCACTTTGATCCTCTGTGCAATTTTGCACATTTACTAGTGGATTTTTGTCTTAACCGACAAAATTTTAATCTTATTGGCGTGAAGAAAATACACTTTTGTTTTGAGGTAGAGTGAATACAGCTTTAAAGGGGTAGATACATATTCAACTCTCCATTTTTACGTAACCTATACCTCATTCAGGGACAACATGTGTGGTTTTAAAATCAATTAAAAAACATCCTTGGCAATAAGTATCCAACACCTCTAATCATGTTTTTTTTTTAATGGAATCGTGAGGGGACCAAAGCATTTTTAATAATGAATATATTACCAGGGACCTATATATAAGTTATATAGGTCCCTGATATTACTTAATTTTAAACGACTCCCATATAACAAACTTTTCGAACGTAAATAGGTATAATGGATTTGGTAAACAGAACGTTGCAGGACAAATAACGACGCTATATGACTATAAATGTTTGGAATAAGTATGTTCTTTTTTGCTTAAAGTCGCATCTCACATCGTCAGGAGTACCTAAATTTTAAAGAGCTGAAACATTTTTTTGCTTAGTGGGATGTTACTATAAATTAAACTACTACTCTATATTACTAAATTTTGACAAGTTAAATCATGTGTAATAAGTTGCTTACTTAACAAATAAATGATTCATCCTTGTGGAATGAAAAGGGTTTCTAAGTATATATAACAAGAAAAAAATAATTTGTCTAGAATTAGCTCACACCCTATCTGATCACCAAATTATCATACATTATAATTTAATAAATAATATTATTTCTTTTATATGACCAAAGAACTAGATTATAAAATTACATAAACTGTTGCCAAAATTTTCCTTTCGCTAATTTTTGTATTGCGTAGGTTTTACTTCATGCATGGATAAAATTATTTTATGTTTAAAACTGCCCGTAACATAACCTGAATAAATGTTATTGAAAAATGACAGAAAAAAAATATTAATTTATTTAATGGTTAGTCCACTTTTAGGAACCAGAAAATGTATAGAGCTTGACGTTTGATATTGACAACCAAGAACTCGGCTATCTATACAAGGTGTCTGAAAAGTAGCTATACTCCTAAATATACCCAAAGCCAAAAGAGCCAAAGAGCCAGAAAAGTCAAATAAGCATCTTTTTGGAGGCTGGAGCTGGCAAATTTGAATAGGATTTTTTTCTTTTTCAAAACTAATAGACTACAGTTTATAAATAAAATGACAAAATCTTTTTTTTTCGGAGCTTTATACTTCAAGAGATCTTAAGAACAATATGAAGTGAATTAGAAAGTTGACAAATACATGCAACAATTTTTGTTTTTAAATAAAACCGCAGTTGCAAAAAAGGTATAGTGTAATTTTACTTTTTTATTACGGCACAGTTACGTACAGGTAAATATCAAAATAATTATGTTGAGACAGCCAGAAGAGCACGTTCTACTACTATATGTTCGAACTGCTAACAATTAGGAAGCAGTTCCATAAAATCTTAAAAAAAATATTTTTCTCAAAATATAATATGAGGTAAAATGCCTTTTACATATAAGATAAATTTCACTGTTCGCCCCCCCCCCCCACCGTAACAGAAAACCCTGTCGTCGCCGCTGGTTATAAAATCGCAAACAATTTATTGATGAAGTTATTATTATTGATTTTTATGTGTTTTTATTTTTCTGTCAAAAAATTCGTTGTTTCCTCGCAAATGGACAATGGATAATTCGCTATACTATGAGATAACAACTGTTTTACGCTCTATTGTGATTTGAGAAATTTCTTGACTATTAAACTGTTTTCTAACAATTAAAATTTTTCTAATACCTTTTTAAAATTGTAGTTAAAATCTTCAAAATTTTTTATTTGGGTATTGTTAAAAAAATAATACAACTTTATGTAATCAATTCGCCGATCCGCATATCATCATGCAGCAAACCAGGGGTCAAATGGTTAAAATAAAACTAATAGTTTGTATTTACTATCCAATTCATACATCGTAGACGGACTCATTAATTCAAGAATTTGGCGGCAGTACTCTTTTTGGATTTTATTGCAAGAGTACATTTTAATTTAATTTATCTGATGCAATTCTACAATAGTGTTTCTGTATTGGCTTACATTTATAAGATTTTTAAGGCAAAATACTGTAGATCGAAACTTATAATTTGACATTTAGTATTGATGTAATTGAAATGAATTAATTTGGATTTGGGAGTGGCAAAGGATGCTACATGGGAAGCAAAAAAAAGTATTTGTTTACAAGCATATACGGATTTTAATTTTTTACAGTTTGTCCAAGAAATTCGTAGGTCATCTTTTTTAAAAAAACGTTCCTTGCGATTGCAGAACATACTTTTGCAATCTGGGTAATAGATAAAATTTCGTTGTAGGTAACCTTATTATTTCTTAAAAATCTATCCTGTACTAAGTTTTGAAAAAAATGTTTCTTCATAGTCGGAGGTTTTTTATATCTTTTTTCCAATGTATAGGAAGATTTTTGGTGATTTTGTTTTAACTCGGTATACACTTAAGTATGACTTCGGGGAAGACCAAATGAATATTAGTTTTTTCGGCGACGGCGTACGTTAGGCGTCGCGACGCCCTAAACTTATTTTTAGAACATAGGGTCATTTTGACAGCCCTATCTCGGTCAAGTATCAACATTATAAAATTTTGGTTAAACCTCTTAAAAGGCTATGAAATGGCCTTTTTTGGTTCAGTATAGATACCAAACATATTTTTTTTTCGGGAAAGAGAGGGGGGGGGTGAAAATTACCCACTATTTAATTGTCCACCATCATGGATTTTTGAGAATTCTTAAATTTTGAACCACAACTTAAAAGCCTTAAGTCTTGTACTTCTATCTAAAGTTACAGCAAACAACTCCACTCAATATAAAAGCCCGTATTTTTTTGATTTCTTAACCGATTTAATTAAGTAATACCTTTGTATAGATAGAATACATAGGGCTTTTGTCACAATGACTTAGATTTGCTCCAGTACCGCAAATATTTTTTTGCAGGGAGGGTGAAAATTTCCCGTTATTTAAAACAGTCCGCCATCTTGGATTTTTAGGAAATGTCAAATTTTGGGCCGGATCGGAAAAGTCTCATGTCTTGTCTTTCCAAAAAGTCAAAACATTTTAAAATCGACCGATTCAAACAAAAGTTATAACAAATTCAAGTGTGCAAGATTTTTTGCCCCACCGTCTATATTGTTGTTTGTGTATTTGCATGAGGCGAGGACGGACGAGGACCGAGTTGCCTTCGAAAACATATGTACTTAGGAAGCTCTTTGATTTGAACTATGTACTTTTTACCATTATAAAGGCTGTTGGGATCGCTTCGCTTCATTCGGTCAACTGCCGTCGCGTGCGGTAAAGTATCACTTTCCACACTTGATAGGTAAATAAATATAAGCCACTCATAAAAAGATTAGTGAATTTACACAATGAATCATTAGTTACCATTTGGCCATAGTAGATACTGTTAAATTACTTGCTGCGTACAATTTTACAAAAAGATTATAAATTTACTTTATAATTTACATACTTTTTACGGTGTATATTTACATTTATTTGTGTAGATTTACAATTTTAAGTGTATTGTTACTTTGTATAAAATTTAATTTTACGTAATTTAAAAAAAAAATTCATTTTATTTTAGAAAATTAAATTCAACACGTGTTAAGGATTATAACCCTTACATTGTAAAATTGTCAGAATATTACATTTAAAAATAAAAAATTACATAAATGTTGTAAAAAAAGAAGTTGATCTCTGTAGATAATGCTGGATTGTGTGTCTATAATAGTTTGTAAAAAAAAGTTTCCTTTTGAAGGACGCTTGTGCTTCCTCCGCTATCTTGTATTAAAAATGGCGGACAAGGGTATTATTCAAAAAATCATAACTTTCTTTTTTATTAACCGATTTTTCTTAAACCAATTCTGATATGTTGTTATTTATGACAAATCTTTTGAAATTATATTTTTATTTTTGCCGGTTGTGTACCGATAAAATCATTACTTTTTTACGTGTTTTTTCAGGTTTTCCACGAAACCGCGTACTTTATGAGCACTTTTGAGACGCTTTTAGAATGGCCACTAATTCTGTGCTAGATTTAGTGGTTCCTATATATTACTTAACAAAACCGCAAAATTCTCAGGAACAGGAAAGTCGTCCAAGTCTCTAAAAAACTACGAAAATATAAAGATGTCATTATTTTGAATAAAATAAAGACTATATAGTCGTCCGACTAAAAGTCGACGGTACGCTAAATTTGGCGCATTTCTGATATAAAAACAACCCTTACAACAATTTACAAAAAAGTTATCTTACCTTTGTCGGCCATCTTAAATCCAAGATGGCGGACGATTCAGGAATCTATTATGGAAAAACTTTCTTTTTTCAAATTTCCACGATTCTAAACTAAGTTCTGGCAAAAATGTGGCTCTTTCCAAAGAAATTCGCATATAGTAGTCATTTTCACAAAAACGTTTCGTCTACTTTTACTCGAAACCGCTAGTCATAAGTATCGTTCATAATTGAAATAGTCACTGCAATAGTCGTAATTTTTGTTATAACGCACGCTCTGTCACTGTCTTATTAACAAGTTATTGCAATGGCTATTCCAATTATAAACCGAACGATACTTTATTTTATTCAAAATGACATCGCCTTTAGATTTTCATGGTTTTTTAAAGTTCCTTGAAGACTTTTGAGAAAAAGTTTTGGTGTCTAGAGGCCAATTTTGCGGATTTTTGATTATTACTCAGGAACCTCAAAACATACGAAAAAAAGTAATGATTTTTAAGAAAATATTTTTTTTCGGTACGTACGTCAAGTTATTGCTTATGATTTCAAAAGATTGCTATATCATAAATATATTTAAATTTGTTTAAGAAAAGTCGATAATAAATAAGAAAGTTATGATTTTTTTGAATAACACCCCTGTTGAGCATCTGTAATCCAAGATGACTAAGAAAGCAAGCGTCCCTCCAAGAGAAACTTTTTTTTGGAAACTATTATAGGATCAAGCTAAGATCTGTCAAAATACAGCTCCAAAAAAGTTCTTCTATAGCCTGTTTTGAGAATTAACGCTCTTGGGCTAGGTAATAAATTAATGTTTTAATTTTTAACAAGGAGTATTAAAAAATGCATAAATATGTATTTTAGCGACTTTTGCCAAAAATATGAAACTTTTTAGCTACTATATTAAAGCATTAAAAATATGTACTTTAGAGGGTTGCATTTAGCATAAGGAGATTGGTTAATTCTTTAGTGCCGAAAATTTTTAAGACATTATTGCCATAAAATAAAAAACAAGGACATAAAACTACAGAAATAATCACTTAAATACGACGAAATTCCTCTGATTGTTTTGTAATAGTTAGATTAGTACCACATTGGTAAATTAGGATCAAGGCATGCTATATACTTATAAATTAAGTTTTATCAAGAATATATGAGAAATTCATTAAAAAAATAAGAAATTCCACTATTGAAAATAACATTAAGGTATATTTATTGTTATTTTAATATAATTATTATTAATGATATAAATAACAAATATTTGAAGTACCCAATTAAGTGACCAAGAACTTACCCGGCATAACGTTTACCGCGCATAGCGTTTAACGCGTAAGACCAATACCGCGTATAACGTTTACTTTTTGAAAAACTTATTGCTATTTAAACAAGTAGATTTTTTCTTAGGAGTCAATTTGAATCCTAAAAGTAGTTCGTTTACTTAAACAGATATTCTGGTATCCCCCACGGACCATTCGCGTGGTTTTAAAAAAAAAATATATATATATCTTGTTTTTATTTAGGTTTTTAAAATAATCCATAATTTTTACCGTGAATTAAACAGTTTTAGGATACGTAAAATTATGTAAAAAACTTAAAATTATGCAAAATCCGTGAAATGGTTCCGGGATAATGCTTTAAACTTTCACCGTACAAAATTTGATACAAATTTGATTAACAGTTTTTTAGATTAAGTAATTGGAACAAGCTCATTTTTTATTTAAATTCACCCTTAATAAGCTTGATTTTGCAGGTAAACTCTGATCTATTTAAAAACTATGAAATTCCTTAAGTCTTGTCCGATTTTTTAAAATGATAAATTAATGTACTTCGACAGAATGTGGCTTCGTAACCGATGTTTCAGATTTATTACAGTTTCGTACATAAAAGAATATCTAGGGGGGTTAAAAATGCCTATTTTTTAAATGGGTCC
This sequence comes from Oxystoma pomonae, assembly GCA_963921995.1. Lineage (NCBI taxonomy): Eukaryota > Metazoa > Arthropoda > Insecta > Coleoptera > Brentidae > Oxystoma > Oxystoma pomonae. The sequence goes on from OY998168.1 coordinate 50,208,554, forward strand.
GCCATCTTGGATTTTTAGGAAATTTCCAGTTTGACATTGGTCCTACAAATTCTAAAGCTTTGGCTTTCTAAAAAGCTAAATACTATTAAAATCGGACAATTTGCTGCTAAGTTATAATCATTTAAAAAAGTGCGGTTTTTTTTGGCACACCCTATATATACAAGGTTGGCCATTTAAAAGAGTTCACCTGGATTTTTTCAAAAACTGTAAAGAATTGGAGAAAATGCTGCAACACGTCGATTTTATTTGTAAGGGGGAGACTTTTTGGCTATCTTGAAATTTTTATAACTCGCATCCTCTTTGAGGGGTAAACCTTACCCCTATATTTTGAATAGGGAAAGTGGGTCGAGTGATACCTTGTTTTGAAGGTCTCCTGAATGTCTTGACAATCGTGAAAAAAATTCGAAAATCTCTCGATTAGTTTTTGAGATATTCACTTTCACAGTTGCATGGACAAATGCAACTGAATGTCTTGACAATCGTGTAAAAAATTCGAAAATCTATCGATTAGTTTTTGAGATATTCACTTTCACAGTTGCATGGACAAATGCAAAAATATATTTTTTTAAGAAATCTTTTTTTATTTTTTGAGAAATCCCGGAATACGTCGACTTCGATTTTGTTAATAGTACAGTTTATCATTGCATTTTTCTTCTAGGATACAATCCTAGGATAGGTGAAATTTACTTGTACAATTTGAGCTTACTTTGAAATAAATATCTCAAAAACGAATCGATAGATTTTCGAAATTTTTTACACCATTGTCAAGACATTAAGAAGACCTTCAAAACAAGGTATCACTCGACCTACTTTCCCTATTCAAAATAGAAGAGTAAAGTTTACCCCTCAAAAGGGCTGCGCGCTATACAAATTCCAAGATAGTCAATCGACGTGTTTCAGCATTTTCTCCAATTCTTTAAAGTGTTTGAAAAAATCCAAGTGAACCTTTTTAAATGGCCAACCCTGTATGTAATAACAATATTAACATCTTAGAAACACCGAATTTACTTTTTTAAAAATGTTGGTTTTAATATGTGCTACAAGTAAAATAACACCCAGTAGAATGCGGCCTTCTCTTTTGTTTGTCATCTCAAAATCAGAAACAAGGAAAATGCGCAACAGAAAAGCGATAAGGTAGAAAACTATCAACATTTTGACTAGCCATTAGTAATTCCGTTTAAATTTAATTTCTAATGCGTTTTTAAAACTAATTTATCAATAAATTAATTTCACAATAAACGTAAAATTGGGAATACAGAATGAACTAAAGAAATTTCATTGGCGAAAAACTTACAGACCCATTCATTGGTTTTGAGTTTGGGGTATAATTTAAATGGATAAAATCTTTGGAAATAACAGGTTTCTATAAAAAAAAACACGAAACCAAATTTGGCAGAAACATAATTTGTCAGAATTAAAAAAAAAATAAAATAATTGGTTCGAAAAAAATTGTTTCGAAAATGAAATATATGCATAGAATTAAATTTAAACGAAACATATTTTTACAGAAACACAAAATGTTAGAAAAAATTTTTTACGAAAATAATTTGATGGAAACATAATAATGCCGAACCACAATATTGAAGAACTCCAATCTGGCCGAAAATGATTTGAACCGATAGCCACGAATTCAATTGCTACGTTGCCAGGCTTACGGCAGGGAAGAGTCGAAGTAAGTTATGATAATGTATTAATTTACCCCCTTTACATTCTTCAACCACCCCCTAACTCCAAATTTCTTCATAATATTGTATTGTCATCGCACCTACATTACAAAAATTAATTTCAAGATTGGATAGACAGTTAGACAGCCAGAAACTGTGAAGTTAAATAAAATCGTTTAATAAAAAATATCCCCGTGCCATCTTCCTAATAGAGAAACATGTCAACGCCGCAATCCAGAGCATACGGCACTTTAGAGATTTAAATTTGACGCATGCCCAATAGCGATTCGGCTGCATTGTGGTCATTTAAGGATCGGGCATATTATTTTCTACCAATTTGTGGGTCGGGTGTTTTTCGTTTATAGAAAAAATGTTTCGATACTTTTCTAATTCTGATATTTTAAGGTTCGGGAAAATTATAATCGGTTAAATTATATTCATGTCTTTTAAGAGTAAATTAAAATTCCATTCGTATCCATTATTTTCTCGGCGCTCTACTTTCGTTCATATTTCGTTTTGGACATTTTATTTTCTTTTCAATCGTGTTTCGGTTTTTGTAAATTCTCCTCATTTAAAGAGTAGAGAAAAATGGAAACCAACTATCCCAAAATTAAGAACTAATTTCGAATTCCTAACATCACTAAAAAAAATTTCGAAAAATCCACTATTGATTTGTATGCGCAATAAAGATCTCTCAGGCATTGGAAAAACCAGATGCTTTACATATGCATTAAATTTAACCTGTGTGTAAAGTACTTTTCCGCACTTGTATGGAAAAGTGTACGATGACTTTAACTGTCACCATACTTTTCCGCACATGTGTTGCAAAGTACTTTTCCACACATTTCGGAAAGGCAGTTTCATTTGATTTGTACAAAATTAAAGACCGATTCTTACAAAAATTAGTGCAATTCATTAATGATCGTAGGAAAAATAGCGTAGACTCGAAAGTAACTTTCTTACACTCGCGTGTTGTTTCACTTGGCCCTCGCCTCGTTCACAAAATTCACGCTCGTGTGAAATTTGTAACTTTCTTTTCTTGTTATGTAATATGATATTACGCATGAGTTAGGATCAATACTTTTTCCACGACCAAGCACCTAAGACTTTCCCACACTCGGATTTTTTATTATTGTCTTTTTTTTCTTTTTAGGTGGTCGTAGAAAAAATATTGATTCTAACTCATGCGTAAAGTGTCTCCGTTCCCCGTCGTTTGGGTCAACGGCAGTCGCGTGCGGAAAAGATTAACTTTTTGCCCTAGTTAGGAGAATTACTCTGCCGTCAGATGGTAAAACGCGGTTCCAGCGTTTTGGTACTCTGTGGTTTTAGCCTAACAGTGCTAATTTAGTTTATCTCAAGGCGACCTCCCGGCTCCAATCTAATGTAACTTTTAATATAAAAGGAATGCCTTATTAATTTTAAATTAATTGATTTATTATTTTACTAAATATCAGCCAATACTTAAGACGTAATTTCCTAAAACAGTTATTTTGAAGATACAGCGTTTTAGCATCTGACAGCAGCACTATTCCAAAGCTTTTATTGAACTACATTTTCTTAGGTTGGTTCACCATGTAAGTTCTTATTATTATTGATAGATTTGTTAATTTATTCAGATTGATTTGGTAATAATAAAATATAATAGCAATAGCATAAAAATTCGAATCACGGGGTCCTCGAGGTCAATATCTTAATATGGCGACGCGGTTTTTGAACTGCGAAAAATTAAAATATTGGGGTCTCTGTACGGAAATTGCAATTTATTGTGTGACGTTTCAAAACCTAAGGAACAAAATGGTTTAAAAGCTTTAATTTGTCCTACGACGTTAAAGGGCTCGATCATCAGGGCCCGTATTCTTCAATATCGGGGAAGGGAGTGCTCCCGGGAATTAAAAACGCACCTGATTGGTCGAGTTCTCATTTTTTGTCACATTTAAGAGGAAAGCAAACTGATGGAAAAACCGCTCACGAACAAAGTCATTAGTGCCAAAACAGACAAAATTGTGACAGAAATAGATTTCGACCAATCAAGTGCGTTTCTGATTCGAGGGAACGTTCCCTTCCCCGAAATTGACGAATACGGGCCCTGGATCCAATTAACTTTCCCAAAAAGAACCGTTGTTTAATAATACGATATTACATGCACTCTAGAAAACGAAAAACTATAAAAAATAATGAAAATGGTTTTTTATACCACTTAACGGTTCTCAAATTAGCAATGACGATGCCAGTGTGGGTATGTTCATATATGCTGCGTCAATTACGCTTTTAAAACCTAAAAATAGGGTTTAAAAGTATACTTTTAGTCTCTAAAGTGCATAAAACAGCAGTGGTCAGCGTATCTGCCTGCCGTACGGAAGGTCCCGGGTTCGAATCCCGGCTAGGTGCATGGATTTTTTGTGTTTGTCTTTAACTTTGCAAAAAACTTCGCTAGCACTAGGCATTTATCCTGTAATGAATGGAAAGTCCCAGTATTAAAAAAAAAACATTTTTAAACGTGATCTTGATGTTTGATTCTTAATTTTACCAAGGGTGGAGATGAAATCCCTAATTGCTTCTGAGATGTGACGGCACTTTAATTAATGGGATTTTTTTCCGTAAACGTCGGTAATAGTAAATTATAAACTTAGGGACTACAGTGCCACTTTTAATCCCGTGGCGAAAGTTTTGTTTAGGGATAAAAGGCGCTTTAGTCCCGATGTTTACATACTGTTTTATGCACTTTAGGAAAAAATTGTTGTTAAAATCTCGTTATTTCTACGCCCTAGGCTGAGGAATTAAAGTTACTTTTAATCTCTTAGGGATTAAATTTTGTTTAATCCCTTAGGGATTAAAAGTGCCACTTTAGTCTCTAAAAAGACGTACCTATTTAATTCCTAAAGTGCATAAAAGTCTTATTTTTTTAGGTAGGTATTTTTTTAAATTTCTGTATAGACACCATTTAATAGCTATGATTGATTGCGGAACTTGTTTTTGATGATCACTTTTTGTTTGGGTTTTCGGATTTAAATTCATAACAATTTAAAACTACTGATTTTAATTGATTGGTTCAAAAATATATACTGTTTTTTGATTGGTTTTAATAATTAGAATGTTTTCCTAAAAAAAAATAAATGTAAAAGAAGATAACATAAAATTTCGTTAAAGTACTTAAGTACAGATCCTGCCGATCCATCAGAAAGCCAAATGGCATCTGCCATCAATTTTATTCACAGATGAATGTACTTTTACTGGTAATTATAATATTAATAAAATTTAAATTTTCATCTAAATAAATCACTATAATTAGTTAAAATAACGTTTCTATTTTTTTTTTTACCTTAACGTTTGCAGAAAATCTTTTACCTACACGTGTGCGCTAAACTGCACTTTACCCGGCAGCCGTAGCGGAAAGTTCCGGGTTCGAATCCCGGCTAGGTGCATGGATATTTTGTGTTTGTCTTTAACTTTGCAAAAACTTCGCGCTTTACCGCACTCATTTGAGTGCGTGAAGGTGTACTTTACCGCACTCAAAAAAAAATCTCGAAAGGAATAAACTCTAGGTTTCACGGGTTTACAATGTATACTCTTTTTAAAAATAAAAATCTTGAAAAAAAATTGCTAGAATTTTTCGAGTTATTATGTTTTTTTTCAGGATATAAGACGCTAGTAGGTCAAATTTTGTATAAATAAACTATAACTATTTCCTCACTCAACTGCTTTGACCGAAGTACTGCGTCGTTCAATCAACTAGGCAATCTCGTGCGAAAAAAGTGGATTTTCCACACTTGATAGGAAATAGTTATTTATGTAACCAATGCGGAAAGTGATATTTTCCCGCACACGACGGCAGTTGCACAAACGACGCGGAGCGGAGTTCGGACAAGCCGTCAAGGGAGGAAAAAACACTTTTCGCACGTGTCAGGTACAAAATTTTTAATACTTGCGTAAAAACCATCCAGACAACATTATATTTTCATTTTTAGGTATTAAAATATCAAAACCTGTTTTTATTTACATTTGCGTTGAAAAATATATCTAAAAAGTTGAATTGGACCTAAAAAATCGGTAAAAAAAAGCGTGCGTAAAAGTATTTTTTGCGCAAAAAGGGAAAGGCACAGGGTAAATTCATTCCCGCGCGCTACACTGTAGGCAAAATTCCAAAACTAAGTAGCAAAAAGTAAGGTTTACGTTGGGCATTTCTGAAAACAACATTGGCTTGCGAAAAGGTGAGTTAAGAAAAAGTTATATAAAGTTTACAAAAAAAACAACTAGATAGGTTTTCCTGAGGTCCTGAAATTAACTAAACTAATTTGTGTAACTCATAAGATGTCAGTATAATCTTTTCAAGAATATGCCTATTTTTGAATATTTTTTTCGAATAGTAGGCATTGACTTCGAGTGACATATTATAAACAAATTTGAAACAGATGTTTTCAGTTGATAATCAACAATTTTGTGACAGTTTGCAAATATGTTTTGAGTGAAATATTTTGTGCCAAAAATATATTGACAAAGTAAGTAAAGAAACAGTTTTTGTTCCAATTTTGTTAGATAAAAACTAGGTGAATGCCAACGGATGCCAACGTTATTTATAGTTTTTTTGATAGCGGCAAGTATGCTTTATTAGGAAATGTATATCAAAAAAATCGCAAAAAATTGCAAAATTTGTTAGAGACCTAGGTTTAGGGTAGTGCTCCTGCTAAATAAATGTATTTGCACAAGAATTTATATGAATAACATAAAGATGATTCAGTATTTTTTGTTTTTGTATAATATATATATATATGTATAATATTGATGATAAAGACGAAAATATGTTTTGTCGATTTTTCCTAATATTTTTGCAAAGTATGATTTTTTACATAATTTTTATTTTTTCAGCATGTTTGAGCTGTCGAGGAAGGCATTCCTGGAATTATGGTGCAGTGCTCTAAAAGAAAACAGAGTAGAAATTATTTAGTTTAGTAAGTTAATAATAATCTATTATTATTTTTTTAATATTATTCAAACAAAATAAGTACTTTTGTTTCTACGATAATAATTTTTTGATCAAGAAATTCGTTTTACACTCATAGTTTGGTAAGTTGTTATATAATTTTAAACCGGTATAAATCATTTATTATAAATATAATAAAATATAATTAATAGAAAGTTCTTTATTTTAATGTAAAAAATTTATAAAAATTTAAAAACTATTCTAGTTTTAAAGGTATAATAAAATAATAACTTGCAGTGTAGCTTAAAAGTATAAAAAAGTGACAAATTAGAAAAATATGCTTTGTAAGCAGTAGGCTTAAATAAATTGAAAATATTACGATTTTTTGTATTCTACACCTATGCAACGGTATTAATTTTGAATAACCTATATCTGAAATATTTTTAAGCAAACATACAACTTTGTTATTCGATGTATATTTGGACACACTGTATAATAATTGTACCGTGTTGGCTTCTAAGCTATACCTAAACCATTTTACAACTATATGAGTTAACAGGTTGCTGATATAAAATATTTGAGTCAAATTTAAATTAAATCGGACAAAAAGAACATTATTGCAACATAGTTTCGGGATTTTGCCCACTGTGCGCTAGTAGGAAAAAATCTATTTTTTTTTTATAAGACAGCAACAATGAATATACCAAAAAAGTCATGTCGTTTATAATTGTTTCAACTATTACCTCATAATTTCCATCACATCATTGTAAAAATTTTGAAAATGTCATTTTTACAATGTAAACCGTGAAAATTGGAGTAAAGCGATTTACTGGTCAAAGTCAATAAAGATATTGAATTTAATACCTGTCTTTGAGTTCAAAAAAGACAAATTGTTGCGGGAATTCCCCTGAGGGTCCATTCTTGAATCGAAATAAAATTTGCTCCCAGTGAGTCAAATTCTCTCGCTACTATGCATCTCATGGGTTCAAATGTTCGGTTTAAATCGGTTTCTCTGTGTGTGTGAGAGAAACCGATTTAAACCGAAGATTTGGACCAATAAGATGCATATAGTAGCGAGATAATTTGACTCCCTGGGAAAAAATTTTCTCTCGATTCAAGAATAGACCCCCTGGATAGAAATGTGGTAGAAAGGTTCTTCTTTAATAGATTGGTAACCAAAGATAAATCCAAAGATGTATCTAAGGCTGCCTTTGTAAATATTTCAAATAATTCAAGCTACAGTATTACAGTTAACGCTTGTAAGTAACTTTATTGTAACATTGCACTAATAAAAATAGTAGTATATAGTAGTTCAGCGTCCATATAGCCCTATGTCAAAAATCATACATTACATTAAATTTTACGAAATTTAATATAATAAGTAGATTGTTACAAATAATGTAAATTAATACATTAAGCTCTTGTTTCTGCTAATTAAGGTGCAAATTTTGAGTACAAGGAAATGCTTAGATTAGCAATAATGATAAAACAAATATTTTTTATAGCCTTTTCTTATAGCACAACCCTCATATCAAGAAGTTCTTTAAATCATTATATTTAAAAAAGATGGACAAAGTAGGACGAGATTCTCACACGGATTGAAAGTACTATACTTTATTTTTCTGTATATATAAAAAGGACTTGAGTGGACTTCCCTTCTAAAACTTTGGTACACTTTAATTTTATTACATAAAAAAACAATAAATCATACAAACGTTCTCTTTTTTAATTTATAAACGCAATACATTACACTTATCTTAAACTGAATATATTAGTTATAAAGGCTATCAACATATATTGTGAATTATCATATCCAAAAATTGTCAAGCTGAAAGAGTCATCTTTAATGAGTGCCCGAACATGCCCAAAAAAATGGTGATTTAAAAATTAAAGAAACACAATCCCAACATTTATTGCTTTTGTTACGTTTACTAGCCTACTAAATTAGTTTTCCCTATGACGAAAGAAACTTTTTAGGTAGTAGGAGTAGGAATGTATGGGGCAAAATAAAATAATAATTTGTAAAAAATATCCCGAGAAACTTTTTGAATTGTCTCATATGGATGAATCACTGTGCAATGGGGCCTTTCATAAAAAAGTATATTTACATCGATTTTTTGTCTTCACTTATTACTTCCAATTTTTTTGCTTTAAACTTGATGCCTGCTACTTCCAATTTTTTTGCCTTAAACTTGACCCCTTGGAAAAAACTTCCGTCGGCCAATGTGAGGTCAAACTGTCCTTGTGTCCTGCAAGTTTCCGATTAACTTTTTTTTGTTTTTCTAATGTCCTGTTTGTTTTCACGTCTTTTTTTGATGTTTTTAAATGTGACGCTTTTAATAACTTTAAACCCGAATTTCTCGAATAATTTTATAATTTTTTATAATTTTATTTTTATAATTTTTTCTTTTTCTTATTTATTATAATTTTTCCCGTTTCCTTTAATGACGATATAATGATTTCACGTCTTTTTCGAATATCTTTTTAAATGGGGTTTTAACTTTAAAGCCTTTTATGTTAACTTTTATAATTTTTTACATTTTTTTTAATTTTTTATAATTTTATAATTTTTTCCGGAGTAATTCCCAAATATGCTGTTATTGAAAAGTGTGCAAGAACCCCATTGTTAGAAAAGATAATAATAGCAAGTAGAGAAAAAAACATCCTTCTATTATTATAATAATAATAATAATAATAATAATATACATAGAATACGGAATAGAATACAGCAATAATTTACTGTTGACGTAAATTTTGTATAATAAAACAATGCAAAAACTGGATTTTCATGTTAATTTCAAATTAAATTAAATCCGTAATAGAACAATATGAAAAATCACACTATTATACAAACGAATGGAATGAAAATATGCCGTATAAATCACGCTAATTTTTTTCTGAAATGAGCGGCAATATCACGGTTACACCCATTTTCAAAGTTGTTCACAATTCTAGGTCCTCACACAAACAGGAGTTTTTTTTCTCAGTACAAAATGAACTGCCGGATTTTCGACTGTTCACACCAGAGCCGCGTTCGAATATGGGTGCCCTCCAGTGACTCGCCATGTAAAAAAAGAGATAGCAACATGAGCGACACGACATTGCAATGCGTGTAACCGGATCTGAGCTTTATTGAAAAGGTCGCACGGAACGGACCGAATATTCGCGGTTTTTCATAAAAAAAGTAAAATTGTTGATAGTTTTTCCAAAATTTTTACCTGCGGAGCACTATTGAGTCGAGAGTTACATTCATTTTAGAACTTTTGCATGAAACTCTCTTTTCTGTTACAAGATTTGGAGCTGACGCCCCCCCCCCTTTTTAGAAAAGCTGCGACCGCCACTGGTTTAATAATTAAAACTGGTTAGAAACTGATATTATAATGCACCAAAAATTTGGTAGGGGCAGTTGAGGGGAACAGACAGAGGTAACTGTGGCACATGTTTTCGCGCGCGCAATCAAAGATTGATCAAAGACGGACGGCTACTGCATATTTCAGACATACGGCGTTTATGACCACGATCAAACTAATGTTTTTTCTTATTACTTGAAGTAAATTTGGTTCATAATAATAAAGGCTTACTTCATTTAAGGGGGTTGTGTCCTAGCCCAAAAGAAGCGTTACCTTAGAACATTGAACTACTAGAAGGAGTCTGGTCTGTCTAGTTACACTGGTTGTTTGAGTGCAACATCTACAGTGGGGAAAGGGGAGGAAGAAATCTGTGTTGCCAATTTTAATAACAGAATTATGCAACAAAAAACTTATTAAATTTGGATTAAGTTTTGACGCTAATTTATTAATTAATTAATGAGGTTTAAGATATATGTTGAAAAAGCTAATATACACAATGTATAATACTCACAACCTATTTAAAACTTTTGACATTTTTTGAAAATTTAACATAATTTCCTCCTTTTCCTTAAACATTTTGTAAACAAAGTGGCAACATTGATTGTTTGTTGCGGTTTCTCGATTTTTCCTGGAATGTCATTATTGTTTTGAAAGTGAAAGTTTCAGCATTTTTCAATAGTGTTTTTTTTAATATTTTTGTGAAAAGTTTGTGGCTAAAAATAGTTTCGAAGTGTATTATTATATGCAAGTTGAAACAGAAGCCGGGGGACCGCAGTATTTCGTTTCACAGGTACGTTAAATTAAAATATTAACTAAATATTAGCTTAGAATTCGTCATATTTGGCCATTCTTGGTAAACAAAGGCAGGAAATCTGTGTTGCCGGATTGTCATTAATTTCATTGTAAATAGAAATTGCCATAGAACCTTTTTCTTATTTTTATAGTTGTACATCCTTCTTGAATACATTTTTAGGTTTTTTTATAGAAACATAGGTTTTTATTACTATATCTAGGCCATTTAACTAAAGGAACTAAAAATTATTGAAGGTATTTTAAATAATATTAAAAACAGGGGAAAACGTATTAGATTAACATGACAACAATGGGATGAAGATGTTGAAATCAAGCAGCCTGCCCTAGGTCTGAAAAAAAGCTCCTTTTAGTAGTTCAATGTTCTAAGAGCGTGACCGCCCCAGCTCGAACGCGGCTTAGGATGTCAACCAAAAATTCCAATTCACCGTTTTTCCCGGTCATTTTATATTATTTCCCGGTGTTTTTAGGCTTTTTCCCAACATAATTCAACATAAACTTTATGTAAGGGTGGACTTCAAGGGTTTTTCCTCGAAGTAACCACAAGTTACCAGGTAACCCGGTTGCTCATTTTGAGTTTTTCATCGTAGAGTAACCCAAGTCATGACGTCACGAGTAACCAGACTATGTTACCAGCCTAGGGAATATGGTTACTTGAAAAATGTAAGGCGGTTTATTGATTGTTTATGTTTTTTTTAATTTGTATTTTTCTTTTATAAATCTCATAAATAATACAGAAATAAAAAACCAGGAGCCGTCGTAGCTTTTTCTAGAAGGAGGGGGGTGACGATTTAGTACGTTTTTATGTTTAAGGTTGAATTTGGATAAAAAATGCGCTTCTTCTAATTACTTACTTAATCTAGAAAACTGTTAATCAAATTTGTATCAAATTTTGTACGGTGAAAGTTTAATGACGGATTTTGCATAATTTTAAGCTTTTTACATAATTTTACGTATCCTAAAAATTTTTAATTTACAATAAAAATTATCGATTATTATAAAAAACTAAATAAAAACAAGATATATATATTTTTTTCAAAAACCACGCGAACGGTTTGTGGGGGATACCGGAAGCCTCCGCTGTGTAAAATTTTGTTATTTTTTGACGTACGGTTTATCTGTTTAGGTAAAACGAACTGTTTTTAGGATTTAAATTCACTCTTAAGAGCAAGGGCGAATTCTCAGCCGGATATAGTCTCAATTTTACACATGTTGCAAAAATCATATATTAAATCCGCCGCATGCAAAAATTTGGAGGAAATTATGGTAAAAATGCGAGTTTTTGCCATTTTAAATATTGCTGACAAAAATTGCGTAAAATTAAACCAAAATTGTAACAATTAATGATGTTATAGTGCCGCAGGCAACTTTTTTTAAGCAGAAAATTATTTAAAAGGTTTGATCTCTTGCGCGTTTTTTTTGCGTAATATTTTTAAGAAAGTGGATAGCTGCCATATAACTATGAGATGTATAACGGCCCTGCCCTTGCATTTTCCGAAAAAAAAAGCAGTAGCGATAATAACTCTCCCAATCAAGCCTAGTTAGCCTGGAAAAAATTCTAAGCTAAAAACTTCTGGGCCGAAGCAGACTGCGTCAGGCATGTGCTGTAGATTTTGCGCGTTTTGCCTTGCCTAGGGCCAACTCTGATTTTGAAATTATTTTCTTTGTTTTTTAAGTATTAGTAGTAACTAGGGGGCGGCCCAAGACCTGGAAAGTAGGCCCAATCGGTCCCTTTTTACCTTACCCCAGCCCAGCCCCCTAATCCACCACCTGTACCGCTTGAACGGTAATGGGCTGTCCGGGCCTTCCTGTTCTCTTCACGAAGTCCAGTACTTTGACCCACTTGAGAGCTCGTAGGTCCTCTGCATCCAGGTTCGGTTGTCCGAGTACCTGATGACTTATCCCGCAGGCATGGCAGATAGAGTCATTGCCGATCCCGATGCGAGTCAGATGCTTACTGAGTTGGTTATGGCCGGTCAGTATCCCTGTCAGTAGTCCAATATCTTTTCGTGTCCTTCTCAGGAGCCATTTGAGTCTTGCCGCGTCCGGTCCGTCGATGAATTCTTTGGACTGTCGACTTTGCAGCTGTCTCCTTGTTATACCAAAGAGTGGTTCCGGCCCACACCCACATCACTGTAACTCTCTTGTCTTGACTCAAGGCTTCCAGTGCTTCTACGTACTCTTCCACCAGAGTATTGGCAATTTTTGACGCACTGAGTGCCTTTAGGGCCGCTTGGCTGTCGGAGCATATGTACACATGCTCCTTCGAACCATTGTGAACCTCTTCTAGTGTTGCCGCCATTATAATGGCATATACCTCGGCTTGGAAGACCGTAGTTTGCTCTCCGAGCGGGTAGCTCATCCGTCTTGCACGTAGACCCCCGCCCCTCCGATAGCTTGGAGCCATCGGTGTAGCATATCACAGCGTTCCTCTTGACTGTTGGTGGAGGTTCTTTCTCTGCCAGAACTCCCTATCGGGAATTTCGACTTTGTACCTCTTATTGAATCTTTAGGGAATTCGGGTTGCCTTGATCTCAAAGGACGCAAGTGGCATCTCCCTGGTGGCCATTTGGGCGACACTTAGGTGTTCAACGGCTTCCCCTCTTCCTCTCCACTGACCAGAGTCCCTCAGACGCAAATGGGTCGCCATATCTTCCTTCTTGATCCAAGTCGGTAGCGGAGGCAGTCCCAAAATGGTCTCGAGGGCTTGGATTGGTGTTGTCCTCATGGCGCCGGTTATTCCCCTGCACATAAGCCCTTGCAGGCTTCTGAGATTTTGGGATATGGTGGTCCTCTCCACTGCCGGCCACCAGAAGATGGATCCATATTGGATCCTAGGTCTTAGTATTGCCGTGTACATCCAGTGGAGGATCCTGGGTGTAATACCCCAGGTCCGACCTACCACCCGACGCATTTGCCACATTGTTGCCTGGACTTTTTCAGTCATTTTGGCAACATGCGGTGTCCAGGTGAACCCCTTGTCCAGGGTGACCTCCAAGTACTTTAGCTCTGAGACCAAAGTCAGGGGTTTCCTGTACGTTATGGATACTCTGAATCCCCTCCATTTTTCTCTTTTTGGTGAACAGGATCATTTCCGTCTTTCCTGGATTTTGTTTTTTAAAGTTATTATTGTTACACATTTTGCGACACTTGGGCCATTCTATTATCTCATAGTTGTATGATAGCTGAAAAGGGGACTGGGTTGGGATGGAACATATACCTATTAGCTTAAATGCGCGCCTTACCCAGACTAAACTAATCTAGTCAGCCATGAAAATATCAAAACAAAAGACGTTGGTTTAGCTCCGACTTTTTGCACAAGCGCGAACGTCATACGTCTTCAATTGAGGCGACGTCATTTTTGTTGTTTAATTGTTTTGATTCCGAGTTTTTACTTATACCGCGCGTTTTTTTCTGTTAAAAATAAGAAAAAGTAAGTTAAAAGATCCCACTACGTAAAAAAGACATGCTGTATTTATGGAAAACATCAGACAACGAAAGAGGAGCGATAACATCTGAGGTATCCAGTGGAGAAAGTCCAGAGGTTTGTAGAGCTCTTTTTGTGTTGGAAAACTGCAGTTAAACATCACGAGATTATGTTTCTTCCTCAGTAAGGCACATTTATTTGTTTTCGAAAAAAAAAACAGAATTTTTGAGAAAAGTAAATAAATAAATGACAAATTCCGAATTCTTTCTGTCAAACAAAAATTATCTGCTCCCTTCGTGACTTCGGGTGACGCTGGGTCGGCGCATTTGCAGAACAGCGTTGCTAAGATAACAGAGAAAGAATGGGAGATAAATAAGAGAGAAAGTAGAGGGACATCTTGCTTACAACTTTGTGCATTCTAAAAGCATTGGAAAGCTGTAGAACAGATATATGGGATGGAAAAATCATGTCATAAGTGCCATTTTTACATCTTCCTCTTTCAAACTGCACCTCTAGAAACAAATGAACATTGTTAAGTTTCTCTATATCGTTTCCCACGGAATTTTCCATTTTTTATTTTGTCTTTTCTTTTGGTTAGAAATTCCAAGGGTGGATGCAACTCGTATTATTAATGACCAAACTACTATAAATTTTTTATACGGGTCAGTTTGATGATTGGTTAAAAATAGTTTTAATTTTCCGATTAAAAACAGAAAGTAAAATTTGCGCTCTGTCCCTTTTTAATACATTAAAGGTCAAGTTGTTGTAACTGTTATTAATAACATGGGTGAAATTGCCGGTTTGATATAAAATTTCCTGCTTTTTTCCGGCTTCATGAAATTCCCAGTTGCCCGGTTCCTGGACACCCTGTCACACACATGGTGGAACCTAGAACAACAGCTTTTCGTCCTTATTGGGGACTTATAAGCTAGCAATAATTTATATAACAATTATGGTCTACCTTTAATATATCAGTCAATTTAAAAAAAACAAAAGATTGGCAAAAAAACCGTGTTTTATTTCAACTAAAAATTGGGTCAAAAAAGACCTAAACAAAGTTTTGCCTATCTGGGTAAAAAATAATTGTATATTTTTTAGTCTGGGGGACATCCATAACTCAAAAGCTCAATATAGTTTTTGTTAAAAATTTAAGTAACCAATTCAATGTGAAAACCGCCATATGTATTGCTATGCTATCTAATCCAACCCCACTTCCTACCCTAATTTAAACCCCCATCAAAGCCCGATCAGCTCGTCCCCTCATATCAAAGAATTTTTGTGTTAAATTTGAAAAAAATCGGTTAAGCGGCTTCTGAGTTAACGTGGGCAGACGCACGGGCGGACATCATCATAAGGTTTTTTTGACCTAAATAACTGATTTTTCGTCGAAATAAAATATAATAATTAAAAAATAATATTATTATACCTAATTGTGCCTCCCTCGCCTGTTACATATTCTTTTTATCTCAAAAACTAAGGTCCTGACAAACCGTGTTACACTTCGACAGTTGGAATCTTAATTTTTTTTTGAATATGAATATTAGTAGAGTTGCTGCTATGGTTAGTTAGAGTTAGGATTTTTTTTAAACACCTCTTCCTACCTTTTTTTAACCCCACACCCATTAAAAACTACTCAGCTCGACCCCTGATGTCAAAGAATGTTTGTGCTCAATTTGACAAAATCGCTTTAGCGGCTTTTCGTTATCATGTCCCAAACAGATAGACACCGTAAAAAATTTGTATTCAGGTCTTCTTGACCCATATAAACACAAATAACTCATGTTTAGTGGTTGTCACACTATTTCTAGTTCAAAAGACGATCGCGAAAATAATTGCTGACCTTTTTAAGGGGGGGGGGCAACTTTCAAAGCCTAACAATACATAACAATAACATCGACAGATCTTCAGCAAAAATTCTGATTTTTTTCAAATAACAATTTTGTTGCAGAATTTTGTCAAAAAATTACCTATTCCAATGACCTGGATATCGACTAGTTGGCAACACCGGTTGGTTTCCAAACATAATATTCTAGATTTTAACATTTCAAATGCCAAAAAATGACGGCATCGGCAAACAAGAGTTACTTTTTCGCACGAATTTTTCGTTTTGAAAGTTATACTTTTCTGGACGATTTTACTTTCCCGCACGGTTTTTTCTTTGTCGGCACAATTTTTACTTTTCCGCACGATTTTTAATGTAACGCACGGTTTTCACTTTAAAGAACAATATTTTAATTCAAGATATACTTTAAATGGGTCCTAGTTTTTATTCAGAAAATTCCTAGCCGTAACCATTACACTTAAAAAGTCACATGCAGGCACTTTACAAAATCGCAAAATCATGCGGATAAGTAAAATCGTAGGGAAAAGTAACTTTTCCGCACTAGTGTTGAAAAGTTACTTTTTAGCACAATTTTTGTATTGTTAAAACTGAACATATTTAGGATTAATTAAATGATTTATGTAACTATTCGTGTCATTTTGTAGCATTGCTATAAAATCTTTGCTTATTAAAAACATTTTTTTTCGATAAATAAGATGGACAAAAACACTAGTAGGAAAAACATACCTAAGTAGATACTCTATTAGAGACATAAAGCTATTTGTAACTCATCGCGGTGTACGTATCCGCATTTAGCGAGAACCAAGCACATTGATTGGTCAGAAACTTGAAGCACGTTCGAAACGAGCAGATATATGCTAATTTAAGGTGTTTCTAAACGCAATAGGTGCTGAGATACGATACGTGATACCTAACGCATCTCAACACCGTTCGAACGTGGTACAAGTTTCTGACCAATTAATGTGCTTGGTTCTCGCTAGATGCAGATACGTATACGGCGATGAGTTCAAAATTGCTTTATGTTTTAAATGCTCCGCGTCGTTCGCGCAACTGCCATCGCTTGCGGAAAAGTACCACTTTCCGCACTTGTTAGGTAAATAACTATTACCAGACTTTATTCAGTGAGCGGTAACGTTTTTTCTATCGAATTTTTTTGGACGTATTTCACATTTTTAAACCATAATTTTAGGCACATTTAATAGTTTTCTTTTTAAAATGTCGATTCGTAGAATAAAAAACTCCTTTTTTCGTTTTCGCTACTTTTTTAGCGTTAAAAAAATTAAACTGTAAAAATGAAAATTTATGGATGTTGAAGAGAGAACGCAGTATTAAAAAAAAAGTATTGTATGCACTTCAGGGATTAAAGCGATACTTTTAATCCCTCTTTTAGGGACTAAAGTGACACTTTTAATCCCTAAGGGATTCAAAGAAAATTTAATCCCTCAGCTTAGGGATTACAAGTAAATTTAATCCCTCAAGGATTAAAAAAAAACTAATCCCTGGAAAATTATAATTAAATTTATGGCAAGTCAAGCCAAAAAGCACTTGATCTTGGCCAAGATTTCATTCTTAGCAACCTTTCTTGTAGTTGACGAACCATTTGGCGTAGAAATAACGTAATTTTAACAAAGATATTTTCCTAAAGTGCATAAAATAGTATATAAAACTCGGGACTAAAGTGTCGTTTAATCCCTTAGCGAAAAACCTTTCGCCGCGGGATTAAATGTGGCACTTTAGTCCCTAGGTTTATAATGTACTATTAGAGGAAGATGAAGATAATTTAACGCCATTTTTTGAAAAAAATTTAGAATTTTCGGTTTTTCCATCTCTCGGTAATCTTGAGTGGTGTTATGCATATGATTTTTATTTAACTATTTTTATCCAAAAAATGGCAACCATTTTAATTGTTTAAAGCATAAAGTGTGTGAGATATAAGGTAATCAAGGTTTTTTACAGTCTTCAAAATTACCAAAAATCATGTCCTACTTTAAAGTATTTTAGCACATGTAAAAATATTTTAAGAGATGTTTAACAAAAATATGTTAGGCTTCATCATGGCCGTACCATTATAGATGGCTAAAAATAATAGTACTAGGTTAATAAACTGATTTACTCATGTATATCCCAGATGAAAATCATGCAGGAACTGTGATTGGTCAAGCTTGAAAATGCAAAAAATTTCTCTTTATACTTACTAAATATCCCTAGATGGTGTTTATAAGATTTTAATTTAAAATTATATCTAGACACATAACGAATAGTTTAATGTAATTTAATTGTTGTTATTTCATAGCAATACCTGTGTTAGGATAAATAATACAGGTTTATCGTACAGCCACTTTCAAAAATAATTTTGGAAATATTACCAGGATTCAGGCAGCGTTAGACTGGCCCGGTAATCCCAAACAAAAATGGACCTCCTTGCAAAAAATAAGTAATAATAAACAATTTTAATATTTTTTTTTTAATCTTTGAAATCTTAACAACATCGCCAAATCGTAACAAAATCTGATGCTTTGTGTGATAATGCTTTTAACCAAGTGTCCAAAGTAGCGAGATAAGCCTCTTTGTTTGTTAAAAAATTTGTTTTGCAAAAAATGTTAAGGATTACAAAATCCTAACGGATGTTCCAGAGGATTAAGAAATTTACAAACCTTACAATTTTGAGAAAATATATAACGGCACTGAAAAATTTGTTGACTTCATAAATAAGGAGGTGGAAAATGATATCTAAAGAACACGAAAAGTAAAAAAAGTCCCATAAAGACACCAAAACTACCAAGCAAGATCCTGATAAAACATTTAAAATACAATCGTATAAAGCAATAATAAACGAAGTGACGCAAACTCTAAAGAACAAACTTAAAAATCACAAAAAAAAATTATGATTAATTTTACTCCTTCAATCCGCAAAATCTTGATACGATTAATAACCAAATGTGATGCTTTGAACGTGTGTTTTTAACCAAGTGTCTAAACTAGCAAGATAACTCTCTTATTTAATTGATCAAGAACTTACATCAACCGAAAAGAATCTAAAAAAGGGAAGATCATAAGATCTTGGGAGGAAAGAACGAAAATTCAAAATTGGATGAGTGTCCCACAAGGAACACACAAAAGACCAAAGCGAAAGGAGAAATGTTTCGCCCGGGGTGACCAGCGTTGGCTCGTCAGTGGATTCACTAGTCACCCTAAATCCAGACATTATTTAACACCATCGCACACTCTGACTTCCAACTCTGAGTCGCTCATAAATAGGCATCGTTCCGCATGGTAGTTATTATAAGTCACCTGATACGGGTTCGTCCTGGCGTGTTAATCTTTCCAATAGGAATATGCTCCTAAGACAATAAAAACAAGAAGTTAAACTTCCAAATCAGTTACATCAACCGAAAAGAATCTAAAAAAGGGAAGATTAAAAGATCTTGGGAGGAAAGAACGAAAATTCAAAATTGGATGAGTGTCCCACAAGGAACACACAAAACAATCTTTTGTGACTTATAATAAGTACCATGCCGAACGATGCCTATTTGTGAGTGATTCAGAGTTGGAAGTCAGAGTGTGCGATGGTGTTAAATGATGTCTGGATTGAGGGTGACTAGTAAATCCACTGACGAGCCCACTCTGGTCACCCCAGGCGAAACATCGTTTGATTGTTTCTCCTTTCGCTTTGGTCTTTTGTGTGTTCCTTGTAGGACACTCATCCAATTTTGAATTTTCGTTCTTTCCTCCCAAGATCTTTTGATCTTCCCTTCTTTACTAAGAAATTTATTGACTTCATAAATGAGAAGACACGCATTGCGGAAAATGATATTCCCGAAGAAAACTTTCTTGTCCAGAAGACACGAAAAGTTTTTTAAAAAAAGCCTGGAAAAGTTGCCTGCGATGAAGATACCAAAATTACTGAGCAAGATCCTGACAAAGCATTTAAAATACAATCATATAAAACAATAATAAATAAAGGGACGCAAAGTCTGAAGCACAAATTAGAAAATCACAACAAAATTTTTGATTAATTTTACTCCTTTAATCCGCAAAATTTTCAGCAACTTAGAACAAAATTTGATGCTTTCGACGAGTGTTTTACAACCAAGTGTTAAAACTAGCAAGGTGACCCTGCTCTTTTGATAAAAAAGAACTTCTTTGCTTTGCAAAAAAAGATATAATAAATCAAATCCGAAATAAAAATGTCTTTGACAATTTTTGAAAAAATTTATAACGGCAGTAAAAAATTTATTGACTTCATTAATGAAAAGCCATGTATTGCGGAAAATGATATTCACGAAGAAAACTTTTTAGTCCAAAGAACACGAAAAGTAAAAAAAAAGCCTGAAAAAGTTGTCCAATGAAAAAAAAGAAGAAGAGAAAAATCCTGACAAAGAAAATACAATCATATAAAGCAATAATAAGTCAAGTGATAGGAAGTATAAAGACGATAGCTAAAAATAACAAAAACAATTCACGAAATTTTAAACAATTCGATGCTTTGGACGATAGTGTTGTTAACTAAGTCTCCAAAGTACTAGAATTACCCTCCTCTTTTATTAAAAACAGACTTATTTGTTTTGCAAAAAACTAATGACTGATGAATTTTTGTATCAGAAGAAAATGAAGAAGAATTACACAAACGAAAATTGTTCTTGTTTCTTAAATTGTTTTGAAATTTTTTCTGTACTTCACCTATATATTTGATAAAATTTAATTTTCCTTTGTAATTTAACGACCGTCTTAGACTTAATACAACTTTTGTTATTTTTGGGTGTGTTATTTATTTTTAGTTTTATTCTATTGCCTCTTTCCCTGATTTTATTTTAATTTTCAATAATAACAATAACTCCAGATATATAATAGACACTAACGCGTCCGAAACAAAGTCATAATACACTACATTTTTGACTTGTTCATACCATGTTTCGAACGATGCCCGCGTTTTTGACGGGTGCGATGACAGAACTTTTTTAAACAGGACTTAAAATCGAACTTAAATGTCAAAATATGCCTGCTATTTAGCTAGATAATAGAGAGGAAGGTATATTCTATTATTAGCATAGCCCGTCTTTAAAAGTAATTTCTTAATTAGCTCATAAATCGACGCTGGTACGCCCACCCCTAAGACAAAAACCAGAAAGCTTCTAGTAAAAATAAAGGCAATCGATCCGCAGCGTTCGTTAATTGCGATAAATGAAGGTTATTGATCTGTGATTACGTGGTCAAAAATCCGTCGTGTCCAACATCACTTAAAAACTACTAAACGAATTTTGATGGTAGTTTCACTAACGCATTCTTTAGATCCCTGGATGGACACAAGTTTTATTTCATCAATATCGGTTTACGAAGACAAAAGTATGACTATTTAAAGTAAAAAACCGAAGCAAAACAAACGAGCAAACCGGGTATTCGATTGGATGGAGGCGTTTGACAAGCAGAAGGTGTGGGTGAAGGAGGAGGAGGAGCAGGGGAAAAATTACAATTTTAAACACTCGAACGAACGCGGGCAATAGCTAGTCTTTATTAAATTAAGTTGGTAACCTCTACTGTAAAACAGAGATTTTTATACTGACAACATCCCAAGTCGATGTGATATACACGGATTTTTGCAAGGCGTTTGATAGAATGGACCATGGGATCTTTCTTCGAAAACTGGGACAACTTGGCTTTACATCAGATCTTAGGGCCCTGTGTAGTTTATACCTTACATTTCGAAAACAGTTCGTATTATACAATGGATTTAAGTCGGTGGAATATCAGTCGACTTCAGGTGTGCCGTTGTTTTTAAATTGAAATTTTGACCGTTGAGAGGGTGTAATATGCAGACAATTTTAAATGCTACATAGTGATAAATAGCATTGAAGACTTCTTACTGATTTAGGAAAATCTAGTCTTCAGTACTGGTGCAGTGTAAACATACTGCCACTGAATGTGTCAAAATGTAAATCTACGCTTTTACTCACAAAATCAACTTCATAACGTTTCACTACACCATCGATGGTAACCTTCTCTTACGATGCGATTCTATTTCTGATCTAGGAATTACTTTTGAGACAGCACTCAGTTTAAGTGATCACATTAACAATAATGCGCCGAGGCATCTAGAGTGCATGGTTTAATCGTTATAGGAACTGCCGTGGTTTTACTAACGTTGAAGCACTAAAATTGCTTTTTTTTCATTTGTTCTTTCCAAACATGAATATTGCTTACTAAATCGGTTTCCAATTTATGACATACATAAACATAACATACAGAAAGTTCAAAGATGTTTCTTGAAATATCTTATTTGGAAGGAAGATAACAAATATCCTGAGAGGGCAATAGATAATGAAATCTGGCTAGCCAGGTATAACATTGGTACCTAAATTTTTACATTCAAAGATCGATTGAGTTGATCTACTTAGTAAGCTTAATTTGTCACATGCCGTATAATATATAGACATAATACATAGTAATATATTAAACTAGAGATAGCCAGAACAAACCTTCTTACTAGATCTCCTACTTACGTCATGTGCCACAATTTTAACCTAATTTGCCATGAAGGTGATACCTTTGAAAGTAAGATCAGTGTCATTAAATAGTATATTACATAACGAGAGAAGAAAGTGACATATTTCACACGAGCGTGAATGTTGTGAACGAGGCGCTCGCTGAGTGAAACAACACGCGAGTGTAAGAAAGTTACTTTCTATCGAGTTGTTTACGCTATTTTTCCTACGACCACTTCAGAATTTAATTCGTATTTTTTATAATTATTAAATTTTTTAAAAGCTAATGATAATAATAAAAGCTAAAGGATGGTGTTATAATACCCTTAGATTGTATTTAACGCGTTAAGTCTCAGTTTTTTATAAAAAAAAATAAAAACATCCAAATTCCAAAGCTGAGATATTATGGTTACAAACAATATCACGTTTTAAATGCCTAAAAATATATTTTTAGGTTAAAACTAATTTGGGCATAAATAAATCAACATCCACCCTACCCAAGCAAAAAACAGACTGGTACAGGGCCGGATTAATATTTTTTAATTTATTTTTATAAAATATACAAACACGTACTTTTAATTTATGAATAAACCCTATTTTAATTTGGAATCCGTTTTCGGAATTGATTTGAAGTCGTAGTCAAATCACTAAAATTTCAATCCCGGACTAATATCTATTTGATTTTATTTGTCCTTAATGGAACACATCATTTTTTTGTATTTCATTTGGAGGTTTTTTTATATCACAACATACAAAGGATGATGCTATAAATATTTTTTTAAATTGATCATCATCTACAAAAGCGTTCAAAGATTACAACCAGGAAATATTGTACAGGGAGATCTACCATAAATGCCACCGTCACTTTTCTTTGCTATTAGGTATGCTTTAAAAGTGTTTGGTACAAAAGCTATATTGTTTTTTCCAGCCTATTAGAATATGTATACCAAAGTTGACAAGTGTCATTGCAAATGTCAAATGTTGACATAAGGCTTCTTGTTTTAAATAAAACATCCTATATTTTATCGAATTCTTAAATTCCTCGTTTTCTTCTGATTTCTAAAACTTTTTTATAGCATTCATAATAACGGAAAAAAATGGTGGTGGCATTTATGGTAGATCACCCTGTACATTATACAATTAAAAAAAAAATATTTATAGCAACATCCTTTGCCTTGTATGTTGTGATAGCAAAATCTCCAAATGAAGTATAAAAAATGTTGTTTTCCAATAAGGACAAATAAAACCAAATAAATATTAGTCCGGGCCTGAAATTTTAAATTTCAAATTAAAATAGGGTTTATTAATAAACTAAAAGTATGTGTTTGTATATTTTATAAAAATAAATTAAAAAATATTAATTAGTTTTAACTTAAAAATACGTTTTTAGGAATTTAAAACGTGATATTGTTTCTAATCCTAATATCTTACGATTGGAATTTGCATGTTTTTATAGCAACATCCTTTAGCTTTGTTGTGGTAACACCAAAATTTGCCGATTGCAGTATACAGTGTGTTGTTTTTAACAAAAATATATAAAACTATTTTTTTCTTAGTCCGGACCTGGAATTTTAGAGAAGTAGCTTTTCCTTATGTGTGCCAAATTTAAAGTAAATACGTTTATTGGTTTCCGAGATATATCCGTTTTTATTTTTGCAATAATTTTATAAATCACACTGTATATTTGACAAAAAGACTCAAAAATGAGTCACCTGTATGAAAAAAGGGTTTATACTGTTGGGCAATAAAGGCTTTATTTATTTTTGTTGAATGTTTCGTGAATTTAAATTAGAAATCGTTCACCTGTTACGCCACTGGAATCCTCGGTTACACACCGTGCCAAGCACAGAAACTGGCACCTGGGAGATTTAACTATTTGTTTCAAGGAAGTATCATTAGATTCACTTTTAAACAACATTAACAACAATAAAGAATTTGTGTGTTCAAACGTTCTGGAGGTCGCGATTTAATGTATTAAGAGTATAGTCTTCGCCGGCAGCTTTCCTTGTCTTACTCATGCAAAATTTTTAAAATGGACTAACATTTCTGAATGAGGACAGAAAAATGTCGGGCCAAAAATACCCTTGCAAGCGAAATTTTGCATGATTACGGCAAAGAAAGGCGCCAGCGAACACCACACTCTTAAGAATAAAGAATTTAAAGTTAAATTCGATATCGATATATTCAATTGTTTTATGGGTAAATTTAAGTAATACCTAAAGCATAGCAGATTTGATTTGTAGATTATTTTTTCTATATTTTGTGTAGCGCACAATAGATTTTGTTTTTGATTTTTTTGTTTTTTTCGCCTAAATTATAGGCCTCACTTTACTGTCTTGAGTTAGTATACTTATTAGGGATTTATCAGGTCAGTCAAGCCACACCCCCCCCCCAAAAGATATTCGAATTTTGATATGCTTATAATTTCGAACCAATTTCGAACTGATTTTGAACCACTTTTAAACATTTTGAACCACAGTCCTTCCTGGTTTTTTTTTTATATTGAAAAAATCAGGTCCTCTTTTACACATGCCCATAGGTACCAATAAATGTCCAACAAAGATGGAAATACTTTTTCTTACGTGATTTTCCCATTTTGAACAAATATAAAAAATCACAGAAATTAGGGTCGTTAAAATTTTGTTAAAGTTGTACAAAATTAGTTCGAAATGAGTTCAAAATTGGCGTCAACCTGCACCCCCGCTTTAAATGAGGGAGGTGTAACTTCACGTTCGGCTGCACCCCCCATTTTGAATATAAAAAAAAATAGGAAGGAGTGTGGTTCAGAATTTCTAAAAGTGGTTCAAAATTAGTTCGAAATAATTGGTTCGAAATTATAAGCATATCAAAACTCGAATGTCTTTCGAGGGGGGGGGTGACTTGATTGACCTGATTTATCGATACATAAAGGCGTGTGAATTCCCCCTCCCCCTTCTAATGTTCCAGCTACCCCTCTCCGCTATCTTGCTGCGTTACATAATTTATTAATGGCCCCTAAGTGGGTGGCCTAATGTTCTTGCTACTATTTCTGACATTGTTGTCATCTAAACATGCTCATGTCGGGCCACCTGTAGTTAACATAAGACGTCTTTTCGCGACCGTCGCGACCGATGATTTCGAAACTGCTTTGAAAACATGCGTAAAATGTTATTTTGGCGACAAAACGGTGACATCACGGTTCAAAAAATTTCAAAGGATTTCGAAAGCGGCTCGGTCGCTGTTTCGAACACGGTTTAAAATGGCAGTACTAGTCAATTTTTAGCAATAATGAAAATAGGCCAAGATTATCTAGCGGCGACAAAAACAAAGGCTCACTTGTGGATAGGACATCTATTTCAAAAAATCACAAAAAAAACTTCCAAATTCAAAAATCGAGAAGCCACACAAACACAGCTGATTAATGTGATTCAATAATTATCATTTTGGCGATCAGTGGCGATGGTTCGAAACGGTGACGTTGCCGTTGAAACGATGACGTATGTTTTCAAAATTTACTTTCGAAAACATCGGTCGCGAAAAGACGTCTATAATTAAAGTTGAATGATGATTTATGAAAGTCGACATTATTTTAAAAGCACGGCGCGCCCAAAAAAGTTCTGAACGGGTAGCCCGAACCTAAGGTTTGGATATCCGATGGGCGAAATTAGGGGGAGGGGGGGCCTGGATATTAAAGCTTAGATTATTCTCTTTGTAGCACATTAAACGAATTGGCCTTATATAGTGAGAATTTTTGCATTTTTCTTGCAAACTAATATAGATAGAGGTAAAGTGTGATATTTTTAAGATTAAGAGGAAAGGGCGATTCAAAAAGGGTGTTGCATTTAAAATAACAAACTTGATGTCAAAATTTGACATTTAGCTATTTTAGACAGGTAACTCTTAAAGTATGCAAACCCTTATACAAGTTTGCATCTAACCTTTTTTTCTAACATTAGTAATAATGGCGCTAACTGGAGGGATCAAAATATAGCGGGACACCCTGTACAATTAGTCTGGATTTTCGGCTGAAAGTCAAAAGTTCGCTGTAGCTGTGCATATTTTTTACAAATTAATTTCATGGAAGTTTGGAATTTATTGATGTGTACCCAAACACTTTTTCATTTGATAAGGACGTTTTTAAAGGCTGAAATGACCCTAATAAAGAACTGTGTTGAGAAACGTGGCGAAAATATGAGCATATCCGATATTAGGTCTGTAGTTAAAAAAAAAACGAATTTCCACATTCATACATGCTTATGCAAATTGCGTTAACATTGCCAATTTCTTCTGCTTCATGTAAACGGTCCTTTTCAACAATGAGAAGAATTAAAAATTGGAAAAGGTCAGGATCGATTCAGTTATCTAGCTCTTGCAAACATTGATAATGATATTACAAAATCTCTAAAGTTGGATGATGTTTTGAATTAATTTATTCAAACAGGAAATCGAAAGATTTTACTTCAATAAATTAGTTTAATAACAATGTTTGTACAAATTGTTTTGAAAAAATGCGTTTTTTAATTTACATGTTTTTAGGCTATATATTTTTGGAAGATTACTTTAACAATAAAATATGCATATACATATACTTTATAGTAAAAATAAAATAGGGATTAAGCCCCCCTAGATCTCATGAACTAACTTCGCCCATGGTCTAACCTCAATATTGTCAAAATAATCAGTCTGGTAAGAATAAATATCTCTTCTTTATAGTTGGATAACAGCACTTACACGTGAAAATTTAAGTGAAACTTTCCTAAAAAATGCTATGATTTCTTCCAGTCAACAGATGCCTAAAGTACCTAAAAATATGTAGTTTTAGTTGTTTCGACTTGCGTGCGAAAGTGTTAAAAATAGTGCCTACTTTATTAAAGTCAGGCTATGCCCGATAAGTCCCTATATTTTTTTTTTACCTTTCTAGTAGCACCTACCCTTTCCCAAGTAACACAGCGTGCTGTAAATAAGCTGATATAACGTTTCCGCAGCAAAAAAGATAAAAATAATGCTTCTGCTGTCTTCTGCTACAACGTTTTGAAAACGTCATGAAAATGTTGTCACAGCTATTTTGAGGAATATTTTTTTGCCTGTGACAACGTCTACGGCAGCTGAAAATACAGCAAAAAATGTATCTGAAAATAGAAAGAAGATGGAAGACAACTAAAATAAATATTAGTGATCTACTACTACTACTCTTAATCAAAAATACGCATAATTGTGGACTTCCCAAAAGTCAAATCCTTGTGCGAAGGCCTGTTTGATGACGAAACCTGTCATAATTAAACTGCATGAGCTTTAAAAATTGAGATAATAAAGGTTTTTTTATCACAAAATTTTTATTTTTTTTGTTTTAATCCAGAATTAAAGGAAATCTATAACGTCTCGCATATTTACTTAATTTTGAAGAATTTTCAGACTTATATTTAAGCATATTTATGTAAAAAATATAATTTTTTCACAAATTTTTGAGAGGTTATGTTTTGCCATAATATAAAACATGGCGGCTCGTCCGCCCATGCCACCAAGCATCTTTGCATTTTTTTATTGCTGTGGGCTCACTGTCCCAGCCTAGCGGTAGAGGGCGCTTACTCTCAAATGCTAAATAGCATTGAAAGCAGCTGCATTTTAATAAAAATTGCACTAGAATACAACAAATAACTGCCGTTGCCATCTTGGCATTTTTTTCAGTTGTATTTTAAGAAAAAAATTAAAGATTGAAACTATTTTCTTAGTTAAGTTTTAGCAAATTTTTAGGTATAAATTTTACCTTTCAAAGTTGATTAGCTAGGTGATATAACTATAGAAGTTATTTTGAGTGTAAATTTAGTAGTCAAACAATTTTAACAGCCAAAATTACAGATTAAATAAAGCTAGTTATTTTAAAGCAAAAGGAGAGCATTGCCCTTTTAAAGTCTATATTGTCGAAGCTGTCTTACTTGGGTTATAAATTATAAATTTGTATCTTGGTTGTTATTATAAGGGGTATCGTGTATAATAAATAAATAAATAAAATAAAAATTAAACATCGCGAAATTACACTATTATATCAGTAAGAAAAGAATCGAAATAAAACAAAAATATAAACCCATTTGTTTAAACTTAAAAAGTTTTTAATACAAATAGATCCTGTCAAATTAATTAGGTTATAACTCTGATTAAAGTTTCCAGAAAAAAAAAACAAAAAACAGACAGGCCAAAAATAATTTTTTGTTTTGATTTTATTGCAGAATAATACTCAGGCTTATAGTAATACTGTCGTCAGTTGATCCTATCGCGCTTTGGTAACTTCAAGTTTTTCGGACCCAACTGACGTAGATTTAAAACGATATCACCATAAAAATATACGATAAGTCACTGTTCATTCCAAATTCTCCGTACCAATTTCAATATGGCGGCTGATAATTTAAACCACGGATGTAGAAACCTTGGCTTGCTAATACCTATGGGAAATTTTCATGAAAATCACTGCCGCGTGTCTTCCGCCATTTTCGCCGCCATGTTGTGGAGATTTAGGTTGGCGACATTGGTTTCCTTAATTTTAAATAGTAATGTGGGAACACTGACTGCCAAGTGTCAAAATTTGGTTGAATTTGACGTTTTTTTGAAAGGTTATTTTTGTTGTTGTTTTTAATACACAAACAAAAAAGTAAAGAAACAAGCCATAAACAACTGCTTCAACGGTCACGCCATTTATCTCTCTTATTTGGTGTGGAGTATGTGCAGATTTCGAACAAATAAATCACAACATGGAAACATTGCCCCTCAATTTATAAACTCAAAGGGTACTGTTGAGCCACACGTTATAAATTGCAAACGCTCGGTTCAATCATTGCTGCTGGCACTCCCGCTGAAGATACACCTTGATTACGTTGATCTTAATCTGCACAGGAACTAAAATATATGGATCAGCTGAAAGCCAGAGCCATGGCAAGTCAAGCAACATTTAGCGATCACAAAAAAAGTACATCTTTGGCACATCGAGTCGAGCATGGAGTTTTACAATATTTGAAGACCTTTGCAGAAAAACCTTTTAACTACCATCTGTGTCGACTATACCTTCTCAAGTTAACAAGTTCTTACTAATATATCCTTGAGTTTTGATAAGTTTTCAGCATTCAACATTTTTTTTGTAGCTCTATCTTTTATAAAGGATGTAGGATTTTGCTCAAAACTGCATATGTTGTAGGTCTCATTGTCGTGATAAAAATATATCATTGCTCCACAATGATCCGGTATGTGGTTTTCGAGATACTGCGGTCAAAGTTAAACATTTTAGTATTCTGGTTTTTCCCTAAAATCAGTTTTTTGCACTTTTTGTGAAAGTGTCAATAATATTTATGAACCAAATTGTAGTCTGAGAATAAGTAGCAGAAAAATATAGGTGGCGTCGCACTGGCATCACAAACATAAAAATATGACCAAGAAATGACCTTTTTAACAAAAGGCAAATTTCAATTGTTATGTTTCCGCTTAGTATTTAACAAACATGCTTTAAAACAAACACTTTTGTAAAATTTTTAGTCATTTTTGTTGATTTTAGTAAAATGGGAATTTGATTACTATGGGGCAATAATAGATTTACATCAAGACAAGCAAAATCCCACAGAAAGCCAGTTTCCATAAGGAAAGTGCATCATCCGACGAATCTACAAAAAAAAATGTCAAATGCTAAAAACTTACCAAAACTCAAGGATATCTTAGTAATAACTTTTTCTGCTGAGGTCTTCAGAATCAGAAAACTTTTATTACAAAAATTGTTAACAAACAAAAAACATTGTCACAATTGAATAAATAAGTGTCAAAATATAGTATTAAAAGTTAACATTAAAGTAAATTTAAACTAAGAATCTCTTCAAAATGTCATTTAGATATTAAACAATGTTAACATTAAGGTTTTGTTAATAAAGATTAAAAAATAAATATTAATTTTTCTTTATTTCTAGTAAACTGGTAAAACATCTCAATGGCTAAAATATCACAAAAATTGACAAGAAAATCTTAAACTACTTACTTAAAATTACATATAGAAAGTTAGAAACACATGGAAATGACAGCAAAAAAAAGAAAAATAATATACTGATAAAATTGTATATGATACTATCTCTAAAATAATTTTTTTAATGTTCTTTTTAAAACTTATGAAGTATTGTTCTAATTTCGTAAAATTCCACGTGCCAAAGATGTATTTTTTGTGATCGCTTGCCATCGCTCTGGCTTTCAGCTGATCCATATATGCTATTATCAAACTCTGTATCTCCCTCTATTCATTTATTTTTCTTGGTAATACCTTCTTCTTGTCTTCTAGACCTATAACAACCTCGGATTTATAAACTGTTGGTGCATATCTGTCCCTAGTCGTTTTAGTTCCTGTTTCAAATTCAGATCAACTTAATGAAGGTTTATCTTGAGCGGGAACGCCAGCAGCAATGGTTGGCAGTACCCTTTGATTTTATAAATTGGGGGTAATGTTTCGATGTTGTAATTTATTTGTTCCAACATTCCCCAGACCAAATGAGAGACATTATCATGGCATGATAAAGTGTCATCACCCATGGCATCAGCGGGAAAAATGCATGCCAAGTTTGATTCTGTGGCCTCGTGTGTAAACCTATTGAAAAGTTCTTTAATTCTGCTTTTAAATTAAGAGACATAAGAGACACACACCCTGAGATGTTGTAGACAAAATGAGACATTCAATTCCGAGGTTTTCAAGAAAAAAAGCCTTATGTTTTTGCTTAGGGACAAAGAGAGTTATTATTCATATTATATCCAAAAACTGTTTCTGAAAACACAATATTTTTGTTCTGATAAACAATCAAATTCATACAAATTTAAGAGATAATAACTTTACGTACAATAACAAATTTTGGTTTGATTTCCTCTTATTTTTATGTGTTGTTCATTCCAAAAACTGCTTTGGCAAACATTTTTTTACAAACAACCAAATTCAAAGAAATACAAGATAAACCTAGGGACTAAAGTGCCACTTTTAATCTCGCGGCGAAAATTCGATAAGGGATTAAACGACACTTTAGTCCCGAGGTTTATATACTATTTTATGCACTTTAGAAAAAGATCTTTGTTAAAATGACGTTATTACTACGCCAAATGGTTCGTCAACTATAAGAAAGGGTGCTAAGAATGAAATCTTGGCCAAGAGCAAGTGGGTTTGGCTTGACTTGCCACAAATTTAATTATAATTTTCCAGTGATTAGTTTTTTTTAATCCCTGCGGGATTAAATTTACTTCTAATCCCTAAGCTGAGGGATTAAATTTGTTTTTAATCCCTTAGGGTTTAAATTTTCTTTGAATCCGTTAGGGATTAAAAGTACCTATTTAATCCCTAAAGTGCATAAAAAAAATTAAATAACTAAAAATAAATGCATTTTTGCCCCCTGCTTTAATCAGTAAGTAATATGTGATAGTTTTTATAATAACTAGCGGTAAAGTAGTGTTTTTTTACCGCTTCGGTTTAAATAACGAGCGCAGCGAGAGATTTAACAACCGCGAGCAAAAAAGGCACAGGTTATCCGCGCAATTTTTTTTATACCTTTATCAACCAATCTTTATTTTTTACTTTTTCACAACGCAACGTTTCGAATGCTTATGTATCTGCAATCTTCATCAGGTGAATACTAACACTGAGAGCTCTCCATTATTATACTATAAATCAAAGGTGGCCGTGAATGATCAACTAGGTAACCTACACTGTTCACATTGACGCGGCCATCTTAATTTTTGACAGGTGTTTTGTCGCATTTTCAAAAAAAATTAAAAAAATTAAATTTGTTTAATATTGGCATTTATGCAATTTTTCTTCAAATTTGGGTAAAAAATTAATAGGATTTTTTTTGCACCAGTGATTCAAAATAGTAGTTTTTACACGCGTTGGTTTAAATAACCAGCGCACCGAGTTATTTAAAAATGCGAGTAAAAAAAAACACAGTTTAGCCGCGAGTTGTTAACACTATTTTTTTTAATACCTTTATCAAAAAATCCAAGAAAAATATGAAAATACTTTTTTTTTATACCTTGATCAAAAACATGATTTTAGTAATTGTCTGCAGATAACTAAAGCATGTCTTTTTTGGTTACCGATGCAAAAAACTTTTTTTTGATCACGGGTGCAAAAAAACATTTCTGTCCGTTTTTTACTCAAAATTAAAGAGAAATAGCGGAAAATAGTAATATTGAAAAAATCTAATTATTCTTGCCTAAAAATTAAGCCATTTCTGCCAGTTTTCACCAAGTATTTAGGAAAAAATCATTTAAAAACATCGTCAAAATATTAAACTGTCAACGATTAAAATGTTGCAACAATGAACGTCATCGAATAAAAAGGCACATCGCCATGGAAACCACCATTGTTATTTCATTTACCAGCCGCCTTGATTTATGGTGTAAAAATGGTGTGTTGCGAGGAGTGCTCTTCGTTCGAGTTTCTTAAAAGTATTTTCTTGTTTTTCTTGGATTTTTTGATAAAGGTATAAAAAAATAGTGTTAACAACTCGCGGCTAAACTGTGCTTTTTTACTCGCGTTTTTAAACCAACGCTTGTAAGAAAAAAGCAATATTTTAGCCACTAGTTATTAAAACTACTATTTTTGATCACGGGTGCAAAAAAAGATTTATGTCCGTTTCTTATCCAAAATTAAAGAGAAATAGGGGAAAATAGTAATATTGAAAAAATCTAATTATTCTTGCCTAAAAATTAAGCCAATTCTCGCTGCGCTCGTTATTTAAACCAACGCTTGTAAAAAAAAGCACTATTTTAGTTGTGAAAACTACTATTAAAAATCTCCAACGAAGAGCACTTCTTGCAAACACACCATCTTTACACTATAAATCAAGGCGTCTTGTATAATGAACTAACAATGGTTTCCATAGCGATGTGCCTTTTTACTCGGTGACGTTCATTGCTGCAACATTTTAATCTTTGACAGTTTGATATTTTGACGATGTTTTAAATGATTTTTTTCTAAATACTTGGTGAAAACTGGCGGAAATGGCTTAATTTTTAAGCAAGAATAATAAGATTTTTTCAATATTACTATTTTCCACTATTTCTCTTTAATTTTGGGTAGAAAACGGACAGAAATATTTTTTTGCACCTGTGATCAAAAAAAAAAGTAACCAAAAAAGCCATGCTTTAGTTATCTGCAGACAGTTACTAAAATCATGTTTTTGATGAAGGTATTAAAAAAAGTTTTTTGCATCGGTTACCTAAAAAGCCATGGTTTGGTTACTTGCGAACAGCAACTAAAATCGCATTTTTGATGAAGGTATTAAAAAAAATGTTTATATGTTAATATAAACAAAATAAACTTTGTATATACGTATATGGTTAGTCCTTTTACGTATTTTTTTTTGTTCCCACACGAACGACATAATCCAAGAACTATTTTCTAGGAAATTTATTCATTGTTTATTAAACAAAAATTTTGCAATTTTTTTCCCATTTATGAGAAAGTTCTATAGCTATATTTATCTTAAGAGTCGTGATTGTGAATTAAACATTGGGTATTCATTTTCGTTTTTCAAGAAAAAAAATGTTCAACAAAATGACATTCCCTCTCACTATGTACCTTTTACATTAAAAAACGTATAACCGATTATGCGTTTGCCTTCACAATACAGGGTACATGGATCATAATAAAATTAGTATAGTTTTTTGCATAATGGGTAGCGTATTTCTTGAAGTATCTCTATACATCATGAATGTAAAAGAAACAGAAACTAACCCCTGATTCATAAATTTTGGGAAAATAGTAGTTTTCACAACTACTGGCTAAAATAGTGCTTTTTTACAAGCGTTGGTTTAAATAACGAGCGCAGCGAGATATTTAAACACGCGAGTAAAAAAAAGCACAGTTTAGCCGCGAGTTTTTATATAATACCATCAAAAAATCCAAGAAAATAGGAACATACTTTTAAAAATCTCGAACGAAGAGCACTTCTCGTAACACACCATCTTTACACTATAAATCAAGGCGGCTGGTAAATGAAATAACAATGGTTTCTATAGCCATGTGCATTCTTACTCGGTGACATTCATTGTTGCGACATTTTAATATTTGACAGTTTAATATTTTGACGATGTTTTTAAATGATTTTTTCGTAAATACTTGGTGAAAACTGGTGGAAATGGCTTAATTTTTAGGCAAGAATAATTATTATTATTTATTATTATACTATTTTCCGCTATTTCTCTTTAATTTTGAGTAAAAAACGGACAGAAATCTTTTTTGCACCCGTGATAAAAAAAAAAGTTTTTTGCATCGGTAACCAAAAAAGCCACGCTTTAGTTATCTGCAGACAGTTACTAAAATCATGTTTTGGATGAAGGTATTAAAAAAAAGTAATAAAGAGCGCTTGTGAATTTTTCCCGAAACTTATGAATCAGGGGTTAAGCAAAGCCGTTTAAATAATGAAGTTGGAATGAAGTTGGAATGAAGCCAATATTGACAACGCGCGCGCTGGTTGCTTCTTCGTCTTGACCAGTTTAGCGACAAAATAAAAAAAAATAATTCCCCATTAATGCGCGGATCCCATTGGTCAATGCTATGATTTCGCTCAAAAATGAGACTAATGACAGTATTTTAAAGACCAGTAGAAACAAATTTCATGAAAAGATATGTCATTTGTGTCATTTTTGGGAGAATTGGGGGCTTCGACCAATAGGATCTGTGCGTTTCAGAGAAATAATTGTTTTCTTCCTGATTTCAAGAATAGCTACAGAGATGTATTTATTTTTTTAAACCTGCTTGATTTAATTAGCATGAGTTTATACAGCATTAAAACCTTCTGGGAATTTAATTCAGCATTTATTGTGTTCTTTTTTTCATATAGCAATATGCCTGAGGACAAAATAAAAAATAAGATTTAAGTATATATTAAATATACAGGGGTATTTGAAAGTTTTTTGAAGACTTTAAATTTAACACATTTTTAGTCCACCATACCAATACGGTATGGGGGATTATTAAAATCGTGAAATATTGACTTTTCTTATTTTATTCTTTTAAATGAGTTACTGAGGTTCAAAAACACCTTAATCGACGAAAAAAAAATTGGTGCTAGAAAGCACGGATAGTCCACCATACAATCAATTATTTTATGTTAAAAGGAAATGAAAATATCTCGAAAACTGTAGATTTGAAAGATTTGAACCTTATAACAAAATTTTTGGGTAATATTTACGAAAACCAAAGTCTGAAATCAATAGCTGTTTTACTTCTAAAGTTATGATTTTTTTAATATATTTTAACATTTTTTCAAATAACTCGGAAACTAAAGCTCCCACGAATTTGGATTTTATAACAAAATTTGTAGTCCATATTCATGGAAACTTAAATCTGAAAACCGTATATCGCTGCTTGCTTTTGTTCCAAAGTTACAATTTTTTTAAAATATTTTATCCACCCTACTCAAAAGTTAATCGGTTCATGTTCAGCCGATTATGTTATGAGGTTCAAATCTTTCAAAGCTACAGTTTTCGAGATATTTTTATTTCCTTTCAACATAAAATAATTGATTGTATGGTGGATTATCCATGCTTTCTATAGTCAAATTTTTTGATGAGCGCACTGACGTCATTTTTGCCTCTGAAAACTTATTTCTTTGTTATGAACAGTTCGCATGCCAAATAATTTGTTGTTGTCATTTTGACATATGCGATTTGTCACAATTGAAAAGGACACTTGTATTTGTTTAAGTCATTGAATTGTTGATAAATTAAATAGAAAGGTTTTATTTACAAGAAATTGAAAAAAATTTAAAAAGTATTAAATAAAAATTATTTACTAAATAACAGATTTTTTATCAATATAGCTTTAGTTTCCGTTCAATAAAAATAAAACTACAACAAATTATCACTACGTACATTGCACAAAAGCAAACAAAAAAAAATTATGCCCATGCAGCAATTCTTGAGTTTAATAAAAGGCAAGAAAGGTGGTAGAAATAATTAATTCTGCAAAAAAAGTTAGTAGGTACACATTTTCGAGTTTGAAAAAAGGCAAATAGCTGCGGGAATTCACCTGGATTTTGGAAATGTGGTAGATAGAGTTTCTTCTACAGCAAAAGTTAGTAGAACTGCAATATACGAGTTAAGGAAAAAGGGCATCAAATCTGATAAAATATTAAAGGAACAAAAATGAACAAAGGCAAAATTACCGATTACAAAGGATGGTAAGATCCATCAGATATTTTCTATTGAAAGCCAATATTCTCTTACCCATTTTCGAAGAACACTGACGGAATATTTAAAATGGATGGATATATTTTGATTCCGCTCGCGATGAAGAGTTTTGATTGTGATATACTCTTTTTTGGCATACATGCAGCATATAATATGACAAATTGTACTTTTCAAATAGGTAATCTGTAATTTTTGTCTATTGTTTTGCCTTTGTTGATTTATGTCCCTTAAATATTTGATCAGATATGATGCCCTTTTTCTTTATATCGAATATTGTAGTTCTACTAACTTTTGTTGCTGAAAAACTCTTTCTAGCACATTTCCAATATCCAGGGGGATTTCCGCAGCTACTTGTCTTTCTTCAAACTCAAAAAACCCTAGTAAATTTAATATGACGCCAATTTAAATTGCAAAAAGTGCATGACGACTTCAAAATATTGACAATAATGTAACAGATTTCTTGAAGTAACAGTTGAAACAATCAACGACATGACTTTTTTTTACATATTTATTTTCGCTGTCTAAAACAATGTATCAAATAGAGATCCAAAAAATGACGTCAGTACGCTCATCAAAAAATTGGACTATAGCACCAATTTTTTTATACTTTTATCAAAAACACGATTTTACTCACTTTCCACAATTTTGATACCGATGCACTGCTCGCTCTTTAAAAAAAAAACACTATTTTAGTCACTTGTTGTAAAAACCACTATTTTTATGATTCCAATAATAGCTGAATATTAAACTGAGAAAGAAAAAATAACCTTCAATAAAATTTAAATTTATACAGGAATCCTATTATTAATTCCAGCCATCCCGGTTCTCAATATGCCCCATTTGATATTTGTGAAGTTTCATCTTGGTGCTCATGAATACAGATAACTTAAAGCGTTGTATGAGCACAACGCTTAAAGAGACCATCATTTTTAAAGAATATTAAATTTCTATTGTATTTTAATGTTGACAGCCTTTGTGTTCCTTTCCTTGTGGTTATATTGTGCCCATTTTTTAAAAAGTTCTGTTAACAATCAAAATACCTACATTAATTTTTCTTTTACATTTTTTTAAACACTAATCAATAATAACTTGTGGCAATTATCTAAGTATTTCAACTTGATCTTCTTGTATTATTTGCCTTATTGTTTTTTCTGTCAAGGTTAATGCAAAACCTGTATTTTGCTGTTCAAAACAAACGGGGGTATCTCTTTTTCCTTATAAGACAACTACTACCTCAGAAGAGTCAGACTACTACATGATATCCAAGAAACCCCGAAGTAATTTCTGACTCCCAGTTCTTATTTTTATAATTGGCTTTGTTTGGAATTTTTTAAAGCACTTATAAGCCAATGTTATAAGGTGCACAATTTTAAAATTGTATGTATTTTAAATATATTTGGAACTGCCTTTTTATCTGCTCAAGAAACATTACATTATACTGATACGTGCTTTGCAGGAAACAAAGCGCGCTTACAAGTATTTATTTTTTATGACAAATTACCATACACATCTGAGCAGATATAACACATAAAAGAATGAGGTAACGCAAATGCTTTATATTAAGATAAATGTTTCTTCTAAAACAAGTTAGAATAAAAGTTTTAAAAACCGTATTGATACGATCCCTCACAAATTATGTCACACGATTTTGGGCCAACCCGACCCAATCCGGCCCCCACCACAAATTCTGTAGTTTTTTATAACATAATGTACATTTTTTTTAAATTAGAATTTTTTCCCATGTCAAAATTAGATAAACCCATAGCAAACTTGCATTTTTGAATTATTCGACGACAGGAAGGAAGTGGCTTATTTTTATTTATTTCAAATAAACTAAAAAAAATCACAAAGGGAAACAGTTAGGTTCAACATATTTTTGGCCAGGAATCCATTGGAATACACCCACTATTTTTTTAATCGGTTTTTTCTTCTATTCATCCAAGTTGTCAGTCTGTAATTTATATAAAATATCGCAAACAAAAGCGTATTGACTTCAATTAGATAATTTTAGGTTTGGGCAAGTAATATTTTTTCGTTTTTATTGCATAAAATATAGAATTTAAATATAGTTTTTGTAATTAAACGTGTTTACACTTTGCAAAAACGCAGTTTAACCAAATTAGGTTATAATTTTTTATAAACTTATGTTTTGATACATTTTAAGGATCGTCCATACAAGGCATAGTTTTTTTTCTTAACAAGACAGTGACAGATATAGCGTTATGACTAAAATTAGAACTAAAACTATGACTATGCTTGTATCATAAAGTAAATTTACTTTATGCTTGTATGAACGATACTTTAGTTCTGCCACCTGCAGTCGAAAAAGCTTTGTAGTAACACAAAGTTTATGTAAAATTAAAAAACATACTATATGTTTTCTTAAAATATGTAGTACTTACTAAAATTTACCCGTTTTCTAAAAAAAAATCATTTAAAATCATGGATAGGGTGCATTTTAAAATCACTTGTGTGCTCAAAACTTCCAAATCAGTTACATCAATCGAAAAGAATCTAAAAAAGAAAAGATCAAAAGATGTTGGGAGGAAAGAACGAAATTTCAAAATTGAACGAGTGTCCCACACGAGGTGACTAGCGTGGGCTCGTCAGTGGATTCACTAGTCACCCTCAATCCAGACATCATTCAACACCATCGCACACTCTGACTTCCAACTCTGAAACACTCACAAATAGGCATCGTTCCGCATGGTACTTATTATAAGTCGCCTGATACGGGTTCGTCCTGGCGTGTTAATCTTTCCAATAGGAATATGCTCCTAAGACAATTAAAACAAGAAGTCAAAACTTCCAAATCAGTTACATCAACCGAAAAGAATCTAAAAAAAAAAGATCAAAAGATCTTGGGAGGAAAGAACGAAATTTCAAAATTGGACGAGTGTCCCACAAGGAACACACAAAAGTCCAAAGCGAAAAGGGAAACAATCAACTCAATCAAGTGGAAGTCAGAGTGTGCGATGGTGTTGAATGATGTCTGGATTGCGGGTGACTAGTAAATCCACTGACGAGCCCACGCTAGTCACCCCGGGCGAAACATCGTTTGATTGTTTCCCTTTTCGCTTTGGACTTTTGTGTGTTCCTTGTGGGACACTCGTCCAATTTTGAAATTTCGTTCTTTCCTCCCAAGATCTTTTGATCTTTTCTTTTTTAGATTCTTTTCGGTTGACTTAACTGATTTGGAAGTTTTGACTTCTTGTTTTAATTGTCTTAGGAGCATATTCCTATTGGAAAGATTAACATGCCAGGACGAACCCGTATCAGGCGACTTATAATAAGTACCATGCAGAACGATGCCTATTTGTGAGTGTTTCAGAGTTGGAAGTCAGAGTGTGCGATGGTGTTGAATGATGTCTGGATTGAGGGTGACTAGTGAATCCACTGACGAGCCCACGCTAGTCACCCCGGGCGAAACATCGTTTGATTGTTTCCCTTTTCGCTTTGGA
The DNA here is from genome assembly GCA_963921995.1 of Oxystoma pomonae. Taxonomy (NCBI): domain Eukaryota; kingdom Metazoa; phylum Arthropoda; class Insecta; order Coleoptera; family Brentidae; genus Oxystoma; species Oxystoma pomonae. The sequence goes on from OY998168.1 coordinate 50,248,681, forward strand.
CTTTTGTGTGTTTCTTGTGGGACACTCGTCCAATTTTGAAATTTTGTTCTTTCCTCCCAAGATCTTTTGATCTTTTCTTTTTTAGATTATATTCGGTTGATGTAACTGATTTGGAAGTTTTGACTTCTTGTTTTAATTGTCTTAGGAGCATATTCCTATTGGAAAGATTAACATGCCAGGACGAACCCGTATCAGGCGACTTATAATAAGTACCATGCGGAACGATGCCTATTTGTGAGTGTTTCAGAGTTGGAAGTCAGAGTGTGCGATGGTGTTGAATGATGTCTGGATTGAGAGTGACTAGTGAATCCACTGACGAGCCCACGCTAGTCACCCCGGGCGAAACATCGTTTGATTGTTTCCCTTTTTGCTTTGGACTTTTGTGTGTTCCTTGTGGGACACTCGTCCAATTTTGAAATTTCGTTCTTTCCTCCCAAGATCTTTTGATCTTTTCTTTTTTACACTTGTGTGCAAACTGTTCTTTTATAGCGGTTTCCATTGGTCAAACTGGTGCGTCACTCGTAGTGCACTAAGACTGGCTTGGTGTTGTCAAAAAATTGCGTCAGTGCAGTCTGAGTGCAGATTGAATGAAACGTGAAAAAAACTACATCCAAACCAGAACATTCGTTTCATTCAAACACTCAACTTAATGTATATAAAAGTAGCTTAGGACCATTGAAAAACTCTTTTTGAGGTTGATTAGTGGGTTTTGGTTTAAAGTATAAAGGCGGGAAAAACTTTTGTTTTATACCTTCATCAAAAACATGATTTTAGTAACTATCTGCGAATAACTAAAACATGGCTTTTTTGGTTACTAATGCAAATAACTTTTTTTTGGTCACTGGTGCAAAAGAAGATTTCTGTCCGTTTTTTACCCAAAGTTAAAGAGGAATAGCGGAAAATAGTAATATTGGAAAAATCTAATTATTCTTGCCTAAGAATTAAGCCATTTCCGCCAGTTTTCACCAAGTATTTACGAAAAAATCATTTAAAAATATCGTCAAAATATCAAATTGTCAAAGATTAAAATGTCGCAACAATGAACGTCACCGAGTAAAAAAACACATCCCTATGGAAACGATTGTTATTTTATTTACCATCCGCCTTGATTTATAATGTAAAGATGGTGTGTTGCGAGAAGTCTTCGTTCGAGATTTTTAAAAGTATTTTCCTGTTTTTCTTGGATTTTATGCTAAAGGATTAAAAAAGATAGTGTTAACAACTCGCGGCTAAACTGTGCTGTTTTTTACTTCCGTTTTTAAATACCTCGCTGCGCTCGTTATTTAAACCAACGCTTGTAAAAAAGCACTAGTTTAGCCACTAGTTGTTAAAACTACTATTTGGATGCTAAGTTATCGCACCAGTCATTAAAAAGGCGGAGCTACGGCGGCAATGATACTTTTTTTAAATGAGGTACCCTGTATATTTTGGAAAATTTAAATAGAGCTTTCCCTTCTGTTTCCAAAAACACCTAATATGTTACTTTTTTCTATAACGGTTTTTAAATAAAATGGGGAAATCATCTCCATAAGACCAAAATGAGTTAAACAAGAAAACAGAGACATTCTGTGATTCTTTGTCTAAATCATTGCTCTTATTTAAAAGTTTAAAAACCGTTAGAGAAAAAAGGTAACATATTAAGTATTTTTAGAAAGAGAAGAAAAAGCTCTATTAAAATTTTAGGTATTTAGGGTATCTCATTTAATGAATGGCGGCACAATTAGCATCCAAAAAGATACTTTTTATAAAACACCCTGTATATATGTCGAATCATTTTTTTAAATAAAGGTGTTGGCCATTCGGGAGTAACGCTCCAGAGTAACTCACTATAAACTACTTTTTTATCTTAAGCAGGTAAAGCAGTCTAAGTCAATAGCCTGCTTTTTTTTAAGAGAAAAAAGGGTGCCCGGGAGGGGGGGTTGTAATGTGTTTTTTTAATTGTTTTGGATTGGGTTGGATTAGGTTGGGTTGGACTGTGTTGGATTGGGTTGTTTTAGTGAAAAACAAAATTAAAAAAAAAAATAAAAAAAACAACCGGCGCAGGTGGATTTGGGGTTCTAGGGACCCTAGTAGGTGCCCCCATAAAGAACTTTTCATAAAAAATCAAAAATGGCAGAAAACCGTATACTGCATAATTACCTAACTTTTTTCAGACCTTCATTACCTGAAGGTCTACAGAAAAAAAAAAGTGAAGGGAAGGAATTAAATTTGGCTAAAAAAGAGAGATCCATCCCTATTCAATGTCCAAATCTCTTTAATTTGACAGCTGATGAAAATGTAATAATTGTAATACTATAATGCTTTAACTTACTTTTGTGCTTGGAGGCTGCTTTGAGGTTCAACTTCTTAAAAAATGCCATTTTGAAACACTACCCGATCACAAACTTAAAAAAAATAAAAATCAAAGTTTAAAAAAAATGTCCGCACCTGCGGGCAATAAAAAAACAAAGCTAAATGTCAAACGGTATAAAATCCTATTATAACAATATATGAAATAATTGTTAAATGTTATTAAACCGTGTTGTATATATTTCTGTGTACCAGCCACTTTCTATAAATTATACCGTAAAAGTGCACGTGACCTAGCTACGTCGAGTGACTTTCAAAGAATGAATGAGGCGAAGTTATCGGTGGCAAAAGTTTCTTGACTGTTCGCTCGTACGTATCTGTACCTAGCACAGACTTTTGGATGTATAACTGCATCTTCCATCGGCTAAAAGTTATCGCTACCAAGCGGATTTCCCCAATATAACAACAAATACACTGCTTTGTAAACAAATTAGAAGCGCATAGACTGCCCGACAAAATAAAAATTTACAGCCCGATAACTTCGCCGACAACCGACAACTTTAACTTACACTATATGACAGTTCAAAAAAGCCGGAGCCGTTTGGGTACAGGTTGTACGTTGAGAGTCCGGTTATTCGATGTTTGCGATATTTCAGTGGCGCACCCAGGAATTGACTTCGGGGGGGGGGGGGGTTAAGGATAAATAATAAAAAAATGTGACCATAATTGATACAAGGAAACAGGCGCTTACAAGCGCGGACCTAAGCTTAAATGTAGAGAGGGGGGGGGGGTGTTCAATACGCCGCAGGCAAAATTTTTTGAGAGAATAAAATTCAACTTTTGACATGAAATAATAAAACTAAAATTGTAAATAATAATGGAGTTTTGGAAATTTGCATAAGTTGTTTATTTACCCTTAATTTGTTTGTTAAAATACTAAAATGCGCGGCAGGCGAAAATTTTTGCGAAAATGACACTTAAAATGCAATTTTTGACACCAAATCGCAGGCAAAAGGTTTTGATAAAATGAGATTAAAAAGACCATTTTTACACGAAAAAGTAAAAATGAAAGGTGTTATAGTACCACAGGCAAAAATTTTTGAATTTTATGATTTTTCAAAGATTTTTGTTAAAAATTAATGTCCAGGCTCTTGTATTTATTCCCTATATATTTTTTCTGTTGTTATTTGATTGTGCCAATTGTAACCAGGTTTCTGGGGGGAGGGGTTAACCCCCAAACCCCCGCCCTCCTTCGGTGCGCAACTGGATATTTTATTCGTGTTTTTTTTAATTTTCAAAATAAAATTATTGGTTTTGTATTCCAAGCCAAAATTTATGCCTTTTTAATTAAGTTCCGAGAAAGTAGAGGATAAAAACATAAAACACAACCCACTGGGCTTTTTTGGGTTTTATAAACGGATTTTATTGGGTTTTTTTATGGTTTTTTTTATAAATTATATACAGATTGTAGTTCTTCTATAAAATTAGGACTTATTCTCGCGATCGTTTATCAAAACTATGTTTGTTTGTTTGTTATTAAATCAAAGCAGTTTTGGTTTAGTTTGACCAACGCCTTATGCGGATGCGATGTTCGTATCATATTTCCTTCTAATGTAAACAAATCTAAAGTAAATTATTTTTGGAGTTTGCGTATTTACTACACTGTAAGTACCTGCTTACTTAGTATCATATGATAGTATACGATTCAAGTGTTCGTTTTTTTTCGAGGTTATTAGATCTAAACCATATTTTTTTAAAACGAAAATCCCTAAGAGTAGCGGTAGAAAGAGTGCTTCAGAATCCAGTAATAAAAGTAGAGTTTGAAAAAACTGATACAGAAAGATTTTTATAATTTGCATTGTTACCCAGCTAGTGCAGCATCCATTAAAAGATATTTCAACTTACGGTTTTATTCGGAATAATAAAATAAGCAATTTGTTGAGATTAGAAAAAGCTTTGTATTTATGTATACCTTTTTTCTTAATAATGAAAGATCCACTTTTAAAAAAGCCCTACGGGTTTTACCCAAAAAATCCAGTGGGCATTTTTGGGTTATCCACTGGGCAGCCAACTCTGCTTTGGGACAGTTTGACATTCAATTCGTCACACCAAGAATAAACAAACGCATGGAGTACTTACCGCGAGATCCACGATATTCAAATTTTTTTTTATAAACAAGTTTTTATTTATAAACAAGTTTTACAGTGGCGGTCCCAGCCATTTAAAAAGGGGGGGGGCGGTTTCGAAACGAAAAAAAAACTAGGATAAAAGCATAGCTTTTATGAGGAACATATCAATATATGCAAACAAAACTTAGTAACTACAAGCGCGAATTTGGCCTTAAATCTAGGGGGGGTTACTCAGATTTTAAGTTGTTTATTTTATACATTTTTTATTTTAAATGTGTCATAAATTTTTGAGAAAACTACATTAAATATGCAATATTTGAGTTAAATTAAACTAAAATCACACTAAAAATTAATTTTTTTATTTAAAATTAAACTAAAATTGTAAATATATCAATGATTTCCACGCGCAGCAGCCGAAATTTTTTTAAGAAAATGACACTACAAATGCCGCTTTTAACACAAAATTAAACTAATAACGTGTGTTATAAAATATCGTCACACTTGTCCATTGCCTCGAAAATATTATCAGGTGTGTTTTGATTTAAGCTTTTGCCTACTTCTCAACAATATTGTTTCCAAACACTGACTTCTCCCAATAAAAGTTCAAGAATTTGTGTTTTGGATTAATCAAACAGTTAGTAGTATTTGCAATTTGGAAACGACTTTAGTTAATTTTGCCTTCACGTTGTATAAAACTTGGTATGAATATGTTCAATACTTTTTTATGTCCGAAATGATTTTGTCTAAAACTTGTTTATAAAAAAAGAAACTCTACAATACTGCTCTGTATTTCCAATCTCGTGGTTTTCGCGGTAAGTACTTCATGCGTTTGTTTATTCTTGGTGTGACGAATTGAAGGTCAAACTGTTCCAAAATACTGTGGAGGGATTCTGGAATGTCTTTAAGGGAGGGTTGGCTACCCAGATAGTAACCCACCCACATAAAAAAACCCGTAGGGCTTTTTTAAAAGTGGGTTTTTTCATTATTAATAAAGTAAATAAACTTAAATAGTAGTTTTAACCACTAGTGGCTAAAATTGTGCTCGCGTTTTTAAATACCTTGCTGCGCTCGTTATTTAAACCAACGCTTGTAAAAAAAAAGCACAGTTTAGCCGCGAGTTGTTAACACTATTTTTTTTAATACCTTTATCAAAAAAACCAAGAAAAACAGGAAAATACTTTTAAAAATCTCGAACGAAGAGCACTTCTCGCAACACACCATTTTTACACTATAAATCAAGGCGGCTGGTAAATTAAATAACAATGGTTCATTGTTGCGACATTTGAATCGTTGACAGTTTCATATTTTGACAATGTTTTTAATTGATCGTAAATACTTGGTGAAAACTGGCAGAAATGGCTTAATTTTTAGGCAAGAATAATTAAATTTTTTCAATATTACTATTTTCCTATTTCTTTAATTTTGGGTAAAAAACGGACCGAAATCTTTTTTTGCACCCGTGATCAAAAAAAAAGCTTTTTTTGCATCGGTAAATAAAAAAGTCATGCTTTAGTTATCTGCAGACAGTTACTTAAATCATGTTTTTGATGAAGGTATAAAAAAAAGGTATATTATTACCAGTCATTTGAATCTGATCGTAAGATTCGATAAACTTGACCAGTTGCATAATTTTTTCTAATCCCAAACTATTTCCTATTTTATTATTCCAAATATGGCCGTAAGTTGAAAAATGTCTTTCAGTGGATGCTGCACTAGCTGGGCAACAAAGCAAATTATTAAAAAAAAAACGATTCTGGTTCAATATTTGGAAACTCTACATTTGTTACTGGATTCTAAAACCTCAGTCCATTCCGAAGTACTCTTTCTACCGCTACTCTTAGGTATTTTCTCGTTAAAAAAATGGTTTAGAGTTAATAACCTCGAAAAAAACGAAAACTTAAATCGTATAGTATCATATCATATTAAGTAAGCAGGTACTTACAGTGTAGTAAATATACAAACTCCAAAAATAATTTTATTTAGGTTTGTTTACATTATTTACATAAGAAAACCATAAAAAACCTAATAAAACCCATTTATAAAACCCAAAAAAGCCGATTGGGGTGGGTTTTTGTATAAAAAACTCGAAAAATTTAGGAACTCTATTGTTGGACTGTTGAAATCCATCTAAATTTTATGAAGTCTTTTGTTGGCACCGGTGCACTCACCGGTGGATTTGCAAACTCGCCCGATGTCTTGGGTATACTGAGCGCAACGCCACCCTGTCGGAAATACAGAAATCCGCATGTCCTACGTACTATACTATTTTGAGTCTTGTGATTTATGTCAATATTACTTGAAGATTATTTTAAAATAAGCCATCTGATACGTGAATTTCTTAATGTATGTCAAAATTCTTATGTTAACCGTCCGTGCGTTTGCGGCGTTTCACGGCAGCCGTTAACCATATATGACGTTCAAATGTCAAATAGCGTTAGTCTTCAAGCGTTTTTGGTACAACCAACACATATACAGGATTGGACATTTAAAAGGGTCCACCTGGATTTTTTTAAAGAATGTAAAATATTGGAGAAAATGCTGAAATACGTCGATTTTTTATTTAGGAGAGGGGGCCATTTTTGGCTTTTTTGAATTTTTTTTAGCACGCACCGAGGGGTAAACTTTACCCCTATATTTGGAATAGGAAAAATTTTTGACTAGTGAAAGTGAAACACAAATCCCGCATAGGAGTTCATCATATTTTATCAGCCAGTTGGCTTATAAAAGTTTACAATATTTTATGATTTTTTATATGACAATTCCTTATAAAGCTTTATAAGATTTTATAAGATTGACCGGTAACATATTTTCAAAATAAAAAATTAGAACTCAAATATAGCAGTTGTAGTAGAAGTAATGTCAGAGATTAATATACAGTCAAACTAAACTATAACCTAACCTAAACTATAAACTACGACAACCTAACCCACTATAATACAATAACACTCCTTGTGCAAAAAAGAAGTTAAAAAACCTACAAATCAGTTACTTCAACCGAAAAGAAACTAACAAACAAAAGATCAAAAGATCTTGGTTGAAAATAACGAAAATTCAAACTTGGATGAGCATCCCACAGGGAACACACAAAGGACCAAAGCGAAAAGAGAAATGAATAGACGATGTTTCGCCCTGGGTAACCAGCGTGGGCTCCTCAGTGGTTTCACTGGTCACCCTCCATTATTAAACACCATCCATACCCTTTGATTTCCAACTTTGAATCACTCATAAATAGGTATCGTTTCGCACTGGTACTTATCCAAGTTACCTGATACGGATTCACCCTGGCGTGTTAATATTTCCAGTAGGATTATGCTCCTAAGGCAATTAAAACAAAAAAGAAGTTAAAGAACCTCCAAATCAGTTACTTCAACCGAAAAGAAACTAAAAAACAAAAGATCTTTGATCTTTCGGTTGAAGTAACTGATGTGGAGGTTTTTTAACTTCTTTTTTGTTTTAATTGGAAATATTAACATGTCAGTATCAGGTAACTTGGATAAGCACCAGTGCGGAACGATGCTTATTTGTGAGTGATTCAAAGTTGGAAATGAAAGTGTATGATGATGTTTAATGATGTATGGTGGAGGGTGACTAGTGAAACCACTGATGAGCCCACGCTGGTTACCCAGGGCGAAACATCGTTTATTCATTTCTCTTTTCGCTCTGATCCTTTGTGTTCCCTGTGGGATGCTCATCCAAGTTTGAATTTTCGTTATTTCCACCCGTAGATAGAGAAAATTCTAACTACGTTTCCACCCAAGATCTTTTGCTTTTTAACACTCCTTGTGCTTGCACAATATCTACATATTTACTAGAAAATTGTTCTCGTCTAAGTACTTATTTATCGCCAGGAGCTGTAGGAGAGATGTTACTTTGATAAATTTCTATGAGATAAAACTAGTGTTTTTACAAGCTTTTATTTAACTTGCATTGTATGTAACTAACTATGTTTGTTCGGGTGGAATCTTGCTACTTAATTTTGACCAACTTCCCGACATCCGATCGGCTTCAAAGTTGCGTTGACAACACAAGAATATAGTGTGATGAAATTGACATCCCACCCCTACTCGAAGGGGGTGGAGGGGGGTACAGTTGAAGTATGCCCGATTTCGTTAAAATTAGGATTGTCGGAGCACTTGGGGATGGAGATAACGAATTTTTAATCAGATCTGCTTTCAAATTTGACAGGCATTTATAGTTCCGGTGACAATACAATAATGTGTCATTATAAGGCACCCCTCCCCCCTACGAGGGGAGTGGAGGAGGGAAAACACGTAAGTTTGTCCGATTTCAACCAAAATTGGTATACGGGGGATCTTGGAGATAAGGAATACGAATTTTTGATCAGATTTTAAAAATTCAATATGGCGGATTCAAGATGGACGATTTTCGCTCATGTTTTACTAACGAATTTTAACTGACTTATCCACATCCGATTGTGTTCAAATTTGGTATGCGTTTATAGTTTCGGTGAAAATACAATAATATGGTGTTCTTAGGTACCCACCCCCCTCTAACAAGGGAAGTGGAGGGGGAAAAAGATTTAGTTTGTTCGATTTTAATCAAAATTGGCATACAGGGGTTTTTAAGGAGGGGGATTATGAATTAAGATGGGATAATGAGTCAAAAAATATTTTTTTGTAGAAGTAAGTAAGTATACTAAGTATAGTCTTTTAAATTAGTGCTTTTTATGAGATTTCATAAGGTTTTTTTGGCAGGGTGGACTCATAAAAATCTATAAAATGTTGTAAGTTTGTCTGACTATAAAATCTATTTAAAGACTTATAAAAAGAATTGTTTTTAACAACTCCTAGAAAATTATAAATGTTCATAGAAATCTGTCAAATTCTATGAGTTGGTCTGATCATAAAATATCCCAAAATCTCATAAAAAAACGTTTTTTTACAAACTCTTAAAACATTATAAAAAAACATCAGTATATATAATCCCATAATACACCATAAAAGAAAAAGAATGTTATTATAGAAACCCATAAAAGTTGATGTGTCGGTTTGATTGTAAAATCTCTTAGAAAATCGTGCTTTTATAAAACCATAAAATATGTTTAAAAAAATGTGCACTTATCAAATTTTATAAACATTTATTAGCCTGACTGATTATAGGATCACATAAAAAAACATACATATGAAACCACATAAATTCTTATCAAAATCAAAGACATACCTCATAAATTCTTACAAACTTTTATAATCCTAAAATTTTGCCTCACAAAAGCTCATAGACCTTGTTGTTGTCCGTGAAAAATAAATAAAAAGAAAGGTTCGTGGCATATCGGACACACATTTTGATTTCAATTCATTACGACCAGGGCTCCAAGATTATTGGATAGTCCAGAAACCTACAGGCCTGTTTCATCCTTGTTAGGAATCATCAGTGTAACATAGGACTGTACCTGGCGTATGAAGCATAACATAAACAACCACACCCAGCGAATTTAATCAACTTTTTTCTGGACTATCCATTAGATCTTGGAGGCCTGGTCGTAATGAATTGAAAATCAAAATGTGTGTCCGATATGCCGCGAACCTTTCTTTTTATTTATTTTTCACGGACAACAAATTTTTTTTGTTAAATTTTACTTGGCTTTGTTGATTTTGAGAGATTGTTGCTGAGCCTTAATACAAGGCGACGTAGTATAAACTCCAATTGGGGGTGAAGTTGCTGCGAAAGTTGTATTTTGAACGGTCTTCTTTCAGTAACCGGTACCGTTTCGCAGATTTCTTTTTTTTCCTGCTCGCAAATTTCGTTCTTATTGATATTTGCATCCTTTAACATTTTGTTTTCGCTTTATTCCGATAGGCGGTGCGCTGCATATAGCCATCCAACATCCCGCGTTGTTTGACGACGAAAGTTGTTTAAATTCGCTGGGTGTGGTTGTTTATGTTATTCTTCATACGCCAGGCACAGTCCTATGTTACCCTGATGATTCCTAACAAGGATGAAACAGGTCTGTAGGTTTCTGGACTATCCATTAGATCTTGGAGCATGGTCGTAATGAATTGAAAAGCAAAATGTGTGTCCGATATGCCACGAACCTTTCTTTTTAGTTAATAGTACATTTAATTATTGCTTTTTTTCTTCTAGGATACATTCCTACGAGGGGTGAAATTAACCTGTAAAATTTGAGCTTATTTTGAAACCGAATATCTTAAAAACGAATCGATAGATTTTCAAAAATTCTACTCGATTGTAAAGACATTCAAGAGAATATGAAAATATGGGGGTTAAGTCTACCCCTTTGTAAAGGGCTTTAGGCATTAGACATAAAAAAAAATGTATAATTATTAATATTTAATAATTGTAACACATGGCTAGACGACGATAATATAATTGTATTGTCAACAGAATTGGATGTTTGCAGCAACTAAAACTGGGCCAAACAATCAGCGTCCATATTGCTGAGTTATCAGAATTTTACTCTGTGTAGTATAGTATTGTAATTACGTCAATAAGATTTATATATAAATAGCTGTACCTTTTACATTATAAAATCAGTATTAAACCTCTACTGGTATTGTACTCAGATACAACGAATCATTAAGCCTATCTACAGGAGTGTGAGGCTGCACTCAACATACGTAACATTTACTGTTGTCACCTATCCAAAAGGGCACAGTGAATAAGCTGCAGAAGTCACCTCAACAGAGGTTATACCAAAAGGTTATACCAAATCTAGGGTAACCTATTCACCTTAAAGGATGTGCGTGCTACAAAAGTTTCAAGATCCAAAAAAAGTGTCCTTCTTACAACAAAAATCGACGTGTTTCAGCATTTTCTCCAATTATAAGTATTCTTCGTTTTTGAAAAAATCCGAGTCGACCCTTTCAAATGGCCAACCCTGTGTATACGTGGGTATATATACAGGGTGGATTCTTTAAACGGAACGGTGCTTCTAGCGGGTTAGAATTTGGTTGAATAAAAAAATCCAAAAACACGTCAACTGAGATTTTTAATTCCCTTTAATCGTGCTATCTTGGATTTTGTCTATGTCATTTAGTTTACGAGGTATGGCAATTTTTTATTTTTTTTAAATAGGACACCCTGTATATTTTGATATTTTTGAAATCAGCAAACAATTCTCTCTTCAGCAATACCACACAGTAGGTTTTACGATAATCAAGATATTTTTATCGAAATCTGTATGGAAAACTTCGATATTCATCCAAATATCCCCCGTAAAACATAGGCATAGACAACAATTCCATGCACGTTTAAATGCCTCTATCTTGGAAACCATTGCTACGTTTTCATGGGAATTGAGTTCTTTCTGAAAACGATTTCAATCCGATATCGTCCATGAAAACGCCTGTTTTTCCAGTATTCAAATCGATTTCAATCTAGATCCGACCCTGAAAATTTTCAGAGTTGGATCAAGATCGTATTGAGATCGAAATACCGATTTTCCATGAAAACGGGGATTGAGTTTACACATGCGTATTGCGTCTGATTACCAGACAGCCGCCAAATTATATTTTATTGCTCTCACTCTTTTTAAGAGAGAGAGAGAAATAGAAGTGAAACTGTGGAACCGGCATTCTAAAATTTGGTGGAGTGTATAGAAAAAAGAAGGGTAATTATGCAGTATACGGTTTTCTGCCATTTTTGATTTTTTTATGAAAAATTCTTTATGGGGGCACCTACTAGGGTCCCTAGAACCCCAAATCCGCCTGCGCCCGATTTTTTTTTTAAGGGAAAAAAGGGTGCCCGGGGGGGGGGGGGTTGTAATGTGTATTTTTGATGGTTTTGGGTTGGGTTGGATTAGGTTGGGTTGGACTGTGTTGGATTGGATTGTTTTAGTGAAAAAAAAAAAAATTGGGGCCCTAGGGACCCTAGTAGGTGCCCCCATAAAGAATTTTCCATAAAAAATCAAAAATGGTAGAAAACCATATACTGCATAATTACCAAAAGAAGATTAATAACATAACCTTACTTAAATAACTAAAGATTTGTTTTTTTAAAGACTTTAAAAAAATTAATTATGGAAAATAAAAGAAATATTTGGCTCGAAAGAGTGTATGTGCTATGCACATATGACAGTCCAGCATTTCTTTCTTCACTTCCACTTCCAAACAGAGTAGTAATTAAAATTTAAAAAAAAATGCGTGGCAAGGGCCAAAATCATCTTTTGAAGAAAATACATTTTTTGTCAGCTGCCAAATATCAAAATTTGAAAACCGTTTACAAATCGATTTGAAAACCTGTCATGAAAACTCATGAAAAAAAAAATTTCAAAAAATATTGAAAACGAATTCAATATCCATGAAAACATAGCACACATAAGAGATGGGGTATTATTGTGTGGTATTGTCGAAAAAAAAAAAATCAGAATTCAAAAATGTCAAACTATACAGGGTGTCCTATTTAAAAAAAATGTATTTTTTTGCCATACCTCGTAAACAAAACGACATAAAAAAAATCCAAGATAGCACGATTAAAGAAAATTAAAAATCTCAGTTGGCGTGTTTTCGGATTTTTTTATAAAACCAAAAATTCTAACCCGCTAGAAGCGCCATTCCGTTTAAAGAATCCACCCTGTATAGTTTCAATCGTTTTTCAAACGGTTTTATATAGAAAAAACAATAGAATTGCGAGCACTGCTTCAAAAAAGGTAAAATGGTAACCAAGACTCGAGTTTCGCAAGTGTACTTAGTGTGAAGGTACATTCTGTTGAATTTGCAGATATCCACTTTTCATGATTCCTTTTTTAAAGATTTTTCATCATCATTTCATCTTCCATTCCATTAAGTAGGACCGTACTCATCAGCACCACTATAGTGCGAAACTCGAGTTCACTTTACCTTTTTTAAGGTCGTTGCTCGCAATTCTATTATTTATTTATTTATAGTTTATCTATCCCTGCCATTTTCTTATGGGGGATGTGTTTCGGTTAATTTTTTTTATATTTTAATATGTTATAGGTGGGTCCCAATAAACAATTTTCGTCATGGGCACTTTCTCCAATATGTACAGAGTGAGCTAGGAATTAGTCTTAAAGTTACAATATGGGCCGTTTTTTACTAAATTTAACCTTTGTCAACGAGGATATAATTAGCTTATATCCTCGTTGCCTTTGTTTACGGCAAAACTAAAGATAGGGTAATAATGGTTTCTGCAGATCTGATTCAACACATAACAACCTACATTTTTGATATTATTACTGGTGCCCAGTGTACAGGGTCAGCCAAAAAATACGCCTGAAATTGCTCAAAATCCCTTAACATACAGAATACGCTTTTTCAACTTTTTCAAATTGTCCTTTGAGAACCACCAATCAGGTAACAATTATTTATTTGTTATGTTATTCTACGAACCACAAATAACATTTCGGGTATCGTATACATACAGGATGAGCCAGGAAATATCTTTTACCTGGTTTTGGGCAATTTTTTAAGTGTCCTTCTTTGTTCACTCTGTATACATTCGAAAGAGGTGTATTAAGTAATGTTAAAATATTAGTTGTGGTGTGTGAAATCATATTTAAAAAAATAATTCCGTTGATTAGCTAGCGGTATATTTTTTGTAAAAAATAGTTAATCACGTACGTTATAATGGTGTATTTTGCGAGTTGCTTAACCCCGCTTTTGGCGTACTCAAAAATTTGTATTCAACAAAATCATAATTTTTTTCCAAAAAACTGTTTGAGAAATAAAAATTCTTTTTCGTTTTGCTGTTATAGTCGAATTTTATAATAAGCGATTTTGATTCATTTCAGCGATTTTGATAAATATATATATATATCCTCATATACATAAGATTTTTGTCCATTAATCACGCAATAACGGCTAAACCGATTTGTCTGAAATTTGATAAGACAATAGGGTGTGACCTGGATCTTAACCTAAGCTACTTTTTATTTAACATTTCGTTTGATAACTCGAGATACATGGCACAGAAAATTGAATTTTTCAAATGTTTTTTGCATTTTTTATGTGATATATATATATATATATATATATATGTAGTCAAAAATTTTGGCGCCATTCAACTACAATTTTTATAAGCTTTCCAAGGAGGTATCACACGGTAAGAAAAAAAAAATATTTTTTTTTTAGGGATGAAGTTTTTTGGGGGTAACTCCGAAGGGTCTACTAGGAGAATGCTCAAAAACAATAGGGGTCTGCGCGTCAACAAAAATAATTACGATGTAAAATATTGTTATGATTAGTGAAGGGGTTTTTGAGTTAGAGTGGCTACAAAGTAGGCGACAGACAGACAAACCGATCGACAGACAGAGCGACGGCGTCTGGATTCGTGCTTATCACTATTCGGAACCTCAAAATTCGTGGAGGATCATGAAAATCTCGAAGTGCGACTTTTCGATGATAACATTAATTCCCTTTAGCGAGGGAAGTAAAAAAACGCAAAAAACGTCAATATAGAAAATATGAAAATCTTTTTTTCCATATTTTGAATCCCTGCGTATCACCTTAAATATTTTCGTGCTCATGTTATGTATTCTTTACTTTAATTCTTGTTAATCACTACCAATAAAAATTGACTAGGTATTTTCTATTTTGACATCATTTTTTCTGTAAATAGTCTTTATGCTTAATTATTAGCCTTATTATAAAGTGCAACTTTCCACAATTTCGTTTTTTTCTTGTGAATTCTAAACAAGATATAACAAAAAAATTCGCGCAACTCTCCCGTAAAAAGTAAAAACCTAGTAACTGGATTTGTAATACTTTTCAGGAGAAGCGAAATACGTGAAAACTCTTGCCAACAAAAAATATTTTTAATAAAGTTGCTGTATTTTTATGAAAGTTAATTTTGAAAAATTGTTTTTTTTTATTCCTTTTCAAAAAAGTTTTTTTAAAAGTTTTATGTCACTTAAAAGTGTTTTTTTACCTAGTAGCCATTTACTAATTATCTTCTCATATTTTACTATGGGAAAAAACCTAGTAAGGCAACATGTACTATACTTTTTTCCTACATTTTATCGACGAAAAACCTAGTGAAGTATCTAGCTACCACTTAAACAATAATAGTTACTCCTGAAGCCTGAATAACGTGCTAGGTTTATCCATCGGAATAGTGGGTTGCTAGGTTTTTCCTACTGAATTTATAAAAATTGGCGACTAGGTTTTTCCATTCCCGATAAATTTCTTAATATTTGGAATGTTTTAAAATTTTTATACCAATCCGTAGAGGACTTTGCTACGTTCTTACTTTTCACGGGAGAACTTGACACCCTGTATCTCGAAAACAAGAAAAACATGAGGGTCAAAAGTTGATCCTCATGTTTTTCTTGTTTTGGTCCTCTCCATCACCCTTTAAAATATTTGCACTGATACCTTTTACACCCTGTATGTCCAGATTTTGTTTTGTTAATTTGGCAAGCCTTTTTTTTTATTTCAACAAGATACATTAATTTAATTTATACTACATATTCTCCTATTACCCCAAAACAGTAAACATATATCAATCGTTTTAGCCAATCATGAATGTACATTCTGCAGTAGTTAGCTAAAAGATTTTTAAAAAAAGGTTGAAAATTTTTCAACATTTTTGAAATCTGTCTTTTTATCAAGGCCGGCGCTAGCAGTTTCGCCGCCCCCCTAATAGCACAGGATATTCCAGTAAGGTGCTGTTAATGTCTGAATGTTCTGGCACATTCACAGTATATTCGTAGGATGTTCCAAAAACGTGCTCTGAATAACTTTCAATTTAGCACATGAACAGCACATTTAAAAAGCATTCTCAGAATATTCCACCTAGTACATTCAGCGAAAATTCTATGCAAGATATTCCAGGAATGTTCTATGAAAGTCCAAAAAATGTACTTTTTTTGGACATTGACAGCACATTTATCCTGGACGGTACATTCACCGAATATTCCATGCAGAATATTCCCTAAATGTTCTACTAAAGTCCGGAAAATGTCCTTCCTTTTGGATATTGACAGCACATTCAAAATACGTTCCCTGGATATCCTGGATAGAACATTCAGCGAATATTCTATACAGGATATTTCGTGAATGTTCTGCCAATTTCCATAAAATGTCCCTTCCTTTTGGATATGAACAGCACATTAAAAAAACATTCTTAGACATCCGAAACAGTACATTCACCGAATATTCTATGCAGTATATTCCACGAATGTTCTGATAAAAGGTCACATTGATAGCATATTTGGGAGATATTCTGGGAATATCCTGCGTAATACATTCAGCGAATGTTGTAGTCAGGATAATCTCCCAATATTCTACCAAAGTCCTAAAAATATCACACAATATTGTAACGTTTTTTTATTCTAACAGCTGCGGTAAAGTTACAAGAAAAAACCATTTTGTTGGCCTAAAAAAATATCATGAAAAAAAAATATTTTTTTATCTACGATTATTCTTACGCAGCAGAATTTTAGATTTTATTTTGTTCAAAAAGCTTGTTGGGGTAGGCTAATATTTATTTCCAATAAGAAAATAATTATGAAAATCGGTTGAGCCGTTCGGGAGTTATCCTGCATAGAACAAATAACATAATCCCCTTCCACTACCGTTTGGGAGGATTCGGGGAGGTATGTAATATTTTTATCCAATAAAAAAAGAATTATGAAAAATCCGTTGAGCCGTTCGCGAGTTATTCTGCATTGAAAAAATAACGTAATCCCCTTCCACTACCATTTGGGAGGATTCGTGGAGACGGGTAATATTTTTATCCCATAAAAAAGAATTATGAAAATTCGTTGAGTCGTTCAGGAGTAATCCTGATTTTATGTAAAAAAAAACAATTCACGGTGCTCTTCTAACAGAAAACAATGTCCAAAACATAAAGTATGTCTTTGGTCCAAAAGGTTATACTCCGCTAATATATAATAGAGACATAAAGCTATTTGTAACTCATCGCGGTATACGTATCCGCATCTAGCGAAAACCAAGCACATTGATTGGTCAGAAACTTGTAGCACGTTCGAAAAGAGCAGATATATTCCATATTAAGGCGTTTCTAAATGTAATAGGTGCTGAGATACGATAAGTGTGCCGTAACGATACGTGATACCTAACGCATCTCAACACCTATCGCGTTCAAGAACACCTTAGATTAGCATATATCTGCTCTTTTCGAACGTGGTACAAGTTTCTGACCAATTAATGTGCTTGGTTTTCGCTAGATGCGGATACGTATACCGCGATGAGTTACAAATAGCTTTATGTCTCTACTATCTCCCATAAGCCCCCGTAGCGCAAAAGGCTAAGTCGTTGGAAAAGTGTTATATGGATGCCAGAAGGTTGAGGGTTCGAATCCCATCGCTGCTTAAAAACGCTTTTTTTAAATTTTTTGTGAGAACATATTTTTTTGAAGCTCATATATGTGCTATGAAAATCCTGCCAAAATATTCTATGAATGTTCTAGGAATATCAAAACTGCGCACACAGAATATTCCCTGAACATTCCTGGTACAAAAAGGTAAAATGCCGCCCCTTTGCAACTCTCTTTCAATGCTTCGTCGTAAAATAAAACGTGAACCACAAAATTGACAGTGCAATACATTGAATGTTCACATTTATGATTTTGGCGCTAAAATAAAATTTTTGTTGCGCAGAAAAAAAGAAAAAGTTAAAGCAATTTTTTTCAAAATCATTTAAAAAAAAAGGGAAAAAATAGTAGTTTCAACAACTAGTGGCTAAAATAGTGCTTTTTTTACAAGCGTTGGTTTAAATAACGAGCGCAGCGAGGTATTTAAAAACGCGAGTAAAAAAAATCACAGTTTAGCCGCGAGTTGTTAACACTATTTTTTTTAATACCTTTATCAAGAAATCCAAGAAAAACAGAAAAATACTTTTTTGACGTTCATTGTTGCGACATTTGAATCTTTGACAGTTTGATATTTTGACGATGTTTTTAAATTATTTTTTGTAAATACTTGGTGAAAATTAGCGGAAAAGGCTTAATTTTTTAGGCAAGAATAATTATATTTTTTTTAATATTACTATTTTCCGCTATTTCTCTTTAATTTTGGGTAAAAAACGGACAGAAATCTTTTTTTGCACCCGTGATCAAAAAAAGTTTTTTTGCATGGGTAACCAAAAAAGCCATGCTTTAGTTATCTGCAGACAGTTACTAAAATCATGTTTTTGATGAAGGTATAAAAAAAGGATTTTTCCCAATCTTTGTCATCTATGACTCTAGCCCTACCCACTTTTTTAATAAACTCAATTTTCTTTGCCTGTGCTGGTGCTATTACGCCCACTATTATTGTTATTATTATAGTTATATTTTAAACTTAATTTTAAGCAATTTTTTTCATCATCATTCAAAACGGGTTAAAAAATAGCATTTTTAGTACAAGTTCTCTCAACATTTAAGACCTGATTTGGGCAACAAACAATTTTTAAATTAAATACGCCCAAGAATTCGCGCCTTTGCTTTTAAATAATTTTTTATATATACACTAATCCAACCCAATACCTACTAAATAACCGTCCCCTCCCTCTTCAAAAAAAGCTGCGAATGCCACTAAGTAAATGATTATTTTTTCATTATTGAATCTGACAAGGGCTCTGAAAATATATGGGATAATTTCACAAGAAAATGTTTTATGCCTAAATCAAAGTAATGCGCGAATGTTTAGAATATTTAAAGTTATTTCAAATAAAGTGCAGGGCGCTGGCCCCACTGAAACACCCTGTATAAATCAAGGATATCAAATTTAAAATTTTTTATTTAAACAGCTGACACCATGTTTGATTTAACCTTATTAAAATAAAGTTTAATAATTAGTTGTAATGACAAAATAGGGGGTAGCTTTTGGAGAATCAACGTGTGCCCTTAGAAATTCTGCCAAACTTTTTGGAGCCCCCCCTTATCTCCATTATATTGAAGTTTGAAAAAAAGATTTATATAGCAAAGTTGCAAAATTTTCTGTAAACATTCAAATGACCTCCTTAAAAATTAGCAGCTGTCAAATTTTGACAATATCGTCTTTATTTTTTTTTAAACTTAGAATGGCTTTTTTTCCTAATTCCAAAAATATATAATATGTTAATTATGTTGGATTTATTTTGGACGGTTTTTGAATAAAAATAAAAAATTATTTTCCATAAGTACAATGTGTTTAGTTCAGGTGGTTCTTATTCGTTCAACACATTACTCTTATTAGAAAGTATTTTTTATTTTACTCGAGAACCATCGACGGGTAAATCCAACATATTATATATTTTTGGAATCAGGAAGATATATTTCTATTTAAAATAAAGAAGTAATAATGATAAAATTTGACAGTTGCGATAACAGCTGCTAATTTTTAGGCTCGTCATTTAAAAGTTTGCAACTTCTGTACAAAAGCTTTTTTCCAGTTCTAATGATAAGGGAGCTAAGGGGGGGGGGAAATATGGTGAATCACCGTGTATGTACCTACTTTTACCCAGAACAGATTTCTGTGCTTGAACATAACATAGCTAAAGAGCAAATTTTCCTAACAACAATACCCACAAAAAATATTTAATAAAATAAATCACGTAATATTTCATTGTACATAAACTTTCTTTCTTTGATTTTTGTGATTTTTGTGTCTCGGTTAAGAAAACGAACTTTAAATTATCAGATATAGTTAGTACAAATATAACCTTTTTTGAGGGAAAGCTCGCGATTCATTGATTTTGTTATTTATTCACCCTCGCTAAATCCCTTTTTAGATTTATCAAGATAATTATATCTGTCGCCCTAGAGACGCTTAGTTTTTCTTCAATTCTAGCACCGTAGTGATGAGCACCACAAGTGCGAAATCCAGATCGTCGGCATTGAATCGGGCCAATGTCGGCAGTGTGTCGGCATCGGCGAATACACTCTGGCCCGATGTTGGTCAGATTGCGATTTTCAGTTTTCGGTCAATAATCGGCAACTGACGGAGGTCCACATTACTACAGTCGACTTTATGCCGACACCACTTTAGGACCGACGATGGTCTGATTGGAACTTTGTTTAATCGGTCGAAAATCGGCAACTGACGATGTCCCGATTTATTATAGTCGACTTCATGCCGAAGCCCACTTTATTTGCTTTAGGGCCGACGACGGTCCGATTGGAACTTTGTTTAATCGGTCGAGAATCGGCAACTGATGATGGCCCGATTTACTATAGTCGACTTTATGCCGACACCTACTTTATCTGATTTAGGGCCGACGACGGTCCGATTGGAACTTTGTTTGATTGGTCGAGAATCGGCAACCGACGATGGTTCGATTACGTCACCTTAAAATTTTTAAACTGCTTAATAGTTTCTTCCTAGTATGCAGAGATGGCGCTAATGTCACTATGTTCCCTGTACAGTGGAAGATAATATTATATATATATATAATGAGCAAAGATATTTTAAAACTAGAATGCGGACTTGACAAGATGGTGCTACTTCTCTACAAGAATCACCTCTTCTGCCACTTAAACCAGCCCGACTGGTTAAGCACCCGCATTATCGAAACTTTGTAGTTTGCCAATGTCGGGCCGCTTAAATTTAAGCCACCACCGACGGACCTCCCTCAATCGCCGACGTTGGACCGCTTTAGGAAACCAATGTCGGACTTGAATAGTTTACCGATGTTGGGCCGAGACCAGCTTGCCTACGTTAGACCGACTAAATTAAGCAGTAAAGTATAACTTTCCGCACTTGTTAGGTAAATAACTATAACACATTGCGAGTCGCATCCATAGTAGCAAGGGATATCCCATATAGATGCCGTAAATATCTAGATGTTGTTGTCAGCAGATCCCCAAAACTTTTTTTAAAGGATGTTCTAGGGATAGCCTTTTTGAGTCGTGCAGTTTAGCATCGGTCCGATTTCGAATGAATAAGATTTTATTTATTTATTTATTAGCGAACAAAACCCCATTTTTAAAGAAAAATACCTCGAATAGCGAATATAGGTACTTAAAATGTGAATTTGATAAATATTATCAAGAAGTATGAACATAATGCTGTTACATGCTACTATGTTCTTTTCTGATATCCAAGTATGTATGGGGTGTGCAAAATTATACTGTTCGAATGATGTCAAAATTTAAAAAAATATCATCTGAGGGGGAGGGGGCGAGCCTTGTTACTCCATGGGATGTGCATAATTTCAAAATAGGTGTGCAAACTTTTACAACATTTTTGTCGATTTTTGTTATATTTCTGTTCCTGCGTAAAATGTATTCTAAAGTTGTTTGACGTAACCTTTACTGTATTTGTTATTTATAGTCTCTGCATTATTTTTTTACTTGTAACATGACGTTTTAATGTGACTGAGATAGGTTAAACTTGCTTAATAGTTTAGATATAGGTACCTATTTGCTTTGTCAATGAATTTTTTGTAATATATGGCAATAAAGCTTTTTTGAAATTGAAATTGTGCAAAATTAGATCTTTCGAATGGAATAAAAATTTTCAAAAAATATCATCTGGGGGGCAAGCCTCGTTACTCGAGAATCCTATTTGGTGTGCAAAATTTCAAAATAGGTGTGCAAAATTGGACCTTTCAAATGATCACGTTAGCCCCCCTCCATAAAAAAATGAACACAGTTACTCGGAGTAAAGTGTGCAAAATTGTGTAAAATGTGTGCAATTTATGGTCTATAAATTTTTCAGAAACTGTATGTGGGGGGGGGGGGCGCAAAGTTGACTGTGGCTAAAAAGCCTACCAACCAAACTTGTGTGATTCTGTGGTGGGGGATTTTTGGGTTGGAAAGTTTGTTTTGTTAATTTTTGATATGTAATTTTTATGTGTTTAGTAGTAGTTTCGGATTGATATGATTACACAAACGAACGATTTTATAATGAAGAAAGAAAAAAAAAACAACAAAAAACGATAAGGTTGTGTTTACCTCCAAACGTTATTTTTGCGTATGTTCACTGAGAAAAATTTCTCTGTGGTACGTACTATTAAGGTGATTTTGGTCAGACAGTTTAACCGCAAATTTCGTTACCCTGATGACCTTTATCATAAATAATGGTGTAAATTGAAGAGGTTAAAAATAGTACTTTTGAACGTGATGCCCCCTTTTTGTTTTTTATTTTTCCGGAGGCAATATAATAAGTGCATCTGAATTTTTCGACATGAAAAATTAGACGGACGAACGGTATTGGGTAAGATTATTTCACACATACATACATATAATTAAAAAATAAATTTATTGACAAAAATACCAAACAAAATTGATTATAATTATTGTTAAAAAAAAACTACTGCTTAGAGGTAGGCAAAATGTTGTTGTATTCTACAGGAGTTGCCTGTGCAATTATAAATAAATAAATAAATAAATAAATAAATAAATAAATAAATAAATAAATAAATAAATAAATAAATAAATAAATAAATAAATAAATAAATAAATAAATAAATAAATAAATAAATAAATAAATAAATAAATAAATAAATAAATAAATAAATAAATAAATAAATAAATAAATAAATAAATAAATAAATAAATAAATAAATAAATAAATAAATAAATAAATAAATAAATAAATAAATAAATAAATAAATAAATAAATAAATAAATAAATAAATAAATAAATAAATAAATAAATAAATAAATAAATAAATAAATAAATAAATAAATAAATAAATAAATAAATAAATAAATAAATAAATAAATAAATAAATAAATAAATAAATAAATAAATAAATAAATAAATAAATAAATAAATAAATAAATAAATAAATAAATAAATAAATAAATAAATAAATAAATAAATAAATAAATAAATAAATAAATAAATAAATAAATAAATAAATAAATAAATAAATAAATAAATAAATAAATAAATAAATAAATAAATAAATAAATAAATAAATAAATAAATGAATGAATGAATGAATGAATGAATGAATGAATGAATGAATGAATGAATGAATGAATGAATGAATGAATGAATGAATGAATGAATGAATGAATGAATGAATGAATGAATGAATGAATGAATGAATGAATGAATGAATGAATGAATAAATAAATAAATAAATAAATAAATAAATAAATAAATAATTGCTAATTTTTAAATCACCTTATAAGGAAGCAAAAAAGATAATTTAGTATGTTGTGGCGTGCAAAATATATGTAGTATGCAAAATATGAGCAAAATAAAAATGATTTGGCTTAAACCTAACATAGTTAAAAGATCCTAGGACAATATTTCATATATCAACCATATACATGGTTTGAGCGTGACTGTACAGGGTGTCCAAAATTTGGGGGGTTTCGGGTATTTCTAAAGGAGCTAGAGAAAATTCGACCCCCCTTTGCGAGGCTCAAATTTCAACACAAGACTTTTAGTAAAAACCGCATTTCAATGTCACCCCGTCTTCGAGCTACGGGGGCTTTTTGAAAACTATGCATTTTGGGATAAACCCTATAAATTTTTTATTTACGAAAATATCTTCGTGGTGTTAATAGCATTTCTAAACTAGAACTAAATTACTAAATCAGATTTCATTAGTCACTTTTAACACCCCAATCTTTTTACATATTTTGAATGTTTTTTTAATTTCCTTCAAAACGATGTGCCTCTTATGATAATCAGATAAATAATTGTCGAGTTATTAAATATTCTCCATAAATATTATGGTAGGCTGTGATAAAAGCGGCACGCCACATTATTAAAAAAATCTAGAGTGCCATGGTTGTCAATCTGAGATGACAAAAATAATTTGTTACGAAGAAATAAAAAACTATTTTGCTTCTTAACTGAATTCAAGACCTACTATTATATCAATAATAAATCATTATACTTACATTTTATGCTCAGATTGTCAACCAAGGAACTCTAGATTTTTTTAATAATGCCTTTATCACATCCTACTATATGATTGATGGAAAATATTTAATAACTCGACAACTAATTATCCGATTTTTGCAAGAAGCACATCGTTTTGAAGGAAATTATAAAAGCATTAAAAAAATGGGGTGTTCCATAAGTAAAATATCAAGTTTCTGTTATATCTCAAAAACTAAAAGTGACCCACGAAATCTGATCTGGTAATTAAATTCCTGGTTAAAAACCCTACAAAAGCGCAATTAACACCATGAAGATATTTTCGTAAATCAAAAAGTTATAGGGCCTATCCAAAAATGCAGACTTTTCAAAAAGCCCCCGTAGCTCGAAGACTGGGTGACATAATGAAATGCAGTTTTTACCAAAAAAATTTTCTTGAAAGAACCCAAAACCATCGAATTTTCGACACCCTATACAATATTCTAAATTATTCTCATAAGTAAAATATCAACTTTCTGTTACATGTCAAAAACTAAAAGTTTGGTAATTAAATTCCAAGTTAAAAACTCTACAAAAACGCAATTAACACTATGAAGATATTTTCATAAATAAAAATGTTATAGGGCCTATCCCAAAATGCAGACTTTTCAAAAAGCCCCCGTAGCTCGAAGACTGGGTGACATAATGAAATGCGGTTTTTACCAAAAATATTTTCTTGAAATTTGAGCCTCGCAAAGGGGGGTCGAATTTTCTCTATATCCTCTAGAAGTACCTGAAATCCCCCGAAACCATCGAATTTTCGACACCCTATACAATATTCTAAATTATTTTGGTAAAAATACAAGTTGGTATACTTGCTAATCCACAATAATCTCAATGGGTAAACGAAGACAATATTAGAGAGCGAGTACCATCCTAAAAATTCTCTATTTAAAATTCTCTTCGGTGGTATTTATCAGGATCGAAATAAGACGTTACCACCACTCGATTGCTAAATTTCCTTCCTGTTAGTGTTTGCTGGCCCTTTTGACAGTCTAAGACAGAGTTGAATTCCACAAAAACCTAAAAAGAGAATAGGTATACTTTACAACACACTAAAAGTTTACCAAAATTTCACCACCCGAGATGAATATCTCCCAGTACAGGGTGGTCCAAACTCGAGGAGATTGGAGAGTTTGGGTATTTCTAAGCGAAAAACTAATATATATATATTATAAGCTGCATTATTAAGAAATAAATAATGGTGAAAACGGCATGTCAGTATGCCAACCCGTTTTTGAGCTACGGGGGCCTTTTGAAAAATATGATTGGCGATCTACCAATTTCTTTTATCTTTTGTTATCCTCCTTCAAAGAAGCATTTTTAGTAATTAGAATTTTTGTGTGGCTCTTCTAGATAGAGAGGTAGGTGGTGGCGATTGAGGTGTATGATTTCATCCATATTATAACTAGTATAGCCCAATTTTTTGATGAGCGGACTGACATCATCTTTGCCTCTGAAAACGTATTTCTTTGTTGTCAACAGTTCGCATGTCAAATAATTTGTTGTAGTCATTTTGAAGTAACAGTTGAAACAATCAACGACATGACTTTTTTTTACATATTTACTGTCGCTGTCTAAAACAATGTATTAAATAGAGATTCAAAAAAATGACGTCAGTCCGCTCATCAAAAAATTGGACTATATAAAACTGTAGTTTACATCCATACGAATTAAGTAAAAATATTACGATGCTCAGGTGGTGGGGATTTTTTTACAGGGAGGTCCTAAAATTTGCAAGAAATAATAGCTCTACGAAGTCATTTCATCTCTTTTCTGATTACTGCCTTTGTGTTAACATAATAGCACTAATCACAAAAACGATGAAATGAGTTCATATAGCTATTATTTTTTGCAAGTTTCGGGGCCTTCCTGTAGAAAAAGCCCCCACCTACACGTCTGAAAATATTTTTTTTGTTATCTTTGGTGTGTCTTTATCAAAACTACATAAACCTCAAATGGAATGAAATTATTAATTTTTTACTGCCACCACCTCTCTATCTATTCCAGATGGGCTAGAAATCGTCGTCAAACTATTAATATTTTCGACATTCTTAAGGCCACTAATTTTAGATAAAATTTTAATATTTAGTAACCTTATGATGTTAGAATTTGACTTTGACAATTTTCGTAAAAAAGGTTGAAGGAGGCATACTTCATTTAGCAATCTAAATTTCGACGTTAAAATCTAAGCAATTTTTTGTCTCGTTACAAAAATACAGTGTGTTTCTTGAATATTGCAATACATACCTAAATAAAAAACGTTAGGAGTTTGGGGATAATTTTTGGCTTATTCGGAAGAGCCACACAAGTTTTAATTACCAAAAATACTTCTCTGACCTAGGAAAACAACATATTAAAAAATAAAAGAAATCAATAGTCGCCATGATTCTATGTATCCAGATCTTTCCTATAAAAAAAATGTTTCCATTTCAGTATGACAGGTAATTCAAAATTTTGCAGAATTAACAGATAATATGATTTAAACCACCAACTTTGATGATAATTTCATTTTCCTCTCTCCTGGTAGGTGCTGCCACTACTGTGCAGTCGCACAAATAACGATAAGTTCAAAAAGCGTTATTTTAAATGGTCCAAAATGCTTTATGTCAGTTTTGTAATGGTTTGTTTAGTCAGTTATCCGATTGGTTATGACGTGTATGGAAATATTAACTAAAGCGCCTAAGTCAATATCAAGTTTCTTTTACTTCTACTTCTACACTGCTTGAGATGGGTTTCGGGTTTTCCGCTCCAACCCTCAAGTAATTCACAAGTTTCTTCTTAACTACAAAAACTGCCTGTCCATATTATTAGCATCTCTTTAAATAAAATTGACAACCTTTTTTGCCTACATTACTATTTTAATAAAAATTGCGCTTTTCTCAAAATTACACAAATATTCAACAAGTTATGACTTACTTTTCCGCAACCCGGTACATCAACTCCCTCAATCGGTCGAGGAATTTCAATACTTCTAACGACGCCATATTTATTACACTCTTCTTTGATATCTTCAAGAATATCTTCGTATTCGTCTTCATCTTTTAATTCGTCTGGCGTGACCTAGATATAATTATTTTGTAAGAACAACAGAATAGCAAGCACTCTTTTAAAATAGATAATAGTACGGTGCGGCTAGAGGCCCTGTATACGATTTTTGACAGTTATTGTTTTACCAGAGGTGAGCAACTGGATTTGACAGTTTGATAATTGTGTGTTAGCAATGATAGTTGGTAACCCCTGACAATAAATAACTTTGTCACTGTCAGATTTTTGATTAAGAGACGTTAGGTTTAAAAATGGAATTTTGCTGTATCAAAAACTGTAAAAATACGTGCCTCGACGAATTTGTATTGTTCCTTTGTCCAACGGAGAAGGAAACTCAGAAAAAGTGAAAAGAAAACATGCATTTACCAAGCTGGAAAATTAATAAAAATAGCCGAATTTGCGAGGTAAGTAAGCTATAAGTAGTAGGTACGTAGTTAGGTACTTTGTTAATAAATAACACATTATGTTTCCGTATTTTATTGAAGGATAGGAGTCTTTATATTTTAGCTATTATTTACATTTTTATTATCTCCGCGTGTATATTCACTGTTTGTTTTGTCAAAACTTGACATATTTTACTAACCAAAAAAAATCAATCTTTCAAAAACTGTCTGGAGAAATTCTCAAAAGAGACAATAAAACATAAGTCCATTTCATAAAATCGCTTTTAAATGCAAATAAGAAAAAAACTAGAAAGAGAGGGCAATATGAGTTGCCCACCTCTGGTAAAACAATAATTGTCAAATGTATAGAGGGCCTCTAGGTGCGACTAGAGGCCCTATATACAATTTTTGACAGTTATGCTGGAATGCACCATTATACATTTTCTCTGATTAACACTTTAGCCGCGGTTAACTAACATTTTTTATGCACCAAGTATTTTTTTACCTAAGCAGCAATTAACTTTAATTGCCCGATGACCTAGAATTTAGGGCAAACTAACCGCGGTTAGCTAACAAGTGAGGTTATCTTTGTGATGTTTATGTCATGCTTGATCCTTTTTGTCATTTTTTAAGTTTTTCGAGTGTGTTTTATGAAGAAAAAATTGAAAAATATAATAATCAAATAAAACTTGGCACATATTAAAGCTGGGTTCATACAGAAATAAAAATAACATAAGATAAGAGAAAATAAAAAATAAGAGTTCACCTTATGGGACTGCTTGATGGCGTTCATACAGACAGAAAAATAAGATAACATATCATAACAGAAAGATGGCAAACTTTTATCTTCTTTTTTTTTGGTTTTAACATTTTTTATTTTATTTAGTGATAATAATAAAAATGTATCTAATAATAAGTAATAATAATAAAAATGTATAATATAACTTAATTTCCTTTGAGTTCCTCTGCCTCAAGCTCTTTGGTCCCCAAAACGCTGATTCCGTTTCCTCGTTGAATAGCTATGCTGAGACGCTGATACAGCCAATCACCTTTTTTTTTGCTTCAATGAGCATTTTGGAGATTTTATGTAAAAACTGCCTACACACAGGACCTTTCCCACCTAATGTTTCAAAACCCAATGGCTTAAAAACATAGTTATTAGATAGACAGCATTCTGTATTTAATGCTTTTTTTGATTTCTGCTTCTTCAGCGGCTTTACTGTTTTCCAAAGATGTCTTCTTTAAGTAGCATTCTGCTAAAGTGTCTACGATAGTGACGTCCCAAACTAAAGATTTTCCGCATTCAAATGGAATAAGTGTCATACCATCTGGTCGTTTGCCATCCACTCTAGCGTTTAGTCCACTAGGTTTTAGAGTGGGATGGTGCCCTGTTGTAATGAGTGCTTTTTTAATAATTTCGTTGCATTCCTTATGTCTAGAAAATCGGCCTTTGCTATAAAGGCATGATAAACCATGTGTTTCTGAGCAATCCACCATAATTCCACATCGACATACATGAGGCTCAATAATTCGACAGTCCATTCTTTTTGCGTTTTTAAATCAGAGGTTTGAATAAGGTTATTGGTTATTATTTTCCAAGATTCTATAGCTGGTTTAAATCCATCAATATCAATGTTTCCAAAATGATCTATTATGTTTTTAATCAAAGTTGTTGATTGTTGGCATGAAGAAATAAAACTTGGTAAGGCAAGGGCCTCACATCTACGTAATCCTAATCCTCCCGAGTTCTCTGGCAATGATGCTTGAAGCCATTGATCGGACGTCAAATGAATGTTTAGAATTTTGGTGAAGATTTGTTTGATGGATTCATCATATTCGCCTAAAAGTGGGTTTTCATGGAAATTATCCACTCTGAGTAAATATTGTAGACTTGGCAAAGATAAACAGTTTCTTAAAAGGTAAAAAGCTTGATGAAGCTCAAGCATTAGTAATCGTTTTTCCAGGAATTCTAAACTGTTTATTTTGATTTGCAACAAATTATTTTTGCTTTCTTCATTTACCAAGAATTGTAAGGGTATCAGGAATTTTGACATATTTGTTCAAAGTGAATACTTCGCATTTTGCTTTATTCAAAAACAGTCCAATTTTTGGACCATCTTTTTCGATCAAAAGGAGATCTTCAGCAACGTTTTCACAAGAGTCTATTAAGGATCCATCGTCCAAGTACCATACATTAAGTTTCGATTTGAGTTTTTGAAAAAGAGGATGTGCGGCGATGCAAAAAAGTAAAGGTCCAAGCGGGTCTCCTTGTTGAACGCCTTCTTCTGAATTTAACATATGTTTTCCATAGAAAAGTAGAGACGGTGAGCTATAACTTGCGCATACATAAGAAAGGATTTCAGGAAATTGATTTTTTACTTTTTTTAGAACAGCACTTCTTTTAATTAAATTAAGTGCATTTTTGAAATCTATTTTTAGAAAAAGTTCCTTTGCTTCAAAATTTGATGATATTATCATTCTAACTGAATGCGCAATCGATTCAGCGCCCCCACTTATTCCAAAGTCTAGTTGTGTCGGTTCAAGAAACGAAGTTGCTTTTTCTTTAATTGCGATACAGATGTATTTTGAGCAGAGTCGTCTAAGGGTTAAGCCAATAGCAATTGGACGAAGTCAAGGGAGCAAAGGTTAGCGCCAAAAAAAAATGGTTTAATAAAATTTGGAACGTTTCCTAATAGCACCATATTAATAAATTTAGTCAAAGTTGTCAGTAGTTTTCTAGAAATATCACCATTTTCATCATCCAACAAATTCAATAAATGTTGAGGGCGAAGACCATCTATTCCACCACTAGAGCTTTTATTAAACTGCTTGATGGAGTAACTTATATCTTTTATATCAACCTGAATACCTGTCGTATTATCTTCATTGTTTTCGAAGTTTAGGGCTTCCGACCTTGCGGGATGTTTTTCTCTCATAATAAATGCATTTTGTTCTGAAGGCTTAGCAATCTTGTTGTCGGAGACAGTCAGTCTTAAAGCTCCTCTTATGTTGCCTTCTGATACTTTTTGTGAGACTCGTTTTGAGAGGTTCAGCTCATCATGGGTTTGTACATTTAAACCGTTAGGTTTATTAAAAAAATGTAATTTATAGGTATTTGAACTGCTGCTGAATTCGGATAGATTTGGAAAAGATCTCAAAAGTTTATTCACCTTAGTTGCCAAAGAATTATTTTCTTTTTTCAATTTCTGACTAATTTTAAAGCAGAAATTAGGAAAAATTAGTAGATGGGTCCAGGATTTTAAACTGTTATCTGTTATGACGTTTTCTAGACATTCGTTAAATTTTTCTGCCGCGAAAACTCTGGATCCTTTTGGAACTCTCGATAAAATATTTCCACGAGATTTAAATTTATTAAGAAGTTTAATCAAATTATTACTTTCTTCTTCTGAAGATTTTTCCGTCGTAAGAACTTTACAAGAAGAGCATTGAAATTTTTGTTGCGGTTTTCTTGAAAGGTTTACACACTGGAAATGAAACCATTTATTACAGTAAAAACATTCAATCCATTTCTTGTTAGTAGTAGTAGATTTCAAAGTTCGGTTGCATTTACAGTCGAAATTACACTTGCACACGCTACATTCTATCTGATGCAAAGTATTTACAGAATTTTGTTGAGAAGCTGACCTTTGAATGGAAGAACTTCTTAATTTATAAGGAGAATATTGACTGTCTCCAGAGGTTGATGGTCCAGCATCATTTAGGTCTTGTGTAGGTATTTTCCAGTTTTCCAAATACTTTGAAAGTTTATTGTCACGAGGGTATTTTGGGAAGTTGTAGAGAGAAAAAGAGGAGTCTTGTCTTATCTTCTTATTTTATTTTATCTGAAATCGCGTTCCGCGCATAACCGTGACGTCATCGCGACGAACGAATGACAGGAGACAATAAATTGATAGTAAAATTCAAAATCGCATGCGCAAAAATTTGCGTTTTGATTGGCTGGAGCTGATCTCTTATTTTATGTTATTTTTCTGTGTGAACGCCCGATTTTTTTTATTTTATGTTATCTTATATTATTTTTAACTTATCTTATCTTATGTTATTTTATTTCTGTATGAACCCAGCTAAAAGGATCTGTATGCCCAGCCTGTAGATTGGCAGAAGAATCGTTAGCGCAGCACCTAATAGAAGAGTGTGCTGGTATACAGCAGGTTGAGGCAGATAATATGGGACTCACACACCAAAGACCAGGAGCTACTCAATAAAGTAGCCGACATACTGAACTTTGCAACGAAAATAGAAAGAGTAAAGTGGCTCAAGCAGCAGGAGTTGATGCACCAGTAGATGTCTTATTTACTTTTTTAAAAACTTTAAATAAAATAACTGTGAAACCTTTTATTAAATAAGAAAACTTTTTTGGTATTTTAAAAAGCAAATTGCAACTAGTGGTAAGCCACAAAATAAAAAAGTAGGTTTAAATTTTTGAAAAAATCTGTAAGATGTTGGCTTTTTTTACTTTGTTTGAGGTCAACCGTGCTCGACTTTCTCTCATTCTAAGTATTTTTTATTTATTTATTACTTGAGACTGACCTAAAACTCCAAGAAACACGAGATAAATGAGGTTTATATGCGTCTGATAAAAGTAAACAAATATTATAGTGTTCAAAGTCCGAAAATTAGTTGCACCGGGATAATCTGTCTCCTGATTCTCTTTGAAGGTTTTTAGGGAATAGTAGTGGTATTTTCTCTTCGCAAATACTGCACTTTACAAAAAATTCAATAAAGAAAATTAAATATAAACGCCAAAAGATTTTGACACCAGTCGATGTCACCAATGGCTGAATGTAAAACACAAAAAAAAACCTAAAAAAACGCTGCGTTCAAAGCTCTTTTTCTTAATTCCAATTACTTAACCCTGGTTAGATAACTATTGATAAAAAACATTGGTGCATAGGTGTGTGCTAATTAGAGTGTAAAATGGTGCATATAGACATTATTGTTTTACCAGAGGTGAGCAACTCGATTTGGCAATTGTTAGGGAAATATTGACAATTTTTTTAGGTGTTGGCAACCACTGACAATAAATTATTTTGTCACTGTCACATTTTTGATTAATAAACGTACAATTGATTTAAAAAAAAACTCATACATGCATTTTTTCCTATGCCACAAAATTTAGCTTTCCATTAGTGTATACTATTATAAGACACCACCAGCTTAGTATGCCTGACAGCTTAAAATTCAGTGTGACATCCTTAAAAATGCCACAGATATCAACATTTACAAAAGTTCAAATTATCACTCTAGTTATGCTGGTCTATAAGAAGAGCGGCCACCCAGTTTGGAGTTGATAAAATGACGATAATACGATGGAAAAAGCGCTGGATTGAAAATAATTCTACGGATAGGAAAGATGGATCAGGACGACCAAAAGTAAGTTCTGAAGTGCAAGATGAGAGACTTATTGACCATCTCAGACAAAATCCATTTTCAACGTCGGGTGAAGCAGCTAATGTAACATTATTTCCGGGTTCTTTAGTAACAGTAAATAGAAGAGTAACGAAATTAGAAGTTTCTTGTCGAGTTGCTGCAAAGAAGCCTTTTCTAACAGAAGAACAAAAAAAGGCCAGAGTAATTTTTGCACTGAACAACGTTCTTCGTGATAATGACTTCTGGGAGACGGTGGTGGAAAAATTTTTCAATCATCTTCAAGCAGCAGGAGAATTTTAGTTTATCGTCCATCAAATTCTAGATTTGAACCCGAATATACAAACCAAATTAAAAAAGCTGGACATTTTTCTGTAAATATGTGGGGCTGGTTTAGTGCTAGAGGTTTGGGTTGGGAAGGAAGATTCAATAGTGAGCGATATATTAAAATCCTTCAAAACGTTATGCTGCCATCTGTACAGGCTTTACATGAAAATAATTACTTCGTTTATCAGCAGGACAACTGTCCATTACACACGGCTAGTGTTATTCGCCAATGGTTTCACAATAATAAAATAGAAACACTTCCTTGGCCAGCTAACAGCCCTGACCTTAACACAATGGAATCGTTAAAATAATATACCAAAAGAATTGGAGACTACGAAATGCTGAAGAGTTAAGCGATGCTATTTATCGCGCATTGGATCAGCTCTCAGAAGACCATCAGTATTTTCAAAATTTAACCTTTTCAATGCCCAGACGTTTGCAGCTTGTAATAGAGAAAAATGGTGATCCTATTAAATACTAAACTATTTATTTTAGTTCTTTTTTAAGTTAGAATAATTAGTATTAAGTTTACCATCGTTTTTGTCTTAATCCAAGTTTCCTATTCGTAGAATTGTTTTCAATCCAGCGCTGTTTCCATCGTATTATTGTTATTTTATCAACTCCAAAATGGGTTACCGCCCTCTTTATCGAACAGCCTTCGTCCGTTACTCGAGTGATAATTTGGTTTTTTAGTATTATGCAAAATTTAATATAAAAATAAGGTTGCCTTTAATTTAAGTAAAAAAATATTTTCAGTTTTAAAGACCTTTTTTAAACAATATGACAAATTGTCGTACTTTTAAAGTTTTTAGACATTTTAGCTGGTAGTCCGTATACAGACCGCTTCATGCTACTGCGAACATAGGGGGAATCAAGTCCAATTTACTCAACAGCAGTAGTTATCTTTTGGAAAATTTATTTTGTTTTTATTATTTTGTTATATTTCTGCCTTGCTCGAGAAACAGATTGGTAAGTTCTTAAGTGAAATAATACATTTTTAAAACTAAAAATGGATGTCTACGAAGTTGCCGAATAAGTACAGATAGTCAAATGGTACTATCAAGGCAGACCATTGAGACCTATTCAAGAACTTTTTTTGGAGAATTTTGTAAATCACCCAGAACCTAGTCTATCAACTATTCATAGGTTTGTGCAGAATTTTGAAAAGTTTAGTTGTGTAGCGCCAAAAAACCATAAAAAACCCACTGTTCTCAAAAAGAATGGTTATCATTCTTACAAAGCGTCAAAATCGCATCAAATTTTTCCCGAGGACAATCATCGTCGTATGGAATTTTGCGAAACAATGATGGAAAGGGCTAATTGTGCTGAACACTTTCTGAGATCTATTCTGTTCACAGATCATAACCCGACACACGTTCGATATTGGTCGGGGGAAAATTTGCATTTGTATTTTTTTTTAAATGTTTGAGAGGGTATTGTAGGGGAACACGTAATTGGGCCATTTTTTATTTACGGCAATTTGAATGATCCTAGATACTTGGATCTACTGCAGCAGCTTGGCTTCTATCTGTGGAGTTATATCAAAAATAAAGTTTACGGGCATGAAAGGGCTAATAATTTGTTAGAACATCGGATTAAAATTGAAGAAGCTTTTCAAACTATCACCCCTAACATTTAGAAAGGGTTTCTAGTCCAGCCGAGCAAGGAGGACTTTTCGAACCTTTGATCTAAATTTTTTTTGACTGGGAGAATCCTTTTGGTTTTTAGAATGTATTATTTTATTTTGAGAACTTGCTTTTATTTTGTTTCTCCTTATTATTTTCATTGTAACACGTTGTTAGTGATAAATCTGAGCAGTTGAAAATAAAACTCTTTAATTTATCAGTGACAAAAAACAAGAAAATATAAAAATTTGCGTATTTATTGACCAAATTCCGGTTTCATTGACTACACTCCACATAGCACCGTGGTTAGAGGCGTACTAAACACAAGCCGCGAACGGCGGCGAACGGCGATCGCAAGCCTGAGTGTTGATTGCTCCACTGATAGGTGTGCGGTGTCCCTGCATGTACGTACACTGGCAAATTGGACTTCTTCCGGCCTATGTTCGCAGTAGCATGAAGCGGTCTGTATATTATACACTTTTAGAAAGGTCAATTTTGTGACTGCATGTATGCGTTTTTTTTTAAATCAAGTGTACGCGTAAACATGAAAAAAACAATGACTTCCGCTCGAATACAGATATCATAGTCAAGGTCTTTAGCATGTATAACGTTCAGAAAAGACGCAAGCTTACATACCGTAACGTCTGATCTATGTTGCTAATGCAGAGATATGGGAAAAAGTCAAGAAGAAAGTCAAAAAAATCGATATAGGTTGGTAATACGAAAGGCCAAAACAAATAAAGCAAGATAGAAATACATGGTAATAAAATGTAAATGACAGAAACGTCCGAACCGTTAAATTTCACGTCTACTGCTAGGCACCTCGTACGTGTCATGACCAACTTAAATTGTCTATTATAACTACTAGTTAAACGCACATACGAAAGAAAAACATTTACTATATTTGCAATCGTCAACAGGTGATTACTAACAACAACTAAGACTACCTAAGCTTATACAGAGTGTTCCAAATTCGATGCTTACCATGGAGATCTTCTAAATGGTAGGTGATACGAAAATGTTTAAATTAGGGCAACGTTTCGCAATTTGATGCTTTGACCAAAACTTAAAAACAATTTACAAATTTCGGATAGTTCCGAAAAACTCTTAAAGCTGCGAATGCTTAAAACTTTCTACAGGCACATTTTTGAGATTTGACATTTCAGTGAGGCAAGAGCACTGCCAAGTTGCCGTTTGTTTCTTAAAGAATGACAGATAATTTTTTTGCAACCTTATCATGACAAGTCACCTGACGTTTTGGGTTAATTGACCATCATCAGCCCAAATTCAATTTTGGCTTTTAACTTACTCAAGATATTTTGGAAACCCGATTGCAGTACTTTTTTGATATTTTAGAAATAACAGTTTTTTTTTACGTTTTGTTATAACAAAATGATTTTGTCTAATATTTTAAAAATACGTTTCTTCTTTGTTTTCCATTCTTAAATTTTAAAACTTATCTTATTAAAATTTTAAATAATATTTTTAGATTTTAACTGTCATATGATTATGTCAGTTACTTTGTTTATACAGGCCCTTTAAAGCGCTTTTATATAAGGACGTTTTAAAAACTTTGTTGTATAAACGCAGTGGATAACTTAAAGACGGTGTGACATATTAACATGAAACTTAGACAGAAATGAGCAACAGGAGTTCTTAATATGACCTTGATATCTCTGACCTTGAGCCACTGTAGGGACCACTGGTCTCTTTTGAAAAACTATAAGCGTGATGTACCAATAGCCACTATAAAGGCCATAACTAAAGTAAGACTTTTTTGTTTTGTTTTTGACTTTTTGTGGGAAGTTCTTAAAGGAACCATCGGACTTCGGGAAATGGTATTTGTTCCTTTTCCTTATGGCATTTTTAGAGCATTGTTGACACCGTGTGGAGTGCGCTGAATTCTGGCTCTTTTGGAATCGGCTCTAAGGAGTGAATTCGAATCAGTATCCATTGCAGTTCTTGCAGTGTTATCCGTATTTTATTTGCTTCACCAGCAATTAGGCTTACCCTGCTTGATGTTCATAATCCATAAGTTTTATTAACTACTTAAACAGCCAAAATGCAAAAAAAAGAATAAAACGAAAAACACACCTGTTCAGCACGACTAATATAGGTACTGCAGGGCCATTATAGTGGCCGTGGTGGGCGGAGCGTTTCCACAATCCTGTGTACCACCACAAATAAAATAACCTAATGTTCTTTGTGGTACCACACAACTAAATTAAACGTTCTATTTTATACCGCAGCAAGTCAGTCCGTGTTTAAAACACTTTAAATTGCCGTCCACTATAGTGATCGCGGTAGATTTTAAGAACATTTTGTGACAATTATAGTGGCCGGACGTATTCAACGTATTGAGCCCTAAATCCATTTTATTTTAAAGCGATTTAAGAAAGTGGTTTATCGATTTAAAACCGATTTTAGAGTCGGTTTAAACATTTTAAAAACGCTCTAGCGCATTACTCTCCATCTAAAAAGTACTCAACCCTATTTTTACCGAAAAATCTGTTAATTTAGTTTTTTTATTTGTTTTCTTTTAAAACTGCCATTTAATGACATTCCATAAAGGACCTATAAACACTCCGAGAGCGATTTTATTTAAAACCTTCCTTATATAAAACCGGTTTTAGGTGCATAGTGAGATGAACCTACCCCGGGTGGTTTTAAATAAAATAATAGGGGGCGATCAAAGGTTTTCATCTCGACATGTATCATTTAATATAGGTAAACTATACTTCTATACCTTTAGTTTAAGAGCTCGTATTACTATAAACGCCTGTAAGTTAAATACTTCTCTTATATTAATAGGAGAAACCGAGTATCATTATGTATAGCCACGGTTGTTGAAGTGTGTGGGAAGTGGTGAAAGCACCTATTGTTTTGCAAGCGTGCTTCAGAGCGTGCTGTCGCGAGAGTCGGTTTGAAACATATTGTACTAACATCTCGCTGGCGCCTTGCGGAAGGTTTCAGATATATGCGTGAGCCCGTAGAAAGTCGGCACTGGAAGGATACCACATATTCCGCCGTTGGTAGCAGCAACAGTCAAGGACGCACTCATTGCCTAGCAAATGCGGTAAATGAGCGACGCGTCTGTTGATAACGATAACCAACGTAAACAAGAACCGCTTCGGCGGAATAGCGACCCCGACGTTAAATTAAATTCAGGCTACATCGTTGAGTCACTCTGACTCAGAGCACCCTCCATGTTCCGAGGTGCAAGTGCAAGGGAGATGCACCAAGTGCTTATTTTTTGCGAATCGGCTTAATGCGAAGTTATACTATAGCGCAAAGCGCGACACCCGTGCAAAGCTCGATGAGCATCTAAATAAAAACAATCTAGACATTAAAAGATATCATTATCTCCCAAATACCAACCGCTGGGTAAACCCCCAGAAATATCCCCAATACTTTAAATCAACCAAAGTCCTCCCCAAAAACATTAAACTTTCGAGTTCTAAAAGTGGCAGCGAAGTGAGTGCAGTGTAGTGAGTACATCACACACACTCACTGGCACCCTGTCGCCGGGCAAGAATCTTGCGCATGCGCAGTCCGCACCTACTAGCAAAACCAGCAAAAACCAATGGCCAGCGCTGCCAGTCCCGACAACCATGCCAGCCGCACCGGAAAATCTGCCAGCCGCATCGGAGATGCCAGCCGCGTCGGAGATGCCAGCCGCGTCGGGCAACAAAGAGAAACGAATTCTAAAAAACATGCAGATCCAGATGTTCGAAAAAATGGATACTAGCGAGGACAAAAAGAAGCAAAAAAGGCCCCCCCCCCAGCCATGGACGCAGACGGTTTTACAGCCCCCAAAAAACCTGCTACGCGACCAAACTCGGAGAATTCCTCAAGAAAATGCCGACGGCAACAAAAAACCGCTTTGCCACCCTCAATGACGAGAGCGACCGCCAACCAGGAGGATCAGGCGCCAACACCCGCACCCCCAAACGAGAAGAAGACCGCCAAGCAGCGACAGCGACAGTGCCGACGATACGCCGACCAGGCTGCGTAGGAAGGCAAACAAAAGCCTACAGGGGTCCCCGACAACACAAACTAAGCCGAAGGCCATTAAGGACCTTACGACTGTGCTCGCGGGGATCCCGGTGAGGGGCCAGCGCCTTTTGGCGATGGTCAACTTCTTCGAGGATCTAAGCGGGTACAGCCTGTAAAAAGTTAAGAATAAAACTGCCATACGATGACTTTTTTAATTATCTGTACTTTAAATTCAAATTCTATCAATAACAAACGTGGCGAAATTGTCGATTTTTTGAAAACTCAAAAGATCGACATTTTGCTACTACAGGACATCCAATTAACAGCCGACAAGGTGCTGTGCATCCGTGGCTACACGGTGCACAGACAGGACAAAACTACCCCTAACACAAGAGGCGTTGCAATCATTATCAAGAATAATATTCCGCACACACTTCTACCGCATCAAAATCTTTCTTTCGAGAATATATCTATAAAACTTCAAAATAACATTGTAATCACATGTGCATATAATCATCCATCTAACCGCTTACTTTTTCAGGAAATGGATAGCGTCTTTAACCTTGCCCAAAAGGCCCTCCTTGTTGGAGACTTGAACGCAAAACACACGGTTTGGAACAATCATGTAAATAATAGAAACGGGATTGTGCTTTTAGACTACACAACGAACAGACATTACGCCGTACACACCACGCAAAGCCCGACCCATTGGCCATCCAATGGGACGACGCCGAGCTTTTTGGACTTGGTGGTGAACAAAAATTTAAAAAACTTAATCGAGCCGGTCTCGGTACCGGCATTAAGCAGCGACCACAATCCCGTTATTTTTGAAATTAGCGAAATTCTGCCGACTGCTACTGACGTCAAAGCCTTCAGGTACCGCGATACTGACTGGAAATACTACAGACAACTAATTAAGAACGAACTTACTATAAACAACAACATTTCTACCCCGCAGCAGCTCGACTGCGAGGTAGAAAAACTGACAAAGACGATACAAAAAGCGAGGGATCGGGTTGCCAAAAAAATCACTGTGACCAGAGAAGAGAAGAGGCTGCCACAGCATCTAAAGGACCTAATCTCGGAAAAAAACTGAGTTAGGAAAAATTGGCAAAGGACCAGGCAACCAGCGGAAAGACTACGGTGCCGGGAACTGCAAGCACAAATCACCACACAACTAGCACAACACGAGAACGACGTCTGGTCGGATCGTCTCCGGGCGGCGAGGGTCGGGGATCAATCCCTCTGGCGTGTGATTAAACATGTCAGGGGGAGGGGCGGTCCCGTCAGATCCACTCGCTAAATGGGGAGGTGATGAGAGACGCCGAAAAAGCTCACAGATTCAGCCACACTTTGCACAAGTTTACACTACAACTCCAAACACTACTGACTTTCAACACGAAATTTCACAAATCTCACGCACACTCGCACAACCGGTGCCGCTGTCCCCTAGGGTTAAAAGGAAGCTGGTTGTCTCGCCTGGGGAGGTCAAGAGGATTATTAAAAGCCAACCAAACAAAAAGGCGCCCGGCCCCGACAACATAACAAACATACTGTTAAAAAACCTACCCAGAAAAGGACTAGTTCAAGTTTCCTATATTCTTACACAAGAATCTCTAATATCGACCAGAAATGGAACATTATCCCAGATTATCAGTTTGGGTTCAGACCAGGCCATAGCACTACACTTCTAACTGCAAAAGTAGTCCATGAAGCTCAGCTTAAGTTTAGCCAGGAACAGTTTACGGTCTTTACCATGCTTGACATGGCCAAAGCATTCGACACTGTCTGGCATGACGGGCTGATCTTCAAGCTACACCGCATTCTTCAAATCCCCAGAAACCTGATCTCACTATCAGCTTCTTTTCTTCAAAATCGAACTTTCGTTACACGGATCAACGACGAACTTTCCCCTCCGGAACCGATCGGTGCAGGTGTCCCCCAGGGCACAGTCCTAGCTCCTAAACTTTTCACACTCTACATCGCTGATATGCCAAGCTTGCGGCCTTCGCGGACGACGTCGGCATTACCGCATCATCTTTCTACGCAGAAGCGGCAAACAGGCAAATCCTGTTTCACCTTCGCTTACTTCTCCCCTATTTTCAGAAATGGAAAATAAAAATCAATGCGGAAAAATGCGAGCAAATCGTTTTTACGAAAAAGCGTAAAAACGCTCGCATTATCCAACCTCCTATCATTGAAAACACATCAATCCCAACAAAGGACTGTGTCAAGTATCTAGGCGTACACCTAGACCGGAACCTAAGTTTTATCCGACACATCAACAACAATATATCCCGAGCAATCGGAGCTATCCACTCATTATATCCACTAATCAACGCGCAATCGCCTCTTGATCTTGAAAATAAAACTGTTATCTATAAAACTATGATTCGTCTACTCCTAACGTACGCTTGCCCGCTCTGCACTCATATATCTAACTTTCAAATGCAGCGTTTACGTACAATACAAAATAAATTCCTCAAAAATATCCTTGGCATTACAGATAACAGAATAGCATCCAACGCCCGCATACAACAAATGACGGGACTGACCGACCTACAAACCTACATATTAGAACAAGGACAAACTTTTTTCACAAGTCAAATCCAAAATTTCGTACTAACTAGAGACATGACGTCTAACCGACGACATAACTCTAACTTGCGGTACAAGCCAATCTATCATAAACTTCCGGTTTATGGATAGATTGGATTGTTGTCCGACGGTACTCATAGACAAGGGGGTCAACTTCCGCGAATTTCCTAGAAATTCGTAGTTTTTGGCGCCTTTTATATGACTCCGCCTACTTACAAAATACTGACCAACCACAACACACCCAGACTACGGACGACGGGCGACATCCGATGAGTGTGAAAAATGGGTTTTTCGCAGTTTTTCCCATAAACCACTTCAAATTTCACTGGCCATACAGCCAATTTCTTTTGTTCAGGCAAAAAGGGATTCAGCTCGCTGAGACCCTGCTGTGGTACCCCGAAACCTGCATGCAACCGCGGTGGCAGGTGGAAATCCAAATTGGAAAATTACAATTGCGCGTGTGGACCGGGGCGCATGCGCGGGGAGCCCGCGCACCATCCCTAGTTTTTAATCGTGAAAATATTGTAATTAATTTTTTTTTAGACAGTAAGATGTATAGGATTAGGTTAAGATTTAGCTTGTAAATATTTATTTATTTATTAAGTTTCTGGACTGGTTCTGTACATATCTTAAAACAATAAAAGCCTTTTAAATTTAAATGTAATGTAATGCGGAAATGTGAGTCTTTTCAATTTGGATTCAATATTCGTGTTAGAGATAGGTAAGTCGATCATTTTGTACTGAACGAATCGATCAGTGATTCGTTTCTAAACTGATCGAATCCTTTGAATCGATCATTGAATCAATCATGTGAAATTAAAGAAAATGGTGACCTGGTGGCCAAAAAAAAAAAGTCGATGCAAGATGCAGCTAAATACAACATACTCTGCTGCCCAAAATATCTATTATTTTCATACAGATTACCCCGCGCGCAGGAATTCGAATCAAAGGAACGAATGAACGAAACGATCGACCTCCTATTTCCGACTGATTCAGTGTATCGCCACAGTGGGTCAGTCAGTCGTTGATCCGTTCCGATTTGATATATTCTGTCTTCGTCGCTCATTTGACTCATTTCACTGATGGAATCATATCGAGCAACCATGATTCGATCACTCAATACTCGCAAGTGATTCGATCATAGTGAACGAATCGTTCACGAATCACACATCTCTAAATCGTGTTGATTTGATTCTGCTACGGGTCTGCATTAGTGATGGGCACATCGAAAAAAAACATCGATGTTGAACATCGAAGGTGAAAAAACATCGATGTTTTTGAACATCGAGGTTTTTTTTGCTTAGAGTATTCTGTTATTCAAAGAAACTGTTCTATTTAAACCGTTGGAAATGTATGTCCAGTCACATGGTGCGTATTTTGAGTCAGGGTGTCAGGCTATTAAATTTCTAAGGTAAAAACCAAGAAAAAAATGAGTACTACACTCAAAAGAAACTGTATTTTATACATTGGAGCACACCCTTAAAAGGTCTCAAAAGCTTTTTTCTACTGATTATAGAAACAATATTTTATTGTGGGCTGGTCCTTTCAATCCATTCCTTCTTTTGGTAAGGGTTTGGACAGCTTTTGAAAAGAAGCGCTCTGATGCGGTGGGGTACAAGTGCAAACTCAAGACACTTTTTTATTTCCTATAATTTTTTTTGTATCGATGTTCGATGTTCCGATGTTTAAAAAAAGTATCGATGTTTTAGCATCGATGATTCTTTATCAACATCGATGTTGAACAAAAAACATCGATGTTTTGTGTCCATCACTAGACTGAATCAACACGGTTATTGGAGAAAGTTATTTTGCATGTGACGGGCTTAGGCTACGTTATGGTGAAATAACATTTTTGGGGGAGTAGGCTCCGGAATGATGTCTTATTGCTCGTGTCGGGCGCAAGCTATCGTTACGGCAGTATGACATTGAGGAGAGTTGTTTTGCATGTGATGGGCTTAGGCTACGTTATGGTAAAATAACATTATAGGGGGTAGGTTCCAATGATGTCTTATTTGACGTGTCGTCGGGCGCAAGCTATCGTTATGGTAATATGACATTGGGAAGGGATATTTTGCCTGTGAGTGGCGTAGGCTTCGTTATAGTAAAATAACACCTAAGAAGGATCAAATTATACTCTTTCAATATTAATGTTGTGATACATTAACGCGAACCCAGATTTCTGTCCGTGTATGGTTATATTATTGGAGAATATGTTCGGTAATCGTTTTGGTGTAGGCACGACAGGTTACTGTTCGGTAGATCACCTGCAGGGTTTTGTATGAGAAATTAGAATCGAAATTTTATCTATATTTGTTGACATGATTTATTTTACGTAGATAAAAGTAGGAAATGAAATTATTAGAAATTCATTAGTTTAAGGCTAAAGGTAAATGGTTCTTTTATAGTAACAACTTAACGAAGAAATGGATCAAGGTTCAGGGGGGTCTGTAGATAGGTGCGTTTCAATCCACAATGTCTCCTCAGCATAATCTGAACACACAAATATTAAACTAGTGTTGTACAAGTCAGGAAGCAACTGTTTCGGAGCATTTATTTTCTCTATGAGATTGGTTCCTCTACTAATATATGCCATACTGGTTTCCCGGAACTTGTATTCTAAACCGAGCGTCTACTACTACTAATTTATACCGTAACTTTC
The DNA here is from genome assembly GCA_963921995.1 of Oxystoma pomonae. Lineage (NCBI taxonomy): Eukaryota > Metazoa > Arthropoda > Insecta > Coleoptera > Brentidae > Oxystoma > Oxystoma pomonae. Next base: position 50,292,867 of record OY998168.1, read on the forward strand.
TTAAGGTGTTAGTAAAGTGTTTTCTAACCTGATAAAGAAATTATTATTTAGAAACAAAAAAATAATAATAAAAAAAAATAGAAAAAAAAAATAAAAAAAAGAATAAAAAAAAATATGATAATAATTTTAAAAAAAATAATAATTAACAGGAAAAAATATTGATGGAAAAGAACGTGCGAGTGTATGTGGCTGCATGCTACTGACTTCTTCGCTTCAATAGTAAGGAAGTAGTATTTATAAACAAGAATTTTGGAATTAGAAACAAACAGTAAAAACATATTTTAAAAATATTAGGCAAAATTATTTTGTTAAAACAAAACATAAAAAAAAACTGCAAGGTACTGCAAACGGGTTTCCAAAATATCTTGAGTAAGTTAAAAGCAAAAATTGAATTTGAATTAACCCAAAACATCAGGACAATGGTCAGGACTTAATGTCAATCTGATCTGATAATTTGGGAGGGTGGGGATTTAACCTCATAGCACCTAGGCCTCATTAGACCCGTTGTGCATCCTCTTATAGGGCTTCCCCCTAGTTCGTCAGCCATCCTAAGCTTCGAACGTAGTTGATAGCGTCGCCAAGGGGAGCCTCCCGTATATTGGCTGGTATTGACCAAAAGTCGTCGAAAATAGCCTTTCGGGTAGGTGACAGCGCTGGTTTCATCTTCTTGTTTACAACCTTGAGATAGAGGTGTTTCAGATAACATCATTATATTGAGGTGTTTTTTTAGTTGGCAGTGGCCGGTCAGAATGCCCGCAGGTTCTGTTTTTTGCTGCTGCTTGGTCAGGGTAACGTAGTAATTCCCTGGCAAGGTTGCAGTTTCTAGTTTCATCCCATCTTTTTCTAAAGTCTTTTTGGGAATGTTCTCGTATTTGGTTCGCCACTGTTAATGCTGTTATACTGGCAGAAGGGGCGGGTTTAAAGATTGTTCATCCCCCTGCCTTCCTGGCCAGCGTATCTGCAATGTGGTTTCCTTTGTATTTGCCATGACCTTTGATCCACTTTAATGTGACCATGTTGTTGTTTTTTGATACTTTGACCAAGGCTTCATGGCATTCTAGTACTGAGCCCATTGTAATACGTGATCGTTGTAGGTCTAGTAGTGTGGATGCCATTCAGTTCTGTTTGAACTACGCTGGTGTTTGCCCATAGAACATTTAATTTTGAGGTTTAGTAATTTTGAGTATATTCCACATCCAGAAACGTGTTAGGTATTGGAACCGTCCGTGTAGATACAGGTAGTACCTCCCATGACCGGTTCTTCTGCTGTGTTGGATATGCTTATTTTTGTAGCGATTGTGAAAAATAAAGCGAGGTGCAATGGAGTCCGTATTCACATGTAGCATTGGAAGCGAGTTAAGCTCTTCGCGCTACAAACGTCGTCTCGTTTCACCGGCTTCTACTTCTGGTTCTATGCCAACATGCGGAAACGGTACATAGTCATTAAAACAACCTCCTTGATGTGAATTTCAAGGGGGATGAGAACAAGAATCACCTCCATAGTTCTGGTTGGCGTGGTTTTCATAGTTACCGTTGTATAGAGACATGCTATTCTTTGGATTTGTTCTAATTTTCAGATTACTGTTGTTTGTTGTGGTTTTGGACCCCAAACGACAGCGCCGTATGCTAGCATAGGTCTGATTGACGTGTAAATCCATAAGGCTATCCTAGGGGATAACCCCCAAGTCTCTCCCATGGTTCGGCGACATTGTTCATATGATAAATATGCTTTTTTTCTCTTTTTTCCATTTGAGAGTTCCATGTTAACTTTTTATCAAAGGTCATCCCCAGATATTTTTTTACCTCTGTAGAAAAGTTTGGTTTGGTTTTTAGAAGTTCTGGAGCTTTTAGTTCCGGTAACTTTCTTTTTCTGGTGAAAAGGACCATTTCTGTCTTTCTGGGATTTACCGACAGCGAGTGGTCTTCACACCATTGTTCAATGGATTTGAGAGCAACCTGCATTTTTTCGCAGAGTACAATCTCGAATCTTCCTGTTTGCAGGACGACTAAGTCATACGCATAAGCAACAGTGTAGAAGTTGTCATTATTGAGGCGGTTGAGCAGGGTGTCAAGGACCATGTTCCACAGTAGAGGTGATTTGAGAGCAACCTGCATTCTTTCGCAGAGTACATTCTCGAATCTTCCTGTTTACAGGATGACTAAGTCATCCGCATAAGCAACAGTGTAGAAGTTATTAGTATTGAGGCGGTTGAGCAGGGTGTCATGGACCATGGTCCACAGTGATAGCACCCCTCCCTGTGGACAACCCCTTATAACTAGGCCTCGTAGTGTGACATCATCTAACGTAATTTTTATTGCTCTTTTTGAGAGCATATTGTGTAGCCAACTACTTATCACCCGAGGAACGTTCCTGGCGGCAAGCGAGTCGGCTATATTTGGGAAGGTGGTTTTGTCGAAAGCACCTTCTATGTCTATGAATACGCCACCAGATGGAGTGCCGTATCAGTAGATCTGTCTGGAGTGTATGCGTGCTGATTAGGATGCAGTGCAGTAAGGCTAATAGGCCGATAGTATTTTGGAGTGGAGTAGTCCATTCTGGTTTGGTTTGGGTATAAAAAAACCTTCACCTCCCTCCAAACCTTGGGAATGTATCTTAGAGCCAGTGAGAATCTAAACACTCCCTCTAGAAGCGGCAATAGTACCTCCAAGCCCCACTGTAGTGGGGCGAGGTAGATGCCGTCAGACTTAATGTCAAAATAGGGTTGCAAAATATTATCTGCTATTCTTCATCAGCCAATCACCAGGGGAAAAAAGCAAGTGTCGTGCCTATAGAAAGTTTTAAGCAGTTTTGACAGCTTTAAAGGACGAAGAAAAATAAACACAATAAATTAAAATTTCGTTTTTTTTTCGCCTTTTGGAACTACCCGGAATTTATATATTTTTTTTAGTTTTGAGCAAAGCATCAAATTGCGCAACTTTGCCTAATTTAAACCTTTTCCTATCTCCTACCATTTAGGAGATCCCCATGGTGAATATCGAATTACGTTGCTTCTTTGAACTTTCGTTTGAATAGACTTTCCTCCTTGGCGCATCTTTCCATTTGTTAGGTCTTTGCATCTTTCCATTCCATAACGTGTTGACTCTCCCAGAAATGTTGTGCTATTTTTGATCTGGTTGTATCCCTTTGTTGGGTGTTGCGTCTGTGTTGTTTAAGGCAAACTTCCATTTGTCGGCCAGTACAGCCACGGTACCTGATAGATGCAGTTCTTGGTGACATGTCGTTGTTGGTTGGTTTTAGTTAATTGGCTTTTTATTGTTTGAAAGTTTGAGACAATGATGTGTTTGAAATTAACTCTGTGTTTCGGACTTCCATTCTCTATATTTTATTTATACACGACGTTTCGATCAGTACAATCTCTGATCGTCTTCAGGTGCAAACTACTGGCTTTTTATTGTCGTGGTCGTTTTAAAGACAGTTTGAAGATGGTATTGGTTGCGTATTCTTTTTATATTTTCTGAGATCCCCTTGATGTATGGAATTATAAGTGTCGCTTTCCTTTCATTATATTAATCTGTTGTCCTTTATCTTGGTGTGGTCTGAATTAGTTTATTGTCTATGTAGTCGTAGAACTCATTTCTTCGCAGGTGGGTTCAAATCTTTGCTTTTTCTTTGTTTAAAATGAGAGATTTTACAATTACTAGTTTGGTCGATGTGAAGTGGTTTGATTCAAAATTTGGATATTCTCCAGTGTGAGTTGGTATATGATATATATAGGTGTGATTATGGTAGAATTCTTTTTGGTGACCAGAACATCAAGCAATATGAGCTGATAATTTTTTTTCTTTTTTCATAGTAAATTTGATGCAGTTTCAATGCTGCTGACATGCTTAGAATTATGTCCGTGTGTTAGTCTTAAGGTTTTCTAAGTTTTAAGGTATGTTTTCGAGAACATCTGTGAAGCCCGGTATGTTGATGAATTTTTATAACTCCGATGAATATTCTTGAGTAATACCAAGTGCAGAAAGGCCATTAATTATTTCTTGTAAATTTGACGAGCGCCACTGGACTTTAGTTTTGATGTTTATACAACTTAGTTAATTTTTATTTTTACAAATAGCTGGTCAGGTTTTTTGGTGCATATAGCTAACCTGACTTCCGCTACACTGATGAGATCAAAATAAGTTCGAAACACGTGTCTGTGGCTAGTCTTAAGGTTTTCGAAGTTTTATAGCCTCGATACATATCCTTGGGTAATACCAAGTGGAGAAAGGCCATTGAAATTGCTTGCTGAAATTCGGTCTCGCTCTGGATCGGTCTTTTTCTTGGAAGTAAGAATTGCAGCATTTAAGCAAATCCATAATAGCACTGACTGGTAGATTGGTTCTTGAGTAGCTTTTGTTCGATGATTTGGAGCGATTCTTCTACTGGTTCGTGTACAAACTTTTCACGTCAAAACTAACAAACTGACCGTCAAGTTGTAGGTTGAGGTCTCTGAGGAGGTCCGAATGATGGCGACTTTCCTTGAACAGGCTGGATGATTGATAGAAGATGTCTAGCTAGATTATGTGTCAAAAAATTGCGAGACCACCTACGAACTGTCTTCAAAACGACCAGCAGCACAGTAAGAAGCAAATTAACTAAAACCAAGCCACAACATGACACCAAAAACTGCATCTACCAGGTACCGTGCGAATGTAAGTGAGCCGACCAATGAAAGTTCGCCTTAAAGAACACAGACGCAAAACTCAACAAGAAACTAATTATAACCGGATCAAAAATGCACAACACTGTTGAGACAATCAACACCATGTAGAATAGAAAGATTCAAAGGAGGAAAGTGACTTTCCATCCTTTCTAGGATCAATGCCCATTTTAAACCAAGTTTTTTGAGAAGTTAAAAACAAACACAAAATATCCAAGCACCTAGCCGTAATTCGAACTCTAGATCTTCCGTGCGGCAGGCCGATACGCTACCTACTGCGCTACGGAGACCAGCTATTCAAACGACAGTACCAAGAAGCAGCGTTCATACCGAGGGGGTAACCAATAGTTCAGAAAAGTTACATGATTGCCAATTTTCCTGAATGGGTAGTGATTGCCGGGGACTGCCGAGGGATTTCTAAAGACTTATAAGATACAGCAATCGAAACGATGTAAAAAAGTAAAAAATAAAGACAATGGAAGATCGAAACTTTAGTTTTCTCTTTGGGACTTACCATATTTAAAAGACATAAGATCTCAGTGGGTGGCCCGGAAGCTCCGGTGAGGCTCAGCCCAGGAACTTGAATTTGGACAGATGACGATACCGCCGTGTTATTCTTGGCACCAATACTAGCTCGCTGTACTACTAATCTTTTATCGCCTAGCTGCATGCCGTTAAGACCGGCTATGGCCTAAATAACGTAAAATATATTTTTTATGCCTTCATCAAAAATACGATTTTAATTATTGTCCGCAAATAACACCATGCTTTTTTGGTTACCAATCAGCCATTCCATAGTACGGACGCGACATCGTACCAAAACAAAGATATATTACGTACGAATAAGGAGACTTCAGCCAAATAATTTTGTCACAGTGTGTGGGCTTGAAACCACTGACGTTTGTTTTTTCAAAAGACGTGTGTTTAGACGTTTTTAATGGGTGACTGACGTGAAATTTGGTTTCACTTTTCGTGAACCGGCTGCGTTGTAAAACATTTTTTTAATGTTGAGGGGTGTAAAAAATTAATTTTATTATCTTTTTGCTCACAAATAATGTCAAAAAATTAAAAGGCCAACAGAAGAATATGGTGCAAAATTTGAAAACCAAGTTATTTAGGAAAAAGTTGGTGTACCAAGAAATGGGTTTTCGTTCGCCGTAAGGTAAGGCCTTTGCTTATGTTGGGTTGGATTGGCAAGATAAAAGCATTCACCCGGCCCAAGGGGACTCCTTCTCTGAATCCCACTTGGGTAATTCTCAACAGGTGCGTCCAAGTCGCGGGGGTGGACCCGACTGAATAAGTCGGTGACTAAATCCTGTTGGGGAACGTCATACCCAACACCGTTCTTAACTAAAAAGCCTGTTAACTCCTACTGGCTGAGTGCCCTTTAGCCTAATGTGGCTTTTTATAACCAAATTGACAAGTAAAACATGGATTTTCTGTCAGTTTGGTGTCAATATGGCACCGATCATAGGCCAAAGGATACTAAAACGAAAATGAGTTAACTGGCTTTTTGGTTGAGAACGGTGTTGGTCATACCGCACCTCCCCTGAAACGCAGCTCTTTGGGATCGGTGTGCCGGAGATAGGGAGCGCTTAGGTAAACTCAACTCTGGTTCGCTCTCGACTTCTCTGAGTGGTGGATCGGGGACGGGTATGGGGGCCTTGGCTTAAATGCCAGGGCCGCGTGGATAAGGTACCACAATAAAAACCTTCTTCAGGGAACCAGGCGCACCCTGTTTTATAAAGCCTCCTCCCCGAAGTGCTGGGGAGGTGATTCTATTCGATTTACTCCTCTATAAGGGAACTCCAGAAGGACCCTCCGACAACCAGGTGATAACACAGGGAACCGAACAGGTACCCAGTGGAACCTCTAAAGATAAGGATCAAATCAATAAGGAACTGTTCAAGGACGCAGTAGATCTTCTTCAACACAAGAGGCCGACAGGGAACTGCACAAGTGACACATTGGACACTACAAACAGCATGGACGGTCTGACCGAAACAGAGCTGACTAAAGAGCGCTTGCTCGAAGTCCTTGCTTTACCTAGGCAGGAAGGATGTGAGATCAGCAACAGGGCTCCTAACAGGACACTGTTGCCTCATCCAGCACCTAGAGATGCTGGGAAACGCCGCGCCGGAGACTCAAAGAGTCGATGGAGCATGGAGGACGAGGAATCTAGCCAGGTCAAGAGAGTCGCACCTTGGGAATATCTGTTGTCCCAGGCGATGTAAGAAGGCTGCAGCTCAGAAAAATCTGTTCTTTTGCGAAAGAGGCAGGCTTCCAGGGCTAAACCATGGATACTGGGCGTGCACCAATAAAAAATAAAACATAAAAAGATTTTTGGGACCAGGGTTTAACGAAAAGGAGCGACTGATTGTATAAAATAAATAAAAAAGTTTTGAAGTAAAACGATTTTATTTGGTTCTGCACTGAAAGGTAAAAAAATAATTTTCTGATGTATTCACCTAAATAGTTATTATATAATAATCTTCTATACTGAAAATTAAAACACTCCTTACAGACATTTCAGCTTGAAAACTTGAGAGCGCCATATTATTATATAAGTATTTTATTTAGTAGAAACCATCCCTTAAAATTATATTTTACCTTTCAGTGTAGAAATTAATGAAATCGTTTTACTCAAAAACTTATTTTCGAAAAAACAAGAGTTTTTTGTACTTACATGAATGAACTTCTTGAATTTCGATTGCTCACACAGAGGGTGGAACCTAGAATGACGCCGTTTCGTGCTTATTAGGGACTCATCAGCTAGATGTACCACAACGACAGAGAATATCGGTCGCGCTTATGTGCCAAAGATTACGGCTCAAGAAAATTTCTGTCGAGTACCGACCATGGCGCCCTCTGTGTGAACCTCCGATAACCAAGAATAGTACCCACTGCATAAGCAGTAGGTGCATGGCATAGCATCGATCCTGCGAGAGACATATTACAATGCCATCTGTATACATGTTTCGTCTACAAGCATGCGATTATAAATCGCAAAACAACCGAAAGGTGCCGTACTGCACGATTTCAAAACAAACGGAAGATGGCTATGGCACTGTAAGTACAAAAAACTCTTATTTTTTCGTTCGATTTACAGTGCCCCAGCCATCTTTCGTTTGTTATTTTATTTTTTACTTTTTAGTGTGAATGGAAAGGAAACTACATCCAAATCGGTCAACGTACAGATTGGCGAAAAAAAATCCTGTTCGATAAGGGTGAGTAAGGGCGGTAGTCTTGTCACTATCTGTCTTGTAGGGATTAAAAGTTAATAAATTTCATCCCTATCTCATGCACCCCTTAATTATTCCTTCAACATTTTTTTCCCTTAAAAAATTGAAAATATTTGGTGAAACCCAAATCTAAAAACTGCATATTCGTAACAGCTTTGGTTTAATAGTGATGAATTTCCAAAGAAATCAACCCCCAAACCCTCCACCCTCTAAACCACCTCCCACCAAACTAGTTTTTGCTTCTAAAATTATAAAACTCAGATCTGAAAAATTTATCTAAAAAATTATGAATTATTAAATATATCAATCCCTCTTTTACTCCTCACTTACGTTATTTTTTTTTCTCCAAAAATTGAAAAATATTTAGTGGAAACTAAATATAAAAACTACATATTCGTAGTAACATTAGTTCAAAAGTTATAAATTTTTTTGTAAACTTTCACATGTATATAATTCAGGGTTCGCCCTCTTAACCCCTTTAACCACTTTTTCAGAATATTGTATTATTATCGGACTTACATGACTGTACCTCGTTAAAATTAATGAGCAATGGGAAGTTGGTACAAGATTTGACAGTTAGACAAACAGTTAGGCAGCCCGTTTTAGTCCCTAGGTACAACCTTGCAAAAAATTAAACTTGGCACGCATACTAAGTGGACACAAGGGCGGATCCAGGGGGAGGGTCATGGGGGTCATGCACCCCCCTGGCCGGTTCACATCATTTTTTTTTATATCTAAATAACAAAAATACTTCCCGAAATTTTATGTGAAATTCTTGCAACATACGTAAAAACTATTGTGGAGTCAAAAAGAGTAACGTAACATTCATAACCCGGTGCACATTTTTTACGGCATGGTGCAAAACCAAAATGGACGCTGTCGTTCGTTCGCAGGAGGGTCTACATCCTTCTTCTAGACTCCACAATAAACGACCTTCAAGAGCGGTTATCGCCAGAGGTACTAACAGGATTGGCGCTTCTCAAAACATTCCTATGGAAGTGGAGGAAGTAATTAATCGTTTCGCGAGAAGACAGAAGAGGAAAATTGATTTTGTAATTTGATTTTTTTGTTTTGCGTCTTTTTTTCTCGTCTTGGGAGGGGGCAAATATGTCCGCTTACCTTCACGCTACTGATGTGACACCCCTTACTAAAAATCTGGATCCACCCTTGAGTGTCTATAATAATTTACTAATTTTTGACAATAAAGCTACTTTTCAACTTGACCTTGAAATTGAATCTAGGTAATTTTTGAGATATGTAGCCACCATCCTATTCCCGAAAATAAAACACAAAATTCGTAAGATCTTAAGAAATTATGGTAGAGTGATAAAATTTGGCATAAATATTCATTTCATTAAAGTCCCAGCAACATTTTTTACTTACACAGCGTTCCTCGCTGAGGGTCCTAACTCTTGAAGTTAAACAAAAAAAGCAGATAAAACCCAAAATATCAATAGCAACTTTCCAAAAAGTAATAGGGCTATCAGATTTGGTACAAATATTTTTCGCTTTATGGACTAATGTTTAAGATATGTAGCCACCAAAAAGTTTTATGCAGAGTGCCCCAATTATCGAAGTTATACAGAAAAACATTATCACTGAATATCTCAGTAACACCAAATGAGATAATAATCAAATTTGCTCCAAATGTTTATTGAGCCCCTTAGTACCAACGTCGGGAATTAGGGCCCTCAGCGAGCGACCTTGTAATGGTAATATATATTAAAATTTATTAGAACCTCAAAAAATATTGGTCTAATTTGGTTGCTTTATAACATTTTACAAACCTTTTTATTTTTAGAGAATAGGACCCTTTGCAGAGGACTTCAAAATGACAAAATTTAACAAATAATATTCATTGTTATGTCTAAGCACGGTTTGTAAGTTTAAGGTTTTGTGCCTTAAAAGTGCTTTTTTTTAATTAACTTTGGAAATACGGGTCCTTTGCCAAAATCTGTATGTGTCATTTGGCACTAAGGGGGCAAATGAATATTTGTACTAAATTTCATTTCGTATTTCGTCGCCCTAGATGTGAATGGAACTAATCCACATAACACTACTTTTGAGTAAAATAAGATTAAACAGGTTTTCCCAAGTAGCAAAAATCTGATTGCCAACCAAATGCGTCTTAACATGACGTCAATTTCGGGTAGAATTAAGGTTGTGATCAAGGTTGTTTTTGAGGTAAAAGCTACATTCTTAGTTGTCCGTTACAAAACCCAACGATATGCCGACGTCGGCAAAAGCGACGCACGTTTTTACTGCAAAGCCGACGTCTTCAGTACGTAGGAAATTTAATCGTACCGGATACCGACGTCTGCTTGCCGCTAAAATTTAAAACGTGTATCTCGTTGGAACTGGCTTACGTCAGCCGACGTCCCGCACGAACACGTCCATTTTCGTGCGTTTGATCTATCTTAAAACAACTATTTCTCTGGTTCTAACGTAACTTTTTAGAAAATTTGAATCCAACTTTTAATTAAGTTTTAATTCTTTTTTTCTTGGAGTTTTTGGATCCAGGATGCTAGTTGCAAGTGCTCTTGAAAATGCCAAAATGGACATTCAAACATTCGAGTAGTTTCTACAGAAAAAAATTAAACTTTTGCAGATGCAAACCTCTGACAAATTTGAAATTGCATTGATATCTTTCTTTGCTTTAGGGAACCAGCATATCCCATTTTCCTTCCGCATGTGGGGAATGGGCTCTTTTGATATAAATAATTTTGAAGTAATAACTCATGTCAAGATAACAAGGCACGATTCACAAGATTCGATCATTCTAGAAACGAATCACTGACCGATTCGTTCAGTACAAAATGATCGATTAACCCATCTCTAAAATGAATCTCTGCTTGATGAAGCGAAACAGTCGCACATGCGATGAAGTAGGTGGAGCCTAGCCGGATATCTGTATGTTTTCAGTGGTCGAATAGCGAGGGATATCGCGAATCTCAATAGAGAAAGGCGCACACATTAGGTGTGCTCCAGTCCGCTTGCTTTGCCTTGTTGCTGTGGTTCGTGATGCATTCGCGCGTTTAGCGATTTTATAAGAGCTTTTATTTATACTTTCTGTTGTATTATTTAACAATTTTTGTTATAATGAAATTTTCATGGCAGAGTACTTGAAAAATAATTTTAGCTCTTTGAGTATGGAGCAAAAGATTGAAATAAAAAATGCCGGTAGACCTAAATTGACTTGGCGCAAACCACTAAGAGCAAATCGAGGCAGGAATTTTTCAAATTTGTGAACCTCCTCTTGATAGATCACGAGCCGCCACTGGTTGAGCATAGAAAGGGTTATTTTTTTGTTCGGGATCATAAAAAAAATAATAAGTAAAAAAGTAAACGAAGGTTAGAGCTTTTGTCAACATAAACTTGGGACATTTTGAAAGTTGTTGCTATCATTAACTCAAAATTAAACATTTTGTGGAATAGGACCCTTCACATCTAGGGCGACGATTTATGAGATATTCAGTGTCGATTTTTTTCTATATAACTTCGAGAATTGGGGCGCTCTGTATAAAACTTTTTGAGACGGCAAATATTAGAGCCAAATCTTATAGCTTATAGCTTTTTGGAAATTTGCTATTGATAATTAGGGTTTTTACTATTTTTTGTTTAACGTCAAGAGTTGAGATCCTCAGCGAGGGACTTTGAGTAAGAAAAAAATTTTAAAATGTTGCTGGGACTTTGCCAAATTTTATCGCTCCACCTAATTTCTTAAAATCTTAGGAATTTCGTGTTTTGCTTTTGGAAATAAGGGTCCTCTCAGGGGACTTCATGGTGACTACATATGTCAGGAGTTACCCAAGAATCCACTAAGTGTGGGTGCCCTTTATCCTCCGTGCTATTAGATAGATCCGTTCTATTAGATAGATCATGTGAAGCTAAATAAAATCGTTCAATGAATAAGTACTTACTTGATCTGTGATCATAATCTCAACGAACTCAGCAAAAGCATAACCTTTACTTAGACCAAAAGCTGTATCCTTCACTAAATTAAATGCTCTCAATTGACCAAATGACGTTAAAAGTTCCTTTACCTAAAAATTCAAGCGATATTGGTTTTACACTGTAGGTTTAGGTCCTGGTTTTTTTGAACGCACAGAGTGTATAGTTGAGACTTTTTTATTTAAAATAAGTATTATTAGCTTTTTTACAAAAGTAGACTTTATAAGAAGAACCATAATAATGTTAAAGAAGGCACATAGGTCGCGATTGTTCAGAAACGACAGAAAATCTCACCCGTCACAATTCTGGAAAGTGGCGATTTTTACTTATTGCCTCATTTAAAATAAAAACACAGCGTCCTTAATATTTATCCTAAAAAGATTTTGTAAATTTAATATTTTAAACATATTCTGCAGGACTAGTTTTACGGCGAAGCTAAATTGCTACTACGTTTACCCATAAACGACAAAAAGTGTCGAAAATCCTTAACATGTAAAAGGAATGACAAAATTTGTGTGACTTTTCTGTGCACTTTTGTATGTTAAGAGTTTTAAAGGTTTATTTACACACAAAAATAAGCTTTATAAAATACATTTTAAAATAAAAAAAGGGGTTTTCACAAAAACTTGTTACAAAAATTAAAATTCACATATTTTTTATTTACTGGAACAGTATTAAGGAAGTAAATTTTAAGGAATATTAGCAAATAAGTCCTAACAAAAAATCAGTTAGGGTACTTGTGCTTAGAAATCGTCAGAGTTTTGATAAAGGTGAGATTTTCTGATGGTTTTTGAAAATCGCAACCTATATAATGCCAAATATGTTACTTTATAAATATGTAGTAAACAACATTCAGTTTTTAGGGATTAAAGTACCACCTGAAAAGAGAGATTTAAAGTAAGCTACCAGGGGTTGTAAACAAATTACCGTTAAGTGGGATTTATTTATTTTTTCTTTATATTTTTCCTTAACTTAGTTTTTTCCTATCCTGAAGTGCATAAATTAGTATAAAAACAGCGTGACTAAAGTGTCTTTTTCTTTTAAAATAAGTTGTTACATAACAAACAAAGAAAATTAATTCAATTATTTATCATTTTTAAGTAAAAAAAATTTGTTCAATCATTTTAAAATAGTGGATACCCAAAAAGGTATCTTCTATTCTCTTTCATATGTATTTTATAAGTTAAATCGTACACTCTGTATGTTCAATTACCTCCAAAAAAATAATTTAAATTGATTTTCCTCTTTTAAATGATAACCTATTTCCGGTTTTAGTTGAATAGCCTCCCATTTCTTAACATTATTTTTTAAAATTTATTTTTGACTTGCCTTGGATACTCCACAGGGCTATTTTGAACACATGCGTCAACAATTCATTGTTTTTCATTGCATAGTCAGTTTCACAGACCAAACCCTAGCTACAGGGCAAAAAAGGAAATTATCAAAACCATAAGAATTTGTCTTCGCTATAAAGCTCAAATATCTTAATTTCATAAAAAATATGAAATATATATATATCAAAACCATTATTGAGCTTTAATAACTTTCAAAAATTCTCAGGCATCCTGTCAAAAATGACCTGCAACAAATTAAAACAAAAACACCCTGCAACAGATAAAAATTTGCGTATTTAAATTATATATTTTTATGCAGAAGGATCTGGATAATCAATAACCTCTCAAAAATAAAATAAACATGTTGTTAGTTACTATAACTATTGACCGGGTTAGTATACAGAAGGATATAAAGTACGTCATCCACCCTTTATTATATATTATAATTAAGGTCTATCTGTGCTAGTGCAGGGTGACTCATCATATTTTCCACCCCGTCCCTTACCTCCCTTATTACTAGAGCTGAAAAAAAAATTATGTACTGAAGTGGCATAATTTTTTGTAAACTCTTAAATGAAATGAAAATTAGTAGCAGTTATCACAACTTTCTAATGTTGTTAAATAGAACGTTGGGTGTCCACACCAAACCATCAAAACAAAAACAAAACAGCAACTCCAATGTTTCCGAAGATTTTTGAAACAAAACGAGAACAATTTTTTTGTTTTGTTGGTGTTTTCAGCAACTTTTTATTTTCCCATCGCCTGTCGGTAAAGATCAAAGTGTTGATGTTTTGTTTACGTTTCTGGCAACTTTGTTGGTCTAGTCTGTACGAAAAGATACATCAGTCTCTGGTAATACTCCCCAGTTGCCAAAAATCTGAAAGTAATCACTAAACGTTCTGTTACAACAATGGCATTTCGTAAATTGGTATATTTTTTCTTTATCGCGGGTCCAATGATTAGATAATCAAGATCAGTACTGCTCATTCTTAAAAAGTTTTTTAAGCTAGATCGCATTTCTCCACCGATACCGATATCATCTTCGTAAACCTTGCAAATTGCAAATAATTTTAGGTTTAAAATAGTAAACCAGCTGCCATAATAAATAAGTCATTGTTCCTTTGTAATTCAAAATTTCGAGCATGCAACATTGTCTATCAGGGATCACAAAGTTGACTAATTGTTTTCCTATATGTGGACAGCAGTTGACAATGTGCTCCTGTTTTCGAAAACTTGCAGTTTTGTTTTGTTGGTGTTTTGTTTGGTGTGGACAAGGCACTAAAATTAAATGCAAAAAAAGTAAAAAACTTATAAAAATGCTTGTAATAAAAATCCCCATCACTAATGTGGACACCCTAAAACACCAAGATTTAGACCACAAGCTAGCACCAGCGAAGCGCAAACTCTATGGTCATGGGCGGTCGCCTCTAGATCTTTATATAACCGCGAAAAAAGCAAGTGTCAGTCAGTTTGTAAGGAAGAGCCTGTTTGTTTTTTAAAAATGTCCCGTTAAAATCATCACGCGTGTAAAGTAGTAAATTATTTTTTTATAAAAACAAATGGAATATAATATTACTTAAAGTTTAAGAACTGGTTTCTGCTGAAAACATGTGAAGGGCACATTTATAACAGCTTTTTTAAAAATAAATAAAACGTTAGAAAACCCCACTCATGTGGACGTCACTTGTATGGACACTTAATCCTCTTAGTGATACATGTCCACTCGAGTAATGAAATTTTTTATTCATATTTTATCTGTATTATTTTATCCCCGTATATACTGCATAATCTACCATTTGTTTGTATAAAATGTATATTATATACCAAGGAATAAAAGTTGCACTTTTTATCGCGAGGCGAAAAGTTTGTAGCACAAGCGCAGCTAGGGCTACAATTTGAGGTTTATATGTTTCGGGTTAGGCTTTTGTTTTAAAAAGTAAGTTCTCAAAAAGTCACTGTGTGAACAAAAGCAGTTTCTTATTACCTATGTTTTATTATTTTCAGTTAAAAAGTTACCAGTTTTTTTAGAGTTTAATTTTTACGTTTCAATCGTTTTGTGTTTAATAATAAAGGCATTTTAAATGCGTAATAATATAATTTTTTTTATAAATCTCAAACGTTTTCGTTTTAAAATCTAAGTTCTCAAAAAGTCTCTGTGTGGACAAAGACAGTTTTTTATTACCTATAGTATAGTATAGTATATTTCTTTCTCAAAAATTTACAAAAAGCCAATACATATAACATAAGAGATTTTCTTATTAAGGGAAAGAAAAGAACCAAGCCGCAGAAGTTGCACTTGTACGTGGGTGTTTCTTGTCTTAACCAGACAATTATATTAATAAAATAATTCTCAAAATGTCCCAGTATAAAAGATACTAATAATACTTAAACCCAACTTAAGCTAGCTCAGACGTTGACAAAAACTATATTTATTTTGACTTAAAATCATATAAAATGTGAGTGAGAGTTTTAAATTTTGTAAAGAAGAGTTGTTAATTTGTGGATTTTCTTTCTTGGCTTACTTTTAAGCCAATTTTTTTTCATGAGTGAGTTCATATTTTTTATTTTTGTGAGGATCTGTTAATAAATATGTGGGGTTATGAAAATTGTTGAATGTTGCATGTGGTTCTTTTTTAATTTATTGGTTTTAATAACTGCAATTTTTTTATGTCTTTTGTCATGTCGGTGAGTTATTAGCTGGAGAGTACGTCTATGTTTAAATTGAAATAGAGATGTCTATTAATATGATGTAATACCATGTTGAATGTGTGATTGTACTAATGTACTAATGAGTAATAAATTATTTTTAGCTGTTGTTTGATGTTCATTTGCGTTCATAATTTTTGTAAATTGTAAACAAGGGTAATTTTTTCCTTAACCAATTATTTTGTTGTGCTCAACCAACCTGGGTTTTTTCTGAGGTTATTTGACAGATGTCGAAAATAGCGAAATAAGGGTGAGTTGAGCTATTATGTACTTTTAAAAATACATTTTGTGCGTTGGGTGGACCAAATGGGTGGTTTTCAGGTTGGGTGTTTTTTTTCTTTTTGATGGACTAAAGTGGGTTCATTAAATGGTCCTTCGCGAGTCAAATCTTTGAAAAAGCGACTGTGGTTTAGTGAAATTCGTGATTTTGATTGATTCATGCAGTTTTTGCAGCAATTTGTTTTAATTTAATTTTTTTTTGAATTTTTTTTTTCACCATATTCTGTGTTGTTTTCGTGAAACTTCTATCGTCTTTTTCGCAATTTTTTGTCGGTTGAAAAAACGAGGACGTTCGGAAAACAACACAAGCATGTGACTTTTCTGGTCGGTGGAATTTTATAGGTTGTGTGGCTATATTCACTTCTGTGTGTGACGTCTGTCAAGTTGTCAAAAGTATTCTAACCTCAAAAAAGGTTCGAATTAACCTAATTTATTTTCTTGTGTTGTTGACATTTTTCGGCGTAATTTTTGCGTGTTTTGAAAACGGAACGATGCCGGAAAACTATGAAAAGCATGACGCTCAAACCGACCCCTCAAAAAAACCGGAATTGGAAGCTCGGTTGGAAAATGTAAGCAATTTGACAATTCAGTTTGAAGATTTACATTTAAATATTGTGTCCCTTATTAGTGACGACAAATTCGATGGAGAGCAAGCCGTGTTGGATGAATTTGATCAAATGCGATTTAACATTCATCAAATGTGTAAAACATTATTTCCTCCGCCAGAGCTGTCAAAACATGAACCAAGAGGGGATTCAAATGTCTGTGTATGGTCGCCAGAAAATGTTGGCAAAACCGAGGTTAGCTATACCTAATTTTAATGGGCACAGGCGTAAATGGCCAACCTTTTTTGACATGTTTCGGACTTTGGTCCATGAAGAATTGGATTATTCTGATATAGCGAAGTTTCAGCTTCTTGTGTCTGTGTTAGAGGGAGATGCAGCAGAAATAATTAAAAATATACCTATCCAAGGTACAAATTATTCAGTGGCATACAATTCCTTGGTAAAAAGGTACCAAAATGATAGAATTTTTTTGACTGACTATTGGTTGGCTATTATAAATGCTCCCTCTGCAAAAAATCATAGTGCTAATGAATTAAGAAGATTTAGATGCTTATAAGAATATTGATTTGTGGGATTTTATAAAATTAAATCTTTTATTGCAAAAGGTAGATCCTTTTTTGAAAACACGATTTGAGATTGAACATAGTCAAGACAAAATTCTTATAAGAGTCTAATTGCATTTTTGGAAACAAATTGTCATGCTTTAGAAAACAGCGCTCTTTTGTCCAAAGCTAGTAATGTGACTAGTGGAAGTGGTGCACAAGGGGGCATGCCTCCTAAAAAATATGACACGTCAAAAAAGGGTGGTTCACATCAAAGACAAGTGTCCTTGTTGTTTGGTAACTGGGTCACACATTCTAGAAAAATGTGGGAAGTTTTTGGAGATGGAACCTCATAGCTAAATCTGAGAGACTGTGTTTCAATTGTCTTGCGGCAAAAACACACTCTTATTCTGAATGTCCCGTGACAGTGGGTTGTGGCATCTGTTCAAGAAGGCACTCGTCTCTTTTACATTTTCCGAGATCACAAAATGGGGCTCCACCACCAGCAAGTGAATATATGGGCAATAACCAACAACAAGGTGGTGATAATTCTGATAGTGGAAGATCTGTTAAAGTGAATATATGTAAAAATGATTTTCCTAGTTTCAAAGTGGTGTTATTTGCTACTGCGCAGGTGTGTGTGCGTGATGTGCATGGCAACTTTATTACTTGCCGAGCATTGCTAGACTCAGCGAGTGAGGCTTCATTTGTAACGGCAGCCTGTGCTCAACGTTTGGGCTAGGGTAACATGTTGCTTTGCTTAACTCCCAAGTCTGGTTCTTTATTGCCAATGGAAGTCAAGGCTGTGGTGGTTCCATTAATATGTGGTTTGACTCCTTCTAGTAGTGTGTGTGATACTTGGAAGTACTTGTCAGAGTTAACACTTGCTGATCCTGAGTATGGAAATCCGCGGGAAGTTGATTTATTGTTGGGTGCTGATGTGTTTTCACAAGTTTTGCTTCCAGGCTTCAAACAGGGACAGAATGGAGGTCCTTGTGCTATGAATACCATCTTTGGGTATGTGTTAGTGAGCGGGGTATGTGATAATGTGACCTCTAAACGGCAAAGTATACAAACTTTTCTGACATCGTTAGATTTTGAACAATCCTTGCAGAAGTTTTGGCAGTTGGAATCAGTCCCAACAGACATTTCATTGTCTAAGAACGATCAACTGTGTGAAAATATTTTTCGTAAACTTCACAAACGTGATACCAGTGGGCGCTATATTGTAAGGTTGCCATTTTGTGAGGAGGCTATGTTGGGTGAGTCCAAAAATCAAGCCCTTCGTAGGTTTTATTTGCTTGAGGCTAGGCTTCTCAAAAATCCTTCGTTTCATAAGGACTATATTGATTTTATACAGGACTACCTGGACCAGAATCATATGAGCCCTGCTGTGACTATGAATTCTGGAAAATATTATATTCCACACCATGGAATTTGGAAACAATGTGGTGAAACTAACATTTCGTAATGTAATGTAAGCCAAGGTAACTTATTGATTGCACTACTTTGATTTCAAAAATATTTGGTTTTCTAGTGCCATCGCTGTTGTTGAATTAAAGTGTGTCTCTTACGTTTTTGTGTTGTTTGTGTACTTTGTTTTGTCGATGTTGACAGTAAATGACATTTCGTCAAACCAATGTTTCATTATTGTAAGACCTTTTTCTGCTTTTTCCTTGGCCTCTCCCCACGTAACGCCGTCAAAAATTCCCACGGTGTCATCAGCGAACCATGCCAGTAAACCCTGAGTATCTGTTTCTAGTAAGCCATTAATATAAATGGTAAATAGGATTGGTCCT
Organism: Oxystoma pomonae; assembly: GCA_963921995.1. Taxonomy (NCBI): domain Eukaryota; kingdom Metazoa; phylum Arthropoda; class Insecta; order Coleoptera; family Brentidae; genus Oxystoma; species Oxystoma pomonae. The sequence continues at coordinate 50,311,950 of OY998168.1, forward strand.
AGCACCGTTCCCTGCAGAACTCCGTAGGTTACCTTTACAGGGTCACTCAAGGAGTCATCGATTTGTGTTTGTTGTTCTCTGTCTAATAAATATGATTTTAACAAATTTAGTGCAATACCCCTAAAGGCTAAGCCCTCAGCACAGTCAAAGTGCAATGATTGACCATATCGAAAGCCTTAGCCAGATCTAAAAATATGCAACAGACTGCTTTATTTGCATCTAAAGACTTCGGTATTTTATTCACGATAGACATCATTGCATCTCCGGTTGACATGCCTTCTCTAAATCCAAACTGATGGTTGCAGATTGCCTGTATTTTATTAAAGAAGTCCATTACATGCTTTTTTATTGCTTTTTCTGTTACTTTCGACAGGTTTGAAATAAGGCAGATTGGTCTATAATTTTCAAATTTATCACAATCGCCTTTTTTGAACATTGGTTTGATTATGCCTTTGTTAAAACTCTCTGGGAATACACAACAGTGGAAAAAATGTTATTAATGATATGACAGAGGGGGCGTGCAATACTATATGATACGAGCTTTAAAGCACTTGAAGTGATTTGGTCTTTTTTTGTGTCTAAACCATCTATTCAAATCTTGACCTCTCTGACATCTATTGATTTAAAAAATATGGTTTTATCTACCACTTTTCTTTTATGTTTTATTATTTTTAGTTACAAAGTTACCGGTTTTGTTAAAGTATAAATTTGACGTGTCAATCGTTTTTTTTTAACAATAAATCACAAGTGTGAAAAATTTGCATCATGTTAAAATAAAAACAATAAAATTTTGCATTAAGCGATAATGGAACAGATCCAATGCCTATGTTAAAAATAATAAGGCAGTATTTTGCAACTTTTTCATTTTTTTAAATGTCCACACCAAATGTTACACATCCTTGAGAAAGAATTTAAAAAAAACACATTGATCTATGTATACTGAAGTGGATGGGCCCCGAGAACGCATTAGATATACGGCCAACTGAGGCACAAAAACAGAGAATTTTCATTATAGTGAACAAGGTAGATTAATTGCCACATTTCTGTTTTTTGCTGTCGTGTTTCATTTGATTTGATAATATTTATGTGTTTTGAATCATTTTAAATTACACGTTTCAAATTTACTTGGGTTTAAGTGTGCGCGTTTGGCGAAAAAAATATTGTTTCATATTGGGGGCACGTTTGGCGGATTAAATTTCAATTTCAATTTCAATTTCAATTTATTAACATCGTTCAGGTACATTTGTTTACATTTTAGTTGGAACATTTTCCCTGAGCCATTGATTGGCTCGTCGGGAAATTGGTCCTTGTCAGTCTTAAATACTTATAAATTACATTTCAATACCTACTAAATTAATTACTAATTTATTTATTTACTTATCTACTTATTATTTTTTTTCTAGTTAAAATAATGCACAGACGATCACATTTAAACACACAACATTAATTCATTTTATCAAAAATGTGTCCGTGGCCTCGACCACCCCAGCAGCTGGTCGTGCAGTTTCAACTGAGCCTGTTTATGTTTTTATGTTTTTATTATTATTTTTTTTTTTAATAGGTACATTATTATTTATCTAAATTTAAAATGAAAAGTTAATATTTTGTTTTTTTTATAAGTTTAGTTTAATAGTTTAGTTTAGAAAAGGTACTTTATGTATGATTTTATCAGTGTTTTCAAGAATCCATCTGGTCACAGTGAGTGCATAGGTTTTTTTATTAGAGATGTGTTTTACTGGGTTTGGAATTAAGTTGAAAAGTCTTGGGCCAATATATGAAATATGTCTTTGACAAGCTGTGAAATTGACCCTTTCCACAAGTAATTGCTCCTGTGCAGCTGATCTTGTATTTATAGTATAGATAGGTTGATTTTTATATTTTGTATTATTTTTCATGTATTTAAGAACATTTTTTATATAAAGTTCTCTTATTTTTAATACCTTGCTCACACTAAATAGCTCATTTGTAGGGTATCTTTTTGGTTTTTTGTTTATGATTTTAAGAATGTACTTTTGAGTTATTATTAGATTTGCAAGGGTTGTATTACAAGCACTACCCCAGACTCTGATACCATAATTTAGGACTGATTCTACCAATGCTTGGTAGATTATTTTTAAAAGTTTTTTAGATAAGAATTCACGCAGAAGATAAAATCGATATATTGTTTTTCTAATTTTTTTAGTTATGTATTCTATGTGTGCATCATATTTAAGATTTTTATCAATAATTACTCCTAAGTACTTTATATTTTGAACTTCTTTTACGTTCATTTGACAATTGCAGGGTTTATTACCACTAAAACATTCGTGGGTGTGTAATTTTTATGTTAGGCATGTTGAAGGTGTCTCGGTTATTCATTCTAAAAGAAATAAAGAAAGTTTTGGTGTCATTGAGTGTTAACAAATTTTCATCTAACCAAAATTTAATAATTGTAATATATTTTTCAGCTAAGCTGTGTGCTTCATGCCGGGTTTTAGCCCTGATTAGTATCACCGAATCATCAGCATAACAAATTACACGTCCCATTTCTTTTGGTAATATTTTTGTTATATGATCTATATAGACTGAAAATAGTATTGGCCCAAGGACTGTGCCCTGTGGCACACCAAATTCCACTTTTTCTTTATTACTGGTTTGGTTTTTAATTTTTACTTGTTGTGTTCTTTCATGATCAATATATGATTGAAATAATTTTAGTTCGATTCCTCTTATGCCTATATGGTCAAGTTTACGCAGTAGAATTTGGTGTGCCACAGTGTCAAAAGCCCTTGCTAGGTCAATAAAGATACCAATGGTTTTGTAACCACTATTGAAATTTTTGATAATTTTTTCTGTCATTTGTTGTATTGCATCTTCAGTGCTTAGGTTTTTTCGAAAACCATACTGGAATTCAGACAGGAGATTGTTATTTTCGAGATAAGCATTAAATCTTAATTTTATACTTTTTTCAACTAATTTATTGAGTGTACTTGTAACTGCAATTGGTCTGAAATTTTCTTTTTTTTGCAAGTCCCCATTTTTAAACACTGGAGTAATTATTGAACTTTTCAGAGCTTTGGGGTAGACGCCATTAGTTAGAATAGAGTTAACGATGTGAAGCAATGGTTTTAAAAGATAAGTGTGGTTATCTTTAAGGATTTGGGCTGATATGTTGTCTATTGAGCTAGTGGCCTTATTTTTTAGAGCATTTATTTGAAGTATCAGCTCATTTTCTGTAAGAGGGTTAAATTTAGCAGACTTTTGTATTCTAGGTTCTTGGAATTTATAATAGTTTTTAGGTATTTTTTTGCTTAAGTTTTTTCCTACCTCACTATAATATTTTAGAAATATATCAGCAATATCTTTGGGGTCTGTTACTTCACTATTTTCTTCAATTAAAGATTGTACCGATGTTTTAGATTTTTTGTCATTAGAAGCTTCTTTTACTATTTCCCATATTTTTTTTATATCATTTTTGTTATTGTCTATTTTTTGTTTGTAATACATGCATTTAGTTTTTTTTATTATTTTTGTTAATAAATTTCGATAGTTTCTGAATCTTATTAGTTTTATTTGGTTAAGGGGATCCTGCAGGGTTTCTCTCTTCAGCTTGTCTCGGGTTTTTATAGAACTAATAATTGCAGGGGTTATCCAGTCTTTTTTTTTATTAATTTTTGTTATGGTTTTATAATTTGTGGCCTCTTCAATTATATTGTTGAGCTTTGTAATAAATTTATTTGTGCAAAGGTTAGGGTCCCTGCAATCTATAACTTCATCCCAGTTACAATTTTTAAGTGAATGTGTGATTTTAAGGAAATCAAGGGTTTTTTTTATTATTGGTTCTTTTATGTTGGGGGCTGCATTTTTATTTATGAGTTTAAGTGACAAAACTATTGGGAAATGGTCAGTAAGACCACTTTTTATGACATATGGGGTAGCTTCAACTCCTACTTTATTATTTTTTAAAAAGAAATGGTCGATACAGCTTTTTGAATTTCCCTGTATGCGGGTATATGTATTTATTTGGCTTACATAGCCTGATTGGTTTAAGCAGTTCATGTATTCTGCTGCATAGTTTGTTAATCTGTCACCTAATATATGGATGTTTGTGTCCCCACAAAAAACTTCCACAAGATGTTTCTCGTAGTTTTGAGCTAAAAGCTGTTTTAAATTATTAATAAAATCCAGTTTATTCAGACTGGGGGAGTTATAGATTGCAGTTAATCCCACCTTAACACCATATTTAGTGAGAGTGACCCTTAAGAATCTTGAAAAATTAACATTGATTACTTCTGCCTTAGGCAATAGGGAGGTTTTTACAAAAATAACTGTACCATCGCATTTGTTTAGAACACTTTCATTATAAAATGTTTCGTAGCCAACAATTTTAAAATCGTTTAAATTATATATTTTGTTCGTTTCTGAAAGAATTATTATATCAAAATTGATATTACCTGTTATTAAATATGCTATTAAGCCATCAAAATGTGCATTAAGGCTGGAAATATTAAAATGAATTAGGTTCAGTCGAGTGTCTGAGCTTGTTAACCCTATGCTGCTGAGGTGGTCGCAGGCTTCCGTGACAACATTCTGATAGTCATCATAAAGATCATTTAGCTCCATGGCAACCATCTAAAAAAACAAACAAAATAAAGCTAAGTACAATATAAGTTTATTCAGGATCTTTCCAAGTTGTTAATATCTTCCTCCGTTCTTATCCTGATAACCTTACTGTCTTCCTTTTCTCGTACGTAGATGTTACCTCCCTTTGCCCACACAAAGGCATATCCTTTGTCTTTTAATTTTCTTGCTTTTCCAAAGATGACTTTTTGCTCTTTGGACATATCCTCGTTAAAGTATAATGCATTATTTTCTTTTGAGATTCCACATTGTAATGTGTTTATTTTTCCTTTTCTCTGACGACTTTCCTTAAATGCATTCTTTCCAGCAGAGGAGTTGAACATCAGTAGTATTGGGGAGTTGGCTTTCCTCGGGTTTGTTAATTGTACATCATAGCTTTCATCTGGTATGTCTGGATTTACGTATTTCACTGCTTTGACAGCATTTTTCTTTACTTCTTCTATTTTTGCTTTGTCACCATCTAGTTCGTATTTAATTCCTACAATAACCAGATTGTTTTGCCTGTTTTCATTTTCATTTTTTTCAAATTTGGATTTTATTTTATTGATTTCCTTCTTCATGATTTCGTTTTCGTGTTTTAGTCGGTTTATTTCCTCTTCATATATTGAGTTTTTTGCTTTTTGTTGCTCAAAGTTTTCAGAATAAAATTCAAGATCCTTCTTAAAATCTCTTACCTCGGTCCGCATGTCTTGGAGAAACATCATGACATCCTCCAAAGTGAGGTTAGATTTTGTGTCTTTTTTATTTATGTTAGGTGTATTTGGTTTTTGTTTACCTTTATTGCAAGTTTTGCATGCAAATTTTTGGTTGGTCCTCTGCATAACTTGATAGTCAATTGTTTTTATTTCTGTGCAGGCCAGATGATAAAACTTCGCACAGCAGTCTGAGTTCTGATTACATTGCAGTATTTCGGGCATTTTGGGGTTTAAGATGTTATTGCACTTCCCACATGTTAGTGAGGTTCGATTTCTGGGTGATCTAGTACCTCCCATGTTATTTATTGTTCTTATCTATTATTGAAAACAAAACTCAGCCTACTCAGTTCAACTGGAATTTTGTTTTCTAATTTTTTATGTGTTTATCTAGAAACAGCTGTTTGTTTTTGTTTTGGATTACCAGTGGGATCAGCTGTTTATATTTTGACAAAACAGTTCAGGCGTAAACCTTGACTTCTTGAACGTTCTCTTCTTTCGATTTTCTAACCTCAAATTTTGGGTGTGGCCATTTTATAAGGTCCGTTTTTTACTTAATCCTTGTGTTTTCGGTCGGATTTTCTGTTTCCAATCACGCGATTAATGTTATTGTTCACTTACGTAATGATTTTACAATTCGATCCGCGTTTTTGTTTTCAAAAACCCGCTATTTTTGACCCGTTTTTCTGACTCAGACCGCCACCACGAGTACGTTCATGAAGTCAGCTGGTGTTAATAATAAATCAATAAATATATCTTCCTAAAAAGAAAGGGCCGAAAGGGTATTGTCTAAGGACACTAATCCTAGACCAAGCTCTAAAGGAAGCGAAGCCTGACATTTATTTTGACACTTGCGTTGAAATTTTTGATTTGTTTGCCTCGCTTTTGTCATCGGCGGCTCGTTATTATTGTAAATAGTTTTTTTATCAAACGATTTAATTTTATTATTTATTCTTGTTGTGTGCCAAGCTGCAAAAAATAGTCCTGCGGTAGAGTTCAGCTCTTTCAAGTACCTATTAAAAGAAAGCTTGGTTGGAAGCCTTCGGACAACACGAAAATTTAAGGATTTGTGAGGCAAATTTTATAACAGTACCTATTTTTGCCCCGACGATAGTGCTTAATAAAGTGGAAGTATAAATTCGATTCCTTGTGTATTTGCGTGCCTAGTGTATGAACTTGTGCGTCACATTTTATATCCGAAATTAATAAAAAAATTATTACTATTCCTGGTAAAAAAAATATTTTTTAAAGATATAGGTATATAGTTATTTAGTCTACGGTAACAATTTAAGTACTTCTTTTGGCGCAAATATTCGCCTGTGTATATGTTACCGTAAAACCCCGATTTCAGATACAACCTGGTTTTCCTAGGAAAAACTACTTTAGATTAGGTCAGTTGGATTAGGTCAGATTAAAATCTAATCTAAACTTATATAATTTAGTGTAATCTAATCTAATATAGAATTAACAGTTATAACTAGTTTTTACTATGAAAAACCGGGTTTTAACGGTAACATATAGGTACTGTGATAAGAATGCGTTGTATTGGTAAAAGATTTTAAACATTATAAATTTAATGTAGTTTTAAGTTCATTTGAATAATTTGGATAACTTTAATCAGTTTTTTGTAATTATTACGGAAGAATTATTTTTTTTTACGTATAAGTATAAATATAATAGATAAAAGAAAGGAAAAAACTGTTTTAATTCTTACTTGAAGCACAGTGACACAAAATGTGTTATTAGTACACCATCATTATACCAACGTATGGTACGGTAGTTCCATCTACAAAAAAAAGGATTTTTCTGTCGGTCTGCACACATGATGAGAAGGCATTATGTATTATGATTTTAACCAAAATTTGGTACCAAAGCGTCTTTTTGGCCACCCAGCAAGTAAATGTTGGAAAGAATGATGGGAGTTTAGGAAGAGAAACGTGTGAAATAGTTGAAAAAATTGTAACTTTGAAATAAATTTTGGTTCAAATTACTAAGAGCTTTAGTTTTTGAAATATTTAAAAGAGGTGTTAAAATATATTTTTTTAAAAACATAATTTTTGAAGCAAAGAAGCAGATATCAATATACGTTTCCAGATTTTAGTTCCTGTGAATAGTACTTACCTGAAAATTTTGTTGTCCAGTTTTACAGAGGGTTTACCCAACTTTTCGTATTGATAATTTATTCATAACTTTAGTAATTCTGAATGCCTGTCGTTTTACTTCTTTATCAAAATACAGAGAACCCGGACTAAGAGTAAAATCTGCGTATATTTTTTACTTTAGTAACTCGCGACTGTATGATAATGGACTAGTCGTGCTTTCGAGAAATACTTTCTTATCGTATTTATCATTCATTAAAATACTTAAAATAAGAACGAGCCGCCCATGACAAAAGCGAGGCAAACAAATCAAAAATGACAACTCAAACTTTCAAAGTAATGTCACGCTTCGCTTCCTTTAGAGCTTGCTCTAGGACTAGTGTCCTTAGTAGTGTCTGCAGTTACAATCCTTAGGATTTTTTCTATTTAGTTTCCACACATTGGAAAATATTTACACTTTAAATGAGACTTTACATTATATTTTTATTTTTGGTAGTAAATTGAATGCTTTAAAAATTGTAGAAATGTGTATATTATTTAAAGCAACCAAAAAAATTGGAAGTTAAGTCTTAGTTGCGGTACAGTCATGATGAATCTTAAAATAATTTAGTTAAATACCTGTTAAATTATTTTTAGATGTGCTAAAAAACACTTATAGTAGGACGTTTTTTGGTAAATTTAAAAACTGTAAAAAACTTTGATTGAAAGAAATTAATACCCCACTCTTTACCCTTTGAACAATTACAATTTTTGCTATTTTTTGGATAAAAATTGCTATAATATAATTGCCATAAATAATAAAAATATATATTTAAAAAAATTAATTAATTTGACTATTAATTTAATTTCATAACACTTCAAAAAAAAAAACTGACCAAAGTTAGTAAATCAAAACAGAAAAAAAAATGACAAAAAATGTCAGTAACAAACAGCAAAAAGTAAAATTTAAACAATAAAGCCACTGGATAAAAATTAGATGAAGATAGGTTGCAATAAAAATAAAGCTACCTTCTTCACTCTTATTAAAAACCTTGGAAATTTTTGCCTCAGTTGGTGTCTGTGGCGGGGCCTATCCAGTCCCCAGTTTTCATTTTGACCTCGTTTCAACAGTTATTTCGTGTTTTGAAGGAAAATAGTAAATAAATAAATAAGTAAACAAAACTCCGAGTTAGTCGGACGAAAATTAAACAAAAACTTACACTTGCATAAAAATTCTTGGGGATTTTTGTGCTGCCAACCTAGTAAATGGTTATTAAAATTGGGTTAGAAGAGGTTCGAACCATTACTACGTTTATACGAACCTAAAGGCGACCGAGGATTTATATGTCCTTCATTAAATGTCATTAAATATTTCAGTTTAAAGAAAAAACAAATAAAACACCTTAGTTTTAACAACAGATTTTTCGGAAAACCAGGGTTGAGTATTTCTTTAGGTTGGAAGAAATACGCTAAAGCGTTTTTGAAGTGTTTGAAACGGTTTTAGTGGTGTTTATACAACAACATTTTCAAACCGTCCTTATATAAAAGCGCTTTACGAGGCCCGTATAAACAAAGTAATTGTTACACAAACAATTCTGTTTAAAAAATGTTATCTCAAATGTATAACCTATTTTTGTCTACTTTTTTAGTTCGGGGTTAACTGAATGGAACTAAATTGTGAAAACAAAAAATTTTTGACAAAATAACTTTTCCTAAAGTCCCCTACCCGCACCTATATATACGCCTATGTTTCTAGAAACAAAATGGTTTGAAATTATTTTTGTATTCAGCTTCAGCCAAAACAAAAAAATATCCTCAAAGATAATAATAATTATAATTATTATTTTTTGACACATAAGAGAAACATGAATTACGGCAACATTATATTTTATTTAAATTCCTGAGATTCACGTTTTCTTTTTGATTAGCATTTTTTATATTTTTCCCATCACATAAAAATTTGCAAGAGAAACCTAAAAAAACAGGCTCCTTCATTTAAAACAAAAATAAACCAATTGAAAATAAAACTAATATTCAGAAAAAGTACGTCTGCCTATAAAAGAATATACTGGATGTTTATTTAAAAACTTTTCACCCTTAATAATTCAAAAATAATTTTTAAGAAAAACACTTCTTATATCGAGGGAGTAACCACCTTTGGGAATTTTTTACTACCGAATATACAGGACATAGACTTTGTTTCATTAAAATCGGTTTACGGAAACAATATTGTAATGACTATTAAAACAGAAAACCGGAAAAACACCTCTAGAAAAGCGGGTAATCGATGGATGGGTTTGAGGTGACCGGGTGAAGGACGGATAGAAGGAGTAGGGGTGGAATGGAATGGTGGAGGGGGATTAAACAAATCTTCAAATATTTTATCAAAGAAAAGTTCTCAATTTTATATTTTTCTTATGAATAAAAAAGAAAATGTACACTATCGGCATCATAAAAGTGGTACGTGATAAACATAGGTATTTTTTAAATTGTATGGTTAACTACCGGATTATATTTTGTGACAGACTTGTACTAAAATGTGAAAATATTGACATCAAAGATCGCTTTCAAAAATAATTTTTATATTACAATAATACGCTAACGCATAAAACAACTGTAACAAAAATTAAAAAGCACAACTGTAACGAAAATTATAAAACAATAGAAACAAATTAATAGGTATATAAATTTTAATATCTAGTCATTGCGCCATTCACCTCAATTATACCGTTTAATCTTCTTGGTAGAGAATCAGTCAAAATTTCAAAAAGGTTTTCATTTTCACCAATCACTTCTTCATAAGCATTGACTATTAACTGAACCAAGTGATGTTGATTTCCCGGCACAATATTAAAGCTTTCCAGCTTTTTTGAAATTAAACCCCAGATATTTTCCATAGGATTGGCGTCTGGGGTGTTCGCAGGCCAAGGAGGAACTTCAATATTTTGCTCCCGAAACCAAGTTTGGCAAAGTCTGGCCGTATGAGCAGGGCAGTTGTCTTGTTGAAAAATAAACCGGTCTTGATAAAGTTCTGTGACGGCTGGAAGCATGGTGTTCTCTAAAATGTCCACGTAAAGCTGTGCTGTAAGCCTTCCATTGATTCGAAATGGAGCACCATGACCTCTAGCAGAAATCCAAACCCACATATTTACCGAAAATCTTCCAGCGCGATCGTTGTTACCAGCAATATATCTTTGCTCATAGCGCGTTCTTGGTAGACGATACACCCGAATTTATTTTCTGTTACTACAGGACTGGAAAACTTTTTCATCGGAAAATATTAACTTTCGCCAAAGCTCTGGTTCCTTTAGAGAGTAATTAAGGGCAAAAAGTAACCTGGCCTGTTTTTTTCATTCGTAAGTTTAATTTTTTTAGCAGCTACACGACATCTTAAATTAGAGCCTTTCCTTACGCGATTTCCTGCCACTCTTACACATCCTGGAAATTGGGTTAATCTCTTTGCCTGGGCAACAGATGCAAAAGGGTTTTCTTCCATAAAAGTGATAAGGTCATTATCTTGTTCATCAGTCCCTTGTTTTCTCTCTATTGTCTGATCTTCCCATCATTTTTTAATTTTTATAATCGTGGTTTTACTGCGTCCATAATGTCTAGCCACGTCCCTAATTGACCATCCTAGTTGTAGTTTTGTCAGCAGTTGGGCTTTATCGAATAAAGAAATTTGTGGAGGCATTTTTTATTTATTTGTCAGACTAAAATACAGAATAACATACTTTGACAGTTTAAGAAAAATACAATAATGGGTGAATCTGTTTGTAAAAATAGACCAAGGTATTACAACAAAAAGTATTGTGTACCACTTTTATGATGCCGATAGTGTACCTAGATGTTTGATAACAATATGTAAAAAAAAAGTGGAAGGATGTGTGGAATAAGTGTAATAAAGTTTTTTAGAATATGTAAATGTTTCGACTATGGACGCTGTATGTTTAAAGCTATCACAAGACTTACCGAGGTGGTGGAGCGCAGGGAATTACCCCACTACATTTGTACTAAGGTACGAAAGTTTTCAAATAAACATTCTGCTTTACTTTTTATCTTTAAATCTTTGGCAAATTCTTTCATTTAACTTGAAAAACCCTCACGCACACCTGCTACACCATACGAAACACATACCTGATCTTCACTGAGGTAATTTGGCAGCCCCCCTAAGAAAATTTTATGTGGGGAGTCCGGTACCACCGTACTAATGACACCAACAGGCACATTGACAGATGATTCTGTCACTCCGGGCATTGGCTGATAGTCATGAGGTCTGCGGATCTTTAGACTTTGTCCTAAAAAAAAACTGGAAATTAAACCCCAAGTTGAACATTTTTTTTATGAGTTACAAAAAATCAGGCAAACTAAATAAACTCCTTTAGCCCCAAAAGCTGGACACGGTGGCAATATAACTTACTAAATATTTTAAACTTTTTCCTGTTAATTAAAAATTAAATTGGTACATCTATTTTTTAAATGTCCTGGATTTTTATAGAATGGCAATTTTGATACCATAGTATTAGAATGTAGAATCTTCTCTTTTTATCAAATTCAACATTCTTAAATTCGGATAATGTTTGGCAAAGTAACATTCAATCAAATAAATAGACGAACCGGGGTAAGAATAAAAAAACGTAAAACTGTAACATTTAAAAAATTAATGGTAAAGTTTTAGGGAATCAAAAAAAGCGGAGTTTTTTTGGAATATCTCCCAACTTGAAGGGGAGGAAATCCCAAAATTTTGGCCGCCTATTATTATAAAGCGTGTATTTGTGGATATTTGTAGTCTTTTTTTTAATCTTTTACCCCCGACGTAGAATCGTCAGTCTTTCTTTTCTACCTTTAAAATTAATTCCATCAAACGCCATAGCCTGTGAAGTTTCGTCAGTAGACCTGAACTCTAAAAACGCGAAATTTTTGTCCAAATTTATTTGACAAGCCAACACTGGGTTGCCCGCTGCCTGTGCTAAACCGCTTAAATGCATTTGCTGATTAAAATATTCCATCATTTCTTCTTCTGTCACTCCGAAAGGGATGTTGCCCACATATAACCTGTTGGATATTCAAACCTTAATATAATTGAGATTAAAATTAATTTTACAAACGCGACTTGTAGTGACAGAATGTCATTTGTTTTTAGCAGTAGATCAGGCAAAAACCTAGAGTCTTCTTGCTTCCTTTTTGCCTTACCTCCACCCAGCCCCCTAATCCACCACCTGCAGCACCTGTACGTTAGATGGTCCTCCGGCCCTTCCTGTTCTCTTCACATAGTCCAGTAGCTTAGGTATGAGTCACACTCCCCCAAAGGCCTGGCAGATTTTTTTTTTTACTGGGACTTTCCATCCATTATAGGATCAATGCCCAGTGTTAGCCAAAGTTATGCAAAGTTAAAGACAAACACAACATATCCATGCACCTAGCCGGGATTTGAACCCGGAACCTTCCGTGCGGCAGGCAGATACGCTGCCCACTGCGCTAGGGCGGCCGGCTTAATAGTCTTTCCCGATCCCAATGCGAGTTAGATGCTTTCTGGGTCGAGTGTGTCGGTCAGTATCCCTATCAGAAGTCTCTCTGTGCTCTTCCCAGATGCGTCTAGTAGATCAGCGAATTTTTTGATATGTCTGCATCCTCTTGCTCCTTCCCAGGAGTCTTACACATCATAGGAACACGTATCGTATCGTGACCTTCGGCCTGCAACATGGGCAAATCCGGGCTATATAGTACAAGTCCTAGATAATCTAACTATTGATGACGTCAAGCATATAGCCACCGCCATCTTAGGAATACTTAAGCTACGTTCTTTTTTGAGAAACGAATAGGTAAGCAGGTATTAGCAAAATTTTCTGAGAGAGTCTCTGTCTCCAAATTCTTTTTTTAGTGGGTAAGTGTAAAAAAAGCAAAATAAATTAGTTGAATTACTAGGTTTATTAACTAGCATAGTATTCTTTACATTTATCTGCTAGTTATAAGTTTTTTTTTCTAACGCTATAAAAATTTCTAGGCTTAGAACAATATTATATAAAAATGTAAATATTTAAAAACAATAAAGTACAGTTACAGTTACCTTCGGTCAGTAATTAGTCACTGATTAGTGACCGGAGATCACGATCCTATTGTAACGATTGGCCGAAATAGAGAATAAGGGCGTTAATAATCCTCGAATATATTTTTAAAATAAAACTATTGTTAAAATAAAACTATCAAGGTTTTATTTAGAAGATTGATAAACCAAAAACACAGTTAGCGGGCCAAGGTTTGCTCAACAATCTTTTGTATCGAAAAAAGTCACGATCAAGAGATTGGGGGGAAAGCCTAACTGCTTGCTGATCCGAAAATCGATCGGGGATTCGGTTTTGATTCGGTTTTTAGCAAAGTGTGAGAAAGGTAGATTTTCGTTCTCGATTAAGCGATGGCGTCGCAAGAGCTCACTGAATTACAAAAGTAGATAATTAATCGCGGAAGCGTTGAGTGACTGGTCCGAAAGGGCGCAGTTATGCAGGCTCGAAGCAGGAACGGGTCAACACCAAGTCAAGGTATAAGCAAGAAGATTCACGCCTAGAGTCAATTGGGCACACAAGAATTGTTTAGAACGTAAGTACCCATTTGTCAACGTCAAATCACCGTTTTCACTCACGTAGGGCCACTCAGGCCAACCTTAGTGTTTTTGTAGGTGTAAGCAATAAAACGAATTAGTGGTCGTGTAAGTTAAACGTGCTAATTTTATCTAGCCAAAAGCCTCACCCTTGTGCAATTTGCAACCTTAGGGGAGATCCCGTATCTCGACCTCCTAGCCAACCCGGCCGTTAAAAGTGAAAACCTATAACGAAATAATCAGGATAGAGTTAACGGTAGGAAGCAGCTCATTTCCCTAGCCCTATTTTACTGTAACACTATAGGGTGGACCACAAAAAACCGGACTGTTTTGTTTTAACTTCCAATTCTTTATTTATTGTCGGACTTTAACCAAAAAAAAAGTTTTGGAAAGGTAATGAAATGGACTTTTTGCAAATATGTCAAAAAATGGCATTTATCAAAAATTCAAAATAGCGGATCTCCAAACGTTTTATGCATCTTAAAAAACCGTTGAGTTTTTTTTAGAAACTTTGTATATTATTTTTTATATTACCATTTGATAAATTCTATCAAGAAATAAAAAACACTATCTGTTTTTTTTAATAAAAACTGATAATAATTTAAGTTAACCGGATTTCGTTATCTTTTCGTCAATTTTGTTGACAAGGACACTTTACAGATACTAACAATAAGGGTTCCTTTTGTGACAATTACAATTTTATGAATTTTAAAAAACCCGTTGACTTTTTTACTTTGTATATTTTGTTGCTATAGCAGAAAAGTACCAACTATTATCTGTTCATTTCTTAAAATCTATTAAAAAATAAGAAAAATATTAGGATTCTAGTTTAACACCTTTCATGCATAAAATATAAAATTAACGTCAATTTTGTGACAATAAACTAGAACATACATCAAAAAATCTAAATTAGCACTAACACTTTGGACGAATGTGGTCACCATTTGCAGCAACAATCAACTGCATGCAAAAAAGGTGATCCACTAGAATCCCAATATTTTTTTATTTCTTGATGGATTTTAACAAATGATACATGGGTCAACAGCTAATAGTAGAGCAATAGTTGAAGGTATAAAATATGATGGATAGGTAACCCTCACAATTTTTGGATTATATGTACATTTTCTCGTCCTGAATACGAAATGGACAATGCTATACCTTAAAATTGTGGATAAGGGCTCGGCACACCAATCCAAAGGTGGGCAATTTTAGAGGGAGTAGGGTAACCCCCACCATTTTCACATATATGATGTAGTAGTACCCCCAGACCAAAAATCAACTGGTGTGCCGGACCTCATTCATGGATAAGAGTTCGGCACACCAGGTGATTTTTGGTCTGGTGGTACTACTACATCATGGATGTGAAAATGGTGGGGGTTACCCTATCCATTCCGTGACCTCTAAAATTGTCCACCTTTGGATTGGTGTGCCGAGTCCTTATCCACAATTTTCAGGTACAGGATTGTCCATTTCGAATTCAGGACGAGAAAATACACATCTTATAAAAAAATGGCGAAGGTTACCTATCCATCATAATTTTTACTGCGAACGCTTGTACTATATAGTTGGTACTTTTCTGCTATAGCAAAAAAAATATACAAAGTGGTTTAAGAAAAAAAAAACAGATTTTTTAAAATGCATAGCATCTGTAAAGTGTCCCTGTCAACAAAATTTTATTTGATGCAAAAAGTTGGTATACGAAAACACCCATATAATAGTTTTTTTATTTCTTAATAAAATTTATCAAGGGACACATCGGTTTACAGACAATAGATAGGATATTTTTGTAGTTGCAAAAAAAAATATACAACGTTGCTGTTGCTTTTTTGTTTGACGTTGCTTTTTTGTAAGATGTCACATTTCTATGTCCATATCTTATAATCTTGTTGGCTATAAAGATATTATTTATTTATTTACAAAGTGTCTGAAAAAAAAAACCAAATGCCATTTTTTGACATATTTGCAAAAAGTCTATTTCAGTACATTTCCAAAACTTTTTTTGCGTTAAAATCCGGCTATAAATAAAAAATTGGGAGTTAAAACAGTCCGGTTTTTTGTGGTTCACCCTATATATTTTTTTTTAACTTCTTTACAATATGGTTTTTTGTCATTTTTGTTAATTTAAAAGAACAATAAAAAATTTCTCTTTTTTCTTGTTAGAAAAAATCTTAACAACTAACTCACCAATGGCATTGACATGACGCCTACTATTAATTATGCAAAATGCAAGAAACCCATTAGTAATTTGTATTGCTGAAAATATTTTTCATCAAAATAAATACCTAATTTGCTTAATTTAACAAAAAATTGCTCTTTAAATACTTTTTGTTTAAACTTCCTAGGACCAACAGTAACCAACTTTTCTTCCGTCGACAGTAGAAAAAAAGCCTCGAGATAACCCTGTACAGAGCATCACAAAAAAACGCGTAGATAAGGGGAAGAACAAGAAGGTAATTCCCGCCGCCCCCAACAGAAATTTTTATTGCCATCCTCGTTTTTTCTTAATAATTTGCTTTCAAATAAGCACATACCTTCTTGCCTGTCTTGTAATAGTAGACCCAACCACGGGCACCGCAGCTTGTGGTATGTCAGCTACAATATTTGCAGGAATTTGTCCAGCCGCTTGCATGGCTTTGTATTGCAGGGAGGTAATATGTTCGAATCCTGGTGGGGGCACATCCCAATACAGGGAAACTTTTCGGCGATAGTGACTGAAAAAAAGACTGATTTGTAACATACACTCAAATCAAAATTCAATCGCACCAATTTTTTAACACTGACAATGGCAATGTCAGCCGCCCAATATAAATTGGTCCGGAGAATGAATCAGAATTCTGATATTTCCTTCTATTGATGTTTCCTTCTATTCAGAATAGGAGGAAATACATCAAGGGGTTCCTCAGGATTCGACCATGGCACCACTTTCTGCTATATGTCGGGATCTTCCTGAGATGGTTGGTGGGGATGAAATGTATCAGTTTGCTGAGGATACCACTTGTGGTGATCAGAGCTGGTGCTGGAAGACCTCTCAGAAGGATGCTGTGGTATGGCGGAGAGAATGGCGGACTGGTGTGAGCAAAATAATTTAAATCTAAATGTCCAAAAAACTGCTTTAATTAAATTTCAAAAAACAGGCCAAATTAAGAGTTCTTTACTGGTTAAGCTAAACCACCATACCAAACACAGATAAAGTCAAATTTCTAGGATTAACTATGGATATGGATAGTGCGCAGACTTCGAGAACCCAGGATAAGGAGTCTAATGACCTATGGTATCATTTTTTGGGGTTCTTCCAGCAGCGCACCAAAAGTCTTTAAAGCACAGAAACGCATAATCAGAGCTTTTCTAGGTCTACACCCAAGAACATCTTGTAAACCTTACTTTAAACAAATGGGAATATTTAATGTGCCATCTCTCTATTTTTCAAACTTGGTCTTATTTAAAAAAAAATAAAAATCTATTTGCAAATGCACATGTCATGGTTATTCCAAATTATAGTTCAACTTTTTTTGAAAGAGGTCCAGAATACAGGGCAATTAGAGCTTACCGCAGCCTACCAGCTGGACTGCGGGAGAAGGATAATCTTAATCGCTTTAGAGGGGGAGTATATCTGTATCTGCAAGAAAGAGGACTATATGACTTCAGTTTTTAACATGTCAACTGCACCACCTTATTCTGGCCAATTTTGAGGAATAAAGTGTATATTCAGACTAAAGTGGCAAGGCGGGTTGCATATATATGTCAATTTTTTTGGCATCTGTCAAAACTCTCTTAGTCGGGTAAAGGATTTTCGATTTACAATTGGTCCTGGTTCTAGTTAGAACCGCTGTCAAAAAACAGTGTCAAAGTGGTCAACCAGAACCGGGACCAATTTTGACAGTCGAAAATCGTTGTCTCGGCGGAGTGGTCATGTGAAAAAATTTCCCACATTTCATTCCAAATTTAATCGGACCAATTTTTTGACAGGGATAGTTCCATTTAGTTTAAGTGTTATCCGCCATATTGAAACTGTCCCGGAGAATTTGGAAATAATGGTAAAAATATTATTACGTATATAAGTGTCCCGTACTATTTCATATATATAATTCCATATGTTATTTTATTAATTAAAAATAGCAGGAATTTCAGTTTGACTGCAATGTCCAACAATTTAATCGTCAGTTACTATATATAGATACTAAAACTTAAAATACAATATTATCTTTTACACAAAATGAACAGGATTAATTCCATAGAAGAAATTATCTCTCATAGGATTATAACTTACCGTTCTTTGTATTGCTTTGGTGACCCAGATGTACTTCGTTTTCTCCTGCGACCTCCAGATCGTGATCTGGAGCGCCTTTTGCGTTTGTCTCTTGATCTGGACCTCTTTTGTCTGTCTTTATCTCTGCTTCGCTCTCCTTCTCTTTCTGAAAACAAAAAATAATCGGTGTGAATCGGCTGCCAAAAAGTTAGCTTATCAAAAGCTCATTCAAAATAGTGTTTCACGGCTTCGATATTATAAATCCAAAGATGTATTTTAG
Source organism: Oxystoma pomonae (assembly GCA_963921995.1). NCBI lineage: Eukaryota > Metazoa > Arthropoda > Insecta > Coleoptera > Brentidae > Oxystoma > Oxystoma pomonae. The sequence continues at coordinate 50,330,458 of OY998168.1, forward strand.
TTAGTCCCCTAACTTGAACCGTCCTTTCTTCTACAGTAGTAATCCTCCCCACCTTAGTAAGACGGTAGGAAAAATACAACCAGATTTTAGCTCCACCTAGTTATTGGGCGAATAAGAAAGTAATGGATAACAAAAGTAGGACTTTTTTCGAAAGAACAGGACCAACTGCAAAAGTTACTAGCAGACTTGCTAGCATAGCCAGAGTACACCAGAACAGAACAAGAACCATTTTTCGTTTCGATTGATCTCCTGTTCCTGCCCGGTCCTGGTTGACAGCGGTCCCAATTTTGACAGAAGTCAAATTTATCCTCTTTTTTTATTATATCACCAACAAAAGAGACGCATAATACCTAACTAAAATATGGCTTCGTCTTTTCCTTTATTTTCTATAATTGGAGATTAGAATCAAGAACGTTTTTGACTAGCTCATTGACCTGGTTTAAAGTGGTCATAAATTATTAACCTACCAATAATTTTTTTTTATTATTTGGTACTAAAATGATTAAAATTATTAAGAATCTTGAAAGAAGAGGTTGAATACGTTCGCTTTAAAGTTAGCAACAATTTGTATGATTTCACAAATGCAGTCGGTAAGCAAGTCTGTTACCCTTTAATTAAAGAAAAGAAACAAAAAAAAAAAGAAGTCGTAATTTTAATCCAGTACTATCCATCTCTTTTGCTTGTAATATAATTTAAAAAAAAAAGAGAGTGAGATTGATGTCTGTCAAAAATTATTACCGCTTGTCAACCAGGACCGGCAGGACCGATTTCTGGTCGAATCGAAACTCTCGAAGAGTGGACACAAAAATTAAAAAGTCGTTTAAAGAAGACAAAACTGAAATGAACACAAACATTGAAATTTCGAGAATTTAATACGACATTTACAAAATTTGAGATGTATCACCTCTGTTAAAAATAATTTTTTTATGATTTATGCCAATTTTTGAGAAATTTTATAACTTATTTTGAGAAATGTTTTGAAAAAAAATGTATTTACCTTATTTAATTTTCAATATATGCAAAACATTTTGGTTCATGACATACAACAAAAATTTTAAGAAAAGGATTTCAAAAACCCTTTGTATTTTCCAAAATTTTGGAATAAATTATTAATTAACTCTACTTTGATGGTCTACCAATTCATGGGCATGATAGCACACACAATTTATATCACTTTGAAGAGGTTGAAATAATTTTTTTACACCTCCATCAAAAACCCGATTTTACCGCAAATAACAAAACAAAAGCGAAATAGTGTTTACAACTCCAATTTAGCTGCTAATTTTAAAAACTACTATTTTTATATTCTAGGCTCAATTTCGTTCCTATATGTTATATTTTGTACCAAAAACAACTTCTCCCCATTTCACCTTTACCACAAAGAAAATAACCTAATATTCTTTGTGCCTTTATACCCTCAAGAGGTCAAAAAGTACTTATTTACACTCAAGACTTAATTTCCTTTTATTTGATACCCCACATGCTATAGTCTGAATTATACCTATTTACTTTAATAAGCTTTATTATCTGAAAAGGAAGTTTATTGCCTAAATATAATTTTTTAAACAAATTTCCACTATTAAAGGTAACAGTAACACTTTAGATACATAGGTATACAATTTTAAATTATAACTGAAACTTATTTGTAGAAACATTTTTGTTAAACAAATCGTCAAGATAATATATAGTTTTTTATTCCTATTCACACAGCTATATTATATCAACTAATTGATGATGATAAACCATAAGGACTAGTTAAGAACATAGTTATACAATTGTCGAAAATTTTAAAACTTAATCAGAAACATCTAAGTTAAAAACTATATACACAGAACAAAAATTTCTAATCATTAAGTTACAGTCATCATCACCCATACTATAGTAAGCTTTGGCGACCAAGAATTTTTTAACAGATTCTCGAAAGCATTGGTAATCTGTAATATTTTGTAAATTATGGGGTAACTTGTTATAAATCTATACACTTCCGTATATTACCGAATTTTAGTTAGGCTAAACTTTGGAATAGGTAAAAGGTAATTTATTTCGATGCAGATTATAATTATAATAATATATTTTTTTAATCAAACAGATTTTAAAATAAAAATACTGGGCACTGTTAATGTTTCCTGCTGCTTAAATATATAGTGGTCTACAAGTTTTCCGGCAGCCTTTCCTACAAAGATATCACACAGCTCTTTTTTGAAACAAATACCGACTGTATTGATCTATATAAACTAGGCGGTCCCATCTCAATAAAATCAAAAAACGATAGGGCCAGATTTAAGGTGCTAATTTGGTCCCCAAACTAAAAATTAAGTGCTACTCGGTGCTAGTCTAGTTTTAGCAGAAAAGTAAAAAATTGGTGGTAGAAAGCACGGATAGTCCACCATACAATCAATTATTTTATGTTGAAAGGAAATGAAAATATCTCGAAAACTGTAGCATTGAAAGATTTGAACCTTAAAAAAAAAAATTGGGTAATATTTACGGAAACCAAAATCTGAAAACCGCATATCAATACCTGCTTTACTTCTAAATTTATGATTTTTTTAATATATTTTAACTTTTTTTCAAATAACTCGGAAACTAAAGTTCCTACGAATTTGGACTTTATACAAAAAATTTGTAGTCCATATTCATGGAAACTTAAATCTGAAAACCGTATATCGTTACTTGCTTTTGTTCCAAAGTTACATTTTTTTTTAAATATTTTATCCCCCTTTTCCCCCCTTCAACCCCCCACCAACCTACCCAAAAGTTAATCAGTTCATGGTAGCCGATAGAGAATTTTTGTACCAAATTGCGTTCAAATCGATTAAGGCGTTCTTGAAAGAAAATTTCACGATTTTAATAGTCCCCCATACCATATTGGTATGGTGGACTAAAAAACGGTACGACCGCTAGGTTAACGTTAAGCTAGCGGTCCCATTCATTATTCTTGGAGAAAAATTTAATGTTACTATTTCCAAATTAGATGCTATTTAAGTGCTCCACGAATATTAAATCAAAAGTTTGAACAAAAATTTTCTTTTAGTATTTTCGCAAAAAAAATAAGTAAATAGGGACTGCTAGCTTAATATAAACCTAGCGATCCCACAGATACCTCTTCAGATAAACCAAATTTTAATTATTTTAAAATAAAGAGCAAATTAAGTGCTAATAGGGATATTTTAGAAACCTTAAAATTTTTACAACTTTGACAGCCGCTGTGGTGGTGTTTAAGAACCACTACCACTACCACTCATCGGTTTTACTAGAGATGAGAAAAAATAAAGAATTTGGCCTAATTTTACAAAATAAGTGTTTTATATGTTCGAACCTGATAATATTTTATTATTTTTAAAATTAACTACGCAAAAATTCTCTAAAACTAACCAGAAAAATAACCACAACCACAACGAAATGGATTCGTAGCTGACGGCAGTGGTAGTGGTTGATTACCACTACGGAATGACGTTTAGCTATTGCGCAGACGCAGTAATTACCACAACCACTACGAAGTGTCAAATAAGCGTTCCAAAATATCCCTAATCTTTCGAAAATTAAGTGCTCTTTTCGTTGTGTCGAAAAATGGAAAAAAATTGCAATTTTATTGGTAATTTCACACAAATTCGAGATAATAAACATAATATGATTAATATCTTCAATTTAGGAATTCAATAAAAAGGCGAAAATGCGATGGGTTGGGTTGGTTATGTTGGGTTAAATTGGATTGGTTATGTTGGGTTGGTACAAGGGTCATTATTGGGTCATGATTGGGGCTTACTTTAAAAAAAACCCTGGTTTTCGCATTTTTATTGAACACCTAAATTAAAGATATTAATCAATGTATGCTTATTATCTCAAATTTTTGGGAAATTACCAATGAAATTTCATTTTTTCTATTTTTTGCCACAACGAAAAGAGCACCAAATTAGCAGTTAAATTACTCTTTATTTTAAAATAACTAAGATTTGGTTTATCTGAAGGGGTACCTGTGGGAACGCTAGGTTTATGTTAAGCTAGCGGTTCCTACTTATTTTTTTGCGAAAATACCAAAAAAAATGTTTTTTCAGTTTTGATTTAATATTCGGGGGGCACTTAAATAGCACCTAATTTCAAAATAGTAACACTACATAGTTAACCTAGCGGTCCTACGGTGTTTTTAATTTTCTGCTAAAACTAGAGGAGCACTTAATTTTTAGTTTGGGAACGAAATTAGCACCTAAAGAGCACCTAATTCTGTCACTATGGTTTTTTGATTTTATTGAGGCGGGACCGCCTAGTTTATATGGAACTGTATTGACCTCTGGATGGAGTATCCCCAAAAAGCAATGCATTTCCATTTTTTTACCAACGTCATGTACAATAGTTCTTATAATGTAACATGAACTTGATAGTTTTTTACTGAGACATTCGATGTGGGGCTCAAACTCCTGGTTATCTATATGAAGACCTAGAAACTTTGTTTGTGCCTTCCAGTGATTGATCCTGGAGTTAAACTTCACTAAGAGCTCATTTAAAAAAAATGCTCTATGACTATTTTTAAACAATTTAAAATTTAAGATGTAAGTTTTGCAGAGATAGGTAGAGACAATTACTGCGTTTATACGCGCCTAAAATCGGTTTTATATAAGGACGGTTTTAAATAAAAAAGGATTTATACGTTTTCGTTAAAACCAGGGCTGAGTACCTATTTCTTTATAGTCGGGCAGTAGAAACCTATTTTCTTTATTTATGTGGTTTTGATATATTTTGGTATGGTGATATAGTAGACGAAAATAAATCCGAAAATAATATTTTTTAGTTCGGCGTCCCATTACAGGTGGAGTCGCGGCGCCCTAAATTACTTAAATGTCCTTACATAAGTTTTTATACGTATCTCAAAAACTAAAGCTCTCCAAACAATTTTTTTTTGCAGATTTGGTTGACCTATAAAATTAACTTTTTATTCATGTATTACACTTTATGCGTGCTTTTTACCACTGTGTATATTTTGGATCAAAATACAATATATGTAAAATTCCGTGTTTTAAGTTTTTCTTGATATCCAGTAAATTGATTTCTTTAAAGCCATTGTAGGGGTGATATTGATTTACCATACAAATAATTTTTTCTTTTGAGTTCCTGAAAATTAACTGTTTTTAGCAAAGACCATATCTCATCAGATAAAGTGACTACAAAATCACAAATTTGCCAATGTCGCATTTTTACTAATTATCGTAGGTTTTGTCATCATTTCCTTTTGTTTTGTAACCATTTACTCTAGCTTAATTTTTCAAAAATTTTTGTTAGCGTAAGAGAAAATAGTGCAAAAAAATTAACGTGGGTCATCTTTGTCATTTAGGTGTTCATATTTTATTTTTATACATCTTCAAACATAAAAAAAATATGGAAGAGAAAAGCGATTTTTCGCTCTAAATTGACATACTTTTATTTTTGTCCCTGGAACTTTTACATTTTTCATCTGATTATAATATGCCTTCTTCAAAACACTGCTCCTTAGAGAACTAGTATTTAAACTGTATAAAAAAATATCAAATAAAAATTAATTTCATTCAACCGGATCGGTGCGAAAGTTGGTATTTTTGGAGATTTCTCTAAATTCATCAAAACATCCTAACACAATTTTGTAAAATGTATAAGTTTTTGTCTTAATTGAGGTACAAATGTAACTAAAAATTAGTATTAACATTTTAAAAAGTAAAACCAAAGTTTAACTTATTAGTATGGGTGCAAGCATCAATTTTATAATTTTTATATTAATTTGGAAATAAAATGTTATTATATTGATTGGATCATATTTCATTTATATTAGGCTGCAAATTATTTTGAAACATAACTGAACTTTAGTCGGGGTGCCGACTACCATGTGAACTTTACTTCCTAATAAAAAAAAGCACAGCCAACAAAAGGAGACTACCAAGAGGAGCAATAAAAATTGTCAATCAAATATCTACTTATTTTTATTTTAGCATGACTTAGTTTCGTCTGCAAACCTTACTTAAAATCATTAGAATTTAACTTATCCTTGTTACGTTATATAAGACAAATTTTCTTGCTTACATCTAATAATAGTACAGTATTATGCTTCTATGTACAGAATATAAAGTGACTATTTTATTCCTATCAACTAGACTTTAATTTAAGTACAAAAAAAATATTATTTTAATGTAATATAATACGAACATAACATTATTTGTTATATACTTACATATTTGACTTCTACTACTATGTCCACTTATCATTCTTAATTTGAATAAAGTAAAGGTTGAAATCGAGTTCTTACCATATTTTTTAGTTAGCTTACATTTCGACGTAATTTTTAAGAGTAAATTTGAACAAAAAAAAAGCGTTTCTCAATAAACCCTACTTCAGCAACACACCATTTTTGCACTGGACGCTTATTGGACCGTGAGGTGAAGTGAGCGAAATTCCCCGTGGAAAAAGGTGGTATTTTACTTTTTTGTAGTTTTATTTCGTTATTTAGTTTCTTACAAAATTTTTCCCCACCCATCAATTTTAAAAACCCTAAAACTATCTACATGAAAAATGATTAAAAGTAAATTAATCTTGATAAAGGAACAGTTTAGTTTGTAAGGTTTAGTTCAAATCTGAAACAAAGCTTTGGAATGCCCATATGCTACAAATGCCGAAACCTAAAAATAATATTAGTTATTTTTCTAATAGAAAAATATAAAACATAGCCTACTTTTTTGGACCAATTTAAAATTAAAATGAGCAACACTTCTTTTGTCCAATAAGACCCAGCCACCTCCATTTTTTTCATTGGACCTGCATTTCGGGAAAAAAAATTTGGTGACTAGTCTTATTGTCACCCTGTATCTGAAATGTCCCATTTAAGGCCCAATATAATATACTAAGTATATTAGGTATTCAAATTAAAATAGAAACTTTGTTATCCTGGACTTTTTAATAATTAGGTGCAATGTTGAGAGAAAAAATAAACATTGACAGATTTTAAGTACAAATGTGTATTTTAACCTTCATGGTATTATGAATTACAAAAAGTAACACAGTTTAGGGTTATTTACGGTAATTTTTCTTTACCAGTAATATTGCAGTAAATGTAGACATCATAATTTTAAGAAAAAAAGATCTAGTATTTGTACGACTTTGGTACTGTTAGATTTTATGGGGAGAGGAATTTGAGGTAGCCTTGTGTATGTGGCTTTTAAATTCTGACGCTTGGTTGCTCTAAGTAACGAAACTTAAAATCATACAGTCGTTCCTATTTTTAAGAACCATAGGCACTGTAGTTGGGACCCCGACTAAAGTTAAATTATGTTTATAAATAATTGGCAACCTAATACAAATAAAATATGATCCATTGTGTTCACTGTAATAACGTTTTAATTCGAAATTAATAAATAAAATTATGAAATTGACGTTTGCACCTATACTAATACAATAAATGCAATACCTACTTTAAGTCATTCTTTGATTTTACTTTTTAAAATGTTAATACTAACTTTTAGGTACATTTGTACCTCAATTAAGACCAAAACATATATATTTTACAAAATTTTGTTATGATGTTGTGACCTGTGTGTGAATTCTGTAAAAATACCAACTTTCGGACCCGTCCGGTTGAATGAAATTCATTTTTATTTGATATTTTTTGTTTAAATACTAGTACTATATCTAAGGGGGCATCATAATTAGATGAAAAATGTAGAAGTTTCATAGACAAAAGTAAAAGTATGTCAATTTGTAGCCAAAAATCGTTTTTTTCTTCAATATTTTTTTTTTGATGTTTGAAGATGTATAAAAACAAAATTTGAACACTTAAGTGACAAAGATGATATAGTTAATTTTTTTGCACTATTTTCTCTTTCAGAAACTCAAAAGAAAAAATAATTTGTGTGGTGAACCAAAATCACCCTTAAAATAAATTTGTACACAGTGGTGAAGAGCACAAATAAAGTGTAATACAGGGATAAAAAGGTAATTTTATTGGTTAACAAAATCTGCAAAAAAAAATTGTTTCGAGCTCTTTAGTTTTTGAGATATATGCAGGGTTCCTAAGCGAATCCTTAGGGGGCCAAGCAGCCTTGTATAAGACGCAGACAAACGGAAAAGCACATTAGGCAGAAAAGGATGGGCATGGGCCGATATTGTCACATCTTACACGTAGTAAATCCATTCCAGGTTGTTGTTTTCTAATGTTTTCCATTTTCATACCTTTAGGACTGGAATAAAAATTGTTTTTGTCGACTTTAATACCAAACTGATGAACGATATCGTAAAAAAAATATTTTTCGGCTTTTCATTTTGTAACCATTGTCCTTACGCACTGTTTACAGGCTGGGGACTGAGATACATGCAAATGCCTAACCTAAAGCGTTCATACACAGCCGGAGAAATCCACTGAGATATTTCCGTAGAAACTTTATCAAGCAAATAGGACGGGTTGACGCCTTCGAACGTCCAACCCGGGTTTTGCACTTTGATTCGAAATCAAAAAGGAGGAACAGTCAGATGTGGGGCCGTGCACAAATTACGTAACGGTGATTTTACCAATTTTTGACCCCCTCCCTATGTAATGTTTTGTAACGGTTTGGCACGCCACTCCCCTAATATTACGTAACGATTTCAAGACCACTACCCCCCCCCCCCAAAAAAAAAAACTTTTCACTTATTTTCATTCCAAATTTTCTTAGTTTCACACAAATGCAAACGCTGTCAAAAACCCCCCTTCCCCCTACGTAACGTTTTGTAACCCCCCTCTCCCCTATCACCATTACGTAATTTGTGCACGGCCCCTGTAGTCCCAGTGGAGGAGGGCGAGAAAATTGATATTTTTTTCTTAAAAATTATACTCTTTAGACCTATTTCTTTGCGTTCCCGAAATTACGTAATTTTTGAAAAAAAATTGTAAGCGGCGCCATTTTTATTTCGTGCTTTGTTTTTCTAACATTTTTGCGTTCGGCTAATTTAATTGAAAAATTTTTGCCTGCGGCGCCCTTTATCTTCTCATTCGAAAACAAGATCCCCCGTTTTAGGAAAACTGATCCCGTCTCTGTTTCTAAATTTTTTCGAATAAAAGTTGAGTATGACCATGGGGGAAATAATTTTTTTCTACGGTATGACGAAAATTTCGAGAAAGTTGAAGAAAAAAATAAAAAAAAGTGGCAGAGCTCAAGTTTTTCGTAAAAAAACGTTTTTTTGTAAAGAAACAGAGCAAAATAAATCTTTTCACCCCTTTTTGGGTGTTACAAATATTGGCAGCCCCTTATTTTTCGCTTTTACCCTCCCGCTAGTTTTGAAGAATTGGTTCGCTACATGTTTCGAGATCATGTCATAAAACACCTCGAAAATATCAAATGTAGTGTAGGGCCAGCTTTATTTAAAATCAATAATATCGCAAGCAAAAAGCTCTGCAGGAAAAACAGCGCCGTTTATTGATTTCTTTGGCTGCTAGTGCTAGCTGCATGGTTTGGCCGTTTCCGGATAGATGTCACTAGTAGAACAGAATGGAAAGAAATTTAATTAAAAGCGAAGATATTTCTTTCTAATGTTAACAACCTCACGAGTTTATCGCTCAGTATCGTAAATAATGGACCCTGCCGCCTCCTTTAAGCAAGAAAAAGCTGTGGTTTGGACCTGAAAACATCTAATTTTTAATTAGATTAGATGTTCAAATCTGTCCCCTTCTTGAGCCTCACAATATCCCAATCTATTGTAAAACTCTTGACGCGTAGCAGCCAACATTTCAGGGGTGATAGAGTTGCCCGCCTCCAAAATTTTCGCCCTCAACTCCTGTATAGTCGTAGGCCGTAAGTGAGGGTGTTGGAAAATTTTGTCGTGCCAACAACCCCATAGGAAAAAGTCATTTGGCGCAAGATCTGGTGATCGAGGAGGCCATCGGATATTTCCATACGTGGAAATAATTCTATCACTAAATACCTGACAAAGGTAATTTGTAGCCTGGCGTGAATTGTGGGATGAACAGCCATCTTGCTGAAACCACAATTCGTCCAAATTTATGTTGAGTTCCCTCAACCGTAGTGTTGGAGAAGATCAACATATTTTTGGCTATTCGAATTCCCTTCAATGAAAAAGGGTCCAATAATGTGATCCCCGACAATACCGCTCCAAACATTTATTTTTTGAGGATGTTGCGTTCTAACACTTGCGTGCAGATGTTTATTTTCGCGGGACCAATAGCGGCTATTTTGTGGATTGTGAGAGCTATGAAGTTCAAATGTCTTCTCGTCACTAAACAATTGATTGATAGGAAATTTTCGTTCCTGTCACATTTATCCCTCATAACCTCACAATATTCTAACCGGCTAAAATAATCACCCGGTTGCAATTCCTGCGACTTCCCAATCTTAAACGACTTGTAGCCGTATTTTTTTAGGATCCATTGGGAAGTACTGTTGGGAATATCCAGTGCCTCCGCAATCGGTTTCGTCGAACATGGTTCATGTGCCTCAACGTAAGCGCATACCATTTCGTCTTGTTCCACCCTGTGTGGAAGAACGGAATGCTCTGGTATTTCGCCGTCGTGGTAACACTTTCTACAACCATTTATGCACCCCTTTCAAAACGATGATAAATGTTGTAGACAGTTTGAGCCACAGGAACCGGTCGATCTGGAAACGCAAAAACAAAAAGCCCAATGACCTCGTCCGCACTGTCACTTTTTATGTAGTTTTTAATAATAAAAATCTTTTCTTCTCGAGTATACGGCATTTTAAAAACACAAAATTTACGAAACTGAAGCGACTCGAAAGGAAATAAAAATGCAATGCCTGTGAATCCCAGTTTTTCATCATCATCTCATAGTGTGGCCGCCATCTAGCGGAATTTGCAGACATCTTGTCAACGGTTATTATTGCAACTATGATTTATGATCACAATGAAAGAGTGGCGACAATTTTTTCTCATGAAAGCAGTCCGGAGATAATAGAAACTGGCACCATTGCTCAATATACCTGTTTCTTTTGTGCGCGCAGAACTTTCTATGCCATTTCTGTTTGATTTATTGAAATCCTATCCCTAAGGAAAATCTTAGGAACCCTGTATATATATATATATATTATGATCTCTCTTATGCTTTTGAGAAAAAAAGCAGCATTATTTGCTTTTAATTTTAGAATTTTAGTTCTTAATTTACGGCACATGTACTAAAAAAATAGTCTTTAGCTCACACAATAATAATACTAAGAATTGATTTTTTTCATATATCTTTTTACCACATTTGATACTACGACTAAGAAAATGGTCGGGGTTTGTTTTATAAAATCACAATTTGAAACAAAATATAGCATGTGAGGTTTTAAATGAAAGGATATATTTAACTTGGAATATTAAAAAATAATTTTGACCTTTTGTGGGTATGGTGGTAAAATGGGTAAAGGGGCATGTTTTTTGGTTTGCGGAAATAATTTTTTCTTTGAAACTTCTTCCAATCAATATTTTTTCTTTTGATATTTTTTGGTTCACATGATATTCATTTGTTAATCATAATTTGTTGTTAAATACTGCCAAGAGCGTATTTTGCATAAGGGGGGTAATAATTACCCCCCTATACTTGCTTTTATGTCAAAAGTGGCATTCTTACTGAAATTTTCTCAAAAATTTTCGCCAGCGGCGCTTATAAGACTACTGGTATTTACGATTTTATTTTATTTTTAAGTCAAAAATGGCATAGATTTGAGGCCAAAATTGAGCTTATTATATAAAAAATTTATTACAAATATAATGACGTCATACTGACGGCCAAAAACTTATGTTCCCTAATATTTATTTTGACAAAAACTGAGAAATTTATGTTATTGATTGACACTAACTGAAAAACAGAATAATGATCCAATTTTTTCTAAAAATTTGTTGTCGCCGCTGTTTGAAATATAAAACAAAAATCACGTCATTACAATCTTGTTTTAGTATATATTAAAATGATTTGTCTACTTTGTTTATACGGGCCTCTTAAAGCGCTTTTATGTAAGGACGGTTCGAAAAAATTTTGGTGTAAACACCACTGAAACCGTTTTAAACACTAAATTGCTTCCAACCTAATAGTCGGGCAGTAGAGAGTGAAGTTGTGGTGATTTTGATAAAAATTGGCATAGTTGTAAAATAGACTAAAACTAATTTAAAAAGGATATTTTTTAGTTTGGCGTCACATTACAGATGGCGTCGCGGCGCCCTAAATTACTTAAATGTCCCTATATTAGTTTTTATACAGGGTTCCTAAGATTTTCCTTAGGGATAGGATTTCAATAAATCAAACAGAAATGGCATAGAAAGTTCTGCGCGCACAAAAGAACCAGGTATATTGAGCAATGGTGCCAGTTTGTAATTATCTCCGGACTGCTTTCATGAGAAAAAATTGTCGCCACTCTTTCATTGTGAGCATAAATCATAGTTGCAATAATAACCATTGACAAGATGTCTGCAAATTCCGCTAGATGGTTTCCACAGCATGAGATGATGATGAAAAACTGGGATTCACAGGCATTGCATTTTTATTTCCTTTCGAGTCGCTTCAGTTTCGTAAATTTTGTGTTTTTAAAATGCCGTATACTCGAGAAGAAAAGATTTTTATTATTAAAAACTACATAAAAAGTGACAGTGCGGACGAGGTCATTGGGCTTTTTGTTTTTGCGTTTCCAGATCGACCGGTTCCTGTGGCTCAAACTGTCTACAACATTTATCATCGTTTTGAAAGGGGTGCATAAATGGTTGTAGAAAGTGTTACCACGACGGCGAAATACCAGAGCATTCCGTTCTTCCACACAGGGTGGAACAAGACGAAATGGTATGCGCTTACGTTGAGGCACATGAACCATGTTCGACGAAACCGATTGCGGAGGCACTGGATATTCCCAACAGTACTTCCCAATGGATCCTAAAAAATACGGCTACAAGTCGTTTAAGATTGGGAAGTCGCAGGAATTGCAACCAGGTGATTATTTTAGCCGGTTAGAATATTGTGAGGTTATGAGGGATAAATGTGACAGGAACGAAAATTTCCTATCAATCAATTGTTTAGTGACGAGAAGACATTTGAACTTCATAGCTCTCACAATCCACAAAATAGCCGCTATTGGTCCCGCGAAAATAAACATCTGCACGCAAGTGTTAGAACGCAACATCCTCAAAAATTAAATGTTTGGAGCGGTATTGTCGGGGATCACATTATTGGACCCTTTTTCATTGAAGGGAATTCGAATAGCCAAAAATATGTTGATCTTCTCCAACACTACGGTTGAGGGAACTCAACATAAATTTGGACGAATTGTGGTTTCAGCAAGATGGCTGTTCATCCCACAATTCACGCCAGGCTACAAATTACCTTCGTCAGGTATTTAGTGATAGAATTATTTCCACGTATGGAAATATCCGATGGCCTCCTCGATCACCAGATCTTGCGCCAAATGACTTTTTCCTATGGGGTTGTTGGCACGACAAAATTTTCCAACACCCTCACTTACGGCCTACGACTATACAGGAGTTGAGGGCGAAAATTTTGGAGGCGGGCAACTCTATCACCCCTGAAATGTTGGCTGCTACGCGTCAAGAGTTTTACAATAGATTGGGATATTGTGAGGCTCAAGAAGGGGACAGATTTGAACATCTAATCTAATTAAAAATTAGATGTTTTCAGGTCCAAACCACAGCTTTTTCTTGCTTAAAGGAGGCGGCAGAGTCCATTATTTACGATACTGAGCGATAAACTCGTGAGGTTGTTAACATTAGAAAGAAATATCTTCGCTTTTAATTAAATTTCTTTTCATTCTGTTCTACTAGTGACATCTATCCGGAAACGGCCAAACCATGCAGCACTAGCAGCCAAAGAAATCAATAAACGGCGCTGTTTTTCCTGCAGAGCTTTTTGCTTGCGATATTATTGATTTTAAATAAAGCTGGCCCTACACTACATTTGATATTTTCGAGGTGTTTTATGACATGATCTCGAAACATGTAGCGAACCAATTCTTCAAAACTATCGGGAGGGTAAAAGCGAAAAATAAGGGGCTGCCAATATTTGTAACACCCAAAAAGGGGTGAAAAGATTTATTTTGCTCTGTTTCTTTACAAAAAACGTTTTTTTACGAAAAACTTGAGCTCTGCCACTTTTTTTTATTTTTTTCTTCAACTTTCTCGAAATTTTCGTCATACCGTAGAAAAAAATTATTTCCCCCATGGTCATACTCTACTTTTATTCGAAAAAATTTAGAAACAGAGACGGGATCAGTTTTCCTAAAACGGGGGATCTTGTTTTCGAATGAGAAGATAAAGGGCGCCGCAGGCAAAAATTTTTCAATTAAATTAGCCGAACGCAAAAATGTTAGAAAAACAAAGCACGAAATAAAAATGGCGCCGCTTACAATTTTTTTTCAAAAATTACGTAATTTCGGGAACGCAAAGAAATAGGTCTAAAGAGTATAATTTTTAAGAAAAAAATATCAATTTTCTCGCCCTCCTCCACTGGGACTACAGGGGCCGTGCACAAATTACGTAATGGTGATAGGGGAGAGGGGGGTTACAAAACGTTACGTAGGGGGGAGGGGGGTTTTTGACAGCGTTTGCATTTGTGTGAAACTAAGAAAATTTGGAATGAAAATAAGTGAAAAGTTTTTTTTTTGGGGGGGGGTAGTGGTCTTGAAATCGTTACGTAATATTAGGGGAGTGCGTGCCAAACCGTTACAAAATATTACATAGGGAGGGGGTCAAAAATTGGTAAAAATCACCGTTACGTAATTTGTGCACGGCCCCACATCTGACTGTTCCTCCTTTTTGATTTCGAATCAAAGTGCAAAACCCGGGTTGGACATTCGAAGGCGTCAACCCGTCCTATTTGCTTGATAAAGTTTCTACGGAAATATCTGAGTCGATTTCTCCGGCCGTATATGAACGCTTTAGGTTAGGCATTTGCATATATCTCAGTCCCCAGCCTGTAAACAGTGCGTAAGGACAATGGTTACAAAATGAAAAGCCGAAAAATATTTTTTTTACGATATCTTTCATCAGTTTGATATTAAAGTCGAGCAAAAACAATTTTTATTCCAGTCCTAAGGGTATGAAAATGGAAAACATTAGAAAACAACAACCTGGAATGGATTTACTACGTGTAAGATGTAGTGACAACATCGCCCCATGCCCATCCTTTTCTGCCTAATGTGCTTTTCCGTTTGTCTGCGTCTTAGACACGGCTGCTTGGCCCCCTAAGGATTTACTTAGGAACCCTGTATATATATATATATATTTACTGCCGTTAAACTAAGATTTTTGTCCATTAATCACGCAAAAACACCTAAACCGATTTATATTAAATTTGATAAGACAATAGGGTGTGCCCTGGATCTTAACTTAAGCTACCTTTTATTTAACATTTCGTTCCATAACTCGAGATATATGGCACAGAAAATTGAATTTTTCCAGAGATTTTTGCATTTTTCATATGATATATATATATATTTAGTCAAAAATTTTGGCGCCATTCAACTACAACTTTTATAAGCTTTCCAAAGAGGTATCACACGGTAAGAAAAACAAATATTTTTTTTAGGGATGTTTTTTGGGGGTAACTCCGAAGGGTGCAATAGGGGAATGCTGTGTAATGGGTAATGGGGATGTAAAATTTTGTTACGATTGGTGCAGGAGTTTTTGAGTTAGAGTGGCTACAAAGTAGGCGACAGACAGACCGACAGACAGAGCGACGGCGTCTGGATTCGTGCTTATCACTAGTCGGAGCCTCAAAATTCGTGGAGGATCATGAAAATCTCGAAGTGCGATTTTTAGATTATTACATTATAGTCCAATTTTTTGATGAACGCACTGACGTCATATTTTTGGATCTCTATTTGATAAATTGTTTTAGACAGCGACAATAAATTGGCAAATAAAAGTCATGTCGTTGATTGTTTTAACTGTTACTTCAAATTGACAGCAACAAATTATTTGACATGCGAACTGTGGACAACAAAGAAATACGTTTTCAGAGGCAAAAATGACGTCAGTCCACTTATCAAAAAATTAGACTATACTTCCCTTAACGAGGGAAGTAAAAATGACTTGGATGGCAAAATACTGAAGTCAGCCTCATTATCATCAATAAACAGACTTGAAAAAGCTTGCTTGATCACTAAATAATGTTTCCTGTGGAATCAAGGTTGTCTTTAAGACCCTTTAAAAAAGACCAAAAGGTATTTACTATGGGCAAGTTTTATTTTATCTTTGAGGGTTTTAAGTGTAGAGAGGTATATGGTTTTCCAGTAATGTGATCTATATTTTTTCGATTTCAATAAATAACTATGTTTTCCTTATTATATGACAGTTAAACCATACAGGATATCTTTTATCGGTTTGCGTTGACTTGGGAACACATTTTTTAAATATGTTACCAAGAACAGAGTAAAGATTTTCTACTACAACATTAACATCTTTCAAAAGAATTCCAATTTTGTTCCTCAAAAAGACTGTACATTAATAAAAAATCGGATTTTTTTAAATTAAACTTAGTTGTACAGTGCTGAATCGATGATTTGGTTCTCAAACAGACGCTCAGACAGGGATGATTTTTGTCCACTGGCAAAAGACAATCATCAGTAGTATCCACTTGCACACCTTCAAAGGACGATATCACAAGATCAAGTATCACATTATTTACATTTCGTATTTGATTTGTCTGATATAAGCTGTTAAATGCTAAGAATCCTTTTAAAATATTTAGGTTACTATTACAGGACAAATAGCTTACATAACCAGGAATGTTAAATTCACAAACTATAATAAATTCAGAGTTACCTTTAGCTGATAAATAATGTTCAATTTCCCCAAAGAAATGTTCATACACATTACACGGACTATTAGGAACAGTATAAACAATAATTACATATAAAAACGAATTACTTTTTAATTTAATTTGGACACATAACGCTTCTTGATCATCATCAAAGATTTTTATTTCTGAAACAATAAAATGTCTCTTTAGAGCTAACAAAACACCTTCTCTCTGAAATTTTCCAGTAAGTAATATTTTTCTGTCATTTCTAGAAGTAACTCTGTCGCTAAAAATAAACTCCGTTGTGGAAATTGAGTCATTTAATCACGTTTCGGTTATTGCTAAAATATCATACTAATTTTCTAACATATTAAATTTAAGTTTATCTAATTTGGTTTTTACACCCCTACAATTTTGATATAAAATAGAAATATCATTATTATTATTTACATATTGAAAACTTGGCCGGCGTGCTGATGAAAATTTTCCCCGGGTGAATTAGGCAACGAGAAATTGAAAAATAAGTCATGAGTGAGTTTGGGTTGAAAAAAAGTTATTTCCGTTTGACGATGGATAAGTTATGTTGGCATTGCCTATTAAAATAGAAACGAATAGAAAAATTAAAAATCTCAAAAGTTATTCCCTCGGTTATTCCCTTACATAAAAAAGGAGATCCAACTCTTCTGGAAAATTATAGACCGATAAGTCTGATTTCTTCCTTCTCGAAAGTTTTTGAGTTATATTTGTGTTCTAGATTGTTAGTTTCTTTGACAGCCAAAAGCTAATTAGCAAGACTCAACATGGCTATAGAAGAGGGAGGAATGTAGATACTGCTGTCTATGATTTCCTTTCCTTTCCAAGGCTTTTAAGGGACCGCACTAGACTGGATCAAATCACATTTGTCACAGAGAAAACAGGTTGTTGTTGTTGTTGTTGTTGTTGTAGAAAGGAATAACACACAATATCACTCTCAAGAAGGGCAAGTTACTAGAGGCATTGCTCAACGTAGTGTCTTATGCCATATACTCTTTCTTATCTACATAAATCTTATTAAAAAATCAATTAACATTGAACCTTATAGCATCGAGGATTCGTGAATTATAATTTTACAGACTTAAACTAGTGATTTTTATTATTTATATTTTAAATTGTTTGTCAAGATTTATAACTTTTAAATTAAGTTAACTTTCTCTTCATTTTTTATATTTTACTTTAATTAAATTGTTTTTGACTATTGACCACAATTCACTTACCTGTGCAATGTAGATACCGAATATACTTAAGTTCTACATTGTATGGCTCTTTGAATAAAGAAGTATTGTAAAATTACCAAGACAATTTACATCAGGAAGGTTGCAGGTATTTTCTGTGTTAAAGGTTTTTGCAAATTTTATAGTTAATAACATTTTTTATGAGACCTGATAACTTAAAATTTGTATGTTTTCTACCTAAATAGTTACAGCGTTCAACAAAATATACCTTATTTGGTGAGAACTTGTCAAAGCTTTAAATAAGGATACTTAATTAAAACTATACCATCCAAAAGAATACTTAAAACAGATGGGAGTAGATAAAACAATAACATTAGCATGAACATATTCTGTAATCCTATTAAGAATGAATGGTAAGTTTAGATTTTTATTTGAGCAAAAGTCATCATAACCGGCAAAAGAGATGACCTCGAAGATGACATAGTCATTTTGATCATTGATTGATTGATTTTTAGCAACAAAAAAAGTATGTTAGAGGAAGATACATATAATTTAAGGCATTCAATTTAATTTTTTTCATTTTATTCATCACAGACTGTCATTAAGTTCAGTCATCAAAAACCTGTTTTTTAACATTTTCACAAGAAAAATAACCCAACCCAAAACAAACCCAACACAACACAAGAAAGTGGTAACCAAACGCAACCTCGAATGCAATCCAACCTCGAAAACGGCTGTTGTAACTTTGGACCCAGCCTTTTTTAAAGCCCTCTTTGAATATTCTTGATATTTCTGTTTTGTCATCTTGTCTTAATCTTTATTATACTAAGCTAGTATATTATAGGTAGGTTGAATTAACTTCTTTTTTATCAAAGTTCTTTACAGTCTGTCAAACTAGAAAAATATTTTAACATAATATTTTAAAGGTACCTAGTTACCAATAGTAGTTTTAATTAGTGTCTGAAATAGTGCTTTTTTACAAGCGTTGGTTTAAATAACGAGCGCAGCGAGGTATTTAAAAACGCGAGTAAAAAAAGCACAGTTTAGCCGCGAGTTTTTAACACTATTTTTTTTAATACCTTTATCAAAAAATCCAAGAAACACAGGAAAATACTTTTAAAAATTTCGAACGAAGAGCACTTCTCCAAACACAACATCTTTACACTATAAATCAAGACGGCTGGTAAATGAAATAACAATCGTTTCTATAGCGATGTGCCTTTTTACTCGATGACGTTCAATATTGCGACATTTTAATATTTTTAAAAGTTTGATATTTTGACGATGTTTTTAAATGATTTTTTCGTAAATACTTGGTGAAAACTGGCGGAAATGGCTTAATTTTTAGGCAAGAATAATTTGAGTTTTTCAATATTATTATATTCCGCTATTTCTCTTTATTTTGAGTAAAAAACGGACGGAAACGGATATACTCGGAAGGCTGGATACACTCAAAAGTCTAGATACACTCTGGAATAGTCCGGATTCACCCTGGAAAAGTCGGATACACCCAGGAAGTCTGAATACACCTTAACAAAGTCTGGGTATACTCTGTAAAAGTCCGGATACACTCGGAAAAATCTGGATACACCTTAAAAAAGTCTGGGTCAACCATGGAATAGTCCGAATTTACCCTTGAAAAGTCTGGATACACCATGGAAAAGTTTGGAAATACACTGGAAAACTCTGGATACACCCTGGAATAGCCTGTGTGCACCCTAGAAAAGTCTGTATATATCCTGGAAAACTCTGGATACAACCTGGAAAGCTCTGGATACACCCAGGAAAGCTCTGGATACACCCAGGAAAGCTCTAGATACACAATGAAAAAGCCTGGATACCCCCTGGAAGTCTAGATATACACTGGAAAAGTCTGGATACAATCAGGAGGTCTGAATACACCCTGTAAGTCTGGATGAACTGAAAAATCCTGGATACACCCCGGAAAAGTCTGAATACAACCAAGAAAGTCTAAATATACCCTGGAAATGTCTGGATACTTCCTCGAAAAGTTCGAATATACCCTGGAAAATACTGGAGACATCCTGGAAGTATGCATATATACCCCAGAAAAGTATGGATACAACCTGGAAGTCCGGATATACCGTCGAAGCCAGATTTCTTTGGGTAAACAATTAAAACAAATTTTTGTATTTAAAGTTTTGGGTTTTGACGGATTATAGTCAGAAATTTAAAATGAAAACCTGCGATTACATGTGTGTACAGGTAGTGATTTTTTATTTATTTTCTTGATCAATTGAAATGTTACTTTAATATATTGTTACGTCTCCACATTCTTTACCCATAAGTAGATAATTACACATTCACTGATATGTTTTTGAAAGTAAACGTTCTAATCATTATTTTAACATTAAGCATTAACCTTTCTAATGTAAACATCTTAATATAAAAACAAACGCACTTTTTCTTTCAGGATAGTCGTATAGATATACCAGTCAGTCTGTTCTTAGGTTTAGAAGTAGCAAGAGCTACATAGTTGTAAGCCGTAGTAATAAATAAAGTTTTTTAAAAAGTGATTTTCTGGTGGTGATCATTTAACTGGCGCTGCGAACAGGATAGCTACAGCTCTTCTTTATTGGGATACCATTGCAAGAGTGTGGTTCTCAAGCCTTTAGTAGCTATCCTACGGGAACTGGTTCATCAAGAGACCGCAGTAGTGAAAACGATCCTCCTTTATTGGGCAACCATTGTGACGGATCCCACGCTGTTTCCCATTTTCCAGAGGAAAAATAGGCCAATTTTCCTCAACGAACCCGACGCACCAGAAGACACGAAGAATACAGCCTACGCTTACCTTTTGCGGAGAAAACCACATGAAGATCTTTATCGGAAGCCCGTTGCTCTTCCTGTAAGTTTTTTGCTGATTATTCGTTAAAAAACTTCTTAGATTAGGTAGTTATTAAGAAAACAATTTTTCATGACTGATGAAAATATTGAAAATTTAGCAAGTTTTCTAACTCAATTAAAACTAGAAACCCCTTCAAATAATAATCAAGTAGTTTGTAAGAGTACAAAAATGGAAGAATTTAAATTATTAGCCTCATACCTCCCAACATTTGACGGAAAACCGGAACATTTAGAGTCTTTTATTTTAAAAATAGATAGGTTTTATAATAAGTTTAAAGTACAACACTCAGAATTAACAGAATATTGCATAGGCTCGCGAATTGTAAAAGATGCGCAAGACTTTTTACTTTCACGACCAGACCTGACCACCTGGCCAACAATTAAAACTGCTCTCAGAGAAAAATACGGAGATCCCATCTCTTATCAAGTTCTCATGCAGGAAATAAATTATTTTTCTAAACTTAAAAACGAAAATAACATGGACTTTTTCGGTAGACTAAAATCATTTTTAAACCGAGTTCATTTAAAAATCCATGCTGAAGTTAGCGACGAAAACATTAAAACAGCTTTTATTTCTCAAACAAGTTATCAAGCAGTAATAACTTTTATGGCAAATGTACCACCAAATTTACAAAATATTCTTATTCAACAAAAACCAACTACTCTCGATTCGGTGTACACACTCTTAACCGAATTTAATTTACTCGAATCACAACTTAGATTTACAACTCAACACACCCCATTAATTAAAAACCACAATCAAAACGTTATACAACCTGCAAAACTTAATGTACCACACAGATTTCAGCAAAACCAACCATCATTTTTCCAGCAACCATCATTTTCACAATTCTTACCCAGACCTACATTTGCACAACAACTAAACCCAAATGTTAGACCCCAACAGTTTCCGCAACAAAATAATAACAATAATGTATGGAAATCTCAACCAATACCAATTCAACCCCGACAATTACCTCCCAGACAATTCCCTACTAATGCACAAGTTTTCGGCAAACCCCAAAATGTTTTTCACCCCAGAAATGCAATTCCAGCGAGAGACACCCCACAACCTATGTCCACATCCACTATTCTAACAAATCGACAACGTCAAATGCATAATATTGAAGTACAAGATAATAATCTTTCCTTCCCTACATGTGAAAATTTTGAAAATTACCAGTACGAAAACCAAAACTTTTCACAAGAAAATTTAGAAGACAGTTTCTCAACACAAAATGAATTATACCCAAATTTTTACGAAATCCAAAACGAACCTCAATCAGACGAAATACAAAATTTTTCCAACCTGCCTCACGATCCACCATTGACTTAAATAACATTTGTTTAAAAACAGAACTTCCTTATCTTTATTTACCGCAAAAACAAATTACAGTTTTAATAGACTCTGGAGCATCCGACTCAATAATAACTCCAAAAATTGCAAGCCTTTATCAAAATCAAATTTTTGAAGAACCCTTTCAAGTAATAGCATGCCAACAAAAATTCGAAGCAAACAAAAATCTAAATTTGCAACTCTTATCTGACTTTGGAATAAAGAAAAATTTTAAAATGAGAATCTTGGATTGGCATAAACATTTTGACGCCCTTATAGGAACTAGCGATTTAGAAGACTTAAAAGCCATAGTAAATTACCAAGAAAAAAACTTAATAATAAATAATATAAAAATCCCCTTTGCTAATATGTATAATCAACCCCTTGAAAAATCTATAAGAAACTACAATAATTTATTAACTATTCCTGTTGACTATTATAATGGCGATGCAATTCTCCCATCTTTTCAAATCGGAGATTATATAATTCCCGACACTCTAATCAAAGTGCAAAATGGCCTTTGCCATTTACCAAAACCCCATTCAGAAATTGAAGTAAATTTTCTTGAACGAATGCATGTAATTCCCCAAGAACATTTTGAACTTAAAAATCCGCCAAAATCTTTCCAAAAAAAGGAAGTAATCCAACAGTTAAGATTAAATCATTTGTCAGAACTAGAAAAAATCCATATCACCAAATTGTGCAAAGAATTTTATGATGTCATGTATTCAGAAAATTCTGATCTAACATTTACAAATCAGATTAAACATTTTATTAGGACCACCAACGATCGCCCTATTTACGTAAAATCTTTTAGACACCCACCTACAATGAATATAGAAATACAGAAACAAATACAAAAATTACTCGATAATAAAATAATACGACCCTCTATTTCCCCTTATTCAGCCCCTGTATGGATTGTACCAAAAAAAACTGACGCATCTGGCATAAAAAAATATCGAATGGTCATAGACTATCGACAATTAAATACACAAACAGTTGAAGACAAATATCCTTTACCCCGAATTGACGAAATCTTGGATAATTTAGGCAAATGCAGATATTTTACAACCCTTGATTTAGCCCAAGGATTCCATCAAATTGAAGTTGATCCCCAATCAATAGAAAAAACTGCTTTTACTGTTAATCATGGTCATTTTGAATACTTAAGAATGCCTTTTGGTTTAAAAAATGCCCCGGCTACATTTCAACGCATGATGGATGAGATTTTACGCGATTACCTTTACAAATTTTGTTTTGTTTACATGGATGACGTCGTTATATTTTCAAAATCCCTTGAAGAACATTTAGTTCACTTAAGAAAAATATTTCAAAAATTCCGTGACGTAAATCTTAAGGTACAACTTGATAAATCTGAATTTTTGCAACAAGAAGTTCAATTTTTAGGACACATAATCACACCCGAAGGAATTAAACCAAACCCCAATAAAATCGAAGCTATAACCAAATATCCATTGCCCAAAACAAGAACCGAAATTAAATCTTTTCTCGGATTAATTGGTTATTACCGAAAATTTATTAGAAATTTTGCAAAAATAACAATACCATTTACAAAATGTCTACGAAAAGATACGAAAATAAACCTTAATGATCCCCAATACCTAGAAGCTTTCGAAAAATGCAAAGAACTAATTACGAACTCTCCCGTACTCCAGTACCCTGACTATTCAAAACCTTTTAAATTAACGACCGATGCTTCCAACGTTGCCATAGGTAGCGTCTTATCTCAAAATGAAAAACCGATTGCTTACTATTCTCGAACACTTAACACCGCCGAACGCAATTATTCCACAATTGAAAAAGAGCTCTTAGCCATTATCGATTCAACCAAACATTTTAGACCCTATCTCTACGGACAAAAATTTATTGTTGAAACTGATCATAGCCCCCTTGTTTGGCTCTCGAAAATAAAAGAACCAAATTCGCGTTTAATTAGATGGAAATTAAAATTAGAAGAATTTAATTTTGAAATAAAATATAAAAAGGGAAAAGAAAATCTTGTTGCTGACGCGCTTTCTAGAATCGAAATAAACAATGACGAAACCGAATCAATTGCTCCCAACATAGGTGACGATGTTGCCAATCCCGATGATTTTATACTTCCTGAATTAAACGAAGATAACCAATCAGACATAACTGTCCATTCAAATCAAGACAACACCGGAAAATATTTACCGATTTCTGAAAGTCCTTTAAATTTTGCACAAAATCGCTTAGTTATCGATTATGGAAAAAATTATTATTGTTACCACTCTAAACCCTTTAATAAAAATCATTATTCTTGTCGTGTCCAAAAAGAAAGGGAACTAGAGCACTTAAACAAAATTTTATTAGAAATTATACGACCCGACACTACCTTCGTAGTATTTATCCCCAAAGAAGATCTAAAACAAAAGTTTCAAGATATCGTAAATTGTCAGTTAAACCCTACAGCTAAATTAATTTTTGCCACTAAATACCTTGAAGACATCATTAACACAGAACAACAAAAACAAAAAATTGAAAATTATCACACTAAAAATCATAATGGCATAAACGAAACTTATCAAACACTTAAAGAAAAATATTACTGGCCAAAAATGCGAGATACTATTCAGGAATACATAAATCAATGTGATATTTGTTTACAATCAAAATACGAAAGAAATCCCTACCACATATCTTACCAAGGACCCCTACTAAGCGAAAAACCATTTAAAACTATTTTCCTAGATACCTTTTCCACTCAAAGCTGCAACTTTTTAACAATAATTGACTCATTTTCAAAATATGCTCAGGCTTATCACATTCAAGACAAAAATGGAATTTCTGTCTTAAATAAACTTAGACATTATTTTTCGCACCATAATACTCCAGAAAAAATAGTAGCTGATTCTGGTTTAGAATTCAAAAATAAGACAGTACAAGAATATTGTAAACTTTTTAACATTGAGATACATTTTACTACCCCCTACAACCCTACCTCAAACAGCTTAGTTGAAAGACTACATTCTACTCTTGTTGAAAAATTAAGAATATTAAAATTGCAAAACCCTCACGAACCAATACCAAACTTAATGACATCAGCCATCTTGATATACAATCAAAGCAAACATTCAACCACTGGTTTTACACCTTTTAATCTAATTTATGGACCCTACATGAATGAACCCATAATTAACCATGACTTAACTCTTTACGAGCAATATAATGAAAAACGGAAAAACGAAGTTTTACCCTTTATAAACGAAGTGTACCAAAATACCCTTCGAAAACAACAAGAAAATACAGAGAAAAGAAATAACAAACCTAATGAGACATTAGAATTGGCTCAAGAACAAATTGTTTATAAAAAACAAACGAAACCAAGTAAAATTAACCCCAAATACATTCCCTTAGAAATTACTAAAATAAAAAATAACACTTTAACTGGAAAAACACCAAACAGGCAAAAAGCGAAAATTCATGTCAGAAATATTAAAAGAATAAGAAAGAAACCTAAAAAAGATGTTTCATTACAGGAGCCTCCTGACCCTTCTGACAACCCTCAACCAGGCCCTTCAAGTACATGAAGTTCCTACTACAGGGTATTACAATGAAAAAATCGATCAAGCCTTAGTTTTTGATCATAATCATAAGACATTTATTTATTTTAATCTTACACAAATTAAGTTTACTATAGCCCAACTAACAGTTACAAACGAAGTAATATTAAAATCAATCATATCTCAAAAATTAAACAATACTATTTTTCATAACAAACTAAATCATCTTAACAACCTTTTATATGACAGCTATGACATATACTCGCGTATTACGTCAGTTAACAAAAACGAAAGATACAAAAGAGGACTTTTTAACTTTCTTGGTTCAGGCGTAAAATTTATCACAGGCAACTTAGATAACGAAGATCTAGAACTAATAAACAAAAACATGAACATTTTAAAAAGCAACGAATACAAAATAATTCAAAAAATTAATGATTTCTCTTCATATGCAGGAAATATTACTCACACACTTAGCCGTGCTATTCAATCAATTAATGTTAACACCTTACAAATACACAACGAATTTGAGATAGTGAACACAGAGATTCAACTATTATTTAGCCTTCTTAATCAACAAACACAATTGGAAAATTTGCATAATTATTTGGAAAAAATATTGCGAACTATTTCTTTTGCCCATTTAGAAACTGTTAATCTCGAATTATTTTCAACTCAACAAATTACTGAACTTTGGTCATTTTTGCAACACCATTATGACGATAAAACCTTATGGTCCTTGCAGCATCTTTCGGAACTAACCTTAGTATGTAAGTCAGGAATTGTATTTTACGACGATATGATTGTATTAGTTCTTAAGATACCTATATTCACTAACCAAAAATGTAATCTAGAATTTATTTATCCTCTGCCAAACGAGCAAAATCAATTGTTAATTATACCTAGCAAATACTATTGTTCCTCTTGGTATTCAAATTGTATTGAAATTTCAAGAAAATGGATTTGCTATTCAAATATACAGTCAAACTGCACACTTAAAAATTGCACATCAGTACAAGTTCAAAACAATTTTGAAATTTCTCTTTTAACTTTCCAAAATAATCTTTTATTATGCTCTAAACAAACTCATGAAGTTTTTGAGAATTGTCAACAATTTAAGAAATTCAAAATTCCCAAATGCGCTTTACTAAATAGCAATTGCGAAATTATCTATAAAAATCAAAAATTTCTTACAAAAGATAATTTAATTGACTTTAGCACAACACTTAATACTAGCATTTTGCCAATCAACTCTACAATTAATTTAAAACTTGAACACATAAAAAGCCCAGAACTTATTTCACGGGATCTAAGTGAACCCATTTTTCTTGAAAATAGGTTTGCACATCATTCCTCCTATTTGGTTACAGTTATTATTTTAAGCATAATAAGCCTTTGTATAATATGTGCTATTTTTCTAATTAGGAAAAGAATTTATACAAAACTTTCACAACATGTAGAAAATTTTGTAACTTTTGAAAAAGTTAAGAAATATGTTCATGAGGACATGAACTTTTCTAAGGAGGGAGATGTTACGTCTCCACATTCTTTACCCATAAGTAGATAATTACACATTCACTGATATGTTTTTGAAAGTAAACGTTCTAATCATTATTTTAACATTAAGCATTAACCTTTCTAATGTAAACATCTTAATATAAAAACAAACGCACTTTTTCTTTCAGGATAGTCGTATAGATATACCAGTCAGTCTGTTCTTAGGTTTAGAAGTAGCAAGAGCTACATAGTTGTAAGCCGTAGTAATAAATAAAGTTTTTTAAAAAGTGATTTTCTGGTGGTGATCATTTAACTATATATATATTAATTAATTATTACAAGGGTTTATTGCACCAAATGAACAATAAAAAACTAAAAAACCAAATAAATATAAGGTACTTAAGTTTCACTAAAAAAGTATAAAGTATCTAGTTGTGCCTAAACACAAAACGGTTACATTTAAACGATCGTTATCCTTTAATCATTGTATAAAGAAGTATTATACAATGCTTTAATGCTGCAAAGGGTTATAACCGAGTTTATAACAAACTGCCTACCAGTTTCTTCAAATTCATTTTGGTCAATTTTAAAAAAATATATAGTATGCTTAAATTATGTTGTTATGGCATTGTCACGGACTTTAATTATATACTGAATTTTTCCTAGCACATACTTTAATTATTTGTTGTTTTGGTTAATAAATGAGTATTTATTATTTTTTACTTTAAATTGTAGTGTTCAGGATAAAAAGAATATGTTTGGGTATATATTCTTAATTTATATTTTGCAGGTTAGGTTGAAAAGCGCTCTAGAAGCGATACCTCGCCTTTCATCAAGGTTTTTTTTCTTTGTAAGCACATACTATTTTATTTTTACCCGGTGAATAAAGACGACATTTATTTATTTAGAACCCAGAAACCCAAAACTCGGCCGACTTAAAAAATTGAAGCCCAAAAAGAAGTAAACCCTACTTTATGAATAAAATATGAATTTTTTCCAATTTTTGTCAAAAATATGAACATTTTATGAAGTAACTAAAAAATATGAAAAAATTATTAAAATATGCATCGAATTCGGGCCCTGTATGCCCAACTATTTTGACAGGAATGATATCAACATTTTCAAAAGATTTATACAGGCAAATTAAAAGCAAAAAACAACCTTATTTTCTTTCAAAATAAACTACAAAAAATAAAGCGAGTGACTAAAGAGCCGACAATTCGGCTGAATAGTCGTTAGGCTAAAGAGCCGACAGTAATTATTTAATATATTTTTAACTAAATGAACCCAACCCAAACTGAAACAGATTTAAACTAGGGATGTACCGGATCGAGTATTTGACCGGTCCGGCCGAAACCGGAATTCCGGCCGGTAGCCGGACTGGACCGCCGGAATTCCGGACAGGTCGAGATTTATATGGAAATATTTCAAATTCCTGCAGCTTAATGATATTTTACAGATTCTATCTATCTATCTATCTAAAGCATAAAACTCTGTATTATTTTCTTTTTTTTGTATACACAGGTCCTTAATTTATTCCGTTCCGCGTTATAAATTATATATAATTAAAAAAATTAAAAGTCAACTTTGTTTCACCTTCAACACCTGCATCCTCTACTAGTGATTCGAAAGGCAATATACTCCATCAACTTGAAGTATACTATGGAGTGCCCATTATTGATAGAAAGTCAGACCCATTTGAGTATTGGAGCAAGCACACTGAAACATTTCCTGGTCTAATTAATTTAGTAAAGCAGTTTAGTATCAAGTCCAGTAATTAGTGTTTATTCAGAGATACTATTTTCGGATATTGGTAACATATATGTTGATAATAGGTGTAGGCTAAGTTCTGAAAATGCAGAAAAGCTCTTATTTATTCATCACAATCTAAATAAAATAAAATATTAATATTAGTTTTTGGTTTATGGGTCGTTCTTGAAAAAAGGTAACATTTAAAATGGTAATTAAAAAAAAAAAATTGGTGTTCTTTGAATTTTGGTAATTATTAAATGTTGCTGTAGTTGGTTGGACTAAAATGTGCTATATAGCCGAGATAAAAATTCACTAGTTCTCGAGTTATTTTTGAGTTTGTGAATTTAACTGCTAACACCCAGTTATACCTATTTTACCAAAATCAAAAACCTTTATAGCGGGATACACGCTTTAACTGTTCAATTAAAACCAAAGATTATATGTTTAGCAGAAACACATCTAACAAAAGACATTAGTGACAGTGAGGTTTTTATTGAGGGTTATGAAATAATTAGAGTAGATAGTTTAAGTAGATCTACAGGAGGTGTCCAACTGTAGAAAGTAGTTTTATTATTATAACAAAAATTGATGAAATTTCAGTGAAAAAGAAATACTGGATTTTGGGGGTAAAGTTAGAACTAAATAAAACTAAATTTTATCTTTTGTGTTTATATCGTTCTCCAAGTTATAGTGATAAGGATTTTTTAGATAATTTTGAAACTTGGAGTAATGAGTATGTCTGTGATAACAATTTGCCAACCATAATTGTGGGTGACTTTAATATAGATATGTTAAAAGCAGATTCTACGTATGCCAAAAGACTGCACAACATTTCGAAAGATATTGGCTTTAACCAGCAAATCTCACAGATAACCAGACCTAACACAAACAGTGAAACCTTAATTGACCTAGTTTTTAACAATTATTTAGATATGGTTTCTGAAATAAGACAAATTTCGAGAATTGGAGATCATTATCATATATGTATAAGTATTCCTCTGTTCCAAACACAAAACTGCCAAACATACAGTATACAAACTAGGGGCACACAAATTAATTACAGTTTAATAAAGGAAAAATTAATGACCATTAGTTGGAATTTTTATGAAAGAGACCTTGGGAAAAAATGTGAATATCTGGTAACCACCATTCAAAATGTATTTAACAGCGTTGCTCCACTGAAACAAATAAAAATATTTCCGCGATACAAGCCTTGGTGGAACCCAAATGTTAAATTAGCAGTGCAACAGAGAGACGAAACGCATAAAAACTACAAGAGCTTAAAAACTGATGAAGCCCACAATCAGTATAAAGATGCAAGAAACAAGGCTGTAAATATAATTAAGCAAGAAAAAAGATTGTACTACGAACAAAAAGTGGATGAATGTAGGAACAACTCGAAATTAATGTGGCAAACTCTAAAGCAGATTCTGCCAAAAGAAAAACAAATAAAAATAGACAGGATAGAAATTGACGGAAAAATAATGGCAGATAAAGAAGTTCTACCAAATGAACTCCACAGATTTTATGTAAAGAGTATTGATAAAACTTTAGAACAGATTGATCCTATATTAGAAAGTTCATGGAAACCGACTAAACATAATAGTACATTTAGTACATTTAAACTAATAGATAAGGATTCTCTGTGCGCGATTGTAATGTCTCTTAAAAATAAAAACAGTCCTGATGATATAAATGTGGAGCTGCTAAAAAAAGTTTACCCTAGCATTGAGATGCCACTAATCAATCTAATTAACAGCTCCCTAGAACAAGGCATATTTCCTGATCCTTTAAAATTATCGACGATAATACCAGTCCCAAAAAAAACAAATATAATTGAAGCGTCAAACTTTAGACCAATAAATACTCTCCCAATTATTGAAAAAATTTTGGAAAAAGTAGTATATACCCAATTAACAGATTTCTTAATTACTAACGACATTATTACAGAAAAGCAATCCGGGTTTAGATGTGGACACAGTTGTGAAACTGCAATACAACTTATTTTGGATGAATTTAAGTGCAAATACAATCAAGGTTATAGCATATTGGCAGTTTTTTTTAGATTTACAAAGAGCGTTCGAAACTATTGAGCGAGATAAATTAGTTGAAAAATTGGAAAGAATTGAGATTGGTGGCATAGTGTTGAATTGGTTTAGAAGTTATCTAACAGATAGAAGACCAAAAACAAAACTTAACAATGTTACCTTAGATTATATAATTAATGATCATGGTGTACCTCAAGGGAGCGTTTTAGGTCCGCTGATGTTCATACTTTATATAAATGACCTTCCAGAATCAATACAAGTAGAAAATTTAAACATGCACAATTTTGCAGATGATGACTTATTTTATGGATATTTAAAAGATATAAAATTGTTGGTTAAGACTGTAAATAATGCTTTGGAACAAATCCATATTTATGCCTCTAAAAATATGTTAAAAATTAACAAAGAGCAAACTAAATTTATGTTATTTACAAATTTTAATAATAAAAAAAATATTTTTTGATGGTAACTATTGTATAAATATAGGTAATAGTGACCTAGAAGAAGTCCAAAAATTGAAATACCTTGTACTGATTTTGAATAATCAATTAACAATTAAGGATCATTGTAGTTCTTTGGTTTCCATGGTTAGTTACAAATTGAACTATTTAAGACGGTCTTCTAGCTCTTTATCCGCCTGGTCAAGAGTAGTAGTTTACAATACTCTAATTCTACCTCATTTCAATTATTGTTCCACACTTATTTACTTGTTTAATCAAAATGAACAGCAAACACTTCAAAAATTACAAAATAGGGCCATGAGGATAATCCTCTCGTGCAATAGGTATACACCCATTTCAAGTATGCTAAAGCATTTACAGTGGCTTCCAGTTTCAGAATTTGCAAAATACCAAGTTTCAATTTATTTTTAAAACAACAATTGGCAAAACACCTTCATACTTAAAAAATAAAATGACATATACTAATCAGATACATAATTATGAAAATCGTCAGCAAAATAACTTTTAAGTACAACCTCGAAAAAGCACTATGGCAACTAATTCAATATTTTTCAAAGGCATTAATGAATTTAACAGTCTACCAAATGAAATAAAAAATTGCAACTCATTAAACTGTTTCAAGAAAAAACTCAAGATACATTTATTAACAGAATATGGCATATATAGTGAAAGCAATTTTTAGATATCTTATATGAGTGTTGATACCTACTTTGTTTATCTTGAATTCTAGTCTGTCTTTACATAAATTTAATTTGCACTTTGTGATTTCCCTGCTTTGTCTACTTAAATAGGGTTTTACAATTATGTGTAGTTTTACTGATTTTTTATATGTATGTATGTATGATGTAAAATGATTACTAAGATTTAATATTTTTGGTTTTTTAGTAATGTGTATATTCTTGACATTGTAATTTATCGCATTGACATTGTATGATTTAATTAATTAGCTTTGCTCAATAAATTAATTTATATATATATATATAGATATATGTACCTTGGTTTAATACATTTGTCTGTTTAAAAAATATATTGTAATGATTTACGACTTTCAATTTATTAAAGTTCAAAATATTTTTCTTGCTTTTTCCATATATTTAACCTATTTTAAAAATGTTTAATGTTCCCACCGGATCGCAACTGCGATTCGGCAGGAATGGTAATTCCGGCCTCTAGGCCGGATCGGCCGGATTTAGTTGTACCACCGGAATTCCGGTACATCCCTAATTTACACCAACCCAAAAAAAAACACTTTAACCCCCCCTATACCTTTTTTTTGCATTAAAAAAAACGCCTGACAAGGATTCAGGGTCCTTTATGGGCCCTAGAAGGTGCCTCCATTTTTTTATCCCAAAAAAAGTTGTAGGGGTTGTAGTGGGTTTTTTTGTCTTTGAATAAGTTGGTTCGAGTCTGTTTAGGTTAGGTAAAGTAACAGATTAGATTGGGTTAATTTAGTTTAAATTTAAAAGTGTTTTTTTGGGTTGTTTTGGCTTTTAATAAGTTGGTTTGAGTCCGTGTGGGTTAGGTTGGGTTAATTTAGTTAAAAATTAAAAAAAAAATCAGCTCAGTCAGCTCTTTAGCCTCATGACTATTCAGCCGAATTGTCAGCTCTTTAGACACTCCCAAAAATAAAAGTAAATATGTTCTTAGTGATTGTTATGACTATAACAATGACAAGTATGAACAGTGTATGCTTTAGGTACATATATTTAAATGCATCACCATCCTTATAAAAAATCAAAATGAATTTGAAAAATTTGAAAATATATACCAAAATTACAATACACGCTCATTAAATTATAATGTAAAAAAGGAAAAAACTACATTCAACTTTTTTAAAAATCTATATTTAATATATTACTTAACATTGAACCTTACAGCATCGAGAAATTTGTGGATTATAATTTTACATTTCATTGTCATTTGTTTGTCAAAAAAAATAAAATTTGCTTGCTTTGTCTTTTGTCTACTGAATGACAATATTTTAATGTGTTTTTTATTTACTAGCCATTAAATATTTTGCTGGATTTTTTTTATTTATATAAAGATTTATGACTTTTAAATTAAGTTAACTTTCTCTTAACTTTTTATATTTAATTAAATTGCTTTTGACTATTGAGTACAATTCACTTAACTGTGCAATGTATATACTTAAGTTCTATATTGTATGGCTATATGAATAAAGAAATATTGTATTGTATTGTATCTTATTGTGAACAATTTTTAAAAACTAAAACTATAACTAACACTATAACAAAACCAAATACTAATCAAGCGACTAAGACTATGTCTTGTATGAATGATCCTTTATAATATCTGCCAAAAACTAACCAAAAAAATGCAAATCTGAAAAACCATTTAAATGACAACAACAAATGAAAGTGAGGTTATGTGCATCAATGAGGCATGCGCAAATCCGTTTTCATATAAAAATAAAAATAAAAGTTCACCCTTTTTATTTGAATTTCTTATTTTTATTTCTGCTGTATAAACGCCTATACTTTTCCCCATAAGATAAGGTGACCAACCGTCTCGGTTTGGCCGGGACAGTCCCGATTTTTAACCATTTGTCCCGTGGAAAAAATCTGGCCCGGATAGTCCCAATTTTTCAGCAAAAGTTCTGGTTCGCCCCGGTTTTGATACCACTGTATTTTGTAACTTTAAAATCACTGCAATTAAAAAAGCGGATGTTCTCTGCCATCTATAAATTTGAATTGAAAGCTTACTTAAATTATTTTTCTTCAATAAGTATTTTGGAAAATACATCTTAATATTATTAGGGGTGCATATAAGAAAAAATACATGATATACAATACATTGAATGGCCGGAGTGTCCCGGTTTTGCCCCTTTAGGAGTTGGTCACATAAGATCAACTTTTATTTTAATTTTGGTGATTATACAGTATACAGTTTTCTGCCATTTTTGATTTTTTTTTTTAAATTCTTTATGGGGGCACCTACTAGAGTCCCTAGGACCCCAAATCCGCCTGCACCCGATTTTTTTTTTTTAAGAGAAAAATGGGTGCCGGGGGGGGGGGTTGTAATGTGTTTTTTTGATTGTTTTGGGTTGGGTTGGAATAGGTTGGGTTGGGATGTGTTGGATTGGGTTGTTTTAGTGAAAAAAAATTAAAAAAAACACAAAAAAATTGAAAAAAAAACCAACCGGCGCAGGCGGATTTTGGGTCCTAGGGACCCCAGTAGGTGCGCCCATAAAGAATTTTGGTAATTATGCAGTATACGGTTTTCTGCCACTTTTGATTTTTTTTGAAAAATTCTTTATGGGGGCACCTTCTAGGGTCCCTAGGACCCCAAATCCGTCTGCGCCGTTTGGGTTTTTTTTTTTGATTTTTTTTGTTTTTTTTTAATTTTTTTTCACTAAAACAAACCAAAGCAACACAGTCCAACCCAACCTAATCCAAACCAACCCAAAAAAATTTAAAAAACCCTTTACAACCCCCCCTGGGCACCCTTTTTTCTCGTTAAAAAAAAAATCGGGCGCAGGCGGATTTGGGGTCCTAGGGACCCTAGAAGGTGCCCCCCATAAAGAATTTTTCAAAAAAAATCAAAAATGGCAGAAAACCCTATACTGCATAATTACCAGAATTTTTCATAAAAAATCAAAAATGGCAGAAAACCGTATACTGCATAATTACCTTAATTTTAATTATTATTTGTATTTGCCTGTATAAACCCAGCCTTATCTAGCAGTGGTTTAAAATATTCGTTTTTACTTACCTTTCTCTTCTAGCATTTTAATGGATGAAATTGCATTTAATATACAGATAATTCCGTTACAGATATTATGCACTTTTTTGGCAGAAGTCACTAAATTTTAAATTTTTTTCGTAAATCTTGAAATACAAATAAAAATGAAAATGTAAACAAATAAATATATTATGACAAATATGATGGCCAGAGTAAAATTGACAACCTTGCAACAGCAAAATATTGTTAAGGAACAGGCAACAGATGGCAGCACTAACCACAAAAATAATAAAAAAGCTTTCTGTTGAGAATGAGACGTTTGAAGTGGGTAGATCAACGGACGCTCATCACAGACCTATGTTCACCAAGCATTCTTATGTAAAAGAGAAGAAAGAATCAATGCAAAATGTCCTAGATATTGATTTTAGGCCACTTGGGTGAAACCAGATTTTGCAAATGAATAAGAATAAAATTCCCATATGTTTTTATTTTGATTGGTGTCCGCCATATTTTTTGAGAAAACAATTTATGTTACAACAGACCACGCGGTTCTCTGTGATTACAACTCAAAGGATTTGTCATCAAAACCACAGATTAGACACCCCCAAAACTTTTGCAGGATGATGGAGAGTAGTTTGGACTCAAATTTTACGTCTATTAAGGCTGCTGTAAGTAAAATTAGGTGTCCACCTTTGGCTATTGTTCCAAGTTTTCGTTCTGTTACCATTATTTCTACCGCAACACTTTATTTCTTCCCGGATTTATAAACTACACGACCTACTGCCTACTGTTGTTGGGTTGGGTTGAATCTGGCAAGAGTACTAGTTTTCAACTGGGCTCCTACATAAATGAATGGGCCATGACCAGAGACAATTCCCCCCAGAGACTTTTGTGATGTCAAGCAACCCTATAATTGTGATATGTCACAAAAAGTTTTTAGACAGGCCTGTTTGTTTATGTCTCAATCTATGTAGACCTTAATGGTATAGAGCTGCACCAACTAGTTCAGTGCTCGGTCAGAATTTTAACTGAGTAATATGTACTCGGTGCTTGGTCTTACTTGGCTGAGTAAAGTAGATTAATAGAAACAATCCATTTATGCATGTCAAAAACAGAAAGAAATGAGACACAGAGTGATAAATAAGAAAATAAACTTAAGTAATATTAATTATTTAAATTTAATAACACAAACATAGTGAAATAATAATTTAAAACTTATACTCTATAAGATGAAGATTATGATGTAATGCAAAGCATTTCTTTTTATCTCAAAGATGTTTCCTGCTTCCAAAACTAATCTTTCACTAAAAATGGTGGAAGACTATTAAAAAACCAACAATTCTACTACTTGGCAGCTGAGTACTAGGTACTCAGGCATTACATTTAGTCAAGTACTCGGTCAAGTTAAAAAACAGAGCTTTTTACAGCCCTAACCTTAATGTAGGCCCTGTTTTGCAAAACACTCAATAAAAACATTAGAATTTCGGTAGGATCCTTTGGGTTATTAGGTTAGCCAAGGTTCAAACACTTTATTATGCTTTGAACAATTACAATTTTTGTTGTTTTTTTGTATAAAAATGGCAAAATAAAAATCATATGCATGACACCTCTCAAGACAGACAGATGACAAAACAGAAATTTTTGTTAAAATAAAATTTTGATTAAACAATTGCCTTAGGTTATTTCCATCTTCCTCTAAAATACTTTTTTATAGCCTGCTGTCTCTCTTCAACAACCTTAAATATTTTTCACTATAAGGAATATTTAAAAAAATCAATTAAAACAATGATTTTCTTTAGTAAAATAGCTTTATTATCATTGGAAAAAAATTTAAAAAAATATAAGCACTAATGAAAAAGTAGTTTATTGTTTTTTCTCAAAAAATGTGAGCGTTTTCTTGAAGTGATTGACAAAAGTTCTGGTTTTTACCTGAGATCTTCAAGTAGCAAGCGCTTTTGATATTTTTGTAACCAACTGCTACTTGTGTTAAAAGAAGAGAATTCTTTGTATTCACTGTGAAGAAACTTAGCATTCTCTTGGATCACAGGAAAACTGTTCTCTCTTTGCTTCAGAAACCACTTATATAGAGCCTTTTCCATTCGAGGACACTCTGAGTGTCTCAAGGTTTTCATTTTTCATAGTCAAGCAAAAGTGTTGTTGACCCTTTTTAAAACTTACCCTTTCGCTGCGAATGGCGCAGACTTCGCAACACCATATTCTCGAGATAGGAGAGTCACTCTGACACCTTTTTTAAGTCCTCCAATGTCTTGGCTTAAATTAATTAAACCTCACCATAAAGATAATATTAATATTAATTTTTCAAACCAGAACTCTACAAAATGTTTTCTACCAAGAGTTAATTTTTCCTTTACTCAAAGAACATTTATTTATTTAGGACCAAAAATTTATAATGAATTGCCTGAAACAATGAAAATTTTATCTTCAATTATCTTTAAGTGGTCAAGTTTTATCTAGACCATTTACCACCACTTATTTTGTAATAGATATTATTTCTTTTCTATTTTTAAGTTAAGGTTTATTTTTGAGAAATTATTTTCTTTAAATTTTCTTTGTTTGTCCCAAGCAACACAGAATTTAGTTCCTCTGTTCAACACATAAAGAAAGTTCAGAATTTAATTTTACTAGAATTAATTATATAAGTAGAAATTTTGTATATTTTGTGCTGTGTGTAATAAATTACAAATTATTAAATATATTAGAAAAATTAGAAAAAAAAATATATATTTGGTAGACTTTAATTCCTCACTTAGATATTCTGGAAGAATTCTGTTTTTTAATTTAAAAATAAAAATCAACATAATCTAAGCCAATATCTGAGTAATACTCATTAAGGAAAGCTTTTCCAGCATATTTTTAATCGAAGTTCTTTTTTGCAAAGTAAAAAAGAATAGTGTCAAACACTTGGTCGAGCAGTAATCAAAATGTGGGGCAATTATTATTCTTATATAATATTGCTTTTGAAAATCTAGATACCTTAATATTCAATTTACCTTAAAGCAAAACAAGGATATTGATTATTAATATTTTATGTTTCTTTAGTATTTATCTGAATAACTTTTCTCGCCGTCTTAAAATAATTCTGCGATCTTTTCTAGTTCTCTCCTGGTATAAAGTTGATTTGGGTGGGGCAAGGAGCGCAAAGCGATACATGCCGTACCGAGCTGTACCGATTTTTCCCCCCATTATTAGCACAAGGTACGCTAACAACTAAAGATCGAGAGCGCCAGGGAAAAGCCTTTGTGACTCCCTGGGGCCTAATTC
This sequence comes from Oxystoma pomonae, assembly GCA_963921995.1. NCBI lineage: Eukaryota > Metazoa > Arthropoda > Insecta > Coleoptera > Brentidae > Oxystoma > Oxystoma pomonae. The sequence continues at coordinate 50,368,904 of OY998168.1, forward strand.
TTGAATCTCAAAAGAAGGAACGATCCCTCAAAAGAAGGGATCAATCCCGGGGAGTGATCCCATCCCCTGAAAAAAGGTGCTTTTCCTTGAAACCTGTTCGAAATTTTAGATTGAAAATGATACATTTTATGCGCATGCTTGTCAGAGAAATGGGACCGATCCCTGGCTTTGGAGTCTGGGAGCGCAAACACCCAATTTTTGATAGAATGGAATAAGCGATCACCGCTCAACGAACTGCGTTCGACGTGATATCATTCGACACAAATCTATGTCGTTCCCTGCTCAAGAATTAGGGTCCTGGTTGCTAAAGCCACGCGTGCTGTCGGTTTTCGCAGCTTTGTCTGATCTTCGCATAGGTAAATATTATTTTTCATAGATGTTACCTATTTTACAGTTTGCTAGATTTAAATTGAAATATTTAAGATTCTCTTTTATTTAATATTCTCATATTATTCCTAGAAAGAACATTTTGTAAGTGTATTTTTCTAAAGCTCTCCAAATAAAAAATCGCCGTTCCAACAAAAACATGCAGCATGAAGAGTTTTTCGTTTCACCAACCCAAAATCAACCCTCAGATAAGATGTTCTTTTACAACTTGGCGCCCAACTAGAGCTAAACGGGGAACATCTATCATGCAACAACGCTGATAATGAGAATGTGGTGTAGGAAAAGAAAACAAGGATTTGCTATTGAAAAACAGAATGAAGTAAGCAATGGTATACTTATGAAAAATTTCATTCATCACCGACTGATATTCCAAGCAGTTTCTAATCCACCGTTTTTTTTTAATGTCTGTTTTTCCATCTGAGGAGGAAGAATAAATTATTTGTGGTTTTAGTTTTAAGTTAAGTAATTTACTTAGATTAAAAAGAGACAAGATATCTGGTCCAATGAAAACTCCTTGGCAAATAATAACCACTGTTTATTTACAAATAAAATCACAACAAAACAAAGGTGAGAAATATCGAGTAAAATGAGATATTTTCGAAGGTTTTTATAAGGTTTTTTTCAAGGTTTTTTTTATGAAGACGATAAAATGAAGCATACTTTTGATGAAGTAGTTAATGTATATAAGATATTTTCGAATGTTTTTTTTTATACAGACTATAAAAATAAAGGTAGGTAAAGTCCTTAAAGCAATTTGCAAACAACAATAAAAGTTAATTCACATGTGTTCAGGTTTGTAAGAATATTGAATTCCTACCTCTTATCTGAATATTAAGGTTGATTTATACTGCCGCCGTTGCCATCTGCGCTCGCCCTTCGAATTGATATTTAAATCTTTTTGTCTGTCCTATTATTGTGTACTGAAGAAGTCAGTATAAGTAAGTTTCTGCTAAGGAGCAGAAAAAATAACAAAATTAACAAACACAATAACATAATTTTTAGCTAGTGGGTAATATTTTTTTTATTGCTGTTCCAGGTGCTATGAACTGTGTTTCTTTGTTTTAATGTTTGGCATAATTTTATTATGTTGAAAATTGAAAATGCTATAAATCATATACAAACTTTCTAATAAATTTCTTTTATATAAAATTATACTACAAACATTTATGGTTAGGAAGCTTCCAAAGCTCAAATTGGCAGAATTATTTTTTGCATGTTTTTTAAATTATTTTGCAGATTTCATATTATAGTAAAATATTAATGATATAATCCACGTGTAAATTTCTATTTAAGTAGGTACGCCACTGGTATGTTTACTGTAAACAACAGAAAGGTAAACATTGTCCCATATAATAATATAACCAAAGTCTCTGTAAGTATCAGGTATCTTGTCTCTTTTTAATCTAAGGTAATTTATATAGTTTTTTTACTTAGGAAAGACCAGGAAAAATCTGTGTAAAGTTTCCCCAATTTAATATGTTTTTATTGATTTTCGCGTACCTCCTACGATATAATTTAACGGGTTTTGAACTTAAAAAATGGTGGTACCTTGGCTAGTCATTGGTATGTATGAATCTAAGTATGCATGAATGATGTGTGTAATTTTGCGTATGTTCCTTTTTATTTGTTTTTTTTTTTAACAAAGAAGGATTGTTTGCTCGAGTTATTTTTGCTTGTGTTTTTTTTACAACCCTAGTGTTCAAGTAAAAATAAGGAAACATTCCGCTGTCTTAAGTACTCAAATTAATCAGAAAATTACATAATTTTCTACTTTTAGATCTCATGAGTTACTAAGGAAATTAACACCCGATGGAATATCTCCTGAAGAAGAAAAAAATACAAAAAAAAAGAAATTAATTTGAGGCATATATTTCGCTCCGTTTATGCTTAATGAAATCCGAGATGAAATTAGGAACTATTAGGAATTTCGATCACATGATCAGTTTTACAGTTTCATGAAAAACGAAATATAACATTTTGGAAAAAATGTAAAGCTGAAATTTTGCAGAATGGACTGTAATTACGATGGTGGACCAAGTTGGCTACGTTAAAAATTTTTATGAAATCTTAAACTCGCGAGCTTAAGTAAAATCGAATCATATATTTTTTTTGGAACAATACATTCATTCGAATTTATTAAAATTGATTTTTTTTTAATAACGCAATTTTACTTTCCTTTTTAATATCAAAGTCCGTAGTTGAACAAAATGTTCACATATTTCAATTGTTTTCATTATCAACGGGTCCTGCATTTTTTTTAAATCCTTTTATTCATATAAAATATATACTTATATACATATATTTGCGAAATGTTTTCTTTCGAGGACATCAATAATGCTTCGCGTTTTTTATTTATTTAATTTTCTTATGAAAAGTTAGTTTGGTTTATCTTTAATATACTTATTTGGTTTTCAAGAACTGTATTGGATTTCAATTATGCCAGGTTAAAGTTAAAGACATCTATTTTTTTTTCGTGCGGTTTTATCGGTCGGTATTTTTACTTTTGATACGTAGATACACGCAAGATTGTTATTTAAGTGTTCGTTCCGCCCTTTTATCTTTTTTCAATTCGATTTACTTGCATATTGGAAAAGCTCGATAGATCTCCTTTTCGCATGCAACAAGGGGGGGGGGGGCAAGTTATAGCAAAACAAGGATATTGATTATTATTATTTTATATTTCTTTAGTATGTATCTGAATAACTGTGAATAATAATTCTGCGATCTTTTCTAGTTCTCTCCCGGTATAAACGTTGATTTGAGTGGGGCAAGCAGCACAAAGCGATACATATATACAGACCGCTTCAAGCTACTGCGAACATAGGGGGAATCAAGTCCAATTTACTCTCCGTGCCGTACGACCGAGGTGGATTCGAAGCACGCTGCAGTGTTATCTTTTGGAAATTCATTTTGTTTTTTTTATTTTGTTTTATTTCTGCCTTGCTCGAGAAACAGATGGGTAAGTTCTTAATTGAAATAATACATTTTTAAAACCAAAAATGGATGTCTACGAAGTTGCCGAAAAAGTGCAGATGGTCAAATGGTCAAATCGTCATAACCCAACACACGTTCGATATTGGTCGAGGGAAAATTTGCATTTGTATTTTGACGTAAGAACACAGTATCCCCAAAAACTAAATGTTTGGGGGGGGGGTATTATAGGGGAACACGTAATTGGGCCATTTTTTATTAACGGCAATTGCAATTTGAATGGTCCTAGATACTTGGATCTACTGCAGCAGCACATTATTCCAACTGCTAGGCAGTTGTTAGGTGTAAGATTTGGTGAAACATGGTTTCAACAAGATGGTTGTTCCGCTCACAATGTTGGCCTTGTTAGGGAATATCTTGATAATGTATTTCCTAATCGGGTTATAAGTACACGGGGAACTATTTTATGGACAGCTCGATCTCCCGATCTTGCTCCTAATGACTTCTATCTGTTTTTGAAGAAGCTTTTCAAATTATCACCCCTAACATGCTTGGAAACGTTAGAAGGGGTTTTTATAGTAGGCTCGGATATTGTCTAGCCGAGCAAGGAGGACTTTTCGAACATTTGCTTTAATTTTTTTTTGACTGGGAGAATCTTTTTGGTTTTTAGAATGTATTATTTTATTTTGAGAACTTGCTTTTATTTTGTTTCTCCTTATTATTTTCATTGTAACACGTCGTCACTGATAAATCTGAGCAGTTGACAATAAAACGCTCTTATTTATCAGTGACAAAAAATAAGAAAATTACGTTATAAAAATTTGCGTATTTATTGACCAAATTCCGGTTTCATTGACTACGCTTCACACAGCACCGTGGTTAGAGGCGTACTAAATACCAAAGGAAAGTCATGCAAGTGGTGATCGCAATCCTGAGTATTGGTTGCTTCACTGATAGGCGTGCGGTGTCTCTGCATGTACGTACACTGGCAAATTAGACTTCTTCCGCCCTATGTTCGCAGTAGCTTGAAGCGGTCTGTATACTGGTTGCTAAAGCCACGCATGCCGTCGGTTTTTCGCAGCTTTGTCTGGTCTTCCCATAGGTAAATATTATTTTTCATAGATGTTACCTATTTTACAGTTTGCTAGATTTAAGGTGAAATATTTAAGATTTTGTTTTATTTAATACACTTAAAGTAAATATTTCAACGCATCGTTATCGGTATACCCAACACGTTCAAAAGAAAGCCAGAAGACACTACATTTGACGGCGATGACACAAAAGCTGACAGCAATCGATGCGTACGGAGTGATGAACGTATAGTTACGTCCAACCCAACGCACGCCGCGATTGCTGTCAGTTTTTATGTCATCGCCTTCACTATGAACGCAGGCGTCGTTCGAAGCATGGCATAAACAAGTCAAAAATGTAGTGTATTTTGGCTTTCTTTTGAACGTGTTAGGTATACCGATACCGATGCATTAAAATATTTACTTAATGTCTAATATTCTCATATTATTCCTAGAAAGAACATTTTGTAAGTGTTTTTTTTTCTTTCCCATAGCTCTCCAAATAAAAAATCGCCATTCCAACAAAAACAAAAAAATGCAGAATAAAGAGTTTCTTGTTTCACCAACCCAAAATCAACCCTCAGATAAGACGGTCCTTTACAACCTATACAAAAAATAAAATTTCTTGTCAGCTTTATTTTTAATATAATTACAGTGCTCTTTTAAATTTAATTGTTTATCAATAAACAAACCAAAATATTTATGTTTATTTATTTCTTCAATAATTTAACCATTGAATTTTATATTTATTTTACTTTTTTATGTTTTTATTTAAAGTTGCTTTTGAACCAATGCCCATAAATTTAGTTTTCTGAGTATTAAGTATTAAATCCATTGTCACACAGCCAGTTATAAATATTATTTAAATCAATATTTAAAAAAATTTCAATTTCTTTAGGGTCACCACAAAAGGAAAGTAGGTCATCATCAGCAAAAAGTTTAATTTTACAATGTTTAATGTGATGTTTTATGTCATTAATAAACAAAACAAATAACAAACATCCTCGCAAACATCCCAGAACGGACCCCTGCGGCACTCCATATTCATTCATTAATTGCTCACATATATCATTTTTAAATTTCGTTTGCTGCTTCCTTTTATTAAGTATTGGGTTAAAAGTTATTGTGCAAGTTTTTCAAAACCATATTTGTTTATTTTTTGGAACGTTTTATTGGGATAGGGTCAGATAGAAAGAACCAAATTTACTCTTTGTCGACGTTTCGACACTTTATTGCGCCATCTTCAGGGCTCTACAAGACAAAGAAAAAGAGTTTGTAAGATAACAAAACAACAAAAAAGTTAATTAAAAACATTTTTCATGTCTGGGTAGATTTGGAAATGTACATAAGTTAGTTTTGAATAAATTGATATAATAACTAACCGAAAGTTATTAGTCCTCTATGTCAAAAAGTCTTAAAAAATAAAAGCATAATCATAAACATAGGAAAAAGAAAACAGGTTTAAAAATAATACGACGTATATAGAAATAATAAAAAAGTATAGTTATTATTAAATATGGTTTTGCAAGGGCGGACCCATCAGCGCCGCAGGCGAAAATGTTGCAATTTAATTAGGAAGCTCTTTAAAAATTTTGATTTTTTTCTTGATGAAAATTTTATCCGGGCTTTTGTACATTTATAATGTTATGGAATGCAAAGCTTTGAAAAAAACACTGTACTCTCAAAAAGAGTATAAATGGTCAAACTATTTTAAGAATTTGATACTTAAAAAACAAGAATATACTAGTTTAAGGTTTTAAAATACCCTTTGAACATTAAAAACCAAGAAATTTTTAGATGAAAATTGAAAATTAAAGATTATGTGCACTGAGGGAAAAGATATTTTACAATGTAGCCATAACAATGAACCAATTACCCATAAAATACATTTTTAATAATTTTAAAAGTTATTCACAAACTCCTTCTTTTTATATATTTTTAATTGAAACTTAGTAAACATAATGTAAAATAAATTTACTTTTTAGGAAAAAATCTGCCTAAAATGTTCTGATTTTACAACAAACTTTTTTATTTTCTTGAATACTTTCCGTTCACCAAGCTCTCTTTTTGAAAGAAATTGTTTTTCACATGCATTGACCGCAAATACCATAATTAACCGACCGGCTAAGCGCGACTCAAATTATAAACGGAATACATCCCTTCCGTCTTACTCTGTCAAATCAGAAAAATGTTCGAGTTAACCAATTAAAATATCTCCATCTGCCTTTAAAATACTTTTTCTTTCTCTAAAATGCTGCTTTCTCTCTGTAAATAAAATTTCATTTTTACAGATAAAAAATATTTTTTGGCCGAACTTTTTTAAAACGCTAAAAAACCAGTGAAAACTTGAAAAAAGTTAGTTGTTTATTCTACGAATCGACAGTTTAGAAATAAAACTGTAAAATGTTAAATCTGGTCAATTTTTTAAAGGTTCAACAAGCGGTTGGCTTTAGGTACCTATAATTTTTGAAAATTGCTCATAATATTTCACATTATTTAAATAAAGGTATCCTAAACTAAACTTTAAATCAAGACATGATTTTTTTTGTTTTAGCAACAAGTTAATCAGTAAATTATTTATTTTACATTTCTGTTTTTTCATGCATAGGTTGAATTTGTGGCCATCCAAGACCAATACTCCTACAATGAAGACTTCCACTGTACATTCAAATTTAATGACTACCAACCTCAGGAAGGTGATAGGGTTGCTATTTTCAAACTTGGCTGGAACTTTGTTAAGGATTACATAGTTTTTGAATGGGCTCCAGTTTGTCAAGAAGCAAAAGAATGTTCTGTTATATTCAGCAGTAGGTATCAAAGCAACCTTTTTGTCTATCTGCTATATTGAGGCAATATTTTATTTGTGTTTCTTTTCTACTTTTTAGCACACAATCTTCCCAAAAACACAACTGACATTTTTCAAGTCTGTTACATAAGTGGGGAAAATGAGCTGCATGGCGCAAGTTCATCATTTAGCTTCTGCTCAGCAGAAACCATGTTTGGCAGCTGTCAGATGACACAAAGCTGTTTAACCACTTCATGTCATCTGCCACAATCAAACCAGTTTCCCAAAGTAAATAGTATGACTTGTTCTTTGGGCGGAAGTTCAAAAACTTTGGAAAAATCTTGGGTTTCACTAGAAAAAGAAAAAAATGATGAAATACAGAGGTTGAAAGATGAAAATCAACTATTAAAGGAGTCACTGCGGGCAGTTTTGGCACAAAAAGGAACAAATTTAAATAACAAGAACTATGATTTGGACATTAAACAACTGAAAGAACTTGTTGGTGGCTTAAAAAATATGTTAAACACCCATCAATCTGAGATTAACTCATTGAAAACTAAAATAGTTCAAGGAGGGGAAGAATATAAAAAGTTATACTTAGAAAAAGCCAAGGTTGAGAAGAAATATGAAAAGCTACGGCGAAATAAAGAAGAGAAAGAGATAAAACCAATAAATACTTTAGTTTCCAGTAATTTTGATATTGGAGATTTAAAATCTATGCCTCCTTTTCCCTCAATTGTGAAACAATAGGGCCGAATCTCTAACCAGCTCTAGATTATTTAAATTTAAATAACTTCCCGACCATTTTCTTTAAAAAAAGCTGCTTTGAATTTTGCTGCGAGCTTTCTCTGTAAATATACGTTAGCTCAATTTTTGTATTTGTCAACAAAATTAGATCTCAGTATTAGGATTATAATTATAGGATTGTAAATATTTTAAAATTGTTTGTTGCACATACATTTTTAACAATTAGTAGCACCCAACTATTTTGTATTATACACCTGCTGCAGCTATTGTTTTTCTTTTTCTAGTTTACTATCATTGTTTTTCTTGTTTTGTGGTGAAAAAATTGTGAAGTAGGTGTTTTATAGTTTTAAATATTATGTAAAGCAATTTCAATTTTAAACATAGATATTTTAATTACCCAGTTAAAACATTTTGCTTTTTGATAAAACACCAAATTAGAACTTTTGTAAAAAAAAGTGAAGCAGGTAAGTAACCATAATATTACACTGACGAATATCAAGTGAAAAAGTGCTTTGCTGATAAATTTTAGCTGCTATTATATAGAATATTTTTTTGCTGGGATTAAAAAGTTTGTTTTCTATTCCTGCAAAAAAAGTTTTGCTCTTCGAAATTTCTTTTCATTTCTAGTTTCAACAGTTTATTACTTCCCTCACTAAGTAAAATAATGTAATCATCTAAAAATCGCACTTCGAGATTTTCATGATCCTTCACGAATTTTGAAGTTCCGAATAGTGATAAGCGCGAAACCAGACGCCGTCGCTCTGTCTGTCGGTCGGTCTACCCCTAAAAACTTCATCCCAAAAAAAAAAAAAAAATTTCCCACCGTGTGATATCTCTTTGGAAAGCTTATGAAAATCTTAGTTGAATGGACTAAAAAATGCAAAAAAACTCTTGAAAAATTCAATTTTCTGTGCCATATATCTCAAGTTATGGAACGATATGGTAAATAAAAGTAGCTTAAGTTAAGATCCAGGTCACACCCTATTGTCTTATCAAATTTCATACAAATCGGTTTAGCCGTTTTTGCGTGATTTAATGGACAAAAATCTTGTTTATCGGCACTAAAATTTTTGACAACATATATGTATATAGCACATATAAAATGTATTGGAAAAGTCCGTCTACTCGAAAGAAATTCTGGATAAACCCTGACCCGGAAAATTCTGCATAAACCCCGTAAAGGTCTAGATACATCCTGGAAAGTCTAGATATACCCCGGGGAAAGTCCGGATACGCCCTGGAAAAGTCTAAAAAACCTAGAAAGAGTCAGGATACACTTTGAAAAAGTCTGGAAAGACCCTGGAAAAGTATGGTTACAACCTGGAAAGTCTGGATACACTCTGGAAAAGTCTGGAAAGACCCTGAAAAAGTCTGTATACACTGGAAAACTCTGGAAAGACCCTGAAAAAGTGGATACACTATGGAAGACCCTGGAAAAGATGGACACACTCTGTAAAAGTCTGTAAAGACCCGGGAAAGGTCTAGAAACACGCTGGAAAAGTCTGGAAAGACCTTGGAAAAGTCAGGATACACTCTGGAAAACCCTGAAAAAGTCTAGATACACTCTGGAAAAGTCTTAAAGACCCTGGAAAAATCGGGCTACGCTCTGGAAAGTCTGGATACACTCTGGAAAGACCCTGAAAGTCTGGATACACTCTGGAAAAGTCTGGAAAGACACTGGAAAAGTCTGGCTACGTTCTGGAAAGGCCCTGTAAGTCTGGATACACTCTGGAAAGAACCTGGAAAACTCTGAACACACTTAGGGCAAGTCTGAAAAGATCCTGGAAAAGTCTGTATACGCTCTGGAAAAGTCTGGATACACTCTGGAAGTCTAGAAAGACCCTGGAAAAGTCTGGCTACACTCTGGAAAGTCTGGAAAGAACCCGGAAAAGTCTAAATACACTCTAGAAAAGTCTGGAAAGACCCTGAAAAAGGCTATAAAGGCCCCGCTCTGGAAAGTCTGGAAAAGTCTGGATACACTCTGGAAAACCCTGAAAAAGTCTAGATACACTCTGGAAAAGTCTGTAAAGACCCTGGAAAAATCGGGCTACGCTCTGGAAAGTCTGGATACACTCTGGAAAGACCCTGAAAGTCTGGATACACTCTGGAAAAGTCTGGAAAGACACTGGAAAAGTCTGGCTACGTTCTGGAAAGGCCCTGTAAAAGTCTGGATACACTCTGGAAAGAACCTGGAAAACTCTGAACACACTTAGGGCAAGTCTGAAAAGATCCTGGAAAAGTCTGTATACGCTCTAGAAAAGTCTGGATACACTCTGGAAGTCTAGAAAGACCCTGGAAAAGTCTGGCTACACTTTGGAAAAGTCTGGAAAGAACCCGGAAAAGTCTGGAAAGACCCTGAAAAGGGCGATAAAGGCCCTGGAAAAGTCTGGAGACACCCAGAAAAAGTTTGGATGCATTCTGGAAAAGTCTGGATACATTCTGGAAGTCTATATATAAGCCGGAAAGTCTAAATACACCCAGAAAAAGTCTGTATACATCCTGGAAAAGTCTGGATACACTCTGGAAAAGTCTGGAAAGACCCTGGAAAAGTCGGGATAAGTTCTGGAGAGGCACTTAGGGCAAGTCTGGAAAGACCCTGGAAAACTCTGTATACGTTCTGGGAAAGTCTGGAAAGACCCTGGAAAAGTGGATCCACTCTGGAAGTCTGGAAAGACCCTGAAAAAGTTTGGATACACTCTGGAAAACTTGGAAAAGTCTGGAAAGACCCTGGAAAAGACACTCTGGAAAAGTCTGGAAAGAACCTAGATAAGTCTAGAAAGACCTTGAAAAAGTCTGGAAAGGCCCTGGAAAAGTCTGGCTAAACTCTAGAAAAGTCTGGATATACTTTGGAAAAGTCTGAAAAGAAACTGGACAAGTCTGGATACACTCTAGGAAAGTCTGGAAAGACCCTGGAAAAGTCTGTAAAGGCCCTGGAAAAGTCTGGAGAGACTCGGAAAAAGTCTGGACGAATTCTGGAAAAGTCTGGATACATCCTGGAAAAGTCTTGATACATCCTGGAAAAGTCTCAATACAAGCTGGAAAGTCTGAATACACCCAGAAAAAGTCTGGATACATCCTGGAAATGTCTGGATACAGCCAGGAAAAGTCTGTATACATCCTGGAAAATTCTGAATACACACTGGAAAAGTCTGGATACACTCTGGAAAAGTCTGGAAAGACCCTGGAAAAGTCTGATTACACTCTGTAAAAACCTGGATACACTCTGAAAATGTCCGAGTACACCATGGAAAAGTCTTAATACACCCCTGAACAGTGTGGATACCCCCAAGAAAAGTCTGGATATACCCTGGAAAAGTCTGACCGACACAATCTAACCCATGTGTATACGAATAGTTTTTTTTATATAGAGTACTCAAAACGAATATAGAGACATATCTTTAAAATTAGAAAAACTACAAATTTAAAAATTTGGTCGTCATTTATTTATTTTAATATAAAATATAAATTTCTTTATTAAAATTTACTATTATTTAATTTATAAATGCTTGCCCCTGTAAAAAAAATAAAAACTTGATCATAAACATACAAAAAATAGAAATTTGTTTCATAAAAAAATTATAAAAAAATACATTTAGTAATGGGTACGTCCACCTCTAGCTCTAATAACTTCGGCGCAACGACGAGGCATATTTTCTATCAAATTTTGTATTACTGGCTGTGGTAACATCAGCACCTTGATCAAGATTTTGGAAGGGTTGATGTTCTTTTAAGCGCCTTGTGAGTTCATCCCAAAGATGCTCTATTGGATTTAGATCTAGACTATTAGCCGGCCGCTTCATAACATCGATATTATTCTCATTTAACAAATTTCTTACTATTATCCTGCTGTAGAATAAATTGAGCTCCCATATTTTGGGCAAAAGGCACAACATGAGGTTCCAGGATCTCCCTTATGTAACGTACGTTAAAGTTCCCTCTCGAAACACCACAAGCTCTGTGTGTCCTGTCAAAGTTATACCAGCCCATACCATTATCGACCCACCTCCAAAAGGGACAGTTTCTTGTAAACATTCGTCCAAATATCGTTCTCCTGGACGTCTACATACGCGTACGCGTCCGTCATTAGAAAATACCATAATTTTTTTCTCATTACTAAACATAACAAATCCAATTTCGATGTTCCTGACAATAGTTTAAACGTTCTCTGCGGTGAACGAGGGGCTCTAACGCGTCGTCGGGCACGCAATTGAGCTTGGTGAAGTACCGTTTGATCGGAAATTCGGCTCCCAGTAGCTACTATAAATCGATTTTGTAACGCTGTAACAGTGTTGGTGCGACGTCTGACTGTCCAAAGTTGCAAAAGACGATCTTCTCGGGGGCTGGTTGCCCTTTGGAGTTGAGGATAAGGAGCTCGTCTTCTTACAATACCGAATATAAGGTACCGTAGAATGACTTACATTAAGCATTTGAGAAACGCGCCGTCTTGAGTAGCCAACTGCTCTAGCTACCTGCAATTCATTTAGATACACCCTTTGCGGCCTTCTTCTATCCAAAACATCAACATTCATTCTTAAATATAATATTTGAATGCTTGAAACAAAGTGAAAGACTCTGAAACAGTATCGATAAAAGTCCTATATTGAAGATTTTAGGCTTTTTTTTTGTTTAGGTGAAAAAAAGTTATCAGAATTTATAAAGAACATTATATGGAATTAGCATAGAGTATACACTATCAGCTATTGTAAAATTGATTTTTCAAATTCTATTTGCTCCACAGAAATTTACGCAGTTATAAAAGTGTCTCTTAATTCATTTTGAGTAGTTTATGTTGTTGAGTGAAAGAAGTTTTAGAGAAAATCGCTTTGGTGGAAGTAAAAAGCAAAATTCAAAACAAATTTTAATTGTTTGCCAAAAAGTGCTTTTTAAAATCGAAAAATATTTTTTTTCAGTTTTTGGTTACGGAAACCTTCGACCAACACACGGAGTTGGACGAACCCAAGAAATAGGGATATTTTGGAACCCTTATTTGACACTTCGTAGTGGTTTTGGTAATTACTGCGTCTGCGCAATAGCTAAACGTTATTCCGTTGTGGTAGTTAACCACTACCACTGCCGTAAGCTACGAATCCATTTCGTTGTGGTTGTGGTTATTTTTCTGGATAATTTTAGAGAATTTTGGCTTAATTACTTTTAAAAATAATAAAATATTACAAGCTTCCAACATACAAAACACTTATTTTGTAAAATTAAGACAAATTTTTTATTTTTCCTCATCTTTAAATTTTTTTTACAAGTGACAGTTTTTAATGTGTTCCAAAAACTCTGGTAAAATCGATGAGTGGTTGTGGTTGTTAAACACTACCACAGCGGCTGTCAAAGTTGTCAAAATTTTAAGCAATAGAGACCTTTTGCACCTATAATTTTGATGACTTTACTTTATTGCTTATTTCGGGCATGCGCAGTTACGAGGTAATAACGGAATCCCTTACTAACCGATAGTTTGACGTTACCTGCGGGAGAATACCGTATCACTTATAATTAGGGAGATTTTGGTCAGGTTTTTTGTTAGTCTGTTACCTTTACCTTTATTCTGAGCAGGCGCAGTAGCGCTCTGTCAGGCTGTTACCTTTATTAAAGGTAACCACTAGCGCTAATTAGCGTCGAATAGCGACTACCTTTACCGTTAAAAAGACAACCAACCAAACTTGATGTGATTCTGTGGAGGAAGATTTTTATGTTATAAAAGTTTGTTTTGTTTTACAAAAATGTTGTGCATTTGGATTTTATTTTTTGTTCACCGTGTTTATAGTAGTAGTAGAGTGCCTTTTTTACCGGTTTTTTTTTTTGGTAAAGAAGTGAGTAAGTACAAATAAGTTTGCAGAGGCTCGATTTGTTCTAGTTCTCCAACCAAAGATCTTTTGCAGAATGATTATTTGCCTGACTAAATTAATGTTGGGGTTTCCGTCTCCCAGTCCTATCACTAAATTAATATTTTCAAAAAGCAAATAAAAAGAAGAGTTGAGAAAGAAATAACAACAGTCAATAAAAAAGTTAGGTTATGTTTACTTTTTAACGTCTTGAAGTTACCTTTATTTACGGTAACGGTAACTATAAGAGTAACGAAATTTGCCGTTAAACTGCCTGACCAAAATCTCCCTATTAACATGGTTGCCGACAGTAAAACGTTAAGTAGAAAAACAAAAAATTTTAATTGATTTTTGAATGCAAATATGTTCTGTATTCTTTTTAATTGTAAAGATAAGTGTCAATTTTTGTTTAATCATTTTCTTTGGCTAGAATTTCGTAAGAAATGTAAAACATTGATTTGCACTGGCAACTATGACAAGTGATTCCGATCTGTTTATCATAACCTCCGTTTTCTCTGTTGTGTTTTTTGTTTTTAAAAATTAATAATAATTAAAATTCACCGAAAAAAATTAAAAATATTATTGGACAAATTCTTTTTGTAAATCTTTATAATAATAAATACCGTATAAAGTCGGCCATAAACAAATCAAAAGCTGCGTGTGTAAAAATGCTGTCTTAAAAATAACGTGATGTTAGCCACGTCACAATGCGTTATTAGGGACTTATTGAGCGTACATTTTCGCGTTCCCTTATTAAGGAAAATTGACATTTGACATCTGAGCATGCGCGTGACCTGCGTTTTTATTAAGGGAACCGTAATAAAATACGGTGTTCCCTTAATTCGGTACAGTTACCGTACGTCCCTTATCTTTAAACATAACCTCAATTAACACACGGATTAGAGATGTGTGATTCGTGAACGATTCGTTCACTATGATCGAATCACTTCCCCACAAACAATGAAAGGTGGTAAGGTGTATTTGCTTTATTGGCAAGTGAATGCCATTGGTTATTTACTACAATAGTATTATTGGCAAAATTGCGCTATTTTGCCAATGATTATTTACTAGATGTTGTATTGGCAAATATATGTTATTTTGCCAATAACTGAAAAACGTGTTTTACATACCAAGTGAAACGCAATCGTTCCTTTAAAAATTGCATGCATTTCTTAACCACCTTTACGGTCCGATCAAACGCATTGCCGGATATCGTGTCTTTTGAACGCCGCATTTTTTAAATTTCCCGCGCGATTGACATCTGTCGTGCGGTTGACAACTTGACGTACTTGCCGACGCATTTTAATAATATTCTGCGGATTCTTCCTATGTGGGTTCCTTTTGAGGGTTTGTTTTTTGTGTTTTGCAAGTTTTCTTTTAAAATTGGCTTAAATTTAGTTTGAGTTTCAAGTCACCATGGATGTGGAAGCCGATACTGCATAAGTACTCATATTCTTTTGTTCTTAAATAAGCTCGGCCTAGAGTGGACTTAAAATGTTCAGAACTACCAGTAAAGCGACCAAAAATCGTCATTTTTGTTGGGTTTATACAGGCATATAAAAATAAAAAAAAAATAATAACTTTGAACCGAACAGCACACAGCTTCTGCACATGTATACAAAAGTGAATGACACCAATAGTTGAAATAATTAAACTAAACTCCATCATGCCGATTTCCTTACTAATATCTGTTAAAAACAAACCAAAAACTGCAAAAATCCCCCATTTAAATTACAAAAACAAATGAAAGTGAGGTTATGTGTGTCAAAGGGGCATGCTCAAATCCGTTTTAAGATAAAAATAAATGTTAAGTTACTCATCTTTTTATTTATGCTGTATAAATGCCTACACTGTTCCCCATAAGCAACTTTTATTTTAATTTTAATTATTATTTTTTTTTTATTTTGATTTGCCTGTATGACCCCAACATTAAATCGTGATCTAGACGCCACTTTACAAGAAAATCAAAGGTCACATTATGATCTACAATGCTTAAGCGATACAGACACTAATAATTTACAAATTTCTTTTGTAATCGAGCAAAACCGTTCTCAACTTAAAAGCCAGTTAACTCCTACCTGTGTTCAGCCTTCAGTGCCATTTAGCCTACTGTTGCCGCCATTTTTATAACCAAATTGACAGGTAAAACATGAATTTTCTCTCAGTTTGGTGTCACTATGGCCTCTATAGTAGGCTAAAGGATACTATATCAAAAAAGAGTTAACTGGCTTTTTAGTTGAAGTGTTGGATCGAGCCATCTAAAGATTCATCAATTCAGTCTACGTCCAAGCCATTTTCTAACACTCAAATTTCTCTTGCTGACCCAGAGAATGATGACCCTTAAATTTCTTGTGAAACCGAGCTGTCTTTAGTTAATATCTTAAAATCTTTTTTAAAATTAATTTGAAAAAACTCGTCTGTGGTACTATTTTTTTATTTTAACGTAAATTTGCCAATAAAACAACTAGATTAAAATTTTTTTGAGAAACCGATATTTCGTCACTTTTTAAACAAAAAGGGCTACTTTTTCCTAAAACAAAATACTGGTTTATCCAAAAAAAAAATAATTTACAGCTATACTTACCAAAATTTAAACTTTTTTAGATGCTGTAAAAATCCTTTAAGAAGTCAACCAACTTTTCCTCATTCTGTCGTTGAAGATGCTACTAAGGCTTGGTTACGGGGTGCCTGTGACTGAAAAGGGGGCAGAACATCCAGGAAAAAAGATGCTGAATAAATCTTCATCTTATCTTATATTAAGAAGAAGGAAGTACTAAGTTTTTAAATTTTTGGCCAAGGAATTTTTATATAAAGCAACTGAAGCAAACCTTATTTTTCTGATTCACAATCAAAGAGATTCTAAATAAAATTTTCTCTGTTGCACTTTACTGTTGTATGGAAAACCTCTTAATAAATATTTAAATCAATTTATGAAAGAATTTTCCTCTATCTTTGGCATGACCAAGACGACAAATATTATTCATATGGTTTCCATTCCTGTCTTCATGTTAGGATATAAATATAAGTGTATAAGTGTTTGTTTATAGTAACATTTATTTATTTATTACATATTGGTTTTTCTAGGAATTTTTGTTCGTTTAAGGATAACATAAAATAAATGTGCATTCGTAAATTATGTGCATTATTTTATTTTTAATCCACAATCATTACAATTTTTATTTTATGCATAAATACTTTAAATAGGAAGAAAAAGCCAATTATCAGTGGTATCGGAATTTGCATCTGTATCCCTATTGAGCCGACCAATCAAGGAGGTGCACTTTTAAACTTTTAATTTTTGCGTGGGTTTGGCACTTAGTAGTAAGGGTGATTCACCATATTTCCCAATTACATAACTCATTTATTTTTTCGACTTGTTAGGTGTTGAAGGTATAAAAACATACGCTTATAGTCCAATTTTTGGATGAGCGAACTGACGTCATTTTTTTGGATCTCTATTTGATACATTGTTTTAGACAGCGACAATAAATATGTAAAAAAAAGTTTTGTCGTTGATTGTTTCAACTGCATGTTACTTCAAATCAACAACAAATTATTTGACATGCGAACTGTTGACAACAAAGAAATACGTTTTCAGCGGCAAAAATATGACGTCAGTCCGCTCATAAAAAAAAATTGGACTATACCTCAGGGGAACTTTGACATTTTTTATCACTTCTTGCGAGTTTCGACTCCAATGAAATTTTGCTCTCATTTTAAGGTGCGGCAACGCGTACAAGTATATTCCTGCCCTAAATTTTTACATTTTTCTAGGACGCTTCGGTGTTGATATACAAAGCTGGAGACTCTTTTTGATAACAGATTTTGAAGTCTGAATGTTAAAAATTAAATAATGTTATGATTATTACTAGGCAAAAGAGAGGTTGTTTTAATCCGCTATTCTTAAAATAATAGCCAATATTTTTGTTTTATTCTATATCTTATATAATAAAAGAGGTAAAAATCCAGGGTTGGGGACAGCCTCGGAGTTGATATTTTGAGTAGAATATATGGTACGACCGTGACGGTAATTTAAGGCTTAAATTATTTTTGCATAATTTAAAGGGCAACCCAGCAAACACGGTTCTTTAGCGGGCCTTCGTCGGTCCGATGCCGAATTGCCGGCATTACACGTCGATTTACGACATCGGCCCAGCAGTATTTTTGTCGGCTTTGCGATTTAGGCCCAATGTATGTTTGCCGACGCAACGTTAGACTGTAACCCGCCGTCGGCGTCGGACCAATGGTAAATTTTACTTTTTGCTGACATCGGCATACCGTCGCCGTATGGTTAAGGTCCGATATGGTTTAACCACATCTGCTTAATTTGGTCGGTTTAACGTAGGCAAGCTGGTCTCGGCCCGACATCGGTAAACTGTTCAAGTCCGACATTGGTTTCCTAAAGCGGTCCAACTTCGGCGATTGACGAAGGTCCGTCGGTGGTAGCTTAAAGCGGCCCGACAATGGCAAACCACAAAGGTCCGATAATGGATGCGGACCGACATCGCTGATTGACGAAGGTCCGTCGGTGGTTGCTTTACACGATCCGACATTGGCATCAAACTACATAGTTTCGATAATGCGGGTGCTTGACCAGTCGGGGTGGTTGGCGGTTTAGGTGGCGGAAGAGGTGATTCTCATTGTCAAGTTCGCATCGTTTCGAAATATCTTTGCTCATTATATATATAATATATTATCTTCCACTGTACAGGGAACATAATGACATTAGCGCCATCTCTACATACTAGGAAGAAACTATTAAGCAATTTAAAAATTTTAATGTGACGTACCATCGTCTGTTGCCGGTTATCGACCAATCGAACAAAAATCTGATCAGGCCATCGTCGGTCCTAAAACACATAGAGTGCGTTTCGGCATAAAGTCGGCTATAGTATAAATCGGACCATCGCGAGGACCATCGTCATTTGCCGATTCTCGAACAATCAAACAAAGTTCCAATCGGACCATCGTCGGCCCTACAGCAGATAAAGTGGTCGTCGGCATAAAGTCGACTATAGTAAATCGGGCCGTCAACAGTTGCCGATTTTCGACTGATTAAACAAAGTTCCAATCGGACCATCATCGGTCCTAAGATGGTGTCGGCATAAAGTCGACTGACCAAAAACTGAAAATCGCAATCTGTCCAACATCGGGCCAGCGTGTATTCGCCGATGCCGACACACTGCCGACGTTGTCGACATGGGCCCGATTCAATGCCGACGATTTGTGTTTGCTGGGAACGTTTTTGTTTAAGTAATTTTTGCTTTGTTTATTAAAAATTTCTGTTTTGTCATCTGTCTGTCATCTTTAGTGGTATCAAAATGCATATGATTTTTATTTTACCATTTTTATCCAAAAAACGACAAAAATTGTAATTGTTCAAAGCGTAAAGTGTGTAAGTATAAGACATAAGGTGGTATTAATTTATTTCAATAAAAGTTCTTTTTATACTCTTATTTAAAATTAACAAAAAACGTGTCCTTTTATAAGTCTAATTTAGAACATCTAAAAATAATTTAACAGGTACCTATAAGCTATAGCTTATTTAACTAAATTATTTTTAGATTCATCATGTCTTTCCCTAACAACACATGTCCCACTGGGACTTACGCGAAATCCCAAAGACGTCGGTGGAGACGTCCCAGGGACGTCGGTAAAGTCGCAAATATACCGGGGACGTCCCGTGGACATACTTTGTGGACCCTTTTGTGGTCATACGAAGGTGCCCTAGACCTCCGATTTTAAGGCAATAAAAGACATGTTTTGATAGGCATTGTCTCTTTCAGTTTAGCCTGAAGATCGGGGCAGATCGGCTTGAAGAGAGACAGTTGCACTATCTGATTTGAGAGATGACGTTATCTGTAATTACACGGGTGCGAAAGAGATAGGTAGAGGATCATTTCCACGTTCAATTGCAAATTTTGAGTTTATTATTAAAATTTCGGCAAAATGCTTGTTTTTTTACCGATTTAGAAAAAATAACTCTATAAAATAGTCACTTTGTTGTTTAATCTGAATTTTTTTTCACTTTTATTAACATTACGTCTTATGGAAGATCGCTTTTTGTTTATCATACAGCCACTATTTTTAAAGGGCCATCCCGTGATTAATGGCTGACTTTGACAATTTGTTAGACAGCCCTTTTTTATAATATAAGGGACTTATTGGGCGTTACTCTATAAGGTTTTACGATAATAAGGGAAAACCGTATTTTATTTAGGTTGAACCTTAACCATACTTTAAAAAAAAACTGTTATTGGAAGTCGCATTACTTTTCCTTATTCCTAATCTAAAATTTGTAACCTTGTAGGGATTTTCCCTGATAAATTCTTGCAAAAGAATTATATCGTCAGTGTAACTAAACCTCAACCTTGTAGGTTTCTCCAATTTATTAATTTTTTCACATAAGTTTTAAAAATCTGTTTTTGTTTATAAACAAAAAACTAAAAATGCATGAGTATTAAAAAGTCGTGTCGAAAAACAAACCAACCATCACTCACTATCAGGGACTTATTGGGCGTACATTTTCGCGTTCCCTTATTAAGGAAAATTGACATTTGACATCTGCGCATGCGCGTGGCCTGCGTTTTTATTAAGGGAACCGTAATAAAATACGGTGTTCGCTTAATTCGGTACAGTTACCGTACGTCCCTTATCCTTAAACATAACCTCAATTTTAGCACGTATAATAGTGATGGTTGGTTTGTTTTTCGACACGACTTTTTAATATTCTTTGCATTTTTAGTTTTTTGTTTATAAACAAAAACAGTCTTGTGGATTTTTGAAATTTATGTGAAAAAATTAATAAATTGGAGAAACCTACAAGGTTGAGGTTCAGCTACACTGACGAATATAATTCTTTTGCGAGAATTTATCAGGAAAAATCCCTACAAGGTTAGAAATTTTAGGTTAGGAATAAGGAAAATTAATGAGATTTCCAATAACACTTTGTTTTAAAGTATGGTTAAGGTTCAACCTAAATGGGGACTTATTGGGCGTTATTCTATAAGGTTTTACCATAATAAGGGTAAACCGTATTTTATTTAGGTTGAACCTTAACCATACTTTTAAAAAAAGTGTGCATTACTTTTCCTTATTCCTAACCTAAAATTTCTAACCTTGTAGGGATTTTCCCTGATAAAAATTCTCGCAAAACAATTATATCGTCAGTCTAGCTGAACCTCAACCAATTTTTTCACATAAATTTTAAAAATCCACAAGACTGTTTTTGTTTATAGACAAAAAACTAAAAACGCAAAGAATATTAAATTAATTTATACACAAAAAACTAAAAATGCAAAGAATATTAAAAAGTCGTGTCGAAAAACAAACCAACCATTACTATTATCCGTGCTAATTGAGGTTATGTTTAAAGATAAGGGACGTACGGTAACTGTACCGAATTAAGGGAACACCGTATTTTATTACGGTTCCCTTAATAAAAATGCAGGTCACGCGCAAGCTCAGATGCCAAATATCAATTTTCCTTAATAAGGGAACGCGAAAATGTACGCCCAATAAGTCCCTATAGATTATGTGTGGACAGTCCTATAAATAAGGTGACTAACTTCTAAAGGGGCAAAACCGGGACACTGCGGCCATTCAATGTATTGTATATCATGTATTTTTTCTTATTTTCACCCCTAATAATATTAAGATGTATTTTCCAAAATACTTATTAAAGAGAAAGTAAGGTTTCAATTCAAATTTATAGATGGCAGGGAACGCTTTTTTAATTGCATTGATTTTAAAGTTACAAAATAAAGTGGTATCAAAACCGGGGCGAACTTAGATGTGGCCTTTCAGCCAAAAAAATCTTACTTAGTGCGGAAAAGAAACAAGCCAGGTTAATTTTTGCACTAAACTATTCACTACAAGAATGAGGTTTAAGAATAAGTTTTTATAATAAAATGCTGAATTAATAAAAAAATTTGCTTTATTCATATTAGCCTTATAGTAAAGTGTGGCCAGTCTCCTTATTTTTTTGTTTACAATGTCAAAAGATCTAACCTGTAATTCGAAAACGTCAGAGTCAGTTACAATAAGCAAAGCAAAATTCCCCTAACTCTCAGGCTAATAATAAAAAGGGTTATCGCACAGCACTTTAGATAGTTTTTGATCGTGCCCAAAATGCCTGACGACTAACGCTATTTGACACTGTTGACATTTGAACGTTATATATGGTTAAGGGCTGCCGTGAAACGCCGCAATCCTACGGACGGTTAACGAAAGAATTTTGACGTACGTGACGAGCTTCTATTAAATTCCGCACCATTTCGGACCGGGTGGCGCTACTCTAGTACCAAAGACACACTCAAGCGTGTTTTTCTGTTTGAGCGTTCATTTATGTATAATTATATAGGTAACTGCTTCAAACCCATCTAAATAAAAGCAATAAATTTAACAAAAACCAGACCGTCGACGTAAAATATGTAATTTTGAACTGTCGAATAATGTTAAAGTTATCGTTGTCGGTGAAGTTATCGAGATGTAAATTGGCACGACCAAAAACTATCTTTTGAAAGGTTGTATAACAGCACTGAACAAATCAAAACACTGTATTTTTAGCAAAACCATGCAAAAAAGCCATAAACACTTTATTTTGACTAAAAAAATAACGCAAAAAACTTTTGGCTGGGTTTAAACAAGTTTACCAAACTAATCTAAATATGATCTAAATATAATATAACTTTACTTTTTCTATTAACAAAAATTTAAAAAAATACAAAATTTTAATATATTTTGAAAATGTATGCTAAAAAAGACACATCAGAAAAAAATGTCAAGTCGATTCGATTAATATCACTACGTTCTTTCTCTCTCTTTTTTGTATTGGCACTATCTCATATGCCAGCTCAAGTGGTATAACCCAGGATTATCTGACTTAAGTCACCTCACGATACACCTAACACGGTATGCCAGTGCGCCGGGTCTAGTTATCTCTCTCGCACAATGGGACGTCATGTTGGAATCATAATTTGAAATCTTCAATATCAAGTGTATTTTTTATATGATCTTTTATTTTGAAATATAGAATATTTTGTAGCCAATTGGATTTTGCTAATGTAATTATACACTAGCGCACGGATGTGTTTCTACATCCGTGCATTATATATATATCGCGACAGTGTGTGTATCGATTTTTGCGGCAACCGCTGCGGCATCGCGCGGCAGAAAAACGAGTGTGTGTACCGGCGCTTAGGCTTATAACTGTCACCCACATAATGCGGTCATTTTATAACTGTAATAGCCACTTGCACCGACGTTTTTCTAATGGTTCTTTAACAAAAGAACCTTTAAATTTTAAAGGACATTTAATTTTAAATGACTTGCACAGGCTCAATTTTTTTGAACTTTTACTAAAGGCTCTTTATTTTCTTCACAGTACGGCAACGTCGCACGAATTTAGGGATTTCTGGGATTTTTTGTTGGCATCTCTGTCTTCAAGAACCTAAAACTTTCACATATTTTTTTTTATTTTATTTTTTATGGTTCTGTTTGATGATGAATTGTTCATCTAGTCGAGGTAGCCAGTTGTTACATGGACTATGAACATAATATAGGCTATTGTGCGGTGCTTCAATTTCAATGGAGACTAAAAAGAGAAAAAGGGGGCTGAATCTTAGTCCCAGGGAGCTGTTGCCCATCTACTCAATATTACTCCAAAACATCCATGGATGCTGCACATGCTAGCAGTGAAACAGCTAGAGGTCCAGGGACAGGACAAAGAGGCAAGTCAAAAGGGTAAGTATTTTGATAACGAAATATAGCAATCTATGTATAATGCTAAACAACATTTTCTTTAAAAGTAGTTCTCGGCCTACTTAATTATATACTCCAGTTTAACAGAAGATATATAATTATATATATATGTATATATATGAGAAATTTTTGATTCACTTAATTAATCGCTTCAATCCTTGCTATTCCAATTAAAATATTTGAGAATCTTTTATTATTATTATTATTATTATTATTATTATTATTATTAAATCCTTTATTTGGCAAAGACCTAGTTTGCTTTTTAATTTATTGTAGGGTACCGATCAAAGGAAATTTTCTTTAGTACATAACAAATAATTTTCATTCTGCACCAACGTCATGGTGGTCTTGACCATATATTTCAATTTGTTGAGTTTGCATAAGATTGTTTATATCTTCTGGTATTGGGGGCTCTGGTTCTTTCACTTCTTTGGCAATATTATGAAGCACAGAAGCAGCTACTATTATTGTCAGAACTGTGTCCAGTATAAGGCAAAGCCCATAAGCCATAACTGGAAACCGACGTTTCCAGATCTCAAATTAGGTTCTATATTGAAGTTCTTGTTAGAATTAAAGCTTCATTATAAAGTTGTTCACCTGGTGTAATTGGATTTGCTAAAGGTGTCAGGAGGTAATTTGTTTGTTTCCTGAAAATTCATTCAGGGAGCTGTTGGAGAAGCTTGTTTATAAACACTGGATTATTATAGTTTTGATCAATATTAGCTAAAAATCATTTAATAAAAAATAATAACTGATCCTGGAAAATGATGTTGAATGAGTGTTGGGCAAAAATATGCATCCAATGTATATAAACAAAAACAATTATAAACATTTTGGTAACCAACTTTTAACCCCCTCCCTCACCCCGTGTAAAACATTGACTTACCTGTCATCTGGATATTCCAATTGATCCTCAACGTGTGTTAACCTGAATCTTCGAGGCACCTTCGAGGGAAGCCAAAATTAACAAAATCCAATATTTCAAGATCATCTTCAATAATGTTTACATAATCCACAATAACATTTTATGAATTTTCTTTTTTCTTGCGTTTTGAACAAAAATAAACCATACCATGAAAAATGGCTGGGTCGCAAAACTAACCTCAAAAGGGCTAACTGAGCTCTAAAGATCGTTTAATTGACCAAATTTGGCCAGTTAGTTAATGCCCCTTTAAAGAACGTTTAAAATACCTTGAAAGACGGTGCAAGACACAAAATACGCTAAAGGTACTTTAAAGGTTCTTTAGCCTAAAGGGCTATTAAAAAAAAATCGGGGCAAGTGGCGGTAAATTTCTCAGGGGGTAATAGAGAATTATTGAAATGCGACCTTAACACAGGCTGTGCCTGGCTCTAAAGTCTGCAACTTATAAAATTATTTTATGCCAGATTTTTGCTTTTTTGGCCGTCACAATACAAAAAAATTCCCGAAAGTAGGATAACGGTAAAAAAAATGGAGAATAGTTGTCAAAAACGACCAGACACAGCCAAGATACGGCCCAGTATAATTCTTCCACAAATAAGGGCAGACATAGTGCCTGGCCTTATTAGCGCCGGGCCCTAACTGCGTTCCAATAATTATGACCACACTGTTCCACCTATTTTTACATTTGTGATTGAACGCAACGAGCGTGTCCCGAACGGAACAGTGGGCCTCCGGGTGCTTGGGGTTTTTACTCGAACGCACCCTTTCATTAAAGACCAATCTAGGGAAATGTTGTTCGAGCTTTTGGTTGGCAACGCTTGCATAAGCACTTCACCGTTTTCGCGTTGACAAACTTGTGGTTTTCCTAGTGAGAAATTTTTTCGCCACTTGTTTGAAAAGGGGTTTCCTGTTGTTTTTCGGGGTGTTTTGTTTTTTGGGTAATTTGTGGTGGTGTTATGCGGTAAGTTTATTGCTTTTGTACTAGTATTTTAAGTAGATATGGTAGAATGATGCGAAAATAATCATGCATTAAAGTAGTGATTTCCTCCACCCCTTCTACTTTTCATTGAATTCCAGCTGCTTTTCCTTTACTTTTGTTGTTGTTTGTGCTGATTATTTCATAATTTATTGAAATTAGTAGTTGGCAATTATAGGCGGGATTACCCAGCAATGTAAGCACAATTCTTAAATTTAGTGCTTAAATTTATATCTATCTTTTTCCCACATAACGCTAGTTCATGCTTAGATTCATTTTCTGTAACTTTTGCAGTATGTTTTTCCTTTAGCAAATATTAAATCTCATGTATTCAGATGTGGGTGTTCATACTGGTTCCTTTTCCCTATCTTTTTCCTTAAGCCTTAAGAAATAACCTTGAAAGTTACCCAATATTTAAAGGATCATTCATACAAGGCAGGCTTAGTCACTTGATTAGTACTTGTTTTTTTTATAGTGTTAGTTATAGTTTTATGTCCATAACCACCAACATGAAAATTATCTGATTAAGCTTTAATCATGATTAACTCCATGGGAGTTTGGAATGAGTCTTGGTAAACAAATTTTCAATGTAAAAGTCACATTCTAAACTGATTAAACCTAAAAATTGCTCACTGTTCATACTTGTCTTTGTTATAGTCATAACAATCACTAAGCAAGTGCATTTTACCTCACTTTTTTGAGGTTTTGTTTTATTTACTTTTATTTTTTGTAATTTGTTTTTAAAGAAAATAAGGTTTAATAGAGACAATTTTTTTTGGAACCTACAAAACACTTAGCAACTTGTTTTTTACTTTTAATTTGCCTGTTTAAAATTTTGATTTCATTCCTGTCAACATAGTTGGGCGACATATATTTGTTATAGTAATAGTTGTAATTTTAGTTATAAAAGTTGAAAGTTGCCAACTTTTCCTTAGAGCTGTGACTAAACCTGTGACAAAGCATAATCAAAAACATTGCATGAACACTTTTAGAAGAAAGAAAAGTGGTTTTAACTATTTTATGATTAAGACTGTAACAAAAATTAAACCAAAGACTAGTCTTGTATGAATGATACTTTACTTTAGAGAAAAAGAAACAGAAAAATCATGTTGTTCAAGGCTCACAAAATATTTGTTAACATTTTTTTTTAATTAAGTAAAGTTAAGAAAAAGGAATTTTAGCAGCTTTTTTTAGTATGGTAGAAAAAGACAGAGATGAAAAATTAAGCACTAAATTTAAGAATTGTGCATTAATGGTGGGGTTACCCAACTCATAATTATGTTTAAGCTTAATAATGAGTTAGGTAAACCTGCCATAAGTTGCTGCATAAACTTGCCCTTTTTTAATAAAATATTTGTAGCTAGGTATATAAAGAATTAGTGCTAAATTACTAAAATAAAATAAATTAATGCTTATGCATAATAAAGAGCTGGGTAAACCTCTCATAGTACTACTCTGTAATGTCTTGCACACTTTACACATTAAACAATTACAAAACACTAAAAAAACAGTGAACACTTCAATTAAGTGTGTTTTTATTTCTATGAATTGACATTTTGGCAAGAAGACTGAAATATGACTCAAAAATGTGGAAAATCTATAAAAAATATTTTAAAGAAAAATGCGACAAAAATCTTACCACTTAAATTAAGCTAAAATATTAATAATACTATCATGACTGTACCATGAGACCTCTTCCTTTTCAATAATTATGATGATCGGAATTCCTAAAGAATGGTTCAATTCAATTTCAGTTCAAATATTTTATATTATGTAAACAAAACAATAATTTTAACAAAACAAAATTATTATATTTAAATTTTGCCTCATTTTTCTTGAAGTAAACCAGCACAATGTTCAAAAAGCCTCCAAAATGCATTCGAAGTAGCCCCACTTTATGGTACAATTAATAAGTTATTGGAAAAATGTTTATAAGTGATTATTTAGATAATAAAATTTAGGGCTGCACCGAGTACTGAGTAGTTCATTTCTCGATGAGAATTTGAACCAAGTAATATAGTTGCTTGCAAGTAAGCATTAATTTCACTTTGTAGTATTTCTCTTTTTGATACAACTTGAAGAATTTGAGGTTGAGACTGTGGAAATAGAAGTGTCTGATTTAATTTTTTTTACTCTGTTTCTCTGCAAATAAGAGAGCTCAGTGGAGGGTCATTTTGTATGAAATCAACCAAAAAAACGGGAGGTTTCACAGGCCAGCCCCTCGATTTTGATAATTTTTGGTACATTTATTCTAACCATAAAGGGGATGAAAAATCTCAAATTTAAAATTTTTCTGACCATTAGTTTTTTTTTAAATTAATTCTTGAGCATCACAAAAACTACCAATTTTGCTCAAATATGTATATAAAGAAATGAAAATATCTCGATAACTACTTAGACTTGGACGGTAGTTTATAGCTAGTTTTAAAAGGCATTTTAAATACCTGTCAAATGATGTATCACTTGATATACTATTTGTTTAAAAAAAAAAATTAAATTAAAAAAAGTCAATTTTAACCAAATTTGCAGGTACACAAAAAGAGTAATATCTTGAGAACTGTATACTGTACAAAAGCGATAATACCTTGTTTTATAGGTATTTTAAAGCCCATTTTGATAAAGTATCACATAACCTAATTTTTTTTGAAAATTTGTTTTCAGAATTTTTTAAATAATTTTTTCTGATGAACCCATCAAGTCTCCATCTTGAAATTTTGTAAACAGTTTGACGAAATATCCAGAAACAAAATATACTTTTTTTTGAAAAAAATAAATGCTAATTGTCAAAAATATATTTTTTTTTAATTTAATTTTTTTTTAAATCAAAAAGTACATAATATGATACATCATTCGAAACATATTTAAAATACCTTTAAAACGAGCTGGCCTAGTTTAAATAGTTATCAAGATATTTTCATTTCTTTAGGTACATGTTTAAGCAAAATGGTAGTTTGTTTTGATTTTCATAAATTAATTTAAAAAAACTAATGGTCAAAAAAAAATTTAAATTTGGGATTTTTCATTCTCTTTATGCATAGAATAAATGTACCAAAAATTATCGAAATCGAGGAGATGATCTGCCAAACCTCTGGTTGATTTGATTTGAAATGACCCTGTAGTATCATCCGAATCTGACAAATTGTATTCTAATTCTACCATGTTCTGCCTATTTGGTTCTTTTGGCAGAACATCAACATTAAGAATGCTGATAAGACTCTCTAAAAAAATATCTTTGAATCTACGGTCTAATAGAGTGGCCGCAGAATAATTGGGATTTAAACTCTGTATCAACAACAAACCTTCAATTAAATTATTTCATGGTTGCCACTAAATTAGCGTTACATTCTAAGAGATATCTTCTTAGAGTTATGACTTCTGAAACTATAGGGCCATCTCTGAACTGAAATGCCTAGTTGTTTCTTCAAAAGGTTTTAATAACATCAAAACATTCTTGAGAAGTTTCCATTGATGGTTGCTCAGTGAATTAATGGCATCACTTTTTTTTTAACTCCAAGATTCTTTGTAGCATATAGTAAGATGAATTCCATCTTGTTACATCTTGAATCAATTTCTTCTATGGCATATTTAGTTGCTCTTGAATTTTTTCTAAAGTAGTATCTACAGGTGAAGAGGGGTTAAAGTGAGTGACTATATTTCTGCACATAGCTAGTAAGTCTAACACACTTCTATAGCATAGCATCCAAGACTATATAAGCTGTTTGGTGTGAATGAACCATGATGTGTTTTTAGACCTTCTTTTCACTAATGACAAAAGTGTAGAATTAAGTTTAGCTAGGGAAAATATTTTACAAGATAGATACATATAAACATGTTAGCTATGAGGGTATCATAACTAGTAAGTAATCATAAAAAAGGAAAGACTGATGGTTTAGTTTGTCAGGATTTTTATTATGATTTTAATAACACCAATTATTGGGTTCTGAACAACTACTTGGCTGGTATAAACTGGGAGCAGTGCCTAGCCCACCACAATATTAATTCTGCTTTGGATATATTTAACAAAATTTTAGGCATTGGCATTGCTTCCTTTGTACATCTCCTTTCAGGGTGTAAAGAGTTAGAAATGAATGTTGGTCAGATTATCTATTAAAAGTTGACAATGAATTTATAATCAATCCTAAATACTTTTGGTGTTATATAAGAAATTCCACAAAGTATGATCTTTGAGCATGAAAAAGTTTATAATGGGCAAGGCATAGTTAACTTGTTTAAAAAATATTTTGAGTCTGTCTACACTCCGGGTAGCCAGGGAATCCCAATTAATTTTGACATTTCTGAAAATTTTTCAGAAAGTCTTAAATTCTCATACATTTCTAGGGGGAGATCCACTACAAAATAGCAAATCTTCCAAATAAAGTTACTGTGGGCGCAGATGGAATACCAAACAGCTTACTTTAATCACTTTAAGGTTAGGTATGGATGAAGGTAAAAAATTCTAGTGGAGAAAAAACAAAGCAAGTGTGGAAAGTGGTACTTTCCCGCACGCGACTGCAGATAGCCGAACGACGGCAAGCAGTCAAGTGTGGAAAAACACTTTACACAAGAGTTAGGAACAATATTTTTTCTACTAGCGCATGGAAAAAAAATGTATTTCAAAAAGAGGTATCTAACAAACCAATTAGAACATATTTTATTATTTAAAAAGAATGTACCTATTTTAAATAGAACTTTCAGAACAAATAAATCATTACTTTTTAGATAAAATGTACATTTTTAACCAACTATTACTTTTCCGGACACTAACTTAGTCAAAAAATACATTTTTAACAAATTTTGATTGAAAGTGACATATTTGTTAAATTGGTATACAAGCTATGTTCACTGGCAGCAAAAAATGCATACAAGTGATATTTTAGTGTGTGTGATTTTTGTCAATTTTAATTGAAGTCTCATTGATCTGACACCTGATATTCTACGTACATTATTTCTGTGCAGCTAAGTGTACAATTATGAATATGAAATACTGCCAGGTGACAAAACTTTCTCGAGTCAAAAAAAAACGTTTAGTTAAGTAAATATACGCGTTTAACCAAATTTTACTTTTTCGTACCCTGTGCAGCATCGTAACTTTGCCGCATGACGTGCGGAAAAGCAAATATTGGTTAAAAACTTAGATTTTAACTGCTGTAGAACATGAAAAAGAAAAGATTGTATTTCAAAAAAACTACCTATCTAGAAACATAAAAAAATATAAAAATTTGGCCATTTGCGATTCTTAATTAGAGACATATTTAGTCAAATTGAAGGTTTTTTTACCATTTTTAACTTTTCCACACGCTGTGCGGCAAAGTTACTTTGCGTGCGGAAAATTAAATATTGGTTTAAAATGTAGATTTTAACTGCTGTAGCACATGAAAAAGAAAAATATTTTATTTAAAAAAAAACAACTTATTTAAAGACATATAAAAATTTGACCATTTGTGATTCTTAATTAGAGACATTTTTAGTCAAAATGTAGGTTTTTTTATCATTTTTTACTACACGGCGTGCAGAAAAGTAAAAATTGTTAAAAATAATTTTTATTCAACGGATTGAAAAGTACCATGTTTGCGCTTCAAAAAGAAAGAGCAAAATTATTTTTTCTCGGTTGTAGAAAAAATCTTCATTAGTGATTTTTAATTCGAGACATTTTTAGTCAAAACGGTAGGGTTTATTCCAATTTTTTACTTTTCCGCATGCTGTGATACTTTGCCACACGGCGTGCGGAAAAGTAAAATTGGTTGGAAATGTACATTTTAACTGCATATGAAAAAAAAACTGTATTAAAAAAAAGCCATCTAAAAACAATATTGTATTTAGTGGATAAAAATTTGTCCTACTTGTGATTCTTTATTAGAAACATTTATAGTCTACATAGATTTTTTACCATTTTTTTACCTTTCGGCGCGCTGTATGGCAAGTTGCTTATTGTTGCAAATTGTTTTAAAATGAACATTTGACTATAATATTTATTTTAATAAAAACTTTATTAAATGATAGTTTTTTTATTAAATGATAATTTGTCTGTTTTTAGTCCTTTTTTTAATAACAGAAAACTATACAGGGTGATTCAAAATTCCCTATGCATACTTTAACTAACTAACTATTAAAAAAAAGCCATCTAAAAACAATATTGTATTTAGTGGATAAAAATTTGTCCTACTTGTGATTCTTTATTAGAAACATTTATAGTCTACATAGATTTTTTACCATTTTTTTACCTTTCGGCGCGCTGTATGGCAAGTTGCTTATTGTTGCAAATTGTTTTAAAATGAACATTTGACTATAATATTTATTTTAATAAAAACTTTATTAAATGATAGTTTTTTTATTAAATGATAATTTGTCTGTTTTTAGTCCTTTTTTTAATAACAGAAAACTATACAGGGTGATTCAAAATTCCCTATGCATACTTTAACTGTAGGTAGAATTTGGTGTTCCTTATTATTGTGAATTTCTTATTATACCTCTGTTTCGATTTTTCAGTCAGGAATTTCATGTTCCGCACAGTACTTGGTTGTTAAGAAATCATGCTGTTATTTTATTGTTGAGTGAGATTTTAAAAAGATAAAATTGTAAGGTCACTGATAAATTATATTGAACTAAAATTTATTTAGAGTATTAATACATTTTTATTGAATTTTTACTTTTCTGCATGCTGTGTGGAAAATTAACTTTCCGTACTCGAAAGGTCAATCACGCACGCTAGTAGAAAGAAAGTATTAGACTATAAAGAGTGTGTCAATTGCAAGTCCTGCTATCACCGTAGCTGTTCATCCATAGAAATTGTAAATAAAAGTGGAAAATTTGCGTTTTGTGAAAGCAACAAAAAAGTGAGTTTAGTTTACCGGAAATATAAAAAAACTACGAAAATCAAGAGAACTTATTAGATATGGATGAAAAGTGGCTCGAAGACATAATAAGGGTCTCCTTTTGACATTATCTCAAGCCAGTAGAGCTGAATATGGAAAAAAAAGGTGAAGGAAATTAGTGAATCAATTCAGTATAATATGTCAGATGCCTTTGATGACCAGAAAAAGGCCATTGAAAGTATTCTCTCAGAAAATAAATCACTGAAAAAAGAAAATGAAGACTTAAAGAAGAGAATGGATTCATTGGAAAGTAGAATGGAGTCAACGGAAGTGGTAGAAAAAGCAAAAAATATGATTATTATGGGAATTCCAAAACCACCCAATCTAGACACTTTGACTATAGTTAAAAGAATTATGAATACTGTGGGAATACAATGTGAAGAAAATCCAGTTGTTGAGAGTTTCAGAATGGGAAAGGTAGGTGAAGGGCCTATATTGGTGAAAGTACATAATTAAAAAAATAAAGGAAATGAGAGGGCTGATTACAAAAAAGTGTAAACTTGATGAGAAAAAAAGAAAATATTTATTAAATAGTACAATTTTCCTAAAGAAAAATGAAACCGAACAGGCCATCAAAATTAGAACAGAATATGATCTTTAGTAGTAGCTTAAATA
Organism: Oxystoma pomonae; assembly: GCA_963921995.1. NCBI lineage: Eukaryota > Metazoa > Arthropoda > Insecta > Coleoptera > Brentidae > Oxystoma > Oxystoma pomonae. Next base: position 50,401,799 of record OY998168.1, read on the forward strand.
TTTTTTTATTCAGCAAAATATTGGAAAAAGTTATAAAAAAAAGACCAACAAAATTCATTGACACAAATTTTAAGTTTGACCAGAGCCAATATGGGTTTCAAAAAAAAAAGCAGTACTCTTGGAGCAACAGTTGAACTTCTAGAATACATGTCATCAGAGTTAGATAAAAACAAATATGTTGTCTCTGTGTTCGTTGATCTACAGAAGGTTTTTGACACTGTGGACATACCATTATTTATACAAAAACTACAGAAAATGGGTTTTCGTGGAAAGTGACATAATTTGCTAAAAACTTACTCAACAGGAAGAGAGCAAAGTACAGAGATAAATGACAAAACTAGTAAAAATGCAGGATTTACTGTTGGAATTGCCCAGGGTTCGGTCTTGGGACCTTTGCAGTATTTGGTATATGTGCAAAGTTTAAAATATGCTGGACTGAAAGCAAAATATTTCAAGTTCTGTGATGATACTGTATTGATTTTTACTGGAAGAACCAAAGAGGAACTTGAAGCACTAGTCAACAGTGATTTAAAAATATACTTTGATTGGCTGTGCTATAATAAACTAAGTATTAACACTGAAAAAACTGTTTATATGATTTTACAACAATCTGGCAAACAAAACATAAATCCAGTGATTAAATTAAATGACACTCTTCTATCAAAAGTACACCAGTATAAATATTTGGGCCTAATAATATCAGAAAAACTAACATTGACTGTGCATATAAATAACATGATTGGAAAAATTGCCCCAATATTGGGAGCAATTAAAAAGTGTAATTATATGTTAAATAAAAATGCAAAATACATGCTATATAACAGTTTTATTGAACCACATATAAGATATTTGTTACCATGTTTTGGAAATGCTAGTGTAAAAGACTTAAGAGTATAGTCTTCTCTAAAAAAACGGTCCGATGCAGAGGTATTTTTTGCCCAAAATATTTATATCTTAGCAAAGGAATTTTTTGATAATTTTGGTATCATTTTAAAGATAAAGGGTAAATTTCGGGTTGTCTAGTGGTAGTTTTTCGAATTTTTTTTGTTATTTTTGTACAAAATTGGTGTAAATATGACATATTTTGCCCATTTTCAGCACTGTACACACGGAACCAGAAACAAAAAATGAAAAAATTAACACTAGACAACCCTAGATCTAAGCTTCATCTATCAAATAAAACAATTATACAAATATACAATTGTACAAATGCTTGATGAGAATAACAGGTCTTTGGCAGTAAATTAATATCAGTGTTTGTATAAAATGATGTGTCATCCACCTTTGATAGATTGCTATCTAGGAAATAGATGTCAGGAATGTCCAGGAGTAGACCATTATAAAAACATCCTTCTGGAAAAATTTGAAGAGGAACTCACTCAGCCTAAGTCTACATGCATCACAAATTTTCATTTTTCTCAATATTGTTATAATTGGACATCCACTGCGTAACATTCCTTAATTTTCCAGAGTGTTTAGTTTAAGACTCAATATCAAACAGATTGCAACATTTGGTTTTAAACTTGCTCCAATCATTTTTTTTATTTGAGAACATTTTGAAAAATAATTGTTAGATCCACGCACACCCTACACTGTAGAAAAACTTCTAAGCAAATGAATATAAAATTTTGAAATAAACTTGCATAAAAGCAGTCAGGTTCTGCAGTTAAAAATTGATTTAAAAAATTCAAGAAACCAATAAAATCAAAGGGGTGTGGCCTCAGGGGTGGTGCAAATTTTAAGAAGAATAAACAGGTACTGTAAGTGGATTATTTATTCCTCTCAATTTACACATATTATGGGCGAATTATCAAACTGTTGTATATTATTTTTTTTTGTCATGAACCCATCATTTCTCCATCATGAAATTTTTAGGATAGCTAGCTTAAACTCTGAACAAAAAAATATATATATACAAAAAGGCCTTTTTGAGATATAATTTTTTTTTTAAATTTATGCATTGTGCTAAATCATTCGAAAGGTATTTTAAATACCTTTAAAACGAGCCATCACTCATTTTGCCAGCTTAAGTGGTTCCTAAGATATAAAATTTTTTGTATATACATATCAAGACCAAATTAGGAATTTTTTTAATTTTCTAAAATTAATTACAAAAAAAGTACTGGTCAAAAAAATATAAAGTTTTGGGAATTTCAGTTTTTTTGTTGGGTAGAAAATGTGTACCAAAAATCATCGAAATCGGAGAAGGTCTGCTAAAATACCCTGGTTGATTTGACATGGAATGACCCATAAGTTTTGCCCAGGTACCTATTACATGACTGTTTACAAGACTCCATGACTTTGCATAAACTTTGAAAATGTCGTTGACAATTCCATGACTTTGGAACCCAAAAAATTCTCCATGCATTTCCAGCATCGACGTGTTAGTATATCGATGATATCCAGACAGATCAAGAACATGTCATTCCAACTCCATTAACCTAGCGACCCCACCTCAAGAAAATCAAAATTTAGTCACACCATAATTATGCGCTGATTTCGTCCACAATAAAAAAATTTTGTGCTCATCTGGTTGCTGAGAAAATCGAAAAAGAAAATGGGGTCGCTAGGTTAATATTAACTTAGCAACCCCACCAGAAAATATGGCGCCAAACTAAAAATTTTTGGTTTTAAAATTATGTGCTCTACGAATATATAAGAAAAAAATCTAATTTTGAATATATTAACTTAATTATTTAATAATATTAATATTAATAAATAATATTAACTTAGCAACCCCCACATGTTTAGGTATCACGAAATAGCAACCCCACCAGGAGATATGGTGCCAAACTAAAAATTATGTGATAATTATGTCCTCCATGAATATATAAGAAAAAAATCGAATTTGTCATTTTAAATTGAGTTTGAAAAAAAAAGGGTGGGGTAGCTTGGTTAAATTGCATGTATTTAGTTCCTGGGAAGGTATTTATTTAATCAAAATCGGTTTACGGCAACAAAAGTTATGACATTTAAAGTAAATGCAATATGTTAATCTATCAAGTTTCTCGGAAACTAGACGAGCACAAAATTTTCTGATTGTGGCGAAATTAGCACATAATTTGCAGATAATAATGGTTTTCGAAATTTTTAAATTCCGTGATACCTAAACATGTGGGGTCGCTAAGTTAATATTAACCTAACTACCCCACCTTTTTTTTAAAAAAAAAACATAATTTAAAATGAAAAATTCGATTTTTTTCTTATATATTCGGGGAGCACATAATTAGCACATAAGATTGTGCTGAATAACCAGCCTTTCAGTATAGTTTCTGACACAGGTATTTTTTTGTTATGCTGATTTTTATGTTTTATTAATAATTCTTAATTATTTCAAGATTTTTGAGAGTTATGGCTAAAGCTCAGCTAAATTACAATGTTCCAAACAGAAACTACTTTTCAGGCACAATAATTCCATAAATTTATGCTAGATGTAAACAAAAAATTTCTGAAATGCTGCCACCTCACAAAATCCAAATTTTAATAATTCCAGAATTATGTGCCTTTTATGTGCTAATTTCATCCCCTTTTAAAAATTTCTATGCTCTTTGAGTTTTTGAAAAAAATGAAAAAAGGTGGGCTCGCTAGCTTTATATAAATCTAGCAAGCCCAACCTTAAATAAAGGTTAAAAATATCCGTTAAAGATCTCAGAATTATGTGCTTTTTATGTGCTCCATGAAAATATAAAAAAAGATAAAAAATTTTAACTTTTTTACGAGGGGGTAACCAGTAGTTCAGAAAATGTGTGATTGCAGGGAACTGCCGAGAGATTTCTAAAGACTCCAAGGGACTCTTAGGGACTGCAAGCCAAGGCTTGGTAAGGTTTAGGTAGTTGCAGGGACTGTAAGGGACTGCGAACGGATAAGATTTGTGACTTGATTGCCAACAGTGGTTAAAAAAAAAATGTGGGCTCGCTAGGTTTATATAAACCTAGCAGGCCCAACCTTTAACAAAGGTTAACAATATCCCTTAAATATCTCAGAATTATGTGCTTTTTATGTGCTTCATATAAATAGAAAAAAACTAAAGATTTTTAACTTTTTTAGTGATTTAAAAAAAATGTTATGGGCTCGCTAACTTTATATTAACGTAGCAGGACCAACCTTAAATAAAAGTTGACAATATCCCTTAAATATCTCAGAATTATGTGCTTTTTATGTGCTATGGAAATATAAAAAAACTAAATATTTTTTACTTTTTTAGTGATAACTAGCTTTAGGTTGACAATATTCCTTAAATATCTCAGAGTTATGTGTTCCATGGAAATAGAAAAAAACCAAAGATTTTTTACTTTTCTAGTGTGAGTGAAAAAAAATGTTATGGTATATAAAGCTAGCGAGTCCATAACATAAAAAAAAATCACTAAAAAAGTAAAACATTTTAGTTTTTTTTTCTAAATTCATGGAGCACATAATTCCGAAATATATAACAAATATTTTTAACCTTTATTTAAGGTTGGGCCTGTGGTGCACAATAAACCAAAAATAGTTGCAGGCTGGTCGGAGCCACAATCGGGGGTTTTTAGTCGGTAAGGATCCGACACTACCCGGGCTGTCCTGACAGAGGTATAAGTCTCTGTCGGGGGAGTCGATTGGATGGTTGGATCGGGCGTCTTATGCAAGAGTTTCCCCCGATACCCTTGAAAAAAGAAGATTGCTTTACATAAACCTAGCAGAACCACAACATTAAAAAAAAAACTAAAAAAGTTAAACATTTTTATTGATGAGGTAACATATAACAAATGGGTATCTGTAGATCGATGCACAATGGAAACCATTGTGAAAAAATCTGATGATTTTGTGCAGGAATTCACAGACATCCTAATAAAACTGAAATCGCATTCATTTATCGCTAATATGCAAAAAGAAAAATATAACGACATTAAAAATAATCTAAAACCTGGAGAAGCCCTTATTACATGCTATTTTGCCGAAAACTACTCGTTTGTTATGCAGGATGAGGTTCAGGCTTACTATTGGAACAACAGCCAGGCTGGAGAGCTAAAAGTAAGATTCATTCATCCAAAAGGTCCTGCAGCCTCGTTTTTCTACCCCAAGTAATCCAGATATTTTAGTAGTAAAACCCGAAAGTCTGGTAAAAAAAGTCCAACCTAATACTGCTACCGGTAGAACATATAAACTTAACAAAAAAGAAATGATGGAGTCCTCACAAGTTCTTAAAAGACAATTAGACAAAAAGATGTATATATATTTATTGTGTATATTTTTATTTTACTTGTTTAATGCGTTTAATATACAAAAAATCTTAATGTTATGTTTTAATTATTAAATAAGCAAATACAGAGATCTAAATTAAATTCATAGCCATATAAACCCAAATTTTAGTCATTTTGAGGTAATAACATTTTTTTGCCAATGCACCTTATTTCTCCAACATGAAATTTTTAGGGTAACTAGGGAAAGGTCTGAATAAAATAATATATTTTTTTTGAAAAAAATCAAAAATGGCCTTTTTGAGATTTTTGATAATTTTTTTTTGTTTTTTTTTTTTTTTTAATTTATGCATTGTGCTAGATTATTCGAAAGGTATTTTAAATACGTTTAAAACGAGCCATAACTCATTTTGCTAGCATAAGTAGTTCCTGAGATATTCAATGTTTTGTATATACATATCAAGACCAAATTAAGGTTTTTTTTTTTAATTTTCAAACCATTAATTACAAAAAAAAGTACTAGTCAAAAAAATATAAAATTTTGGGAATTTGAGTTTTTTGGTAGGTAGAAAAGGTGTACCAAAAATCATCAAAATCGGAAAGGATCGAGTAAAATTTGTATTATTTTTTGGATGATTTGATATGGAATGACCCTTATTTATTATTATTAATTTTTAAAGAATACTTGCTTAAATTAAAAAAAAATTGTCTGCGGTGCTATAATACTATTGATTTTAATTCAGTTTTCGTCGATTTTTGTCAACAGCATCCAAAACATATTACAAATGGCATTTTTTGACTTGATTTTGGTATTGAATCTGGAAGTGAAATTCCAATCCAACCCACTTGGGCAGCTAACCCAACCTACATTTTTTAATAATGTTTTTCTTAAATTGCGAAAAACTTATCTCAAGAGCAATCAAAACTTTGTAAAAAAATGGCATTGTTAGTACAAAGTTGAACACCTACCTAACTGCTGCTCCCTTAAAAAAAGGTGGCACCGCCCCTAAGTAACAGAACACGTTTTCTTTTTTTTAAAAGTATCATTTGATAATTGTTTTAACATTTTAAAAGTTTAGTTGTGGGTAACGGGCCATCCATCGCTTACATAAATGCGACAAGAGGGGTTGTAGGGGTAGGTAGAAGTATTATTAAGTGCTAAAAAGTAGGGGGAAGGGGTTGCAAAAATACTATAAAATATTTCAGGGGGGGAGGATCAAAATTTGGAAAAATGGTTTTACATAATTGACGGTAGTAGAGTAAAATTGTCATTTTAAGTCGAAAGGAAAATTCCCAAGTTTGTGTTTTCCCCACTCCTCGGGAACTATCCGCCATTTTGAAAAAACTTTGGAGCCGATTTTCTCCATTTGTGTTGGTCGGAGGCAAAAAAGTGTAGAAACAAAAATATTTGGCATAAAATTTTCAATATTTTTTCTTGCAGGTTCAACTCTCTGTAGTTAGTTTTTAAAAAGATAGATTGCGTTGAAGTTACGAAAAATCAGTTAACAGACTAAATGTCAGTCTGTCTACTTTCGGCAATTTTCGTGCCGACAGACCGGGTCATTTGTGTAGCGCACGTCACAAACTTTAATTTGATACCTCATTTGTACTGTTCTTACTATAAATAATAATATATAATCCACAACACGCGACTTCATGCATGCCCAGAAAGCGGTTCTCAAAGAATTTTATCGACTTTCAGTCGCTGTAGCCCAAAGACTGTTTAATTAATTATAAACAAAATTCATATTTTTATAGGATTTTTCCGAGATCTACCACTTTTTCATTTAAAGTTACTATAAATTAAAATATAAATATAATATATATTCCACAACACGCGACTTCATGCATACCCAGAAAGCAGTTCTCAAAGAACTTTACCGACTTTCGGTCGCTGTAGCAATTATTTTTGTTCTCAGACTTTTTGGCCGCCGACCAATAGAAATAAAGAAGTCAATTACAAAGTTTTCTCTAAATGGTGGATTGTTCCCGAGCAGTGGAGGAAATACAAACGTGGGGATCTTACTTTTGGACCCTCCCCAACAACATATAAAAATTTAAACCTCCCCGGATTTTGAGGTACCCCCCCTTATTTATGACAATTTTACTGTACTATTAAACATAGCTAGTAAAAATCATGCCCATTGGTCAAAAAAAGTATATCCCGTATATATTAATAAAAATATTAACTTATAATATAAGTATCTAGAGACTAAGGGACCGACCGTAAATTCCCTCTAGCTACCACAACCCCTCCCCCTTCTTTGGTTAAATATATATAAATTAAGAATTGAAAAAAAAAATAAAAAAACATTAATTATTTTCCAACAAAATCTAAGAGGTAAAAAGGTTGCTATTTGGTTTGGGAGTTACATAACGCGACACGAGCACCCTTCCCCATCCCTTTGTAACGCTTAATAACGCTACCACTGACTCCCGCCCCCTTTAAAGCGTTACATAATCTATGAACGGCCCCTAAAGTGGCACTTTTTATCCCAAAGCGAAAAATTTATAGCCTGAGGAAAGCCTACGTATTTAGAAACAGGGTTTCTAGGAGACTTGACAACCGGGAAATGTACGGGAATTTCACACAGCCTTGAAAAATCGGGATTTTTCAAATTGAACCGGGAATTTTTAGTTAGCAAATAACGTATAGCTACTTTTTACTGCACTCGAAAACCGTATCACACAATCGACACAAGATTTTTAGGATCCCTCGTAACCTGAGCGTCATGTGTCTCCCCTGTATTTATAGTTGCTTATTAACTATAATTTATTTGTTTTATTTCATTGTATTGTAATATACTCCATTACGTTATCGGGAAAGTCCGGGAAATGATACATTACATCACTAGTCCGGGAAAGTAATTTTCCCGGACTGAAATCGATATGTTCTCTCTCCTCCTTCGTCGCCTTGTCCGTAAACATCTAGACTTTAATAGAGCATTTCCCGGCCTTGTAACGTAAATTACTATTGTTATTACCGATTTTTTTCTTGTGGTATCTTACAAAAGGATTGCAACTTGCACATAGTTAATCCAACCGGGAATTTGCTTTTCGATCTTTGCTAAACACCCTGAGAAACCTTAAGGGTACTAACGTTTTTCGTTATGAGTAGGTTCAAAAAAAATTACAAAATTGTTTTGGTCATGGAGAAACTTGGGAATGTCGTGGAGATTTTTTTGACCTGGGGGTCAATTTTACCGCTTTTCGATTTAGCATGACGTCACACTACAATTCCGCCTACTTGATTTCATAAAATATCTAGAGGAAATATTTTATAACATCGAAGGGCGTTTCTATCAACAACAACAGCGCGTTGAGGGCTTATGTTTACATGGGAACACCCACAATTTGTGCGTATATTTTAAAAATGAAAAACGTGTGAAAGTTTTTTTACGATTTCTTATATTGGTTGAAGAAGTTAAAGTCGAATTAAAGTTCGTGTAAACTGTGTGAAGTTGTAGTGTGACGTCACAATAAACCGAAATCTAAATTTAAAATTGATCCCCTGGGTGTCGATTCTTGAATTCCGTAGGAAAGGTCTCACGGGAACGGTCACCTCCCTGTTATCTTCCAATAACACGCTTTAAAGCTATCACTTTTATACACCTGCCTTTGAGCAGGAGAACGGGCGCTTTTGAAAAGGGTCGTTCTTGAAAAAAGGTAACATTTCAAATGATAATTAACCAAATCAGTGTTCTTTGAATTTTGGTAATTATTAAATGTTGCTGTAGTTGGTTGGACTAAAATGTGCTATATGGCCGAGATAACAATTCACTAGTTCTTGAGTTATTTTTGAGTTTGTGAATTCATCTGCTAACACAGGTGATAGCCAGTTAACACCAGTTATACCTATTTTACTAAAATCGAGAATCTTTATAGATGGGTTGTTCTTGAAAAATGGTGTTTGGTGTAATCCTTAAAAAAAAAACAAAAATATTTTCCACTGTTTTAAGTAAATATAATATGCCCTTACTTGATTTCTTCTTTTCTCTCTTTTGTCTATTTCGTTTTTCATTTCTGGTTGCCAAAGACCATTTTTTTTTCTAAAAATTATTGAGCTTTTTTAATTACAAGCGAAAAATTTCACAGGTGTTATCAATAAAATATTCTGAAAGATCATACCAGTGACATTCACACTAGTGACATATTTAGCAAAATGTCTAAATAACAAAAAAATTAAAAAAGTTACTACTTTCGTATTTTAATGTTAGTAAAATGCCTACTTTTCATACTTAAATCACATTTTTGAAAGTAAATATCTTACCATTACTCCTTATATATATAGAAACACGTGTGACATTTATCTCGGCCAAAACGTTAATACTGTTTTAAAACCACCATAATTTCTCAAAAACTTGGAACACATTTCAGGTTACACTCCTAAACTGTGTCTTCTGTGCTTCTCCATTTTCAGATAAATGAGTTGGGTGTTGTATGCAGTGATGCCAGATTTTAAAAAAAATCTGGGACTGCATGTGATCACACGAGTGACACCAAAATCAATTACATGTGTTTTTTTTTGTTTTTCGATGAAGACAAAAAACTAATATCGATGTATTTCTTTTACGATTTAAATTTTTGAGTTTTTATCTATCTAAATCATTATCTAAATAAATATTATGATCCTAAAGTGTCTTTTTGTTATATCTGTGTGAACAACTTTTCTTCCATGCAGACATTTCTTGGAGAGTTCATTAGTGCTGGATAATGTTAGCCTTTGAGTACACTAACTATCCTCCTACTTTGTTTTCAAAAGGATAAGTGGTTTTAAAATTACAAACCAATTACATGCAATGTTACCTTTTTTCATGAACGACCCAAAAACGATAATCAAGTAAGCTTTGCACATGCACCGTACAAGCTTGGCAGCTTCTGTGCCTTATTATTGGTCGAAACAAAGGATGGGAACGTTCCCAGGCGATCATTCTCTCCAAATTCAAGAATCAGCACCCAGGAGACTTTAAACCCTGAATTATTTTTGTTTTTTTACTTTTAGATTTTGCTGGCGCACTTCACAAACCGCACTGAATCAGATGCCTTTATATTTAGAAGCCGAGAGGAGCTGATTGGCTGATCTGGGTTATCTACTCCTGTTGCATCAAGGTGTTTTATTTCATTTCATTGTCTAATCACCTGTGTTTGGTTAATGACCAGTTTGCTGAGCAAGGTGACTTGACACAAACCACCCTGTCATTGTGTCAGTTGACACATAGGGATTGGGGACTGAAGTCAGCTGTCAAGATTTTCTGAAGAAAACATACTTTAAAAAATGTCTGACGATGGGTTTTCAGACTCATTTGAGGAAACATTGATTGAAATTCAGATTAAGACTCTTATGGGCACTTCATTTGATATTAAAGTTGGTCCTGGTGATACTGTTGCAGATATCAAGAAGAAAATTTTTCGAGTAGAAGGTAGGGGTTTTATTTTATTTTATTTGTTCTTGACTTAACCAAATACCTATTTATAAACTCGACATTACTGCTCTTTTACTAAGGAAGGAAGAGACAGGGATAATAAAAATTATAAACTTGTTGAAAATAAGTAGAAACTAACCTACCAACCAACCTTAATACTATGTATTAATTGAAACATCTGTATGGTGTTCATGTGAGATGATTACAGATTGTATTCGTACAGACAATAAAGGACAAAAATCAATCCAACCTTGCAAAAAATTATTAAGCAAATAAAACTTGGCACGCATACTTAGTGCACCCTCAGATAATTTTTGAGATATATAGCCACCATGAAGTCCGCTGCAAAATTCGTAAGAGTGTAAGAAATTATGGTGGAGTGATAAAATTTGGTACAAATGTTCATTAAAGTCCCAGCACTATTTTAAAATTTGTTCCTTAAAGTCCGTCGCTCGCTGCGGGTCTGAACTCTTGACGTTAAACAAAAATAAACATAGGAAAAACCCAAAATATGAATAGCAACTCTCCAAAAAGAGATGGAGATAACAGATTTGGCAAAAATACCTTATGAACTAATAACATAATTAGGCACCAAAAAGACCTATGCAGAGAATAGTGAAATTTGCTATAAATGTTCAATGGCCCCCTAGTACCAACGTCGGGAATTGGGGCCCTCAGTGAGCGAGCTTATGTTGGCAATATATATTAAAATTTACCAGGACCTCATTAAACATTTGTGTCTAATTTGGTTGCTTTTCATATTATAAAAACTTTTTACGACTTTTGAGTCTATTTTTAGAGGACTTCGAAATGACAAAATTTAACAAATAGTATTTGCCAAGTTTGATTTCCTATAAACTTTTTATTGCCATAAATATCTTACAATTTCATTGTCCAATCACTTATAATAAAAAATAATGAACAAAAATAAAATTTATCACAGAAGAAATTACCTACGTGAAAATTCTCTGATTAAAAGCGTTAACCATGATTAACAACTAATCGGAGTTTGGAATGGGTTTTGGCAAACAAAATGTAAATGCAAAACACCACATTCTAAAACCCGATTAGTAACTAATCACGATTAAAGCCTAATCGGGGATTTTTTGCATTAGTGGATAAGAAGCTCAGTCAAGCTACACCTCCCCCCTCAACGAAACTCAATTTGGATATATATTGTAAAAATTATGTACTAATTATGTACTACTAATTTAGTCACCTTTTAAAAATTTTTGTACTTAATGAATAACAGAGTTATTCGCACTTAAAAAGGGGGGGGTGGCTTGGCGCTAAGCTGCACCCCCCCCCCCGCATGCTTAGGAGATAGATTTAATGGAAGTTGATATGTCATAATTTTGTACTAATTATGTACTTTTAAAGAAGGGTACTTTTAGTTTACAAAAACCATCGGTTCCTAAGAGCCTTGATATCAAGCTACACACCCCATAAAAAAAAAGTTATCTTAAGAGTAGGCAATTTTCTAGAAGGGAACGAAATTAGTACATAATTAGTAGCAATTTATGGTGTTATTACTTTTTTGAAATCTCCTAGGCAGAGGGGGGTGTGCCTTGATATCAGGCTACACACCCCATAAAAACCAAAAAAATTAAGTTATCTTGAGAATAGGCAATTTTTAGAATAAGGCGAAATTAGTACCAAATTCTGGCATAGTCACTTTTGGTCGAATCTCCTAAGCAGAGGGGGGTGTACCTTGATGTCAAGTTACACACCCCATGACAAACAAACAAAAATCTTAGGAACCGATGGATTTTGTAAACTAAAAGTACCCTTCTTTAAGAGTACATAATTAGTACAAAATTATGACAGATCAACTTTCATTAAATCTATCTCCTAAGCATGGGGCAGCTTAGCGCCAAGTGCGAATAACTCTATTATTCATTAAGTACAAAAATTTGGGGCCTAAATTAGTACATAATTAGTATATAATTCTTACAATATCCAAATTGAGTTTCGTTGAGGGGGCGGGACTGAGCTTGTATACGAGCATGATGATAGATTCGTTTTTTGGTAAACATTCCACGGATGCAACACCTTCAAGATATAGCTAGGTCTCTCATATACTCCTGTTTTAGTGACCTTTAGTCCAAACTGGCAGACATTTTGACACTCAAGACGTGTAATAACTGTCAACAGTGTCAAATCTGAAGTAGTTGTCTACCCTATATCATGGAGGTGTAGATTCTACTAATTAGTCTACATTTAGCTAATAAACCTAATTCAGTAACTTTGTTTAAATAAAGACATGTCATAATAAAAAAAATTATTGATAATTTATAATATAAATTAGTTAGGGGAGACTGCCTAACAGTGAGAGAAACCGTTTCCCTGGGTCCCCATAATTTGTCAGAATTTTCAAAATCAGAATCATTAAAGGCAGAAACATTTTTTGTAAGAACAATTTACCATAAGGATCAATTCTGCTTCAGACGATTTTTAAACAGAATCATAATCTATCAGACTGAAACGATCATCTCCCTCGTGGTCATATGGATCAGACTGGTTTAACGCGGAGCACAGTGTAGGGCAAAAACGATACAAATTAATAGGATTGCACATACTCCGTCTTTCTGTTTGGTAAACAAACCGTTTTTCCATAAGACTTAAAGAAGCTAACTTAAATCAAGTATTGACACGTCCCTAAAGTTAGCAGTACAAAGTCAGCAGATTTTATGATTGGAAAAATTATTGCTAATAAAGTGCTAATTAAATGACAACTCACAAAATTTTGTGTTCTTGTAGTTTCCTAGATATGACCTGCATTGCTAGCTACCTGTTAAAGATAGCAGTGCACCGTGCTAGAATGGTCCAGAAAAGTAGTAGAGTGGTCTAAATGATCCAGAAAATTAAATGCTGCCGTTTCAATTTTAAAAAAATTGTATTTTTTACTTTTTTCTGCATATTTTTTAAGGGGCACTGCTAACTTTAGGTCATACACATGTTTGAGTTCTCGTGAAAGAAGACATTGCCGTTGGTGGTGTTTTTGATATTGGAATAAATCAGTGCTATTTAGGTGCTTATTAAATGCCAAGTACCTGAATTTTGTGCTCTTATAGTTTCCGAGATAGGCAGTGCACCAAGTTAATTTTAAAAAATATTCATATTTTTTTTTTAAATTGAAATGGCAGCACTTAATTAGCATTTAATTTTCTGGATCGATCCCACCCTACCACTTTTCTGGACCATTCTAGCCTGGTGCACTGCTATCTTTAACTGGTGGCCATCTCATAAACTACAAGAGCACAAAATTTTGTTACTTGGCATTTAATTAACCAATCTTTTTTAATGAGAACTCAAATATGTGTATGACCTAAAGTTATCAGTTAATTTTAAAAAATATGCAGAAAAAAGTAAAAAGTATAGAATTTTGTTATTAAATGGCAGCATTTAATTTTCCGGACCATCCAGACCACTCTACCACTTTTCTGCACTGCTATCTTTAACTAGTAGCTAGTAGTGCAGGCCATATCTCGGAAACTACAAGAGCACAATATTTGGTTACTTGGCATTTAATTAGCACTTTATTAGCACTAATTTTTCCAATCATAAAATCTTTGCACTGCTGACTTTGTACTGCTAACTTTAGGGACGTGGTATTGGCTAAATTTAAATGGATCCAGTCACACAAAATATACGATATTTTAGAGAAATTCTTTCTAACTGAGGGAAAAATGAGTATTTTGTAAAAGTCATCTCTATAGCAACCCAACTATGCGAATGCGAGAGAGCTAAAAGTACAGGACATTGCCTGCTTAATTTGCGAATTTTGAGTTTATTGCCAGCATTTGGGCAACATGCCTGTTTTCCTTGATTCAGAAAGGATTGTTATTAGATAAACAGATACAAGTGGTCGGTTATAAATCATTTTAGTTTAGAAGCCGTTTTTGGGTTTTTTTTTCTACAGTTTTTTGCAATCTTGGAAAAAGGAGTTTAGACCTCTACATTATAGGAACTTTTTTTCTTATTTTTTAAATTCCTGTCATCAATTCTATATTAATATTAATAATGATCCTCTTTATTAATATTATTTATAATTTAGTCGAGAGCAGCTGACTGCAAAGTATGATATTCTTGTGGAAGAAGTTGTGTGATGGACGTTATAAAAAAAACTCTTAAGAAAATTAAAATCATGCTTGATTGTTTAATTCTTCAAAAATCTCTACATGAGAAAAACAAAAGAAATTTATAAGAAACATAAAATTCCTTTTAAGACATATTTGTAATATCTCATCTAGATTTTTTTTCAAGAATCAGATTTCGTGACTTAACGTGGATTGACTGTTCTGTTAAATTGTTTAAAATATTTCATAAAAGTAACTTATATGTAAATTATACTGATAATCATGTGTTATAATAATTTTTTTTTATGGTTGTAATATTATAAAATCTTGGCCGGAATATATCTATTTCCTAGTAGACTAAACATTTAGCACACAACTTTTGTTTTATTTTTTAACGTTATTTGCAAAATGGCAGGGCGCCAATTTCTCGAATTGTTAGCCAAGGTTTATATTTGAATTTAGGTGTGATAATGCTGAAACATGAAATCTAAATTGTTTTTTTTTGTTACTTTTTTATTTCCAATATTGCGAATAACTATTTTTTCCTACGATCACTTTGGTTCCTTAGAAAGCATCCAATTCCACCGTGTGCAGAAATATTTTCGCACATGTGTGGAAAAGTACTTTTTGCTATGACCACATACGAAAATAATGAATTTTACACACTTTGGTTCCTTAGAAACAATTAAATTTTAAACTTGTGTGTGTGTGTGTGTGTGTGTGTGTGTGTGTGTGTGTGTGTGTGTTGACTATCAACACTACTTTTTCGCACATGTGTCCAATCAATCAATCAAAAAATACTTTATTGTCAAGAAAAAAAAATTCTGTCGACAAAGCAGGCTAAAAACTAAAAGAAATAAAAACATGTAAAATAAGTAGGAACATAAAGAAAACACATTATTATTGAAGTTTATTTTAGGTAGAATGTAAGTTCATAAAGAAGTCAAATTTGAGTCTACATTAATAAGTGGTTTTAAACGTATAATCACTAACAAATTGGAAAAGTTTGTTATGTTTATACTAAATTACTAATAATAAAAAATACCCACTTTACTATGATTAAAAAGGAGCACAACAGACACATAACATAGTTGCACCAACAATTATTGTAAAGGGGACAACACTACAACAGTAAAAAGAAAAAGAATAAAAATATCTAGTCACTAAAATAATTCATAAAAAAAAAAGAAAAAAAAAACACATTAAAAGCAGCAAGTTTATAACTTGAGTGTCATAAAATTCAGAAAGTGAGTAAAAAGGTAAGTTTAAAAGCCTCTCCCTTAGATCCCTTCTGAATTTTTTAACAGAGGTAGCACATCTGAGGGTGATTGGCAAATGATTAAAAATTTTAATTCCCTCGTATATAAGAGAATTTTGTGTTAAAGTGCTTTTTGGAATTGGCAATCGAATGTTAAATTCTTGTCTTGTATGATATTGTTGAGACTTGGGCCCTTTTTTATAATTTTTAAAAACTAAAGATGGTGTTTCCAAAACATAAAGTGATGTAAGTGTTAATATTTTATGTTTGACAAATAGAGGTTTGCAAGACTCTTTGGTTTACATTGGAAATGAATCGAACAGCCTTTTTTTGTAATATTAAAATTATTGATAGCAAATATTCATGCCCAGATTCCCAAAACGGCTAGCCGTACCTTAAGTGTGACTCAAAGAGCCATATCAACTCCCAGTTCAGATCTCACACATCTCACTGCGAAGCACCCAGAAGAAAGTTTTTTACTGAGTTTAAAGATATGTTCATCAAATCTCAGCTGGCTGTTAATATGTACACCTAGAAATTTAGATACATTTTGTTTTTGTAGAAGATCCTCACCCAATTGTACATTCTGCAAACTACACTTAAAAGCGAGAATGTTAGTTTTCTCCACATTTAAACAAAGACGATTGGCATCGCACCACTTTTTAATTTTTGATAGATCGTTGGAAATAATAGATTTTAGATATTCTATGTCTTTATGATGCCACAAAACAGAAGTATCGTCCGCAAACAATGTAAATTCACCTGCAATTTTTAAACTAAACCATTCCAACACCAAACCCCTAAATCCATACCGCTCGAGCTTTTCCAGCAGTATTCTGTGATCCACACAGTCAAATGCCTTGGATAAATCACAGAATACTGCTGCAACCGCGTCGCCCTTGTTTATTTCTGTATAAACATTTTCTAAAAAACTAAAAATGGCATCATGTGTACCCTTTGATGCCTGAAACCCATACTGTTTGGGCGTAATCAATTTGAATTTGACTAAATAATCCCACATTCTTTGCTTAAAACTTTTTTCGACCACTTTGGATAAGGTCGGAAGAAGGGAAATTGGGCGAAAGTTAGACGGAACATCTGTTGCGCCACCCTTATGCAGAGGAATGACGATAGATGATTTAAGACATATGGGGAACGAACCAGAATCAAATGATTTGTTAATAGCGGCAGACAATGCCAATAAGGCGCTGTGAGGTAATTTCGATAAGACCTCGGCGGAAATTTCATCTTCACCACCTGATTTCTTATTTTTGATATCCTTAAGAGCTTCAAGAATGTCACATGGTTTAACGGGCCTAAACTGAAAAAAACTAGAGACGTTAATGTCAGACAGATAGTGCAAAGGGTCTGTATCTGTCGGAAGATTCTGTGATAAGGTGCTGGCAATACTACAATAGAAGATATTTAATTCATCCACATCAACATCCGTCTTACTACTATTTGATCTACCCCTAATGTCATTTATGATTTTCCATGATTCTTTTTGTTTACTTTTACAATTTTGTAGTCTAGAGTTATAAT
Source organism: Oxystoma pomonae (assembly GCA_963921995.1). Lineage (NCBI taxonomy): Eukaryota > Metazoa > Arthropoda > Insecta > Coleoptera > Brentidae > Oxystoma > Oxystoma pomonae. Next base: position 50,419,275 of record OY998168.1, read on the forward strand.
ATTTCGTTCTTGAAGCACTAATAAGGCTTTTATGTAAAGTACGGAATTTGTTGCAGTATTCCATAAACCAATTATCTTTAAAGTACTTCCTAAGATAGTTTAAACTTCTAAGGTTATTGGAAGAGATTTTTAAACCTAACGTGTTTTACTTGAGTTTTCTTTTGCTTAACCCAACGCAAGGGGAACGCTCGTTGGAAGTTGTCCACCACAACCTTGTGAAAAGTGCCAATCGGATCAGGTGCATGTCCAATGCTGTTCCAATTAACATGACGACAATAATTTTCAAAATCCTTAAAGGCTTTACTACTAAAAATGCGTTTTTAGATACGTGGCGGTTTTTTAGTGGTTTCCAGCGAAAAAACAGATTTGACGGCCTCACGGTCAGGTAAACCCGAATTCAAAACAGAACAGGAAACTTGACTTATGTTAGAACAGATATAGTCAATTAACGTTGCGCTTGAATCTTTGATTCTCGTTGGTGACTCAACATGCATTTTTAACCCAAACACAGTAAGAATGTTAGAAAGCATGGTTGAATTTATTTTATTTTTATCGCAAAAGTCAATGTTAAAGTCTCCAGCGAGGACCACATTTGCATTACAAGGAATCCTGTCCAACATAGAATCTAGCTTATCAAGAAAATCTCTAATGCTAGAAGAGGGGGAACGATACAAAGAAAATATATAGAGATTTAAACATTTGTAGTATGATACTGAAAGTTCAAAGCACTCATCTTGATAAAGATCTTTAAAATTGTCAATATTAACAAAATCAAAGGATTGTTTAGATAAAATTAAAGTTCCTCCATAAAGCGAGTTATCTCTACAAGAAAATGAAATTTTTTGATAACCAGGAATATGAAAACATTCATCTGGGTGCAACCTGTGTTCCGTAACTACATCTGGAAAATTATTAGCCTCTAAAAATGAGAAAAAATCGTTGCATTTATTTCTAAGAGATCTTATGTTTTGCAACATGATTGACAATTCCGTGCAAATTTTTATGTTTTTCCCGTCAGATGGTGAACCTCTGGAAAATTTTGCAAGGTTCTTTTCCACAAATATGTGACAAAGTAGTTTCAATCCATTTTATACAAATAATTATAGAAATTAGTGTAAATCTTGAGTGTGCGTAGGAAAAGTAACATACAAAACTCGTGAGAAAGTGACTTTCTACCACTCGTGTGAAATTTGTCACTTTCTCCACTTGTCATATGATATACTATTTGATTACACTTACACATTAAGTTTTGAAATTTAGGTACTCTTAAGGTACTGCTTATAGGGTGCCCTTTTAAAACTGAGGCTTTCTTTTCCTAAAAATAACTTGTAATTAAAAAAAAAACGTTTTTTTTATAAAACTAAAGAAACAACCTGAAGCTAAAAAACAAATTATTACACCTCTGTTCGAAGAATCAAAACACCTTTCGAAATAGGTATCACACGACCCATAATCTTAATAAAAAAATTACATTGGGAGGTACCCTCTAAAGAGTTGGTTGGGGAGGGTTGCAAAATATCTCAAAAAGGATTATTTTATGCAAAATGTAATTTTATTGTCATTTTTTAAAAAGATTTTTGTTTTCTGAACATTCACCTTCCAAAACAGATTTTCTTGGAATTTAAAAAAACAACTCAAAATAAAAGAAAAATAATTACACCACTATTTATAGAATCGAAAGACCTTTCGAAAAAGGTGCCACATAACCCATTTTCCTATCTAAGATTGTGGGTGGTGGTAAAATGGACATCACTTAGTCGTGCAACCTACAAAAAAAATTCCTTTTTATAGATCACGAGCCGCCACTGCCAGCAATATAAAGTTAAGAAATTGTAGTTAGTGTTCCGATTTCTAGTAAGCCAAACTAACTCCAAAAGAGTAGTGCAGAGTTGGTGTCGGTCACGCTCTTTTTATAGCGGCCATCGCGCTGTTTTTGTAGTGTCGTGAAGGAATAATTTTTTTACTGTAAAGAGGCTAGTTCTAAATTATAAAAAACATAAAGAAAAAATTTGCTGTTACCAATGGCCTTTGCATGAAAAATAATTCAGACAGCCTTCCTGGTGGTAAGTCTGACCAACACCGTTCTCAACTAAAAAGCCAGTTAACTCATTTTTGTTTTAGTATCCTTTGGCCTATGATCGGCGCCATATTGACAGCAAACTGACAAAAAATCCATGTTTTACTTGTCAATTTGGTTATAAAAATGACAGGCACAGTAGGCTAAAGGACACTGAGGCCGTAGGAGTTAACTAACTTTTCAGTTGAGACCGGTGTTGGTTTGACACTACCCCGTTATTTTGTGGTAACCAATGTAGGGTTTTTACCACCTTACCTACTGTTCATTCATCATTAGCACTGAGAATTTACCAAAATTAAGTATTATTCAAAAATTAATTAACTGCGCTTAAAAATAATATTATGAGTGATACGAAATGAGTGGACACATTATGGGTAAGTTTGTAAATTCATCAGATTTTTTTCACCGATTATATCGGTCATCGGTTTTTTGACAAATGAAATATGACATTAATCTGACATTCCATGTCGTTGAGTTCGATGAGCCATCGGAAATTAAAAAAAACGCGATAAAAATCAGTCAGAAATTAGCTCTAGCCTAGATTTTTTTTTAATTTTTTTCCAATTGAGAAATTTGTGCTTTTTCGAAAAAAAATCCATGTATTACAATAAAGACAAACGAAAACTCCTCGTAGTGCTTCAGGAGCATATGGCGAGGATAAAACTTATGTTCATCTTATACCAGCCCAAATTGAAGATTTGTTATATCTCCTTATGCTGGGATTATACAGCAAATAAAATAAAACAAGACATAAGAATCGGCCCAGAGATTGGTCAAACGTGATCATGTGATCACAAATATGGTTTTTTATTGGGGTGTTCTTATTATTATATTATTTTATTTTGCTGTATAAATCCTCGTATAGTCCTCGAAAACAGTCTTTCAAATATTTTTAATGCGACTTCTTATCAAGTCGGCAATCTTTATTAAAAAATCAAAAAATTTGAAAACAAAATAATAACAACAAAAAACAGCTGATAGTTTTCATCGGTGAATTTACAAACTCGCCACTTTTGTAGTGTATTTTAGTTTGGGTATTTTATGTATTTTATTCCATGTTTAAGAACGTTTTACAATTGATTTAACTAAGTAAATCGCTTTACTTGATAATATTATGAGTTTTATCTCTTAGACCCAAACTTGGACCCCTCGGATCCTCAAATACTTAAGTGAGATAAGATTTTTCTTCCTTAGGAATACCAGTTTACAACCAAAACCTTATATATCGTTCGCAAGAAATAAAGGACTCAGTTCGACTGTGCGATTCTGGCATACATAATGGTTCAACCCTTACACTTGTCACCAACATGAAAGGTGGTCCCATTTCCACTAGACGACTGTCTCTTAGTTGTGAGCACCACATGGTTCTCAAAGAACTCAAAAATCTTTTAGAGAATACGAGGTGAGTTAAGTAATTTTGTAGGTATTTAGTACAGCTCATTAATGTACAAAATAAGCTGTAAAACTCCAATAACACACAAATCAATTTTTAATTGTTTTGGTAGTTGTTGTTTTGTGGGATAACTGACCATATCCAGATGCATAATTTAAACATGCAAGGACTCTTTTCCGGAGAAATTACCATTGCTATGAGGACCACCCCCATTTGAGACTTAGAAACCATTTTAGTACTAACTGGGGAAGTGGGTGAAAGAGAATTTCCAACCTTCTTTAATTTCACTTACGCAGCAGTTATTGTAACCCTTCTTAAGAGTGACTTAGTTAGTTCTGTCCTCGCTTCGTAAAGGTTAAAAAGAGAATCTGTCGAAGACCTGGCAATAAAAGAGTTTCTCCTCATACCAGTAACAGTATCTCTTAAAGAGTAGAGATTCTTTTTTTTCTGTCAGTGACCTTAGCTCAGGAAATGTTGAATTGGCGTTCAAAACGGTCATGTGATATCCATACTTCTTGGAGTCAAATAAACATCAGAATTGGTTGAACTTTGAATGGAAGGCACATTTTGTAAAAACTAAGACAACAATACAATCTAATACAATCTAACGAAAAAACGAGAGTTTTTTGTACTTAGTGCAAAATGAACATTCTGATCTTCGACTTTTCACACAGAGGGTGGAACCTAGGATGAAGCAGCGCCGTTTCGTCTTTATTAGGGACTCATCTGCTAGGTGTATCACAATGACAAACAATTCGCTCGCACTTTTACGCCAAAAAATTCGGCAAAGCGCAGATAATTTCTGTCGAGTACTGACCACGGTGACCTCTGTGTGAACCTCCGACAACTAAGCGCGAGCGAATTGTCGTGTCATTGTAGTACACCTAGCTGATGAGTCTTTAGTAAGGACGAAACAGCGTCGTATTAGGTTCCGCCCTCTGTGTGAAAAGTCGAAGATGGATGTTTATTTTACACTAAGTACAAAAAACTCCTGTTTTTTCGATAAAATATGATAACCTTCACTATTTTTTTACTGAGATGTGCATTTTTCTGTCCTCAACATGAATTAAATTGAGTATTTTATAATTTATATTAAATAAAATTGAGTTAAATGGTTTCCATGTAATAAACATTTAAGTTTGTTGGGAAATAAACGTTATATATAAAAAAAAATGGGAGTCTTGCACCTAAAAATTGTGGCTAAAGGGTCGGCACACCACTCTAAAGGGGTGCAATTATGGAGATGCATTAGGAAACCCCCATTATGCGTTTACCACAGGAATGCTTCTGTATTTTCTTTCTTGTAATTTTTAAAATGTTTCTTCCTAGATACAGTGTGGTTTTCTGGTATTTTTTTTTGAGATGAAGCTGGGACTAGTCGGTCGTAAAACGTAGCTGGAAAATGCTGTTTCATTCTCTTTTCTTAAGTGGTGTTTTATTTTTAGCCGAATTTTTTTTGTCAGTCACAAAACCTGACAATATCAGTGTTTCCACCATTGTTTGTCAATGTACATACAGGGTGTCCAAAATTCGATGGTTTTGGGGGGTTGCGGGTACTTCTAGAGGAGATAGAGAAAATTCGACCCCCCTCTTAAATGAGTTACGAGACTATCCATTTCGTATTGAGGATAAAAAACGTACATCACAACAAAAATTGGAAAGGGGTTACCCATCCCATCAAAATTTATACCATTAACTATTGCTCAATATTACGTAGCCAATAGGTCTATTTCTATTTTAACCAAATGTTATAATATCTTTTTTTTTTTTTATGTAGGGATGAGTTGACTCCTGGTTCAAAAGTCTCGGTTTTGGTCTTTAAAGAGGGTGACATTATCAACCTTTTGAGAGTTATCGAGAACGAGGATGGTTCTTATTCGCCCTACAGTGAGAACCCAATTTCGCCCCCTACAAAATCCTCAAAGAAAGACTCGCAATTGGGTGTATTTCAAAGGTAAGATTGCGTGGAATTTTAATTTTATACACTGACATTCCAAGTAACTTATTTAATATTAGGTTTATGCATGAAAAAAATATTGTTTTCTTTTCTGATATTATATTTTTAGAATAGAGTTATGAAGGAAACTTGTATTTTTGAGCAAAAATATTAATTTTGCTAATCATCAGCGAGCGCTTTCGGACGTTTGCCCATCCTCAGGCTGCTGTCGTCAGTGACTGTTCCAAATAAATGCGTACATACATGTTTCCTTACCCTAAAATTTTCCTTTCTAATAGTGTATATAAATACGCACCACCACCTAAAATGCCTGAAGGCTTGAAATTTAGTGCGACATTCATGTTAAATAAAAAAGGTCTCTAAACTAAAAAATCTAAAAAAGGTCTCTAAACTAAAAAATCTTTAGGGATTAAATAGGTACGTTTAATTCCTCTATTTAGGAACTAAAGTGACACTTTTAATCCCTATGGAATTAAAAAAAAATAATCTCTAAGTGATTAAAAGTGAATTTAATGCCTCAGCCTAGGGATTAGAAGTAAATTTAATTTCTTAGGTATTAAAAAAAAAATTATCCAAAATTATAATCAAATTTATCGCAAGTCAAACCAAACAGTTCTTGCTCTTGGCCAAGATTTCTTAGCACCCCTTCTTGTAATCGACAAACCATTTGGCGTAGAAATAACGTGATTTTAACAATAATCTTTTCCTAAAGTGCATAAAATAGTTTATAAACCTTGGGACTAAGGGGTCATTCCATATCAAATCAACCAAAAAATCACAAAAATTTTACGCGACCAATTCCAATTTTGATGATTTTTGGTATATATTTTCTTCTTACCATAAAAGTTGAAAATGCAAATTTTTAGATTTTTTTGATTCGTAGTTTTTTTTTTTTAATTTTTCAAAATAAAAAAGTCAGCATTTTGACCTTAACAAGAATGTACAAAACTAGCAATATCTCGAGAACCACTTACACTAGAAAAGTAATAAATGGCTCATTTTAAAGTCATTTTGAAGCTCTTTTTTATGAAATATCACAACATAATTTTAACAAAAAAAAAATTGGAAATAAAAAATTGAAAAAAAAAAAATTGAAAAATTCAAAAAGGCCATTTTTAATTTTTTTGAAAAAAATATATAATTTTGGTCAAAGTGTTACTTAATTATCCACAAAATTTTATGATGGAGAAATGATGGGTTCAATGTCAAAAAAAATATCAAAAATATTAAGTACATTTTATAGGCGATTTTTCATGCATGTGACATTTTTAATAAATTTTTTCACATTGAACCCATGATTTGTCCATCTCAAAATTTTGTGAATAGTTTAATAACACTTTAAAGAAAATAATATAATTTTTTGAAAAAAATTAAAAATGGCCTTTTTGAAATTTTTCAAAAAAAAAATCAAAAATTTTTTTTTTTATTTTTGTTTTCAATATATGTTATGCAATATTCTTATATGAAAGGTCTTTATAAGAGCTTTAAAATGAACCTTCACCTACTTTTCTATTAGAAGTGGTTCTTTGGATATTCCTAATTTTGTGCGCACATGTTAAGGACAAATAAGTGACTTTTTCGATTTTCAAAAATTAATTCAAAATAAACAACTGGTCAAAAAAGTCTGAAATTTTGGATTTTCCAGTTTTTTGGTAGGAAAAACATGTATACTAAAAATCATCAACATCGGAGATGGTGTGGTAAAATACCCTGGTTGACTTGATATGGACTGACCCTAGGGTCATTCCATATCAAATCAACCAAAAAATCACAAAAATTTTACGCGACCAATTCCAATTTTGATGATTTTTGGTATATATTTTCTTCTTACCATAAAAGTTGAAAATGCAAATTTTTAGATTTTTTTGATTCGTAGTTTTTTTTTTTAATTTTTCAAAATAAAAAAGTCAGCATTTTGACCTTAACAAGAATGTACAAAACTAGCAATATCTCGAGAACCACTTACACTAGGAAAGTAATTAATGGCTCATTTTAAAGTCATTTTGAAGCTCTTTTTTATGATATATCATAACATAATTTTAACAAAAAAAAAAAATTGAAAATAAAAAATTGAAAAAAAAAATTGAAAAATTCAAAAAGGCCATTTTTAATTGTTTTGAAAAAAATATATAATTTTGGTCAAAGTGTTACTTAATTATCCACAAAATTTTATGATGGAGAAATGATGGGTTCAATGTCAAAAAAAATATCAAAAATATTAAGTACATTTTATAGGCGATTTTTCATGCATGTGACATTTTTAATAAATTTTTTCACATTGAACCCATGATTTGTCCATCTCAAAATTTTGTGAATAGTTTAATAACACTTTAAAGAAAATAATATAATTTTTTGAAAAAAATTAAAAATGGCCTTTTTGAAATTTTTCAAAAAAAAAAATCAAAAATTTTTTTTTTTTCTTTTTTTTTTTCAATATATGTTATGCAATATTCTCATATGAAAGGTCTTTATAAGAGCTTTAAAATGAACCTTCACCTACTTTTCTATTATAAGTGGTTCTTTGGATATTCCTAATTTTGTGCGCACATGTTAAGGACAAATAAGTGACTTTTTCGATTTTCAAAAATTAATTCAAAATAAACAACTGGTCAAAAAAGTCTGAAATTTTGGATTTTCCAGTTTTTTGGTAGGAAAAACATGTATACTAAAAATCATCAACATCGGAGATGGTGTGGTAAAATACCCTGGTTGACTTGATATGGACTGACCCTAAGGCGTCTTTTAATCCCTTAGCGAATATGGTCGGGCTACAGACCTTTCGCCGCAGGATTAAAAGTAGCACTTAAGTCCCTAGGTTTCTAATGTACTATTATCTTAAATTAATGTCAACCCTATTTTTAAAGTAAATTTTGCAATTTGTTAATAAAGTCTTTATTGAACAATATCAAATAATCACTCGAGTAACAGAAGACATTATCACGAAGAAAGTCTTGGGTGCAAAAATTTACCAAAGGGCATGGCGGGAGATTTCAGATTTTTTTACTCTTCCATTGACTGTTGCTAAAGAATCGGGAAATATCGTCACATTAGTTGCTTCAACCGACGTTGAAAAAGGATCTCATTTTGCCTCTCATTTTGCACTTAACAGCTTACTTTTGGTAGTCCTGCTATATGTTTTCTATCCGTAGAAATATTTTCCATCCAGGCCCTTAATTGTTGATATTTATGGCATCTTTAACAAATTGACATACTGAATTTAAAGCTTTTAGGCTTACTGAACTGGCGTTGCCTTAGTTTATACACTAATGGAAAGGTAAATTTGTGTATATATCACTGTGACTAAACGTATTTTATCTATTCGCTCAGAGGCATTCGTGTTTCTTGCATGTTAATGCAAATTTGACTCCACTGGTTGAAATCCATTACCCTTGGGATCAGTCCAGTCGATACCACCGAGAGAACTGAAGGCCGGGAATCGAAGTTTCCGATGTTAAGTGTCATGCACCGGCTGATGTCATGTGACATTTGACAAGCCATGTTTTCATATTCACATTTTTTTAAAAAGCCGTGGTGATCGGCTTCACTTCCCCTGCCCCCCAACTCGATTCCTGACCTTCAGTTCTCTCGGTGGTATCGGATCAGTATTTCACTTATTAGATATCTGTCAAACTCATGACAGATGCACGATGCCGGCTTAGACATAGAAAAAAAGGACATTGGAAAATTCACAAATTTTTCATTTTTAAACCGATTTTTTTTTAATTAATTTATTTTTTTTTTGAACCATGGTGCACTTTTATGGAAACCATCAGTCTCTTGCATTTTTGATGTTTCTATGTCATAAAAATATATATCCTACAATATCATGTTTCTTACGTGTTTTTTGTTTTTTATAGAATTTTGGTGGCTGGGTATACTCCTAGGCCAATTTTCTAATATAATATAACCTTTCAGACTATGATGAAAATGATGCCTATCGTGAATACAATTTATTAATGCACATATTTTTTGTTTGGTGTGATTTTTTTGCAGAATGTTCAGTTAAGTACTCTATAAAAAGCGAAAAACATGATGTTGCAGGATATTTTTCTTCTGACACAGAAACATCAAAAATTCAAGTGATTGATGGAAAAAAATCGTCTAACCAATGAAAAAGTTGTGAATTTTACAAAATTGTCCTGTTTTTCATGTTTGAGCCGCCATGTTGCAATTGGTAGGAGTTTGACAGATGTACAAATCTCAGGTAAGGGCTTTCAACCAGTGAAGTCAAATTTGTATTAACACGCAAAAAACGCGGTTAGGTACATAAAACACTTACACTTGACAAACACATTTAAAATTGGCTTAAAAAGTTAATAAGTAATAGAAATTTTTAAAAATTTGTTTTCCGATTTTGTTGCGCGCGTGACCAATTGCGCGCAGGACCTTTGAATGCTGGAATAATTGAGCGCTGGGACAACCAAACGCTGGGACAATCAAGCGCGAGACCCGAGATCCAACCCAACTTCATCATTTATTTTATAAAGCACCGGGTTTGCCTAATTTTTCGGTCACTGGCTAAATTTATTAAACCTCACCAGCTAAAACAAAGAAAAATTAGGCAAACGCTTAGCAACCCGGTGCTGGGCGTAGCAAAAATTTTGAATAGGCTTATATATCTCCAGCTTGTTAAGAATCCGCTACATTTTTTTTATTTATCAGGTAAGGTTTAATAAAATAAATTTTCCCTCCAACTTTCGGCCTATTGAACTACGTCCCACCTTATCTAAAATAATAGAAAAACTAGTACAAATGAGACTCGCGTCCTTTTTAAATAAACATAACTTTCTTAGTGCCACATAGTTTGACTTTCAAGCAGGAAAAAATACCAATGATGTCATTTTTAACTTTTTAGAGCACTTGTACATCCAATTAGCAGTATTTTGTGGCATTTGACTGTGTGGATCACAGAATACTGCCTAGGAAGCTCGACTTCTACGATATTAGAAGGGTTTCGTACATATTTGTGTGAGAGAATTCAAACAGTAATTTTTAATCATGAAAACTGTTCTGCAGAACTTATAAATGTAGGCGTGCCTCAAGGGTCTCTTATTTTTAATATTTATCAATGATATTTACGGCTTTTGCGGATGATCAATAGACTTGCTGTGATTATTTAAGAGGGCGTAGCCTTAATCAAAGAATGGTGTGATAGGTTGTCTTTCAATATTTCGAAAACGAAATATTTTAAAATTTAAATGCGACATAAATAACATTCAGCTAGAAAATGAAAATATTTAAAATCCCGAATTAAATAAATTCCTTAGCATAAAAATTGACGAAAATCTTAAATTTCATCAACATATTAAAATTCTTAATAAAAACATCGCTTCTAGCTGTTATGCACTGAGAGTAGTTTCAAATAATCTTGGTTTTGATACAGCCAAAAACGCGTATTTTTCTCTGATTCAATCTGACGTTTCCTATGGATCTCGTACAAACTATTTTGAAAACAGTGTGTGTTTTGCAGAAGAGAGTCCTCAGAAACGTATGTAGATTGTGCTGTCTTTTTATTCTTGAAAGTGTATGTATTGTTGATAAAAATTATAAAAATTAATCAGACCGACAAAGGCAGTATAGTGTTCGCCGCCCTCGAATGTTACAGTTGCCTATTCCACATTCTACGCTTGTTAAAAATTCCTTTATTTATTATGCAAAAAAGATGTTTACCCATTTACACATTGACTTAAGAAAACATAAATGTATTAAAAAATTTAGAAGTAAAATACAGGAGTTCTTGACATCTAAGGCTTATTTCACTCTCGATGAATGATTGACAATAAAGTTTTGGAGGACAGCATTAAAAGTGATAGACATCCCCGCAATAATTTTGTCTAGTGTTTTTGATTTGTGGTACCCAGTATTGACAGTTGACATGTTCTTTTTGCGTAGGCTTGTAGAAGACACCCAAATGTGCACAAAAGTCGAAAATTTACGAAAGAAAATGGCAGATGCTAACAACAGAAGACAAAACAGGGGTAATATACAAGAAACAAACGAAACACAGCTGGATTTTGACGAGAGGTACTACTTTTTATCTATTTTATTATAGTGATAGGCAGGCGTATTTTGGTAACATGCCATCATTCTTTCTTTCGAATGGTGTACTTCTGAAAGAGATAAATAATAAATTCCGCGTTTTCCTGATCCAATGTAAGAGAGTGAGAACTGTAATTATGTATCCCGGTATGATTTATCTGTCATCAGAATTTAGAGTTTTTGACATATTTAACGAACTTTGAAATCCATCCTCCATGGGTTGTATCGATTTAGAGTAAGTCGATAGATGTATTGAACTTAGTATTTTTTTGGGAGGAACTCAAAACCTGTGAAAGCTCCGTTTCTTTTTTAAATAGTTTTTTTTTGTGGAGTTTTTGCTTTTAGTCAATAAGATAATGAAAATGGTTTTTAAATAGCAGCGACAAACAGACGTGTGAACTAGAAAATTCGAATTAAAGGTGAAATTTCCAAAAAATAAATTATTTTTAGTTTGTTTGGCGAAGCATCTATAAGTAGCCCTACTAGTTCAAGCAAACAAGATGACGACATGCATTTTAAGTTTTTGCAAGAATGTGCTTCCGAGCTGTTGGACCATGTAGCTTTGACGGTTTTTGAAAGAAATTTAGGTACGTATTTTGTCGCAGGCAAATTGTCCCATAAAAAAATAGGTCTTCGCCATTCACCGTAAACCAATCTAGCGGCATTATTTAATTTTGAAAGCAGATGATCCCGTCTGCCCAAGGAATCAGGGCAGATTGCGTGTTGGGAGGAATTATGCCAGTGAAGTGGGGCTTACCCGCGATAAAAGAGGAAGAGCTGCACCCAAGATGGGCTGACATAGTGGACTTAGTCAAGAAGACATGGACGCCCGTAAAGGGAGCACGCAGCAGAATTAGAATTAAACTCGGTTCCGATCTATGCGTTTCCCATGCATGGCCATCCTGACTCAAAAATCTCATCACGTGGAGTGACATGGATTTGCCTATCTATGTCTGTATCATACAACTTGATGCGTTTTTTGACTCATGGTGGCCATGCTTAATTCAATTCTACTCAATCTTTTATTGCTCATAGAAAAAAAAAAATACCATTTTCATAGCAAGAGTTTCTGATCAAAAACAGAATGTGAAATATTTTAAATACTAATCCCAAATTACCTATAGCAGCATACAATTGTTTAATGCTAAAGTAAAAATATGGCATTTACGTGCTACTAATATTTAGAAAACAGAAATAAATAAATTAATTTTAGCATTATTTCAAACGTTTTACTCATTTCTTAAAAACGATCGCAGTCGTAATATATTTGTTACTGATGAGTGAATGAACATCATTTAAGTTTTCCCAATTAACTGGTCGAACTTCACGATACAAAAGGCAATTAATTAAAATATGCTCTATTGATTCGACCTCTTGCAGATTGCAAGTATTCAGAGTGATTGATTTTGTATGAGTGAAGTAAAACGTAGAATATTTTTTATTTGAAAACCGAGGTTGGACAATTAGTCGGATCGTTTCAAGTGGTAGTCTAGAAGTAAGATAGTTGGCTGGTTTCGAAGATATTAAGAAGTGTGGGTAAAAGACCATATAGTTCGATTGTTTGGCGATATTTAAATCGCCTGTATAAGGCAGACAGTAGTGCTGACTTATTTGTTTTAAGAGTTCTAAGGTTCATGTTGTTCCAAGTTTATTCATGTCCTATCTCTATGAACCATGACTTGACTTGCAAAGCCCAGTTATAAGTGGGATTGATGTCCTGTAGTTGAAGCTGTCTTTTCAGACAAATATAAGGAAGATTGTTGCGTTCCATGCTTAAGAAACACATAGATGAGAACTGAGTGTTAGGGTTCGGCACCGGGTATGCAGAAAGGACCAATGAAGAGACTCAATTGCAGAGCCTACGGGTCGCCCCTCTATTACTGCTGTTACTACTACTATTCCTACAAGTATACACTTTGTTCGAACAGTACATATACTTTCAATAGACATAATTTACAGTATTTTGCACATGAAATGTATACAGATTTAATTGACGTCAACTGTCAACGAGAATTTTCGATCTGACGTTTAGTAATTTTATTTCTCCCAAGAAAGACAGTTTGTCAATGCCACATTCCGAGAAAGAGTTCATTTAATTTGACTTTTATTATATTTGTTGGTAATAATATTATAAATATTTCATAAAACCTTTTTTTGCACAGTTTTTGATGAACCATTTTAGGGATAAAAGTATCAGTTTTAATACTCAAAATGTTTGTCTTATTTTTTCGATTATTTCTAGTAAAAAATAACGATACAGTATTTAACATGTCAGTGTCAAAAAGCGCAAACAATGAAAAGTAAAATTAATGCGTGTCAAACTAGATTTGCTGGTGGCACAATTACAGGGTTGACCACTTGTCATAAAATCATAATTTTTCATAATTTTTGAAGATGTGTCCTAAAACCGTCCTAAAATTGGTTAAATGTCATAAAAATCATAAAATTTGACAATCTACTCTTTGCGGATCACTATTTCTTAAGACAGTTTTGTAATTTTACAAATTTAAAATGATTAGTCGAGAAATACTAAGTCATGTTTAAGCTTTCTTGCTCCAGAGATGTGTCGTATTGGAAAGGGAAATAAGCATTTTGGACTAGTTGGTCTCATTAAATTTATGTAAACGGACTATTAGAGTGACTGAATTCTGCTATACCATGATCTTTCTTTGTTTTATGCTTTTGAAAAGAGATGCAGAATACTTTGGTTTTGATTGTGTAATCTGATTTTTTTATTTTTGTCACCTAACCTAAAAAATTGTGTGCAATAGCGACTTTGTTTTAAAAAATGTAAAGTCAAAACATGAGTGGCAGAAAAACAACATATAATCCTGAATGGCAGGAAACATATTCCTGGCTAATACATTCTGCTTATGGCAAGTTAAGTTGCAAACATTTTTAAATTTATGGACGTGGCCTTGGTCAAGTCAAGGCTCACGGAAAAGGCGTTTTTATATAACGTTGTTTCTTTTATATTAGTTTGTGCGAAAATCAAACCAAACATATCTAAGTTTCTTGTTTTTTTTTTTTTTTTTATATTGTCATATTTTAATTCAGAGCTAAGTGTTGACTAATAGTTCTTTAAAAGAGAATGATCTGCTATTATTTGTACGATTTATTTGATGTTTTTTTTTTTTGATGCTACACGATTTTTTTACATCTTGGTCTTCCTTAATTGGTTCATTCAAGTAAAGTTAAAATTCACATATATTTTTTTTTAAATGTCATAATTTTTCTGAAAAAATATCATAAATTCATAAAAAAATAACGGTTTTGTCAGTGGTAACCCTACATTATGAGCTATTTTGAAATTGTTTTTATTTTCACAAGTCTTCCATGGAAAGATCAAAAGATCTAGGGTGGAAATAACGAAAATTCAAACTTGGATGAGCATCCCAAAAGGAACACACAAAGGACCAAAGCGAAAAGAGAAATGATTAAACGATGTTTCGCTCTGGGTAACCAGCGTGAGCTCGTCGGTGGTTCCACTGGTCACCCTCACCATCATACACTTTGATTTCCAACTTTGAATCACTCACAAATAGGCATCGTTCCGCACTGGTACTTATCCAAGTTACTTGATACGGATTCGTTCTGGCGTGTTAATATTTCCAATAGGATTATGCTCCTAAGGCAATTAAAAACAGTGTGTGATGGTGTTTAATGATGTATGGCGAGGGTTAGCAGTGGAACCACTGACGAGCTCACGCTGGTTACCCAGAGCGAAACATCGTTTAATCATTTCTCTTTTCACTTTGGTCCTTTGTGTGTTCCTTGTGGGATGCTCATCCAGGTTTGAATTTTCGTTATTTCCACCCAAGATCTTTTGTTTTTAGATTCTTTTCAGTTGATATAACTGATTTGGAGGTTTTTTAACTTCTTTTTTTGTTAATAGATAGAAGCTCTACTACTCCAGGATAATTTTTGGTCTGCTTATTAGACGTAAAATTAGTAGACTTAATAACCACTATGTTAGCTTTTAAAGTTTTTTTTTTAATATCGCTTATTATTTTAAAGCACGAATATTCATGGTAGGTCCCATTTGTGTTAACTATTTAAAGTTTAATTTTCGGTTTTGTTTGTAGAGATAGTGTAAATTAAAAAAAAATTGACTCTCAAGATTGATCCTTGGGGTGACCCCAGATTTACTTTATTCAATAGGGCAAGTTTTTAAATCCACCGGTGGACCCACCGATGCCAATAATAGAGTTGGCAAAAATTTATGTTGTCCACCGATAGAGTTTTCAAATCTGATGAATTCACCGATTGTTGGCAGCGATGCCCACTATTGTCCACCGAGTCCAAAGGTTGGTGGAAAGGTTTGGTGGATGATGTAATCTCAAAAAATACCAGTTGAGTTTTGTTGTTTTTTGTCTATTGATCAAGAGGGTTTATTTATTTTTGTGATCAGGGATGGAACATAAATTAAAAGGAGTGGCTGCACAAATGGTCATGAAATTCTCTCAAGAAACTAGTACGTTCCTCTAATGATGAACTTGATTTAATTTTAACTTTGCGACGAAAAAGACATCCTAAGATTGAGAGCTATGTAGTCAACACCGTAGTCAAATATGATTTAATGGACTCCAAATTACACAATCCAAGTCGTTTCTTTTTGAATTAAAAAAAAGTCAGCTTCCAGTATCTGTAAATTGCTTTCTTAGATTTTTTTTGGTGGAACATTTGACATCCACCGGTACTGACGTCACTCCACCAATTACACCAAATTGATGCAATCGAGGTCACCAAGTCAGTGAATTTCAGTGGAGTTTAAAAACTCACCCTTACTGTTTTCTCTGTTAACCAACACAAATTAATTTCTCTCTGTGCTGTCCAATCCTAAAAACGACAATTTTTTAACAAAACTTTAATATACAGTATCAAATGCTGTCACGTCAGTTGTGCCTGAACTTGTGTCATTCGACTTTAGTAAGTAATATTATTGATTCAGAGACAGAATTCTGGGTCGTTATTCTTGAATTTGGGAGAAAGGAGGGCTCCCGGGAATCATTTCTCTTAAAAAAAAACGCGCCTGATTAGCCGATAACTCATTTTTTTTGCTACGTTTCTGTTAGTTTTGGCAGTAATGGCATTAGTTGTGACCATTTTGCTCTCCTGCCTTATACTAGGAAGCAAACTGACAACAAAATCGACAGAATAGTGACGGAAAACTGAGATTTCGACCAAGCAGGTGCATTTCTGTAAGAGAAATTATTATTCTTTAAATGTAAATCAGAGAGTACTCCCCTAGTATATAGTGAAAGTACACAAGTAGTGTGAAGAGGACACAACACACTCGCTTGACGAATAGTGCTCAATTCTCACACCTTCAAGAGTTCCCGCACTATAGATACAGGTCAATAATTATTCACATCCTCCTTATTTCCAGCTTTAAACAAGGGCGTAATTTTAATTGTGTTGTCCAAATTTTGTTGCTTGCTTAAATTTAAATAAACACACTAAACACTTTAAAAATAAGCTAAATTCTCATGTTTCTAATGTTTAGATTTCTTTCTTACTAGATGAAGAAAACCAATTGGAAACCGAAGAAGTGGCTTTGAAAGACAAGCATCGCATCAAACCAAGGACCCTGCAGCCAATCAGACCAAAAACCCTTCAGCCTCTTATTATAAAAAATCCCTTGCCTGCAACCATAAACTCCCTCTACAAGGAAAGGAAAGGAGCTTACTCGCATACCAAGCAAAATTATACTTGGATGCAGAGAAAAAGGGAATCTAGGTTGTTTGAGGGGGGTAATTCCAGGGAGAGGAGTACTACAGGGTTAAAGTCTTCAACTATGAGTCATTTGGAGGGATCAAGGTAATAGCTTTATTTTTTCACTTTATTCATTGGCACGATTTGAAAGACTTGAGTTTTAATAATAAACACAGCTCCAAGAAACATACACCACCTCACACTAAAAAATGAGCTCCAAAAAGGTGACGGAAAAGATGTTACACCCTCTATGGATAAATTCACTTGGTAACATGCAAAAAGGTTTGTAGTTCAAAAGTTTTTCTGTAGAGGGAGCCAAATATTCGCTCAGTTTGGTGGGGTTTGGCTGTGTTACCAGCGTTTAAAATGGAAGGCATGATTAAAAATATACAGGGCGAGTTTGTAAATTCAACATTTTTTTGACAGCGGTGCCAACATTCTGTTGACAGTGGATGCTGGTGATCATCCGATCCCGAAGTCCATTGTAAAAATAGAAGAAGTTCGGTTGACAGATGGGTTTGACATCCATCTGACATTTAGCAGTGATAAAATGTTGTTGTTCCATCGAATACAAAAAGAATGCATTGCGGTGTAAACAGCTGAGTGCCAATAACCACACTTAAAATAATAAATTCATACCTCAACTTCGGCTTGACAAAATTGGAAATGTGACTTATGGTGGGTTACCCATCAATTAAGCATAAATTGATCAGTATATTTAAATTTAGCAGTAGTGTCAAGAAAGTTAAATATGTACAAACACATGGACCTGTCAACTCAAAATTTAGTGTTAATCACAAACTGAAGCACAAATTTATCATGAAGAAAAGTTGATAACTTTCAACATATATGATTGTGCTTGTTAAAAATCGTTGCATGCGCATGCGTCAATCGAAATCAAATTTCGCGCCTCGTCAATTGTTAATTGCAGTCAACATAACCTCAAAAAAACCTTGTTTTTTTTTTAAAGGGATTAACGCGTTTTTTTTCGTGTTTTTAAAAAAAAAACATGGATAGTCATGAAGAAGGGCTTTAAATGAAATAAATATATATAATATTTAATATAATTAAAAATTTAGTAATTTTATATCGCTAACGACATTTTTTTTAAATTTTAAGCGATCTCTCACGTTTTTTGTGAAATATTTTTAAAAAAGTGGAATAGGTAGTTGGCGAAGAAGGTTGGCTTTTGGAGGAACTTATAGGCTTAATTCTAGATCTGATACTAAAAAAAAAGAGGACAAAACTTACAAAATAAAACTTGAACCACAAACTAAGAGCTCGCCTTTTTTATACTATAAATCAAGAACGGCCGTGGAGACACACCAACGGTTTCCATGATAACCTTACATTGCGGCCATTTTAATTCCTGGCGTTTATTATTTTGCCGTTTTTGAAAATGATTTTTTTGTGTAAATATGAAAAACACTTGAATAATTAGATTTTTTTAAATATTACTATTTTATACTATTTTTCTTAAAATTTGAGTAAAAAAACGGGAGTTTTTTTGCACCCGTGGACTGCTTACAGGTGCCGACTTCAAAAGGTTGTTGAGTTTTACCAGGGAGCAGTAGTGTCAAAAAAGTTAAATATGTACAAATACATGGACCTGTCAACGAGGATACCTAATTGTAAATTTGAAACCCCGCTCAACTGACTTGGAAACCAAGTGGCGCAGCTATCGTTTTTTTAGTTCTTGGCTTGGAAACTTGGTGTGCCACTTTCGCTTTCGATCTTGCTTATTTTTATCGATCAAAAGCAGTGGCGGCGCACAGGAAAATCTTATTCTTTTGGACGAGTTCCGCGTTGGGAACTATCCGTGCCGGTACAGTCACAGGTGGCGAATACAGAGGGAGGCGATCGACCCCCTCCGACGAAATTACGTACCAACTTCCCCAAAAATGTTGCCCTGCGGCGCCAGTTTTTTTCTTTTATTTTAAATTAAACATTACTCTTTTGCAAGGTTTCGTCTGCGGCGGTCAAATTTACAAAAAAAACAGAATCAGGTGTTAAGTTTCTGAAAAAAATGTCTTTGTCTCTCCCTTTTGGAGAAGAATTCCCACGATGGGAATTACCACGGTTACGTCACAACCGCCTCTTTTGGATTAGGAGAACAGAACCATTGAAGGAATATCCAAAGAAATTTATCATATGAGACCATTAGTTTTCACATACCTTCTCACCCATTCACCCCAAATGACGGGTTTGTTAAAATTTGGCACAGATGCATAGTTTGGGTGGTTTGCTGCAAATGTTTGTTTTTGATAGCAAAATTGAAGTAACCTTAGTTGGCAAAATATTTTAAAAAAATAAAAAACACCTATTTTTTACCGGAGAAAACCTAAACCTATGCTCTCTGCTTTTTCCTAAATTATTACAAGTAATCTTGAAAAATATATACAATAAAAACTTTCTGCCAACTCCCTTAGCAAAAAGTTCATTTAAAATTGCATTAAATATAAGTATGTACGCCAGTAATTAATCGATATTCATTCAACGTGCGGTATTATTGCCGTTTTAATTTTAAATAAATATTACCCCGGTTCATCCTGGCGCATTCAGCTGTTCGGATATTACCATTACGTGTCCTCTCTATTTAGATTTATATGCTCTCTGTTTTTACATAAAAATAACAGTTAATTTTATTTTTCCTATACTTACATAAATTATTTAACGCAAAAAATCGGAAATTTTGATTTTTTTTCTCTCCCCCTTATAACGCACCTGTAACGAAACCTTAAGACCCCCTCTAAAATTAGGAACCTATGATGACACTACAGAAGTTTCTTTGTGTTATAATGCTAGCTAACACTCGCCCTTTTAAAGTAAAAATAGAATCAATCATTGTATAAAAAAAAATATCGCTGTTTGGTTTGGGCGTTACGGATTGCGTAACGCGACACGAGACACCCACCACTCGTTGGTTAATAACGGGACCATAGAATTCCAAAAAGTTCAAAACTAGATCCTACCCCAGCTCAGCCCCTTTTGGCAGCTAATTTTTTTATATTAACAAAAAACTTAAGAAATCAAAATTTTTGGCTTAAATTTCAAAAAGTTTTGCCTGGTGCCCCATATCATTCATCAATTTACAATTTTAGTTTAATTTCTGTGAACAACATTTAAAACGTTTACAAAATAACACTTTTGGTACACAAATCTACCTATCTAGAAGTTAGACCAGATCCGTCCAAGAATTCGCGCCCTTGCTTTTAAATGTAAAAGTCCAACTCAATACCTACTAAACCACCAAGCTATAACCACCCCTCGAACCAAAAAAGACCTTGATTTTGAAATTTTGTAGACATCCTGTTATTTTTCTTGAATTTTCAGGCTTGAAGCATCAAACAGCACATCTTCTGTCGATGGCACTTCCCTACTGTCGCCATTGGAAATGGATGGCTCAACAATGGACGATCTAGGTGCCAAATTTACTGAACAACTTCATTTGTTAGACGAAGATGACCAAAATTTGTATGGGGAGAGTAGTTTTTCTGTGAGTTTCTTCATAAATTGCTTGAACACAAATTAACCAAATAAAATTGCGAGGACTTTAACCTTTTATTAATATGGGTTGTAGTTAGAGAAGATAAAAAATAGTGCGCCAAACAAAAAAAGGGCGCAAAAGTGAGTATTCTGCTCATGCTCATAAAAAAAAATGTATACTGAGATTTTGAACGTATAGGGTGTTTCAAATGATACACTTTTTCAGAGGTTGTGGTAGGTAGTTACAGGGGAGATCGAAAAAACTCTACTTCCATTTGCAGGAAATGATTTTAAAGGGAAGAAACCGGAGAGGGTGCAACTCGATATCTGGGTTTTTTCTAGATTCTTTTTTTTTCCTTTTGCACCCTTTTCAAGGAAAAATCTGGAAAGTTATCTTTAACAGAAAAGAATTTGGGGCGTAGAGGGCAAACGGTGAGGGAATAAATCGGAAAAAAGTTTTTGCTCGACCAGGATTTGAACCCGGGACCTCTAGAATACCATTCTAATGCTCTACCAACTGAGCTACCGAAGAACTGGTATTTTAACCGGCTATTCGGAAATGCCTTCGTTCGATTTATTTGTTAGTAGTGGGGACATCTTTGAAAACCTAGAGATGTTATAACGACAAGGATACACGACATATAGCGTTTTATTGGAGGTGTCTGATGGCGAATTTCCAACTACTAAATTCAACCCACTACCAACAAATGAATCGGACGAAGGTATTTCTGAATAGCCAGTTTAAACCCCATTTCTTGGGAAGCTCAGTTGGTAAGAGCATTGGACTGGTATTCTAGAGGTCCCGGGTTCAAATCCTGGATTTATTCCCTCACCTTTTGCCCTCTACGCAACAAATTCTTTTCTGTTATGTTATCTTTAACAATAACTAAAACAATAGTCTATTAATATTTTTCATATATTTTTTTTATACTGTGGGGACTTCATCCATTATAGGATCAATGTCCAGTTTTAACCAAGTTTTTTTGCAAAGTTAGAGGCAAACACAAAATATCCCGAGACCTTCCGTGCGGCAAGCCGATACGTTACCTACTGCACTATGGAGACCGGCATATAAATGACATCACTACCAATATTTTTTAATTCGCTTCCACTCTGATGTATGGTTTGCCTAAAATCAAGGTTGGCCCTTGCGAAACATTATTAAGATATTTCCATCTAAATCTGTAAATGAAACCTCATACGCTTTAAACATTGGAAGATCAGCATTCTCATACAAATATAATATATATTTCGACAACAATAAAAGACAGACCATTAGTTATTCGCGAATTTCCAAAATGTATAGGGTGCACCATTTAAAAAATGACATGGAAAATTTGTCACATATCATGAATAAATAAAGCCAAAAAAGTGATTTTTTTAAAATTATTTTTGTGTCATCACAAAAAAATGTTTGCGACAAGCCAAAACTATTTCTGAATTTAATCCGACAATTTTCAGCCACCTAAAATTACTTAAAGTTTGGTTTGTTTGCAAACTGCAAATTTAAAATGCTGCCAATTTATTTTTCAACATCTATTTTAATTTTTGACATGCTGCCAATATTTACCATAAAGAAAATCAAATATTATCTTTAGTTTCTTGACCTGTAATATGTAATGGTAAATTTGGCGCCAAAACTTTTTCGAGATATTTTAAAGGTTTTTATTTTTTTGTTAGTTCAATTTAATTAAAAAGTTTATTTTTATGTTTCTTTTCAGAACATTTTATAAGACGGAGTTTGGTACAAAATCAACAACAAGCAAAAAACAGGTTAATTTTTGAAACAGTCAAATCTCAGGAAAAATAAAACAAATAGTAGTAGTAGATGGGCGGCCGTAGGCCTGGCAATTAGGCCGCATAATTGACCCTTTTTGCCATACCCCCCGTGCACTCCCGACTGATGCACGTGCTCCTTAGGATGCAAGTTTTCTTTCTCTAAGAGGACTTAATTTTGCCTGACACCGCTTTGTCGAGGGCAGGGATCTTTAGACTGCGTAGCAAGTATACACAGTGAACCGTCGGCTTTACACCCCCTCCGAAGGGTGGTCCTGCTACATGTTAGACTTGCATCTATCTAACATCGCTACCGTCCCGGCAGAACTTGGTTGACGGTAGACTTTTCTCCCCAGCAGCCCGCCGTCATATAGGTTGACCCGAAAATCGAGTTCCCGGTTTCGCGTCGAGGTCGCCGTCGAAGTCTTCAGATGCATCTCTTTGGAGTGGTCCTGCTACCCGAAGGTGGCACCGCCTCTTCCAAGTCACCCTCTGTCCACTCCCGCTACCAAATCTGTCGGGAGTCCAGCCGCGTCCCATGGAGTCCCGATCTCGAAGAATTCCAGGTCGTCCTTTTTTTTTGGGTCACACACACCTTTGAGTCCCGCAAAAGTTTTCGGTGCAGTGTCAACCGTGCCGCCTACTTCTACCTCGTTTGTTTTAACTCTATGTACAACGTCAACTGCGGGGCGGCTCGAGTCGCATTCGGTGTTGTGTGAAGCAATGTGTACTTACGCAGATCCGATCCTGCGATCTCTGTTCTGCAGGCTAAGACGCTGTTCACTGGTCTACGTCGGCCCCTAAAATAAAGCAAATAAAATTAACTGTTTTTACCTACTCGCGTGCGGTAAAGTGCTGCACCTCTTTGGGTGCGTAAAGTTGTACTTTACCGCAGACTATGCTTTAAAGTGACTACGTTCATTTAAGAAAATTAAAATACAGATATTTATATTTTTATTTCGGAAATTTTTGAGGCTTATAGGTAAAATCTTGTACCTAACACATGCATAAAATGTCTTTATCGTCCTCGGCTTGACCAAACTCACTTCGCCTCCTTCGGTCAACTGCCTTCGCGTGTAAAGTATCACGTTCCGCACTTGTTCGGTAAATAACTATTTTACATGCCTATTTATGTGTAAATGAGTAAATCTTGAATTATTACTCGAAATATTAAAATTAATTTATTTTTTTTAATTAATTTTATGTAATATAGAACTTATTGAGCATATTAGAGGTAATGTTAGCAATTACGATTACATTCATCTACGTATTTACTCAAGTTAATGGGGGCTGATTCCTTAAATTTCAAGAGAATGGTCGTCTGGTAACGTTCACACTATTCATTTCGAAGGCTCCGGGGCCTTATTTTCAAAGCGACATGAAAAGCGTTTGCATACGATTTTCATATTTCGTTCTCTCCTTCTATACTGGGCAAAATGGGAGGCAAAAAATATGTCGGTGTGTTGGCGCAATTAAGCATAACCGCGCGTAGGACGGATTTACAAGCAAAACACCTCGGTAAAGACCCATCCGGCATGTCTTTCGCCTCCCATTTCGCACGGTAAAGAAAGAGACAGGCGGAAAAACTGCCGTTGGTTTTTTGTCTGACAAGCTGACTCGATTATCGTTTTTCAAGAGAACGCGTTTCCTTGCCCAGAGACCGTGGAAAGAAAAGTAGGAAGGTTTCCTCGATACACTGCAATCGGGTGAGGTTCGGCCGTGGTCGACTAACTTTGTGATGTGAACGTTCCTAGACGATAATTCTCTCAAAATTCGAGAATATAAATTGACCCGTTTCAGACCCTATTTTGTACCAGAGATAAAAGTTCAGTAAATTGTATTTTTTGTATGGATCTCTGGTTGGGACAAATATTTTAAAAAATTAACATGTCAACATGATATTGAAGGTATGTTGGTTTTTCTGAGACCTTAGATGAAAAATTAGATATGATAAAAATGTGAGTGAGTGAATATTTTGGGGATTATTGTCAACCCTGTCTGAACAAACAAACCTTTAGAGGTTATGTTTAGGAAAACTAGGTACAAAAACACATTAAAAAACACAAAATACTAGTTTATAGTGAGGCTATAAAACGACAGGCAGCAATAAATTGCACTTTAAATATAGGGTGGACCACAAAAAATCGGGACTGTTTTGTTTTAACTGCCAATTTTTTATTTATTGTCGGATTTTAACGCAAAAAATAGTTTTTAAGAAATAAAAAAACTATATTTTTGTATTGCAAAAAATAAAAACTGCTAATAATTTAAGTTAACCGGATTTCGTTATCTTTTGGCCAATGTTGTTGACAAGGATACTACAGATGCTCACAATTAGGCTTCTTTTCCTAAATATCAGAACTGACATTTTGTGACAATACAATTGCTATAACAGAAAAGTAACTATTATCTGTTAACTCATACATCATTTGTTAAAATCTATTAAGAAATAAGAAACATATGGGGATTCTAGTGTAACACCTTTTTTATACGACTGTCTTAAAAAAGGGGGTTTTGCGCACGGAGAACACGATCTGAAAACGGCATTTTGCGCACGCCGTGTGCAAAACTTTTTGCACACGCTTACGTCATTTTTGCACACGTCATTGTGATTTTTGTTGTTGTCACACAACAATATAAATTGGCTGAGTTCCATAGCAACCGTCACGGCTCCTTTGTTTTGTTGATTAGATACTTCAAATAGAATATTATACATTTTATTAATAAAAACGAGTTAAATTTGATTTTTCTGGTCTTTGTTTATTTGCAAAAAGTATCACAAAAAAATCGTTTGAAAACCTCTTGGCACACTTCCTCGACTTGTGGATCTCGCCTTCGGGTCGGTCCACCAAACTGTCAAATCTTAATTTTTAAGATTGTTACAGCATGTTTTATTTAAATAAATAATTTTCCTAGCATCAAATATGTATAAAAATGGAGGTGAATACATGTAAGAGAGTGAAATTTTGGACATAAAATATATTTTTTTTGTGTTGAAAGGTTTCTTTCCTTAATTTAAGTGTTCTGTCGTTATTCGTTATGGTACTGGCAAGACACTTAAAAAGTTTTCAGTTTAAAATTATTTCATCTAATTTTTTGTCGGTGGGTGATAGAGCATTTGGGTTGATTTGTAGAGAATAACCCGTACATTCAGCGAAATTAAGTAGGGCCCCTAGCGGTCACCTATCCGAAATATGATGACTGTTCCTCCCAATGGACTGTAAAATTTAATGTTAAATGTCTTACTATTTCTTTATAGATGTCGGCCAGGAACAGGGTTCATCTGACCCGTCTGGTTCTTTCCGAAGGGGCGGAACGACCAAAAAGCTCTCCCGACAGTTTGGAATTGGAGGACCACCCTCCAGATTTGTGGGAAATTCACGAACCTGCGTCTGAGAGGTTAAAGCATAGCGCTACATGTAAGGTAGGTTAAAGTTATCCTTACGCTTGTAAGTGGTAGTAATTGTTTATTCTAGTCCTCTAGAAATATAATATACGACCTAGCCTAAACAACCAAGACATAGTAGCCATCTAAAAAGGAAAACCATCCTGAAAACTTATTACCCTACGGGTCTCACTATGCAAACAAGTGAACTGACATTTCCGAAATCGCAGAATTTCTTTCGATTTCCAGTAAATCGCGGTTTTTTTTGCGATTTCAAAGCGAGTTCCAGAAATCAATCTATTTCCAAAGAAAAATGCGATTTTCTTGGAGTTTTTCGAAATCTATCGCGAATTCCAGAAATGACAGAGATTTCTTAGGTTTTATTTTAAGTTTAAAATAAATATACCTTACTCGACTCAAGCACGATAAAAATTTTTCTAAACTAATAGATTCATAAAGGTTGAGTTTTTTTGTAACAAACAAAAATTTAGGCATTTTTTTTCCAGTACCACCATGATTTTTGGAGGCAGCCAAAGTGGCCAGTATTTTAAACATTGAAGCCTTTGAAAAAAATTATTGTAAAATGTTTCTTGGCTTACTACTAGTTAGAGAAATACAAAAGGTTGTTAAGCGGTAAAATATACTGCCGAGCTTATAAAAAAGAGCAAACTTGTTGCAGCTTTTTGAAAATATACGCTTTCTTTCGTTTTGTTTTGATAAATAATAAATGATTTAAAGTGCTTACTTATACCTTTACGGCCTTAAATTTAAAAAAATTCAAAACTTTGATTTTCTCCGTTCAATGAGATTCCCGTCTATTTTCCTATTTTCTCTGCTAAGGGAAAAAAGTGGGTAAATATCGGTCACAAACAAACCAATTTATAATTTCTGGCAACGAAAAATTGGAGTGGGTTTAGAGACATAATTTTTAACGTTACAATTAATAATTTTATATTACAATTATTGCCTACTCTTAATAAACTTAAATTTAAACAAAGGTATAATTGAAATATTTTTAAAAAGCACTCTTTACAAACCAACATCATGCCAGCTTTTAACATTTTTGTTTTTCCAAAATTCTGGGGCGGGCCTACCTTCCGAATACCACCGGATCGAACCGGAAGTCTTTGTTCTTTGTTGTAAAAAAAGACGAAGACTTCAGGACGTGTATTCTTGAACGCGGAGCGGCATAGATCTATGGTGAATTCTTGATACGTTTCTGACCGCCTGGTCCGAAGCCGGGGAACAGCGCCGAATCTAGTGACGTTGCGAAATGAAAAGATTTTTTCTTGAAATGTATTATTTTCTAAACTGCTTTTCGACCGTGGGAGGTGACAGATCGCATGCCATAGATCCCACAGCACGAGAGAAAGACCGGATCGGACTTTCGAGAATACACGTCCTGCTGGAAATATGACTTGACGCTGATCAAATCTCACCCGTGGCACACATGGCAACGATTCATGATACTTGCATCAGTTGTATAAAAGCCTAAACACATTGACTCTGGTTAAAAACCAAATAGTTAACCGAAATGCATCGGAACATGTTTTATAGTGTCTGGGCCCCTTTACTCAAAACTGTTACTTCTTCTCTTTTTGTGGTTGGATTATAGGCAGAAAAACCATATTTTTAACGTATCCGTGTACTTATACCCAAATCGTGTTAAAAGAAAGCCACAAGACAATATACTTTTTACTTGTTTTTCCATGTTTCGAAGGAGGCCCGATAGAACAGCTGTCTGCGATTGCTGCTTTGGCAGCAACGTTACGTCCAGCCCTACGTAATCAACGTGTGCAGTCAGCTGTTCTACCATCGTATCCACCATAAAATCAGACCACATTCTAAACATGGGATAAACAAGTCAAAAACGCGCAACATTAAAAAAAATTACGTTACAGAGCGGCAAGGCTAAGGATTTCTGCGATTTCCAAAAGGATTTCTCAGCAAGTAGACTGCGATTTGTGAAGTGAGACGTCCCTCGATATTATCTACTCGACATAATTAAAGAAAAATAGTTGACGAAGAGCAACCAAAACAAAATGTTTCTATCTTACAAAACGTATGTCTTAAAAAAAAATATCCTAATCCATTCCAATTTTTCCTTTTCTGAAAAAAAAATCATGAGCGCCACTCTTACGTTTTGCATAAAATCTTCCTAAGGAATGCTTTTTGAAACTTATTAGGATATGTGTAAAAAACCTTATATATACATACAACATTATAATTATAGAAAATAAAGTAGCTGCTTTTAATTGTTACGGTTACTAAAAATTGATCGTCACGTCAGAAAGAGTCAACAATGATTCAAATCGAGATCTAATTAATTTGAAAGTTAGGGTATGTTGCCAGCCTATAAAATGTTGTGCCCAACTTGTTAAAAATATCGGAGGAAAAGGTCCTTTACTTTATCATACTGTTTTATTTTCAGGTTGGTCTTGTTAAACACAGGCAAGGGCTAGAATATAACTATGACAGCCTAGAAAATCACCCCTCTACCTCAAAAATCAAGTCTGAAATTTCTGGAGGAGGTGGAGGAAATTATTCGAAGGTAAGAATAGAATAAAATTACGGACCTACAACTAAAGTGGCCCGTATTATTTCGAAGTAAAAAGTTCTATTCAAAATGGCTATCTCATTTGAGCAACTTTTAAACCAGCGATATGTTTATTCGAACTATACACAAGGTCCAAAAATGTTTAATCAATTATCTCAGGAAACAAAATTAAATATTGAATTAGGGAGATTTAATGTATTGAAAGTGAAAAGAGAGGTAAAGCAAATTATATATTTAGAAATAAATCAAACCTTAAGAAATATTTCCAATTATCTTAATTTTGTAATGGTAATAAAACGTACTGAACATAAATATTAATTTAGGAACTTAAATATTAAGTTTGGAAACTTATTAAGGTATGAAGAAAACACAAAAATTCAAAACGTAAAAGAGAACAAAGAAATTTAATAATTAAATACAAATAGCACTGGTTACAAAAAATTCTTATTATTATTATTATTTTCTTTTTGATTTTCTTACTTATTTGATCTTATTTATTGTAACAAGAAATGCAGGTATATAGGTGTACCATTTCTATGCTTTCCACCAAAAAACTTCTTAATTGCACTCAAGCCCTAGGCTTTGCGGATATGGGATATGTAAAATGTAAGATTGCATGTATACTTGGTTAGCTAAATAAATAAATAAAAAATAAAATAAAGCGTCATCTTGAAAGAGCGACATATTAAAGAGCGACGACATACAAGAATTCGATTGATTTAATTTTGGAAAATTGACTGAACCCTTGTTGTCGCAGCAATCGCTGTTTTGATATGTCTCTGTATTAAATGTCGCTGGTTTTATCGTTTGTCGTGTTTTTGAATATGGATCTTTTGAACCCGAGCCCCATCCAAGCACTTCCCGACACCACCCAATTGTTGCCTCTCAATAGAACTTTTCTATAATTTTATACCTGCTTTATTGAAGCGAGTTCTCCTGCAGGGAATTTTGTTCGGCGGAAATTTGTTCGGAAAACAACTTTAAGCCTCCGTAAGTAACGTATTTCGGTTTGGTTATTTTTGGATACGGGAGAAAAATAACCGATTTTGCCTACGGTATCACCAATTTTGATGTTCTATTAACGCTCTAATAAAAATGTATACAACGGTAAGGGGTACACTTGATTTCAAAAAAAACTCATACATGCATTTTTTCCTATGCCACAAAATTTAGCTTTCCATTAGTGTACTATTATTAGGCACCACCAACTTAGTATGCCTGACAGCTTAAAATTCAGTGTGAAATCCTTAAAAATGCCACAGATATCAACATTTACAAAAGTTCAAATTATCACTCGAGTTATAGAAGACGGCTGGTCTATAAAAAGAGCGGCCACCCATTTTGGAGTTGATAAAATGATGATAATGCGATGGAAAAAGCACTGGATTGAAAATAATTCAAGATGAGAAGACTTATTGACCATCTCACACAAAATTCTTTTTCAACGTCGGTTGAAGCAGCTAATGTAACATTATTTCCCGGTTCTTTAGCAACAGTAAATAGAAGGGTAACGAAATTACAAGTCTCTTGTCGAGTTGCTGCAAAGAAGCCTTTTCTAACAGAAGAACAAAAACAGGCCAGAGTGAGTTTTGCACTGAACAACTTTCTTCGTGATAATGACTTCTGGGAGAGGGTGGTTTTCACTGACGAAAAAATTTTTCAATCATCTTCAAGCATCAGGAGAATTTTAGTTTATCGTCCAACAAATTCTAGATTTGAACCCGAATGTACAAACCAAATTAAAAAAGCTGGAAATTTTTCTGTAAACATGTGGGGCTGGTTTAGTGCTAGAGGTTTGGGTTTTTTTTTTGAGAATTGAAGGAAGATTGATTGGAGTGAACGATATATTGAAATCCTTGAAAACGTTATGCTGCCATCTGTACAGGCTTTACATGAAAATAATGACTTCGTTTATCAGCAGGACAACTGTCCAGTACACACGGCTAATGTTGTTCGCCAATGGTTTTAGAATAATAATATAGAAACACTTCCATGGCCGGCCAACAGCCCTGACCTTAACCCAATGGAAAACATATGGGGTCGAATCGGTAAAATAATATACGAAAGGAATTGGAGACCACGAAATGCTGACGAGTTAAGCGATGCTATTTATCGCGCATTGGATCAGCTCTCAGAAGACTATCAGTATTTTCAAAATTTAACCTTTTCGATGCCCAGACGTTTGCAGCTTGTAATAGAGAAAAATGCTGATCCTATTAAATACTAAATTATTTATTTTAGTTCTTTTTTAAGTTAAAATAATTAGTATTAAGTTTACCATCGTTTTTGTCCTAATCCAACTTTCCTATTCGTCGAATTGTTTTCAATCCAGCGCTGTTTCTATCGTATTATTGTTATTTTATCAACTCCAAAATGGGTTACCGCCCTTTTTATAGAACAGCCTTCGTCCGTTACTCGAGTGATAATTTGATACTGTTCAATAAAGACTTTACTAAAACATTATTTTTGCTGATTTTTTAGTATTATGCAAAATTGACTATAAAAATAAGGTTGCCTTTAATTTAAGTAAAAAATATTTTCAGTTTAGAGACCTTTTTTAAACAATATGACAAATTGTCGTACTTTTGAAGTTTTTAGGCATTTTAGCTGGTAGTCCGTATATATTATACACTTTTAGAAAGGTCAATTTTGTGACTGCATGTAAGCGTTTTTTTTTTAAATCAAGTGTACAAGACCACATCTTGGGCGCGCTTCCACTGTGGTGCCAGAGAGAAAGCCAACAACGACGCAAACTTGACAAAGATTTTCCCGCGTTCGCTACTCTAGATATGTGATGCTATCTTTGTCAGGGCCACGCAGTTGCCAGCCTTCCCTCTTGCACCTCAACAGAAGCGCACCTGATGTAGACCTGTACAAGCTGTATATTACAGACACAGTTTTTTTAAGGTCGTACGGCATGGCCCCCTAAACTATTTTCTTGAACCTTGAAACGAAAACCCGGACAACCAGGCGAATTTTTCTCAAAATACCCCCATTTATTGAAACCGGATTATATTTGTCATCATGGTCGCGATTCTTCAGAAACGGTCAGAAAATCTCGCCCTTACAAAAAATCTGACGATTTTTAAAGACAAGTTTACACTTGATCCTTTTTTGTCAAGACTATTTGCTAATATTCTTTAAAATTTAGTTTCTTAATATTATTCCAGTAAATAAAAAATATGTCAATTTCATTTTTTTTTTTAAAGCCTTTTTTTTATTTAAAAAGCTTATTTTTATGTGTAAACAAACCTTTAAAACTTTTAACATAGAAAACCATAGATAGTCATGGAATATTTCGCCGTCACTGTTCAGAAAAGTCACACAAATTCTGTCTTTCCTTTTACATGGTGAGAATTTTCGACACTTTGACGTTTATTAGTACGCGTAGTAACATTTTATCTCCGCCATAAACTAGTCCTGCAGAATATCTTTAAAATATTAAATTACAAAACGTTATTAAAAAAATGACGCAGTTTCTCTTACAACGTTAGGATAAATTTGAAGGATGCTGTGTTTTATTTTAAATGAGGCGATAAGTAAAAATCGCCATTTTCCAGAATTCTGACGGGTGAGATTTTCTGTCGTTTCTGAAGAATCGCGACCCATATCTCAAATTTTTTGACGTTTGTGTATTTTATTGAACATAGCTAAAAACACTCCCAGAAGGATAGTCTCCAAACAGAAAAAATATCCATCGAAACCAATTTACTGGTTCGAGGAGAGCTACATGCGCACACACACTCTTATACACTCACACATACACATAGGTATCAAACTCACCCTTCATTTTCGCACTCGCCTCAAAGGTTAAAAAATGAGTAAGAGTCAGTCACACTACAATTCCGTCTACTTGATTTCATAAAATATCTAGAGGAAATATTTTATAACATCGCAAGGTGAGTCTATGAACAGCGCGCGTTGAGGGCTTATGTTTACATGGGAACAGACACCTAAATCATGCTTGAATTAAAAAATAAATTAGGTTTTATTGTTTAGTAACATTATCTACGAGTATATTTAAGATTTGTTTAGTCTATAAATAAACAACCATGTTGGTTAAAAAAGTAAAAAATAAAACATGTGAAAGTTTTTTTACGATTAAATTGCTTATATTGGTTGAAGAAGCTTAAGTCGAACCAGAGCACATATAAACTAAAGTTGTAGTGTGACGTCATGCTAAATCAAGATCTAAATCTAAAAGCGGTAAAACTGACCCCCTGGTCCGATCAAAATGAAGAACGTTTCCGGTTTTTTAGGCTTCTACGGCAGATTATGGGGTGTGTTCTGGTGCCAACTACTTCGTTCCTCAATTCATGTCAGCGCCCAGTGCAATACCGCCTCAGTACGCCCCAAAACAACCGAACTATTGTGATCTTTACTTCAGGAACGACTTGGGTCGATCGCCATTGTACAGTAGGAAAAATAGGTCAGTAGGTTAATGTTTTATTTTTACTAAATTATTCCGTCATTTTTTTTCTCGGTGTTTTTTTCAATTTGGTAAATCGAGAAACTTAATTTTCTACTTCTTTTATCCAAAATAAATCTTTAAGATAGTATTACAAAATACAGGGCGTCCACATTCATGGAAAGTCATGGAACTTACTCAAAAGTCTTGAAAGTCATGGAAATTCCCCGTTAGAAGTATCGGAATTGCTATTCATATGCTTTTTTAGGGTATTAAAAATGCCCTTTGCAGCTAACCCAACACACTATTTCATCAAAACGTGAAAAAGATCAAAATCTCAATTTTTTTTGTTTGATTTTAGCAACGGTTCTTAACACCGTTCCAAACGTATAAAAAATTAATTTTTTTAGTCAAATTTTCTAAAAAAAATTCGCGCGTGTTTATCCCAAATTTATCACATGATTTTGGCAATCAATCTATAATTGACACTAGGGTCGCGATTCTTCAAAATTCGTCAGAAAATCTCGCCCTTACAAACAATCTGACGATTTTTAAACATAAATTTACACTAACTGCTTTTTTGTCAGGACTTATTTGATAATAATCCTTAAAATTTAGTTTCTTAATACTACTCCAGTAAATAAAAAATATGTCAATTTAAATTTTTGTAGGCAGTTTTTGTGAAAAGCCCTTTTTCTATTTAAAAATGTATGATATGTGAAGCTTTAAAATTTAACGTACAATACAAGAAAAGTCACACAAATTCTGTCCTTCTTTTTACATAGTGAGAATTTTCGACACTTCTTGACGTTTATTGGTACGCGTAGTAGCAATTTAGCTCCGCCGTAAAACTAGTCCTGCAGAATATATTTCTTACAACTTTAGGATAAGTATTAAGTAATAAGTAAAAATCGCCACTTTCCAGAATTGTGACGGGTGAGATTTTCTGTCGTTTCTGAAGAATCGTGACCTAGATGCCAATCCAAAATATATTTTACAAAAATCATCAAAAAATAATTTTCGAATAATTTTCTGCTGTTTGAAATAAACAGAGAGTGTAACGAAGTAAGCTGGGTCCTTTAAATTTTAGGACAACTTCAGAAAGTGTTTTGATTATTGTGAGCAGTTTATACTATTGGTCTTCTTTTATTTTTTTATTTTGTTTACTTCATTTATTTCAATTTTCAGTGGTGCCCTCTGTGTGAACAATCGAAACCAAGAAAATACCTACTGTAGTTAGCAGTAGATGTCTGTCATTGTTGCACAGCAAAATAAATTTATTAATCGATTAATCGAATCGAATGATTAATCGAAGTCCATATATCGATTACAAGATATGTCAGTACAAATATATCGATAAATGCGATTAATAGATTTTCTTTAATTATGTAAAGTTAAAAATCACGTTATCACCCTTTACTCGAAATATAAATTGAACCTAAATCTATTCCCGCCTGTTATAGTCAAGTTTTCGGCTTTTGCTCAAAACCTGCTCTCACTGCTCTAAAAAGGTTCTCCTTCTCTCTTTTTCCAGGTCACAGAGAATGAGAGCGTAGAAAACATTTTAATACTTATAAAAACAAAGAAAATTTTCAACTCTTCAAATATCTTTTATTTCTAACAACAAATGAGATATATAAGTATAGAAGTATATGTAATAACAAAATAAGGAATAGACACCACTAGTCCTACCACTAATTGGTTTCAGTATGTATCCGTATGGTGGTATACACCGGGTGGGCCATAAAAAATGGCACAAAATGTTTTTTCCTATTACTTCTACAGTACTTAACCGATTTAAACAAAATATGCCTGATTTGTTAGGCTTTACAACAAGTGAAAATTTATATTTACCATTTTTAATTCCAATGTGGCGGACTCTATCAAAGGAAGCCTTCCAATGACGCTCGTTATTTCTGGTCATCCGAATTAAAAAAAAAAAATATAATCTTAATTTTCAAAAGGCCTTTATTTTGCTGCTTTTAACAAGCCATCAGCTTCTAAAATCGTTTGAGAAAATTTTGGGTTATGCGATTCGTCCAAACTCAGCAAAAGTCTTTTTGCTCTTATTTCGTTAATTTTTACCCGATTGTGATAAAACAAACACAGTTGTGTTTAAAATAAAGTACATTCTGATACAAGCAAATAGTTTTATCCGCCATTTTAATATCCAAGATGGCGGACTTAATTAAATAAATTGCTTTTTTGACGCTCGTTATTTCTGGTGATACGAAACAAATTTTTAAACAGAAACTTTATTGCCAAAAAGCCTTCTCTTTGCGCTTTTTAACGAGCCATGAACCACTATTATTGGTTAAGGGATTTTTGAGCAATGCTTTTTTTCCAAATGAGCTTTAAACACGCAAGTCTTAACAAATCGTACAGACTCAGCCAAAGTTTTTTTGCTCTAGTTTCTTTAGTTTTTATCCAATTTTGATAAAACAAACACCATTGTGTTTGAAATACAGTACATTCTTATAAAAGTATATATTTTTTCCGCCATTTTAAAATCCAAGATAGCAATTTTAATGAAGTAAATCCCATTTTTAACGTTCGTTATTCCTGGTGATATAGAGAAAATTTTAAAACAATAAAAACTTTATTGTCATTTGCTTCTTTTAACAAAAATTAGTTTTAAACACCCAGTCAAGTTAATTTCTGTAATTTTAACCGTTTTTGATCAAAACAAATGCCATTGAGTTTGACCACCATTTTTTAAAATTTAATGGTGGTTGTTTATCAAAATTGCATAAAAAATAAAGAAACTAGAGCACAAAAACTTTGGCTGAGTTTGGACGATTTGTTTAGACTTGGTTTTTAACCTATAATAATAGTTTATGGCTCGTTAAAAAGAGCAAAGAGAAGGCTTTTTGGCAATAAAGTTTTTGTTTATTGTTTTTTTCGTATCAACAGAAATAACGAGCGTCAAAAAAGTGATTTCTTTGATTAAGTCCGCCATCTTGTATTTTAAAATGGCAGATAAAAGTATTTGCTTGTATCCGAATATACTTTATTTTAAACACAACCGTGTTTGTTTTATCAAAATCGGATAAAAATTTAAGAAATAAGAGCATAAAGACTTGCATAGCATTACTCAAAATTTCCTCAACCGATTTTAGAAGTTGATGACTTGTTAAAAGCAGCAAAGTAAAGGCTTTTTGAAAATTAAGATTTTATTTAAAAAAAAAATTAGCATGGCCAGAAATAACGAGCGTCATTGGGAGGCTTCCTTTGATAGAGTCCGCCATCTTGGAATTAAAAATGGTAGACATAAATTTTCACTTGTTGTAAAACTACATCCTAACGAATAAGGGACATTTTGTGCCATTTTTTATGGCCCACCCGATATGTAAAGCTTGTTTTTTCGCCGTCTTCGCCAGTACCCAGGACTACGACAACAGATTTGTCATAGTGAAAAGCTCAACCGGTTGATGAATGGAACCAGTTAGTGAGGTGGAATTAGTAGAGTGGGCCAAAAATCAAACAGTGGGATTTACTAAGATCTAAAATAGTACCCCCCATAGGTCTAAATATTTACACCTGTGAGAGGTAGGTAATATCCCAAGTTGTTCATTAAGCAATAAAATACTTCCAATTTTGTCCAGAAAAAACGCCATATTTTGAATCTGTTTTCAGCACAAAAAAATATATTTATGAGGGCACTACGAGGCAAAACAAACATAACTGAAGGCCACTGATTATGCACGAAAAATATACAAAAAAAAAACCAAAACAACTATAATAATTTATTTACACACTAAAATTAAAACATTGAGGTTATCTAAAAGCTCAGTCAAGAAAACTTTCCTTACTCAAAGCCGATTCATTTCAAAGCTGTAGCTTTCATCAGTAGAGGTTGGTGCAAGCCAAGGTAGAAGCAGAGGTAAGGGATCCGAACTCGCTGTTTGTTATTTGAACGCAGCTAATATTTTTTGACAGTGACAGAAATGTAAAAAAAATACTTGCATTTAAGTTTTTTAATACATTTTACAAATAAAAACACCTTTTAAATAAATACAAAATTAATCTACTCCTTATTTTATTATTACTCTCTATCTATCTAAATCTCTCTAATCTAAATCGTTGTGTGAGATCAAGTATTAATTGAAAAAATTAATTAACAAGGGTAAGTTTTAATTAGTGACATATAGCCCAAATGTTAATTTATTCTACAGAGTGTTTACTTTTTAAACCCCGCGTGGGTTTAAATTTTTTAATTTTCTTTTCTTCTAAATTGAAAATTTTCTCTTAAATCCAGCAAAAGATTGTGTTAAGATGATTATTCAATAAAAAAATTTATTAAAAATATTCTTATAAATCAAACTATGTCCAAAATTCAAGGAGGGTTGGTTGAAAATGCTTGAAACCAAAAATGTTACTTAAACTTAGGACCGTTCTAAAATAGACTAAACCTTTTTAGTAAATCCCACCATATAAGTCTTCTCTTTTGTAAAAATTTCTCTTTTTTAAAACCTATGTTTTTTTGTTTTTACAGTAAAAAAGATGGTGAAGAAAGCCCGTCCGACCTTAAAGAAGATGGCTTCCCAACACAACCTACCTTTTTAACTGACTGTTGCAGTATACAAAGGCTAAAAAATGATCCCCCCAGTACCTCAATTAGTAGCCCTAATGCCTCCAGCGTTAGTTCTTCTAGCACTGGCGGTCAGAGTATACAAAATAATATTACCAATAATAGCTTTAATAGTCATAGTAGTAATAGTAATGTGCATCCTTTGAGTAGCAAGCGAGGGGAGAGGAGAATAGAAGACATACCTAGAACAAATCTGAGGTTAGAATCGACTAGTAGTTGTATAAAAAAATCAGGGGTACCTTGGAGAGATATAGCTAGTAGAACAATGGATAGTTTAAGGCTGGAACGTGATGTGTTTGGACCGAAACCGGAATTTTTAGACGAATTATATGGATTCTACAACTTGGGATTGTCTGCTGGTATTTTGGAAAGGTAAAATTATGGGTTTTTTTAATCATTTTAAAAGCAAAGTTGAAACGATTTGTACAAACCTGTTAATGAGTGATAGGAAATGAAAAAAATAAGAAAAAAATATAATATAACATATGGATCAAAAGTCAATAGTTTTCGAGATATGGGCATTTTAAGTTTAAAAAAACCTGGCAATACTGTTGTGCCACAAACGATAGGACGGGACGGCTCGATACGATTGGCGTAAACATGGAAAGAGGGTTTTATAAGTGGCTACAAATGTCGGATAAAATTAGTGCATACAAAAAAATTAGCAAAAAATAACTAAAAAAAAGACAGTTGCGGTACTTACCTAGTTATGAAAACGAACCCTCTGCACTATTTCTAGTCTTCTCTGAATTATCGCGGCACTATAAAAAAAAAAACTTTCTTTTTCACGGAGTCTTTGATAAACTTGAATCATTGTTCTCCCGTTGGGATGTTTTCGCTGTGGAAATCTTAGCCAAGAAATATGCGTTTGCTAAATTGGCATCTCTAGGACATTCGCCATAAATTAATAACGTGTCCGCGTATTCTTCGTTTGTAAACATTTATTACTATAGTTTTTAAAAATTGCAAAAGCACAACCGTAAAAAAAGCACCACTTTGAACGTGTGATTCAAAGAACGGGCACTGCAGTCAGAAATAACAAATAATAAATAAGGAAAAAACTAAAGAAAATAAACAAATAAACTCCAATCAATCGTGCAGTTCGTTTTGTAGCCATTTTTTATCGTTTGCGCATCAATGATTGTGATATTGTTATTGCCAAGTTTATTTTAACTCTGGTAGTGTCAGAAACACATTATTTTTGTTGTTGGATTTTTTTTTAATTTAAATTTTTATGGGATTTTTTGCAGGGTTTGTTAAAAATTACGCCAATTAGTGGTTGAAATAAGTTATAAAGTACCGTCATTGAGAAAAAGAACTGTTGGTTCTTGACCCATATGTTATGGCAACTTTTTTTCTTATTTTTTCACTTCTATTGAGGGATCGTTTACACCCTATATTTTTTTAATTTTCTTTTTATTTCCAAAAAATCAAATATCGTTATTAAATTTTAATTTCGTTTTTCCGATAATATTTATGCCGTTGAGCCGGTATTTTATTAGATCTTGATTTTTAATTATACATTTTATATATCTCAAAACAAAATTATCATTCCAAATTATACATTAACCCGGCTAAATTATTTTTTTATTTATTTACTAATATCAATATAACAAGTGATTCATATAGTATCCCTTGGGCATCCTACTGCAAATGGGTAGACATCGATGACTTCTACACATGGACTGCGCCCTGGGTCATATTGATTTGCGGCCAATACGTCGCAAAATTTTCAGCGCGATCAACTTTCGCGCGTCAATTTCGCCGCCAAAAATTTTAGTTCAAGACAATAATCGCGCATACATTTTCGGCGCAATTCAAAACCAGCGAAGACGAAATCGGCGAAAGGCTTTTTTATCGCAACATTTTTGCGCGCATTCCTATTTACTCGAAAACTTTTTCAGCGCGAAACATAATCGGCTCGAAAACATTTTAGCGCGCAAACTTTTTTTGACAAAAACGCGATATGGAGGTTTAGTGAAATTGGTTTTAATTTGAAGGGATATTGGGGATGAGGGCACCCACACGCCCATTGACACGTCCTGTACCTTCCCTACCTCTCCCTTTTTTGGAATAAAACGAACCCCTGTCTACCTCAGCAGGCTGCGAACCCCCCTGCCAGCCCCACCAAACCTCGGCAATTAACACAAAAGTTCGACGCGTCAAAAGGGCAATGCTAGGGTTTGGTAGGATTGGTGGCGGGTTAGTTTTAGTGTGCGGGGGTGGTGTGGAGAAAGGGCGCCACCTGCTAAGACTACGGTTCTCTAATACCCCGCCCCCTTTACAATTAAACGAACCCCTACCTATTCTATTACTTCACAAATCCCGCCGCCGTAATTTGCGCGAAAAGTGTCTTCCGCTAAAAAAAACCGCGTGGATATGACTCCGCGCGCAAAAATTTTACGCCAAAAATGTTCTCGCTGAAAGTGTTGCGAGAAAAGTGTCTTTCGCTAAGAAAAACCGTGCGAAAATGGCTCTGCGCGCAAAACTTTCGCGTCGAAAATATTCGCGCTGAAATTTACTGTATGTTATATATATTTTATATATTGCTGTATGTTTTATATTTTACTGTATGTCTGCCTTATTTTTTTTTTGTTTGCTTCTTTGTTTTGTTAAATGAAATTATTAATTTTTAATCTAGTCTGCAATCAACTGTGATATTTTTTGCTTCCGATGGTGTATATTTTATTTTTATAACTTTAATTTTAATTAACTTCATTTTTATATTGTATGTATGTCTGTTTGTTATTTATTTATTTTTGTTGAGTTTTATTTATTGTCTTTCCAGTTTTGTATACTATTTGTAGGGGGGGGGCATTTATGCCAAAAATAAGTTCAAAACAAAAAATTGTTAACCAGTCTATTATTACTTATATATACTTTATCACTTTGTGAATATTTAGTGTTCATCTAGTCCCTTTATTTTGTATTTTTCATTCTTACTGTATATTTTATACTTGCATGAAGAAAAAAAATGTAACATTATTATTAGTTTTGGCTAAATAAAGGATCCATACATAAATATCCTTGCGGAGATTTTAAACTGCGTCGAAAATGTTCGCACTATTTGTGTCATGCGCTAAAAGTTTTTGCTGCGAAATTGGTCACATGGAACTTGATCGCGCTAAAAATTTTGCGACGTGTTGACCGCAAATCGTTTAAATTCCATTCATAAATTAAGTTTTTGTTTTGAAAACATTATCTTATAAAAAATGATGATCTGCTTTTGATTACGATTAATATTATCAATAATAATTTGATCAGTTTTAAAGCGGAGTCTGTTTGGAAAAAGTTTGAACCAATTTCAGTATTTTAAATTATTTCAATGCGAGAAAGCGCCTACATTCAGTTGACATTTACTTATTTTAGGACCAACATACAAAAAGATGATCCCCTTTTACCGCCTGTGATAACCAAGAAGAAATCCCGGTGCAGCAAGTGCAACAAAAGGTTGAACATAACCAATATTTACAGCTGCCGGTGCGGTGGTATATTTTGTTCACAACATCGATATTCAGAGGTAAGAGAATGTTATTACTTTCGATGAACGAACATTTTAATATTCGTTTTTTTGTGATATCTCTTAAAACAAAGTTTTGACAATTATGTGGCGCAGGATAAAAATTATTAGATTAAAAAATTAGTCGCTTTGTTTGCATATAAAGAACTGGATACCGATACCTGATAATTGGCTCTCCCTATTTATTTGACTCTATTTCCTTATTATTTTGTATAAGGATATAGCGGAAATATTAAAAGGGTTTTCATGGTTTTTTTTAATTAATTATATGATTTAAATCAAAGAAATTAAAATAAAATAGAAACCGTAAAAAATCCTGAGGCAAATCACACTTCTACAAATTCTGGAAATTTAGACCGCCGAATTTTCATTATCTCTTATTTCATTTCCTATAATTATGTAATATTGCGACAAAATATATAGTGCCGAAAAATTTCAGTTTAAAATGCATGGGAAAGTTTAATTGGGTCTCGATCCGACGGGTTTATGTTAGAAATTTGTTGCAGTGAATCATGCTATTATTTTGGACAAAATGGATAGAATAGGAATAAGGGGAATCTTCTATGGTCTGTTTAAGAGCTATATGCAGGATAGAAAGCAGAGTTTGTTCTCGGATGGGGTTTTGAGTCCAGAAAAAGAGATAAATTGTGGAGTTCAACAAAGGTCCATTTTGGATCCCACTTTATTCTTAATTTATATTAACTCATTAGCAGCTCTACCACTTAAAGGAAAGATTACACTTTACGCTGATAACACTCTGTCCTTTAATAATAAAACTACTTAACGTTCACAAGGTTACACTCAACCTAGATAAGTCAAGCTTTATTTTGTAGGCAAAAGCACCAAACATTTTCACATTTATAATAAATCAATTCAGTATTCTAAAATCACTAAATACCTCGGGATTTATATTGATGAAACAGTTTCATGGATTTTTTCATATATTAAAAATAGTATAAGTTGCCCCAGTTGGTGTTCTTACACGGTTAAGTTACTGCCTCCCCAAAACTTTATTTTGCACTTACACATAGTAAAATACAGTACCTAATTTTAATATGGTTTTCTACTTGTAAAAATAAATCTTAAAACTATAATAATGTTGCAAAAAAAGCAATTAAAAATATTTATTTGTTATATCACAAATACCCAAGTGAGTCTTTGTTTATTAATTATTATTAGAATTCCCAATTTGGTTAGGTCAAGGAATAATATTAATAGATTCATAGTAAGTTCAAACCAACTTTGTAACTCAATTCTTTATAAAGAAGTTATTTTATACAATTTTCTAATCAGAATATATCAAAGGTTAATAGTAGCTAAAAGTTTTAATAGAAAAGTTCACCCTCTTTTTTCTTATTTTAATTTTTATATATATAACGTTTATTTCCCAACAAATGGATACTGATAAAAATTTGACAAGTATCTGCTGTAATTTGTAGGTTTTTGGATACTAAATAGTGAGCTTATTATTCGTTCAAAAAAATTATTCTTTATATTTGTTTTAAACCTTTGGATGGTTGATATATTGTTAATTGATTCTGGTAAGTTGTAATACAATATTCCATCATATAAAATTATTTTTTTGCCAATATTACTTTTAAACTATTGTTTGGTACATATTGCATTGCCTTGTTTGATGTACAAGCAAAATATTGATTTTGACAAGTTGAATATTTGAAATTTTTGTATCATTTTATCGTCAATTTTAATTGAGAAGTTTTGTAAAAAAATGCCGTTCAAAGTAAATACATACATAAATAAGTACATATGTAAAACTAGTATAGTATAGGCGATTTCGGCCAGCTTTGGTATATGGTTTGGTACCCTGTTTGGTCTGTCAAATGCTTACCAACCGATTTCGGTTACCGTGACTGGGGCCCAATTCCTTGAATCACTCGAATTTCAGTCGTATTCGAATCACATTTTGGCAAAAATTTCACGAAAAAAGGTTTAAATTTAATTTAATCCGCTATTAACGCTCACACAAAATCAAACTTGTACAGAAATTGTATAATATTTAGTTAAATTCGCCCTAAAATTAAAATTTAACATTTTTATTTTACTAATATTCGAAAGTTTTGGCATTCCTTTGTCAAAATCGTTCGGATCTGCGGCGGTTGCTTTTACTTACTCTATGCAAAGTCGAGTGGAAATGACATCTAAGCGCCAACAATCGTTCTATTTTGCCCGTCAGAAACGCAAAATTTTAATTTTGCACCTTTTTTAATTGAATATTGTGCAATGTGCATACAAGTTCAAATTTGTTTTTGTGTTTGGTATCTTAATCAGTGAAAATTAACCCTTTTTTGGTGAAATTTTTGCGAAAATGTGAGCCGTCTATGACTAAAATTCGAGTGATTCAAGAATTGGGCCCCTGGTATCCTTTTTGGTATGTCTCTCTCTCATTTTGATTACCGCCTCTTTTTTAAGTCCCATAGGCAACTATTAACTTAATCGAACGGGTCATCAA
Source organism: Oxystoma pomonae (assembly GCA_963921995.1). Classification (NCBI taxonomy): domain Eukaryota; kingdom Metazoa; phylum Arthropoda; class Insecta; order Coleoptera; family Brentidae; genus Oxystoma; species Oxystoma pomonae. Next base: position 50,462,649 of record OY998168.1, read on the forward strand.
CTACTTTCGTAGTCTACCGACTTAGGGAGTGTGTAAATAGTTCCGCCTCCACGTGATATACGATCCCATCCGGCCTGGTTACCGGCGTGAATGGAGGGGTAGGACCTAAGATACATTTTACACTTATTTACCCCCACCTACCCCACTCACCAGACCGGTCTGATGAGCACCCCCTAGGAAGGCTGTTTTCTTCTCCTAGGAGAATTTAATTTAGCCTAAACTCCTTTGTCGAGGCTAGGGATCTTTCCACTATCAATATATAAATAACACGGGACCGTCCTCTTAACGTCCTCTCCGAGGGACGGTATGGAATCGAATTAGGCTGACTTCTAGCTAATTCGACCTACTCCGCTCCATACTGTACAACAAAAGTCCAAATAGACTACCGACTGCCCCGGGAATCGAACCCGGGTCTCCTGGATGAAAGCCCAGCTATTTACCCACTACACCAACCAGTGCGGTACTTTTGGTATGTCAAATTGCATACCGTGGAATGTAGGACGGTTCTGTGGTTTGGTATAGTGCTACCCCCAATGAGCATTTTTGTCTATATAGAAGTTACAGCAAACAATATAAAACCTTCATAAAATAACCAAAAGTTTTATTATTTAGTGTTGGTGATAATTTTATAACTCTATATCTCTTAAATGAGCATAAAAAGACTTGAAAAACAACTGACCAACACCAGCTTATGAAAATGTATGGTACATAGTAATGGATAGAAAAACAACCTATAGATTTTATAAAACTTTCTATGAACCCTCAAGTCTAGATATTATTATAAAAAGGTTTTGCAACTGTTCTAACAACACTACATAACAAATTGAAGGTTTTTATCAATTTAGAAATATAAATTTTCCATCTTCCTTCCCTTAGCTTGTTATGTATTATTCTCTTTCTTTTTAAAATAAAAAAATTATAAAATGGTGTTTACCAATCTTCTAAAAAAAATTAAAATGGAAGTGAAATAAGTTGAAGCAGGAATATGAATATTTATATACTATAGGTTAAATAAAAGCTGTTTTCCCATTAATCCTACTCTGATAATCAGCTGCCGTCCCGTGTGTGCTGTATAGTTTTCGAATACACTCACAAAGTTTTCATGGGCTCCAAAAATACTTGAGAAAACGGGAAAAAAATATTCATTTAAATAATGCTTTTTTTAACATATGTTTTCTGCTTTCTGGGAGGAATATTGAATTTTGTATTTTGTTCTTAACCCTAAACAAGAAATATTTCGATTAAAACACATGTTGAAACCCCAAAAATAACGCTTTTATTTTGGTCAAAAACATATTATTGGAATCCAAAATGGCGAAAATTTACGACAATTCTATAAAAAAAAACAATACAATTATACCACTGCACTGTTCACCTCGTTCAACACTATTTTATTATCAGGTGTCAATTTTTTTATTTGGATAATTTAAGTGTACAGCCCATCACCGACCGTAAGTAAAGTGCTATTTAAAAAACATCTTCAAAATCAGAGCCCGTCCTCCCAAAAATTTGCACAGTTCACCATAAATGAGCCTTTACTCCTGACGAAAAAATCTTGTTTGATTTGTTATTATAATTGCCAAAATAAATTAAAATTGTTTTTTTGGGTATATACCATATAAAGAAATTAATAAAAACATTATAGAAAGAAAACACCTTATGGGTAAAAAAGGTTTATGAATTATTTCATAAGAATATTACAGGCACCAATTTATATAATTATTGTGTGAGTTCTCAAATATTTTCAATCTTATATAAATTTGTTTTTGGTTACTTAAGTTTTTATAGATAGCAACATTTTAAAAACCAATCTATATATCTTTAATTGATAGTTACTTACGGTATTATAGATGGGTTAACAGAAAGATTTCAAACGCCAATTTATATAACTTTTGTCACTGATGACTTATATTTTTATAAATATGTTGGTGGAAACATTGTTAACACCAATTTATATAACATTTGTTACTGATTACTTTAATTTTTATAAAGATGTCCGTGGAAATATTGTTAACACCAGTTTTATGTTAAAAAAAGGGTACCATCAATTTAGAGCCTTTAATAAAACAAATATACAAACTCAATTCCCCTAGGAAACCTCTAAATACCCTAGGGCATTAATGAAACCCTCTTTATAATAATTATATAAATTTTTATCACCAGAGGTTTCTGAAAATGTAATTTGTAATAAAAACAAAATCTTTAAAACGTCTATGTTTAAAAAGTTACAAATAAGAGACAGCAGCTGTTCTTTTAGCCATTTGTTAAATTTTCTTCAGCAAAATAAGCCACTTAAATAGGAAAATCCACAAAAAACAAACAAAAAAGTTTGGTTAAGGCTCGTTTCTCTTGGCCTACCGAACGAATTCGGAAGAAAGTGGTATGTTACGTCATTACTATGACGTCACAGGTACCACTTTGTTAACCAAATGGTATACCAGGGAAAGCTTGCCGAAATCGTCTTATATTAATACATTAGCTGATGATAGATAACTAACTTTATAAGTTACTTTATTCATAAGATATATGCTTTAAATTTTAAATCTTATATATGTTGCATATTATTGTAGTGGAATAACCAATTTTGAATTGCAAAAATCTATTTGTTTAATAAAGACTCTATTATCCAGTTTTTGCAATGCAAAAAAAAGTGCTGAAAAGTAGCCGGAACTTACTATCTTTTCACGGGTTAACAACACCTTTGTATTAAACCGCCACATTTTAAACATTGCTTGAGAACCAATCTGAACGCGTCTCTAAATTGCTTGTCGTGTAATTTTTAAGTAAATTCCCTTATTTTTATTATTTTAGGTGCATAGGTGTACATACGACTACAAAACCGAAGGTAGGAAAATATTAGAGCACCAAAATCCACTTGTAACTGCGGAAAAAATCAAAAGAATATAAATAAAATCATTTGAAAATCATTCAGGGAAGTTGACATGATACTGGGATTTGTTTTTACTTTAGAAAAAATCTCATAATATATTAATATAAGTTTAACTGATTTATTATTTTTGACGTTTTAAACGACAACTTTCTAAAGTAAAAATCGAAGTTCCCGATAAAAAGAAAAGAGTGCCTGTATAGAATTCTCTTAGATCTTCTTTTTTAAATTTTTTAAAAATATTTTTCAGTGTAATATCAGTAATGATCAAATAAAATACTGTTTTCAGTTTTTGATGTATTTGATGGTTGTTACATTATCGAGATTTTTACTTTGCTCAAATTTAATGTCTGATAGGTATTCCAAAAAAAGTAGTTTATACTGCCTAAAAAACGCAAAAAAGGTGTTTTTTAGTAAAGGCAAAATTAAACACTAAACATATTTTTGAAGGCAGGATTAACTTAACCTAACCCATTATTGTTATTATAATCTAAGTCTATATGTTGTTACATGTTTTTTTTAGTTTTTATTTCTTTATAGAATTGTTGATTATTGAGGGAGGCTAAGTTCTAGCTGATTCTCTCGTAAAATTTGAAATAACCTTTTTTAAACAACTCTAATTTATCTTACATTTTTATATGGGGATCAAAGATCTTTGTCGTTCCTCAATCAACAATATAACGCAAAATTGATACTTTAGAGCTGATAAATTCTTATCGAAAATGACACATATTTTACCGACCAACTTTATTTTACTATTTTTGGGGGTAATACCAGGAGTGCTAAAAAACTACCGACCATTTTTATGAAACAACAAGTAAAATTTGTACAACAAGCTTAAATAAAAACGATTATTGGCTTCATTTCTCTCTTGGAAAATTAGTTTATATTTTTAATTGCCAATTTCACCGTAGTATTAAACCTAGTTTAAATTTAATCGATGTTTAGAATGTGACACCTTTGTTTTAAGTTCATTGTAAAATCCCAATCTAAACATTAAACCAGGTTTAACGCTGAGGTGCAATTGGCAATAAGTGACTAAAATACTAGGCAGTAGAAGCGATTGATTGGACGGCTGAAGACGCTTGTTTGCAAAATGATGAATGCGATCGGTGGAGCTTAAGCAACAGCGCGGCCTCCAGCGCAGGTTACATCTTTTAGGTCACCTCATGTCGTTTCCTGCATTCAAATTTGTCGAAGTCCAGCCACGTCTCTTTGAGTCCCGGTCTCGGAGAAGTCGAGGTCTCTTTTGGGTTACTGACTGCCACATACGTTTACTACCCAAATTGGGCGGGGTCCACGGCCGTCCGCCTTTGAGCCCCGCAATATTTCTGACACAGTGTCAACCGAGCCTGCTTCTACCTCTTTGTTGTTACTCTATGTCCAACATGGATCGCAGAACTGCTGAGGAGAAGGGACGCCTCCCACTGCATCGCGGCACCTGGATGTTGTGTGACGCAATCTGTAGTCGCCGAGCAGCGATTCTGGGACTGTATTCTTGATACCCGTGCCCGTCAATGTGAACAAATTTTTCACTTCTCACCTGCTTTGGACCATGTGAAAAGTGAGAGAGGCAAATACCGGTGACTACTCACCTGCCTGTGAGGTCAAGAATACGGGCCCTTTGGGTCTATTCTTAAATCAAGAGAAAATTTGCTCCCAGGGAGTCAAATTCTCTCGCTACTATGCATCTCATTGGTCCAAATCTACGGTTTAAATCGGTTTCTTTCACTTGCCCGATATTGATCGAAAGTAATTCTCTTAGTCAAGACCAGTAGAATTACTTTCGATCAATATCGGGCAAAAGTGAGAGAAACCGATTTAAACCGAAGATTTGGACCAATGAGATGCACAGTAACGAGAGAATTTAACTCCCTGGGAACCATTTTTCTCTCGATTCAAGAATAGACCCCCTGGTATCTTTTGTTCTCAAAAGACGATGTTTACTGGTATAACGGCGGCACCTACTCTGGGAATAAATAGTTTACCATTTAAACCTTCTGGGACAGTAGCGATTATATATTTGTGCGCAAGTATAAAAGTATATCAGGGGATGTAAAACCGGCCGTCCATTATGTATACTTGGCGGCTAGATGAAACTTGCTATTATTTTGTTGCCGATTGACAGGTCCTCAAGCAAAAAAACATCCCCAGATGATAAAGTTTGCTTCATTAGTTTTCAACTGTTAAGCCTAGGAATATATCACCTATCAGGTTGGGGTGTTATTAAAGGATGTTTTTAAGGGAAACAGTAACGTTTTGAAGAGTAAATGTTTGTATCATTTTTTTATTATATGATCTTAAAATAACCAAAAAAGAATTTTATATATAGAATGTGTAATCGTCCGAAAGTTAGGATTTCTGGATATTCTTTTAAAATTCCTGGTGCAATAATATTTATTTAGTTTTCGATATATTCGCTTTCAAAAATTTTAACGCTTTGAAAACATTTATCTCGTAATCTATAATGAGCTATTTTTTTAAAGTAAAATTATTGACTTAAAAATTATTTATCGAGTTTGATTTTGACGTCTATCTAAAATCACTAAATTTCTTTATCGCTATATCTTGCGCCGATGTCTTCAATGGAAAAAAAAAACTAATCAGTTAGGCTTTGTATAGTCAAGTGTAGATATGTTTTTAAAAAATTGGAGGTGGAAGCGGTAAAAAAAATTAAAACCAGTCTTTGAATCATTCTACCCAATCCTTTATAGACTACTTAAATTGTTCCAAGAAATATGGTTTACTGTAATGTAATGTTGGTGGGTCAAAGTATGCGGACTTTATCTTTTTGAAAATTTGAAATATGCAGATTTATTTTTTTTTTCTGGTCAAGGTCTCAAGTATCTTGCGTTACAAAATTAAGGGTGCAACAATGATGTTTTTGGCAATGCCATTTAAAGTCAGGTTTTTCTCTGTACCTCTTAAAATTTTATTTAGTCCTGTTAAAATATTTTGAACTAATGCCATAGTAGGTACTCATATTTTTGTTTTTAGTTAGAAGGTTGACTATATTATTATAGAAAATAACTAAAAAAACTACCAAAAAGACTGCACAAAGAGTTTTTTTACATTTTTTTGAGCTCTTTGAAATTAGATTTTTTTTGGTTTTTAAATAGGTAAAATTTTATGTAAGAATGTCAAAATAAGTAAGTATTAACAGGGTATAAAAGTAAACATTTTAAATTACTTTACTTAAATCGTATTTTAGTTGATCAGGTTTCTTTGTGCGATAATTAAAAGTTTTTTTTTTAATTATTTTGACATTTTTTTTTAGATTCACATAAAAATGTTAACCCATTTTTTTTTTCGTTTTTGCTTTTTGGTTATAATAAAATAAGTATGATAATATATTTGTTATTTTTGTTTATTTAATTTTTTTAAGTTATTGCTCGGCTTAGATATATTTGAATAGTTTTTACAATATTTTAGCTTCTAATACTATATTACAATTTGTTTAAACATAACTTGGGTAACAAATAATATTGTTTATAAAGGAATATTTTTTGAATTATAATTAAGAAAACATCTCAAAAAAAAATAATTACTATACCGTTGGTTAAAACTACTATACATACAAAAAAAAATCTTTTTCCTATTTAAATATATTAAAATTTAAAAAAAAAATGTGATTAGACTGTGTTATATCCTTGTAAATATTATAATATTTTAAAATATAAATAACATCTCCGAAACCAAAAACTTGTTTTTCTTGTTGTCTGGATTTTATCATTAATCCCCCCCCCCTCCCCTTTTGTAATTCGACCGCAGCGTCCATGCTCGAAATATATAAGGTGCGCCAAAAAAAACTGTACATTTTTTTGTTCGGCTGTGGTTTTGCTACCGAAGCTGTTCTCAAAATTTTCATATGGTCTGTTATTTGCCATGGCAAAATAATACAGTTTATTTGTCATAAAAAAATATTAACCTAGCAGTATTATTATTTTAATGAAAAATGGCAAGCGTTATTAATTTGACAGCTTCGTCTGACGAAGCAAGACTTGTTTTTTGCATGTCTATGGCAACTGTGATTTTCTTATGGTTTTTATTATTTATTTGACAGTTTAGCCTGGCACAAGGCTTGCGTTTTCTGTCCATGATTTTTTCTGCAATCTACTATTTATTTGACATAATCGCCTGAGATGCCAAACGTAGGTAGGACATAGAAGATGTAAAAAATGCCGTAAGGAAGGCATTTAGATATTTAAGAGCAAAAAGAATGGCATTAATAAATGCTCTTAGGAAAATTCAAAGAAAATGTTAGATGTGCATTGACGTCAACGGACAACAATTTGAACATTTGAATTAAATTAAGTTGTTAGTTTTATGCAAGCAGGTTAAGTTTGTTTCTTCATATTTAAATTATTGTATAGGTATTTTTTATCAATAAAACTAAAAACAAACAAATATCTCCGTGGTGGGTAGTTGGATTATTACATGGAGTTTAAAGCATCCAAAACAATAAGTTTAAAATAAAAAAACAGATTCGATTTTCCAGGGACGTCCCTGTTACTAAAAACTCAAAATATAGCACTGATGATGGTTTTTGGGGTCGAAACGTCGTAAAATAAAAATATACGTTAAACCAGTTAAAAAAGCACTACAAACTACAAAATTACGCAAAAAAAATTAGATCCTTATATTTAAGTTTACGGCCTTGATGATGATCAGTTAAAAACGAAACGTTGAATTAAAATTTTGGGAGCGCTATTTTGTTTCCGTTAAAAAGTTGCAATGAAAAAGTTTTTACAGAATCAAAATATCTTGCATATTTAGGAAGATATGGCAGATTATTAAAATTGCCAAATTTTCGATTTCCCCCTGTAGCTCACAAACTACAAGGGCCATCCAAAATTTAATAAGACCATTTTTCAAGTCTCGAAAAAGTAGGGCAGTAATGTGTAAACGGCATCATGATATCTTCAATATTAACGGAGTTTTCCATAAGGACCCATCGAAAATGGGACACCCTGTACATTGCTGAATATCCAGTGGAGGTTCTACATCCGTGGACTGTGGTACAGGCGGGTCTGACATTGTAGAGACCGTGGGTCTGACGTGCCATTTTCCTGGGAAGGGCCTAGTCCGAACCAACCGAGATCTGAATCGGGTGAGAACGCATTCGTACTTTTACTGTTACCCATTTCTATGAGATACTATAATTAAAGGCCCTGCCCGCGTATTTCCTTATGAAAAAAGGTGCAGCGTAAACCCCTGCGAAAATGGTTTAAATATGGGCTCCAATGCGATTAATGCGTCAGCTACTCGAGCAGGCTCAGATCGAGCTGTCATTATCCCATTCGCCATGTCATCCCTAAAAACAGTATGTGACGGATTAATATTGGCTCAATATATAGATTTTCAGTTATTCATTCAATGGACCACTGAAGGTAGCAGATGTCTAGCCGGTAAATTTTTGTCCAACTAGGGTTAATTGCCAGGTTTAAAAATCTGTTTTGCGGGACATTTTTACGAAATTTCCAGGACAATTGCTTGAAAAACAGGACATTCTCATTACACATTTTTTTTTATTTTTACATAGACGGGAAACAATTTTTTTCTTAAATGCTACTTTTTATATTTATAGGAACCACAATTTCATCTACTAAACGTAATAAATAAAATAAATCTAATAAATTCGCTTAAAACATTTGCTAAAAACCTTATTTTCATTATCGAACGATAATTACTAGTTCCAAAACTATAAAAACATTTGCAAAAACCTTATTTTTATAATTGAAAAAATAAACCTGGTTATAAAACTGGTACTTAGCCTTCGATTTTGCTGCTCTCAATAATTTTAAATTATTTTTAGCATAAATATAAAAATCTGCAAGAAAATGTGTAGTTTACTTTGATCTGCAGTTCAGATTTTACATGTTCTATTGTCAGCCTATTGCGATCTTCTCGCCATACTGCTGCACATAATGCAAATATTCTCTCTAATTCTGCATTTGATCCAAAAATGCTAAACAAAAATTGTACTATTGTAAGAAAATTTTTAAATTCCAGATTGGACTCAAAAATTTGATCTCATTTCTTTATTGTTCCTGATAATTTACTACTGTTGTAAATTTCTGGCAGTATTGGTTTCGAAACAAAAAATTCTTCATAGAGTTGATATAAATCCACATTAAAAGAAAAGTCTCTAGCAATTTTATATAAATCTTCAAAAGCGAATGGGCTTTCTAGTGAAAATAATTTAAATTCTGCATAAAGAACTAAAAGTGGCGGCTGTAAAAAACGTATTTTATTAGTTGAGACTTTTGCTGGACATTTGGCTTCCTGGAAAGGGTCTTTCCAGGACGCAGGACACATGGGTCCGAAAACGGGACAGTCCTGGAAAATCAGGACATCTGGCAACCCTATGTCCAACTTGGGAATACTGTCCCATCGGTCACTTAACCGATATACCACATCAATATATTGGCATAATGAACTAGAGATGTGTCATTCGAACGATTCGTGCACTATGATCGAATCACTTGCGAGTACTGAATGATCGAATCATGTTTGCTCGATATGATTCCATAAGTCAAATGAGTCAAATGACCGACGAAGATAGAATGAATCAAACGAGTTAATAAAATCGGAATGGATCAAATGACTGACTGACCCACTGTGGCGACACGCTGAATCAGTTGGAAAGAGGCCGATCGTTTCGTTAATTCGTTCCTTTGATTCGAATTCCTGCGTTGCGCGGGGTAAACTGTATATATAGATTTTTTGTTTGGTCAGCAAAGTATTTCGTATTTAGCTGGATCCTGCATAGACCTTTTTTTTTTGGTCACCATTCTTTAATTTAATTTCGAATGATTGATATACAGCCATTTGCACCAACATATTTAGGGGTCACCTAGCATAAGGTGACCAACTCCTAAAGGGGCAAAACCGGGACACTCCATTCAATGTATTGTATATCATGTATTTTTTCTTATATGCATCCCTAATAATATTAAGATGTATTTTCCAAAATACTTATTAAAGAAAATTAATTTAAGTAAGGTTTCAATTCAAATATATAGATGGCAGAGAACATCCGCTTTTAGTTACAAAATACAGTTGTATCAAAACCGGGGCGAACCGGAACTTTTGCTGAAAAACCGGGACTATCCGGGACGGATTTTTTCCCCGGAACAAATGGTTAAAAATCGGGACTGTCCCGGCCAAACCGGGTGACCCCTAAATAAGTAAATATTTTGGTGCAAATGGCTGATAATGATCGATTCAAAAGATTCGATCATTCTAGAAACGAATCACTGATCGATTCGTTTAGTACAAAATGATCGATTTACCCATCTCTATAATGAAGGTTTGTCACATGTCATTGGTCCAATCATAAAAGACGCGTTTCTACGAGCTTTACATAGTTACTAATATTCTCCTTTTCTAAATGCATTCGTCTGAGAGAGACCCAGCATACCAGGAACATACCGCCTGTACACCCTTCGACCCCGCTGTCTAACTACCTTTTTGAGATAGTTATCCCCTGACAGATATGCGGGGGCGAAGGGTGTAAAGGCGGGTATTTTTTGTGATGGTGTAGTATGCTGGATCTCTCTTAGACGAATGCATTTAGAAAGAGAAAATAAGAGTAACTATGTTAAGCTCGCAGAAACGCGCCTAATGTAAGTCTACTTTCCAGCATACTACACCATCACAAAAAATACCCGCCTTTACACCATTCGACCCTGCATATCTGTCAGGGGATAACTATCTCAAAAAGGTAGTTAGACAGCGGGGTCGAAGGGTGTACAGGCGATATGTTCCTGGTATGCTGAGTCTCTGACACGAATGCGTTTAGAAAAAGAGAATATTAAAGGATTTTCGATTTAAGAATTGGTCCTGGTTCTGGTTGACATTATTTTGACATAAATTTTGACAGCGGTTCTAAAATAATGACGTCATTTAAAACATTATTAAGATATGTTTGATTTTACTCAAAAAAAGACTATCTATAATTTTGCAAAATTTTAGGGGTTATGTTTACAACCAAAGGGCCGAACCAACCTCCCAGGCTGGTTCTAAAATTCAATTGTAAAACGAAAATCCTTTTAGTAACTATGTTAAGCACGCAGAAACGCGCCTTTTATGTTTAGGTTCGATTCGAGTCGCTCTCGGATCATCCCGCAGTAATATGTGACCTCACTGACAAAAACCCAAGAGAGCAGTAGCCGAAAACGCTGTTAGAAAAAGAAAACAATAGTAACTATGGTAAACTCACAAAAATTTGCTATTTGTTTTGTTTGCTTGGAGAAGAGAAACGTCAGAAAATCATTTTCGCGTGGGAAAGCGAGCACGGATGTAAAAAGCGAGTGAAATAGTTGATTGAGCAGTTTTTTCAAAAATTTCGCCTTTGGATACGGAAAATGGACAGTTTGAGTACCGACTTTCGTTATCAACTTATCGAATCGAGGCTGAGAAAAGTACATTTTTGTTTTGAGGTCCAGTAGTGGTGGAGTGACCTGTGAAAGAAATAAAACAGAAAAGTTTGGTTTGGTTTGGTTTTACAACTCTGAATGTAAAGGTGAGTTTGTTTCAGTCCAAAAAAATAATTACCTTGGATTTATAAACTCTGCTGCAGCGCCGGTTCCAGAGACTACGGGGCCCTTAGCACCATTGGAAAAGTGGGCCCCTCCTAGGGTTGCCAGGTTTAAAAATCTGTACCAATCCAAATCCAGGACAAAACGGGACATTCTCGTTATACAAATTTTTTTATTTCTACATAGGTACCTAGATATTTAAGGACAGGAAACAAAGGTAATTATGCAGTATACATACGGTTTTCTGCCATTTTTGATTTTTTATGAAAAATTCTTTATGGGGGCACCTTCTAGAGTCCCTAGGACCCCAAATCCGCCTGCGTCGGTTGGTTTTTTTTTATTTTTTTTGTTTTTTTTAATTTTTTTTCACTAAAACAATACAGTCCAACCCAACCTAATCGAATCCAACCCAAAACAATCAAAAAAACACATTACAACCCCACCCAGGCATCCAAAAAAAAAAAATCAGGTGCAGGCGGATTTGGGGTCTTAGGGACCCTAGAAGGTGCATAAAGAATTTTTCATAAAAAATCAAAAATGGCAGAAAACCATATAATGCTTAATTACTGAAACAAATTTTTTCTTAAATGCTACTTTTTATATTTATAGGAACAAAAATCGAAGTCTTGAAATAACAAAAACCATATTAAAAACCTTATTTTCGTCATGGAACGATAAGTACTAGAAGGTAGTTAATGTCCTATTAGTCAGATTTGTAGAGATTATTGGGAATAAGGACACCTTGTTATTGCTGTAAATACTTTTAATTCATAAGCAACGTTTCGACAATAGTTTTTGTCTTCCTCAGGCTTAGAATTTGGTTGTATACTTAGGTAGGCTGGTGATGTACATCTTTAAACTATTACATGTAATACAAAACATAGATATTAAAGATGTAGCTTGGGAAAAACATTCAATCCTGAGGAGAGCAGCAAAGTGTAGGTGGTAGCAGGTGGTATCACATACCCAAGTAAAAAAAAAAAATTAAATTAAATAAATGTGAAAAGTGAACAAACAAACATAATTAAAATAAATATGTTCAAAGTTAAAATATGTTTAAATAAAAAATTAAAATTTTAGGATAAAATAATGAAATACGTAATAAATAATAAAAAACATTAAAATAAAACAACCCAGTCTTGAAATAGCAGTAATAAACATAAACCATATTAAAACTAGTCTCTATGCAAGGGAAAAAAGTATATATATAAAAGTTATTTAATTAATATTCTAGTAAGGTAAAATAAATGAGAAAAACAAAACAAAGTGAATCTCCAACAAACTTTGTTGTAAATTTGAGAGGTGTGTATGGTGCCTGTGTAGCTTCAACTGCCAGGTACAATCCTATGACTCCCTGATGATTCCTAATAAGGATGAAACAGGTCTGTAGCTGTCTGGATTCTCCATTAGACATTGGAGGCCTGGTTGTAATGAAGTGAGAAACAAAAACACTTTTTCTGATATGCCATGAGTGTTACTTTAAAATAAATAAGTTTTATTACAATATAATATCACAGCTCATAAGGTCCCTTTTAAATTGACTTGTCAACTGATTAAACAAACTTAATCATTTATAAAAAATGTTATTTTGCATAGAAGTTTTTTGAAGCCTTGGTAACCGAAAATCATTCCGGGATCTGATGTAGTAACCATGTATTTCCGAGTTATATCCGATTTGTTCTAGTCGATAATTTGGCGCATTGTGTGTTTTTATTTTCAAAATAAATATCAATGTTTGATACTCCAAGAAGTTCTCACTGGTAGCCAGTCCAGTCGCTTTAACATTTCAGTAATTGGTGTTCTTTTGGGAGCTTTAAGAATAAACCTCATGGCTTTGTTTAAAAGCTTCTGCAGCCTCTCTACTTCATTCTGATGCAGGAGGAACAATACAGACTAACAATAAATATAATGGGGAACAACTAGGGCATTATACAGTAAAAACTTTGCCCATGTAAAACTGTAAACACCTACAAAAATATCTCAGTTTAAAAGAAATAGTTCCTAGGATATAATTAGCATGTTCTTTAAATACGAGTTTATGGTCTATGATAACTCATGGGTATTTAAAATTTTCCACTTCATCCACTTTTTCATTTTTAAGGGTGATTTGCAAGTTTTGTGTTTTGAACTCCCTTCTTAGCCTATAAGCATAAATTTAGTTTTTTTGATATTAATTTTTATATATCTTATTCTATGACTAAAGCAGGAGCACCTGATCATAATATGAATTCAATAAAAATACATAATTTTGACTGCTTAAATTATCATAACTGTGACTGTAAGCTTAGTATAAAATCTGTAAAAAGTACAAAATATTTAGGAGTAATTTTTGATGATAATTTAAAATGGGACTGTCATGCAGATTATGTTTGCAGTAAACTTAGAAAACTGTTACATAAATTTTATATCCTCAGACAAAGTCTAGTAAAAAGTTCGGTAATTAGAATCTACAAGTCTTGTTAAAATTTTAAAATTTCAATCCTTTTACAAAAAATTTTTAATCCACTATGAAAATGCTTTCCCCTTGAAAAAAAATAAAAAACACACCCAAAAAAAATGGTTCTCACCCGAAATAAAACACATGCACAACCATCTATGTGAAATGAATCGGCTCTCAAAACAACTTAAAAACAACTGGTACACAAATAAATATAAAGAATATAAAAGTTTATATAAAAAAACAATTAAAAAACACAAAAAACAGCAAAACAATGTACGACTCTCAAAATCATCCAATCTAAGTCGCGAAACATGGAAAATAATTAATGAAAATTGCAATAAATCAAAAAAACAAAACAATATACAAATTCTAAACAAAGAAAATCAAAAATTACTTACACAACCAAAAGAAATTGCTAATTATCTTAACTCGTCCTTTGTAAATCAAATAAAACTAATGATTAAAAACAAGTCACAACAAAAAAACACCACAAAAAACATGGGACAGCAACAATCTAACAGTCTCTTTCTCTCTCCTACTACTCCACAGGAGATAGAGGAAACTATCAAAAAAACAACAAAAAAAGCATCAGCTGGAATCGACCAAATACATGGTAGAGTCATAAGAAACATTGCAAACATTATCTCAACTCCCTTGTCATATCTTGTAAATAAGTCCTTTTCCACAGGGCAATTCCCAGAAAGCCTAAAACAGTCTACCAGTATACAAAAAAAAAGGATCAAAAAACGACCCCACAAATTATAGACCAATCAGCATACAAAACCAAATAGCTAAAATATTCGAACACTGTTTTACTAAGAGACTGATAAATTTTCTCGAAACAAACAAAATACTAAAAAACTTCCAAAATGGATTTAGACAAGGAAAATCCACCACAACAGCTATTCTAGACTGCATAGAATTTATCTATAAGGCTCTAAACAACAAAAAAAAGATCATCGGATTATTCTATGACCTTAGTAAGGCATTTGAGACCATTAACCACAGCCAGCTTTTAAGTAAGCTACATACATTAGGCATTCGAGGGAAGGCATTTGAGTGGCTGGAAGATTCCTTTACAGGACGAACCCAAAAAGTCATTGTTGAGGGGGTGGAATCGGATATATAGTTGGTAGATCTGGGGTTGCCTCAGGGATCAATACTATCGCCGATCCTCTTCATTATTTTCATTAATGATATAGATGAAACTTGTGACACCCCGGATCTGCTGGCTGTGTATGCCGACGACACAAATTTCTTTCTCATAGAGAATGACCTAATTGACCTTACTAAAAATAGCAACTTAACATCAGAAGAGTTCAGTACCTATTGCGATCACAATGGTCTCTTTCTCAACACTGAAAAGTCCTGCTGCATGCAGCTTATGCCAAAGAACGCTACAATTGATCAAAGTATACTCGTGAGACTTAATGGTAAAAGTATGGAAAATGTAACATCTTTTAAACTTTTGGGTCTATACATCGATCTCAAACTAACATGGGAAACACATATAGGCCAACTGTGCACAAGGCTGAGCACAGCATGCTATCAATTTAGGACACTGAGGGACTCAGTGGACGAATCTGTGCTTAGGTTTATGTACTTTGGGCTTGTTCAATCCCAGATACAATATGGTATAATCTTTTGGGGCTCCTCTTCCCACTTCTATAGAGCTTTTGGGAGACAAAAGAGTGTTGTTAGGAGCATGGCAGGTGTACCTCCAACAACAAGCTGCAGTCCACTGTTTAAAAAATATAACTGTTTATAATAAAAACTGTTTAAAAAATATAAAATTCTTCTTCTTACTTTACCAAGTCTATACATATTTCAGCTCTTTCTTTTAATAAAAAACAATGAACAAAAGTACCTAAAAAACAACAATTTACATAACCATCAAACTCGAAGCAACCAGGAGATACACTTGCCATTCTCCAGGCTTGGAACCTGCCAAAACTCACCAATATTTATGGGAATAAAGTGCTTCAATAAAGCAAAAAATCTGTTTAGAAATAAAACCAACAAAAAAACTGAAAACTGCCTTAGAGACCTTCTAATAGATAAATGCTTTTACTCAGTCAATGAATTTTTAAATCCTCAAGAACCAAGTTCCTAATCAAATCTACTGAAAATGCATTTAGACTTTCGTGTTTTTCATATGTATTGTTAATGTTCAATTACTTTAATTTTTAAATTGTTCTGTTATAAAGTGAAGTTTTCTACTTTTTGGATGTCTATTTTACAAATAATTTTAAGTAACAATAAATTTTAAATATTTTACTGAAATAAGAAATACAAATTTAAATGACTAAAATTGTTCTTTTATAAAGTGAAGTTTTCTATTTTTTGGATGTCTATTTTATAAACAATTTTAAGTAACAATAAATTTTAAATATTTTACTGAAATAAGAAATACAAATATAAATGACTAGTCTGATAAGCTAATTTTGTAACAAATTCGCTTTAGATGAATAAATGCTTTTTGAATTTAAATTTTAATGTTAAGTCTATTTTAACATATGGTATATGTGTCTGGGGCACTGCAAACAGGTAGACCCTGCAACCTCTTGGAATTACTCAAAAAAAAATACTAAAAATTGCACTATTTAAAAATAAATTGTATTCTACTAAAAGTTTATTCAATGAAGCAAAAGTTTTAAATCTAAATAAACTATACATTAAAACTATAATACATTTATTGAGTACTAACAAAATTGAAAAAGATATATCGAAACATTCATTTAATACAAGATTTCTCAGTAAAGAACCAATGCTAACTCCATCAATAAAATTCTCAGCGGTGCAAAAAAGCCTTCTGTTTGCTGCGCCCAGGATATATAATGCTCTTCCTGCAAGCCTGAATGGCAAGAGTTTCAATAGGTTAAAAAAACCGATTGGTGTGTGGTTGCAATCTGAAAGAAGATATACTCAAATATCGAATATTCTAGTGAAAATTAAAAAATAAAACTTACATTGCTAACTTTGGTTAAATATGTTTTAATAGTACTGAATAGGTTCACACACAAATTCAAAAAAAAATCATTGTGCACCCATAGGGTCATTCCATATCACATCAATCAAAAAATAATACAAATTTTACTCGACCCTCTCCGATTTTGATGATTTTTGGTATACATTTTCTACCTACCAAAAAACTCAAATTCCCAAAATTTTATATTTTTTTGACCAGTACTTTTTTTGTAATTAATTTTTGAAAATTAAAAAAATCCCTAATTTGGTCTTGATATATATATAAAAAATTTAATGTCTTAGGAACCACTTAAGCTAGCAAATTGAGTGATGGCTCGTTTTAAAGGTATTTAAAATACCTTTGGAATGATCTAGCACAATGCATAAATTAAAAAAAAAAAACAAACATTTTTTATGAAAAATCCGAGGAAAAATCTCAAAATGGCCATTTTTTTTAATATATTATTTTATTCAGACCTTTACCTAGTTACCCTAAAAATTTCATGATTAAGAAATAAGGGGTTCATTGGAAAAAAAAAAGTGAAAATATTGTTACCTCAAAATTACTAAAATTTGGGTTTATATGGCTATGAATTTAATTTAGATCTCTGTATTTGCTTATTTAATAATTAAAACATAACATTAAGATTTTTCATATATTGAACGCATTAAACAAGTAAAATACACAATACATATAATATACAATATATACAACTTCAAATAAGAAATACAAAATATTATATTATACAACTACATCTTTTTGTCTTATTGTCTTAGAAACTTGTGAGGACTTCATCATTTTTGTTAAGTTTATGTTCTACCGGTAGCAGTAATAGGTTTGTCTTTTTTTACCAGACTTTCAGATTTTACTACTAAAATATCCGGATTACTTGGGTTGTAGAAAAACGAGGCTGCAGGGCCTTTTGGATGAAGGAAGCTTACTTTTAGCTCTCCAGTCTTAATATTTTGTTCCAAAACACATGCTAACCACCATTCTTTATCATATTCCATAGTAACAAAACCTGACTCAACATTTTGTATTTCGTGATGATTTTCTGTTTACACAGCTTTCTGTATAGGGAATTACAGCGTGAATTTTTTGGGTACAAGGTATGGTTAGTACATCAGTAAACCTTTTATTCAAAAATTTTTCATGGTTGACATATTCATCCTCAGTGTAATATTTAAAATTAATGCCAGTAATGTTTTCTTGGCACCAAGTAAACAACTGAAGGGGTGTCATTATGTGGTCACTGTATGGCCTCTAAAGACTAGCCTTTGCTGCAAGCCTCCTAAGCCGTCACAGGCACTGTTGCCATGAGAAGTGGCAAAATAATGTCATTCTGCTTCGATTCCAAAATCTTTTTTATGGAGACACACATTAAGAATTTTTTTTTATTTTTATATTGAGCTGCACTACCATCAGAAAAATAAAATATTTTTTTGAAGTCCTAAGATCTTTTTTAAAAATCTGGCATTAATTTCGACAAAAATAAATGAAATGCTACAGTATTGTGAGTAAGGCTTTCCGAGATACAAACGTAATTTAAGTTTTGAAGTTTGCTATCAGTTTTAAAATAAATTGCAAACGGATGGAGGGTTGCCTGGCTGTTGTTCGAATGGTAAGCCTGAACCTCGTCCTGCATATCAAACAAGTAGTTTTCGGCAAAATCGCATGTAATGAGGGCTTCTCCAGGTTTTAGATTATTTTTATTTTATTAGGCTGTCTGTGAATTCCTGCACAAAATCATCGGATTTACAGATACCCATTTGTTATACATTACCTCATCAATGAGTTCCTCTTCAAATTTTTCCAGAAGGATGTTTTTATAATGGTCTACTCCTGGACATTCCTGACATCTATTGCCTAGATAGCAATCTATTGAAGGTTACACACATCTTATACAAACACTGATAGTAATTTGTTGCCAAAAACCTATTATTCTCATCAAGCATTTTATTTAATTTTGAGGCATTTATCATTAATTTCACATTCTGGTGAAGAGTACACACACAGACAGAATGTGTTCCACTTTTTCCTGCCAAAATACAGTTTTTAGGTCTAAGTTGACAAAATTTGGAGAAGCCAATTTTTTCGTCTGGAAAATCAGCTTTAAATAAACAATATATTTTCTTAAGATTAGCCCAGACTAATCTTTTTTTCACATGTCTTAGGCATTAGGCAAAAATTAAAAAAAAATAACAATTTATTTAATTTTTAAAAAGTAATATAAAAAGTAAGCTAAGTGCCGGGTATTATACAGCCGACTTTTATTTTGCAAACATGTTAATAAATATGAATATTAAAAAAATGTCTATTAGATACAAATTTAATTAATAAATAATAATAAAAAAGAAAATTCTTACCCAGCCACATCCTCATTTTCTGAAGTCTTAAACCCCTTAGCAAGCCTAAGTCTACATGCATAACGTAACATTCCTTAATTTTCCAGAATGTTTAGTTTTAAACTTGCTCCAATCATTTATTTTTATTTGACAACATTTTGAAAAAAAATTGCTAAATCGACGCACACCCTACACTGTAGAAAAACTTCTAAGCAAATGAATATAAAATTTTGGAATAAACTTGCATAAAAGCAGTCAGGTTCTGCAGGAAATTACCTATTAAAAATTGATTTAAAAAATTCAAGAAAGCAATAAAATCGAAGGGGTGTGGCCTCAGGGGTGGTGCAAGTATTAACAAGAATAAATAGGTACTGTAAGTGGATTATTTGAGCAGGAATGGCAAATTCCCCTTAATTTACACATGAGCGAATTATCAAACTGTGGTATATAAGCATTAATTTACATAGGTACACTTCCGGCCACATAAAATGCGTACGCCGATTTTATATAGTGTATTATGAGCCTCGCAACTCAGTAACCTTTTAGATACTTCAAATTGACAAAAAATGTCACCTTCAGATTTTGTTGTTGTCATACGTTTATATTTAAAAAGGTCCCAACTAAACAAATTCGAAAAAGCCCAAATTTTGGCAAAATTAGACGGTGGTTGGTCGGTTCGAAGAGTAGCGGCCCATTATGGACGAAACAAGGCTACAATTGTAAGAATAAGAAGAAAGTATAAAAAAGAAGGAACACTTTTTTGAAGACCACCCATTTGCGATGGCCTCATAGGCGAAAATTGAGGCACATTTTCCTGGATCCTTAAGAACGACGCGCAGACGGATAAGCCGTTCTACGCTTAGATGTCGCGTCTTACTTAGTGTGGAAAAAAAGCAAGCAATTTTTGCACTAAACTATTCACTACAAGAAGAAATATTTTCCATGGAAGATTTACGGCTGAGGTTTATGTTGATATGATGAGAAATATATATGCTTCCAGAAGCAACTATTCTTCATCCAGAACATTTTGTGTGCCCTATCCATACCGCACGCATTTCTAAACAGTGGTTCCAGCAAAAGAACATCGAGGTTTTGCCATGGCCGGCAAAAAATTCTGACGCCAATCCCATGGAAAATGTGTGGGCCTTATAGCAAAAAAGTTAACACGAATGAATATTGTTCCCAGTCAGAGGGTACGACGAAGTCATTGTTTCAAATCCAAATTTATTTCAACATTTAGCAGATTCCATGCCACGAAGACTGGCCAACTTTATCGAAGCTGACGGGCTAACTAATCAAAAAGGCCTGTGTTTTGTTTTCGTTAGCACACCTTGTTTTAGAAACGATGTTTCAACGTTTGTTTGGTTTTACGATTTTCTTAAAGTGATTCTAAACTAAATGACACGCTACTGAAGAAACGTTTTCTTGTTTTTTGTTAATTTACGTAGTGTGTTTTTAATAATTTCTTTTTGATTTTGAACATTTTTGGTTGTCTGCAAAGACATAGATTACTCAAATTTACCGATCCAGCATTGGTGCGCTGACTATGATTAAGTTATTGCTTTCCTTTCGCCAAACAGTTCCTTCTTCTTGATACTTTCTTCTTATTGGCACAATTGTGGTCTTGTTTCGTCCATAATAAGCTTTAAGAATAAGTTTTTTTAATAAAAAATAAAATGTTTATATATAGTCTAACCTGTAATTCGAAAACGTCAAAGTCAGTTACAATAAGCAACGCAAATAGCAAAACTTAAATTCAACAGACCTGTAGGTAACTTCTGCTGTACGCATTTTATGTGGCCGGAAGTGTAGTTAAGAATTTTTGTGTAATGAGTTTTTTATTATTTTTTTTTGGTCATGAACTCATCATCTCTCCATCATGAAATTTTTAGGATAGGTAGCTAAAAAAAACTGAACAAAAAAACTTATTTTTTTGAAAAAAATCCAAAATTTTTTTTTTGATTTTTTTTTTGCTAAATTATTCGAAATGTATTTTAAATACCTTTAAAACGAGCCATAACTCATTTTGCCAGCTTAAATGGTTCCTAAGATATAAAATTTTTTGTATATACATATTAAGACCAAATTAGGAACTTTTTTAATTTTCAAAAATTTATTACAAAAAAAGTACTGGTCAAAAAAATATAAAATTTTGGAAATTTGAGTTTTTTGGTGGGTAGAAAATGTGTACCAAAAATCATCAAAATCGGAGAAGGTCTGGTAAATTACCCTGGTTGATTTGATATGAAATGACCCTTTTATGGTTCCAGAAAATTATTACAAGAAAACGAGGTTGCAGCATTGCCAAACTGTAAATGAAAAAATATTCACCGCCACTGGTGGTTTGAGCCTAGAAGTTGTTATACTATTTAAGAGACAATTTTATACGCTTTTAGTTTGACAGCATAAGGGTCATTCCATATCAAATCAACCAAAAAATCACAAAAATTTTACGCGACCAATTCCAATTTTGATGATTTTTGGTATATATTTTCTTCTTACCATAAAAGTTGAAAATGCAAATTTTTAGATTTTTTTGATTCGTAGTTTTTCTTTTTTTAAATTTTTCAAAATAAAAAAGTCAGCATTTTGACCTTAACAAGAATGTACAAAACTAGCAATATCTCGAGAACCACTTACACTAGGAAAGTAATAAATGGCTCATTTTAAAGTCATTTTGAAGCTCTTTTTTACGAAATATCACAACATAATTTTAACAAAAAAAAAAAATTGGAATTAAAAAATTGAAAAAAAAAAATTGAAAAATTCAAAAAGGCCATTTTTAATTTTTTTGAAAAAAATATATAATTTTGTTCAAAGTGTTACTTAATTATCCACAAAATTTTATGATGGAGAAATGATGGGTTCAATGTCAAAAAAAATATCAAAAATATTAAGTACATTTTATAGGCGATTTTCATGCATGTGACATTTTTAATAAATTTTTTCACATTGAACCCATGATTTGTCCATCTCAAAATTTTGTGAATAGTTTAATAACACTTTAAAGAAAATAATATAATTTTTTGAAAAAAATTAAAAATGGCCTTTTTGAAATTTTTCAAAAAAAAATCAAAAATTTTTTTTTTAATTTTTTTTTTATATATGTTATGCAATATTCTCATATGAAAGGTCTTTTTAAGAGCTTTAAAATGAACCTTCACCTACTTTTTTATTATAAGTGGTTCTTTGGATATTCCTAATTTTGTGCGCACATGTTAAGGACAAATAAGTGACTTTTTCGATTTTCAAAAATTAATTCAAAATAAACAACTGGTCAAAAAAGTCTGAAATTTTGGATTTTCCAGTTTTTTGGTAGGAAAAACATGTATACTAAAAATCATCAACATCGGAGATGGTGTGGTAAAATACCCTGGTTGACTTGATATGGACTGACCCTAGGGTCATTCCATATCAAATCAACCAAAAAATCACAAAAATTTTACGCGACCAATTCCAATTTTGATGATTTTTGGTATATATTTTCTTCTTACCATAAAAGTTGAAAATGCAAATTTTTAGATTTTTTTGATTCGTAGTTTTTTTTTTTAAATTTTTCAAAATAAAAAAGTCAGCATTTTGACCTTAACAAGAATGTACAAAACTAGCAATATCTCGAGAACCACTTACACTAGGAAAGTAATAAATGGCTCATTTTAAAGTCATTTTGAAGCTCTTTTTTACGAAATATCACAACATAATTTTAACAAAAAAAAAATTGGAAATAAAAAATTGAAAAAAAAATTGAAAAATTCAAAAAGGCCATTTTTAATTTTTTTGAAAAAAATATATAATTTTGTTCAAAGTGTTACTTAATTATCCACAAAATTTTATGATGGAGAAATGATGGGTTCAATGTCAAAAAAAATATCAAAAATATTAAGTACATTTTATAGGCGATTTTTCATGCATGTGACATTTTTAATAAATTTTTTCACATTGAACCCATGATTTGTCCATCTCAAAATTTTGTGAATAGTTTAATAACACTTTAAAGAAAATAATATAATTTTTTGAAAAAAATTAAAAATGGCCTTTTTGAAATTTTTCAAAAAAAAAAATCAAAAATTTTTTTTTTAATTTTTTTTTTTCAATATATGTTATGCAATATTCTCATATGAAAGGTCTTTATAAGAGCTTTAAAATGAACCTTCACCTACTTTTCTATTATAAGTGGTTCTTTGGATATTCCTAATTTTGTGCGCACATGTTAAGGACAAATAAGTGACTTTTTCGATTTTCAAAAATTAATTCAAAATAAACAACTGGTCAAAAAAGTCTGAAATTTTGGATTTTCCAGTTTTTTGGTAGGAAAAACATGTATACTAAAAATCATCAACATCGGAGATGGTGTGGTAAAATACCCTGGTTGACTTGATATGGACTGACCCATAAGTTTTTTTGTGGAACAAACAATTTTCGAGATAATTATTAAAAAGCTCGAGACAAACCCAAAAAATTACCTTTTTACGCCATTTTTTCAATATGGCGGTGTTGGTACCAGTCGGATATTTGAGGACTTATTAGGGAATATTAAGGTTGGTAATCCTAACATCTATATAAAACAAATTGTGGCTACTAATGTTTTTCTCGAAGATACATAGTAATAACTAACTCGCCTCTATAGTAAACGGCCCGCTAGGTTTAAGTATAAAATCATTGGTGCCGGGCACTTCCGGCCAGATTTGGAGTGGCACCAAGAGTGGCACCATTTGATATTCGTATTAAGGCGATCAATTCCTTTAATTTGACACCTCAATCAAGTGGTTACGTTATGGTTCCATTTTGCTTAAAAAAAAGCACCCCTTCGGGCGATGGTGCCGCAACGCGTCCGTATGTGGGATGGCACCATTACATTTTTGGCATCCTAAGTCTACTCTAAGTCCCAATACAAGAATCTTTTGGTTATGCCCAAAAAAAAATTGAAAAAAATGGGTCAAATTTTTTTTTTACATTTCCGACCAAATGCCGACTGGCACCGGAAGCTTTCTGGGGATCGTGAGTACTAATCTTCAACTTTTTAAATATTTCAGGGTTCGTAGCGACCTGGAAAACCTGTAAAAGTCAGGGAATTAAAAATGTCCTAAAAAAAACCTGGAAAAGTCAGGGAATTTTATGAAAATCGAAAAAAACCTGGAAAATGATATGGGAACCTGGAAAACATATATTGGTCTGTAATAATCAAATTATAATATTTTGATTCAACAAAAGACAAATACTAAAGATTTATCGAATCGCTCTTTTTCAAAAGCGATTAGATAAAAAGAGACAGATATGCTCGGGATTAATAAAGGTAATCTTACCCTTTGTTTTTATAAAGTGCAAATAAGTAATCAGAATAGGATTTCTTTATGCAGTAGGTACATAAGGCTTAGTTTTGCATAACGTACTCCACGTGTTTTTCTCGGAAATTATTAAAAATTTTGGATAAAGCTCAGAGAAGTTTGTTTTTTTTTCTTGATAGAAAATAGTGAATGTGAGTGGATTTATATAATTATTGATGGTTAAGTGCCACAGGAGTAAAAAAAACAATTTAAAGGTAAAGTATTTTTTGATGGGGTACTATGTAATAGCTAAAAAAACGACATCAAAGTAAAAAATGGAGTGGAAAATATTTCGGCATTTTTGACTCGCGTGTTTTTTAATTTCATAATCCTATACCTATCACCCCAATAAAATAGTCAGAAAATGGCGATTTTTTTTACAAAACTGAATGAACAGCCAAATTTTGTACAGCAGGAAAAAGTTCATATTCATAACAGTTCATGTCAAAAAATTCCTTGTGGGTTCGCCACCATTTTGAAATTATGAGTAGGTAGGGGTGAGTTTGGTTCCACTCCGATGTTTCTGATTATTTTTTTGTATATATATATTTAAAATATTAAATTGGAATATTTTGATTTTCTAATAACTTTTAAGTTCCTTAAACAAATTTTATAAATTATAAAACTTTGGTTGCAGGAACTTTGAGCTAACGTAACTATCATATAAATAAGCCGAGTTTTATGAGTGGTACCTCGTCAAACGTGAAATGATATGGGCTTTCCTAGTTTAATAACAAAAAATTACAGGAGGGTCGAAATAAAATATAAAACCTAGTTTTTTTTTCATGTAATCTTGGAATTTTGACGGGTTTTGTAAAAAAATAGTAAAATTTTTTCTTTACCTCTTTGAATGAATAAAAATCGGTTAAGGAACAAAAAATTTGTTGAATTTATGTTATTATTTCAATGGAGAAGTAATTACTCACTTATAAAAGACTTGCTTTTAAACAGATCACTTTTTAAAAATCTATGGAAATATATATGGCACAAACCTGGAATTTTTAGAAAATTGGTCAGGGAAAACCTGGAAAATTCAGGGAATTTGAAATTCAATGAGCGCTACGAACCCTGTATATTGAGTGGTTACGCCGGATCTCGTACTAAACATAAAAAATCTAAATTGGAATTACACAGAAGCTGGTCACGGCAAAGGAGCCTCCGATGGAGTTTAGTTTAGTTTATTTTATTTACGGACTTGCCATTTTACAGTATTTTACAATGGATAGTTACTATAAATATAATTTAAATTGTCTTAGTTTCTAGAGGGAATGTGAAATACTATCAAAGATAAAAGTTCTGGAGAGACTCATTATTAATAATTTGAAACAACATACATTAATCATAGAGTTTCTTCGGTTTTTCAATGGTGAAAGGTTTAATAATGCGTTGGTTGTAATCTATAGATTCAGTATGTATGTGCAACTTGTAACATATGAAACATAAGAATTTCCTTTGTACTCTTTCTAGACGGTTTTTATGATTATTATAGAATGGAGACCATATTGTACATGCATACTCTAAGACAGATCTTACTAAAGCAACATAGACATTTTTCAAGTTAAACACATTTTGAACATCTTTCAAGGGATAGTTGAAAAATACATTTTGGCCCCTGTTGCCTCCTAGGTGCCACATATGTAATTTTTTATGACACACGAAAGTACGTTGCCGGAAGGCCAACATATGTGCCAAATTTCATTGCTCTAGCTTAAACCGTCTAAATTTAAGAAAAACAATTGAACCCTAACCCTTTTTGACTTTTTGACTGCAGCATTTTTGGGGCTGTTAACAGGTTTAGACAGTGTTGTTGGGTCCATTAGTAATCGATTAAAGCAGGTTTCGTAAAATCTTCATAAAAAGTCTTATGGAATACACTATGCCCCCTAAGTACTGAGACTTTTCCCAGGGTGTCCACAACCTGGAAAGTCAGGGAATTTGAAAATGGTCAGGGAAAGTCAAGGACAGTGAATAAACTATTGTAGTTGTTGTATTTTATTTCAGGAAAAAAGCAAACATGAAAATATATCTTATTTTTATGTTTGCTTCCTACTTATTCAGAAGCGAAGTGTTCAAAAAGCTTGGCCATTTGTCTCGCAAATGTTTGTAACTTTTAGTTTACTATTTCAGTGGCGGTCCCAGGGAGGGGGCGGGGGGGGGGGGGCGATCGCCTCCTTCTTTTGTTCCAGAAAAAAGTAGACAACAAAGATGGTAACCCTGAAGTCTTTGGAGAAGAAACGAGAAATTGCAGAACGTTCTTTTAAAGACATTCTAGAATCCCTCCACAGTATCTTGGAACAGTGTGAAACAGACGAAAACCACGATATTAGAAATACAGAACAGTATTATAGATTTTCAATTTATAAATAATTTCGGACATAAAATCAAGGTTCAATAACGAGACTCTAAGTATTTTTGACCTGAACATATTCATACCAAGTTTTATACAACGTGAAGCCAAAATCAGGGCAAAATGAACTAATGTCGTTTCCAAATACTATAAACTGTTCGATTCATAAAGTTATAACTTAAATAGAGGGATTATGTTTACCACAGTCGCGATCAGACATAAGGTAAACAATTTGGCGACAATGCCAGATTGCGCTGAAAGTTGTATCTCTACACGTAATGTTTTTATAAACATATTATTTTTATAACTTTATCATTTACGTGCAATTATGCAAATTCTCCGGTTTTTTTTTAAACATGGAGAAACACCTTATTTTTATTCAAATATATAAAGAAATTTAGGTATATTATATAATTGCATTTAAATTTCCTTGAATCTTCACAATTTTAAATCAATAAAGAATTTATAATGTGCAGGTACATGTTATGGTACTACCTAATTTTTTCGATCGAAATATCATATAAAATACCTGATATTTTGGACGACAGAATAATTCTTTTTATTTCCCAATATATATCGGGAATAAAACCTACAACAATGTGACAACCTCGCATTTGTGGCGTGTCAGCCATATAACCGTTTGTACGCTGCTCCATTCATAATTTCTCTTCGGCGTTGTAGTTTTAGCATAATCGAGGTTTTGGTATATTTTACAGATTTTTGGAGAGTTTTTAATATTTTTTCAATAGATTTTTAAGTGTTTGTGGCAAAAGTGATGTGACGTGCGTAGTGTGACGAAAACTGGAAATTGCAGATGAAAACCAAACATTTCACAGGTTAGTTATTATATGTTTTTTCGACGCCATCTTGTCATAGGCCGCCATAAGCGTGCAACTAGTGTTGCAATAAATACAGAATATAATTAATAAATATAGGAAATAAATAAGTTGTTTTGGGATATTTTTGCGAATTTCTGATAAAGTGGTAAGCACTTATAATTAATTACACTATATTTGTTATAATGAACCAACCCCAGCTGCGACATTTTTAAATATCCTATACAGACCGCTTCAAGCTACTGCGAACATAGGGCGGAAGAAGTCTAATTTGCCAGTGTACGTACATGCAGAGACACCGCACGCCTATCAGTGAAGCAACCAACAATCAGGCTTCCGATCGCCATTCGCTGCCATTCGCCGCCGTTCGCCTTGTATTTATTACGCCTCTAACCACGGTGCTGTGTGGAGCGTAGTCAATGAAACCGGAATTTGGTCAATAAATACGCAAATTTTTATAACGTAATTTTCTTATTTTTTGTCACTGATAAATAAGAGCGTTTTATTGTCAACTGCTCAGATTTATCAGTGACGACGTGTTACAATGAAAATAATAAGGAGAAACAAAATAAAAGCAAGTTCTCAAAATAAAATAATACATTCTAAAAACCAAAAAGATTCTCCCAGTCAAAAAAAAATTAAAGCAAATGTTCGAAAAGTCCTCCTTGCTCGGCTAGACAATATCCGAGCCTACTATAAAAACCCCTTCTAACGTTTCCAAGCATGTTAGGGGTGATAATTTGAAAAGCTTCTTCAAAAACAGATAGAAGTCATTAGGAGCAAGATCGGGAAATCGAGCTGGCCATAAAATAGTTCCCCGTGTACTTATAACCCGATTAGGAAATACATTATCAAGATATTCCCTAACAAGGCCAACATTGTGAGCGGAACAACCATCTTGTTGAAACCATGTTTCACCAAATCTTACACCTAACAACTGCCTAGCAGTAGGAATAATGTGCTGCTGCAGTAGATCCAAGTATCTAGGACCATTCAAATTGCAATTGCCGTTAATAAAAAATGGCCCAATTACGTGTTCCCCTACAATACCCCCCCCCCCAAACATTTAGTTTTTGGGGATACTGTGTTCTTACGTCAAAATATAAATGCAAATTTTCCCTCGACCAATATCGAACGTGTGTTGGGTTATGACGATTTGACCATCTGCACTTTTTCGGCAACTTCGTAGACATCCATTTTTAGTTTTAAAAATGTATTATTTCAATTAAGAACTTACCCATCTGTTTCTCGAGCAAGGCAGAAATAAAACAAAATAATTAAAAAAAAATGAATTTCCAAAAGATTCGAATCCACCTCGGTCGTACGGCACGGAGAGTAAATTGGACTTGATTCCCCCTATGTTCGCAGTAGCTTGAAGCGGTCTGTATGAGTAGCAAAAAAATGTAAGAGGTGCGTATGATATTTATTTATAACTACATTCACAGTCTTGATACTATCTGTAGTCACCTTATTTTTTTTACCGAAATTTGTTTATAAATAGTACAAGCGTTCCCGGTATAAATATAAATTTTTAAAACATTATTATATCAGACATAGGCTAAAGAATGTATGTTTGTTACAACTTTTTATTTATAATATTTACATAGGTAGATGCCACATAAGATTTTTTTTGTATTTATTAATAATGTAAAGATACTTTTGTACATATTAAATAAAAATTATAGTAGAGTGTATAAATTCAAATTTTTTTACAAATCTTCCTTTTTCAAAATACCACTATTTTTAGTCGAATTTGCTTATTTTTTCCACATTATTTTTTTGGCAATTTGCCTAAGCGGAAAGTGATACTTTTCTGCACACGATGGCCGTTAAGGGCGAAAATGGCACTTTTGACACGTTTTTAGTACAACAATTTCCTACTGGTATAAAAAGCTTCTGCCTAAGGTTATATATATTTGGTATTTTCAAAATTAAAACCAAAAAATTATTTTCTTCCATTTTTAATTTAATCTATTTTATAAATGCATCTAAAAACTCCAATTAGACTTAAAATTCACACCATGCTAAAAAATACTTTTACCTATGCTAATTTTCTAATAAAGTTTTGCAGGTCACTTGACATGAAATAGGTAAAGAAACTACTTCGCAAATGCGTGTGAAAAAGTCTACTCTTACGTTGTTGAAGTTGAACTTTCCACATTAAGATTGATATCTTAATGTGAAAAGTTCAGCTTCCTACACGCCGAGCGTAAAAAAAATAAGCACGGCGTGCATAAAAAATTGTCCTAGCGTGCGTGAAAAAACGTTTAACGCACGCAATTTTTTTAAAAATAATACTTTATGCACCAAATTTTTAAATTTTGAGTTTGAAATGTTTGTTCTGAAAACTACTTTCTGATCATAGATAGAAAAAAAAATTGTACCTAACACTTGCGGAAGTGCCTTTCCCGCCCGACCTCCTCCCGTGTGTAAAAGTATCACTTTCCGCAAGTACCTATCTGGAGAACATTTAAAAAATTAATATTTTCTATGTTTATATCTTTACATAAATATTTTCACAATGACAAATATAATACCTCTCCATACCTCGGTATCAATTATTTTTTCACAATGACAAGTATAATACCTCTGACAAGTCTGAAAATAAAGACCAAACCTTTTTACATTTATAAATAACGAGCCGCTTCTGGCCGCTGCTAAACGTGAGGTGGTTGGAGCATGTGTGAGGAGGCGTCTGTCTCGTGCAGCGTTGCCAGTGGAACATAAAATGGTTTTCCCTAAATCTAACGACTGATCGCGTTTCAAAGCAATTTATGAATGACTTGATGGGTCTATTTTAGTTAAACGTCTTTGGTTGGATTAATACAAAACACAAATTCTTGAAGTTTCATTGGGAGAAGTCAGCATTTGGAAACAATATTGGTCAGTAGGCAAAACATATATATATATATATTTTTTTGAGGCAATAAACAAGTTTGGCGATATTTTTCCGTTGATAAAAACATTCTTGGATGTTGGTCAGTCAGTCTCAGAAGATTAAAAATATAAGTACTTAAAAACGCTGTGACGGAAATTCGTCTGACGGGCTTCGCGTTGCTGCATATCAACAGACATATTGAAATTGACAGTGAACAGCGACCCATTGACTGGTTTGCCCAAAAAAACTGTAAACGAACTTTTTTTTGAGATAGGCATCTTATATTTGAGATATGCAATATAAAAGGTAATAAAAACCAGTTAAACCTCCGAATCACTTACTTCAACCAAAAAGAATCTGAAAACAAAAGATCAAAAAGCGGCTAAACCTCATTTGATCATTTCTCCTTTCGCTTTTGTCCTTTGTGTGTTCCTTGTGGGATACTCATCCAAGTTTGAATTTTCATTTTTTCCACCCAAGATCTTTTAATCTTTTGTTTATAAAAGGTAATATTTCAACTTAGAAAGCTTTTTAGATCTCAAAAAAAAGTATTTAGCTATTAGGTTTTGTTTGTGGTTTGTTTGTTATCTATGTTTTTTATAACTGGAAAAATTAAACGTAGTTACTCAAGCGCGGATTTCAGGTAGGTACGAAAATATTTAGAAAATCAAAAGTAGGGAATCCATTGCGGCGCTATAACACCTTTGATATTTATGGTATTAGTTTAATTTTGTGTTAACAATGGCATTTGTAGTGTCACTTTCTTAAAAATTTTCGCCTGCTGTGCTTTGAAACCATTGATATATTTACAATTTTATTTTCATTTTAAATAAAAAAATGCATTTCTCAGTGCAATATTTTCGGTTTCTTCAAAATTTTTGCCTGCGGCACGTTGATATTTACGATTTTAGTTTAATTTGACTCAAAAATTGCATTTTAATGTAATTTTCTCAAATTTTCGGCGAATTTAATATTTTTTAAAATAAAAAATGTATGAAATAAACAACTTAAAAAAAATCTTCTCCCCCCCCTAGATTTGGGGCCAAATCCGCGCTTATAGTTACTAAGTTTTGTTTGCATATATTGATATGTTCCTCATAAACTATACAATCACTTACCTGCCTCATTTAGACAAATTAAGAATTTAAAGGTGTTCAAAAGATTAGTACGTAATTGTTTTGAAGCAAAAGCATACTACAGGTGCGATGAGTACTATACTGATAATTTAGACTCGCTAACATAACTAACTCTGTTTAAGTGTTGTTACTGTTATTAATTTGTTTAATTTATCTATTTTTAAACCTTCTTAACTTAACGTTTTTAATGCATTTTTCTTTTTTTAACATACTATTGTGTTAATTTCCGCACAACTTTCTTACTTACTTTTTTACTTTTAAACTTTAAATGAATTATTTTTTAATGACCTATTTTTGACTTGTATAATGTACTCGTATTGTCTTTTTAAATGTTTTTTTTATTACTGTCTTTTTTCCATTTTTATATTTTGTTTTTGTGTTTTGTTTTTTATTTTTATTTGTTTTTTTTTTCTTTTTTATTTTTTTTAATTGTTAGTGCTTAGTTAATCCTTATTATTGATAAGATCTTGCTTTGTCAATAAGAATTTATTCTTTCGACAATAAAGCTTTTTTGAATTGAAAAAATTGAATTGAAAAAAAGCTAAGCTTCTATTCTAGTTTTTTTTTCGTATCGAAACTTAAATAAGTTTGAGTAAAATCACTTGAAGTTTATAGTAAAATCAACATTCTAAAAAAGTTGATTTTTTTGAGACTGCTAAAAATATCAGTCAGGGAATTTTTTAATCGGAATTTTTTGTCGAAAAATTTGTGGACACCGTTTCCGTCCAATATAGGACTAATGCCCGGCTTAATAAGTGTGAAAAATTTAATCTAATTCCAGTGTTCCGCTATCCCTAACTCTTACGCACTGTAGGTAGCGACCTCTATATTCTGATCTGAGTGATTTAAGAGAGCTCCACAACAGAATATTTCTTCTTAATTTTGGAAAAAATCTTAGTTTTTATATGCTTTCCTAATTCAGATTAATTGAGGAGAGGATTTTTATGTTGCTCTAGTCATTTTTTTGGCTGTGTTAGCGACACTTTCTTTTTTTAAAGTGGTGATTGTGGTTACTTTATCATAGAGGCGTCTGAAGGCTTGAAAACGCATTAAAAGGGGTGACATTGCAAAAGTAAGTAGTTCAGTAAATGATAGAGATATTTTTATGTTCAAAAAACCAGCTTGAGTTTAAGGAAAAAGAGGTTGATAAACTAAGAGGCAGCTCATTACAAAATTTTTTGCTAAAAAAGAATGTCCTCGGTATAACCACAAAGAACATAACTTACGTAGTTATGTTCTATAAACACTATAAACGCACCTCATGAACTTGTTCATTATTTTTTGTGAAAAAAAGAAACAAAAAGTGTATGGCCAAATAAAAACTGGTATATGGTATAACGTGGGTATAAATATTATTACGTAAGGCAAAAGTAGAATTTTGGATACTTTTTTTGCAACATGAGGATGAAAATAATAGGATTTTTAAATATGAACAAAAGTCAAAGAAGAAAATATATAAAAAAGTTTTTTTAATAATTATTCTTCATATTTTTTGATAACACCTAGATATGTAAAAAAACGTTTTTTTTTTCTTTAAGAACGGCTGATAAGTTAACAGACAAAACTGGAGGTTGGCGTGGATAGGGTATATCCTACAAAAATTAAATATTTTTCATAATAAATTTAAATAAAAATGTGTTCCTAAAGAGTTATATCACAAAAAACATAACTACGTAAGTTATGTTCTAGGTGTTATCAAAAAATATGAAGAATAATTATTAAAAAAACTTTTTTATATATTTTCTTCTTTGACTTTTGTTCATATTTAAAAATCCTATTATTTTCATCCTCATGTTGCAAAAAAAGTATCCAAAATTCTACTTTTGCCTTACGTAATAATATTTATACCCACATTATACCATATACCAGTTTTTATTTGGCCATACACTTTTTGTTTCTTTTTTTCACAAAAAATAATGAACAAGTTCATGAGGTGCGTTTATAGTGTTTCAGACTTTTATTTTTAAATTTAGTAAAAATTTCATAGGTGGACGGTTTTTTTAAATTAACTCATTGGAAAAAGCAAATTGGTTATTCAAATGAGGTATTTGCAAAGGCCTTCTGAGGTTTATTTGCTTAGGTTAGGGCATTGCCTTTAAACAAGTAGAAGAAAACTTGCAAGGTCAGTCAACTGATGGTGAAAGATCGACGAACTCAAACTTTTGGTCATAGCAGTATTTTGGTATTTACATATTATTACATTGCATTGGTTTATCGGGGTAAATGCGTTCATCCCTCTGAATTTTTATATCCATGAAGGAAAATAAATTTATTTTTTAAAAACGGTTTAGTTTGATGCGAGGTTTGATGTGTTTTTGTTACATCAAATATTTGATAGTTTGTAACTTTTTTGTAATAATGATTTTTAAAAAAAAATTTTTGCAAGAGCTTTCTTTGTTGATCATGCACTTGCCACACTATATATATATATATAAAGAGAAGCACGAATTTTTTGAAAAAAAATGTATATTTAAATTTTTTCATTAGTCAAACATTGACCAATAAACCCAACTCACCCAAATACCACTATGCACTTCCCACACCTCATTCTACTTATTTTATCAAATTTGAATTTGAGTTATCATCATCATTACCATCAATTATCTAACTAAAATCTAGATAGTTATAGTGCTTCCAATGTCAGTTGGCACACCTCGTTTTATAGTGTTACTCTAAAATTTATCTTTATAGCTTTCTATGACACTCCACGTGGATTAGACATCTCACGTCAAACGCATTCAGGTCGAATAAAAAGGCTTATTGGTCACCAAAAGGGTGTACGGGGTTTTGATTGGGTGGGCGATAGGCAGGTACTTAATCCCTATGCTAATGGAGTATTACGTTTATTTACGTATATTCTTAGTCAGTGCCGTGACAAGTTTGTGGTGAATTGAAATAAGTTCTAGGAAAAGCTTTCTTGAATTATTTTGGGGTGGGCTAAATTCGCTGGGATTTGGGGGTTTTGGGTACTTCTAGGCAAGATAGCCAAAAAATAGTATGCATGTCCTGGGCTCGATTTTTGAGACAAGCTTAAATACGAAAACTGCATCTTGATATGTCTTACCATTTCCTAGCTACGGGGGCATTTTGAAAAGTCTGCATTTTGGGAGGGGGTCTATAACTTGGTTATTTATAGGAATATTGAT
Source organism: Oxystoma pomonae (assembly GCA_963921995.1). Taxonomy (NCBI): domain Eukaryota; kingdom Metazoa; phylum Arthropoda; class Insecta; order Coleoptera; family Brentidae; genus Oxystoma; species Oxystoma pomonae. The sequence continues at coordinate 50,497,499 of OY998168.1, forward strand.
TTCATGTAAATAGCTTTTTTGAAGACATTTTAACAAAGAACTTAACCTTCTAACTGGATTTTTCCTAACACATCTAGTTTTTGAGATATAACCCAAAGTTGGTATTTTTCTTATAGAATGACCCTTTATTTATTTGATTTTTAAAATCGTCATAAAATTTCCTTTAAAATGATGTATCACACTTTGTGTTTTATTTTTTGTATTTTTTTATTTTTATGTATTTTTTTATATTTTTATTACTTTTTACGAATATTTATATTTATTTTTTCTTTTTAGTTTTACTTTATAGTAAAAATTACGTTAAAAAAGTTTAAAAGATAATAATTAAAAAAATAAATAAATATCGAAAAAATTAAGATATAAAAAATAAAACATAAAGTGTGATACATCATTTTAAAAGGAATTTTATGCTGATTTAAAAAATCAAAGAAAAAAAGGTCATTCCATAAGAAAAATACCAACTTTAGGTAATATCTCAGAAACTAGATGCGTTAGGGAAATTTCAGTTTGACGGTTGAGTTCTTTGTCAATATGTCTACAAAAAACAATATTCCTATAAAGAACAAAGTTATAGACCTCATCCCAAAATGCAGACTTTTCAAAAATCCCTCGTATCTCAAAAACCTCTTGAGATGCAGTTTTCGTATTTAAGCTTGTCTCGAAAATCGAACCCAGGACATGTATACTATTTTTTGGCTATCTTGCCTAGAATTACCCAAAACCCCCAAATCCCAGCGAATTTAGCCCACCCCAAAATAATTCAAGAACGCTTTTCCTAAAATTCATTTCAATTCACCACAAACTTGTCACGGCACTGACTAAGAATATACGTAAATAAACGTAATACTCCATTAGCATAGGCATTAAGTACCTGCCTATCGCCCACACAATCAAAACCCCGTACACCCTTTCGCCCAGCCTGTACATTTTGAGCTGGGGGTCTTTTAAATCACCAGTTTATTATGTATTTAAAGCGTTCTGTATTATTCTGCATAACTAAATAAAAACTCTGTGTCACAAAGACGCTGCCGACGTTTTATGAGGTTTTGGTGTTCAGAGCGTGCCAACTGACATTGGAAGCATATACCCAAAATTTTCCCAGATATTTAAATTTCAACGGTTTCTGATTTTAAGCAGGTTTGTGAAACGACAATGCGTAATTTAATACAAAATATTTGTCTCTACTTTATAATAACCGTTACAATTTTGTTAAGGGGAGAATAAAAAGTTGAGAAAAAAAATGGGTACCTAATATTTTTATAAAAAAGCTAAATGATATTGCTAATAAAAGTATTGTTTAAGACTTCAAAAATTTTTAGAAATTACGCCACGGTATATATATATGGTAATTCTGGGAGGTAATATTACGGGCGTGCGCAGAAGTCTTCTTTTTCTAAAATATTCAGATGAAGAATTACATTTTCAAGAAAATTTATAAGGCCAGGGCCTTAGTTTTTGAGATATTAAACATTTTTCGGGTGGTTTGATAATTTGTTACTATTAAATACCCAGGAAACCTTAGATTAAAAAGAGACAAGATATCTGGTCCAACGAAAACTCCTTGGCAAATAATAACCACTGTTTATTTACAAATAAAATCACAACAAAACAAAGGTGAGAAATATCGATTATTTTTCTATCCTTTTAAACGGCGTTAGAACGATAGGGACAGAGAATTCTGTCTCAACCACTTTAGATCGTGATTGACTTGTGGGTGGAGAAAGTCGGCAGAGCGCAGATGGTCGGATGATATGTTTATTGACATAAGCTTTTTCGTGTTATTTATTTTAAAATTTCAGAATGTTTTAAGTAATTTATAAGTTGTGTTAAAACCACATTTTGTCAAAAAACGTTTATAGTGTGTTTTTTTACCAGTAGGAGAATATTTCAGTGCATTTAAAGTGATATTTTGGAACAAATCGTCCAATGTTATGAAAATAAAGCAAGTGAAATTAGTCAATGGCGGTACATGCCGGTAGGTACACAGAAAATAAAAAAAAAATATGAAATATACTTCAATTAGTAAATCCTTAGATTAAAATATTAACAAACACTTTTATGAAGTAGTTAATTCAGAAGGCGTCAAATGAGATATTTTCTAACGTTTTTATAAGGTTTTCGAGGTTTTTTTTATAAAGACGATAAAATAAAGCATACTTTTGATGAAGTAGTTAATGCGCAATTAAGATATTTTCGAAGGTTTTAAGACTATAAAATACAGGTAGGTAAAGACCTTAAACCAACTTGCAAACAACAATAAAAGTTAATTCACATGTGTTCAGGTTTGTAATAATATTGAATGCCTACCTCTTATCAGAATATTAAGGTTAATTTATACTGAAGCCGTTGCCATCTGCCCTCGCCCTTCGAATTGATATTTAAATCTTTTTGTCTTAGATGTCTCTATATACCCTAAGCATTACTGACTTTATTGTGTACTAAAGAAGTCAGTATAAATAAGTTTCTGCTAATGACCAGAAAAAATAACAAAATTAACAAACATAATAACATAATTTTTAGCTAGTGAGTAATATTTTTTTTTCTTGATGGTGCTATGAACTGTGTTTTTTTGTTTTAATGTGTCTAAATCTAATCTATCTAAATCTAATAAATCATATACAAACTTTGTAATAAATTTCTTTTGTATAAAATTATACTACAAACATTTATTGTTAGGAAGCTTCCAAAGCTCAAATTGGCAGAATTATTTTTTGCATGTTTTTTAAATTATTTTGCATATTTCATATTATAGTAAAATTTTAATAATATTATCCTTGTGTAAATTTCTATTTAAGTAGCTACGCCACTGGTGTGTTTACTGTAAACAACAGAAAGGTAAACATTGTTCCATATAATAATATATTCAAAGTCTCCGTAAGTGACAGGTATCTTGTCTTTTTTTAATCTAAGAAGGAAACAGATTAATTTTACAAGTTTTAGATTCAGATAGGCACACTGTTTTAACATTTTTAATTTTTCACATGCAATGTAATTTATCGAACCTTAAAACAAAAACAAATTGTTGATTTTGTCAAACGATTTTTATGCAGTTAGACTAAAAATCAAACAAATTCTCAGTCCGATTTTACTTGTGAAAAGTAAAATATCAGAATGTTGTTTTGATCATTCTTTGCTTGCTTTCAAATGTTAAAAAACTATATGTTTTTGACAAGCAACAATATTTTTGTATTCACAATAAAGAAATTAAGTTAAATTGCATATGTTTATAATTTTATTCTGTTTTCGCAGACTTCAAAAGAATTGGGTCAGGTTTGTGGGTCGATCTCGGCAATTTCCTATGTTTTTTGGATGCAAATGAAAATGTTTAAAAAAGCAAAAAACGTGGACCGTTATTTTGGAGCATTTTATTAGAAAATTTTATAAAATTGGATAAAATGAGTGATTCTACCAAATATATTTTTACATATTTTTTTTAGTAATTGTAGAACTTGTTTAATGTACCCAGAGCGAAACATCGTTTAATCATTTCTCTTTTCACTTTGGTCCTTTGTGTGTTCCTTGTGGGATGCTCATCCAGGTTTGAATTTTCGTTATTTCCACCCAAGATCTTTTGTTGTTGTTTAATGTAGTTGTAAATTGATAACAAATCGTTCATTATTACAAGCAGTTCACGAATTGAAGTAAATTGTCTAGTATTTCAAAAACACTATAAAAAATAGATTCAACCCTTGGAGCTTCGGGGTATTTGAAACCACTAAATAGTGTTTAAAAACACGATTTTCTCTACTTGCTTACTATTTTTTGAAAGTGCTCCGACAATAGGGTTTTTTTTACAAACAAAATGGCTATTTAAGTAGTGCAAAAATATACCTTTATTTTGAGATATTACACCACCATGTAATTTCCTTCAGCAGAAGAAACAAAAACTTAAATAAATTAGTTTTGTCAGTTTTTTATTTTTTATTTTTTAAAACCAAACTGGCTAATATATCAAAAACACTAATATAGTAGTTTACCTAACTAGTGCGGAGAGTGCCACTTTTTCGCACGAGATTGCAGATGGCCGAACGACGCGTCAGCGGAGTTCGGCTAGCAATTAAGTGCGGAAAAGTCACTTTACGCACGAGTTACAATATTTTTCTACTTGCTTGACTTAAGTATTCATTTAACCCAATTAAAAGAATTTTAAAAATTTTACTCTTTATTTATCGTGACTAAAATGTTTACCTAACACAAGAAAGAAAATTTTTTCAAAAATTTAGCAATACATTTATTTTTTATTTTTGGTTGAGTGTGGAAAAGTACCATAAAGTTAACTTTTCCGCACTAGTGCATCTACATAATCTGTGAAACTTTGGTCGACATTCTATGTGTTTTTAAAATATACAGTGTGCACTACAACATATCAGAATATTAAATTCGACCGAGATCCAAATTTATTGGTGTTTGTGTGAGGTGTTTTTTCACCTAAAATAAACAAAACTTCATTTCTCTTTACGTTTTATACCTTCATAAAAAAGTCTATATAGCACGCAGGAACTAATTTAAATATTCTCAAAGCTGTGTTTTGCAAAAAATAAAAAAAATACAAAAATGTATTTGTTCCTAAGAGATACCAGTAAGCTTTATATAGCTAAATGATCAATTATTTTAAAGCTCATTAATATAGCTACAAAATTGTTTTATGCCCATATCCACCAATAAACACCCTCTAACCATCTGTTAAGAAACTGATGATTAACGCTGACTATATCCAGGATGTCCAGATCATCATTATAAAGTTTATCTTTCATTATCAAAATTAAAAAAAAAAATCTTCAATTTTTTAAAACATAACCTCACTTTTAAATTAACTGACTGATTATCTTTGTAACTGGTCAAAATTCACCGGTTAAAGTTAACTTTCAGTTAGAAGAAAAGTTTTGTTGGTAACTAGCAGTTAAAAGATAACTAATTATTTTTAACGTTGGTGGTTATGGGCACTAATAGTGTTTTTGCTTCAATTGCCAGTTTTGTCAAAAAAAAGTATATACAACTGATGAAATTAATTTTTTAAACTTTTTCTTTCTTCCGCTGAGGAAGATTACATGTAAAGAGGGGGGACAGTTGGTCTAGAGAGGGGTTTTAAAAAAAAATATACCATCTTTGCAATATAGATTTTTATTTTCGACACATCGCCAACTACCATTTATCGTAAAAAGTAAAATCCCCTATGTAGCCCTTTTCTGGGAGGCTATTTTAGGAAAATATTCTGAAAACTTTAAATAGCAACTTCCTATTTTGACTTCATATTTGAATTCTCACTGAAATTGTCATACCAATGGTACCCCATATCATAAGGTTTACTTTACTAGTTTTCGAGATACTGGTTTTCAAAATGTCAAAAATGCAATTTTCAAAAGCCCATATCTTACATACTAAAGAAAATATCTCTATTGTGTTTGATATCGATTTTAAGTGTTTTTTAAGAGGAATTAAAAAATTAAAATAAATTGACGATTTGACTTTGTACTTCTTATTTATTGAATAATAACGTTAAAATCACTGAAAATCAATAAACTGTAAAAAGAAATGTGCCATCGCCAAACTGCTGTCATTTTTTAATTTCTCTTAAAAACCCTTAAAATCGATGTGGGGGTGATGCCAAGTAATATCTCAATATTATTATTTTTTATATTTTTGCACTATTTAAATCGCCATTTTTTTGTAAAAAAACCCTATTGTCCGACCACAGTTAAAAAAAAAATAGTGAGCAAGTAGAGAAAATTATGTTTTTAAAGACTATGTAAAGGTTTGAAGCATCCCCAAGGGATGAATCTAATTTTTTAAAAAATCTTTCGCCATTAAAGATTAAAAATTATCAATTACATTTTGTTTAGAATTTAAAGTATGATTTTTTTCGTTAGAGCAAACGCTTTACCAGTTTGAATAACAAAAAATTAGTAACTATTTTTTTTGCGCAATTCAACTCAAAATGTTTATTATTATTTCTTTTTACCCTAAACATTTAAGATCGAAAGGGGGTCGTGTGATTACCTTTTTAAAAAGGTACATTCTTTAAGTCAAAACGTTGTTAATTAATGATAAACAATTTTTTAATTCTAAAAAAAATTAAAGAGTTCAGTGATGGTAAATAAATAACAAAAACAATGAATAGCGAGCTTTCCCTCACTTGAGGTGCTCACCAGTACGGTGTTAGGAATTTAGAATTAGGAGATGAAAGGATAATGTGATGATGAGAAAGTTTGAAACGAGATTAAACATATATCTATGAAGTACTATAACGGCCCTGCCGTGCTCCAAAAAAAGGTTATCGATGATAACTCCCAATCAAGTTAGCCTGGAAAAAATGCAGAGACAAAAACTCTTCTCGGCGCGAGTAGACTGCGTCAGGCATGCGCAGTAGATTTTTCGCCTTTGACCTTGCCCAAGAACAACGCCGATTTTTCAATTATTTTCTTTATTTTTCAAAATTATTGTTACACATTTTGCAATCTTTGGACCATTAATAGTATATCATAGTTATATGAATAATTCTCTGGGAATTTAGCTTTTTCACGAAAAAAAAATTCGATTTTTGCATACGTTTTTCTGTTCAATAAGCATCTGGGTTTCATCTTTAGAGTATTCTTTTATTAGTCCTAACTCAGATATAATAAATATTTTCAGGCAGCTAAGCAGTTACAGGAAGAACGTTTTGTCATTACCGTCCGCTCTATTCTTCCTATTGGGAGGATGTTTAAATCTTAGTCTCCCCTAAAGAGCAGTTCAACTTGCCGAAAAATTATTTTACGTATATATCTTGAAAGAAATCAAAAAAAATTATTATTATTTCAACCTAAACCTAAACTTTTCTTACAAATTTTATAAAATGTAACATATCGAATAAAAATGTATATAAAAAAAACAGGATAGGTTAACAATGCAATTTTAAATTATTTTAGAAAGTTGTCATGAGGACGGTAATGACAACATGGGGACGGTTGTGATAATAAACGGACAATAATGAGGAAATACTTGTAATTTATAAAAAAGAACACTTAAATAAAATAAACATTTCTTTAATGAACTAAAAAATTTAAATTTTTTTACAAGAAATCAGTAGGATTTCTATACTGATTTTTTGTAAAAAATATACACTCCACTCCACTGAGATAACTTTGTCAGAATAAACATCAAAAAGTCTGTCAGATATTGGCGTTGGAGGATTTGTCAAAGTGCCCAAAATCTCTTGGCAAGGTAAAAATTATACATGGATTTCAGGCCAATGGAACCTGTGGCCTCTACTATTCATAGAAGTAATGTTTAATTTCTTGCCCACCTTATTGCCTTAAAATTTCTTCAACTTTTGTATTTGGTGATGGTGATCCTAGTTGTTGTATTTTTTTCTTTACATCAGGCAGGTATTTGCTTTTTTAAAAACTTCAAGTTCATTAATTATCTTTCCGCCATTTTGATAGGGTTTGACAGGTTTCAAAACTAATAACATTTTTGAGTTCATCGATCTAAGTTTAGTTTAGTTAGAGTCTCCACTTGTAAATATGTGTCATCGCATCAGTGGTTTTCTCCATAACAGTATATGACAGTTAAGACAACTGTCACTTTTTTACGGTTTCCGATTTAATGTCTTCAGCAGAATAAAAAGAAGGTATTCGCTTTTCCAAAAACTTCAATTTCATTAATTATTTTACCGTCACAATATGGTCTGGCGGCACAGTTTTTGCGCCAAAAGTACTTTTTTGTGTAAAACTATTAACAAAGCTGTTAATGAATTATTTGTATCAACGTTTTGGACGTAGGATGTTAATATAACCATTTTCCTTTAGTACAGGCAGCGGTGTACGCAGAAAATTTTCCTGGGGGGGGGGCTTGTGTGGTATACAGATGATTCACGACGAAATGCAATTTTAAGTAGTAAGTAGTACAGGCCGGGGGCAACTCATATCCAACGTTGAAAAACATTTTTGGGCCTTCTCCTTAAATATACAAGGTGATTTATAAAAATTAAGCAAAAATTAAAACTGGGATATCTCTGGAACCAACAAACGAATTTACTTCAAAATTATTACATATAAAGAGCTGCACCAGTCGCTTTTATCACTGTTAAAAAAAATCCAGGTCCGGACTAACAAAAATTTATTATTATTTAATTTTCTTAAAGAAAACAACATCCTGTATACTGCAATTTGCAACTTTTGGTACCACCACATAAAAGCTAAGTAATAGTGCTATAATACCAATGTACTGAATTTAAGGCGCCACATCTCAGTTTTTCAGAAAAAAAAAATAAAAAACTTGGATCCTATAAATTACTAAAAACGTATTTTTAGCTTAAAACTTATTTCAGAGTATGTAACCATTTATTGGCAAAGAGGAACAAAATTATTTAACTATAAGATGATGAAAACAATATCAAAACTATAATAGCTAACTTTTTTTTATGAAAGAAACTATAAACGTTATGGGCCCAATGTGAACCCCCCTGGAATTAAAATGTGTGATCTATGAAGCTTGAAGCTTTCTTTTTCAAAACACTTTAAATTTTGGATAATTAATATGGAAGTTGTAGGCAATCCAAAAAGTCCGGTTTTTTTTTAAACACCCTATCCAAATTGTAATTAATTAGAAAATATATGAGTGAGCTTAGGAGTCCAACGATTGGCATATAGTATGCAAGTTTTATCTGGTGTTTTATTTTTTATTCATATCCAAAAACCTCATCATAATAGACACTATAGTTCCAAAATTTTAATTAAAAAAACCCAGCGAGTAGCTTTGGTGTTTGTCATTTTATATATATACACCGTTTTGTATATATTCTTTATCTGCATTCGAATTCGAAAACCGCAATTCGATAGCTATTATATTTCCCAAGTTATGATTGTTTAAAATATTCCCCCTCTGTCCCCTCGGTTTAGCGGTTTTTGAGTTATTGCCCAAACAGTCAGACCAACAGACAGGGCAAAGGAATTCCGAAAATGGATTTTTTCTATATATATATATATATATATATATTCTCAAAATTTGATTTTTGACTGATTACAACACTTTCCTATAGAGGGAAGTCAAAACCATCAAATATGAAGATTTATGAAAAAACGACTTCTTTTGCCGAAAGATAGATAAAATGAGGGAAATAATAGTATTCATATCTCGGTGACCTTTTTTGACCATTTTTTTAAATCTCAAATTGAATTATGATAAAATTTTAGAAAATCTATTTTTTGCACCTTTTTCTATTAATTTTTGTAGAGTAATAAAATGAAATAATTTAAATGCTATTTTTTCAAAAAACTGTAATAATTACGCGTAGGTAGATTCTCCATAACAAAAAAAGAAGCTAAGTGATTATTTATCTACATTAGACCACGTCAAAATAGCATAGCTTTTGACAAATAATAATCCGGTTCAAAACGGTTATGGCTTACCTCAACTTTGGAAGCAAAAATTCCAAAGCCTACTTCGTTTTTCACAAAATTGTTATGCGTTTCAAGTGAAGGGGTTATAAGGTGATCTATATATGCCATTTTTAATATTTAGAATTGGGACTTTTGACGCAAATACTGTGCCGCCAGACCATAGTGCGTCATTTCGACAGGGTTTGACAGGTGTCAAAATAAATGTAATTTTTAAATTCAGCGTTGTCATTTTAGTTGGAATTAATGCTTTTTTTTATCGATATCGGTCATCATAAGCATGATAATAAGCTTATTTCAAACTTCGGTAGTCTATGAGACAAAATGCTCTCAGGGGGACTGTCCCAATAACATACTTAAACAGGCTTGAAATTCTACTGAGATCCAGTTTCCATTTAAATTGTGCGTGGTTCTTTGTCGAAAGCATGAGTTTGTTTTGACTAGTGGACCCACCACCAATAGTAGTAACCCTAATAGTAGCCCTGCAACATTTTTGTAGTTTAATGTTATTAAAAAATTAATTGCGCAATGTTCTTTTAGTGTTAAATATAATTACCGTAATTACCGTCCCCACCATGCCACTACCGTCCCCTTTTTAGATATTGCTTCCCTGGGATGGTAATGATGGGGATGGTAATGACGTTTTAACACGTTTTTTTTTTTACTTTGCCTAAAGTGAGATTAGGTTTATGAAACATGAGGGTGACTATATCATTATCGGGTTTTTCTTGTGGTAACAAAACCAAGACTTTTAATATTTTTGAAAAAATACAGATGGTAATTACACAACTTTAAAAAAAACTAATTTTTCTTACCTGTAATTTTTATATCTTTTGACACTAATTTAATACATAGATTCACCTTGAGGTGCTAAGCAGAAACTGACCAAAGGCACCTATTTGACACAATATTTCGCGCGAAGTGTCATCTATCGAACGAAGTTAAGAAAGAAGGGATGGTGATGATTTAAAAACAAGGAAAGGAAAATTATGTAAAATGGTTGCAGTCAAAAATACTCGATCGAGCGGTTTTTTTTTGAAAGCTTGTTAAAAAAGAAATTGGATTAAATAATTTTTTTTGACATCTGTCAACCCATGTGTTAAAAATGTTTAAAAACCTATTTTTTAGCAATTGTTGTAGCTCCAAAATAAACTACATATTTCTTTATTTACTAGGTGGAATAAAGAAATCACCACACATATCACACCTCGATTTTCTTTTTCACTCAGCCGTCCTTAACGACAAAAAATAGTTTTTTTTTACATTTTTAACGTATGGGTTGACATATGTCAAAAAAATGTATTTAATCGAATTTCGTTTTTAAGATGCTTTCCAAAAAGGTGCCGCAAGTAGTACCTCCTCATGAAAAAAATGGTGGTAGGCCCTGGACTTCAGCGAGGGCCCCTAAATGGGCCGCTAATAATGGCCTTGTGTGGTATTTTCTTTATTCCGCTTAATAAATAGAGAAATATGTAGTTTATTTTGAACCTAAAACAATTGAGAAAAAATAAGTTTTTTTACATTTTTGACACATTGGTTGACAGATGTCAAAAAAAGTAGTGCGTTAAATTTTTTTTAAACAAGATTTTCAAAAAGGTGCCACAATGGGTTTAAAGTCCGTAAAAAATCATTACAGATTCGCTTTTAGCTTTTTTTAAAACCTCGTCCCTAAAGCCGCTAGAAGCACCGTTCCATTTAAAGAATCCACCATGTTTCCACTTTCCACCATAGGATTCATGTAAAAGACAACTTCTGTCAAATTGCAGAATCGGCAGATGTAAGCTCGCTATTCATTGATTTTGTTATTTATTCACCCTCGCTAAATCCTTTTTTAAATTTATCAACTCCAGAGCTTAGGATATCTGTAAGGATAATTATATCTGTCTCCGTAGAGACGCTTAATTTTCCTTCAAATTGAAGGTACATCTGCCGATTCTGCAATTTGAATCCTGTGTCAGATTTTTTCATCATAATTTTATCTCCTAATTCCTAGCACCGTACTGATGAGCACCACAAGTGCGAAATCCGGATCTACGGTTACCATTACCTTTATTGAGGGAAAGCTCGCTATTCATTGATTTTGTTATTAATATAGCAACGGCGCTAACTGGGGGGTCAAAATATAGCGTGACACCCTGTACCTTCAATTTGAAAGAAAATTAAGCGTCTTTACGGAGGCCGATATCCTGCTCTGTAGTTGATATATTTAAAAGGTGAATATGCCAACGAAACAACCGAAAACAACAGGAAAACACAACCAAACTCCTTTTTCTCGATAACGAAACAATTTGAAGATTTTGTCTGGCTTATTCGCTTCCTATTTTTAAAGACATATAGTTTCTAATTTTTGAAAAAGCAATAATTTATAAAATATAACTTTGTTCCTAATTAAAATAGAGAAAAATCTAAGGAGAGGAAGTAACACTCGTGGCCTATCGGACAAAGCGTTTTTGTTTTCTCACTTCATTACGACCAGGCCTCCAATGTCTAATGGAGACTCCAGACACCTACAGACCTGTTTCATCCTTATTAGGAATCATCACACGAGATTCAATTTGTTTTTTTTTTTTTAATATTTTGGCTTTTTAGTTCTGCGCAACAAGCCTCCTCCGGAGCGATTGCTTGCTGATGCCTTAAAATTAGGGCCACGTAGTATGAAGCTCCAATTGCGGGCGGTGCTGCTGCGAACGTTACCTTAAGAGTCATGTTACAGTGACCTTATACTTTTACTCGTCCTTCCGTCTGCTGAAAGGTGCAGGATTCTGTATTTACGGTCTTTTCAATTTTGATGTTTTTGTTTCTCGATTTATTTGACAGGTGGCGCACACAGGTACTACGTCTCCGCGGATTACAGACTTTTTGTTTTAAATTCGAGAGGTTTTGCATGGTGCCTGTGTAGCTTCAACTGCCAGGTACAATCCTATGACTATATTACTAAGGATGAAATAGGTCTGTAGGTGTCTGGATTCTCCATTAGACATTGGAGACCTGGTCGTAATGAAGCGAGAAAACAAAAACGCTTTGTCCCATATGCCACGAGTGTTTAATTTTTATTTGCGGACACGAGATTCAATTTGTTTTTTTTTTAATCTAAAATAGCATTTGAAAGTAGTAAGTTTTTTTTCGAGGTTTTTTGATGTGCTAAACATTCCCAGTTCATTTTAAAAATTTATAAATATATTTGTAAACACAATTAATATATGATAAAAAAGAAGTATACTACAAGATAATAGATATATTTACGTTCAAACTGGATAGAAACTAAGCGCTGTGTCCTTAAAGTCTATGTTTTAAATACTGATCAGTTTTATAAAATGCATGTTTATCCAGGAGATGCAATAATTACCGTACTTTGTTTTTATTTTTAAATGTTGTTTAACCATCTGCAATGATTATAATTTAACCATGATTAGGCAATAAAGATTGTGCCGAATAATAAGTATGATTTGCAAGATGTTTAATGACTTTGAGAATGTTTTTACGTTGCGATTTTTTTAATAGCGGGAAAAGGCAAAGTACGTAGATTGCAAAACTGTAAATCAATTCTACAAAAAATGAAAAAAATTGTAGGCCATTAATAAAAAGGAAAATTAGTGCTAATGACCATTAAAAGAACAGTGAGAAGAGAATGAGGATTTTTTTACATTAAACTATAAAGGATATTCCATGATTATTATATTTTTCCATTCCATGATTATTATATTTTATCATAGACCGATATAAATTTATATCCCTCCCCGAAAGATCAAAAGATCTTGGGTTGAAATAACGAAAATTCAAACCTGGATGAGCATCCCACAAGGAACACACAAAGGACCAAAGCGAAAAGAGAAATGATTAAACGATGTTTCGCCCTGGGCAACCAGCGTGGGCTCGTCAGTGGTTCCATGCTCATCCAGGTTTGAATTTTCGTTATTTCCACCCAAGATCTTTTGATCTTTTGTTTTGAGATTTTTTTCGGTTGATGTAACTGATTTGGAGGTTTTGTTTTTAACTTCTTTTTTTTGATTTTTGATTGCCTTAGGAGCATACTCCTATTGAAAATATTAACACGCCAGGACGAATCCGTATCACGTAACTTGGATAAGTACCAGTGCGGAACGATGCCTATTTGTGAGTGATTCAAAGTTGGAAATCAAAGTGTATGTAGAACCACTGACGAGCCCACGCTGGTTGCCCAGGGCGAAACATCGTTTAATCATTTCTCTTTTTGCTATGTTCCTTGTGTGTTCCTTGTGGGATGCTCATCCAGGTTTGAATTTTCGTTATTTCCACCGAAGATCTTTTTATATTTTGTTTTTAAATGTACATGATATTTTTTAATGTGTATTTTCTAAAATTTGTTATTGTTAAACTTTATATACCTCATTTAATTTTAATTTAGGTGATAAATTATTATATTATGCTGTCCCTAAACTCAAAAAATTGGTATATTATAATTATATTCTAGAATTTTAACTCGAATTTTAATCCCCTTATTTGCAAGATGGTGCATTTTATATATTATCTTATTAAGGCCACAAAAACGGCGTAGATTTGACAACAGTGCTTTGCTGTTTTTGGGCCAATCTTTACCGCGCAGAATATCGGAAACGACAAAACGGAATCTGTTGAAATTTGGCAGGAATTTTTATTTTTGAATTCCTCACAACCGTATCCAGACAGTTTTTTGCTGGACTCTGTCATTCCCGAAGTAAAGTAAACACGGCTATCAATAGTCAAAAATCATACCTGGCGTTTTCTTTAGCCTCCTCGATAATACAGAAATCTGTAACAACAATTTTTGGATTTTTTGATTTTTTTGAAAAAATACACCAAAGTTCGATTGGAGGATTGGAATTCAGGTTCCACCCAGCGGCCACTTGTCTAATGGAACATTCGGCCAATAAATTGACACATGCCCAAGTGATAAAATTAATACGGAAATGTTATTTTTTTGAAGAAAAATCATTATTCAACAATGATTTTTCTTTAGATTATTTTTAATTTCGAGACATTGCAATCCATGAAGCACGAAGCCGAGCATCAAAACATTTAATAGAAGCATTAGTAAATAGTTATTTTCGTAATAAGTTATACTTTTTCTTATATATGGTGTTCGCACCATGTTCTGAACATTACACGATCTCACTCGAAATGGCATTAGTGATGCCACCTATTTAAAGTTATTTTATTGTAACGCCAATGCATTTCTGACATGAAAATAACATAACAAAAAAATGTCATTTAAAGTGGCTTTGATGGGGTTGTTGCGTCTCTTTTTCTTCAATAAATGTCATACATACAGTTACTACGTTTATATGCACCTAAAACCGGTTTTAAGGACGGTTTTATAAAATCGCTTTCTCCGAGGCTTTATACGTGTTTCATTAAATGTTATTAAATATGTCAGTTTAAAGAAAAATCGAATGAAACAACTTAACTTAACAAGTTAACAACAGATTTTTCGTTAAAACCAGAGTTGAGTATTTCCTTGGGTTGTAAGCAATGTGCTAAAGCGTTTTTAAAGTGTTTATTCTGACCTTAACATTGGTTAAAATCCATTTGGTACTTAAACAGTTCTAATTATTCTACAAAGTATAAACAAAGTAAATGTCTCCAGGATAACCTAGAGGCCCTGTATACAACTGTCATGTATAGAGAGCCTCTAGGATAACCCACCGATCAACAGTTTGGTGACGAAAAAAGAAGAAAAAACTGGCTAGTCCAGAATGGAAAGTTAGTAAGGTGGATTATAAGGCCCAACCCAGAGAATCAAGTGATTGACTCCACTGGGTAGACACCATTTCATTTTTAACCGAAGTACAGCTCAGTCAAGCTACACCCCCTCCCCTCAACGAAACTTAATTTGGATATTGTAAAAATTATTTACTAATTATGTACTAATTTAGTCCCCTTTTAAAAACGTGTGTACTTAATGAATAACGGAGTTATTCGCACTATGCTTAGGAGATAGATTTAATGAAAGTTGATATGTCATAATTTTGTACTAACTATGTTCTCTTAAAGAAGAGTACTTTTAGTTTGCAAAAACCATCGTTCCTAAGGTTTTAGTTTCTTTGTTATGGGGTGTGTAGCTAGATATCAAGGGTGTACCCCTCTGGTTAGGAAAGAGATTTGACCAAAAGTGCCAGAATTCTAAAAAATTGCCTACTCTCAAGATAATTTCATTGTTTTTTGTTTTTATGGGGTATTTAGCTTGATATCACACCCCCTCTGTCTAGGAAAAAGATTTAAAATACGTAATTATACCATAATTTGCCACTAATTATGTACTAATTTCGTCACCTTCTAAAAAGTTGCCTACTCTCAAGATAACTTTTTTTTTGTTTATATGGGGTGTGTAGCTTGATATTAAGGCACACCCCATATAAACAAAAATAATGAAGTTATCTTGAGAGTCGGCAATTTTCTAGAAGTCCCCTTCTAGAAAGTTGCCTACTCTCAAGATAACTTCATTATTTTTGTTTATATGAGGAGGCACACCCCATAAAAACAAAAAAAAATGAAGTTATCTTGAAGTCGGTAATTTTCTAGAAGGGGACGAAATTAGTACATAATTAGTAGCAAATTATGGCATGATTATTTTTTTTTTCAAATCTCTTTCCTAGGCAGAGGGAGGTCAAATCAAATCAAATATTTCTTTATTCAGTCAATATACATTGTTGAATAGGGTCAAAACATAGTAAATGAATATAATTAAAACAAAACTACAACAAACTAAAATATTACATATAATTTTAAATACAAATTTCACCATTACGTTTACATTTAATCAAACCATTTTACAATAAATATCTATGTACAATACATACACTAAAGACACTTGTAAGAAAAGAATTCATTGGAATTGTATGGTTCAAAGTTTAGTAAAAATTTAAAAACTTTACTTTTTATTGAAATTGGTAATTTTTTTGATATCCAACGGTAAATTATTAAACATTTTTATGCAGGAATATGCGGGGCATTGTTCGGTTATAGTTAATCTGTGAGAGGGTATATTATAACCAACATTTGTGGGCCTTGATATCAAGTTACACACTATAAAAACAAAAAAAAATCTTAGGAATCGATGGTTTTTGTAAACAGCCAAGCCAAGCTCTTCTTTAAGAGTACATAGTTAGTACAAAACTATGGAATATCAACTTTCATTAAATCTATCTCCTAAGCATGGGGGAGGGGCAGGGTTTTAGCTTAGCGCCAAGCCCCCCCCCCCCTTTTAAGTGCGAATAACTCCGTTATTCGTTAAGTACAAAAATTTTTTAAAGGGGACTAAATTAGTACAACATTTTTAAAATATCCAAATTGATTTTCGTTGCGGGGAGGGGGGGTGTAGCTTGACTGAGCTCCGAAGTACATGCAATAGAGATAAGCGTGAGGGGAAAATCTGAGAGGGCCTTATAGGTACTAAAATTAGTCCTGCAACTTATTCTAACGCTGACCGACCATAACATGACTGTCCAAAATTATATTAAATTTTGGACAGGATTACCAGAGAGCAACACAAAAACCACTGATGCCTAATGCTTTAATCTCAAGAGAAGGAACGATCCCCGAAGAGAAGGGATCAATAAATAAATCAGCCCGATTGAATTATGATCATGTCGTTTCCTACTCCTCAAACGAGATAATGTAAAGCTATTTTTAATCAATTTAATTTTAAATAATATTTTTGGAGACCTTTAACTGTCCAGGGTCTAGAAGTATTTCGGTCTGTACCAGTTTTTTTGGCATAAGACTTTACCAATCTTTACAATAGAGTAAGAGCACATCGCATTTTTTATATGTTCCAACGGAAGGACTACAGAAAATACTACTTTGGTCTGAGTTACCAAATTTTGGTCTCGACATCTAAGTAACCAATTGCCTTTAAAGGAGCCTACTTGACTAAAAACATTAAACTCTTGAGGTTTTATTATGGAATCTTCAGATTAAATGTTTATAAAAAAAATCGGCTCACCGATAACAATTCTTTGTGTTTGCCTTAAATAGTGCCTTTATTAAGGTCCACCCTCGTCCTGTCAGGAATCAATCTTCGCATGTGATGTGACAAAAATGTAACGGTCTCTTGAACTACACTGTTGCGTATGCTATGCATGAGCAAAAATCCAAAAATACATCTAAAATTTTAGTTTTTTAACCGTATTCCTGGATTTTATTATTTTATTTTGACGAGATTTTGCTTTAATTTTGCAAGTGTTTTGTACTAAAATTCAGGAAAACGTTAAGAAATCGGTAATCGTAAAATCTAAGAAGTTTTATTTAAAGTTTGTATTAGAGACATTGTGTAAACAATAGCAAAATTTCACGACTAGTTAAATTTATTATTCGGAGTAAAATGTGATACTTGTTCGTCATTTCTAAAAGGTAAGGCGTAAACATTGTAGTTTACCTAATAATCTCAGAAAAGGTCAGAATGGCAAAATAGTTTTTACAAGTAGCGGCTAAAATAGTGTTTTTTTACCAGCGATAAAAGCACAGTTTAACCACGAATTGTATACGCTATAACTACTTTTATAAACAAATCCTGAAACACAGGAAGAACTTACACAAAACTCGAACACAACATACACATACACCTCACAACAATGGTTTCTATGGCGACCTGACATTGTTGCCCATTTTAATTTCTGTTAGTCTGTTATTTTTTCGTATTTTTTAAGTTATTTTTTGTGGATACTTGAAGAAAACTTATGGAAATGGTTTAATTTTTAGGTAAGAATTATTTGATTTTCTTTTGAGTAAAGAATTCTGTCAGTGAACTTAGCTCAGGAAATGTCGAAGTGGCATTCAAAACAGGTCATGTGATATCTATACTTTTTTAAGTCAAATAAACATCAGAATTGGCCGAACTTTAAATGGAAGGCAGTGTTTTGATTCTTTGCTGAGAAAGGTATAAAATTACTTTCTAAGACCACCAATTAGAAATATTCTAACATTGTCTTCTTAGTGATTTTCCTAATTGAAAATTCTTGTTCTTGTAATGGGTCACTGTCTGTTCTTCGAAAACACACTCATCGAAAACGTTTTCATCGAATGACATTTTCATCGCAAACATTATTATCGAATGACATTTTCATCGAAATCACTTTTATCGAATGATATTTTTATCAAAATCACTTTTATCGAATGACATTTTCATCGAAAACACTTCAAAACCAACCAAACCAAACCTACCAACCAAACCCACCAAACCAACCAATCAAACCAACCAACCAACCAAACCTACCAACCAATGTTATTGGATGAAAGTTTTTTCGATGAAAATGTCATTCGATAAAAGTGATTTCGATGAAAATGTCATTCTATATATATATATATTTTTGATGAAAATGTCATTCGATGAAAGTGTTTTCGATGAGAATTTCGTCGATGAGTGTGTTTTCGATGAAAGGAAAGTGATCCTCTTGTAATAAACAGTGGAGAATGAGTCAAGTATTTTAATTTATTTTCTTGTTCATTTGTTACGAGGGTAAAAGTATTACCTCTAGCTGTGAAATATAATTGGTGTTTTCGCATCTTTAACATTAAATTAATTTGTATCGCAATTAATTAATATATATTGGTTAAGTTTATGGGAGGATTTGTGTGATCTTGACCTGTACCAGGAGTGAATTTTTGCTTTGATCTTAAAGATTTTTTTAAAAAAAATGCCTATTAAGTTTATTTTTACGTTTAAGTTTATGATGCTATTTAGATCTGAGCTGAAAAATTGAAATTAAAAAATTTATTGTTTCTAAGAATTTATGAATTTTTAAATAATATTTTTGCAACTATTACAGAACGCTTTGGGTGTATGCTTTTTAATTTATTTTACGGTACTTAAATGTTGCATTTTATTGTAATCGGGAGATTTTTTTAAAAGTGAGACTGCGGTTTATTTACTTATTTTGATTGCTGACGGGGTCTTTTTTACAAATAATTCCATTGATGCCTCCTTGGTACCCTTGGACAACTTGAGATATTTAAGATTTTGTGTTAAAAATTGTTAGAGGTATTACAGAGGGATAATATTAGGCATCTTTTCTGGTGGGCACATAAACCGTTTCCTCATAAGCGGCAATGTTAACAGAAACGTAAATTTTACAAAAACGACAACGGATATAGTTTTGAACAAGGTAAATAGGGCTGTGTTCCGCTATCCTTATCTCTTACGTCCTTATACCAGTGCAGATATCATCATCCTCTCTCTCAAATCAGTCCGATCACTTATTAAAGATCTGGAGAGAGAAGACGCTATCTACGGTAGAGTATAAGAGCGTAAGAGATATTAGACACTTAAAGTAAATATTTCAACGCATCGGTATCGGTATACCTACCGCGTTCGAAACAAAGTCAAAATATACTACATTTTTGACTTGTTAATGCCATGTTTCAAACGATGCCCGCTTTTGATGACGGGTGCGATGACAGAACAGCTGATTCCACTCGTTGCGTACGGAGGGATGTACGTAACGTTACGGATTCACGAATGTACGCAACGATTTCAATCAGCAGTTCTGTCATCGCACCCTTCAAAAAAGCGGGCATCGTTCGAAACATTTCGAACGCGTTAGGTATACCGATACCGATGCATAGATTATAATATTTTGCAAAAATCGCATTTTTCCCATATGAACAAAGGATCAATACTTAAAACACTACCTTTTTTTAAAACGATATCCGATGTAGTTAATTTACGTTTTTGTTAACATTGCGACTTATAGGGAAATGGTTTGTGTGCCCACTACAGACGTCAACATAACTTCAATGTAAAAATAATAGAGAACCCAAGGGCAAGATTTTTTAACCTCAAAACTGAATTCAGTCCAAAAACCTCCAAAATTGTGAATTAACCACGTGTCATACACAAGTGATACAGTGATTTCTTTGCTAAAAGTGTTGAATTTACACTCTTACTTAATCCATCTAGCAGCTGTACTACATCTGGAATTTATCTTCACTCTATTTTCATGCACGAAATCTCATTAAATGAAATTCTTACAGCAGTAAAATTATTAAAAAACAAAAAAGTATGTTGTAGCAGTGAGGATATGCCACTTTTTACGGTAGAGTTTGTGTGGGAGTAGGGAGATTTTGATCAGGCAAACGGCAAATTACGTTACTCTTATGGATGCCGTAACCGTAAATAAAGGTAACTATAAGAGGTTAAAAATAGAGCTTTTGAACCTAGTCAATCGTTTGACGGTAAACATAACCTTACTTTTTTATTGACTTGTTCATTTTTTTATTTGTTTTTCTAACCGTATCATGGAGGAAAATATTAATTTAGTGATAGGACTGGGAAAGACGGACACCACAACATAAATTTAATCAGGCAAATGATTTTGCAAGATATATTTGGTGGAGTAATAGAAGAAATCGAGCCTCTGCAAACTTATTTGTACTTACTCACCTGTTTAAAAAAAAAGAAACGGTAAAAAAGGCACCCCACTCGCTACTACTATAAACACTGTTAACAAAAAATAAAATCCAAATACAAAATTTTTGTAAAACAAAACAAACTTTTATAACCTAAAAATCTTCCACCACAGAATCACATCAAGTTTGGTTGGTTGTCTTTTTAACGGTAAAGTTAGTTGCTATTTGACGCTAATTAGCGCCAGTGGTTACCTTTAATAAAGGAGACAGCCTGACAGGGCGCTACTGCGCCTGCCCAGAATAAAGATAAGGGTAACAGACTGCCAAAAAACCTGAACAAAATCTTCCTAGTTTCTAAAATTTAGGTTAAAGTTGGGTCATGTAAAAAGGGCAGCACTCTGCACAAGTGCTCAACGGAATCTATCAACACTGCAACTTTTGATTTTACACAAGCAATCTCTGAATCTATGGATTGTAACAACTACACTATTGCTCTTTATTTTGATTTGACAAGAGCTTTTGATTGCGTGGACAAGGGTTTCCTTTCGAAGAAATTAGAGGCCATGGGTTTTAGAGGTGATTTGAGTGAAAGAAAAATTAAAATTAAGTTAGGCTCAGTAATTCAGAACGTTATGATCAAAGGTTTGGCGTGCCGCAAGGTAGTGTTTTGTCACCATCGCTGTTTATTTTATTTATCACTGAAATTCTTGCATTTCTAGAAAGCTTTCTATCATCAAACATAAACATTAAAATTATAATTTATACAGATGATTCTGCTGTCATTATATCTTCATGTTTTCATACTGCCATTTCAAATGAAAATCTTATCCTAAGCAAATTTTATAACTGGTCTGCTAAAAACAAACTGATTGTCAATGAATTTTATAGAAGGAAACAATTTCCGGAGTTTACTCTTGCAATGAATAACACTGCCATAAATAAGTTTTATGTTGACAGTCAGTTGACATGGACAACGCACAATGATCATGCTAAAAAACTTAATTTGTCCTATTATGCTGTAATTAATTTAAAAGACATTTTGTCAATAAAGTAATTATTAAAATTAAAAAATGCGCTTCTTCCAATTAGTTAATCTAAAAAACTGTTAATCAAATTTAGTAAGGTGAAAGTTTAAAGCATTATCCCGGAACCATTCACGTGATTTTGCATAATTTTAAATTTTTTACATAATTTAAGTATCCTAAAAATGTTTAATTCACGGTAAAAATTATCGATTATTTAAAAAAAAATAAAAACAAGATATATATATTTAAAAAACCACGCGAATGGTCTGTGGGAGATTTTGTTAATTTTTGATCTGTGACAAAATTATGACCTTGTTTGGTATTTTAATATTTGAAGGAGTTATGTTTGTTAGAAGATATAAGGAAAAATTTCCAAAGGACCACGCTCACTTAGCATTGCCACTGCCTTTCGGCTGGAATGGTCTGGGCGTTTGATATGTTGTAGATCTGCTCTCTCTGATCAACGTTTGTTGTACCACTTTTTGATCCGACCCACGGTTTCAGAGATAGAGGTATTGAAAGTTGGAGGTTTCAGATTTTAGGGATTTTTGACTAAAATCAGTTTTTTGCCTATTTTGTTATATTCGCGTAGCTAACTTGCTACTTTCAGTACAGCAGTTTTTAGATAGAGAACCAGGCTATTGAATGCAATTGAAAAAATTGATAAACTGTGAAATATTTTTTTATTTTTTGATATGTTATAGAAAAATCTTCAGAGGAAAAAAAAGATAAGTTACATATGTATAAGCTCATCATACTTTGTGAAAAACGCCCGTGAACCTGGAAAATGCTCGGGTTATTGTCCCCATTTCTACTATGTATATGTGTATCATAGGCATCACTCGAAACCGAGTATGATTTTCCTCTATTCTGTATCGTTGCTATTTGTTGTGCGTTTTTTGATGGCTATGTAAGCCAATTCTCGAGCCGCACACCCTTCCACAGTCCTGGCACACCCAGTCTCCGGCAGCAGCCGGGTGTTGTTGGCCATCCATTCTTCAATTTTATCGCTCCTTTCTACGTCCTCTCTTTTCCGTCTCTAGTCTACGTCGTTGCTCTTCAAAAGTTTTTGCTTCCTCATGGACTGTTCGACGCCATGAAGCCCTATCGTTTGCCGTGGTCTCAAAGTTGTTTATATTGATGTGACCCTTCATCATATTGCCTTTGAGAACATCCTTGTACCTTTTTTGTCGACCTCCTTGATGTCTCTTTCCCCCCTTCAGTTGCCCATAAAATATCTGCTTTGGGAGACGTGTTTCGGGCATGCGGATAACGTGACCAGTCCAACGAAGCTGGTGCTTGAAAATAAGGGCTTCTATACTAGTTGTTCTGGCTTCTTCTAAAACACTTATGTTTGTTCGTCGGTCTTGCCATTTGATTCTCAGGATTCGTTTTAAACAACTTTGGTGATATTTTTCTAGTCGTTTGATATGCCTTCTGTAGGTGGTCCACGTTTCGCATCCGTATGTTAGAGTTGGTATTATAACTGTGTTGTAGACACGAAGCTTGGTCTCCGCATTGACGTCGTGATTGTTGGAGACTCCGAAAGCCGTCCGGACGCTACGCTAACACATTTTAGGCGATGCTGTATCTCTGCGTCATAGTTGCATTTGATGATAGGTGGCTCTCAAGGTATGGGTAATGTTCCACGTTCTGCAGAGGATGGCCATTTATGGAAATGTTTGGAGCTTAGGGATTCGTACCTGGTTCTGGTTGGCGAAGAATTTGCGTTTTGGCAAGATTGACCTCTAGGCCAATGTGTTTGTAGGCTTGGTTAAATACGTTGATTACCAGCTATTGACCTTCCTCTGTATCGGCCATAACGACGTTCTCATCGGCGTACTGCAGTTCGGTTACCGAAGTCTGCCTAGGTTAAGTAGGCCACCGTCGAATCTATATAGAATTTCCACTCCCGGCGGTAGATGTTCCTCAACAAGGTGAAGCATGGCACCTAAAAATATAGAGAATAGGGTGGGCGCAATAACACACCCTTGTTTAACGCCTGTCGTAATCTGGAATGACTCTCCTGGTCCATCGTTGCTCAGGACTGTTGCATTCATATTGTCGTGTAGTAGTCTAAGAATTTTGCCAGTATTTACCAAAGAGCTTCTCTGTTGACCGAGTCAAATGCTTGGACTAGGTGTATGAAGGCCATTAAGAGGGGGCGGTATATGTGTGCCATGCTAGAGACCAGAAGGCTCAGCCTGACAAAAACGATACCTCCCCTAGCCGTGTGGGCTAGGGAGGTAAAAATGACAGAATGGCGGGTCGCATCCGCCATATTGATTTCCTTCTTGAACAATATATGGCATATAGTACCTCTGAGACTCAGAGCACTCCAGCTGGTACCGCTGTCAAAATCGCCTGAGCCTTCTGGTCTCTAGCATGGCGCACACATATACATAGTAGAAATGGGGACAATAACCCGAGCATTTTCCAGGTTCACGGGCGTTTTTCACAAAGTCTCATGAGCTTATACATGTGTAGCTTATAGATTTTTCTATAAGATATCAAAGAGTAAAAAATTTTACGTTTTTCAAGTTTGTGCCGCCACTGAGAGTGATGTAAATGAAATATGTCAATTTTTTCAACTGCATTCAATAGCCTGGTTCTCTTCCTAAAAACTGGTGTACTAGAAGTGGGAAGTTAGCGAATACAACAAAATAGTGAAAATCTCTATAAAATCTGAAACCTCCAACTTTCAACACCTATATCTCTGAAACCGTGGGTCGGATGTTTATAATAAAATACCAAACAACCGTCAATCAGTTTAAAAAAGCTTTGAAGCCGCCGGCAGCGCAGTGGGTTGCGTATCGGTCTGCCGCACGAAAGGTCTCGGGTTCGATCCCGGCTAGGTGCCATGAACATTTTGTGTTGTCTTTAACTTTGCAAAAACTCGGCTAACATTGGGCATTGATATAATGAACGGAAAGTTCCAGTATATATAAAAAAAAATATCTTTGAATATTTATCTTGTAGAAAAAATCTATTATTCTGTAAATGAGTTTTTTATGACTTAGTATCGAGAAGCTGTTTCTATTTAAAGCTATTTTGAAAAATGTATATACCTTTTAAGAATGTCTCGTACAATAAATTAAATAAATAAATAAATAACATCCAAATATAAGGGGTTAATGGGTAAAATAATAAATTGTATCAATGTTTTGCTTATTTCTGATCCTAACACAATTCTGGCGTAATGTCCTGCAAAACTTATTTTGAAAAATAAATTTAACTTCAGATTAGTTTTGTTTATTTTGAATGCGAATTACGAAAGAGAATAGTGAATTTATTGTAATATTTATATATTTTTAGTTTCTCAATTTTGTCTGGGAGTAGAAGTTTAGATGATTTTTAAAGATCTATCTGCTATATGTGGAGGCTATTGATATGTCTGTGTTCACAGTTGATCGACCAAATATTTAAACCAAATAAGAATAAAAATCAATTTTACGGAAATATATTTTAAATTCAATAGGCACAGATTTTGATCTCATATTTAAAAAATTGACCCCTTGACAACCCTGAGTTGGAATATTCTAAAACTTATTTACTAATTATGTAATAATTTTTTCCCTAAAAAAAATGGTACTCAAAAGATAACAGATGGGAGGGTTTTTGTACTTCTTAAATAGGGTACTTTTCATTGAAAAAAGCATCTACTTTTGTTTGTATTTGAGATGTGTATAGCTTTACGCCAAGGTTCACACCCTCCGTTTAATAAAGAACTTCGACAAAGAGTAATTAGCCAGCATTTGCTTCTATTTATATAACAAACAGAAGATGGCTGTGGCACTGTAAATCTAACGAAAAAACAAGAGTTAGTACAGAGAAGTACAAAAGGTACAAAAAGTATTTTTTTTCAGAATTGACTACTAAAGGTACTTATTTCGCCTCCGTTTTAAAAATTTACTACCTATAATATTTTTTTTTTTTGGGTGTCTGGTGCACTAATTTCGTTCCTTTTGAAAAAATTTTCTACGCATGACGCGGGTAGTTATTTTCTGTGCACACTGAGATGAAGCCACACACCCCATATACATAAAAGAATCTCAAATTATCTTATGAGTAGCAAATTCTGGCTTAGTTACTTTTTGTCATATCTTTTCCCTTGACGTCAATCCACACACCTCACATTGACGTCACCCGACAACCCATATAAATAAAAAAACTTATCTAAATAATTTTTGAAAAAGTGACGAAGTACATAATTAGTAGCCAATGCTGAGCATAATTACGTTTTGTAGAATCTCTTTCATAAAGAAGGAGGGACCTTGGGGTCAAGCTATACATCCCAGGTACAAACAAACAAAATTAGTTAATTATGAAAAGGGCCCTTTTTCAAAGTACAAAATTATGACATTACAACTTCTATTAAATTTTTCTCCTAAGCATGGGGGCGAAATACTATCAAGGATGTTCTTAAATAGTGTTGTGTGTTGAACCCCAACGGCCACAGACGTGCACAGAATTTTGGATTAGAGGGGCCATATCACAATAAGATATTAAAATATAATAAGAAATTTTATAATTTTTTTTATTAATCTTTCAAACAGAAACATTTTGTACAATCGAATAAAAGTTTTTCGCCTAAAACAACAGTTTTGTTCATTTAAAATCTTAAATCGGTCTATGACTTTATCATAATATACATTATTAGTTCTTTTTTGTTCAATAAAAAAAAACAACAATGATTAAAGTCTTTCATAGTTGACCGTAGTTTGCTCTTGCAAAAGGTCATTTTTGAAAATGACCTTTTGCAAGAGCACGTGGTATTTGGCAGGGTTAAAAAAAACTTTCCTGTACTGTAGATCTTCAACTTTCCACCCTCTACCAAAAAAGCCATCAAAGAAATAGCGCTTTATTGTTTCGGAACCGACTTATCATTTTTTAACTTCTTCGAAGTTCCGCCTTCATTCGGGAAGTTCTCGCCAGTCGGCTAAAAAGGTCGCGTTCAGCCCGCGTACGAAATAATATTGATCGTGTGAGCGTTCATCGAACTAGAGTATGTCCATAAACAGCGTTATTTTTTGCGGTGCGCGCCCCTTTACGCCATCCATTGGAGAAGATTTTTTCTTAAATTGCTAATAAAAATTAATGACAGTAGAGATAGTAACCGAGCGCAGAACTCTAACTGATGGTATATGCGGCGCTTAAAAAAAATTGCTTGACTGTCTTAACATATTAGGGGGGGGGGCAAGGTTCCCCTGCGCACGCCCATTCCAACGGCAGACGGAATAACATTGATTCTGGGAAAGCGAGAAAAGCCGGTGATTTTGGATGCACATTGTCTAGATCATATTTTAAAAAAATGCAAGTCTCCTGAATAAGCTGTTTTTGGAACATGAGGATTAGCATTAGGTCCATGGGATGATGAGGGTAATGATTTAAAGTTCGAGATTACATCAAAGGTCTCATTTGACCAGTTCTGAAGCGTCATCACTCAAAAAATAAGCATAGTCATACAAGGGATAATGCGACCTCACTAATGGGCACTAGTTGCAAAAACCTTAGATAGCAGAAAAAACACATCTACTACAGACGCAATAGCAGTTTTAACAAGAAAAGTTCATCTGGCCTTAGATAAGGGTAAAAAATTGGCAAGTATATTCTTGGATCTTGCTAAGACATTTGACACCGTTTGTCATCAAAAATTCTTCTCAAAATTGGATAACTTTGGTGTTAGAAGAATCGGCAAAACACTTTTTACAAACTGGTTAACTGGAAGAAAACAAATGATGCAATTAAATTAGGTTCTCAGCGACCAAAAAACTAGAATGTGGTATTCCGCAGGGAACTGTGCTTGGCCCAGTGCTTTTTATACTATACATTTAATGAGGAAGCACTGGCGTCGTTTGCGGATGATACAGTTTATTTTGTGAAAGGTTCAACTTGGGAGGAGGTTGAAGCAAAAACAGAACAAGGTCTAAAAAACATTGTGAACTGGTTAGACTCCAATCTACTTACAATTAATTTAGAAAAAACTACTTACCTGTCATTTTCAATAACCCAAAGAAAGTTACCATAAACGGATCTACAGATCACACTTCCATTTAGGAAGAAACTAACATGGACATTTCCCGAATCTACAACGGCTTATCTAAATATCTCGGCATCACATTAGATAATAATCTAAAGTGGAAAAAACAAATAAACAACCTAACTAAAAAATTAAGGTACTCAAATTTCAGAAAAACTAGTACGCTCTGGTACAATCCTTGCTAGAATATGGAGTAGTGACTTGCGGTGGAGACACACAAATCCTAAGCATAAGGCAATTATTTTTTAAAACTTCCATTGGACAAGTATTAAAAGATAGGGAAATACAACCAATAACATTAAACTACACCACAAGATCTATTACTGAAGGACATGTCAAAATCGGCAAACAGCAACTCTTCGTCAGCAAAGCTATACACGAGCAGGACTAATATACAACCTACTACCAAAAAATCCCACACTAAAAATTTAAAGAAACAGATTTCTTACTGGCTTATTATATATATTGTGTGTAAATATAATCATACTTGAATGTAATTAAATCCTCTTTCTTATAGAACGTTTCAGTATCTATTGCAAAATTGTGAAAACCAGACGGGACAAAAAAACGAAAGTGCAATTATTGCTATTATTGCTTTTAGTTTGATCACTTATGGCCTGAGTGATTATAAAGATACATCGGTGAAGTTGTGTGTAAACACAAACCTCCGAAGAATAGTTGAAGTCACGTGCAGATTCAAACCTCCACAGAACCCAAACACTATGGTTTTGTGAGAAAAATTTCAAAAACACTACCATAAGCATTATGTGCTAAACAGAGAACAATTTTAGTTTTAATCTCTCTTCTAACACATTATGCTTATGTTAAAGACTTGGGGAATTTTCTCACAAAAACAATATAGATATAAATATTGTGTTTTGCATTTTTGAAATGGGTTTCATTTAAAAATACAAACCTGAAGTCTAAATTTGACGTTTCTAATGACTATTAGCTTTTATGCACAACCAGGCATAAAAGTGCAGTTTAACGCCCGCATTTTCAAGCGTGAAGTAGTACTTAAACGCCCTGAGGTGCCTTTTTTGCCCGCGGGTCGTAAAGTTCTAAAATGACTAGTTATCACGTGCAATCGTTCGTTGTTGTTTTAAGTGACTTGTCAAGTTGTCAAGTTTATATTTTAAGGTATTTTTGACTGATGTCATTACAAAACTATAAATTATTATTTTTTAAATATTAAAATAAAAACGTGTGTACCTCGGTCAAAATAGTTATTACCGAACAAGTGCCGAAAAGACACTTACGCAAGAGCATTAGAGTAAAGGAAATCCTTTAATCAATGGCAAAAGTTAGGTACAATTTTTTTCCTACGAGTGATTTTAACCTTCAGCTTCCTTAAAAATAAATTCTTAATAAACATAAATTTTTTAAAAATTGTCTGGAAAAGTAAAAAATCATGCGCACGCTCGTAGGAAAATATCTTTAAAGCCGAGGGGCCGGCCCAGGCTGTTATTTATACACTGGGGGAGTTAAAGCCGCAATTTTTGACTTGGTGGCGCATAAATAACTATTACCTACTCGCGTGCGGTAAAATGTAGTTTACCGCACTAATTTGAGTGCGGAAAGATGTACTTTACCGCAGTCAAAAAACTATGTTGGGAATTTGGAACCTTTGGTTGCACTAAAACAAAATTATGATTGTTTTCCACAAACCAAAACTACACTTTTTTGCACTCGACGCGCGTTTCGCTAACAACGTTAGCATCATCAGGAGACGATAAACATTGTTAGCGAAACGCGCGTCGAGTGCAAAAAAGTGTAGTTTTGGTTTGTGGAAAACAATCATAATTTTGTTTTTTTGCAGTCAAAAAACACAAAAAATCTCGATAGGAATAAACTCTGGGTTTCACACTTTTACAATGTATACTATTTTTAAAATCAATAATCTTGAAAACAAAATTGTTACAATTTTTAAAACTATTGTTTTTTTAAAGGGTATAAGACACTAGTACGTAAAGTTTTCTACCTAACACATGCGTAAAGGGCCTTTACGGCCCTTGACGGCTTCGCGTGCGGTAATCACTTTCCGCACTTTTTAGGTAAATAACTATTTTTGCGGGTACCTAAATGTAAAAGCCGAGGGGAAAACCACTCATGGCATTAGTTGGCATTGCCCATATAATACATGTACAAATTCCTTACCATTACTACCAGATTTACATGGCATTACAGGCAATACATGTACAAATTTTGGGTCAGTTGTTACCCCCTCGGTAAAAACACTCAAAAAATTTTAAACCTTTTGAATTTAAAGTTTTTTCCCTCTCTTGTATTAAAGAAGTTAACAGGGGATGCAAAATATAGTGAGACGCCTAATATATACAGAAAGTAAACGTGAAAGTGTAATGACCGTAATACGAAAATAATATATAAAAGCAAGAACGGATATAGAATATCACTCGGTGATAAAAGTAATTTAAAAAGAAATTACCAAGTTATTCCAAAAGGGGGGAGTCAATCGTGTTGTATTTTGTGTCTTCGCCCGAATAATTTAATAGCTTTCTGCTCCAAAGCTTAAACTCGCACTGCCATTCACCAAGCTTGCTAAACGTTTATAACTTATAATGTCAAAGTATGTTTTTTAATGCTCAATATATTTATCAACCGTAATAGTTACTCGCTGATTTATGTATATTTTTTTGTTTTTATTCTGTTTTTAAATCACGGAAAAACCTTAAATTGCGATAAAAATGTAAATATTTTAACTCATAAATTTAACATTTCTGGGTTTTGTTTTTTAGAACAAATTACTCAGAAAGTTGCTTGAAGATAATTTAAAAAATGTCACATTTAGTCATCTATTGAAGACGTTTATTATAATTAAAGTGAGGTGAAGTTTTAATAACACTTACAACAACTGCAAATATAGTAGTCTTCTTAACAGTGCGCAAAGTTGCGTTTTCTCATACGTGAAAGCAGTTAGACGAACGACGCAAAACGGAGTTCGGATAGGCTTAAAGTGTGGGAAAACGGCATTGTGCACGTGTTAGGAACAATATTTTTTCTTCGAGTGTGACAACTACATTTTTTTAATTTTTACTAAGTGTGTCTTTTTATTGAAACCACAAAGAAAATTTATATCTCTAAATTATTTATTATTATGTGTCCATTTTATGGAAATATGAAAAATTTTGATTTAAAAAAACTCATTGTATCAAAGAAATTGTTCGCAATGTAGCTTTTTGCGGCCACTCGTAGAAAAAATACATTACAGGCCAGTATCAAAAGTAAAAAAAAATATAATTACGTAGGTTTAACTAAATAAACTATTTTTATCGAAAAATAAGTTGATAATTTTTTAATTTACAACCAATTATTTTTGAATTTCAGAGGACAAAGATAAAAGGCGGCTTCCATTTGACTTATCTGGAATTATTTTGGGGATTAGAAAAAGTTTGACGAAAAGACTGTAAAATACCGAAAAATAGCTTCTTAGAAAATTTTCTGAACTGTATCAAAATTAACGAAATTAATGAGGAAAGTTTGACTCCTGTAGAAAAGGTTAGTATGTAGTTATATACAGGGTGGATTCTTTAAACGGAACGGTGCTTCTAGCGGGTTAGAATTGGGTTTTATAAAAAAAAATCCAAAAATATGACAACTGGATTTTTAATTTTCTTTAATCGTGCTATCTTGGATTTTTTTATGTCGTTTTGTTTACGAGGTATGGCAAAAAAATATTTTTTTTAGATAGGACACCCTGTATAGTTTGGCATTTTTTAATTCTAAAAAAACTTATCTTTTTGACAATACCACACACTAATACTATATCTCTTATGGTTTCCAAGATAGAGGCATTTAAACTTGCATGGAATTGTTGTCTATGCCCTGTTTTACGGGGGATATTTGAATGAATATCGAAGTTTTCCATACAGATTTAGATAAAAATGTCTTGATTATCGTAAAAGATAGATCCTACTGTGTGGTATTGATGAAGAGAGAATTGTTTGCAGATTTCAAAAATTGCAAAATATACAGGGTGTCCTATTTTAAAAAAATAAAAAATTGCCATACCTCGTAAACTAAATGACATAGACAAAATCCAATATAGCACGATTAAAGGAAATTAAAAATCTCAGTTGACATGTTTTTGGATTTTTTTATTCAACCAAATTCTAACCCGTTAGAAGCACCGTTCCGTTTAAAGAATCCACCTTGTATAATTATTTCTGAAAAAGGTTTTTTTACAAGATGTCAAGAATTGCAAAATATATAGGGTCCCATTACGGGTCATATTAGTTGGTTTGTTATACTCGAAGTTTTTTCTGAAAATACACAGACAATATTTGTTGTTTTTTGTTAATTTCTGCGCACACATAGGATTTGAAGGTAAATTGGGTCCGATGAATACTATAGCAAGCCATAGGGACTATATGTGTAGTTTTTTGAACTAATGATATAACACATATTTTATTTAATTTTCTATGTTCTAAATGTCATGTCAAAATAAAATATGCCTTTGGTTTGCCCCATTGTTCTATCTTGTATTGCGATAAGCTCTGGTTTTTATTTAAATAATGTTTTTTATTCACAACAAAAACCGTCAAAATAAAATAAAAAGATCCATTTTAAATATCTTTTTGATATTATTGCGTTTTCAAAAAATTAAAATTTCCAATGCATTTCGTCAGTATATAAAGCGGTAAGACAAATCTTTAAGCAAATTATTTGTTTTTAATGGTTTTATTGTCGCATATAAAAAATTAAAAATACAATTCATAATCTTATAACTACCTAAAAGTGAAAAAAAATGCGACAAAAGGCAGAGTTCACACTCTCCTATTAAGAAGTAGGGTTGGTGTTCTTCCACTCAACGGAAGAAAAAATATAATCAAAACAAAATATAGGCATAACACTCTTATACACAAAATATGTGGACTGATTGTGAACGATTGTGAGTGATTGTGAATGATAAATATAAAAAATAAAGGGTGTTTGCGAGCGTACTGTAGTAATGTAATAATGTCTCATGTTTTTATGAATACAGTTACCTCGTCAGAGACGTAATTTTCCGTCATCCTTGTTTTTTACAGCAATTGGCGGTCTCATTATTGTCATTGTGATATCACTGAACTCATCAAAAAGTTGAACTATACAATTAAAGCTACATTTTACATATTTTCATATTAAAAAAAAAACAAAAATAACTTTAAACTGTCTAAAAGTAAATCATTTCTTACCTTTTGATTCATTGCAAA
The DNA here is from genome assembly GCA_963921995.1 of Oxystoma pomonae. Lineage (NCBI taxonomy): Eukaryota > Metazoa > Arthropoda > Insecta > Coleoptera > Brentidae > Oxystoma > Oxystoma pomonae. The sequence continues at coordinate 50,530,515 of OY998168.1, forward strand.
TAAATCTTAAGATTGTTTAAACCTCACTAACACCTGAAGACATCCAGTATCCACTAACTAGTAACTAAACAGTTGTTTTTAAATATTTGTGGTTAGGTTTGCGAGTATCACCCTATTTGGCCCAAAAGCCCACTTGGAATTAGCTACAGAATATACAACCGGTGACCTTATTTGAAGAGTTCTTTCAAGAATTTGGAAAAACTAAATTTGGGTGTGTCTAATTTATTGACCAGTCACTCGACCAATGACTGGACGTTTATAGTGGTCCGATTTTAACAAAATTTGGTACAATTATTCTATGGATAATAAGATATAAACCCTAAAAAAATGATCCCCTCCCCGCATTTAAGGTTAGTAGGGGTAAAAAATACCAGTAACTGACACATATTTCAATGACCGGGTGGTTCTACCGATCCAATTTTATTAAAATTTTGTAGGAACATTTAAAGAACAAAGCTACACACTTCATAGAAAAATCAACCCCCCAGCACCCACATAAGGGTGTTCGAGATAAAATATTATCTGGCATTTATATATTTAAATGACTGGGTCGTTCTACTCAACCAATTTTATTAAAATTTATTAGAAGCATTTATGAAACAAAGTTACACACTTAGAAAAAAAAACAACCCCCCACTCTGCCAAATAAGGTTGGTAGGGATAAAACACTACCTGGCATATATTTTAATGACTGGGTGATTCTACCGAACCAATTTTTAATGAAATTTATTGGAAACATTTAAGGAACAAAGTTACACACTTACAAAAAAAATCAACACCCCACCCCGCCAAATAAGGGTGGTAGGGATAAAACATTACCTGGCATATATTTGAAGGACTGGGTGGTTCTGTCGATCCAATTTTAATAAAATTTGGTAGGAACATTTAAAGAACAAAGCTACACACTCAAAAAAAATAAAATGGGGTCGGTAGAACCGCCCAGTCATTCAAATATATGCCTGCAGGTAATGTTTTGTCTCTAACACCCTTATGTGGGAGGTTGATTTTTTTTATAAAGTGTGGGTTTATTCTTTAAATGTTCCTACCAAATTTTATTAAAGTTGGGTCGGTAGAACCACCCAGTCATTGAAATATGTGTCAGTTACTGTTAATTTACTGGTATTTTTTACCCCTACTAACCTTAATTGCGGGGGGGGGGTCAATTTTTTTATGGTTTATATATTTTTATCCATAGAGTGTGCCAAATTTCGTTAAAATCGGACCACTATAAACGTCCAGTCATTGGTCAAGTGACTGGCCAATAAATTAGGAACGCCCACAAATTTATTTCAAGAGCACATGGCTTCATATTGCGAAAGATTGTGAAATATTGCGAATCGGACCTAACTTTTAAACGGTTCATCCGATTATGATGAAATTTGGTGTGCATATGTAGGTTTTGTTTAGTTTCCCAGTGTTTTACGATAGTGCATAAAATGTCTGCTCGAGAAACCAAATTTAATGCGGCTTGGAAGCTACAGTATTCTTGGCTCATTGAGGAAAGACTGTTTTTCTGCTTACTGCAAAATTTGTAAGAAAATATTCAAAATTGATGGATGTGGAATTGGGGAAGGTAAATCTTACGCAGCTTCAGGAAAACTCATGAAACTGGAAAAACCTTCTTTTTCTCTTCTTCTTCTCATAATAGATTTATTTTTATATATTTTTATTAATAAACGTTTTAATTTTAATCATAAATGAACCAATTAAAAAATAAGGTAAATTTATTATTTCACACCATTACAGGTAGAGGCTGTTTGTTTATAACAGGAACACTCAGTATCTTTTTTATTATTAAAAATAAAGGCTAGGTAAAAATTCAAAAATTTCTTGGCAAATTGCAACGAACTTTTGTTGCCTTTGGTATACAGTTTGTGGCAATAAAGACATTTTTTTTTAAATAGATCACCCTGTTTATTTTTGCATTTTTGAATTTTTTTCAAAATTACGTTTACAAGAATAACAAACACTATTTCAATATATTTTGTAGTTCCTGAGTTATTTTCGTTTAAGTGTTATTAATTGTCAAAATGAAAATATATTGGAAATGACCAACTGGGCCATGAATGTATTTCTTTATTTCAACAATATAAACTTAAAAATCTAGTGGCCTTGAGAAAAAAACGATTGAAGGCAATGTAGCTTGATCAGATGGTCGTTTCTAATGTATTTTATTAAAATTTAAAACGCAAATATCTCAGAAACTACAAAAGACATTTAAATAGTGTTTGATATTTTCGTAAAGCTAATTTTTTGAAAAATTCAAAAATGCAAAAATATACTGGGTATTCTATTTAAAAAAATAGCTTTATTGCCACACCCTGTATACCAAGGGGAACAAAAAAAATTGTTATAGCGCTTAAATTCGTTGCCATTTGCCAGGAAATTTTTGAATTCAAACTCACCCTTTATTTTCATTAATAAAAAAGATACTGAGTGTTCCAGTTATAAACAAACACCCTGTACCTACTTGGAATTCAGTTTTTTAAATATATTTACCATTTTAATTACGATTGAAATCCTAAAAAACTAAGAAAATGGGTGGGTAATAGTTATTTACCTAATAAGTCCGGAAAATGATGCTTTTCCGCAGGCACCGGCGTTTTCCCGAACGACGCGCCAGCCGTGGTCGGGCAAGACGTAAAATTTGGAAAAGGCGCTTTCCGCACGCGTTAGGTACAAAACCTTTCCGACAACTAAGCGTGAGGAAAATTAAAACATCTTGTTTTACATAATTTTGTTAAATAAAAATTGCCAACACTATTTCAATATCTTTTGTAGTTCCTGAGTTATTTGCGTTTAAGTGTTATTAATTGTCAAAATGAAAATATATTGGAAATGACCAACTGATCAAGCCACCAAGTGAGCCATGATTGTATTTCTTTATTTCAACAATATAAACTTAAAAATCTAGTGGCCTTGAGAAAAAAACGATTGAAGGCAATGTAGCTTGATCAGATGGTCGTTTCTAATGTATTTTATTAAAATTTAAAACGCAAATATCTCAGAAACCACAAAAGACATTTAAATAGTGTTTGATATTTTCGTAAAGCTCATTTTTTGAAAAATTCAAAAATGCAAAAATATACTGGGTATTCTATTTAAAAAAATTAGCTTTATTGCCACATCCTGTATACCAAGGGGAACAAAAAAAAAATTGTTATAGCGCTTAAATTCGTTAAAATTTGCCAAGAAATTTTTGAATTCAAACCCACCCTTTATTTTCATTAATAAAAAAGATACTGAGTGTTCCAGTTATAAACAAACACCCTGTACCTACTTGGAATTCAGTTTTTTAAATATATTTACCATTTTAATTACGATTGAAATCCTAAAAAACTAAGAAAATGGGTGGGTAATAGTTATTTACCTAACAAGTCCGGAAAATGATGCTTTTCCGCAGGCACCGACGTTTTCCCGAACGACGCGCCAGCCGTGGTCGGGCAAGACGTAAAATTTGGAAAAGGCGCTTTCCGCACGCGTTAGGTACAAAACTTTTCCTACAACTAAGCGTGAGGAAAATTAAAACATCTTGTTTTACATAATTTTGTTAAATAAAAATTGCCAACACTATTTCAATCTCTTTTTTAGTTCCTGAGTTATTTGCGTTTAAGTGTTATTAATTGTCAAAATGAAAATATATTGGAAATGACCAAATGATCAAGCCACCAAGTGGGCCATGAATGTATTTCTTTATTTCAACAATATAAACTTAAAAATCTAGTGGCCTTGAGAAAAAAACGATTGAAGGCAATGTAGCTTGATCAGATGGTCGTTTCTAATGTATTTTATTAAAATTTAAAACGCAAATATCTCAGAGACTACAAAAGACATTTAAATAGTGTTTGATATTTTCGTAAAGCTCATTTTTTGAAAAATTCAAAAATGCAAAAATATACTGGGTATTCTATTTAAAAGAAAATAGCTTTATTGCCACACCCTGTATACCAAGGGGAACAAAAAAAAATTGTTATAGCGCTTAAATTCGTTGCAATTTGCCAAGAAATTTTTGAATTCAAACCCACCCTTTATTTTCATTAATAAAAAAGATACTGAGTGTTCCAGTTATAAACAAACACCCTGTACCTACTTGGAATTCAGTTTTTTAAATATATTTACCATTTTAATTACGATTGAAATCCTAAAAAACTAAGAAAATGGGTGGGTAATAGTTATTTACCTAACAAGTCCGGAAAATGATGCTTTTCCGCACGCACCGGCGTTTTCCCGAACGACGCGCCAGCCGTGGTCGGGCAAAACGTAAAATTTGGAAAAGGCGCTTTCCGCACGCGTTAGGTACAAAACTTTTCCTACAACTAAGCGTGAGGAATATTAAAACATCTTGTTTTACATAATTTTGTTAAATAAAAATTGCCAACACTATTTCAATATCTTTTGTAGTTCCTGAGTTATTTGCGTTTAAGTGTTATTAATTGTCAAAATGAAAATATATTGGAAATGACCTTTATTTCAACAATATAAACTTAAAAATCTAGTGGCATTGAGAAAAAAACGATTGAAGGCAATGTAGCTTGATCAGATGGTCGTTTCTAATGTATTTTATTAAAATTTAAAACGCAAATATCTCAGAAACTGCAAAAGACATTTAAATAGTGTTTGATATTTTCGTAAAGCTCATTTTTTGAAAAATTCAAAAATGCAAAAATATACTGGGTATTCTATTTAAAAAAATTAGCTTTATTGCCACACCCTGTATACCAAGGGGAACAAAAAAAAATTGTTATAGCGCTTAAATTCGTTGCAATTTGCCAATAAATTTTTGAATTCAAACCCACCCTTTATTTTCATTAATAAAAAAGATACTGAGTGTTCCAGTTATAAACAAACACCCTGTACCTACTTGGAATTCAGTTTTTTAAATATATTTACCATTTTAATTACGAATGAAATCCTAAAAAACAAGTCCGGAAAATGATGCTTTTCCGCACGCACCGACGTTTTCCCGAACGACGCGCCAGCCGTGGTCGGGCAAGACGTAAAATTTGGAACTAAGCGTGAGGAAAATTAAAACATCTTGTTTTACATAATTTTGTTAAATAAAAATTGCCCACCGGTAAAAATTTCGCGTGCGTAAAAGGTTACAAAATGTCATAAAATCATAAAAACCCTGTATTTATGCATTCGAGGTTGTTAAGGATTTTAAAAATTTTCAATTTTTGTTGTTTTTAGAGCCAAGAAACATACATCAAAAGGATTAGGCGGAAGACGGACAAGATAGAACAAAAAATTACCAAAGATAACGACTTTATCGAAATAATGGGCAAGTTCGAAATCGAGTCTATGCCAGTCGCTCGGCCCGACAACAGCCTTATTTGTGCGCACACCACATGTAAAGGGTTGTACGCGAACGGAGTCCACGGTAATTCAGTTAACGGGAATATCAGTGGAAATGTCACTAATGGTAAGTCGAAACATATTTTTCCCACTTTTTTTACATAATTGTTAAAATTTAGTATCTAACAACGCTTTCAGCACATTCAGTTTTCGCCTGAAAAATTTTGTACATAAATTTTAATTTTTTAAAATCCTAACTAGTCCGTGTATCCATTTTGGCTTTGTACAGGGTGGTCCAAAATTAGATGGTTTTGGGGGGTTTCCGGTACTTCTAGAGGAGATAGAGAAAATTCGACCCCCCTTTACGAGGCTCAAATTTTAAGACAAGATTTTTGGTAAAAATCGCATTTCAATATGTCACCCCGTCTTCGAGCTACGGGGGCTTTTTGAAAAATCTGCGTTTTGGGATAGGCTCTATAACTTTTTTATTTATGAAAATATTTTCGTGCTGTTAATTGCATTTTTGTAGACTTTTTAAACTAGAATTTAACTACTAAATCAAATTTCATAAGTCACTTTTAGTTTTTGAGATATAACACAAAGTTGGTATTTTCATATTGAATGTTTTCTCATTTTCCTTCAAAACAATGTGCCTGTTACGAAAATCGGATAAATAGTTGTCGAGTTATTAAATATTTTCCATAAATCATATGGTAAGCTGTGATAAAAGTCTAGAGTGCCATGGTTGTCAATCTGAGATGATAAAAATAATTTGTTACGAAGAAATAAAAAACTATTTTGTTTCTTAACTGAATTGAAGGCCTACGATTATATCAATAATAAATTTTTACTAAATTATATAAAATATTAAAAATACAAAATAAAAATAAAAGAACCATTTCTACAAAATTTTGAAATAAATAATGAAATAAACTTTGGAGAACCCTCTGAGCACTAAAGGTAAAAGACCTCGTCCAACGACTGAAGGTCGGGAAGCGTACCCAAAACAGAGGCAGCGTTACCCCTATGGATCGCAAGGCTTATTCTCTGCTTCAAAAAATAGGTGGATCTAGATTCAAATGATGAAGCATAGATCTTAGCACCCAGTTCTTTCACAAATGATTTAGCTTTTTCTCCCCATGGACGAAAAGTTTCTACACAAAAAGGAACAAAAAAATAATTTGGAGAAATTTCTGAATACTTTTTTATTTTATTTTGTTCTGAAATTTTTGCAGCCTCTCCAGCTCTTTTAGACGTTAAATTTAGGTACGATGCTGCCAAAGTATCTGAACAAGTCGCGTCCCAAACTACTGGTCTTCCTTTGGACCATGGTATAAGAGAAAGGCCGTCAGCTCTTTTACCGTCAGATCCAAAAATTCCATTTGGTTCTAAAATTGCTGGAAAATGAGCAGAAACTAAAGCAGGTTTTATTATATCATTAAGACAACTGTGTCGAGACCACCTACCTGCGCTCTTTCGGTAAGAAAGGCTATGAAGCCCATTTGGGAGAACAGTTTCACCACAAGAGCAGGTATGAGTCTCGCACACAGGTTGTCCAATGCGAAGAGCAATAGAAATTCGAAAAGAGGTGTCATCCAGATGAGTACCTAAAGAGAAAGAAGGAAGAACATCAATCCACACGTTACTCTATTTTTCCTGAAGAGCCAAAATGCGAGCCTTATCTACAATAACAAACCAAGGCACTCTAGATTTTTAATAATGTGGCGTGACGCCTTTATCACATCCTACTATATGATTTATGGAAAATATTTAATAATTCGACAACTATTTGTCCGATTTTTGTAAGACGCATATCGTTTTGAAGGAAATTAAAAAAGCATCCAAAAAATAAAAATTGAGGTGTTCCACAAGAAAATTACCAAGTTTGTGTTATATCTCAAAAACTAAAAGTGACTCATGCAATCTAATTCATTAATTAAATTCTAGTTTAAAAACTCTACAAAAATGAAATTGCCACAGGGTGGTCCAACGTCGACGGATTTTGGGGGTTTCGGGTATTTCCAGAAACTTTAGCGAAACACTTATACAGGGTGTCCCAAAAGTTCGAGTCCACCCTGATATCTCCAAAACCAAAAATGATTAGATGGTCTACAAGGAAGTACCTTTTTGGATGCTAATCATCGCACTCGTCATTAGGGAGGCGGAGCTAGTGCGGCGACGATACTTTTTTTTAAAATGAGATACCCTGGATATTTTGGAAAATTTAAATAGAGCTTTTCCTTCTGTTTCCAAAAACACCTAATATGCTACGATTCTCTAACGGTTTTTAAATAAAATGGGAAAATCATCTCCATAAGACCAATGAGTTAAACAAAAAAAACAGATATTCGGTGATTCTTTGTCATCATTGCTTTGATTTAAAAGTGTTTGTCATTTTATTTAAAAACCGTTAAAGAAAAAGGTAACATATTAGGTATTTTTCGAAACAGAATGAAAAGTTCTATTGAAGGGTATCTCATTTAAAAAAAGTATTGTCTCCGCCCTAGCTCCGCCCCCTTAATGAATGGCGATGAATGAAAATACTTATTTTGGAAACCATCTAATTATGTGAAATTTTACTTCTCTGTTTCTTTTGGTTCTGGAGATATTAGAGTGGACTCGGATTTTTAGAACACCCTGTATACATGTCCAGGGCTCCATTTTTGAGATATTATTAATGGTGAAAACTGCATGTCAGTTTGTCAATCCCTTTGAGCTAAAGGAGTTTTTTGAAAAATTGCGTTTTAGAATTTGGCCTATAACTTTTTTTTTGATAAAAATTTCTTTTTGATGAGAAATCCGAAACTCCCAAAATCCGTCGAGGTTGGACCCACCTGTACAAACAAGGTGATTTAAATTGGGCACTTTTGGATGTTTAAGCTCTTTTCAAAAAATTACCCTCACTTGCGAGGCTTGATTTTTGCGAGACGTTTAAAGGTTAAATCTACATCTTAATATGTCAAGCCATTTTCGAACTTTTATTTGTGAAAATTTCTTTGTATGTTACTTGCTTTTTTGTAGTTCTTTTAAAGTACTATTCCTGTGTGTTTTGTAGCCTATAAAATTATCTTTAATTTACATACATACACATCTGGTTAAAAAATTAGAATTTTTGACGTACCTGGTAGTGCGCGGTATGTTAAAAAGCGGTATAAATCTTGCTCTATAACCACCTCCATTAACCTAGAGACCCCACCTCAAGAAAATCAAATTTTAGTGGCACCATAATTATGTGCTAATTTCGTCCCCAATCAAAAAATATTGTGCTCCTCTGATTTCTGAAAAAATCGAAAAAGAAAATGGGGTAACTAGGTTAATATTAACTAAGCAACCCCATCAGGAAATATGGCGCCAAACTAAAATTTTTTGGTTTTAAAATTAAGTGCTAATTATGTGCTCCACAAAAAAGTAAGAAAAAAATCAAATTGTTCATTTTAAATTATGTTTTAAAAAAAAGAGTGGGGTAGCTAGGTTAATATTAACTTAGCGACCCCACATGTTTAGATATCACGGAATTTAAAAATTTCACAAACCACTATTATCTGCATATTATGTACTAATTTCGTCCATGATCAGAAAATTTTGTACTCATCTGGTTTCCGAGAAAATCAAAAAAGAAAGTGGGTTAGCTAGGTTAATATTAAGCTAACTACCCCACTAAAAAACTGCACTGAAAACAAAAAATTCGAATTTTAGCACATAATTTTGTAATAATATATTTTTACTTTGGAATCGTACTTCAGATTGCGAATGCTAGGTTATTACAAATGATGTAATGTAATATCGTTTTTATTGAATTTCTCGGAAACCAGGCAAGTACAAAATTTTCGGATCATGGACGAAATTAGCACATAATTTGCAGATTATACTGCTTTTTAAAATTTTTAAATTCCGTGATACCTTAACATGTTTGGTCGCTAAGTTAATATTAACCTAGCTACCCCACCCTTTAAAAGAAAAACATAATTTAAAATGAAAAATTCAATTTTTCTCCTATATATTCGTGGAGCACATAATTAGCACATATTTTTAAAACCAAAAATTTTTAGTTTGGCGGCATATTTCCTGGTTGCTAAGTTAATATTAACCTAACTACCCCATTTTCTTTTTCCATTTTTTGAGAAACCAGAGGAGTACAAAATTTTTTGATTGAGGACGAAATTAGCACATTGATTTTCTTGAGGTGGGGTCGCTAGGTTAATGCAGGTAGGTGCTATAAACGATGGTGCGCTGTTATTTTTTTAAGCAAGCAAAAAAAGAGCAAGCTATTACGGTTTAAAACTGATACCGGCATAATCGCAAACGTGACAATAATACATTATACAACACAATTTAAAGAATAGCGTATGTAAAAAATACTAATAATAACAGTTCCGCAGCTTTAACAGCAAGCAAAAAAATGCATTTTTAGTAGTTGATGATGTGCTTATTTTTGTTTTGTTATGGTGGTCTTGCGCGGTTTTGTTATTGCGCCAGCAAAATTCTTGCGCGCTAGGGGCCGGAAAAGTAACGTGTGATTTTAGCAATTTTACTAAATTTTTATTAAAATTCGAAGATGTTTTGCAGAAGCCTGGTAGAGGTAGAGCCCACTCCCCTTCATCCCTGCATTTCTTCCAGACCTTAACCTTACGCCTAAAGTCCACATCGTAACTTCTTGGTGGCGTCAATAAATTAAGTAAAGGTGCGGGGAGTAGGAAGTGTTACGAGGGGAAAGTGGAGTAATTAAAAATATTTGTTACCTAATTTAATGAGGGAGGGAGAGGGAAGAAAGGTATGGAACATTAAAGAAATGGACCAAATTAAAATTTGGACAAATTGGTGTTTCACGCTTTTATAGATGTAGAAGGCTTCTCAATCGTTAAAAATATATGAGTTAAAAATTTTAATTTCATTTTCTCATATTCAAAATTCAAATTTGAATTTATTATTGAAGATATGTTGTGAAAGAAAGAAATACCCTCTATTTCTTCTCATATAGACCTCCGCAAATTGAAGGATAAAAATCTATAAAAAAAATATGAGGAAGTGATTCAATTAACAGACCATACTAGCAGTCGACTTCATCACTGCCATTGAATCTACAAACATGGAAGAGATAGAGTAAAAGCAGAGGAATTTAGATCAGGTACAAAACACAGGTCAGAACAATTTTGGAGAACAAATCGAAATTGGAGAACAACCTAACACCGTAAGAAGAATCAGCTCTCAAAGATCTTAAATCAGACCAATCGATCAAAAAATTCTTCCTGCAGATAAAGGAAATGCAACTGTAGTAATAGACACTATCACCTACGACCAGAAAATTGAAGAGACTACAAAAAGGAAATTACAGAGAAATAAGTCAATACCTAACCAATCTCTCTACCAACACAGAAGATACTTTAACGAAATTGAAAGGAGCAAACTCACTCCGCACTACAGCAAAGCACCGCATATGTATGGACTGCTGAAAATTAATGAGGAAAACATGCCTCTCCGACCTATAACCAGTTCTCGCAATTCTCCAACTTATAATCTTACTAAATATCTATTAATAATCATTCAGCCTCTTCAAGGAAAGTCACCATCATTCATCAAAAATTCAAAATACTTCGTGGACCTCCTTAGAGACATCAACCTACAACCTGACGACAAGTTTGTTAGTTTTGACGTCGAAAGTTTGTACACTAACGTATCAATGGAAGAATCACTCCAAATCATTGAACAGAAGCTACATAATCAATGCCATTATGGATTTGTTAAAATACTGTCTGCAGAATTCTTGTTTCCAGGAGAAGGACAGATATTTTCGACAGGAGGAACTGAAAGAAAGGCAAAACTTATAATTCGTATATTACGTAAGGAATCTCAGAAAAGATAAGAAAAATAGTCAACCAATACCATCTTCGGACTGTTTTCAAAACGCCCACAACAATTAGAAGTCAATTGTTAAAAACTAAACCATAACGCCACGACACCAAGAACTGCATCTACCAGGTACCATGCGAGTGTGGGGATACCTATGTACATCGGAGAAGCCAGGCGACCTATGGAAGTTCGACTTAACGCAAAACTCGACAAGGGCAGACAACTATATCGAAAATAGCTCAGCATTGCTGGAAAAATCAACATTATATGGAATGGAAAAAGGCTAAGATCATCGCCAAGGAGGAAAACCTATTCAAGCGAAAATTAAAAGAAACATCATTTATCCTGAGGAACCAGAATGTATTTTCTCAAACAAGCGTGACCATCAAGGATATTTGGAAACGCACACTTTTCGGAGGTAAAAGATTTCAACTGTGAAAGGGCGGAGCCAACAAAGTGTAAACTTCCTGGTAAACTGAAAACAGATTAGTTTTATGGTTCACTGAACACAGGCTAAGTATTTAAGATTAGGTATTCTTAGTTTTTGTTAGTATTCACTTGATGATGATTGCAGATACATAAGCATTCAAAACGTTGTGAAAAAGTAAAAAATAAAGACAATAGAAGTTCGAAACTCCAGTTTACTCTCAGAGTATTTTTAGTTAAAAGGCCCACTATTCAGAGATAAACCTACCGTCAACTTTCTTTTTTTTCCATTTTTTTGACGAAATTTTTGGAAATCCCGTATTTTTTCCAAAATTTCAACAAGTTTTATTCAAGTTTAAAAAAACACCCGCAAAATTAGATAAAAAACCACAGGCGTTCCATAGTCCTAACCCCTCCTTAGTAAATATCGCCCTATGTGTTTCGACGAAGAGGCGGAAACACCTTTGATGAAGTAGGTTAGTAAATTACAATCTCATTCTAAAGTTTTGATTAAAGCATTAGACACCGACGTTTTAGTTGTTATTCTTGCCAATTTAAATAAATTGCAGGTTGCTGACGTCTGAGGTACGTTCGGGTAATATTAAAGAGTAGGAGTGGTGTGGTGTAGGAGTGGAGTGAGAGTGCCTCAGAGTGTTTGGAATGGAATTGCAATAGTCGAACGCGTCGGAGTGAAAAGTGTAAACTAACCTAACTTTTAATGAAGTATTTTTTGTTTTATTGATCTTGGTCATAGGTTAACGGAAAATTTATAGGTAAGACTCTGACTGCAGCTTTAAGCGAGAAATGCCTCTTTCATTAGAGATAAAATTGCCGTGCTCATTTCGAATTGGGATTATCGCCAATTTGTTAAACTCGGTCTTATCCCACTGAGGACCCGGTGCCCGGTAATCGTGCTTATCTGAAAAAAAATGTGTCCCAAAAAAGTTACTGCGCTTGCTTGCACTGGCAAACTACTTTCTGTGTGTTTGTGAGTTCTTTTTGCTCCGCTCCTAATACCCGAACGCTAAACGGCACTGCACAGGCACTTTTCACTCCTATTTGAATACCCGAACGGTTTGGAGTAAAAGGAGTCAAAAAGAGTGAATGGAGTGCATTACCCGAACCTACCTCTGGGTGACGAGTGTAACATCCAAAGAAAGCGATCATGATTACGTAAAATGCAGTGTGTTGGGTGAAAAATTAGAATCGCTACCCGGCTCCCAGACAGCACAACTCTGTCCCAAGGATGTCCAGTGGAGAAAGTTTTCTGGACAATGCAGCAGTCCACTGGACAACCAAATCTGTAGGAAAGTTTGTCCAAGGCATATCCATCGGATAATACAATTGTCAAAACGTTGGACGGCTCTTGGACATCCCAAAAAAGTCCAAACGTTTCAATATTTTGAGTATTGTACCACTATACTAAATCCATTGGTTATCCAGTGGAACGAAATTCTGTCCAAAAGGTATCCATTGGCTATCCAAAAAGTATATTTGTGGTTCACTGTTGGAAAAAATTAATAGATGTATATCCGTTGGTCTAATTTTCTTAGTACACTGGATATACTTATTTGTTCCAATGGATATCCAGTGGACAGTTTTGTCAAAAGCGGCGATATTTTCAATATATAAGTATATAGGTACCCATATATTTGAACAACTCCAACATCTTAAGTCTAATTGTCGATCCTTGCGGATCGAGTTCCTAGCAAAAGATGGGTATTAAAATACTAAAATACTAATTAATCCAAAATAATGAAAAATACTTACTTAAATGAATCGGCTAGATTTGAGAGAAATGTTATTGTTGGTAATGAATAAGAAAAAACATGATTCATTGGATATCCAAAACAGTTCGGATAAATGACTATATTTATTAATGTGCCAACTGGGCCAAGCCCAATTGACAAAGATTTTTTGATAAATATTCAATGTTGAGTCAATGTCCGCCGGACAGAGTTTATTTTTGATCTGGTGGACCAAGAAAAATCGTTATCCATTGGATATCCAAAAACTAACTGAAAAAAGCAGTTCTTTATGGATCAAAATTGGAAGTCCTTTGGACTCAGTTTTTTTGTCATCCACTGTATCAGGAAAAACCTTTGTCTAATGGATGTCCATAAATGGTCCATGGACAATTCGGGCGGTTTTGGACAAAAAATGGCTGTTTCTTCCTGGCCATGGTTTAACTGCGACTTATAAAATTGAGCAACTAATGGTTTAATCCAAAGATTAAACTGAAGTTTAAACTATGGTTTAATCTGGAGTTTTACCTTTGGTTGTAAAATTAGCCCTTAGAGAGGGATTAAAGATAAGATTGTGTTTTGTTTATCACATAATGGCATTTTCCCCACAAACCACCATCGATAGAAATAACGTGCATCTTTTAATCAGGAAGGCATGGTAAAGGACCCCGCTCACTTTTTGATCCGACCCACGCTTACGGTTTCAGAGATATAGGTGTTGAAAGTTGGAGGTCTCAAATTTTAGGGATTTTTCACTAAAATCAGTTTTTTCCCTATTTTGTTGTATTCGAGTAGCTAACTTGTTACTTCCAGTACACCAATTTTTAGACAGAATCGGGCTATTGAATGCAGCTAAAAAAATTGACATATTTCACTTACGTCACTCTCAGTGGCGACACAAACTTGAAAAACGTAAAAACTTTTTTTCAAAATGCAATTTTTCGTAAAATCGCTGATTAAAAAAGAACAAACGGTGATATATTTTTTATTTTTTGATATATTATAGAAAAATCTTTAGAGAAAAAAAAAGATAAGATATGTATAAGCTCATCACACTTTGTGAAAAACGCCCGTGAACCTGGAAAATGCTCGGGTTATTGTTCCCATTTCTGCTATGTATATGTGTATGCCATGCTAGAGACCAGAAGGCTCAGCCGATTTTGACAGAAGTGGTACTGCTGGAGTGCTCAGAGGTACTATATGCCACATATTGTTCAAGAAGAAAATCAATATAGCAGATGCGAGCCGCCATTCTGTCATTTTTACCTCCCTAGCCCACACGGCTAGGAGAGGTATTGTTTTCGTCGGAAAAAAAGCATAGAGCTCTGAGACTTAGAGCACTCCAGCGGTACCACTTTTGTCAAAATCGGTTTTTCACAAAGTGTGATGAGCTTATACATATGTAGCTTATCTTTTTTTTCTGTGAAGACTTTTCTATAACATATCAAAAAGTAAAAAATATTTCACCGTTTGTTCTTTTTTAATCAGCGATTTTACGAAAAATTACATTTTGAAAAAGTTTTTTAGGTTTTTCAAGTTTGTACCGCCACTGAGAGTAACGTGAATGAAATATGTCAATTTTTTCAACTGCATTCAATAGCCTGGTTCTCTACCTAAAAACTGTTGTACTGGAAGTAGCAAGTTAGCTACTCGAATACAACAAAATAGGCACAAAACTAATTTCCAACGCATCTCTGAAACCGTGAGTCGGATCAAAAAGAGGTTCATTTAAACGTTGATCAGAGAGAACAGATCTACAACATGTCAAACGCCCAGCCCATTCCAACCAAAAGCCAGTGGTAATGCTAAGTGAGCGGGGTCCTTTTTTTGGAAAAGTTAATCTGAAAATACACAAAAATTATAAAAGCATCTCTTTTAAAGGGTTATTTTCTTCCGTATTAAGTTAATAGGGAGTTTAAAATGTAGTGAGACACCCGGTAAACGAAATGTGAGTTAAGCCTTGTGACCTTGCCATACACGAAAAAAAAGGGATATTTAAAACCGATATCTATTACTATATAGGACAATACAGTGTTTTAAGTTTTAAAATCAAATTAAGTTTACATAAAATATAGTTTTTATTTGGATAATCTTTAATTTAAAAAAAATCATGTTTTATATATGTATATGTTTCTTTATCTTTTACCAATGCTCATCGAGAACTACTTGTTCAATAAAATTTGGTAAGTAGTTTATGTTTAAGCTGTCGTAGGTTGTCATGTCAAAAATGGCTAATATCGAAAACCTAAATATATTATATATTAATATCAGAAGTTTACGCAATAAATTATATGATCTCAATGACATACTTATTATAGTACTAACTGAAACATGGATATATTCAAATGAGACAAACAAATATTCCTTCATATTCACCGTAACACTAAAGGTGGTGGTACAAGTATATATATATGAAAAATAATTTGAGTTTTGTCTTAAATAATAAATTTTCTTTAACACTTGAAGATTGCAATATAATATCTGTATATTTACCACAACAAAAAGTAACATTATATGCAATTTATAGACCCCCGAGAAATAAATGTGCACTATTTAATCCAAAAATTGATAAACTATTGGAAAATCAAAAAAACTCTTGCATAATCATTGGTGACTTCAATCTAGATTTGTTAAAAAATACTACATCAATAAATGAATATTAAAACATTGTAGTAATGAATGGATTCGAGTTTCAAAATACCATAAATTATCAAAATGCAACCCGAACAACAAGAAATACAGCATCAATACTGGATCATATCATAACAAACAAGAACATACAGTGTAAAACAACTCTCCAAGACCATAATATTTCTGACCACAAAATCTTATACTGTGAAGTAAAAAAGAAAGTATTTCAAAATACTAAACAAAAAATTACAAAACATATACTTGATAAAGCATCCTGGAAAGAAAAAGTACAAGAAAAAATACAAGAAAACGAATACAAAACATTTAAAACACTTGCAGATATGATTAAGGAAACAAAATTGATGTGTACGAAAGCAAAGACTATAAAAATCAAAAATAATAATAAATGGGTGACAAATGAATACTTAATTAAATTAAAAGAGCGAGATAAGTTATATATAAGATGAAAAAGAATAAAAAATGAAATCACAGAAAATGCATACAAAAGGTCAAAAATGGTTTAAATAAACTAAGATTAACACTACAAAAACAATATTCAGAAAAAAAAAGTTGCAAGTAGCTGATGGAGATGGATGGAAAACATGGATTCTACTGAATGAGCTTTGTAATAGAAGCACAAAAACAAACAAACAAATAAATAAAATAACAAAAACAAGTGGCGAGATAATTACAGATAATGCAGACATTGCAGAAGAGATGAACAGGCACTTTTCAAGTATAGGAAGAATATTGGCTTCAAAAATAAACTCAACACAAGGGCAACAATTCACTGAAGAGGAAGAAAGAAAGTATAACGCTACAAAATACAAATCTGCAAGAAATAAAAAAAATAATACATGAAATTAAAAATAATTGTGCTCTTGGTGTAGACAGCATAACAAAAAAGATATAGAAACTTTGTTTGAAGTAATAGGACCAACAATAGTCAATATAGTACTAGATAGTGGACAATATCCTGAAGAAATTAAAACAGGAAAAATAGTGCCAGTTTACAAAAAAGGTGTACATGATGATATCAACAACTACCGCCCGATTTCTCTATTAAGTACATTTAGTAAAATCCTTGAACAAGTTATTAAAAAAAGGTTTGTGGAGTTTATTAATACAAATTTCATGTTTGACAAAAATCAGTTCGGCTTTCAAAGCCACAGCAGTACCACGGGAGCAACTGTTGAATTGCTAGAACACATAACAAGTGAAATTGATAAAAATAAATACGTAATTTGTGTGTTCATTGATCTACAAAAAGCATTTGATACAGTGGATATTAATCTAATGCTTCAAAAATTTCATAAGATGGGTTTCCGTGGTACATGTCATGAACTGCTGAAGTCTTACTCCTCTGCTAGAAAGCAGTGTACGCAAGTGAATGGGACAGTAAGTGAGGAGACTAAGGTCAGTGTAGGTATTGCCCAAGGATCCGTTCTTGGACCTTTGGAATACCTCTTATATTTTCAAAACTTAAAGTATGCTGGACTTACAGCTAAATATAAAAAGTTTTGTGACGATATTAAATAATAAAATTCTAAAAAAAGTTAAAGTTTAGGCTTAATAATAAATGAAAATTTAACATGGACTGTACATATTGAAAGTATTGTTAGTAAAATAGCGCCAATCCTAGATGCAACAAAAAGGTGAAACCATATCTTAAACAACAAGACCAAAGAACTAGTGTACAACAGCTTCATAGAGCCTCATATTAGATACTTGATAGTATGCTATGGAAATACCAGTGTTAGATTATTAGAAAAATTACAAAGACTGCAAAATAAATCGTTAAAAACTATTTTCTTTAAATCAAAGGACATCAAGTGAAAGCTTATATAAACAATATCCAGTTTTAAAGATAGAAGAACTAAAAATCCTGGAACAAGCTAAACTTATACACAAAATAAAAAATAAGCTTCTAAAAACTAATCTAGAATTACACTTAAATAAAGACATTCATAACTATAATTTAAGAACAAAAAATAACATAAGGAATAAATATTTAAGAACAAGAAAAGCACAAGGCTCTCCTATAGTAAGAAGTATATAAACCTATAATATGCTACCTGAAACTTTATTTGTTGCTGAAGAAAAAGTTGTGTGTCGCAACCTCAAAAAACATTTAAAAAACAGATACTGAAGATATTATTAAAAATTAGTTAAATTATTATTATTATATATTATAATTTGTTATCTGTTTTTATACCAGTTCCAGTTCTTTGTGACTGATTAGAGGTCTGTAATCTTGAAAAAAAAAATTGTCATTTATAAATTAGGATTTACCTCCACCTCCTAGAAGGCGAGAAAGGGAGATGGGACAACATTGTAACCACTAAATATAAAATTAAAAAACTCATATTAAGAACATTATGTTTGTTTTGAAAAAAAAACTGAAAGAAAAACGAAAATTGTTGTTTCAAAAATTATTTTAAGAAACTTCAAGTGCGCCACTGTTTTATATATATTAACATGTAGTATTCCGGATGCGGGATGGCATCATTGCGTTTTTGGCATCCCCTAAGTCTAATCCAAGTCCAAATACAAGTATTTTTTGGTTACGCCCAAGAAAAAAAATGTCGAAAAAATGGGTTATAAATCACTTTCTTTTTTGACATTTCCGACCAAAAGCCGACTGGCTTCATAAGCTTTCTGGCAATGGTGACTACTAATCTTTAACTTTTTAAATATTTTGAGTGGTTATGCCACCGTCCAAAAAATTTGCAGCCGGATCTCGTACTACAATTTTTGATCAGTGAAAAATCTCTTTCCCACAAAGGGAATATTATATATAAAATAGTTTTTTTGATTATATTTTTTTTACAATAAGTTATGAGTCAAACAGTAAATTCATTGATTGGAGTACAGTGTTTTTTAAACTCGTTTTTCTAATTTTAAGTAAATCTGTTAATACTAACTAAAAGTTTTTTCCCCATCATCCCCCTTTTCTAGTTCTTTTTGTGATATTTTTTGTTTGGCCATCCCAACCAAAAAAAAAAAACAATCGACAAGAATTAAGTTCTAAGACTCGAATAGAACAGTTTCAATTTTTTTATGTATATTTTAGAATTTGTGGTAGGGTAAAATACATTTTTTTAAATGTGAATTTGCAAAAAATATTTAAAAAATCTTAAAACAAAAAAATATTTCAGTGGGAAGTCATCGAGGTTGCTGGAAATAATTTTTATAAATTTTTAGTTTTTAAAAGTTTTTGGAGGTTCCTAATTTTTCTGTGACCAATTGAATATGAGGTAGTTTCTTTTGTACTCATAAGTACACTAGATTATAAAAACGAGAAAAAATAACAAAAGTCAACAAATTAACGCGAAGGAGCTTTAGATTTATAGCTTCCCCCCCCCCCCCACAAAGCCCTTAGTTTTTCTCTATAAGATTACTCTTACTTTAGTGGCCTATGGTTGGGCTATTCCTTTTTTTCCTTAAGTTATCTGATCAATTATAATGTCTTAGTGTATTAGGGCGATTTTTTTTCACATAATTATAAATATGCATAACCGCTTTTGCAGACCCACGAACAGGTATACATACGTCGATTTTTGTCTGTATAAGTGGTGAATATGGTCATTTGGGTCTGTATGAGAAATAAAAAAGCACCTTTCTAGTTGTTTCTTATTCGATTTTCTTTTTGTGACCTTTTTGTTTTTGAAAATTGGTTCAAAAAGAAATACTATGAGAAAAATTGCTCTTAATATTTTTGTCATATAAATAAATACGAATTTTGCATAAAAATAAGAAATATTTAACTTCTTTAAATTAGTGTCCGTTTGGAAATTGACATTTTCTAAAAATCTAAGATGGCGGATAACTGAGTTATTTTAACCGCTTCTAAAAATATTTTACACGCTCTATCAAGTTTTAAACATTTAATTTTAAGTCTTTTAAAGCCTCGGCTTTCTAGAGTGTTTTGTTATATCCGGGTAAGAAGTAAAAAATTAATGGATTGTTCAAATGAATATGGTATTGCTGCCAAAAAACTGCATAAAATCTAGTAAAAAAGTTTTACAAGCTTTTTTGATTTATGTAAGATTTTATTTTATAAATCTCGTTAGAAAAATATTTTTTACCAGTTTTTGCAAGGACAACAGTCTAGCTCGTAGAATTTAAGTAGTAAAACCACTGATGTTCACTGGTAAAACCCTATAAAACAATGTAAAAACTCACCAAATTTAATGAGTACTTACGCGGTTTTTTACGCAGGGTTGGGTTTAAATTAATTATCCAGTTTTAAAAGCCATTATAAACAATCAAAATCTTCGAACTTGAAAATGTTTCCTTAAGGGGAATTTACCCAACTTTTCATATTGATAATTTATAACCTAAGCACAATTTTATTCATAGTCATAATGTTAAATACATTATTCTTAATAGAAGTGTTTACCCAAGTTTTCATAGTTATAATTCACAA
The DNA here is from genome assembly GCA_963921995.1 of Oxystoma pomonae. Classification (NCBI taxonomy): domain Eukaryota; kingdom Metazoa; phylum Arthropoda; class Insecta; order Coleoptera; family Brentidae; genus Oxystoma; species Oxystoma pomonae. Next base: position 50,550,888 of record OY998168.1, read on the forward strand.
TTCATAAGCACAGTGCATAATTTAAAAGTTGGTTAATTTTAACTTTATGCACTATCAATATTAAAAAAGCAAAGAAAACATTTTGGTTGGTTGATTTAAAAATGGGAGTGATTGATTTTAGCTGATATTAGAAAACAGAAGCAAGAAGGAAGAATACCTCACCTGTTGAGGTTAGGTAAAGAAAATCATTTTTTTTTGTTCTTCTTTTTTGTCAATTTGGTATGTCAATTTTCAAAATTTATCCCAATGCACTATGCTTATAAACTGTTGGATAAACAGGTGCTGTTAAATTATGTATTAACACTAAAATTGTGCTTATACACTATGAATTAAAGTTATGAATTATCAATATGAAAATTTGGGTAAACCCGCCTTTAATCTACATTTTTGACTGAATATGGCATACAAACGCCCTTATTTGAGCAATCCGTAACTCGATGATGACAAACAATGCATTAAAACACTTTAACCCTTAACTGGCGTGGCCAAAAATTTTTAAATTTACTGCGTGGCGGAGTCCAAGGGACTCCCAAGATTTAAGAGGGGGTTTAAAATGTTTTTTAGGTGTAATATTTTTTTTTGTTACATAATAACACGTTTCTACTTAAATTCTTATTTTTTTTTAAATTCTTAAAAACCAAGATATTCTGCACCTAAAATATAATTTGTGGAAGCCAAGGAACTAAAGAATATGATTCATAATTTGTTACTACATGTCCAAAACCGACAATAACCATTTGGCCTATTAAAAAGTGAGTAATTAGAGCTCTTTTTGCCCTTCAATGCGCATATTTTTTTTAGAACATTGTAAACAAATCGGATTTTTGCATTGCCAACATAAGTATTGAGCTTTTCTTTTTAATTTTGCATCACAGATAAAGCAATATTTCCTGTAATTTTTATGCGAAAATATACTCCAAAAGTTACGTTCACTGCGTGGCGGAGTCCCAGGGACTCCAAAGGTCTTGTAAAACGCTGCTACTTTAACAAAGGACAAAAGGTGTTGAAGAGCGCTCGCTGCGTGATCGAAAAATTTGTTGAACATTTTATACTTTTTAAATTTTAACATTATCTGTTTTTCAATTTTTTGTATGAAAAAGAAAACTTAATTTTTCGAAAATCCTTAAAATATTAAATTTGAAGAAAGTACACAGAAAAACATCTATGTTTTTCAATTTTTGATAATGAAAAAGAAAACTTGCATAAGCCAGGAAGAAAGCAATTATAATTCTTTTAAAGGACAACTGATATTTCCACAAGCTGTAGTTTTGTCGTCGCTTACACGGAAAAAATATATTTTGATTCAACTAAATATTTCTTTGATAATGAGCAAACAAATATTATTTGGTCTAATAAATTAATAAAGCACGATATTGTTAGTTGAAGTAACAAAATATTAATTTAAAATATAAAAATATTAAAACTGACCTTTATCAAATCAATATTAATTTAAATTGAGGTGGTTTTTTTTTATGTACAAGAAGCTAGAGCTAATTTAGTGCAAAATTTTGTGCCGCAAAAAAAATTTAGAGCTTTCGTTTTTTAAAAGTGTTAGGTTCCGTGAGAAACCAGCAGCGCATGCGATTGCAAAAGATACCTACAGAACTAGAGCTAATTTAGTGCTCCATGGTTTCATATATTTCTTTTTTCAAATATATAATACGAAAATTATACTACAAATATTATATTCTGATATAGGGAAATTTTCTCGAGGAGTAGTTTTTTTTGTAACTCTGTGTAAGTAATGATTCATCTGACTTTTGCTATTAAACCTCTTTGGGTTTGCCCGTTATCAAAAAGCGAGCTCTAAATTGTTTAAGGCGTTAGGAAATTAGTGCCTTAACATATTTAAATAGCGAAGTAAAATAAGGTGTATTGCCTGTTTTATACGCACTTCAAAATTGTTCTTTTTTTAAATAGTTGCTGATGTATTTACATATATTTGCAAAAATTACATTATCAGCTTTTAGCTTTTACAAGAGAATCTAATAATCCACTTAACAGTTTGTTTGAATTCACGTTATTTTACGCACAAAATCGTAATTTTTTTTTGATTGAGTTTTTCAAATCATCCAGTTGAAATCTAATCGTATTATCAATAGTTTAGCAGTTTAGTCTAGAAATATAAGCAGAGTGCCTTCCCAGCAAACACAGTGGACGCGGGCTGATGTCGCCGCAGCCCTTGATATCGGCACGATGTCAGTAACCGACATCGGACTATCAGCATTTTTGGCCGCCGCCGGTCGACGTGCGGCCGCAGATGTATTACCGAAGTCGCAAAGTCCATCTCCGGGAAATACGAAAAATAAAAAATGTGTGCACGGTATGCTGATTTCTCTTCACAGATTCGACACGCGCCGCGCATAACGTCACGCTGGAATCAGAATAATTGTTTTTTACTACTGGCTGAAGAGCTGGAAGTATTTTGTGATTTCACTGATTTTTTGGTCGTATTTTTGTAATTGTGGTTGTTCAGGACTATCATAGAGTTTAACTAAATATTCTAGTTTTCGTTTATAATAGTGAAATATCAAAAGACCAAAATGCCGGGTTGTGCCGTGGCTACGTGCAAAAATACGAATTGGTATACCAAAGATACAGGGATCAAATATTATTCATATATTTTTACTTACTTACAGTTTAATATACGCATTTAATTTCTGAATAAAGTTTGATATTAATGATTATTATTAGTGTATATTATTTTTAACGTTTTTCATTTCTCTCCAACTCCAGATATCTAATAGAAATGATCTATATTGTGTATTCTTATAACAAGGTAATAGAATTGGAGCATTTTTATCTACCTAGATACTGTCTTTATTTCTTTTAAAAAAAGTAAATACAGCCTGAGTTTTAAGTTAGGGCATTTTTTTCAACATCATTAAAATTCAGTAATAATTAAAGCTGTGCAAAAGTAAAAAATGTGAACAATGGAAAATGTCATAATTCACACAGTGGCTCACCCAGGAATTGCCTTCGGGGGGGGGGGGTGAGGATAAATAATAAAAAAAACTTAATTTGAAGTCCAAATGTGAAATTAACCACGCTTATTATTAACCCCCCCCCCCTCGGTGCGTCACTGAGTCTTCCTGTTAGTTTTTTTTGAGTATTGATAAAGCTGGAAACATTAGGTTAGTCCAATGGATTTTTACACGATGCGCTACCTTACGTGAGATGTTCATTGATACATTCAATAAAAATATGTGTATAGTGTAATAAAAAATGTAATTTCATCACATATTACATTTACAAAATCCAGTTGGCTACAAAATATTCTATATTTCCAAATAAAAGATTATGTAAAGCATACACTTGATATTGAATATTTCAAATTATGATTCCAACATGACGTCACATTGTGCGAGAGAGATAGCTAGACCCTGCGCGCTGTCATACCGTGTTAAGCCCGCTTGACATGGAGCAATAAAACGAGAATTGCATGTAATTGGTCTCTTCCCCTCTCGCTTTAGTGGTACTAATGGAGCGAGATGAGAAGACACATCTTGCCTTAAAGGTCTAGTTTCATTGCGTCATGTCAAGCGGGCCTTAGGTGTATCGTGCGTTAGTGCAATTGGCAATTAGACTCGCATGAGCCATACACATATAGAAAATTATACTGGTATAATTTAGTAGGGGTGAGAGATATGTTACTCCCATTTTATTTGATATATGGTTAGTTTGCATGTGTCGCACATAGGCGCGTTCACATTGAATCGTCGGTACTATAAGAGCGTAGGGCCGACACCCTGTAATTACAATTTACCGAGGTGAGGATACTACATAGGACTTTCGTCGGACCAAGCAAAATATTTTTCATGTGCATGGCGAATGATCGGTAATGGAAATAGGTAGTTTCTGTAGATTGACATTGACGACGTCGTCGCGTCGGTCCGATTATTTACCGACCTTCTGTGTTTGCTGGGTTTGGACCATTTTTTTTCGCTACCTAGATACCCTTATCTTTTTTTTTTGCGCGCAGGATATATCTTTTATTTTATCATATATATTTTTGTAACGACGTTTTAAAAATTCAAAAGTATTTCTACGTTAGTTAGTTCATTAATGTAAAACGACAATAAAAGAGGCCAAGTACATCCCACATGAAAGCGTTTTTAAATCTGAAAAATATGGTTGTAAACTATTTTTCGAGCTATTTTTTTTACTGAAGTCATTAGCACATATTTATAGTATAAACTATCACTCTACCAAGATGTGAAAACCGATATCTTATTTGTTATTTGTTTTATTTTAATCAATAATTTTTGTTTTCGTTTAGGAGCCATAAAAGATGTCCCACACGCAAATGTCGTATTAAAACGACTAAGCAACGGTAACGTGTTTAACCTCAACGGGCTCAAAAACGGTCTGAAGGCGGTCACTGAGAAAGACGAAACATTTGAGGCTACTTTGCCGTTGGGATTAGAAATTTTGAGTAGTCAGGTGGCTGGGCATAGTTCTGGAGATCTCAAGGGCATAGGTAAGATATATTACTGCCAACTTTTCATGAAAATTGTCTGATTAATCAAACGCATCTCACACGTAACCGCATTTATATACTTCTCCTACACATTCAAAACAAAGCCTAAACCAACTCGGAAACCACTTTTTCAACATATTATTTAGTGTTTTGAACGAGGTCCGATTTTATGGTGTCTGCGCTGATAGAACTGCTATCTCAAATGGTGACATACGTAGGTTTAAACGGTAAGTTGCGGGTACACAACAATCTAAGCAACAATTACAGTTGTACTATAAACGACAAAAAATGACATAAAATGTTTAAGTAAAAAATGCTTTTTAATAACAGCCCAGTCAACACCGTTACGTAAATATTACGTAAAAGTTACATCACATGATTACTTTGTTACATAAATTCTATCTAAACTGGAAGTCACAACAAGGTAAAAACTTTCATGTTCTACATTATGCCATGCACAAAGTTCCCTACTTTTTACGTAAATAATACGTAATTAAAATAACGTAAATAATACATGGCAACAAAAAATTGGGAAACGGCAGATATCGATTAACTAGTAACTAGAAAGTAAATCAAAAGGTAAAATTGAGGTAAATGTTTTTACATAATATTTATATTTCTTACAAGTAACATCAAGGTGAAGTTGACGTCACGTAAATAACGTACTCTTTATGTAACTGCTATATAAATTTATAACATGAATGTTATATAAATATTACTTATTGGAATGTAACATTTATGTAAAATTAAAGTCATATTGTGTTTATATACTTCTAATGTCACAACAAGGCACAAAGTTACCTTTTTATTACGTAAATATGATGTAATTAAAGAAACATAAGTTATGTTATGTAAATATTACGTAAATATTATGAAAAGTTTTTTATGTATTTTTTTTTACTTTAGATTTACGTAAATACTATGTTAATGTAACATATTTGTCTGCTGGGAAGCTTTTATAAAAGACTAAAAAGTTAAAAATAATTTTTTAGTTTTCTGAAGCTATGGGAGCTAATTAAAATTTGGGTGCCTTACCAAACTTGGTACCAAACTCGTGATGAGCGTCTTGTTATTTTTTTTTACTGTTCCGCACGCATATAAACGTATACCAAAATTAAAGTTGATCGAATATGTTGAAGTTAGTCCAAATTGACTTGCAAGATTTTTGCCAAATATACTTTAACTAACATGTGAAGTTAAAAAATTAAAGCTTGTAAAAATGAAGTGCGTTTGTGGCTTTATTTTTATTAATGTTTCATGTGTTTAATTAAAATCGAAATCATTTCATGTTTTTTTTTTCTTTTATTTACTATTACCTAACCTAACTACCTACTATTTATTTGTTATTTTATGGATGTAAGCTCAACTATTTTTTCTCGTTGTTTTTCCCTAGCTACATTTTATTTCTTAGAATAAACCCGAACAAGAAAAAACGATTAAAGAGTTGGGCTTAGTTCCACAGTTTTTTTTTAATTCTATAAATTGATTCAGATTTTACCAGTTGTTATTGTTAATGATCTATATTCCCAGTCGCTATTTTTGTTATTTAAATGCCTTGAAAACACCCTTGTATTATTTTAATATATAAAGGAAATAAATTATTTTTGACACGGACATGTGACTCCATGACTTACAATTTATTTTATCAATAGCAATAAATAAAATAGTTACTGATATTTAGGCACATGAAATGCAATTTTTACGTTTTATATGATCCCAATGTGTCCCAAAATGCGCTTTCCACAAAAAAGTTTTCTACTCACTCTTGCAAGCTATCTAGACAAAAAAAAACAGTCGTTTTTTATTGAATAATGAATAAATATGCTCGAAAATTTTCTGATTTTTGATTATTCGTTAAAATTGTTATTGTAATTGTAATTAATAGGACATGCTATTTTCCTAACAAGTGCGGGAAGGTAATGTAGGATAAGAGGATAAGAGGATGTGTAGCCCCCGAGTGTCGGAAAATTCTCACACTCACAGTACGATGGCCCCTATCCGTCAGCTCACTTCTCATTTCGCACTTCTGGCTTCACAATCGTGCTTTTGAACTCACAAGTATGAAATTCTCAGTAATAAAAAGGGCTAAAAAAACTGGAAAATGGCGAAAAAAGTAAAAAAAAAACCTGGAAAAACTATCATTTCGCCTCAAAACCTTTATTATATTTTGTTACTTTTCTTTCTGCCTTGCTTGGGTTTAAAAATACTTCCCAACCTAATTTCAAACTCTAAAAAGATCTACATTTTTAGATAATTTCTGGTTTAAATATCAAAATTCTCGCCTGCGGCGCATTTAAGGCCTGCTTTTGGAACTAAATCTAAAATTGAGACTGGAAATGTCCAAGGCTAAATAACTACATATTTTTATTCATACACACTAATTAAACCAACACCTTACTTATGGGGCATAGCGTATTCCGTGGGACTTTTGACGAAGATTTTACGAAACCTGTTTTAATCGATTACTAATGGACTCACCAACACTGTTTAATCTGTTAACAGCCACAAAAATGCTGCAGTCAAAAAGTAGGGTTAGGGTGTTATACCTTCCATACTGATGCACCTGCACATCGGACATCAGTCAGTTACTAGTGCATACTATTACCTACAAGTCTACTATACCGAAAAAAATTTCGTGGCTGTTAACAAGGTTATATTTCACTTATATTTCAGTAAAAATGCCCCACCAGGGGCGCAGTGGATCATTTCTCAATTTTAAATGCGACCAACTTTGCTCCAGCCCTTGGGGGCTGTAAGGGGGCGAGATCTAATTTTCAGCATTTTTATATTCCAGAAAACACTCCATATGCATATGTAAAGCTCATGAATTTGGTGTAACAAATATTATGAAATATAAAAATCTCAAATCCTAGGGGCAACCCCTAAATGGGGGCTAAAAAAGTGTAAAATTTTTTGGCAATTACAAGTTCAAGTCAAAACACTTATATTTTAAGAGCCGATATTTTTTACATCCAACTTTGCTGTACGGGGACTGTACGGCGGCAAGATTTTTACCATTTCTGTATTCCAGAAAACCACTCAATATACACATCTAAACCTCATCAAAAAGTGAGGAGTGTTTTCTGGAACATGAAAATGGTGAAAATTAGATCCCGTCCCCTGACAGCCCCTAGGGACTGGGACAAAGTTGGGGGTATTCAAAATTGAGAAATGGTCCACAGCGCCCCTAGTGGTGCATTTTTGTTGACATAGGGTGAAAGAGAAGTGAAATATAATTTTTTAATTGAAATCGACAATATTTTTGGCCCCTAACCTAGGGGGCTATGAAAATTTTTTCGGTACAGTAGACTTGTAGTTAATAGTATGAACTACCAACTGAGATTCAGATGTGCAGGTGCATTAGTATGGAAGGTATAAAGTATAGTTTAAAAACACATTTTGGCCCCTGTTGCCCCCTAGAGGCCACATATGTAATTTTTTATAACACACGAGGGTACGTTACGATAAAAAAAAATTGGAGCCCCCATCAGGAGGCCCAGGGCCTACCCACTATTTTTTTTTTTAATGAGAAGGTACCACTTTCGGCACCTTTTTTTAAAGCTTGTTAAAAAAGAAATTTACCGCATTAGTTTTTTTTCACATCTGTCAACCAATGTGTCAAAAAACTAATTTTATTTGCAAATTGTTTCAGCTTCAAAACAAACTACACTCCCTTTCAAATTGCTGCGCACCAGTTTTTTGACATTGACAATGACAATTTCATTTAGCTTCTGTGTTTAATTGTCAGCCGCCATATTGAAATTGGCCCGGAGAATTTGGAATGAGTTGTACATATTTCTCTATTTACTAAGCGGAATAAAGGAAATACCACACGAAAACATTATTGGCTACCCATATGGGGGCCTCTACTGAAGTCCCGGGGCCTACCAACATTTCTTTCAAAGGAAAGCTTTGTAAAAGAGAAATTCGATTAAATAAATTTTTTTTGCATCTGTCGACCCATGTGTTAAAAATTTTACGCCATTTTATTTTGGTAGTTTCTTTATTCCACTTAGTAACTAAAGAAATACGTAGTTTATTTTGAACCTAAAACAAATGACAAAAAAATAAGTTTTTTTAAATTTTTGACACATTGATTGACAGAAGTAAAAAAAAACTAGTGCATTAGGTTTCTTTTTTAACAGGTTTTCGAAAAAGGTGCCACAAGTGGTACCTTCTCTTTAAAGAAAAATACTTGGTAGGCCCTGGGCCTCCAGTAAATCATTATAGATTCGCTTTTAGCTTTTTTTTAAAACTTCTTTCCTAGAGCCTCTAGAAGCACCGTTCCATTTAAAGAATCCACCCTGTATATGGGTCGTTCTTAAAAAAAGGTAACATTTCAAGTAATAATTTAAAAAAAAAACTTCTCTTCTTTGAATTTTGGTAATTATTAAATGATGCTGTAGTTGGTTGGACTAAAATGTGCTATATGGCCGAGATAACAATTAACTAGTCCTTGAGTTATTTTTGAGTTTGTGAATTCATCTGCTAACACAGGTGAGAGTCAGCTAACACCAGTTATACCTATTTTACCAAAATCAAGAATCTTCATAGTTGGGTTGTTCTTGAAAAATGGTAACATTTGGTGTAATAGTTTTTAAAAAAACAAAAATATTTACCACTTTTTAAGTAAATATAATATGTCTCTATATATATTTCTCTCTATCTACTTGATTTCTTCTTTTCTCTCTTTTGTCTATTTCCATTTTCGTTTCTGGTGCTTTTGCCAAAGACTTTCTAGTTTTAGCCATTTTTTTCTCTAAAAACTGGATTTTTTTTAATTACAAGCGAAAAATTTCACAGGTGTTAAGATCACACCAGTGACGTTCACACTAGTGACATATTTAGCAAAATGTCTAAATAACAAAAAAATAAAAAAGTTACTACTTTGGTATTTTAATGTTAATAAAATGCCTACTTTTCATACTTAAATCACATTTTTGAAAGTAAATATCTTACCATTTACTCCTTATATATATAGAAACAGGTGTGACATTTATCTCGGCCAAACTATGTCGTCCGTGCTTCTCCATTTTCAGGTAAATGAGTTGGGTGTTGTATGCAGTGATGCCAGATTTTTAAAAAAATCTGTGACTGCATGTGATCACACGAGTGACACCAAAATCAATTACACGTGTTTTTTTTTGTTTTTTCATGATGACAAAAGACTTATATCGATGTATTTTTTTTAGGATTTAAATTTTTGAGTTTTTATGATCCTAAAGTGTCTTTTTGTTATATCTGAATCTATCAACTTTGAAAATTACAGATCACCAACTTTGTGACCAACTTTGGAGAGTTCATTACTGCTGGATAATGTTAGCCTTTGACTACACTAACTATCCTTCTAATTTATTTTTAAAAGGATAAGTGGTTTTAAATTTACAAACCAATTAAATGCAATGTTACCTTTTTTCAAGAACGACCCATACATAAAATGTAAAACAATTTTTATATTGAGTAACTGACTCCGCAGCTTCGCCTGCGATTTTAGCCGTTTTTTCACGTTTTTCTTGCTTTAAATGATCATAACTTGTTCCCGGGAACCAATTTTGATAAAATAAAGCCTATGTCCTAGACAGAACTCCAAGGAGTCCAGTAGTGAAACTCCCTTTCAAATCCGTTCAGTAGTTTGTGCGTGATGCTGGAATAAACAAACAGACGAAAATTCTAAATATTGAATTTTCGGTATCTATGGTATGGTTAGAATCAAAAACTTAAAAATTTTTAAACAATATTTAATGGACAGAAATGGTCTCTCTAGAGATTTATTATATGTAAAGATTTTATAAAAACTACGATATTAACTCTTCCTTGCGGGAAATGCGTCTTCCCGCATGGCAAACAGTGTGGTAAGAGCCATTTTCCACACGACCGTAGAAAATAATAATTTTCAGGCATGCTGAAACAAAGTGGAACAGTTTTGAAGCCACTTCTCAAAAAAGACTGCGCCGATAGAGAGATAAATTTGTACAAACAACTAGAAACAACTGCAGACCGATCGCTAATCGAAATGAGATCTCTGATCCCCAGATATCATGGAGTAAAGACTCTTAAGGTAAGTTTATATCTATGAATTGAATTTTTTGCAAACCTCTAAACACTTAACAGAAACGATTGTACAGTGTGATTCACCATATTTTCCCAAGTTCATAGCTCATAGCTTAGAGATATAAAAATATAATAAAAATACTTTAAATACAAAAGTTGCTTAGTTTTTCACAAGTTTTAAGAAAATTTAACCAAAATTTTCAAAATGTCAAAGTTCGACATCAACTTTCTTATTTCAAATAGAACACCCTATATATTTTTTAAAACCTCGATAGATCTTTTCTTCCTGATTCCAAAAATATAACATATGTTACCTTCGTATTGAACGGTCATTGAACAAATTTAGAAAAACGTTGCCATAAGAGCAATTTGTTGAACAAAGAACCACCTAAACTATTTTTCGTTGGCTAACACACACTCGCCCTTATGGCAAATTATTTTTTATTTCACTCAAGAACCGCTAAAGATAAACCCTACATATGGTTCATTTTGAAAATTTTGGTTGAATTTTCTTAAAATCCGTGAAAAACTAAGCAGCTTTTGTATTTAAACTATTTTTATATCTCTAATAATAAATGAGCTATGAAGTTGGGAAAATATGGTGAATCACTCCGTTCCTCACCTTGCATAACCGGCGTCATAAGGATGACACCAATACAATTTCTCGAGACCAATTTAGAGACTGCCGACTTGGATTGAAGCGGAAGACCTAAATGTCGCCCAAAATGGCTACCAGAGATACCACTTGCATCACTTAAAATCAAGACAACCCGCAATCTCTGGAGATTCAACTTATTGCGCCAAAAATTAACCAAGACTTGGTGAAAAAATGCGGGAAACGCTATGAGTTCTGAGTAAAGGCAAACAATATAGTTTTAGGATATTAGCGTTTTGGGAGCAACGTGAACCAAAAACTTACTTGATTTTAAAAAAAATAAAATTTATAAATTGTTTTGATCGCATTCATATCAGAAATTCAACTGTCCTGTCCCAATTTCTAATTGTTGGTATTTGCAGATACAAGGAAAAGAAATCGACTACTTGGTACTGGAAGATCTGACAAAGGATTTCAAAGAACCATGCGTTATGGATATCAAAATTGGAAAGAGGACGTGGGGGCCAAACGCTAGCTATCAAAAAATTATGGCTGAAGAGGTAAGGAATTATTATGTGTTTTTAATCGTTTCTGTAACAGCGGTCAATTTTTATTTAGTAAGAGATTTGTACCATCATCAAATGTTTATTTTCGTGGTCAATATCATCCATTATTTGATTTTCACCAAAATTGTAATATACCTTGCCAAGACTGATAATTCCCTCTAATACCAATGGGGATGTCATTGTCATGCTATTTTTTTTATATCTGGCTATCTAGAAATATTCTAAAAGGTACTTCTGGAGATGCGAAAATAATCAAAAAATCTTCCCTCAGGTTTGTGGCATTGGAAAACAGTTTTTTAAGCAACAAACATTCGTAGAAAGCATTTGATAATTTTCCCATCCCTTGTTATATTACACAGAAAATTTTAAAGCAATGACTCTCTCCTTAAATATTAATTAATTCATATAGAAATGAGTTCACATCTTTTATTTATGTAATTATAGACCGAACACCATTTGTGGTTAAAAAATAACCAGAAAATTCGAATCGATATGCCATGCTCTCTTTAGATGTTGGGTATCATCAGAGCGATTTGCACATTATCTACTGCTTTTCTGAAAAGTGTCGTAGTACTACATTGTCATGATATTCGTCTGCTACCCGGACCTTCTGTGCCTTCAGTTTTTCCTTCTATTACCAACTTTAAATGAAATCTTCAAGATCCTTATCTAATCTGACTAGGACATCCACGTCTTGAATGCTTCCAATTTTTTACATTAATGATTTCATTTTGACAAAATATCATCTGGCTTATTCCATTCTTGCACGGACTTCCCGCATGCTGACATCCCAGGTATTTGTACGACTCGACGCATTCAACTTGCTGGCCATTTACTTCTAGTATGCCTCTAATGTTTTTTTTTTCCTTGGCTGTAACCATCCATTTTGTTTTTCCAACATTCAAGTTAAGCCCAAATTGCGAACTTTCAATTCGATTCAACAACTCTGTAGACCTTCCAAAGTATCTGAAATTACGACCGTGTCGTCAGCATATCGTTAAACTTTATGCCGTTAATAGTCACACCCTCTTCGTTAGATATTAAATAGCAGCGGAGACAATATGCAGCCTTATTCGGACCTCTCTGGACAATTGGTCATCCACTTTTATTACCTTTTTTTCTTCTTCGCAAGATACAAGCATTAACCCGGCCCAAGGAGATCAGAGTTCCCTTCTCTGAATCCCACTTGAGTAATTCTCAACAGGTGCGTCCAAGTCGCGGGGGTGCCCAACCAGAATTTTTTTCTCTGTAAGAGCCGAAAGAACATTCTTACAGCAAAATCTGCAGGAATAAATGCCTGTATAATTTCCTTATATAAGGGTTCTGTAAGACGCTACTAGGCCGGTTATAAGTGCAAAATGGGCACCACCATATAGAGCAAATTACTTCTTGGGTGGAAATAACGAAAATTCAAACTTGGATGAGTATCCCACAAGGAACACACAAAAGATCAAAGCGAAAAGAGATGGGTGGGATGTGGGATACTCATCCAAGTTTGAATTTTCGTTATTTCCACTCAAGATCTTTTGATCTTTTGTTTTTTTTTTTTAGTTTCTTTTCGGTTGAAGTAACTGATTTGAAGGTTTTTTAACTTCTTCAAATTACTTCTGTTGATAAACCCATAAAAACTGTATAAAAGATCTGCGTAACTCTTATGTGGTATTTATAGAATAGTTTCAACACCTATCCATACTATAAGGTGGTTCTTATTGAAACAGTTATAAAGTATTTTACTTCTATTGATAGAACCTGAACTCCAAGTAAGAGAAGAAATGTTTTTTTTAATATCATTTGAATAAATATTTAAATAACAAAATGGGCTTTTAACTATAACTGATTTTTCTTCCACAGTAGGTCTTTTAATGGCGACACCAAAACTATCTTGGCAATAAATAAATATTACGAGAGAACTTTACGTATTTTGAGACACGTACACCACACTTTTGTTAACGAACACCACTTTACTGCTAATATCCCTATCATTTATTTAAGAAAATTTTCACGCGTCATTGAAATATCTTTGTTTGGAGCTTATAATACTGTCTGGCTAAAAATAAAAATTGACAAAATATATACAGAAGACGTTTTTTTAAGCAAATTATGCAACATTTGTGCATGGTTTATCGTTTCTATGTATTTTTATGAATTATACCTTCATGTTATTGAGGTTTTTGTTGCTTTTGGGATAGATTGTTAAATTCCTAGAAAGACAGAACATTTCTAAGATGGACGTCTTGTTGTAAATATTTATAACATATATATATAGCAAATATACAATTTTTAGTAGTAGGGTTTCCTGTCCGCCTTGGTTTTCAATTATCCGCATCTTTTCCAATTTGATTGGTCCATGTTTGTATTTTCAGGTCCTTTCTTTAAGTCGGATTTATAAATTTTCTGTTTACTGTTTGTTCTTTAAGGTTATGTGAGACTGAGAAATGACGTTTAATTTCAAATGGGCAGTTCGCTAATAACGCAAAGAAAAATTAGAGAAATAACTAAATATTTTCATCCACCATCAACCACTTCCGTGTATTTTTGTTTTATTAGAGAGATCTGATACGATGGTTATCACCTTTTTGCTCTTGTAATGTATCTTCATAAAGCAAAATTACTAACTATAGAGCCTTTTTGATTTAAAATTGTTTTATTACTGGGCCTGAAACACTCTTATACAATACTTAAGAGCCTAAAGTACTTTGAAGCCATTCTGCCCTATAGTAAAACTGTATAAATATTCTTACAGAATGAAGCAGAGATTTTATAGGAAATTCCTTTAATTGTTGCTGGAAGAACATTCTTACAGAAAGCAAAATTACAGGTAAAACCTTATAGAACCCTTTTGATTTAAAATTGTATTATTGTGCCTGAAACACTCTTATACAATACTTTAAGAGCCTAAAGTACTTTGCGGCAATTCTGCTCTATAATAACAGCGTATAAATGTTCTTACAGAAAAAAGCAGAGCTTTTGTAGGATATTCCTGTAAACTGTTGCTGTAAGAATAATACAACAATATAATCGTCGCTAAATTACTTTTAACACCTAGATGAGTTTTTCGAAACTGCAACACAGCAAACTGGTAATCTGGTGACATTTATAAGCCACTTACATGCCAGAACTGCCCTGTAGTACATAAAAATTGTTAGTTGGGTGGACCCGACTGAATAACTCCGCGACTAAATCCTATTGGGGAACGTCATACCATACCCCCCTGGAACGCAGCTCCCTGGGGTCGGTGTGCCGGAGATAGGGAGAGCTTAGGTGAACCCAACCTGTCTCGCCCTCGACTTCTCTGAGTGGTGGATCGAAGACCGGTACCTTGGCTTAAACGCCAAGGCCGCGTGGATGAAGCACCACAATAAAAACGTTCCTCGGGGAACCAGGCCCACCCTGTTGTATAAAGCCCTCTCCCCGAAGTGATGGGGAGGTGATGCTAGCCTATTTACTCGTCTGTGTGGGAACTCCAGAAGGACCCTCTGACAACCAGGAGGTAACACAGGGAACCGAACAGGTACCCAGTGGAACCTCTAAAGATAAGGATATACAAGGAACTGTTCAAGAAACCAAGAGATCTTCTTCAACACAAGAGGGCCGACAGGGAACTTCACAAGTACCCTTTGGACACTCTACAAACGCACCAGGGGCGCCTACGGACGCCGCTAATGTAAACAAATTGGCCAAGGAGCTCAGGAAGCTCCAGATCAAAATCCTGGTCAGCATGGACGGTCCAAACAAAACAGAGCTGCCTGAAGAACACCGGCTCGAAGTCCTTGCTGCACCTAGGCAGGAAGGATGTGAGACCAGCAACAGGGCTCCTAACGGGACACTGTTGACTCAACAGCCATTTTTAATTGAAAAATGTTATTATAGCATAGACTTGTTTCTAAACAAAGATAGCTGAGAATTTCATGTTTTTTAAATTATACTTTATTTTGTATTGTGCTTGTTTGTTACTTAAGTTTTAATCTGTGTCTATATTTTTGACTAGGATTGTATTTTTACTACTGCGTGTTTTATGTACTTTTTATATATCCGTTGCATTTTTTTTAAACTGACGATGTCCATACACTTAAGTGTCATTTGGAAAAAAAATAATGATACTCTAACGTGCACTTATAGACACTGGGAATCGCCGGAGACTCAGAGAGTCGATGGTGCATGGAGGACGATGAATCGTCCAGCTCTGGCCAGGTCAAGAGTGGAACTATATGTTGGTCCCAGGCGATGTAAGAAGGTTACAGCCCAGAAAAATCTGCGAAAGAGGCAGGCTTCCAGGGCTAAACCATGGAAACCGATTATAGGCTTTCTCATAATCTATGAAACAGGAATATACTGGCACTGACACATCTCTAGACCGTTGACCCAATACGTACATCAAAAATAAGGCCTCTCTTGTCCCGAACCCTCCACGAAATACAAACTGCGTGTCGCACATAAAGCATCGCATTTTTTAAAAATTCTCTTATTAAGACTAGAGATTCTTTTTTTTCTGTTAGTGGCCTTAGCTCAGGAAATGTCAAACTGACGTTCAATACGGGTCATGTGATATTCATACTTTTTGGAATGCACATTTTGTAAAAACTAAGACACTGCTCGCAAAATTTTGTAACCCAACAACAAACTCATTTTTAGTGAAAATAAAAAAATATTTTTTTGCCGATTACTATAGCCTCCATACTGGTATGGGTGGCTAAAAATTTTCGCGGTCTAAGAGAATCTTCACATTTTTTCTATCTTCCAGTTTGTCGTCTAGTTTCGACATGGACAGCTCTTAAGAACAATCTAGTTCTTCAAGAATTTTCAATTCGTTTTTTCTTCATTTTCGTATCCAGATTTATACTTTCAGACTGGATGATTAAAAAAAGGCGTAGGAAAGTTTAGAAAACATTGGAACAAGTCAAAAAAATAAAAGACAGAAAAAAGGTGTGCATTTTATGTTTTTTGTAACGCAAAACTTATCGAACCATTAATCCAGAGGAGTATAGCTGAGTAGCAGTCCTCCGTAATTATTGGGGGGGGGCTAAACTAAGCTAAGTTTTTTAGCTATATTTCGAAAAAAAATTTAACAATTTATTTTACAAAAATTTCATTGAGGCAAATAAAGAGTTTTTTAATTTGATAAATCAAAGGTATGTAAAATAAATTTACTTCAATAAAAGTCACTTTTTCGAAAATGCCAAGTCACTTTTTTTTATTCAAAATTTGGGTAAAAGCCCTGATTTAAATAAACTTACAATTACATTTAATATCTGTCAATTTTATACTTAAATAAACAATATAGTAGTTAATACATAAAAAAATAAATAAACATTAGGATAGTAATAATTGTACTTGGGACTAGTCATAATATAAACACAAAAACATTCCTATGCACTAGATATATACAGGGTGGATTCTTTAAACGAAACAGTGCTTCTAGCTGGTTAGAATTTGGTTTTATAAAAAAATCCAAAAACACGTCAGCTGAGATTTTTAATTTTCTTTAATCGTGCTATCTTGGATTTTTTTTTTATGTCGTTTTGTTTACGAGGTATGGCAAAAAAATATTTTTTTTTTAAATGGGACACCCTGTATAGTTTGACATTTTTTAATTTAAAAAAAAATATATCTTTTTGACAATACCACACACCAATACTCTATCTCTTATGGTTTCCAAGATAGAGGCATTTAAACTTGCATGGACTTGTTGTCTATGCCCTGTTTTACAGGGGATATTTGAATGAATATCGAAGTTTTCCATACAGATTTAGATAAAAATATCTTGATTATCGTAAAAGATAGATCCTACTGTGTGGTATTGCTGAAGAGAGAATTGTTTGCAGATTTCAAAAATTGCAAAATATACAGGGTCCCCTATTTAAAAAAAAAAAAAATTGCCATACCTCGTAAGCTAAATGACATAGACAAAATCCAAGATAGCACGATTAAAGGAAATTAAAAATCTCAGTTGACATGTTTTTGGATTTTTTTATTCAAGCAAATTGTAACCCGCTAGAAGCACCGTTCCGTTTAAAGAATCCAACCTGTATATTGTTTTATATTTTGTTTTATATCTTTATTATTGATTTTGAATAAAGTTTTATAATTTTTTTTGGAAATATTATATTGTTTTATTTTTAGGTAAAATATAATTTTTCCTTTAAGAATTGTTTTAGTTTTTTGAAAAGTTTAATAAAGTTTGAGTTTCTACGAATATAATCTGGTAATGAGTTATACATCATTATTGCTTCTGTTAAATGATTGTTAAGTATTTGATTGGTTCCAATTGATGTAATATGAAAGTTGCTTGTGCTTCTAGTATCATATTCAAAATATTGAGAGTTTGGTATTAATTTAATATTGCATTTAAAGAGGATAATTCTAATAAGAATTTTAATGATTTAGTTTAAGTTACTGGGTAGTGTATTGGTTGGAGTTCTGTAGTGTTATTGATATTGAATTTGTATGCCTTTGTTTTGTAATGTTTGTACCTTTTTGAAGTTACTTAGTACTTCCACTTGATCCCCGGATGTTAATCAAATAAGTGAAGTTAGTGACAATTACTTTGTTTATACGGTCCTCTTAAAGCGCTTTATATAAGGATGGTTTGAAAATGTTGTTAAGAAAGCGGTTTATCACTTAAAAACGGATTTTAGGGTCGTTATAATCACTTTAAAAACGCTTTAGAGCATTTCTTCGAACCTAAAAAAAAATACTCAACCCTAGTTTTCCGAAAATCTGTTGTTAACTAAGTTGTTTTATTTGTCTTTTCTTTAAACTGACATATTTAATAACATTAGATGAAGGACGTATACACCCTCGGAGAAAGCGTCTTTAATTAAAACCGTCCTTATATAAAAGTGCTTTTAGGTGCGTATAAACGTAGTAAATGTAAGCATTACAAACAAGTTTATAATTAATATCGTTTAACTAAGTTGAACGTTCTTTTTTTATGTTCTTTTTGTGCTTTAAACTTATTGACTTTAAAACAACAAACAAAGAAGTAAAAACTATGCCTATAATGTAGCAGGCGAATGTCAAAAGTTTAAAACATTTTTAAAACGTGTTTAATTTGCTTCATGAAAACAAAGAAGAGAATCGTTTTGAATTTACAGGGTTCGTAGCGACCTGGAAATCCTGTAAAAGCCAGGGAATTAAAAATGTCCTAAAAAAAACCTGGAAAAGTCAGGAAATTTTATGAAAATCGACAAAAACCTGGAAAACATATATTGGTCTGTAATATAATTTTTTGATTCAACAAAAGACAAATACGAAATATCTATCAAATCCTAAACTTTCTATGCTCGTTCGAAATAAATCCATCGATCACATAGAAATCAGAGGGGAGACTAGAAAACGCTCCTATCTGCGCGAACGTTGAGATTTGTTGGTCGGCCATTTTGACGGTAGAAACGTCAAGATCGGCAACATAACCTCGCTTTCTTTAAGAGCAATCAGCTGTTGACTTTAATGTTTGTTTATTTTTATTTCTACAAGTTTTAAAAATTAATAGGATTTATAAAAAATATTTAAGTAAAACTGCATGGTTTCCCCAAAATAATGCGCTTTTTAGAACTATTAAAATCAAGGAGGTAATCACAAAATGTGACATGGCCATGTGTATACCAAACCAGACACCCTAGGAAGAATATTTGCAAAGGATTTGTGACATGACTAAAAATGTAGATAGAGAATACACATCTCTATACACACTGAAAACTATAATTAATTACCCAATTTGTATTCTAATGATACCAGCTGTAGGTCCTACCATCTCGTTAAATTAATTTTCGTAACATTTTGCCTTAATCATAGAAATAGAAGAAGTTGCCAACAATGGTCCAATTTGGTTTTAATTTATATTTTCTAAAAACATAATGCAAAATGTGCACTTTAAAAACTAAGTAGGTACATGTGTTAGAGCAGCAGTAGTTTAAGAAACAGCACGACATTTTTTTATGAATCTTATAGTACTACTGCGTTTTAACTGCATATTATTACTACGTCAGTTGGAAAGAAAGTCCCTCACATAGAATTTATATTACGCTCCGAGAGAAAAAAAATGTTTATTTTTGCTTATTTAAATACTTTTAAATTCAATGTCTAAGAAATTATTAAGGGTGACTAAACGAAATTAATTTAGGTTGATTATGGTATTTTTTATTTGATCAGGAATAGAAAAAAAAATTCAAACAATTATTGTCATGTATACATGTGACCGAATCCACTTTTAGTTGAGACTGAGTCCCAATGAAACCCTTATCTTTTTAGTATTCAAATCGATTAAGGTTTAAAGTCAATTACTAACATCTCCTAATTCAAATATATAAGGTTAATTATATACAAAACAGTATTTAAAACGAACCTGGTCACATATATTTATTTATTTCAACGTCAGAGCCAATTACAAAAGTAAAAATACAAAAATAATAATTAGTTAGATAAACTAAAAATAAATATACATAACAATAAAATAAGTATACTAGGACAGTTGATAGAAATTGCAAAAAAACCAGAAATAAATAACCATAAAAAATTTGTCTTTTTTTGAAGGAACGAATACCACATGAAAATGGATCAATATTGTGGGTATAAGCTTTTAATCTTCTTGTTAAAGGAGAGTACAAATCCTAATTAGCATAATGAAAGTGAATGCAAAACATTGAGGAGTTTGGTCTTATTTGCAAAGTATTAAATTGAATCCCCTACAGTATAGAGGTGCAAAAATATGTACCATTCAAAATCTTGTAAAAAAAACATAATATCATCATGCATCCTTCTTAATTGCAAGCTGTCAATCTTACACTGTTCACTTATTCTTTTGTAATTTATACTGAAACCCCCTATGAACATGTGAGTAACATTTTAGTAATTTATTGAAAACTACTAAATTAATAATTCTTAGTCCCTAACAAAACTTTTCAGAAAAATATAAAAAAAACATTACTAATATTACTATAAGTATGACGTCTTAGCTAGTCCCAAAAGAATATTGTTAAGTCCTATAAAAGTTCAGAGAAGCCATATTTACTCCAAACTATTGGTTTTGGTGGTACTCTTAATTACTAAATTACAACTAAGTCAGATGCAGGAACTATTGATGATTAAATAGTACTAATTTAGTCAACTGTCGTCTAACATTAAGTCCCTGCACCTTTTCTGTGTATTTTTTTGCCAGGTTGTAAACTCTAATTTTGCAATAACATGACACAATGTTTTTAATTAATGAGAATCCGTGATGCTCTTCGTCAGGAGAAGTTTGCAAAAAATGGTCCACTAAATTTTCAAACAGGTTATCAACTTTTGCATAAAAACACTGGCTTATTGATAGTGTCAAGTTGGAAAAAAAGTTTTCTTCTTCAGGAATTTTATTGCCAGTAACCATTATCACTTTCCTTATTGTGTTTTCTGCAGCAAGGCATATTTGAACCACACTCTCACTGGGAATTATTAGTCCACCTAAAAAAAGTTTTAGCATTTGATACCTCTCTATACAACTCATATTTTGACAGTGTTACTAAATTCATATACAGTAAAGTGAAAAGTCTTTGCATTTTAAAGATTTTCCTGACAAACTCTGAAATTAACTGATGCTAAAAAAAAGTGAGACACTAAAATGGTCATCCTGTAGTTGACCTCCACTGCTTAACTGTAATTAATTTTAATACTAAATTAGTTCAGATTGACCTACTAAATTAATTTTAAACTATGAAGTTCTATATAATTATGGTAGTACACATGATTAAGTAATACTATTTTACCTCTATCTTTCTGTTGCAACAACTTATAGCTGGAGTCATATGACCCCTCCTTGCTTTTATAGCATTCTAGGATACATTCTACACAATGTGTTCTCCTTGATAAACTGCGCACAACAAATCCTGATATGTAGGCAACTACATTGTTAGTAAGCTCTGTCAAAGGTATGAATTGCATGTCTCTGCCAGATTCTTCTTGTTCAAATAAATATGTCGCTTGAATTCCATATTTTCTGCACAGCCCTACATCAATTGAGGTAACGGTATCGTCCTTGCTTCTTTTTAAGGCACTGCTGACTGTTAGTACCGTTGTGCTATCCAAAACTCTGCAATTTCCAGTTTTTCCACTTATTTTGGAAAAAAGAAGAATTTTCCTTATGGTTCTCATAAAATGTAGTGCAGATGGATTATTGTTCCAGCCATTTTGACCCCTAAAACATTTTTAAAATTCAATAGATCTAGAAGATAAACATGAATAGTGTTCATTCACCCTTTAGCAGAACTTATCCAAAGAGAAAATTATTAAAAATCATAGTTTTAAATCAATACAAAATTTTCCACATGGCTATGACTTCCAGAGAAATATTATGTGCTAAAATTTCTTTAAAAAATCTAGTATGTTTTTAAAAATTAATAAAATTACCTACCTAATGGCACAAAACAATATTTCCAAGTGTTCCTGGCTAAACTTGTAGGTAAGCAAATAATTTAATTTCTTGGTTCTTACATACTCATCAAATATTCCACAGGTGGAAATAGCAGTTATACAAAGGCCAATAAAAGGTGTTTTTTTAGGGGTCATCCATAAAAGCCTTCCACCTACATCTGTGCATCCCAGTATATACTTTATGGCATTTAACAAATATTGCCTCCAAACTGCTTCATTACTTTCCCGTAATGCTCCTTTAAATCCCTTATGGTATGGGTTTCTTTTAAAGTAATGAGGTATTTGACAGTAGATTCACATTCCTTAAACTCTGGGATCTTCATCTGGTCTTTCAAAAATATTAGACCATCTGCAGTGCTCCTGCTAAATACTTGTGCAGCTAGGTACACCTAAAACAAAATTATTTTTTTAACTATTGTAACATAACTTTCTTCATTCCTAGTAACTAGAATAAAGTTTTCAAAATACTTAATAAAAATATTTTTTTTGACTTCTATTTGAGTTGTTTAAAAATACATAAATCCTTTTTAAATAATGACATATAATTAAAATTTACCTTCATCTTTTGTTTTTTAAAATTTATATGAACTTGTTTAATTTTTGTCCCAAAAGAAAGTCCTTCCTTTTCTTGAAATTCATGAAGCAGCTTTATGTATTTCCATTCAATGTTTTTTCCATCAGGATCTCTTATAACTTGCAAGTTCTCGAAAGAGTTTCTAAATAATTTGATCATATGGCATGGGTCGAGCACAGCAAATACCTTCTTTGTGGCATCAGATGGATGTTGGAAATATGTCTTCATTTCGTAAACATTGTCAAAGTTACAACCTAGTACATTCAACATGGCAAAGTTTGCCGAAGGCCCATCAGAAGTCAGTGATGTGATGGTTACATCAACACCGTGTAAGCGTTGCAAGCTTTCATTCACAATATTGGCTTTTTCTTCTCCCGAAAGTCCTTTTACAAAAAAGTAACCAATTGGCAATTTCCAATATCCTTGGTTACCAACCTCCATGACAACCAACACCTCCGATGCAGGATGTAATTCGTCATTATCTGTGGGAACGCCGATATTTACATAACCCCACATTTTATTGTTGTCAAATTCAATTTGTTTCCGTATTGAAATTTCATCCATCATTAAAGAACAAATGAGCTCACGGCCATTTGCTTTTGCCTCTTCAGCTTTTTGTTTCAAGCAATCAAACACTGGAGCAATAAAGCCTGGTGAACAGTCAACATTTGCGTACCACTTTCTTAGTGTACTTGGATGAGGAAGAGAGATGGAAAACTCTTCGCGGACAAAATTATATGCTTTGTTGGAATAAAAGTTCAAAGTAGCAGCGAATTCTCGTAGTGGAGCTGGATAATTTTCATTTTCTGATTTTGAATATTTTTCAGGTGCCGGGCCATCAAAAGTGCTGGAATGCTATCATATGGTTTTTGAACATGTTGCAAAGAATTTTCAGACAAATGATTTTCTTTTTTTAAAGAATTTATAACCATTCTTAAATTGGTCACCTTCTGTTTTAGTTTTTTAGTTTTGTACCTCTCTGAGTACAATTTTCTTTTGACAATCTTATGCTTCTGCTTCAAAACTTCAGACTTTCTTTTTAAAGTTGAGGGAGAAGCACTAAAAAAATAATAACTAGAGAAAATCACTTTTTATAGTACATGGTGTTTCAATATATTTTACCACCCATACATGATCCCCATAATTATTATGTAAGCTAAAAAAAGGTTCATATTCAGAATATGCATAATTTTTTATAAACGAAATTACATAATGCAAAGTTGGCAACTGTCACTGGAAATATCTCATTTTAAATAAAATGCTCCAATCCTGTTTCAAAATTTTGTTGTAAATATATCAATAATAATACTTAATAATACAAAAAATATTTTTTTTATTAATGGAGTGACCAGCAGAGTCATTTGACTATTTTTTTCTTGTTATAAAATACATACACTCCTTTCCAAATTCTCCAAACCAGTTTTAATATAATGGCTGACATTTAAACAAGGAAACTAAATGAAACTGTCTTGGTGAGTGTCAAAAAACTGTTCTAGAGAATTTGAAATGGAGTGTACTTTGTATGCAATATTTTCTAAAAATTAATTTGATCTCTTGAGGAAGCTTTGACCTAAATTTATTAATAAGTTTCTTTTTTGCTAATAAATACTACCAACCTGTAAGAATGAAATTCTTTTACTATCCTTATTCTCCTATGCTTGGTGCTGCTATCAGTAGCAGTACTCTTATCTGAACTGGAAGTTTTTTTCCCAGGTGAGATTTTCTTTAGTCTAGGGCTACTATCAGTATCACTACTTTGTTCCAAGGCAGATATTTGCTTTGTAGCCCAAGAAGTTTTCCTTTTTTAGATGTTCCATCAGAGCTGGAACTAGAAGCTTTTCCTGTTGTGCTAAAAATTAAATAAAAGTTGGGCTTAATTCATGGCAAAAAAATCCAACCACTTACAACCAACATCATATTTTTATGATGTGTTAAAAAAATAATATATGTATGCATGTTTCTTATTCATTGAAATTTAGTGGCTTAGTCTTAATTCCACAGAAGGGGTAAGACCTGTGTAGTGTGTATTATTGTTAACTTCATACCTTCTCTTCATATTTTAGTGTAAATTTTGATTAAGCAATTTTTACTATGTTTTTCACATTTTTATGCCATAACATTGCTCACATTTTAAAGCTTTCTTTCCAAACTTTCGATTTCTAGAATAAAACACTCAAATTGTTCAAGTTTCAACTGTTTTTTAGGCGTTCAAAAAAAGTACTGCCAAAAAACATTTTTCCTATGTTAAAATGAAAAATATTTAGAGAGAGAGGAGAGAATTTTAGAGGTAGATGGAGGGATAATTTAGTGCCATGTGAAAATATTTAAAGTTGTTGAAGAGACACAGCAGGCTATAAAGTATTCTCTCTTTTTATTTTGCCATTTTTACCCAAAAAACAGCAAAAAAGCATAAAGTGGGTGTGTAAGGTGGTATTAATTTCTTTCAATCAAAGTTCTTTACAGTCTTTAAATTTACCAAAAAATGTGTCCTACTAAAGTATACTTTAGCAAATCTAAAAATAATTTAACATGTATAAGAAAATTATTTTAAGTGTCATCATGGCTTTACCATTTAAATTACCATCATGGCTTGACCATAAGAATATTTCATCAAAGACCAAAAATGGCAGAAACCTGTATAGGAAATAATTACCTAATTTTAGTTGAGATGAAATTGTTAAGAAAATAAATTAAAAAAATGTTTCAACCCCAGCAAATTTGCCTAGTGCCTACATAACAATATTCCACAAAAAAGTTAAAATAAAAGAAAGGGAGGGTCTAAAGAGCCGACAATTCAGCTAAATAGTCATGAGGCTAAAGAGCCGACAAAAATTATTTATTATGTGTTTTCACATTTTCATTTTTTTTAAACTAAATTAACCCAACCTAACCTAAACACACTTAAACCAACTTATTGAAAGCCAAAGCAACCCAAAAAAACACATTACAACTCCTACATCTTTTTTTGGCATAAAAAAAATGGAGGCACCTTCTAGGGCCCCTAAAGGACCCTGAATCCTTGTCTGGTGGTTTTTTAATGCAAAAAAGAGGTTTAAGGTGGGGTTAGTGTTTAAATCTGTTTCAGTTGGGTTGGGTTCATTTAGTTAAAAATATACTAAATAATTATTGTTGAATTTTTAGTCTAAAAGAAAACCCTATAGGGTACTGTTACCAAATCAGTTGGGTTGGGTTCATTTAGTTAAAAATATAATAAATAATTACTGTTGGATTTTTAGTCTAAAAGAAAACCCTATACGATACTGTTACCAGAAAAATAACCAGAAACTTACGTATGAAACGAAATATTATTATCCAATAACAGGCGTCTTACGCTGTTGCACCCCTTTACGGAACAAGACATCTTCTGAAAAACGGGGGCCTAAAGACACAATCCACAGCACAAAGTCAAAGTATATAAAATGCACACTAAACTTAACTAAAAAAAAGTCAAAAAACGTTCAAAAAACAGATGAAAATCACAAAAAAATATAATAGTCGCTTTTGTTCGCTTTTGTGACCAAAACAAAACAAACCAAAATGGAGGTTAGTCCCGCGCGAGTGACAACTGACAGACAAGTGAAGTCAGCAATTGAATCACAGATAAAGGTTGGTTGGTTTAATAAATGGCGTCCGGAGGAGAATTTCAGGGGAGGCTACCAGCAAAATGGCGGCACTGATGGTGTTCCCGAAAATTTGGATGCGCAGTAGTCGATAATCGTTCTATTACCCTCTGATTTCTATGATCGATCATCTACCAAATGCCTCAAAGATAGGTCATTTCTGTCTATGCGCACACAAAAGTAATACAATTTACCGGTCGTTTAACGACGGGCCGTCTTGAGTATTTTTTGTTTTGTGCTCTCTTTTTCAAAAGCGATTAGGAAAAAAGAGACAGGTATACTCGGGATTAATAAAGTTAATCTTACTCTTTGTTTTTATAAGTCATCAAATAGCATTTCTTTATTCAGTCGGTACATAAGGCTGAGTTTCGTATAACGTACTCCACGTGTTTTTCACGAAAATTATTAAAAAAGTTTGGATAAAGCTCAGAGAAATTTGTTTTTTTTTATAGAAAATAGTCAATGTGAGTGGATTTATATAATTGTTGATGGAGGAGTGTCACAATAAAACAATTTGAAAGTAAAGTATTTTTTGATAGGGTACTGCCAGGAATGTAATAGCTAAAAACGACATCAAAGTAAAAAATGGAGTGGAAAATATTTCGGCTTTTTTGGACTCACGTGTTTTTTAATTTCATAATCCTATACCTATTACCCCAATAAAATAGTCAGAAAATGGCGATTTTTTTTTATAAAACTGAATGAACAGCCAAATTTTGTACAGCAAGAAGAAGTTCATATGCGCCGCCATTTTGGAATTATGAGTAGGTAGTGGTGAGTTTGATTCCACTCCGATGTTACTGATTATTTTTTTTTGTATATATCTAATAACTTTTTTGTTCCTTAATCAAGTTTTATAAATTTTAGAACTTTGGTTGCAGGAACTTTGAGCTAACGTAACTATCATATAAATAAGCCGAGTTTTATGAGCAGTACCTTGTCAAACGTGTAATGATATGGGCTTTCCTATTTTAATAACAAAAAATTACAGGGGAGGTCAAAATAAAAAATAAATGATTTAGCTTTTTTTTTCATGTGATCTTGAAATTTTGATGTGTTTTGTAAAAAAATTAATTTTTTTCTTTTACCTCTTTAAATGATAAAAATCGGGTAAGGAACAAAAAATTTGTTGAATTTATGTTATTATTTCATTGGGGAAGTAATTACTCACTTGCTTTTAAACAGATCACTTTTAGAGAATTGGTCAGGGAAAACCTAGAAAAGTGAGGGAATTTGCAAGTCGATGAGCGCTACGAACCCTGATTTATATTCAGTTATGTTAACGAGTTCGTATTGTCTATTTAAACGAAATATTTTGAGTTGACTGATAGTTTTGTAGATTTATTTTTGGCATTTGTAGAAAAAGTACCACGACTGTAAAAGAGATCTAGGATTCTGCATACCGGGCTTTCAAGTCTACAGAATTCACGACGGTCAACTTGTGAAATTCGACAAGGATTTCGGGAAAACGTTAGATAAGGATGGCGCAGAAGATGGTATGGTATATTACTTAGACTACCCATATAACTATAGTTCAATTTTTTGAAGAGCGAACTGACGTCATTTTTGCCTCTCAAAACGTATTTCTTTGTTGTCAACAGTTTGCATGTCAAATAATTTGTTGTTGTCAGTTTGAAGTAACAGTTGAAACAATCAACGACTTGACTTATTTTTAAATATTTATTGTCGCTGTCTAAAACAATGTATCAAATAGAGATCCAAAAAAATGACGTCAGTCCGCTCATCAAAAAATTGGACTATATGAGATACTGCCCTGCCCTTGTATTTTCTGAAAAAAACCGGTAGCGATAATAACTCTGATAATAGACACTTAAAGTAAATATTTCAATGCATCGGTATCGGTATACCTAACGCGTTCAAAATACACTACATTTCATTTGACTTGTTTATGCGATGTTTCGAAAGATGCCCGCTTTTTTGAAGGGTGCGATGACAGAACTGCTGATTGAAATCGTTGCGTACGTTCGTGGGTCCGTAACGTTACGTATATATCCCTCCATACGCAACGAGTGGAATCAGCTGTTCTGTCATCGCCTACGTCAAAGAAGCAGGCATCGTTCGAAACATGGCATAAACAAGTCAACAATTTAGTTTATTTTGGATTTGTTTCGAACGCGTTAACTATACCGATACCGATGCGTTGAAATATTTACTTCAAGTGTCTAATAACTGCCCTAATCAAGTTAGTCTGCCAAAAACTCTTCTAGGCGCGAGCATACTGCGTCACGCATGCATAGTAGATTTTTCAACTTTGTCCTTGCCCAGGGCCAACCCTAATTTATTAATATTATTATTATTGTCACACATTTTAGGATTATTGAACCATTATAGTATCTCGTTGTTATATGAGATTACCAATTTACAGATACCCGATCTTAGGGAGACTTTGGGGTTATATTATTCTGGTGTTGACAGTAAGCAAATCACGACGAATCTCTTTCAAAATATCATTTTAAATGCTCTAGTTCTACAAAAAGATACTAGAAACGCGACTTAATAAAAAAAAACTTTAATAATTGACAACAAGAATAAGCTAATGTTTTGTATGCAAATAAACAGAACTGGGCGTCTTTAGGTATTTCGTCTTACACCCGGTTCCCACCTACGACTTTTTCGTGCGTGCCCGCTCACGCGTCACATGACTGTCATAACATTTCATATTGACTTCATGTGACGCGTGAGTGAGCACTCACGAGAAAGTCGAAGGTGGGAACCGGGTGTAAGATATATTAGGGAGTTTTTGGGCCAACAAAAATAACATTTTCTCTGCTTATAGACACCGGCGATCCCTTGAGGGGGGGGGGGAGATGGCGGGATCCTCCACCCCCCAATTTAATCACATTTTATAAAACATTTTGTATTTCTAATTTCTTCAAGCATCAATAAAAAATCTCAAGTTTCAATGGCTTCGGATCGCCGGTGCTTATGGAATGAAATTGGCATAGCAACAAACTATATTAGACATGGCCTATGTACTTATTTCGAACCTTAAGTTTTAATTGTTATTTTATCCAACACATGACAGGACTGTCATTATTAATGCCATTTTAGACAAGTAAACTCGCAAATAACGCACTAGTTCATATTTAAAGTAGTATTCTATTTATTTATTACTATTAAGCGGAATTCACATTGATATTGAAATCAAAGGAAAACGCTAATTTATTCGAATTTGAAGCCATTGTAAAATTCATTGGTTCATTCCATATCTCATATCGGTAGAGCTGCTGATAGTGCTGGAAGACGCCGACGCATTAGAACCTTGTATTTTTTCTACAATTTGTATTTTGTTATGCACCGATTCTTCTAGGTATCCTTCTGCTACGGTCGAGGACTTTCATCCTCTGTGATGCTTCAAAGTAGTTATGTTAGCCCCTGCATTGGCCAAAAGAGTCGCCGAAGACCTTCTCAGGGAGTGACCGGTGTAGAGCGCTGGATATGGTATCTTCGACAACGTATTTATTCCCATACACTGGCTGGTACACCTCCCATTTTTGTAAAAAAACAAAAAAGCGGCTAGAACTAGTATTCTTTGGACTCAAAGACATGTATTTTTTACACAAATTGATCGGGTTGACTGGAAATCCTTCAAGTATGGTGAAACTTTTCCATTTTTTGGTTTTACTGTCTGGCAAAACTACGTGAAAATATTTCCCTTGGTCTTGAATATTTTCTATTTTCAAATTGACCAATTCATCGCATCTACAAGCACCGCTAATCTCCATTATCCAAGCCACTTTCATCAACAGGTACTCGTCGTCGGGAGCTGCGTTCAAAAACTTCTCTATTTCAGGTCGTTCTAATGTCTTGGACTTTAGTTTGTATCCCTGTGATTTGCTGTAACGTTGTTTACGTTTTAAAGCGGTAGGCATCGGTTTCTGTTGGATTAACTACTCCTCTGAGAGATAATCCAACAAGTATCTCGGGCGCCACCCTCTGGATTTATGTGGTAGAGGGCCCACAGCGTCGGGTAGCTTTTAAACAGTGGAGACGGTTAAACCTGGGGTCTAGCTGTCTCGATTCTTAACCTAAGTAACACGAGTAAAACAACCAATTTTCCAACATGGCGGATTTATTATAACTTATTAATTTATTATCAACGGGTCTCTTTATTTAGCATTCAACGGTATACAATAGAAAAGGACGGAAAATATTAGAAATAATCGGTAACTTGCATGTCTCATAACGTTTACGGTAAACCCCGGTATTTGATATTTAATGTTAACGGTAGAAAACTCCTTAATACGGCACCCCCAACATAGCGGAATTTACATATATAGAATTCATAGCAGGTTTAGAGAAATAAGAAATTAGTGTGTCAGACAAAGATACCTTTATAGCACCACTACTCCATAAATCACTCCATATGCTGTTCCACCGTGTGTTAGAGAGAGATGAAAAGAGGAAAAGACAGTCCTAATGGTATTCCGATCCAGCGATAGCACTGTCTCCCTCTCACTCACTAACCGGTCAAACAACACAGGATCGACCTACTTAGGTAGTTTAGCCATGTGTTAGAGAGAGAGATGTATTACCCGTATTCCGAACCAGCGATAATACACCTAACCTCCAATTACAGTACCTTTGTCGTCACATGCTTAAATAAAACGATCCGGTGGCGCTGCTTCTCAATGAATTACTACATACGCTGTCAAACCGTGTGTTAGAGAGAGATGCAGAGAGGAAAAGACAGTTCTAAAGGTAATCCGATCCAGCGATAGCACTGTCTCCCTCTCACTCACTAACCGGTCAGACAGCGCAAGACAAACCCATTAATAGCTTCGCCTGGTGCTAGAGAGAGAGATGTGTTACCCGTATTCCGAGCCAGCGGTAACACATCTCACCTCTACTTACCATACGGAAAACTACATTTTACGGTATGTATAGAAAACCCCACTATACTGGTCAGGTGCTTACCTATCGGGTTCTGGCAGGTTTTCGGTGCGGTCGGTCGGAGGAGTTGTTGGTAGCGGACGGTCGGCAGAATGAATGCCCAGGTGGAATAGTTTACGGCGGGCGGTCGGCAGAATGAATGCCCAGAAACACGCTCGACATCGCTTTAAATAGCCTTGCGTATCCCCACCTACCATACTCCCGTCGAGCAGGCTGTGCGCGCAAAGCGGTAGGGTGTAGCTCGCTGACCGTGCAGCATAGCAGGAAAGGGAAACGTGGCGAGTCAAAGCGATGTCTAGAGTCTAAGAATAGAAAATAATAAAACGTCATAGAAATTACAGAAATTATGAGACATGAAGTACCTAAAAAGAAAAGAAAAGCTAAAATAAATAAATAAAATTAGTAACTTCGTTACATTGCTTTTCAAAAAGTTCGTTAGTTTGCCATATTTTGATATCTCGATTTTTTATAAAGGTGAATAGTCGAGCGAAGCATCGAGTATTTGGTCCATAGCGACGATAGGGCTAATTTTTTTGCAAATGTAATGGTCAAGCTATGATGACCCTTAAAATAATTTTATTAAATACCTGTTAAATGATTTTTGGATGTGCTTAAAATTGCAAAATAAAAATAATATGCACGACACCACTCAAGATGACAGACAGACTTAAATTATGTCCATCTTTCTCTAAAATGCTGTTTTATAGCCTGCCGTCTCTCTTCAACAACCTTAAAAATTTTTGCATGTTAGTAAAATATTTCTCCATCTACCTCTAAAATTCTACCCTCTCTCTCTAAATATTTTTCATTTTAACAGAGAAAAAATGTTTTTTGGCAGTACTTTTTTTGATAGATTGAACTCCTTCTCGTAAGCATCTCGGGACTTTTCTGGCAAAATCTGCATCGTTGCATCTTCCGCTTCCCTAAGAATATCCTCAGGATATACGTTTTTTTCTTCAAAAAAACCTTCCCTTTTCTGCAGGGAAAACTGACAAGTGTTAAAATTTATTTAAACATTTGCTAACAATGTATTATGCCCGTGGCGACCAAACAAACAACCTACTTTGACCAAAATGTAAAAAACGATTTCTTGCACTTATTGGATAAAACATTGTATGCCACTCGTGTGATATGTTTCCTAAGTCACTTGAGAATTTCTAATCTTTCTCGCGTGACTTATTTTCAACATAACACACTAGTACCATAAATAACTATTATTTTGTTTTTTAACTATATTCTTAATAATTTGCGAACACATTTTGTGATTTGTTTTACCATAGTGTTACAGAAGAAGAAATATAGCAGGTAAATGAATTTTGTTCCATAGATGACAGCGTGTTATTCTTAACATTTTAGGCGAGACCAAAATCTCTTAAAAAGGTGTCGTAACGTAATAGTCCACAAGACAGCACCATACCTTCTTACATGATTAACACCCTGCCGAAACTTTGTGAACGGCTTTATTTTAACCTAAACTACAAGATTTTATACATGGTAACTCTGGAAACTGGGGCGTTTTCAATATGGAAGCCATGGAACATGTCAATTTTATGAAGTATTATTTTGCTTTTCACTTAATTCGTAAGATAATTGTACACAAATATCGAAAATAAAATGACCTCCACCCCATACATGTCAAAATTACAAGGTTATGAAAATTTATTAACACCGAGTCGAATGGTCCAATATTTTTGTAGGTCACTTTTATTTTCGATATTTGTGTACAATTATCTTACGAATTAAGTGGAAATGTTCGTAAATTTCTGTTTTTCGAAAGTTACCATGGATACAATCTTGTAGGTTACGTTAAAATAAAGCCGTTCACAAAGTTTTGGCCGGGGGCTTAATCATTTAAGACAACCCGGTGCTGTCTATTGGACTATAATCTTTATCCTTATTAAAAATAAGCATAACTACTGTCAAATTTTACTTTAGATTACCCAAAAACTATCATACCACATTTCGTGCAGCAGCGCATGCAATGTAGCGCACAAAAATGTACTTTTTTTTTATATATCGTGCAACATATTTACACTACACGTCTTGCACACTTACCGAACCGAACCGAACTCTAGTTTGGGTTTCGGGAAAACTTTCTGTACGATGTGTTGGCTTTTTTACCATTCACGTGCTGTGACCAGGATAAATCATTGATCACAAATCATTGATGTGGTACTGACGACGGGGATTTTTGCGACCAATGTTTATCACAACTGAATTCCAATTAAGTCGTTTTCTACAAAGAAATTTTCGAATCTAATTGCATGACTTTCTAATGACTGGAGGAGGTCTGCATTGTAGATTAAAAATAATATTGGATCTAGCACTGACCCCTGCGGGACGGATGAGGGGACCGGTGTGGAATTTGACCGCAACGCGAACACGGAAAGTTCTATTGCTTAAAAATGCTTCTATCGACATGAGTACTCGCACACTCCCATTTTTGTTTAAGTTTTAAAAGAAGTCTCTTGTGTGGAACTTTTTCAAATGCTTTACTGAATTCCATGTAAACAATGTCTAGGTGATTACCGGTGTCTAGGGTAAGTGTCCATTCATTTAGGGATGTAATTAGATTTGAAAGTAGACCGTGGCGAAATATTTTGCAAATGTGTCTGCTGCTTCGATGTTGTAATTGCTTGATAGGTGCTGTCTGAACTTGGGTTTCTGAAGTAGTTTCTTTTACTTTTTTAATATAACGGTTTGAAAAGGTTCTATGGATTTGATAATCTCTTTGGTTTTTGTGTGTTTATATGTTTTTCAGAGTCGCTGTTTGTGTTTGAGTTTTTGTCTTCAATTTGGTGTTAACCATGGTTTTGCTGGGTTTGTATTTACAGGCATTAACTTCTGATATCAGAGTTTCTTTATCGTAAGACACAGCATTCGTTCGTCTAGTTTTTTCTTAAGAGTATAAAACTGCTTTTCACGAACACCTAATTTTTTTAGGAGTTCATCGATCTGAATTTCATTCTCATTGCACTTACTGCAATAGACCTTTACTCTTTACTTTTCTTAGGGCTGCTACATTTAAGTGATGGGGTTTTTTCTATGATGGCACTATCGCAGTCTTTACACCACAACATAATTTTGATTAACCGCCGTACTTCTCACGAAAGTTGACCGACCGATCAAAGAAAGCTGAAAACATTCGGTTTTTATTTTCGAGTTACGCAACAACCACACACTAACCGTTTACACAATTCGATTCCTTGAATCAAACTGAACAGGCCCAAAGAAAAATGTTTATTAGTTTTCGATTAATTTAATTTTTTTTAATTAATTTACACTTAAAAAGCGATTTAATAGAGAGCAAGTAAAACGTGCTTATACTCATGCACACTCGATCTATTTTAAGAGTTAATTCATTTTCGTAGTGAGTTTCTCTAAAGCTATTTTTTTTTAAATATCAATATTTGACATTTACAGTGGGATTTACTAAGATCTAAAATAGTACCCCCCACAGGGCTAAATATTTACACCTGTGGGGGGTACTAAATTTTAAAACCAATTTTTATTTTTATTGCAAAATACAACTGAAAATCTGCTTTTTTTTTCTCCAAATATACCCTATTCTAAGACAAAATGCCCTAAAACTAATTTTTTTTGACAGGTTTCAAAATGGAAAATGTTGAATACGCTAAAAATTTGGCACATAATAGCTTCATTATCTGTGTTTGAGGTTAGAAAGTTGCTGATTTTTTTAGACCAGCTCTGGGGGGTGGTTTAAATTTATAGCCTCCAGAAAGGACTATTTTGTAGCAATTGATAATAAGTTCGTTTATAATTTCCCTAAGTAACCGTTTTTACAAGGATCAATTTACCTTATTTAATATCCCAAGTTGTTCATTGATCTATAAAACACCTCAAATTTTGTCCATAAAAACGCCATATCTTGAACCCGTTTTCAGCTCAAAAAATATATTTATGAGGGCACTACGAGGCAAAACAAACATAAGTGAAGGTCACTGATTATGCACGAAAAATATACCAAACAAAAAAAACCAAAACACTATATTAATTAAAACATTGAGGTTATCTAAAAGCGCAATCAAGAAAACTTTCCTTACTCAAAGCCCACCCATTTCAAAGCTGTAGAGCTTTCATCAGTAGAGGTTGGTGCAAGCCAAGGTACAAGCAGAGTTAAGAAATCCGAACTCGCTGTTTGTGATTTCAACGCAGTTAATATTTTGAAACTGACATTTCGACAGTGACAGAAATGTAAACAAAACTTGTATTTAAGTTTTTTAATATAAATAAAAACACCTCTTAAATAAATTCAAAATTAATCTACTCCTTATTTTATTATTACCCATCTAAATCGTAGTGTGACATCAAATATTAATTGGAAAAATTAATGAACAAGGGTAAGTTTTAATTAGAGTGACATATAACCCCAATTTTAATTTGTTCTACAGAGTGTTTACTATTTAAAACTCGTGTGGGTTTAAATTTTTTAATTTTCTTTTCTTCTAAATTGAAACTTTCTTCTTAAATTCAACAAAAGATTGTGTTAATCAAACTATGTCTAAAATTCAAGGAGGGTTGGTTTAAAATGCTTAAAACCAAAAATTTCACTTAAACTTAGGACCGTTCTAAAATAGACTAAACCCTTTTAGTAAATCCCACCGTTAGAGTCTTGATAAAAAAAATATATTTTTCCTTTATTTCCAGCCATCAAAACCTTCCTGAATGCGGAGAGAAGCGGTTTCTGTAGAGAGCTGTTAGTCCAATTCCTCGCCTCTCTATGGAGGATTCAACATTTTGCTCGCAGTCAACGAAGGCTAAGGCTCTACGCCTCTTCAGTGTTGCTAGTCTACGACGCTAGAAGGTTAAAGGAATATTTACATTTGGAGGATAAAAAGGTGGGTTTTGGGCAAGGGTATTCTTCTACCTGGCTGGAATTACCTGCTCAACGTTTTTGTTTCTCAGATTTTTTCAAAAACATGCAAAAAAATGACGTATAATTTTATATCTAAAAACAACATACATACAGAGCTCACCAATATCAGGATTTTCAATTCCTTTAAAGTTAAGTCTTTTAGCCAAACATATACAACGTTAGATTTTATTTATAGTTGTTTGAACAAGAAGTCAAGGGAAGTCGATTTTTAAATTTTCGTGTCAACCCACCCTGATATAATATATATTTTTTAGCATCAGAGCAGTGGCCCAAAATTATTAAGAAACAAGAGTCTTTACCGGCCGT
Source organism: Oxystoma pomonae (assembly GCA_963921995.1). Lineage (NCBI taxonomy): Eukaryota > Metazoa > Arthropoda > Insecta > Coleoptera > Brentidae > Oxystoma > Oxystoma pomonae. Next base: position 50,587,295 of record OY998168.1, read on the forward strand.
TGAGTCTCGCCGTTTTGAACAAAGACTGTTGTGAAAGGCTGCCCACTGGTTTCAGTGGCCAACTAACGAAAGAAGGACCGATTTTGAGGCCTCAGTCTACAAAGATGTTTAGTTTGGAGGTAAGAAAGCTGGGAACAACTCCTTTACTTAATATTTTTGATGTGCTTTGCGGAAGAGTATATTCACTGAATGCTATTTTATTATTTTCGTCATATTCTTTATCATATTTATGGTCACCTGATGAACATGATTTTTGGCCTTGTTTTATGGAATTATGAATTTTGAATGAAACTCGATGAAATTCGAACTTTATGAACGACTGAAGCACTTTTTGTTTACTAACTAAAAGGCATACTTTTTTTTAGGTTCCTACACTAGTAAATAACAACAATACCTGGCAAAAATCTATACATACTTTGAAAAGGACGCACTCTTTTCAAAATGATTATGATAAAGATGTACAGAATAAGAAGCAAACCTACACCTATATGCTGGATGACCTCTGTTGTGACAATAAGTAAGCATTTCTTTGTTCATTTTGTAAAGTTGTCTGGTCATCATTTTTTGGCATTAGAGTCAAATTCTAGAATATTTTGTTTGGTAACAAAACGGCGTTGGCAATCAAAATGGCAGGACCTTACCTGAAAAATGTCTCTTTCTTTTTATTAAAATATTAGTTGCGTAAAATAAATTTTGGAAATAATCAATTTTTTCGTATATACGCTATTAATTTAATGACGACCTAAAACCGCTTTTATATGAGGACGGTTTTAACTAAAATCGCTTATAGGGATTATACGTCCTTCGTTAAATGTCATTTTAAAAGGAAAACAAAAAAACTAAAGGCGATTTCGGCAAGCTTTCCTTGGTATACCATATGGTTAACCAATTGGTACCTGTGACGTCATAGTAATGACGTATCATACCACTTTCTTCCGAATTCTTTCGGTAGGCCAAGAAAAACGAGCCTTAACCAAACTTTTTTTGTTTGTTTTTTGTGGTTATTTTTCCTTTTAAGTGATTTATCTTGCTGCAGAAGATTTAATAAATCGCTAAAAGAAAAGCTGCTTATGACACAATCTTCCAAAACCTTTAAATCTATTCTATTCAAGATTTTGTCAGGCCGGACAGATCAGGCCACTGTGGCATGAATCTGTCCGCTATGGGAAGTTGGTCGAACCATACTGCCTGTAGCCTGTAGGCGGTGGGATGTAGCGACCCCCCGCCCACGATTCGAGTCTAGTGCTCAATCGTGCAATCAGCTGGCCTAATCTCGAGGGACTCAATCGTCGTATTCCACGTTAATAAGTTTCGCACTATACTTTCTAGGACCCATAAGACCATTAAGTCCAAGCACACCAAAGTCTTTCGGCGATCGGCAAGTTGCGATGGGAGCAGGACAGTCTAGTCTGGAAGCTCTTAGTGACAAATCGGCACGAAAGCGGCGGAAGCGTGATCGTCGTTTTGCTCAAGGATTGGCTGTAGAGCAACTCGTGCACTCTGCTCACCCTGAAAGGGAAGGGAGTATAAAAGGTGCCCTAAACATAGCCAGCCAACAACTGCCCGACTGGACAACCGCATCCAGTGGGTACACCACATGCGGTCAAAACAAAAGAAAAAGAAATCTAATGAACTTTGCCACATGGAATATCGGTACACTTATGGATACAGACACAACCACAAGACCACAAAGAAGAACGGCAATAGTGGCACGTGAACTAAGGAGATATAACATCGATATCGCTGCTCTCAGTGAAACTAGAAGAGCAGGCGAAGGCCAACTTAAAGAACACGGAGGAGGCTACACATTGTTCTGGAAAGGAAAAGAAGAAGATTAACCACGTATTCACGGAGTGGGTTTGGCTATAAAAAATGAGATTGTGGACCACCTAACCGAATTTCCATCCGGAATAAGCGAAAGATTAATGACATTGTGCCTAAACCTTAGCAACCACCAACACGCTACTATAATCAGCGCCTCCAACTCTTGCAGCTGATGAAAACCAAAAAGATGAATTTTATTCTCAACTTAGTGAAGCCATAACATCTGTACCTAAATCTGATAAACTTATCATCCTAGGTGATTTCAATACTCGAGTTGGGAATATGACCTCATAATCTCAAATATAATTTTCCGTCAAAAAGACATATTCAAAACCTCCTGGCAACATCCGAGGTCAAAACACTGGCATCTGATTGATTACATTATTGTACGTTCCAGAGATCAAAAAAACGTAAACATTACAAGAGCAATAACGAGTGCAGACGACTGCTGGACAGACCATCGCCTGATACGAGCCAAAATAAACTTGCACATTCCGCCAAGAAGAAGCCGTCAAAAAAAGCAAATCAGAAGAAGATTCAATGTAGAACGCCTTAAAGATGATCAAACCAGAACAAAATTTTAAGTCCCTCTGAATCAAAAGCTGGGTGCTTTAGAATACCCGGAGTATATTGACGATCACTGGAGAATGTTGAAGACAGCAATAACATATGCCTCCGAAGAAACGGTCGGCTACACACAAAGAAAACATCAAGACTGGTTTGATGAGCACGACAAAGAAATTCAAGACCTTATTGAGAGGACGAGAAAAACCCATAATGCTTGAAAAAGCCACCCTAACTCTAACGAAAAGAAAAGGCAATATCAAGAAGCCAAAGCAGAAGTACAAAGACAAACACGTAGATTAAAAAACCAATGGTGGACAACAAAATCACAGGAAACAAATGCAACATCTAGCTGAGTCCAACAACACCAGAGCCTTCTTTCAAGCTACTAAGATGATATATGGTCCCCTACGATCCAAAGATGGAACAAGGCTGCTTAAAGACAGATCCTCTATCAATTCACGATGGAAATAACACTTCCAAGAACTACTCAGCAGAGAGTATCAGGTCGATAATGACATCTTCGACAAAATTTCGGAGAAAATCACAAAACAATACCTAAGTGAGATTCCGAGATTAGAGGAGGTTGAAAAGGCAATCACACAGCTAAAGAATAACAAGTCAGCAGGCACAGATGGTATTGCTGCTGAACACTACAAAAAAGGGGGTTTCCCATTTAATTCCCAAATGCACACTCTAATAAGTAAAATATGGACCACTGAGGCCATTCCTGCCGAACTCAGAGACGCCTGTATAGTTACCATTTTCAAAAAAGGCGACAAGGCCCAATGTGGAAACTACAGAGGTATATCTTGGTTGCTGGAAAGATACTCGCACGGATACTATCAAACCGATTAATCTCGATAGCTGAACAAAATCTGCCAGAGACACAGTGTGGATTTAGGTCCAATCGAGGCACAGCTGACATGACCTTCAGTGCCAGACAAATGTAAGAGAAATCTAGATAACAAAATCGCCCCCTCTTCATGGCCTTCATAGACCTAGTCAAACATTTGACTCGGTCAACAGAGAAGCTCTTTGGCAAATACTGGCAAAAGCTGGATGCCCTCACAAATATATTCAAATTCTTAGACTACTACACACAATATGAATGAACAGTGCTGAGCAAGGAGTCATTCCAGATTACGACATGCGTTATACAAGGGTGTGTTATTGCGCCCACCCTATTCTCTATATTTTTAGGTGCCATGCTTCACCTTGTTGAGGAACATCTACCGCCGGAAGTGGAAATTCTATATAGATTCGACGGTGGCCTACTTAACCTAGGCAGACTACGAGCAAAAACTAAGGTCTCGACGACCTCGGTAATCGAACTGCAGGACGCCGATGACAACGTCGTTATGGCTGATACAGAGGAAGGTCTACAGCTGGTAATCAACGCATTTAACCAAGCCTACAAAAGCATTGACCTAGAGGTCAATCTTGCCAAAACGCAAATTCTTCACCAACCAGAACCAGGTACGAATCCCCAAGCTCCAAACATTTTCATAAATAAAAAAGAGTTTTACCAACAGGAAACTGTTGGATTTATATAAATGATCATCCTCTGCAGAACGTGGAACATTACTCATACCTTGGGAGCCACCTATCATCAAATGCAACTATTAACGCAGAAATACAGCATCGCCTAAAATGTGCTAGCGCAGCGTTCGGACGGCTTTCGGAGAGAGTCTTCAACAATCACGACGTCAATGCGGAGACCAAGCTTAGTGTCTACAACACAGTTATAATAACAACTCTAACGTACGGATGCGAAACGTGGACCACCTACAGAAGTCATATCAAACGACTAGAAAAATATCACCAAAGTTGGTTTAAGACGAATTCAGGGCGATAAACTGCTTTCTTAAATCGCTTTAAAATAAAATCGATTTAGTGCTTAAAACTGTTTTAGTGGTAATATTATGTGACAAAATTTTCAAACCGTCCTTATATAAAAGCGCTTTAAGAGGCCCGTATAAACAAAGTAATTGGAAAAGGTAGTTATTTGACTTTTTGGGATAAAATTCTGCAACGAAAAATTTGATGTTTGTCGAAGAATAGAAATGTTGTTACAGACCTGTCGAAATTGCGGCACTATTTGGTTTTGATTGTTGGCACACTTGCAAAGGCTAGCAATTGAATTAGTGTGATCAGGGGGTCAATTTTACCGCTTTTAGTTTTCGATTTAACATTACGTCACACTCCCAATGAGCATTTTCAGAAAACTCTGGTGACAAAAATTTATATAATTATTATAAAGACGGTTCCATTAATGCCCTAGGGTATTTAGAGGTTTCCTACAGGAATTCAGTTTGTATATTTGTTTTATTAAAGGTTCTAAATTACCCTAAGGTAACATAAAACTGGTGTTAACAATATTTCCACGGACATCTTTATAAAAATTAAAGTCATCGGTAACAAATGTTATATAAATTGGTGTTAACAATGTTTCCACCAACATATTTATAAAAATATAAGTCATCAGTGACAAAAGTTATGTAAATTGGTGTTTGAAATCTTTCTGTTAACCCATCTATAAAACCGTAAGTAACTATCAATTAAAGATATATAGATTGATTTTTAAAATGTTGTTATCAACCCACTTATTTAAGTAACAAACAACAAATTTATATTTGTATATATACATTTATAAAAACTTGGGAACTCACATAATAATTATGTAAATTGGTAACAAAACAAACAAAATTTTTTCGTATACCCACAGGAGTAAGGTTAATTTTGTGACATCAAAAGGCGCGTTTTTGCGAGATACCATACCATCATTATCTGGTTTTAATTACATCAATCTGAGAGAGATAAGAGATCCACATCTTCTTGAGAGAGTTTTCGATGACAGATATCGGGAGCGAATGCATTTTACACCCGATTCCGACCAGCGTTTCCCATGCACGGCCACCCTGACTCAAAAAACTGATCACGTGGACCGACATGAACTTTTATAGGCAAATCTTGCTTAGACTACTTAATGCGTGTTTTGATTCGGGGGGCCCACGCATAAGAAACCCATAGATGGGAACCGGGTTTTAGAAAAAGAGAACAATATAGTAACCGTGTTAAGTTCGCAAAAACGTACCGTGAAACTTCTAGTGCATACTTATGACTTATATTTTTATAGATAAGTGCGCACGGCTGGTCGTCGGCAATTGAGAACACATCACCTTACGACACGACGGAAACCTAGTTACTATTGTCCTCTTTTTCTAAATGCATTCGTCTGATAGTTCTGCGGGGTTGAAGGCGGGTATTTTTCCTGGTATGGGTAGTATGCTGGATCTCTCTCAGACGAATACATTTAGGAAAAGAGAACAATGGTAACTATGTTAAGCTCAATTGTTCAACACTGCGCCATCTGCAGCCTTTTGTTCCAATTAGCATCATGTTTTAAAACGTTGATAAAATAGGGTTAGGTAGGTAAACAGTGGTATATTTGTATTGTTTTTTTTTTATAGAATTTTGGTAAATTTTCGCCCTTTTGGATTCCAACAATAGGTTTTTGACCAAAATAAAAACGTTATTTATGGCGTTTCAACATGTGTTTAAATCGAAATATTACTTGTTCAGGCTTAAGAACAACATACAAAATTCAATATTTCTCCCAGAAAGCAAAAAAAGCATGTGAAAAAAAGTATTATTTAAATGAATATATTTTTCCCGTTTTCTCAAGTATTTTTGGAGCCCATGAAAATTTTGTGAGTGTATTCGAAAACTATACACTACACACGGGAACGCAGATGATTATCAGATTAGGATGACAGGGAAAATAGCTTTTATTTAACCTACAATATATAAATATTCATATTTCGGCTTCAACTTATCTCACTTCCATTTTAATTTATTTTAGAAGATTGGTAAACACCATTTTATAAATTTTTTATTTAAAAAAAAGGATTATATATAGGATAAGAAAGATGGAAAATTTATATTTCTAAATCAATAAAAACCTTTAATTTGTTATGTAGTGTTGTTAGAATAGTTTTAAAACCTTTTTATAATAATATCTAGACTTGAGGGTTCATAAGGAAGTTTTAGAAAATCTATATGTTGTTTTTCTATCCATTACTATGTACAATAAATTTTCATAAGCTGGTCTTGGTCAGTTGTTTTTCAAGTCTTTTTTACTCATTTAAGAGATAATATCACTAACACTAAATAATATAACTTTTGATTATTTTATGAAGGTTTTATATTATTTGCTTAATGATCATTGAGACTACAACTTCACACAGTTTACACGTGGTTTGGTTCGACTTTAGCTGCTTCAATCAATATAAGAAATCGTCAAAAAACTTTCACGCGTTTTTTTTTACTTTTTTAGTCAAAAGTGTTATATTATAGACTATACAAATGTAAAATATACACGCAAATATGTTGCTAAACAATAAAAGCTAATTTCTTTTTTCATTCAAGCATTATTTAAGAAGGTGTTGTTCCCATGTTAACACGAAGCATCCTTCGGTGTTATAAAATATTTCCTCTAAAGTCTGTTCATAAAGAAGAGAGAGTAATAAAAATGCAAATTTGGATAAATTTTGTACTGAGTGATCAATCACTTTTTTTTTCTCTTTTAAAATTTTTCTAATGTACCTCAGGTAAAAATCCTTTATTTTTATATACCTCACCCTGTTCGAGGAGAATACAATAGAACCCAAAACCGAGAACAATAGAAGGTAAGCGATAAACTATTCTCATAGGCGCCGCAATTGGGGGACACTTACATTTTAAGTACCGTGGTATATAGGTATTAGTGAAGAAAATATTAAATATGTAAAAAGTTCTATGAAATTTAATAAAACAAATTACTTTATTAGAAAAAATTTATAAATTAAATAATAAAAATACATTTTACGAATAAAAATAATATTATAATATATATACAAAAACGGATTGGCGTTTTAACTATAATTAATAAGCACACCTAAAAATTAAATTAAGGCTAAACAACATAAAAAAAAATGTTACAGTTGTCAATTATTATAACTACAAAAATAATTAAAATGAAATGGAGGTAGATACGTTCCTTTAAAACCAGTCAAAAATAAAATAGGAATAAATTACTCAGATTCAGAAGAACAGTAAATGCTTTCATCATCACTCTCATTATCTTCCAAAGAAATAATTAACGGTTCCACAGTTTCTTCGATTAAACAATCAAGTTTCCACATTTTTTCTTCTACTTTTAAAACATGTTGTACACATTTATGCCAATTATCTGGAGTTATTTTTTTAACTGATTGTAGAAAAAGCAACCTGTAATTTATAGGTAGTATTATTCCTTGCTACATACCCTTTCATTTGAGCCCATATTAATTCTATTAGATTAAGTTCACAATGGTAAGGCGTCAGTCTTAATACTGTTATGTTTCGTTTTTCAGCCATATCATCGACAACTTTCTTATTGAATTTTTCTTTGTGGCTATTTACCAATGATAGTAGTTCTTTTTTTACCATATCTGCCTCAAAATTTATGTTTTTTTTCTGTAAGCCACTTACAAATATCGGCTTTTCTCCATGCTGTGGTTGCTACTTTTTCCAAGGTTTATGGAATGATAACTGACGTTGTCCATTACTATTACTGAACCAGGAGGTATTAGGTCTAACATTTGCTGAAAGTATTCTTCAAATGTATCGCCATTCATGTCCTCGTGATAATCGCCAGTATGGTTTGACAGAAAGACCAAAAGACCTCCTTTTACAAACTCTTTTTCATTGCCAATATGGACAATTATTAAACGTTTTCCCTTTCCTGACGGCGGCTTTATCCCTGTCGACCAACCTTCCATGAATGCCTGTCGGGCACTTTTCACATTTTTGTCTTGCCAGTGTTTGCCAACAGTGTGACCTTCATTTACCCAAGTTTCATCAAGAAAATATATATGTTTGCCTTCCCTTCGAAATTGCCTAATTTGTCTTAAATATTTTCTTCTCCATCTCGTCACTTTTTATTAAAACCGCCTTTCTGTTATGTTTTTTCCAAAAAAAATTAATTTCTCTTAAAGTTTTCCACAATTTCGTTCTTCCAATATTTGCAAGCATAAACTTTATCAACAGTGGGAATTTCCTTTCTAAAATAAAACCCCCTTAATGCAATGCAAACACCTACGCCAATGGTACGCTCGAGAAAATTGGTTTTAAATCGTTTTATTACTGTCTCTTCTTTATGAATGGACTATAGAGTTATTTTATGAAATAAAGTAGGCGAAATTGTAGTGTGACATCATGCTAAATCGAAATCTAAAGGCGGCAAAATTGACCCCCAGGCTTTAGTAGCGATACGTGGTACAGGCTGTCCTGCTATATTTTGACCCCTCAGTTAGCGATGTTATTATTAATGTTATGGTAAAACCATGATGACCCTTAAAATAATTTTGTTAAATACACGTTTTTTAGTAAATTTAAAGACTGTAAAGAACTTTGTCACACACTTTATGCTTTGAAAAATTACAATTTTTGCTATTTTTTTGTATAAAAATGGCAAAATAAAAATCATAAGTACGAAACCACTCAAGATGACAGACAGATGACATAACAGAAATTTTTATTAAACAGTTGCCCTAAATTGTTTTCATCTTTCTCTAAAAGTTTTTTTATAGCCTGCTGTCTCTTCAACAACCTTAAATATTTTTGCATTCACTAAATTATCTCTCCATCTACCTCTAAAATTCTGCCCTCTCTCTAAATATTTTTCATTTTAACAGAGAAAATAGTTTTTTGGCAGTACTTTTTTTCAACGCTAAAAAACAGTAAAAACTTGTTTGAGTGTTTTATTCTAGAAATCGAAAGTTTGGAAAGAAAGCTTTAAAATGTGTGCAAAATCATGGCATAAAAATGTGGAAAGCATACTAAACATTGCTTAAACAAAAACGTTACCCCTTAAATTATGCTAAAATTTTTTAAGCCTTAAATTACCATCATGGCTTTACTATTAGAAAAAAGGTTAAGTGCAAAACTTGTATAACTGTTTGCAGACTTTGAGTTTATCTAAAATAGCTAAATTTCATTCAAATTTTGACACCAAGTTTATTATTTGAAATGAAACACCCTGTATATTGTTAAATTTTTGAATCGCCCTTTCCTTTCTAATTCTAAAAACACTTTACCTATATCTATATTAATTTGCAAGAAAAATGCAAAAATCTTCACCGCGAGGCCAATGTGCTAGGTAGACAATAATCTAAGCTTTAATCTCTTTCTAACACATTATGCTTATGGTGAGGATTTTTGCATTTTTCTTGCAAACTAATATAGATAGAGGTAAAGTGTTTGGTATTCTTGAAATTAGAAAGGAAAGGGCGATTTAAAAGTTTTAATAAAAAGGTTTCCACGGTTATGTTTATAACTTGGCCACTTACAGAAATATTATAGTGATTTATAGATCAAAAACATAATTTATAAAAGATGCCAGCTTAACTCTTACATGAATAATAATTTATACCTGACATCTTATAGAATATGAGAGAAAAGAGAGACCATCGACGTACTTTAGTATATCGATGGGAAAGACTTAGTTTGTTTTTAAGCCTGCATGAAATGGTGCAATAAATCATGATTTGTATGCAAGTCATTTTTCTAATCTCGCTTGTGTGCATGACCAAGCCTAGGATTCTAGTGGGGAAAAAAAAACTTTCATACAATTTTGACAAGTTAATGCACCAAAAAAGCTTTTTTTTAAGGTTACACGGCAAAAAAAGTTTTAGCGGTCCCAAAATTTTTATTGGAGGAAGGAATTAGTGTAATATATGCCGTAATGTAATGTAATAGGAGTTTTATATTTAGCCTCTTACAGATATTTGTACTTGATCACCTATAGAAATATAATGGAATATTATGGAGCAAAAAAATAATTTATAAATGGAGCAAACATACCTCTTATCTGGCATATAATTTATATATGGCACCCTTTAGAAAACTGTGACACTCCTTAATTTTTAAAGGATATTTTTATAACTTGACCACCTATACAAATATAATGGTAAATTATGGAACTAATGACAATTTAGTAAATTAAAAGAACCTTGGAACTATTTTATAACAATCATGGCGTTAATTTCATATTTTTGTTTTAACTTTATTTTAAACGATCTTTATATGACTATTGGTTTTTTTTAAATGTTGAAAACATTTAAAAAAACTTCTTATGAACTAAAAGTTTATATGGAAACCAAAATACCAGATAACCTATTGTAGATGGTATTAGAACATATCTGGGTTTTATATTGGTGTGCCAAGAGTTATAAAAAGATGTTTAGATTCTGTAAAGGGTCTTATAAAAAGGTGGTCGCAACCTGATTAGGCTTTTTCATTTAAGAGGTTTAGGGGGGTATATTCTGGTAATAGAAAAGTTCTGGGAACTAAATTTTAAAACTTAAGGTTTTTAATGTTTGGTGGTGGCAATATTGACATTACTATTATAAATAAATAAATGTTACTTGGGGTGTTTCATTTAAAATAACAAACTTGGTGTCAACATTTTTCTATTTTAGACAGGTAACTCTTAAAGAATGCAAACAGTTTACACCCTGTATATAATAAGTGAATGTGTTTTTTTTTTGTGATCTATTTTACCTGTTGAAGCATAAAATTTTTTCCTCTTTTATAGAAGTATAGTCTGGGCCACCGCAAAAATGATCGACTTTGCTCACGTCCATCCAGCGCAAAATTGCGACATTGATAAAAACTATCTGGAAGGCATTGACAACCTGGTCAGGCTATTTGAAGAGTTCCTTGCTGACAGTGAATATTAGGTGTTTTTAATGTACACCCTTTAGTTAATTTTTTGAAGTAGAAATGCCAAAACTCTTTATTTTTTTACGAGTCTGATTTTTTACATTTCGATCACATAAAAGGGCATACACGGAATTTTGGCATTCTCTGCTTGACAGTTAAGGTTGTCAATTAAAAAAAATCTCTTTAAAAAATTATTTCTTAAAATTTTTTATTAAAATGGTTTCAAGGTGGTTACTTGTTAACTTTTGCATTGTTTCGATTGATTTTATTATGTGACTGCCACTAATTTGCGTTTGCGATTTGTCAGTAATATAATTTACTCGGAAAAATCTCAATGGTAGCAATGATTTCACAAAAACTCTTAACAGTTTTTTACAGGATATTCACAAAAGTTCAAGAATATTTTATTTTCCTAGGACCACATACGAAAATGATGAATTTCACACTCTGGTTCCTTAGAAACCATTAAATTTTACACGTGTGCATCAATATTTCTGCACATGTATGGAAAACTACTTTTTCCCACTTGAAACAACATTAAAACTATAAAATACTTCTTAGAAAGCAACTAAAAACTTGTCAACCACTAAATGTCAAAGTAACAGCATTAGAACATTTATATAGTGCCCACAAATAAATTTTGAAAAACAAAAAGTTTTTCTACGCAAGAAGGTACCTAACTTCCGCCCTTGTTAGGTAAATAACTTGCCACACATGTGCGAAAAAGTACTTTGTACAAAATAATAGACCAATAATTGCAGAAATGAGTGTAAATCTCGAGTGTTCGTAGAAAAAATAGCGTACATAACACGTGAGAAAGTGACTTTCTAACACTGTGTTTTTGTAATAACTATTTATTTCCTTTTCATAGAAAATTCCTTTAGAGAAATTCGTTTTAAACAGTTATTACCGTAATCCGATACCTTCGAGATATATCCCTCTCATCTACTCCTGTTTTAGAGTTCGGCGGCCATTTTGGCAGTTAAGTCATGTAACAACTGTCAACAGTGTCAAAAATGGCGTCTGTTAAAGGCGTCTAAATCGTAAGTAGTTGAACGGCCTATATCTCCGAGGTGTCGTGTGTTTTGCAAAAGCACTATTGGTTAACATGAAGTAATATCGACAGCGTGTGGCTCATTTTCTAAACGTTTTTTATTTATTTGTATTTTCACTAACCTCTCTGTTTAAACCATGTTGAAAAGTAAGAGTTTTGGCATAAAAAAAATTGGATAAAAGATTTGTTTAAAATTGTTTTGGCTGTGCATCGTTACGTTCCCCTTACTTTTTTGATTTCATGATTATTTTTTGTACACTTAAATATTTAAATTAAGGGTCAGGTTTTTTTTAAAGTGGAAAGTGCCTGGTGATTTAGAAAAAAATGGAAATTAATTTTTGCCATTTTTTGTCTTGTTTCAAGGGCGAAAAGTTTTCTGTTAAAGTTTGTCTCGTTGCAACCGTTCGAAACCGGTAACCTACAGACTAATTTAATGGCCGGAGGCGGCAATGACGTGAAAGGTTGCCAAATTTTGTTATAGTTATTTATTTAAAAAAGCGATTTTTTATCTAAGATTTCATACACGGTTTCAGTTTTGTTTGGTTACTTAAAGGCATTATAATATAATAAATCTAAGAGGTATCATAATTCCAATCAATAAACTATTTAAAAGCTACCCGTACATTTTATATAAGGTTTTTGCGGGCGAAAATTTTTAGGTAAAAGATAGGTTATATTTTAACCATAGTGTATAGTGCAAAAACTTGAAGTGCCTCTCCTTAAAATTTAACTTTAGTAACATGTGACATCATTGACCCAAAGTCTATGGGCAAACCGGTTATATTTAATTAAAACGGAGAAATTGAAACGAAAATCAAAAGTGATGGTTTAAAAAATGGTAGGACACTAATAAAAAACCTGACCCTTTTACTTACAAAGAATAATTAAGGGTTGATTAACAGAATATTTCTTAGTAACTTTTTGCAATACAGAGATAAAGACGCATTTTCTTTTTCAGGTCTTTGGTACTTATCTTTCAATTATTTTTAGTTAATTTTCACATTATTCAAGCTTTAACATATTATTTTTTAGTTAATGACATAACCTCTAGTGAAAAAAATAAGTTGAGACATACCTAGTGTTCATTTTAGAAATAACATTATCGTATTTAGTGGCTTATTTCTTCATACATTTATGAATAAAGTAGGAATATTTATAAAATAATATCCATCAGTATTTTAGAAAAAGTGCGAGTGTGCGTAAACGTCTATTTAGAATGGAAAAAAATAAACTATTTTTTTATCACGTAGAATAACGCGAGAGCATAATAATAATAATGTCAAATTGGTAAAACTTTTCTGATGTACTTTTTATAACGGAGTAATAGTGAATTTTAAGAATAAAATAATATGTACACACAAAATCTTAAGTTTCCTTTAGAAAGTAAATTTAATTTCAATTGCAACAACTAAAAGAAACTGGGCTATAAGGATATAGTAATATGCTGCCATATCCATAATAATGGTCAATCCGTAAATAAAAAAAGCGACAAGAACTATCAGTCTTGCGCCAGGTGGTAACCACCTTTGGAAATAAGTGTACATTTTACAGTGCATGATAGTCCCATAACTTTTTAGCACAGTACTCTGCGGTACTGGAAAAATAATCATTTTTGCGAATTTGTGTACACATTTTTCTGAAGTGGTTACCCCCTCCGTTTCTCGTCTTTGCGAAAATCACGAAATTTTAAGCAAGTGGTTTTATGATAATTTAAAATAAAGAGACCCGCAAGTATGCAAAGAGTTAAAAAACCGAACAACAATAATAGTGAATAGAAGATATGCGTGTGCAAAACCTCATTTTCTAAGGCAACAGAGATTCATAATGTTACGAGTTATAAATTTAATTGGGTACCATACTATTTAGTTTTAAATTTTCTTTTGTTATAGTTATTTATTTATTTAGGAACGAGTTTATTTAGTGTTAAGTTTTGTATTTGTATACCCATATAAACTATGTTGTAGTCTAAGTTATATAGTGGGCAAAGGACCAAGCCAGATTTTTTCTGGAATTATTTCAAGTCGTTTGGTCTAGTTAGGAATAAAAAAATTGTCCAACAATATTTTTGTTTATGAACTTTATATTTTATTGACGGAAAAATCCGTTACTATATTGTTGCATTGTTGAACTGGGTGGTTGGTTGGGATGCAAAGTAAGTCTTTGTGGTTTTTTTAAACCACGATTTTGTCACTCAATATACAATCAAACGTCTAGTAAAAACTTGTCAAAATAGCTGTTATCAGTGACAAACACTTATTATTCCTACAGTGTAGCGGATTTTTATTCTAAATTAATATAACGGCTTTCTTTGAGGGAGGAGAGTGCTTTATCACGGTGCAGGTATTGGGGAGTTGGGAGCTTGCATTAAAAAATATATATCTACTTTAAAATATTTAAAAAATCTTGTTTATAGCAAATAATGTTCCTTGATTTTTTTCTCTTATTCCTAGAAAAGTCCTGGAAAAAAAAATAGAACTGTATGAACCCTGTATTACGTCGTCCTATAAACACATAAAGCGCGAGCCGTCGCGCCCACAATAGTCTTGTGTCCATATCCACCAACATGATCATGATTAATACTAATCGGAAGTTGGAATGAGTCTTGGCAAACAAAGTCTTAATATAAAACACACGTTTTAAACACCGATCAGTATCTTATCATGATTAAATCCTAATCGGGGAATTTTTGCTTTGGTGGATACGAGCATTAATTTAGTTAGCAAGTAAAGATCTAAGGAAGGATTTACGATAAATTTGGTGATATTTGGAGTCCACTAGTTTATTTAATAAGAGGATTCGTTAAGAATTAGAGAACCCAAACAATTGGTGTCAGAAGTAGGATTTGAATTGCTAGTGATCGCATGAAGGCGAGGTATGATTGGAAAGCAAATTCTGCATGATTCCACAAGGATGATAAAATCTGGCTATATAAACCCCAACGAAAGAAGGATTCAGAGAACTCCTAAAACAAAGATAAAATTGGTACACCTGGATAGACTTAAACCTTTTCGAGGAATTAATCGGGACGATAAAATCTAGAACGGGAGGCAGTGTTACGTGTTATACATTTAATTAGATACTAGACTTTTAGTTTTAAGTGTTCTTTTGATATAGTTATTTATTTATTTAGTTACAGGGTAACTCACTATATTTTGAACCCCTGCGGTCCTGGTTAGCGCCTTTATTATTGATGATAGAAAAAATCTTAAATAGAAAAGTTTTATAGTTTTTTAAAAGCCTTCTAACTCACAACTTTCTTATATTAAATGGAACACCCTGTATATTTTTCAAAACTTCTGCTGTTATTTTTTTCTACCATATACATAAGAGCAATGTGTTGAATCAGGAAGAAAAGAATTATCGAAGTTTTAAAAAATATACAGATTGTCCCATTTAATATAAGAGAGTTGATGTCAAATTTTGATATATGGAAGGCTTTTAAAAAACAACTTTTCTATTCAAACTTTTTTTCTATCATCAATAATAAAGGCGCTAACCAGGGGTTCAAAATATAGTGAATCACCCTGTACGAGTTTATTATTAAATATATTTAGTGTTAAGCGTTGTATTTTTATGCCCATATACCTATGTTGTACGGGCATCGCGAAGGACCAAGGGGGAACTATTCCGTCGTCTTATATAAGGCGTGAGTCGTCGCGCCCACCTCCTAATTTAATTGGCAATTAGTTAAATACTTGTTTTAAAAAGGATATAGAATAAAGTTGGTGATATTTGGAGCCCACTAGTTTATTGTAACAAAGATTCTTTAGGAATTAGATAACCCGTAACAATATTTTCATAATATTTGGAAGGATACGGAGTCAAAATAAAATACTGAAATTAGGAAGTATACATATTATAACACAATTATTTTAATGTGACGTTTTTCGACCCAATTTATTTTACATTGGCATAGAAAAAAAATTAAATTTCTGTTTTATTGACCCCTCTCCAACGAACCAACACCAGTAACAATTTTTTTTTAATTTACAACAAGTAGGTATATAGGTAGTAGAAAAAAACCATATACTGAGTATTTTTCCTCCCTTGAATGTGGATTTCACATAATTATCAATTTTCCATTGGTTGAGAAATTTTTACTCAGACCAAGCCTAAAAATTTTCGTGATTTACTAAAGGCAAAACCCAAGACTTATTATATAAACCCTAAACATGACTTAAATCTCAAATTAAAAAGCGGGCAACCCGTTCGATAACTTCTTTCTCTGGTTTATTTTCCACACCCTGTAGTAATTTTTCCAGTCTTCCTTTTTCAAAACTTCTTTGGATTTGTTTTCTAACCAGAATTTCAGGCTAAAAATCGGAACAGAGGAAAATGTAGGATAAACTTTAGGACGGAAAAAAGGATTTGTTCTATAACCTAAAAATGGAAATGGTGAGTTGGTTAATCAGAAAAGTTCGTCTGGAAACCCAAAAAGATTCCAAAAGCTGTTTCCGAAATGTGATGAAATTTATTTTAGGAAATTAATAACTTCAAAGCAACTTTTATTTTACAATAGGTATGTTCAACTGCCTGCGGGGTCGATATAGATTTTGACATCCCCATGACCAGGCAAAAATGCAAAACTAGATGCTGAACTTTATCTTGCGTTAGCCGGTTTGGGAAAAGTAAACGCTGTGCCACCAACATTTTAATATTTATATAATTGTTTTTTTAAATATAATCAACGTAATCTATATCGATACCAAAGAAATTAAAATAAACTAAAACCGCATAAAAATGCTGAGCCAACCACAGATGTAGGCTCATATTTATCCCTTATTTTACTTCCCATAATTATGTATTATTGAAATAGATAGCATAAATACCATACATTATTCTAATAAAAGTGGCGAAAAAAGTTTAAAATGCGCGAGAAATTTTATTTGAATAATGTTTTATTTTATACTGTATTGTAATATACTCCATTACGTTATCGGTTTCAGTCCGGGAAATGCTATATTACATCACTAGTCCGGGAAATTAATTTTCCCGGGCTGAAATCGGAAAATGATACATTACATCACTAGTCTGGTAAAGTAACGAAAAAAATAAGAATAAAATAAACTTACAGTATGAAATAAAACGTTGTACGATACATGGCCGTGAAATGTCATTAAAGTACTCGTCTAGAAATAAGCATCTAGAATTGTACTTTAATAGAGAATTTCCCGGCCTTGTAACGTAAATTACCATTAAAACAAAGTTATGATTGTTTGCCACAAACCAAAACTACACTTTTGCACTCCGTTTGGCTAACAACGTTAACATCATCAGGAGACGATAAACAATAAACTAAATTAACCTACGCTCTATCTTGTATACTATCTTTTAGTGGGCGGAGATAAGACTAATAATTTGTGATTGATCACGCTTTATAATCCTATCTTCCCTCAACTAAAGAATAAAGTGTACTAAATATAAACGGGATAGGTCCTCTATCTTTATTTAAACTATTTCTGGATTTAATGATTTCCATACTTTCATACGCATTCAAGTCTTTTGTTTGATACACTTTTTAGAAGTTTTAGGTTATCTAATGTGAATCTATGATTGTTTTCAAAAGCATGCTCAGCCACACTTGACTTTTCTGTTCTTCCGTATTTTAAGTGTGCTAAGTGTTCTTTGAATCGTGTTTGAGTAGAGCGTCTCGTTTGGCCAACATATTTTTTGTCACAATCCATGCAACTAATTTCGTAAATTCCACTTTTTTCTAGAACTAGTTTTATCCTTGGGATTTCCTAGTAAACTTCTTATTGTGTTTCCGGATTGATATACTAATTTAAGACCAGTGTTATTAAATACTTTTTGTAATCCTTTCGTATAATTAGGATTATAAGGAACTGATACAAATTTTGGGTCAGAGGTATCTTTTTGTCTGAAAAAAGTGGAATTCCGAAAGGTCTTTTTAAAAGAATGTCTATTTATCAGCTTAACCGTTTTCGCCAGCTATATTCCTAATCCTATTCTTTTCTGCTTCAAATCTTTCTTTGTTTAATGGAAAATTTAGTAATCTATGTTAAAAAGTGCAAACTTGCAAGCTTATGTTGTAAGCAATGAAAAGAATCATTTGGAATATACCTGTTGGTGGCCGTTCCTTTTCTGTATAGGTCAAAGTCCAATTTATTTTTATTTCGTATAACTAAAGTGTCTAGAAATGGCAGTGTACCGTCGTTCTCTGTTTCATAAGTAAATTTAATTGTGGGAAATTTGTTATTTATTTTTTCCATAAAATTTTCAAAACTAGTTACTTTAGTGTTGAATACTGCAAACACATCGTCTACATACCTGAACCATACTCTGGGGAAATACACAAATTCTTTACTTATATTTGATTCAAAATTCCCAACATAGTAAATTACCATTGTTTTACCTTCTAGAAACAATAGGGACTTGCTACAAGTCCTGAATTATTTTTTTTTTCTTTTTTTTTATATAGCATTTATTGTTAATTTATCTTATAATATTTACATTTATAGTACCTTAACAATAAATACAATGGTTTCCCACAAGAGCATCCTCGTGCGTGGGGAAAGAAAAATAATGTTTTAAATTAAAAAAAAACCCGTAGTAAATTTTTTGGCAATCTCCTTTTACCCAATAAAAAATTGAGAATTCTTAGAAACCCTTCAAGAGTAGAACTCGCGCATAGGGTCAAATAAGTTTACCCGATCATTCATTTAGGAAGTTAAATAAATGTACCAGCATCATTTGTTTTCTAAATAAATAAATAATACATAAAAAGTTAGTTATTTAAGAATAGAAATTTGTACAGTTAGAAAGGATAATACTTTTGAAAACAGGTAGAAAAGTAAAAATTTAAGTCTGGTTTAATTTTTAGAAAAAAAAACGTTTCAAACTAAACTATTTTTAAAATCTGTTATGCTGTGAACTTCATCTCGAGATATCTGGGTCTTAAGAAATACTTTTAATTTGTGTTTAAAAGCTCATTTGGAGGGAGTATGAAGAAATTTTACATTTTTTGTATAAACTTTGGGGGCTATGAACTGAAAGCACCTTTGATCTATGGTTTTTGAGACTTTAGGTATAGCAACGACCTGATTGGTCCGATTTCTGGTAGCATATGGGTGGTTAACATTTGACACACGAATCTTATGGAACAGACCTATTGCAATTTTTTGGATATACAGTTGTCTTGCATCGAAAATATTACAACTACTACACAGGGCTTATAGTATGCTGTATGTTTTACGCATTATAACTCTGACGTATAACGGCTCGGTCAAATTCGACATAACTTTGCCAGAATAGTGTCAAGACTTGGTACTACCCCCAACACAAAAATACAGATTATTTCTAGGTCTGGTTTTAAAAAATATCAATTTTTATCTTTTAACCTTTTGGATATCTGAACAACGCGCTTACTACGCTTGTTATAATGGCAACGCCCAGTTTAGTACTTTACGTTCATTTCAGTTTCGCCATTACAAATATTACAGATATTAAGAACAGAATCGAATGCAGATGTCAAAAATGCCAAAATATACAGGGTGTTTTATTTCAAAAACAAAGGTGTTGGATGTTCCTCGTAAACAAAATGACGTTAAAAGATTCCGAAATAGCCATCTCAGAGGGAATAAAAAATACTAATTGGCATGTTTTTGGAATTTAGTGTGTGGACGTAAAAATACTGTAATTTAATATATTATCTGACTTAATATGTGTTTTTCATTTTAATCGACATAGGTACCCCCAATAAAACAGGGTTCTGCTACCCATTTATTACCTTTTTAATCAGCAAAGGCGACCATTTTTAATATTTTTAATTATTAATATTTAAAATGATAAATTGAACGTAAAAGATTACTCAACTTGGCGTTGCCATTATAATAAGCGTACTTCAGATATGCAAAAGGTTAAAAGATAAAAATTGATATTTTTAAAACCAGACATAGAAAAAATCTGTATTTTGTATTGGAGTAGTACCAAGTTTTGACACTATTCTGACATAACTAATTTGACCGAGCCGTTATCAAATGCAAATGCAACCTTTTTTATTTTGTTTTGAGTAGACCCCGTGAGTGAACCAAAAGTAACCGATTTTGTTTTTTCTGTTAAGATCGTTTGTTGTGACCTAATAAATGATAAATAATTTACAAATCAACTTTTATTCCTCACAAATTGAATTTGAGACTGCCGAAAGGAGGCAAGGTCAATTTTTTTTTTGTAAGAAAATTGACCTAGGAGACAAAAATTAATAACAATAATACTAAGGGCTACCAAAAAATTAAACTTATATTTTTCTTTAAGTATTAACCAAAACTATTAGTTTTTATCAAAATATAATCTGCTATTTGCAAAATTCGGTAGTAGTGCAAACATAAAAAATGTTACTTTTTGACCACCCCCTGTACATTACCTGATGAACTGTCAAAAATATAAATAAATATATAATATGACCTTCTGTCATATCATTTCTGTAATAATTAACATTTTCTTGGCCAATACGTCAGCGTTATAATGCGTAAAACATAGAGCATTTTGTCCTTTTTTCGAACTTTCACCCCTAATATCTCAAAAACTGTACATATAATTTTTTTTTACCCTAAATACTTTTTTATCAGCTTGTTGTCCTCTATAACATACTAAAATTATATTAAATTCCACCGAGGCAAAAATTCTCCATAAGCCCTGTGTAATCAGGTGCGGGATCCTTTAACGACTAGGGGCCTAATTCTTGCATCTCGAGAGAAGGAACGATTCCTCAAGAGAAGGGATCAATCCCGGGGAATGATCCCATCCCTCGAAAAAAAGATGCTTTTCCTTGAAACTTCCTTAAAATTTTAGATTGAAATATATACATTTTACGCGCATGCTTGCCTGAGAAATGGGACCGATCCCTTTCTTTGGAGTCGGGGAGCGCGAACACCCAATTTTTGATAGAATGGAATGAGTGATCACCGTTCAAGAATACGAAATGCGTTCGACGTGGGATCATTCAACACAAATCTATGTCGTTCCCTGCTCAAGAATTAGGGCCCAGGGGGTTAGAGACGTGGAAAGGGTGCTAAGAATGAAATCTTGGCCAAGAGCAAGCGCTGTTTGGCTTGACTTGCCATAAATTTAATTATAATTTTCCAGGAATTAGTTTTTTTTAAATCCCTGAGGGATTAAATTTACTTCTAATCCCTAAGCTAAATTTATTTTTAATCCCTTAGGGATAAAATTTTCTTTGAATCCCTTAAGTGTCACTTTAGTCCCTAAAAAGAGGGATTAAAAGTACCTATTTAATCCCTGAAGTGCATAAAATATTTTTGCTATGCTATGTCATAATAGATCTCAAAAAGCCCAAAAGTGTCAATAGAAAAATTCCCCCTACCGTTAATTTTTGGGGTGGAACCACAAACCGTTTTGCACGGAAAATTTGAAAAAATTCCATCTCTCACCCTAATTAACGTAGCGACCGTAGGTAGAGGCCTTTAACCAAAGACCTTCAACTAAAATAGACCCATCAAGTCATTCATAAATCGCTTTGAAACGCGATCAGTCGTTAGATTTAGGGAAAACCATTTTATGTTTCACTGGCAACGTTTTTTCATAAATATTTAACTTGTTAAATATTTATGAAAATACATTTAAAATTTTTTTATACTTAACAGTTGATACCGAGTTATGGAAAGGTTCTCAATTATGTTTCCTAATTTCGTGCGTAAACTTTATCTCACGCATTTGCATGCGAAATGTTTGGATTTCCCGCACGCGATGCAAAAAAACATAAATGTTTTTAATGTAGAACTTTATTAAAAATTTAGCCTACGTAATACTTATTTATTTACCTAACTAGTGCGGAAAGTGGTACTTTTGCGCAGTTGACCGAACGACGCGTTGGTACAATGTTCTTCCTACGAGCCACCAATCGTCGCTGATTTATTAGAAATTATTTTAAAAAAATCAAAATTTTATTTTGTCGAATAAAAAATTAATCAAAACGTTAATGAACATCGTTATATTTTGTACTTCATTTAAAATTTTTTCCGATATAAAAAAATTAGTGCCAAAAAGTAACTTTACCGTACTAGTGCGGAAAAGTAAAGTACTTTGTGCTACTTTCAGCACGTTCGTAAGCGTGAATTTTAGGTCCAAGTGTTTTATGCAAGTAGCACTTGTTAGGTAAATAACTATTGTGAAAAAATATACAGAGCGTTTTGTAAAAACAGCTAAATCAATGTGGAAAATTTAACAATAAAAGAAATATTCTAAAAAAGGAAAGTATATTATAGATGTTGATGATGGTTTTCCATTGTTTAAAAATAAATATATGCTATAATTTTTATTTAACATATAGAAAAGTATCCTTACGTTTTTATTAAATACAAAAAAAATCTTATGTAGACTAGATTTTTGTTTGTTTTTCACATTTCAATTTTTTTTTTAATTATACTGCCTTCCTTAACTAAAAATCAGTCAAAATTATATAAAGAATGTATGTTTGTTAAAACTTTTTATTTATAATATTTACATATAATAACATCCAAACACTTAAAAAAAGTAGCGTAGTGAAAACTTGTAAAAAAATGGCTTCATAAATAAATAAATAATAAAATAAAAATAAAATTAAATTAAATTAAAAAAAAAAATAAATAAATAAATAAATAACATAACATAAAAAGATAAAAGTTGGCCATCTTTTTATGTCTCATGTTATGTTATTTTACGTTATTCTTCTGTATAAACACCATCAGGGTTTGTCATAAGCTCAACTCTTATTTCATTCTATGTTATGTCTTAGTTTACGTCTTATCTTATCTTATTTTTCTGTATAATATTTTATACCCAGAATGCTCAGTTAATTGCACTATATATTTATAAAAAAAAAACCTTGGCAAAAAAATGAGCTGACTATAGATAATATTAAAACTGTGAAAGTAGCTAGTTATAAATAAATACCATACGCACATCTTACATTTTTTTCTACTTATGTAGGATATTCAAAAATGTCGCAGCTGGTGTTGTTTGATTATACCAATTATAGTGTAATTAATGAAGGTTGCTAACTATATTGTTTTTATTAGAAACTCGCGAAAATATCCTAATTGTTTCTTCTATATTTATTAATTATATTTTGTATTTATTACAACACAAGTTGCACGCCTATGGCGACCTATGAAAAGATGGCGTCGGAAAACATATGATAACTAACCTGTGAAATGTTTAGTTTTCACCTGCAATCTCCAGTTTTCGGCACACCACGCACTTTTACATATCACTATTGTCACAAACACTGAAAAATCTATCGAAAAAATATAAAAAACTGTCCAATAATCTGGAAAATATACCAAAAACCCAATTCCACTAAAACGACAACTGCGTCTACAAATAATGAATGGAGCAGAGTACAAACGATTATATAGCTGACCCGCCACAAATGCGAGGTTGCCAGGTTGTTGTAGGTTTAATTCCGGATATATATTGGAAAATAAAAATAATTATTTTTTAGACCAAAATATCAGGTATTTTATCTGATATTTCGACCGAAGAAATAAGGTTTCAAGTACCATAACTACACATTATAAATTCTTTATTGATTTAAAATTGTGAAGATTCAAAGAAATTTAAATGCGATAATATATATATTATACATATCTCAATTTCTTTATGTATGTGAATAAAAATAAGGTGTTTGTAAAAACATTACGTGCGTAGATACAACTTTCAGCGAAATTGGCATCGTCGCCAAATTGTTTACCTTATATCTGATCGCAACTGTGGTAAACATAATGTCTCTATTTAAGTTATACCTTTATGGGTCTTAATATGTTTTTTCTTTAAATAATTTTTTGTGTGTAAAAACATGCAATGTTGCCAGCGTTGCGCCAAACGTAACACATTCCTTCCCCTCGCTCGCCAACCCTACTCGGCCAAAATCAACCAGTGCCCCCTCCCCCATAAAAGGTATAGATTTTTAAAAGTATAAAAGTTATGCCACAAGATTCCCTAGATAAAATTCCCGACTTTTTCCCGTTTTTTTTTTTAAATTATTTAAAAAAAATCTTGATGTTGTAGCGCTGCAGACAATTTTTTGCAGTTTAAGCTAAAAATGCTGGTGTCTTGTCGGTTCTGGTCTCAATTCTAGATTTGTTGCCAAAATCCTGTCATAAGTATACTTAAAATTAAACTAAAATTGTAACAATCAATGATGTTCCAGTGCCGCAGACAAAAATTTTTGCAGTACCTCAAGTTTATGATTTGTAAAATTTTCCTTTATATGGAGTGTGCCTTCTAGTTTATTTTATTTTCTTTGATCGATACTGTACCTGCTTGGATCGATTGAATACATTTTAGTGGAAACCGCGCAAGGCAGAAAAACAAGACCATTTTGTATTCTTGCACCTCTTTAATAAAAAAATTTTTTTTTTGAAAACATGTATGTATAAAAAGAAGAAATAATAAAATATAAAATTATTCTTATTCTAATAACACAAGATATAACTTAATGATTTAAAACTTTGTTATTAAAATTTCTTCAAAACCAAAAAAAATATATTTTGGGTAAAAATGCATTTTTTATTTGCTTTTTAACAATGGTAACCCCTCAGAAACATCCAAATTTAATATCAAAGTATTTTTTTTAATAAAAATATAATATATACAAAAGGCATTTTTTGGAACAACAAAAATACGGATAAAAAATTACATATTACAAAAATGTTTGCACAAAAACAAGGCGAATATTTTTAAATAATACAGGAAGAAAATAACTTATTTTTCCAAATTTGCACAGAGCAAAAACTGCATGTTTAAAAAAAAACATGGCAATCTTAACGATAAATTATTTTCAAGATGCATCCTAGCTTCAATTTGATGTTAAAGTCAAAATCTTGTAAATACACAGAAACCAAAAGTTATTATTTAAAATTCGGACTGGTGATTGCGCCTCATCATAAAGTTAAACACATTAAATTTATAATAAAGTAGGGCAAATTTTAATTTTTTTTTAGTTTGCATCCAAAATTAAAGGTATTTTAAAAATATCTTTTATGGTTTTATTTTTTTTTAAATATCAGCCATTCCATGCCAACGGAAGTTACGTTTTGCAGTTTTCTTACAGAAAAATTTAAATACAAATACCAACGCTTACCATTTAACTGAATATGGCAATATATTAAAAAAAAAAGAAACAAATAAAAATATTAAATTTATTCTGATTATTATGTTTTTTGTATTTTTCCTATTTGTACCAAATATTTGCTTATTAATTAATGAAGCAAAAAGTATTTATTGTGATGTGTAAAAATATGCTAAATATTACACAACGGAGGAAACAAAATTTCTTTAAAATGTTATACATGTCTACAATTAAAAAAGTTGCCTATAAAACAAACACAACTGTCAAATCATGATTACCTAAAAATTAGTGTTTTTTATAATTTTAATAAAGGACTAATTAATAATAAATAATTAAGAACTGGGGTTGTTTGTAAATAATTAATATATAAACTTAACATTACCATAGTGTTTTCATTTAAACCAATTTAACCTGCGGTTGACATATTCATAGACTGGCTGATATGCTATATCTTATATTTTTCGGTAAAAAAAAACAAGAACATTTTCTTTTTTGGCACATAGATAGAATGCGCTTTTGTATCTGGAGTTCCTAACAATTATTGATATTGAACGGATTTATTTTTTTTATGTGACTTTAATCTGTTTTAAGTCCTATTCAGCTGTCAACGCTGTCATATTTATAAGCAATGATGTTTTTTGGGTAACATTATAAACATGTTTTGTCAATTTTAAAATTGTTATAAAAACTCCTTAACCATTCTACCAAAAATGTTTTCCTATATTGTTAATAACCCGAACCGATCACGATGTACAGGTTGCAGGGACAAATTAAGCAAATAAATGATAAAATATTCTTACTTATTATACTTGTAGAACCCTTCTCCACTCTTCACCCCCAATTTGCCCTCCAGAACTTTTTGTTTGAGCGCCGCAGGGGGCACAAATAATGGGTTGTCTCTGAACTTTTTGTGCCAACCTTCAATGATTGACAAGGTGGTGTCGAGGCCCACATAGTCCGCCAACTCGATGGGGCCCATCGGATAGCCCGCGCCAAGTTTCATTGCTGTATCTATGTCGCGTGGGGAGGCATCGCCTGCAAAAACGTAATTTTGAGTAAAAATGCATCACAATGACTGAAATGAAACCAACCACTTTTTATCCCTCAAATTTAAACAGGGAGGTAAGTAAAAGGAGGGATAAAAATTGTGACCGCCAATGTTATGAGAGTGGTGACATACTTTTTAAATTGTTCTTTACCATAGCATGCTTGGTAAGCCCTAGATTCTCGCGACCATTTTTCCATAGGGTTATTAAAGGGTTGGTCGCAGCTTTTTCCATGGCGGGTGGGGGCGTTTAGTGTGTAAGTTTAAAAGCAAGGGGCGAATCCTTGGGAGGATTTAGTCTCAATTCTAGATTTCTTTCCAAAATCTTGAAAAAATTGTGCTTAAAATGTTTTAAATGTTGTTGAGAAAATTTTCCTAAAATTAGACTAAAATTGTAATCAAAATTTGGGTATATTTAAAAATAAGGTGGGCTGGGTTAGGGTGGAATAAGTGTGACTATAGACATGTCAGAAGTCAGGTAGTTATTTATTTAAAACATTTTTTTTTATGTGTCGCATGCTATAAAGCTTTAACATCACCCCATAGTCCTTGGTGAAAAATTATCTTCTTTCTGATTGTAACAAATTTCCTGACTTGTCATGGGTTTCCAATTCCGTACCAACCTTGTGAACACACCCTAAATTTTGAACACATGAATAGAAACATTTGTCCTGCTTTAAAAAAGTGAAATTTTCGAAACTTCAGACAAGTCAGAAATAATTACACATAAGGTTGAAAATAAAAGTATTTACCTCTTTCCATCATCCTTACCGCCTCCGCCATATAAGGAACCAACAGTCGGTTGACAACAAAACCGGGAGTGTCCTTACAGGTAATGCAAGTCTTACCGATTTGCTTGCCCCAAGCCATGAATGCCTGGTAAGTCTCTTCTGAGGTGTCGGGTGTTCTGATCACTTCCAGAAGCTTCATCACTGGTACGGGGTTGAAAAAGTGAAGACCGCCAAATCTAAAAGAATATTTTCTTAATAAGGA
Source organism: Oxystoma pomonae (assembly GCA_963921995.1). Taxonomy (NCBI): domain Eukaryota; kingdom Metazoa; phylum Arthropoda; class Insecta; order Coleoptera; family Brentidae; genus Oxystoma; species Oxystoma pomonae. The sequence goes on from OY998168.1 coordinate 50,614,610, forward strand.
AAATATAAATTCTACTAAGAAGCCCAAAGAAGTTTAGCAAACGATAGAAACCGTAAAAACCGCATTCAAATCATAAGTGAAACCACAAACCTGACTCCAAATGTCAAGTCTGTACTTTGGCATTGTTATAAGTCCTCGAGAAATAACCATTTTGTATCAGTGTTTTACCAGCCTGTATTACTAAGAAACTAAGTAAAGTAAAGTAAAGTATTTTATTGATGTTAATATACATTAAGCATTTACACACGTCAAAAAAAAAATAGAAACATTTAGGTCATTATTGTATCATACATACTTAATTAATACAGAGTGTTATATGTTAATTACCTATCATTTATATAAAATTTAAAATACATATACAATAAGTTTCACTATCATTTACATAAAATTTCAACATACAATATAATAAAAAATCAGAATTTCAAACTGCATGTGTAAAAATGTAAAAGTTAAAATAAATAAAAAATTTAAAAACAGTTAAATTTTATAATGTTTAAAAAGAAAAACAAAACTTTACTAAACTGGACCTAAAACAACACATTTGGCAACATTTTAAGGTGAGGAAAAAGAAATAAAATCTAACATTATTTAAGGAACTCTTTTACATTATAAAATGCTTTAGATAAAAGATGTTTCTTAACTGCATTTTTAAATGAGTTATATGGCAGAATTCTTATTTCTATTGCCAATTTATTAAACAGTTTTACAGCTTTAAACTCTGGTCGACTTTGTCATTTTGTCAGGCGGCAGTGGGAAGGCACAATATTTTTCGACTGTCTGGTACCACAATCGTGGACATCTTCGTAGGTCATAAAATTTTGTTCACATTTTTTGATATATAATATGCTTTCGAGAATATATACAGATGGTAGTATAAGAATGTTTAATTTAATAAATGCAGGCCTACAATCATCTCTGAATCCCATACCTGCCATTACTCTGATCGCCTTTCGTTGCAAGCCAAATAAGCTGTTGTTGCATGATTAAAATTAGCGTCAAAACCATGCCAAATATGAAAACCAAAATGCCCACTGTCATAACTTGGGTACCCTAATAGTGATGCGGCTCGTGGCCTTGATAGGAGGTGAACCGCACACGAAATTTTTAAAAATATAACCTGGAATTATATGCTATTAGTAAGTAAAAAATCCTAACTATTGAAAATATGGAAATTGTGTGTGAAGCGGTGCTTCACCCGCGTCCCCTGACGAGACGCCACTGAGTGATAATAGAATAAAAACTTTACACCCTCGATATTTTGAGAACCAAAAAATATATGTAGGTCCATATTATTCTCAAAAACATATCGGGGGATTCAGGGAGGAGGTCCAATGATACACGGTGTAAACAATACCATAATCATCCTTTTAAGTCATGAAAGGGGGGCGGGGGTCAAAACAAGTCAAAAAGTTTATATGACTTATGGGGCAAAACTCAACAGATTTTTGTCTAAATGACTTTAAAGTTAAAAAATATAGGTGCTTATATCTACCAGAATTTTAGAAATATTCATGTCTAACTTTAACCATTTTACAATAGGGCCATTTTCAAATAAATAAAAATAAATATTTCCTCTAAATTTAAAAAAATTAATAACAAAAATAATAATGATTTCCTTTGAGTGAAAGATTTAAAAAACACTTGTCAACAACGCAATTCGCTGCATACGTGAGTCTCTGACCTCCGACCCTCTCTCCTCTCTACAGCACAGTGCATAGTGCATCTTCTGTTGTTCGCTGTGAAGGTTGTCAGTTGCGCGAGTCTACCTGACTCCATTATTTCGCGAGTTTTGTGCAGTTTGGTGTGAAAAATTGCTATTAATATACGGTGAAACTCTCTCGGTTTTTTGTGTTTTTTCCAAAATAAAAAAAAAAGAGTTTTTACAAATTAAAAACAGTAACACTGTGTAACAGGTGTTTTTAATTGAAAAAAAGGGAGTGTACAAGTGTACAAACAAATGCTGATAAGAAGTGTTTTTTTGAGTGTTTGCCAACAAAAATTTAATAAAAAAAAAGAGCTTTGAAAATTGTGTGACAGGTGTCGTACTTTTTTTTATAATAAAAGTGGACTCTCTAAAACTTTGCATTACTTTTCAAAGGAAAACTTTATTTCGATACTGAAAAGTACTTTTAAATAAACTTTTACAACCCGACGAGGCGCTAAAACCAATTTTCGGTAAGTACACATTTATTGTTTTGCTTTTTACTATTTTTAAATAATTAATAATTTGTAAGATGTGAAAAAAAAATATCTTAAAGGTGGTAGTAACGACGATATATTATGAACTTTTTTTTTTAAAATAAATTTTTTTCTAATTTTATGAACAAAATATTGAACTTTTAATAAGGTATCCATTATTTATTAGAAAACTTTTACAAAATTAGATACTCTTAAAAAACTTTGCACTTAAATACCTATCAAAAGATAATAAACACAAAGTAACTTCATTTTTCTCAAACATAATCAGACCACTACTCTGGCTAATTTCTCGACAGGTATTTAATTACAAACAGCACGTCTGTCGCGTGCTGGTCAAAATTTAATCTCTCTGATACCCCACTGTGAAATAAATCCAGAACGATCCAAGAATTATTTCTTTCCTCCTGTCTTTCAGTTTGTCAACTAGTTTCGACCTCATTGGGGCCCCTCCTTAGGTCAACGTAGTTTCCAGAAGTTTTCGAGTTGTTGGAGAATTCTGCAACCCCACATTGTCCTGAGGAGACCAAATAAGGTCGAAATTGGTCGACAAATTGGGAGACAGAAAAAAAAAGATTCTTGGTTTGTCATGAGCATTTTTTAGATTTGTTTTACAGTGAGGTATCAGGGTTGTGCCCTCAGAGATTAAATTGTGACCAGAACGCGACCAAAGTACTCAATATCAATGAATATACATCTTTAAAAAAAAAGTCTGACTTTTTTTTTGAAAGTAATCTAACAGGTCAAACTTTTTCTTGTTGGCCTTTTTTCCACATTTCTTGTTTCTTTTTTAGAAAATCATTTTTCTTTTATCAGATCTTTGGTTGCCTTAATCATAGCCTGTGCAGCAGTCGCTTTAACGAAGTCATTATTTTTAAGGGCCAGCTGTTAGAAACAAAATAATTGTAATAAAAAATAGTAAAAATATTTTCTTCATCCGTGGCAAGTTTTTATGAACTTTTCCGCTTTTTTAAAGAAAATATGAGCAGTTTTTTGTCAAATTCAGTACAAAAACTGATTTACCTAATAAAACCGAATCACTGTATTTTTTCTGGGATCACCTGGGAATCGCTAGGAATATACCTTTAAAAATGAAAATCACTGTACGTTTTTTGGGGCAGCGAGTTTCACCTCGAATAAAACAATATGCGATACACCGCCGTAAAATGTCATTAAAGTCATCGTCTAGAAAGTTACACTTGTACCTAAATAAGCCATTTCCAAACACAGAGTACAAACCTATCTTTCCTGGTAGTAACAGAAGCAATCTCAGTTATACTCAGCGAACTAGTATTTGATGCAAAAAAAGCGTTCTTGGGCGCTGCTTGGTCTAAACTTTTGAACAGCTTGTGTTTTACGTCCATATTTTCAACAATGGCCTCAACCACCAAGTCGGCAGTTTGGACTGACTCTGAGGGGTTGGTAGAACCTTTAATTCTTGCCCTAAACAAAATAAAATAAAATAACAGACTAGGTGTGCTATAATAGTTCATTATAAACCGCGTTATACAAGGTTATGCGTTTACCTGCGCAACATAGGGATTTTAGACATTAAAAATAGTAGTTTTCACAACTAGCGGTTAAAATAATGCTTTTTTTACAAGCGTTGGTTTAAAAACGCGAGTAAAAAAAAGTACAGTTTAGCCGCGAGTAGTTAACACTATTTTTTTAAATACCTTTATAAAAAAATCCAAGAAAAACATAAAAATACTTTTTTTCTATACCTTCATCAAAAACATGATTTTAGTAACTGTATGCAGATAACTAAAGCATGGCTTTTTTGTTTAACGATGCAAAAGAACTTTTTTTTTGATCACAGGTGCAAAAAAAGATTTCGGTCCGTTTTTTACCCAAAATTAAAGAGAAATAGCGGAAAAATAACAATATTAAACAAATCTAATTATTCTTGCCTAAAAATTAAGCCATTTCCGCCATTTTTCATCACGTATTTCCGAAAAAATCATTTAAAAACATCGTCAAAATATCATACTGTCAAAGTCACCGAATAAAAAGGCACATCGCCACGGAAACCATCATTGTTATTTCATTTACCAGCCGCCTTGATTTATAGTGTAAAAATGGTGTGTTGTGAGAAATGCTCTTCGTTCGAGATTTTTAAAAATATTTTCATGTTTTTCTTGGATTTTTTGATAAAGGTATTTGATAACAACTCGCGGCTAAACTGTGCTTTTTTTACTCGCGTTTTTAAATACCTCGCTGCGCTCGTTATTTAAACCAACGCTTGTAAAAAAAGCACTATTTTAGCCACTAGTTGTTAAAACTACTAATAAAAATCTCGAACGAAGAGCACTTCTCGCAACACAACATCTTTACACTATAAATTAAGGCGGCTGGTAAATGAAATAACGATAGCGATGTGCCTTTTTACTCGGTGACGTTCATTGTTGTGAAATTTTAGCTGTGACAGTTTCATATTTTGACGATGTTTTTAAATTATTTTTTCGTAAATACTTGGTGAAAACTGGCGGAAACGGCTTAATTTTTAGGCGAGAATAATTAGATTTTTTCAATATTACTATTTTCCGCTCTTTCTCTTTGATTTTGGGTAAAAAACGCACAGAAATCTTTTTTTGCACCCGTGATCAAAAAAAAGTTTTTTGCATCGCTAACCAAAAAAGCCATGCTTTAGTTACCTGCAGACAGTTACTAAAATCATGTTTTAGATGAATGTATACAAGAAAATGGTTTCGGGGGGTTTCGGATACATCTAGAGGAGATAGAGAAAATTCGATCCCCCTTTGCGAGGCTCAAATTTCAAGACAAGATTTCAATATGTGACCCCGTCTACGAACTACATTTTTAAATACCTCGCTGCGCTCGTTATTTAAACCAACGCTCTTAAAAAAAGCACTATTTTAGCCACTAGTTGTTAAAACTACTAATAAAAATCTCGAACGAAGAACACTTCTCGCAACACAAAATCTTTACACTATAAATTAAGGCGGTTGGTAAATGAAATAACAATGGTTTTCATAGCGATGTGCCTTTTTACTCGGTGACGTTCATTGTTGTGAAATTTTAGCTGTGACAGTTTCATATTTTGACGATGTTTTTAAATGATTTTTTCGTAAATACTTGGTGAAAACTGGCGGAAACGGCTTAATTTTTAGGCGAGAATAATTAGATTTTTTCAATATTACTATTTTCCGCTCTTTCTCTTCAATTTTGGGTAAAAAACGCACAGAAATCTTTTTTTGCACCCGTGATCAAAAAAAGTTTTTTGCATCGCTAACCAAAAAAGCCATGCTTTAGTTACCTGCAGACAGTTACTAAAATCATGTTTTAGATGAATGTATACAAGAAAATGGTTTCGGGGGGTTTCGGATACATCTAGAGGAGATAGAGAAAATTCGATCCCCCTTTGCGAGGCTCAAATTTCAAGACAAGATTTCAATATGTGACCCCGTCTACGAACTACGTTTTTAAATACCTCGCTGCGCTCGTTATTTAAACCAACGCTCTTAAAAAAAGCACTATTTTAGCCACTAGTTGTTAAAACTACTAATAAAAATCTCGAACGAAGAGCACTTCTCGCAACACAACATCTTTACACTATAAATTAAGGCGGCTGGTAAATGAAATAACGATAGCGATGTGCCTTTTTACTCGGTGACGTTCATTGTTGTGAAATTTTAGCTGTGACAGTTTCATATTTTGACGATGTTTTTAAATTATTTTTTCGTAAATACTTGGTGAAAACTGGCGGAAACGCCTTAATTTTTAGGCGAGAATAATTAGATTTTTACAATATTACTATTTTCCGCTCTTTCTCTTTGATTTTGGGTAAAAAACGCACAGAAATCTTTTTTTGCACCCGTGATCAAAAAAAAGTTTTTTGCATCGCTAACCAAAAAAGCCATGCTTTAGTTACCTGCAGACAGTTACTAAAATCATGTTTTAGATGAATGTATAAAAGAAAATGGTTTCGGGGGGTTTCGGATACATCTAGAGGAGATAGAGAAAATTCGATCCCCCTTTGCGAGGCTCAAATTTCAAGACAAGATTTTTGGTGAAAACCGCATTTCAATATGTGACTCCGTCTACGAGCTACGGAGGCTTTTTGAATAGTCTGCATTTTGGGATAGGCCCTATAACTTTTTTACTTATGAAAATATCTAGAGTGTCTTGGTTGCCAATTTGAGCATAAAATATAGGTATAATAATTTATTATCGACATAATAGTAGGCCTTGAATTCAGTTAAGAAGCAAAATAGTTTTTTATTTCTTCGTAAACAATTATTTTTATGATAATAATGTGGCGTGCCGCTTTTATCACAGCCTACCCATATCATTTATGGAAAATATTGAATAACTCGAAAACAATTTATCCGATTTTACGACAGCACTCAAAAAAGAAAAAAAAATGAGGTGTTCCATAAGAAAAATACCAACTTTGTGTTATATGGGTCATTCTCAAAAATGTGTAACATTTGATGTAATCTCTCTTTATCTTTTAGAGCTAGATCCAGTTTTACGTTAACTCAATTTCATATACATTACCATCTATTTAGGACTCTTAATCAAAAATTTTAACGTTGCTTAAAAATATTAAAAAAAGTCTGGGCAACACTACGTGATTCGACATGAACTCTGTCTTTCGGACTTCCATTGTCTATATTTTATTTATACACGACGTTTCAATCAGTACAATCTCCGATCGTCTTCAGGTGCAAACTACAATCTATTCTTAATTCTACGTACTTATATACTATGGGAACTCACTCAACCGTAAAGTTTAAGAAGTTGGCTCCGCATAAGGAGGGGCTTCCAAATATTTGGAATTTCCACATTTGGTTTACTGAATACACCCTGACTCTGCCCAATAAAGGCAGCTTCAAGAAATTTTCGTTTCTTCCAGTGTGACTCCTTGTGCAAAACCTTTGCTTCTGTCCACTTCATTCGGTGTTGTTTTGACCATGCGTTTTCGGCGATTCCTGATTTCGTTGTTTCACCTCTTTGGGTATTCGTCTGATGTTCTTTAAGCTTAACAGATAGTGGTCTTTTTGTTTCACCTATGTATGATTCACCACACTCACAAGGAACTTGGTAAATGCATTCCTTATTTTGTTTGTTCTTCGGTTTTGTTTTATTAAGAAGGCTTTGAATTGTATTATTAGATTTAAAAGCTGTTTTAATATTAAAGTTGTTCGCTACTCTTCGAATTTTCTCTGATACTCCTTTAATGTATGGAATTGTGAGGAATGCATTTGCCTGGTTTTGGTCTTGTAATTTCTGTCCTGTTTGCTGAAATTTAGAAATAGTATGTGTTATAAGTTTAAGGCTGTAACCATTCTGCTGCAGATTCTTCTTATTTCGATTTTCAAGTCATGAGAATTGTTACAAATTTGAACGGTTCTATCATACAAAGTTCTTATTATGCCTCGTTTGGTTGTAGCAGAATGATTTGAACCTTGATTTAAATATTGTCCTGTGTGAGTGGGTTTACGATAGACTGTTGTTCTGATGTCGCTTTCTACTCGTTTGACAAGTAGATCAAGAAAAGGAATTTGACAATTTTGCTCCAACTCTATTTTGAATTTATGTTATTTAGGTGGTGAAGAAATTCTGAAAGTTGTTGGTCATTCCCGGTCCAGACAATAAAAGTATCATCAACATATCTTAGCCAGAGCTTAGGTTTATATGTTGCGGTGTCAACCGCGTTTGATTAAAGAACATCAGACGAATACCCAAAGAGGTGAAACAACGAAATCAGGAATCGCCGAACACGCATGGTCAAAACAACACCGAATGAAGTGGACAGAAGCAAAGGTTTTGCAAAAGGAGTCACACTGGAAGAAACGAAAATTCCTTGAAGCTGCCTTTGTTGAGCAGAATCACGTTGTTTTCAGGAAACCAAGTGTTGAAATTCCAAATATTTGGAAGCCCCTACTTGGGCGGAGCCAACTTCTTAAATTTCACGGTTGAGTGAGTTCTTATAGTATATAAGTACGTAGCCTTAGGAATAGATTGTAGTTTGCACCTGAAGACGATCTGAGATTCTACTGATCGAAACGTCGTGTATAAATAAAATATAGACAATGAAAGTCTGAAACACAGAGTTCATTTCAAATACATCATTGTCTCAAACTTTCAAATAAACTACGTGATTCGTCACGTGTTGTGGACTGTAATCGTTTAAAATTGCAACTTTGCTTTTAAATAAATAGCCGATGTACTCGTTTTTCCGAAAATATTTCGTTGATAGCTCAGTTAAAACTACAACAAAAACATTTTCGTAAACGAAAAAATTAAATGCAAAACGAGTAAAACTTATAAAAATGCTTGTAATCAAAATCAGCAAAGCGCAAAGATCTTCATATAACCGCGAAAAAAGCAGGTGTCAGTCAGTTTGTAAGGAAGAGCCAGGAAGATAAGTTCTTTTTTTTTTAAAGAGTCCCGCACTTTTTATCCCGAGCCGAAAAGTTGCTAGCACAAGCGTAGAGTGGACTACAATTCGTGGAGGGTTGAAAATACACTTGTATCACGAGGTTTATACGTTTCGGTACTCTTCTACAAGCATAACAGTTATCATAGCTAACAATAGTAAAATTGTTAATATTTTTGTACACTTGCAAAGAATTTTTAGAAGAAAAAAAAATGAAACGATCGAAGTTTAGATACTCTACTATAAGATTTACAAACAGTTACCATAGCTAAAATTATTTTAGGTTAGGCTTTTGTTTTAAACACAAATTTCTCAAAAAGTCACGGTGTGGAAAAAAGCAGTTTTTTATTGTGTTTTCTTATTTTCAGTTAAAAGGTTAACAGTTTTTTAGATTTAAAGTTTTACGTTTCAATCGTTTTCTTTTTAATAATAAAACCATTTTCTATGCGTAATAATATAAATCTTTTAAATAAATCTCAAAGGTTTTTGTTTTAAAAACTAAGTTCTCAAAGAGTCAGTTAAGTTAAGTCAGTTAAGGTACAAAGTTACCAGTTTTTTTATAAATTTAAATTTTGCGTTTGAATTGTTTTCTAATAATAAAACCATTCTCTATGCATAATAACATATATTTTTTATAAATCACAGGTATGAAAAACTTGCATCACTGGTGTGGACACAATAAAATAAAAATAATAAAATTGGTAGAAGAAATTGTTATTAATCTTGACTTTGGATCAAATGATAATGAAACATCCAATGGATATATATATGTTAAAAATAATAGAGGCGTATTTTGCAACTTTATAATTTTGTAAAAATTTTCACAGTAAATGTTACACATTCTTGAGAAAGACCCAAATTTCAAAAACTAAAAGTGACTCAAGAAATGTGATTTAGTTATTAAATTCTAGTTTAAAAAACTAACACCACGAAGATATTTTCATAAATAACAAAATTATAGGGCCTATCATTTTTACCAAAAATATTCTGAAATTTGAGCCTCGCAAAGGGTGGTCGAATTTTCTTTATCTTCTCTTGAAGCACCGAAACCCCCCAAAACCATGAAATTTTGGACACTCTTTACATACATTGTCAGATTTTGTCAGTTTTTTACTTGTAAGAAATTGGCAGGAAAATATCAACTAAAAATGAACCATTTAAGAAAAAATAATAACCATTTTGCAGCTGCGCCTGCGTAGTCCGACCAATCAATCCCACAAGCTTCAAATGATGTAAAAAGTTACCAGAAAATTACACTGTATCTAGAAAGAAACAATCCTATGTTGCGAAGGTAAACGCATAACCCGGTAAACCTAGACCGAGAACTTTAATTCGCTAAGGGATTAGAAAAGACTTTAGCTAAGTGGTAATATTATATATCGAATATTATATTTTTTGTACTTTAGATTTCTGTTTTGATGAAAATTTTTACCAAACACGTCATTTTTAGTCGATTTAATATTACTCTCTAAATTTTATTGTTTTTAGTCCCTAGGGCCTAAAATTGCATTTTAATCACGCAAAGCAATTATAAAATAACGATTGCTCATGTTGAACCTAAAATACTTTATTTTCATAATAACAGCTTTCCCGAACTTTATTTTCTGAACAGGAAAGAAGATTAATTCATGGTTCAAAGTGATTTCTAATTTTTAAAAATTCCTACTTTTTCAAAGAAATGTCCAAAAATGGGGCGCGTTCACCAAACTTTAAGAGACATACAGATAAAAAACAACAAAATGAAATTGCCAAAAAAATAGGTTTCTGCCCTCTGCAAGAAAAATGTTAATGTGCATTATTTTAGGGTTGGTTGGGTTTCCATTTTAATATGATATAAGCTATGGCCGGAGGAGGGTCAATACTACTCGCCCTTAAGAGAGAGAAAGATGACAGGGCAAAAAGAAAAAAATATTTATGAAAAATAATGTCCAATTCGGTGTATTTTGAATTAAAGAACCCTGCATAAATTACATCAGGAATGGCTTTTGGTTAAATATCCAAAATCTTTTATATGTTATAAAACTGGACGTGTAATCTTGAACAGGGTGCGGCATAGATCTATCGCGAATGATCCCATGGGAAACGTTATATTCTTACGATCTTACCAACCTCATGAAAATCATACGTTCCCGATCGCATAGTCCGAACCTGGGAAACAGAGTCGAATCTAGTGACGCTTACGCAATAAAGAGAATTTTTCTTGAAATGTATGGTTTCCTAAACTGCTTTTCGCTATAAAATAATAAAATATAATAAAAAGGTACCAACATGTAGGCACACAATTTTGGATTACTATTTATCTATAGGAAACAAACAGGAAGAAATAAAATGAGAATTGCATACAAGTTGTAGTAGTACCAGTAAAGTGAGATGGAAATAGAAAACATGCAATTCTTGTTTTATTGCACAATGTCAAGCAAGCTTTAAAGACTTCAAGGGCACTCAATTTTGTAAAATTGCAAGCTAGCCTTTACCAGCAGTCACAAGGATTATAAAAATCCCAATCAATTTCTTACCTCAAATTTAAAACAGCAATTTAAATTCTTCATTTAAAAAAATCTAGTCAACATTTTAGGTTTAACAATAACTGATCGTGTGACTTGTTTATTACGGGTCAATTAGGTCTATTTTGCTTCGCATATATATAGCTATACATACAACAGTTTCACACTTATGTCAATTTTTTTTAATTTAATTTATTTAAAACTTTTTTGAACATTAAATTCTATATTTAAAACATTATCAGGTTATTTGTTCTATTATGAAAAGCAAAGAAATGAATTTTTTGTGCTTTTCAAAAAAATTCAAAACTTTTCTAAAATTTGGTACAAAAACTGTTTGACAAACAATAACAATAAATAGGAAATTTTAATGAATTTAAAATTTTAAAAGTTATGTAATTATAATCTGGTAAAGATATTATTGTTTAAAAATAATGTATCTTTTATTAGATTCAGAAAATTAATTCCAAATATAATACTTTTTATTCATAAATAGAATTTGCAGATTATTTTTTTTTAAATCATAGTTTAGTTTATAGCAAAAATACATGGCCTTCCTAATATGTCTTCGATAGTATTAAAGAGAAAAAAATGTTTAGTTTTCTTTTAGTTATTTTATATATGGTAATTTTTAAGCTAATTGTTTGAATGAGTTTTTTACTAACTAATATCGATGATTTGTACAGTACAATTTTGAACATTTTCTAATGCATGTTTTTTCAAGTGTTTTTTTTTTCAATTGTATGCTCTCTATATTTATATCCTTCTATACATTTTATTAATAACGATTTCTGTCTGTATCAAAATTTGTTGGTATTCCCCTAAAGAAAGATGCAACTATTTCAGTACAGATTTAATCGCGATACATTTTCTTCAAAAACATAGTAAATTCCGAGGTAAATTCTTATCTAAACTTACTTGGTATCATCAACAAATTTCTGAGCAGCATTGGCATCATCTTTATAAAGTTTTTTGGCTACACGACCCAAGTTGGTTGTTATAGCTTTGTCTGCTTTCTTCAAAATCTCTGGATTTACTTCTACTAGGGTTACATTGTTCCCACTTTGGGCTGCCACCTTAAGTAGAATAAAAGACAATTATTCAATTTTGTTTATGTTTTTATTATAATCTTTTATTTTTCCTGTACTTAATTAGACTTTGTTACTTTCTAAAATTGATAAATTAGTGTTAGTGTTTAAAAGGCTTTAGTATTTCTATTTCTTCGGAATAAATGTTAAGAATCGGGCATTTATTTTGTAAAGAAATTTATCTACTTTTCACTATGACAGAATAGTATCTTAAAAAAATATGCCATCTATACCATTTTAATCAGAATTATTCGAGGAATTATTATTGATTCATAAATGCCTGCATAAAAATATAAGTGTACGGGGATATTGAATATAAATGTAACCCCTCTCTACAATACAAAAATGGGATAATATAAAGTTTCTTTGGGACCTAGTTTGTCCTTCCTGCTAGCGTCGCTAAATTGAAGTTTTATGGGTTTCAGGGCAAGGTCTTACAGTGGTTTAAGTCCTATCTTGAAAATAGAAAACGAAATTGAGAATAAAAATCACTTGGGAGGATCAATTTTGGGTCCAATTCTCTTTCTTCTGTTTCTAGATGATATTTCTGATCTTCCCATAAAAGGTGTCTTTACATTTTTTACAGATAACACAAACATAACTTGGTCATCAAAGAATAAAGAGGAGCTGGAGAGAATACTGAAAAGGGACTCAAAGCTGATCAAAATGCTAATAAATTGACTCTAAATCTGGATAAAACCAAATATATAGTTTTTAAAAACAAAACTAAATTAAACCTTCAAATAGAAGGAGTTATACTGGGTGTCCCAAGGTGAGTAACCTATTAGAATATTTTGGAAACTATACAATGGAAACTTTTCAAACTTTTTATTCTAACATAAGTCCCTGTAAACTAACATCATGAAATACTCTCATATTTGCAGTACTGCCATTTGCAGGAAAACTTGGCAACAACTTTCTTATTTTATTTTTGGATTCTACAAAATATTTTAGATGCATTTTATGTATAATGTCCTATACCTATGTTCAACTGGTTTTAAAATATTGACAGGTGAAAATTGACATTTTCTAACTTTGGCAGTCTGTAACATCGAAACGGTTAAGGATATAGCAAAACGGTTTTTACATTCCTATCTTGGTTTTTCACAAGCTATCGTTTTATACTGTTTTTAACCCAGGGTTAAACTAACCTTGGGATATTTTAACCCTGGGTTTAGATATAAATATTGCATGTCATTTTTGTCGTTTAGGAAAGGTGGTGTCTACCAGTACGCTAATGCTAATAGTGTCATCAGTAAGGCCACTAATAAGCAGTAAATTGTACATAATTATTTCTGTTTAGTAAGCTTATCACACCATGCTGTCACCCCAGTCTGGACTTGTGAAAGCTGGATATTGTGCTGGAATGAGGTTATAATATGATTAAATTTGGATAATTTCTTAAAACACAATTGTTCAAAAATTTAATTTTGTTTAATTTTTGTATAAAAAAAACTGTTTTTTTTTTCTGGAGTAAATTTTTAAGCCAAATTTAAATAGGAGTTAAAACAAATGTGACTTTCTTCAGTTTTTACAAGTAATGCCTAAGTAGTCCCATGTAACTTTATGTACAGGGAATCTCAAAAATTTTTCAGCTTATATATGATCATTTAAAAAATTTTGGATTGTTTATTTAGCTTTTCAATTACCCACAAATATAATCCATTAACTCATTAAGAAATAAAAAAGTGGTGAACACAATTTGTAAAAACTATCCAACATTTTTCTTCCCACATTCACCCTAAAAAATAGTAGTTTTCACAACTAGTGAACAGCGAGGTATTTAAGAAAGCGAGTAAAGAAAGCACACTTTAGCCACGAGTTGTTAACACTATTTTTTCTAATACCTTTATCAAAAAATCCAAGAAAAACAGGAAAATACTTTTAAAAATCTTGAAAGAAGAGCACTTCTCGCAATACACCATCTTTACCAAGGCAGCTGGTAAATGAAATAACAATGGTTTCCATAGTGATGTGCCTTTTTACTCGGTGACGTTCATTGTTGCGACCTTTTAATATTTGAAAGTTTGATATTTTGATGAAGTTTTTAAATGATTTTTTTCATAAATACTTGGTGGAAACTGGCAGAAATTGCTTAATTTTTAGGCAAGAATAATTAGATTTTTTCAATAATACTATTTTCCACTATTTCTCTTTAATTTTGGGTAAAAAATGGATAGAAATCTTTTTTTGCACCTGTGATCAATTGGTAACCAAAAAAGCCATGCTTTACTTATCTGCAGACAGTTACTAAAATCATGTTTTTGATAAAGGTATAAAAAAAAATTTGGGTCATTTCATATTAGATAAAGTCACAAAAAAAGCAAATTGGGAAACCAGCCCAACCCAACATTTAAAAGTAAGAGGGAAAAACAACCTATTTTTTATCATTTATAAACTTTTTTTTTTAAATTTTCAATTCACATGACCACCGCCCCCCCCCTCTTTCTCTTGTCATATTTTGTTGATTATATTGTTCATTTTCCCTAGAAAACCCAAAAAATGAGAAACATTGCTTCATTCTGCATTTGTAAATCAGCTGACAGTAGACAAGAATGACAGATAATAGGTAGTGTGACACACCAGATGCATGCACCCATACCATGGTGTGGGCTTTCTGAACACAACCCAGGTACCTATTACCCCTACAGACTTTTTCAATTCAATTCAATTCTTTATTGTCTAACAGGAAAGATCCCAAGAAAGACAATTAAACAAAACTTAAAGAAAAAACTAAGTTGACAACAGCACTTAAAAGCTAAAAAATAGACTAAACAGGAACAAAATATATTGCTTGTGGCTATAATGACTAAGTCACCGTCAAGGTCACCCTCTATTCAATAAAAAATAATAATTAGTTAAATCGAGAGTTAAATATTACATCACAAATTTATGACTAAGGAAGTGTAAAAACCAAAATGTAGAGTTAAAAAAAAGTATATAAAACCTAAAAATTAACCTAAGATCGAGGTAAAAGTAATAAATAAACAGCAAAAAAATGCAAAAAAACTAAGCTATAGTAATACAAGCAATACAAAAAACTAAATATACAAACAAAAAACTTTAACAATTATAATAATTTATAGGGTAGTCATTACTGGTAAGATTTTTTTCTTGAATGATTTAACCTCGGATTTAATTGAACCTTCCAACAAAGTCTATGACAATGTTGTTTTGCAACAGCCAGGATATAGTGGCTCATTTCTCACTAGATAAGTAGGATAATTTTCCAGGTTAAATGGCCGATATGGTGCAGACCTTTTACTTTCATGCATGTCCCCTAATTATCATTCTTTTTTTTGAAAACTTGGCAACATTGCAATTTTTCACAGGAAAAAAGAATAAAAGTAAGGTAGAGGTGCTGAATTTTAAGGTCTTTTTTATTTATCCTCTTGGAAAATACTGGATAATCTGCAAATTTAAAAGGCCAAAATATTTTTTTCTAAAAATTGAGTGTCTGTATAGTGCACCGGCTCCTCCAAAAGCACCTTATTAAAAAAAAAGGGACAGATAGGTTAAGGCACATTCAGAGTTCCATAAGGCAAGTGGTTTGAGGTAAGATGCAAGGAAAATAAACTATATGCTGTTGTTCCGGTAATTATGCAGTATACAGTTTTCTGCCATTTTTGATTTTTTTTGAAAAATTCTTTATGGGGGCACCTTCTAGGGTCCCTAGGACCCCAAATCCGTCTGCGCCAGTTGGTTTTTTTTTTATAAAAAAACACTTTACAACCCCCCCTGGGCACCTTTTTTTCTCGTTAAAAAAAAAAAAAAAATCGGGCGCAGGCGGATTTGGGGTCCTAGGGACATAAAGAATTTTTTAAGAAAAATCAAAAATGGCAGAAAACCGTATACTGCATAATTACCGTTGTTCCTAGTGTCTCGTAAGCTGCAAGTGGTAAGAGCAGCATGTGTTTGCTATTATTTTCCTTGTGTCTTACCGCATACCTTATGTTAACTCTCATCAAAGATATTTGTAAATACTCGGACTGGGTCTATTCTGGTCAACACATCTGTTTAACCCTTTCATTAATCGCAAATCCATAATCTTACCTGAGCAATTCCTGATCCCATAAGGCCTCCACCAATTACTGTCACATTTTTTATCACACTGTTCATGCTTAGGGTGGTTGAGAAGCTCCTTTTAATGACACCAAAATTAACCATATTATTTATTTTATAAATAATATGCTAGAAGACTCTGTATTAACTTCCGTGATATTAAATAAAAAGGTCCAAAGTACAAAAGCTAGACTTTGTTTATAAAAAAAAAACAAAAAATTGACAAATATCAATCAGCTGATCACTAACAGTGAACTGCGACCACAAACCTTATTTTTTGGTTATAAGGTTTGTGACTGCGACTGAATTCTCTGCCCTTTCTTGTCGAAAAGAGAGAAAGGCCAATAGAAGTCAGCGACAAAAAATTGAAATGTGGTCTGGGCGCAAATCAGCGCCCTCTGTTGACTGTGAAAAATAATGAAATGAAGTGAGCTTGGGTGCGTTTGCGTACAATAGTAAAGCGCTCGGAGGCCCACTTTTCCGTTCGAAGCACGCTCTGTTGCGTTCGAGATGACACCCGGTACTACGGTCTATATTCTAGGAACCGTGACCCGGTACGCTCTCGGGGCGTTCACTGTTTCATCCGAGCTTCGAGACGGAGTACAGCGGGCATCTTACAACTAAACCGTACTTTTTTGTTAACATTTTTTTCAAATTTCGGTTGGATATTTTGTGCGACGATTATTTTGGTTATTCTTTCATCAGAAGATATATGAATAGATTATGGCCCATTCTCATTTTGCAGTCCAAATGTTTTTTCAAGGCTCTGACAAAGGCGACGAATTATATGTCTACCGGAGTAAAAAATTTGGAACTTTGTTGAAGTATAACCGTCCTCTGCACTTTGCAAGTAGACACTTTTTTCAGCGGAAGACAGAAAAGAAAATTGGCAAAAAAAATGACATGAGAATGCCGTTCAGGCCGTGACGTCTTACGCTCCCTTTACTCAATCAACACCGGTCTCAACTAAAAAGCCAGTTAACTCATTTTCGTTTTAGTATCCTTTGGCCTATGATCGGTACCATATTGACACCAAACTGACAGAAAATCCATGTTTTACTTGTCAATTTGGTTATAAAAATGGCAGCCACAGTAGGCTAAAGGGCACTGAGGCGGTAGGAGTTAACAGGCTTTTTAGTTGAGAACGGTGTTGGCTCAATCTAGTTTGTACGCGAACGTACTGTAAGGGCCGGTTTCTCAATCAACCCAGTGAGTTAAATTAACTCGGGTTATAACACACAGTTTTTTGCTGTATTAAGCCAATAACTGTTTTGGTTAAACCTACGGTAAGATAACTTACCCTCACCTTGAGGCCATGGTTACCCCTGAGGTAAATTTAACCCGCATTTTAAAGATTTTTGTACGGTTATGTTGCTCGAGTTAACGCTTACTTGCTATTGAGAAACCGGACTCTGTTGTTGTATAGCGGTTTAAACTCGGTTTGGAGGCAAGTTTAAACTCAAGTTTCCCCAGCGCTCAATTCCATGGATGTCTTTCCTAATTCCTATAAAATTTTAGATTAAAAAGAAAAAATTGCGATTCCCCGCACGGGAAAGCAGACGAACGACACGCGAAGCGGCGTTCAGATAAGCTTTAAGTGCAGAAAAACGACTTTGCGCACGTGTTAGGAACAATATTTTCTCCTCGAGGGCAAAGGAAAGCTTTTTTTCCAGCACACAATTTTGTTTAAAGTCTGCAAGTATATTTGCGGGAATTCGTAGAAATACCCACATTACTTCTTATATTTACCTTAAGTTAAGAATATCATATCGTTTAATTTCCTCTAGTAAAAATTACTCACCATTGTTCACGCAAGTCCACGGATGGACGTAAATTGTACTTAGTACATTATTTTTGAGAAAATTATAATCTGTTCTGCCCTGCTAATAAAGAATAGCATAAGCGACATTTTCTAACTTTCGAAAAAAGAGTTTCAAAGTTTTTATATTGTATTTTAGCCTATAACTTTTTTCTAAAGGTGGTAAAATTTTTTTAAATGCAAAGAAACTCTACAATTTTTCAAAATAGTATCAAGATTTCGTAAAATTACACAAAAGCGTACGTGTATTTGGCTTTATCTGTGTGCCAACGTCCTTAAGAAAAAGAGCATATATATATATATATATATCGCTAAATTATCATGTATGCTATATTTTTTTTTTAATTACAAGATATCAAAAAACTTCAACAAACTAAGAAAAACTAGCATATACCCCGCACTAACAACACAAAACTAAAGCAAATGGTAAATAAAACACGTGCGTGACCTTCAGTCAAAACTTGCACTTAGGTAAAGACGCGCGATATCTCACATTACTAGAAAAGAAGAGCTTATATTCAGCAGGAAAGTGGACTCGAGCGTATGTTACAAAGAAATTGACGGTATATCGCTTAGAAAAAATAGCATATGTGCAAATTTCTTGGTATATATGCTGTTCTTTATTAGTATTATGAAAGGGAAAGTGTGATATATGCTATTTTTTATTACTTATTAAGGTCGAAATTTGTAGGAATGACCCTATTACAACTTGTGGTTAAAATAGTGCTTTTTACAAGAGTGGTTTTAAAGAATGAGTGCAGCACTGTTAGTCGTCAAGTGGAAACTTTACATTAAATAAAAAACAATATTTTTTTAATACTTTTATTATTTTTCACTGGCTACAGAACGGTTTTTGGTGTTAATTATAATTTTTTTAAGGTAACATTACTACAAAAGGAAGGGATTTCATTATTTACACAGTTTCATGTTTAATTTTGAATTTTTACAATACAACATCAACAAAAAAATTGCAAAAATGTACAGATAAATATAGATTAATAAAGGTGTTTGTGGTGTAGAACAGAAAAATATACCTAAATAGATTTATTGGTGTTGAAATCTTATAAAAAAACAAGATCTTTATACTTAATTGCAATTAAGCCATATATTTTTTACAACCATGGTAAAAAGTCTTGCCCGTTAATTATCAAGTAAAAATCAGTGAAAAGTTAAAATTAAATTTAATAAAAGCTTAAGAACTAATGCATTAAAAATTGATAAAATATTAAATAAAATATAAATTAAAATAAAATACAACAAAAAATCACAAAGAGGTTATATTTATTCTGAACTTAATTTTCAAAAATTGTAAAAACGCATGTAACTTGGAAATCAAATTTTCATTTTAAACAAGTCGTTTTCAAAAATTAAGTCCAAATGACAAAAAGGCTTACTATTTAGTATCGAAAATTACACCTTTAAAGGATCTCCCGCGGTTGGAAGTTAATGCAATCTGTCAAACGTTTGTAGCAGTTTCTTTTTTTTTGCAAATCAAAAATGTTTTGTTTTTCTTTCTGAATGGACTTTGACGTTTTTAAATATAGAAACTAAAAAAAACCTGGTCTCCACAAAAAAAAAATGCTAATAATTTGGCAGTTATTTTTAACCTTATTCGTTAAAAATAAACTAGAATTTGGATTAATTAAAAAATGTTTCACCACACAAACTTTATCAATCTTCTCCTGAAGATGCAAACTACTTGGTTAGCGAAACACATGTGGAGACACAAACAGGGTCCCAAGTAGCATTTATCTGTCTTCCAACCTAATCTGTCATAAAGCGACGTCGTATTAGGCAAAAAATAAAGTTGTCTACCAGCAAGTCAAACGACAAAAGTCTTTTGTAATAAAATCCGACGTTTACGTAGTCAGGTACACATAAGCGAACCTTAAACGACGTCAAAATAGGCAACATAATTTGTACAAATATTTGCCCAGACGGATTCACGTCAGTTTAAGTTTCAAAGCCGACTGTTTTAACGCCTATATCTAAATCGACCACGAAACATCGTCGGCCTTGTTACCTTATATAATTTTTAAGGAAAAGGAAAATATTTTTGCAGGTTATGTTCAGCTGAACTGTCATTCTTCTTTTCAGTCAGTTTTGGTTACATGACCAACGAAGAATGGAGGCGGATTCCGAACGTTTGCACATATTACGTAGTCCAAATTGGTGATAAATTGGTAAAAGTACTATACCAGTCCAAATTCGGCCATTTTGGAGTTGTAAATATTTTTTTCTTTTTGCTATTTTGTGCTAATTTGGAAGGGGGGGAGGGTGAGTTATTTTTCGCCCCATCTTGACCAACTGTCAGTAAAGTGGCACTCGCAGAAATATTTCGATCTAAAATACTCGGTAAAGTGCCCTTTTTAATAACAACTTATATTGTTAATGAAATAAAAAGGTGGCCATTTATTTTTTGTGACTTATAATTCGTTAATATATATTTCACCTAAAATTTATTAAACAAGTACCACATTAAGTAATCAATTAAATAATATAAAATTACGTAAGGTGGCGGACGTATTATCACGTCGTCATAGGTAAACTACTATACCATTGAAGTACAATTAGGGACGTCGAGCCGACCCGAATTTGTATTCCCCATTTAGGTCACATTGGGGTCGTATGGAATGAGATTTGTAATCCGCTTGCCAACTTGCTGAGTTTTTAAGCCAACGAGTAGAGGACGTAGTTTGACGTCCAAATGCTACTTGGGGTTTTGCACACGAGAAACCACCTGTAAAAACGTCATATTTTATACACCCTGTGTGTAAATTAAATACAAACTTTAACCTTTTGCAGCAACTTTCAGCCGTGCGAGGGCGCCTGAAGAAAATCACTATAGAATACCACAATGTCAAACTCGAATACTTTGACCTACCTAAATTTTATTTTTTTACAGAAATCTTTTTTTGGATCGGATATCTGGTTTTATATTATTACAATATGGTCGGTGGTAATATTTTAACGCTTCTTTAAAGCAAAAATTAAAAAAAGGTAATGTTATTAACTGTACCCAACCAACAAATTTTTGAGAAAAATAATTTTGTTTATGACATTTTCTTTTTCTATTTTTGCTTTACAACATCATTTGCGTTTTTCCACAATGGGTGTACATACTTTTTTAAAGTTTTACATTAATTTTGCGTACTTTTATTCTAATGATTATTATTTAATTGATTAACTTTACAATAATTCTAAAATCTTATTTTGTAAACATAAATTATTACAATAAAAACAAGCTCAATTAAATAATAAAAAAACTACATGACAAACACAAAAATGTAAATGTAATAAACAAGAGATTTGAATATTTTGAATACTTGTGTCTTTTTTGTAAAGTTTTTACAGTTTATTTGTTAAACCATTGTCTAATATATAGGAAAGTCGGTGAACCTTATTAATAAAACAGTTGACACTTTTTTTGGTCAAAATCATAAAATATGTTGGACTAAATGAGTCGCACACTTTTCGTTTCATACAGAAATTATTTTGGACAGGTTTTAAAATAAAATCTATATGAAATGAAAAGTGTTCCGACTAATTTTGTCAAAGATATTTAATGATTTGGACCACGTTTTAGTCACGATACACCTAACACGGTATGCCAGTGCGCAAGGTCTTGCTATCTTTCTCGCACAATGTGACGTCACGTTGGAATCATAATTTGCAATCTTCAATATCAAGTGTATGCTTTATATGATCTTTTATTTGGAAATATAGAATATTTTTTAACCAACTGAATTTTGCAAATGTAATATGTGATGAAATTACATCTTTTAATGCACTATACACATATTTTTATTGAATTTATCAGTTCAAATCTCACGTAAGGCAGGGAGTAATTTACAAGGAAAATAATTCCTACTCTGTTGAGTAAAATCAGATCTTTTAAACATGATTATAGAATGATTGGATTTAAAAATATTATTTGAAAGATCAGAGAACCTATCCCATGTAAACAAGGTGAATTTCGAGTTAAGACATTTTTTTCAACAGCGCAACGTGTAGAAATCCATTAGACTAATCTAATATTTCCAGATTTATCAATACTCAAAAAAAAAAAACTAACAGAAAGACTACTGTGATTCAGTGTCGCACCGAGAAGCCTGGTTATTGTCACATTTTTACTTCAAATTAAGTTTTTTTTTATTTATTCTCACCCCCTTTAATTATTAATGACTTTTGATTTAAAAAAAGCTAAAATATTGTTTGTCTATTCGATTTCTAGGTGCTGTTGAAAAAAATTCCTCAACTTAAAACTCAGCCTGTATTTACTTTTTTTTAAAAAAGATAGACAGTATCTAGGTAAATAAAAATGCTCTTATTCTATTACCTTGTTATAAGAATCCACAGAATCTTTGGTATACTCACAAAATATCATCACAAAATACTTCCAGCTCTCAGTGGTAAACAAACAATTCTGATTCCAGCATGGCGCGGCGCGCGTCGAAACTGTGACGAGAAATCAGCATACCGTGTTAGGTGTATCGTGGTTGCGTAATTTCCCTATATATTAAACAATGGTTAGACTTATCTATACTGTTATTGTTCGACAAAGAACCCTGCACGGATAAAAAAGAAATTTAACTATATTTTAATATTTTGAAGGTACTCTTTGTAGGCTTTCTTGATTTGGGTGTCATTTAAAGGGTACTCGAATACTCCATAGGGGTGTTGCTAGGGTTTTATCTTACGAGGGCTTTACAGTCTGAGAGAGTTAATTAAAAAAAAAAAACGTAAAAGGTATTTAAATGGCGTAGGCAAGATCTAATTAAAGGGGATTAAATAAGATAAAAAATGGCACTACAAAAAATAAGAAAGTCAAGCCTCAGTTTTTAACATGTGTATTATTTCTTGACTTTTCCAAGCTTATGCCTCCTTTTAAATTATATCTTGCCAATTAACACCAGGGAAAATAAGACACAAAAACTTTTTACTTTTATTTGGGTAATTAATTTTAAATTAACCCCTTTCAGGCAATAAGTAAGATAAAGCCCTAGATACGCCCCTGTGCATTATTCGAGTACTTTTTAAATAAGGCCCAAATCATGAAAATCTACAAAGTACTTTTGAAGTTACGACAAAAAGTATTTGTCAGACATACGTTCTTTGACGGCTCCTATCACCTTATAAACCTAACGAGCCCGCCCCATAAAATCCAAATTTTAATAATTGCAGAATTATGTACTCTTTATGTGCTAATTTCGTCCACTTTTAAAAATTTTTGTTCTTTGAATCTTTGAGAAAATTAAAAGAAAAGATGGGCGCGCTTTTTATGTGCTCCATGAAAATATAAAAAAAACAAAATTTAACTTTTTTAGTTATTTAAAAAACATAATTTTAAGATATTTAAAGGATATTGTCAACCTTTTCAAGGTTTTATAAAGGTTTATATAAAGTTAGCGAGCCCACAACATTTTTTTCTTGAAATAACTGAAAAAATTAAACATTTTTATATTTTCATGAAGCACATAAAAATCGCATAATTCTGATATATTTAACGGATATTTTTAACTTTTATTGGGCTCGCTAGGTTTATATAAAGCTAGCGAGCCCACCTATTTTTTTTAATTTTCTCAAAAACGCAGAGTACAAACATTTTTAAAAGGGAAGGAAATTAGCACCTAAAAAGCACATAATTCTGAAATTATTCAAATTTGGATGTTGTGAGGTACATGGAGGTGCTCCTTTCACAGATCCTTATAGAATTTCAGTATTTTGACCTTTGGTAGAATACCTTCAAAATATTAGTATGGTTACATTTTACCGCGGGTCCTAGGTCCATGTTATCCGTGCAGGGTTCTGTATTCTCCTTAAATAAAAAATATGATTTTGCCAAAAAAAACAGGTCCAATAAATTTGTACTTAATTTTGTATGACCTTGAGACATTTAACATGGTTTTATATAACTTCACATTTTTTCAATAAAATAATTTTTTTGCAAATCTCTTAATGTGTCTAGTGTGCTTTTTTTACTCTTCTTTTCAAATCACTCTGCGCTTGTTCTTTGAAACCTCTAAAACCGCTTGTAAAAAAGCACTATTTTAACCAGTACTTAGCTGTAAAAATTAGTACTAAATACGGAATACAAATTTTTCTAATAATCACTTGGTTTTTCTATGGCAAAACCATCCTTTTGGGTAAAATTCCAGTTAAGTGATTTGCTAAAAAGTAATAGCTTAAAACAACGAGGATATTATATCCTCGTTGCTTAAAATGTTACAAGAAATTAGCTTAATGGATTTTGCCTATATTCCGACAAAAAGTATTGACAAACGAAACATTTAGCGCTAATCTAATTTTGTTACCTACTTTGAGTTTAATTTTATTCCTGAAGACGTCTATTCTTTCTAATAATTGTTTTTATATCCTATAGAAAAAATATAATTTTTGCATAATATATTGCACAAAAAAATTGCTTGTTAAAAAAGAGACCCACCTAATAAAAATAATGTAACGAAACATCTTAGTTCAAATCAATCAAAGTTGCCTAAATTGCAAGATCTATTATAAGGCTTATATCATGGGATTAATTAATTCCTCATATCGGAACATCTAAAAAAACTGATAAATACCTAAAAAAAGATTTAAATTTGACGCGATGAAGAAAAAAGATATTGGTATCCAGTCTCCAACTTTTTTTTTAATGTTTAAAAGCGGACTATTTTACATCAATTAACTACTGTAAAATTAAGCCAAACTACAAGTCAACCTTTTTTAAAAGATGAAGATTTTTTTTAGAAATAACTGCCAGAATTATAGAAACAAATAAAGCGCAAAGTCTTTAAAGTAATCCAAGACTGTACTTTTAGCTTAAGTACAGAGTGAGTAGTGCTGTTTCTAAAAAGTTTTAATATGTAATAATATATTTACGGAAGTTTTGCTAAATCACCTAAATTAAACTAAATAAAGGATATTACCTAGTTTGCTAGGTCAGTAAACGTTTTTATTTGAATGCGTTTACATCAAATGCGTATTTCACTTGATTTGTTGACCAATTTTTTTGTGGTAAAATATTATTTAAAAAAAGTGGATTTCCTGTCCGTGAAATATAAATAAAAAGAAAGGTTTCTGAATTATGCATTAGATTTTGGAGGCCTCTTCGTAATTAATTGAAAAGCAAAATATGTGTCCGATATGTCACGAACCTTTCTTTTTAAAATATGAGACTGAAAAAACACACGTTTTTATTCATCGACATGCTCACATTGGTAATTACCTTAGGATGCCCACTAAAAATGACTATTACCCGACCATAAAATAGCCAGTATTTTAGAGTGTTTTTTTTTCTTTTTTAAAGCAACAGATACTGGATTCTTATGCAGACCTTTGGTTTACTGTAATAATCAACACACATGACAATTTTTAGTTTTTTTAGATAATTTCGCAGAACCTAGACTTCCTACAAGGACAGTGCGAGACCCGTTATAATATTTTTGCCCTTACGTCCTATAATATACATTTTATTTTGCGGAGTCATGGCTTTATTTTGCAGAGTTATGGCTATTTCTTACTCGTAAAATCTACTTTATAGGTACTGCGTGGTACAGTATCTCTATTTTGATCTATTGGAGCTTTTTCACCAAAACATCTGATAAAAACATTCTTATTTTGTTTTCGCTTTTGGAGTTTTTAAACCTAAACGAATAAAACCAGAGCCCAATTAACATTTACTCACACATTTTCATTAAAAAAGGAGTGACAAGACCCTGCTCAAAAGAAAATGTTCTGAAATGCAATCATAATCTATAAAAGAATTTTTAAATACGAAAGTATTTTCGTTGTTTGACCTTCTCCAACATTTCATTCATTATTCAGAAAACTTCTGAATAGAGTATTACTAAATTACAAGTAAAGTGATTCGAAATTAATCAATCTTTTATTTTACTTTTTTTGTTGAATTCTTCCGTTCTTAAGACTTTTTAAAAGAAGGTTAAAATATGTTTTAATATTTGTAATTACTATACATTATGTAACTGAATGGAATGAGCTAAATATTTTTATACTTTATACAACTTTTATCATTACTGGGTTATTCTAAAGGTACTTTTTCCAGTTAATTATTGTTTTTAATGATTAGGTATTACTAATTTACTTTATTATTTTTATTAACTTTCTTATTGGCTAGAATTTTATTAATTTTTCTTTAGGAAATACACTACTCAAACTAAAGAGAGTTCTCTTTTATTAAATTGGTTTACACAGGGTGGGCCACAAGTGAGTCTTTCATAAGCTTTCAGAGAAAATTCTTTTAACATACAGAACTGATTGGGATTGATTTTGGAGACAATTTTAGTAGCGTAACTTTTTAACTTACGTTATTTTTTAAATATCTCTAAGAATTTTTTTTTATTCCACACCTGTCCGATATTTTAATGTTCAACCGATAAAAATAAACAACTCTCTTGGTCTTGATTAGTGTATCTTATTTTAAGTATTTCACATCCCTTCTTTTTCTTATTTAAACTAGAACGTCGCTTCTCTTGTGCCTTTTATCAGTTAGTAACCTGAAATGAAAATTTTATTTTAGTTACAGTTACTTTTAGTTACAGCAGGGTGCGGACAGATCAGCATTCAAAATTATATGTCTGAAACAATAGTGAACTTACGGCAATATTTTTTTAACCGCGAGTGTAAAAGTACCGTTTTTTTCGTAAATATGCGAATGCGCCATTGTAGATGCGTGCTTTTTCAAAAATGGTGAATACATTAATGAAATATTACGATTTCGCCAAAAAGAAGCACATATTTAAAAAAAATCAAGTACCTGAAGTTTTTACTAAGTATTCAAATAAACGCAGGTAACTAGAGATTATAGAAACTAAAATCACGTAAAATGACTACTGACTAAAAATATAGGTAGTTTAGCTAAGTCCTTTTTACAGGTTCAATATAATCACAGAATAATAAAACAAAAGAAAATACTAAAGATGATCAAGAGTGCCAAAATATGTACTTTAGCGACTGTTGTCCAATTATATGTACTTTTTAGCGACTAGTGTTGAAAATATGTACTTTTAGCGAGTTTAGCGATCGAGTCCGCACCCTGTTACAGTTACAGTATTTTTTGTGTTGTTGCAGTTTGTAACATTTATTTTACCACTTGGCTAGAGCATGATTATATACTGTAGAGAAAAAATGGTTAAGTCCAAATTTGTTAGGAAAATCAGGGTATTTTTGTGGTTCGCAAATTTATATACCTACAGATGGAATGTATCAAAAAAGTAGATACAAAACCTGTTTTGCCATAAAAATACAAAATTTGATTTTTCGGTACCTCTTAGGTTTCAGAGTCGGGCGCCGAGAATCACACGTCAAAACTGTAACATTAAAAAGAAACTGGAAAACTGAAATTGCTCAAAATTAATTAATGGTTGATAATTAAAAACTAGAAAAGTAATTCTATTAGATGCAAACATCTGAACGTGTACAGAGTCAGAGCCCGCTCTAGGTGGGGCCCCGGGCATTCGCCCGGTGCGGCATATCTAAGGAATGACATTTAGAATAGAAAAGAATATCATGTGTTGACTTGTTTGTTACCTCTAATAGTATAAAGGTTGTTTCATACAGATTAGCATAATTCTTACTAGATTGTTGGTGGTGTGTTATAATAACAACTACCTAGTGCAACGGCAATTTCAGAGAGTTCAGTGTGTGAGAATTCTTTTTAAAGGTAAGTAAGCATTAGATATCTATAGATACTACAAGGTACAATTTTTGTTACTTTCCTAAAAGTATTGCAATCAGCCAAAAGTTACTTCTTGATATTTTGACGGATCTTTACGTTTTGGACCTCCCAGAACGCAAAAAAGGAATTTTCGCGATTCCGTCGCTATGTCTGCCTATCTTTCAATTAAACCTAATTTTGGTGAAAAATATTATGGTTCTCGGAGAAAAGCTGGTTAGTTTTTGGTGGGGCTAGGTGGAGCAAAACGGGGAACGATGGGATTTATAAAATACAAAATTGGCAACTATTGCAGCGGCTTTTTTATATGGTTAGAAAAAATACTTTACAAAATATTGTATCTAGGCTTGAAGATTTGCTATCATACAGAGTGTCTCAAATAAAAAGGGAATATAATATATACAATTTAAAAACGATGCCTAAAGAAACGGTATTAAAATACTGCAAGGAATGGAAATTAATTTAACTGCTGGTGATTCTGTTGACATAAATGGGGTAGAGGTACGCTTTTAAATAAAAAAGAAAGCCCAAGCAATGTTCTAAAATCACAACGTTAAATTTTGCCCCAAATTTTAGTGTTGCCTTAAGAATGTTGTTGACTATTATATACGAATAACCGAATTTTTCATTTTTATTATTATTTTCTATTTATTTTTACAGCATACTTTTTACGAAAAACGGAAATAATATCAATCAATTATTTTATGATGAAAGGAAATGAAACTATCTCGAAAACTGTAGCTTTGAAAGATTTGAACCTTATAACAAAACTTTTTGGGTAATATTTACGAAAACCAAAACCTGACAACCGCATAAGCTGCTTTACTTCTAAAGTTATGATTTTTATTCCACCATAACAATATGGTATGGGAGACTATTAAAATTGTAAAATTTTGACTTTTATTAATTTTATAAAAAAATGATTTACTAAGGTTCCAAAACACCTTAATCGACGAAAAAAAAAATTGTCTGTCGGTCTGTTGTCTGTCTGTATACACGATAACTCAAGAACGAACGAAATTTGGTACAAAAGTCCTCTATCGGCTGACCATTAACTGATTAACTTTTGGGTAGGGCGGTGTGGGGTTAAATGGGGGAAAAGGAGGATAAAATATTTAAAAAAATTATAACTTTGAAACAAAAGCAAGTAGCGATATACGGTTTTTGAAAAAACGTTAAAATTTATAAAAGAAATCATAACTTTAGAAGTAAAATAGCTATTGATATGCGGTTTTCAGATTTTGGGTTACGTTAATATTATCTATAGTTTTCGAGATATTTTCATTTCCTTTCAACATAAAATGATTTTATGGTGGACTATCCGTGCTTTCTAGCACCAATTTTTTTTTATATATTTTAACGTTTTTTGAAATAACTCGGAAACTAAAGCTCCCACGAATTTGGGCTTTATAACAAAATTTTTAGTCCATATTCATGGAAACTTAAATCCGAAAACCATATATCGCTACATGCTTTTGTTCCAAAATTACAATTTTTTCAAAAATATTTTATCCCCCTTTTCCCTCCTTCAACCCCCCACCACCCTACCCAAAAGTTAATCGGGTCATGGTCAGCCGTTAGAGGATTTTTGTACCAAATTTAGTTAAAATCGATTAAGGCGTTCTTGAGTTAGTGTGTATACAGACAGACAACAGACAACTTTTTTTTTCGTCGATTAAGGTGTTTTGGAACCTTAGTAACTCATTTTTGATAAAATTAAGAAGTCAACCCCCATACCATATTGGTATAGTGGACTAAAAATAAAATATGAGCGATACATCATTTTAAAGCAAATTTTATGCTGACTACAAAAATCGAGTAAAAAATAGGTTATTCCATAAGAAAAATACCAACTTAGTGTTGTTTGACAAAAAAAAATTACTTTAAATTATGTACAGAAAAACAATTTACACCAAAAAGAAATTTATTAATAAAAAGATATAGGTCAAATGCTAAAATGCATATTTTTCAAAAAGACCCTGTAGCTTGAAAACGGGTTGACATACTGACATGCGGTTTTCACCAATAATAATTTCTCAAAAATCGAGATCATAACATGTAAGTATATTAGTTCTTGGCTATCTCCCCTAGAAATACCCGAAACCCTACAATTCCCTCAAATTTGGACCACCTTGTACACATATTTCGCACCTCAACTATAGTATCTCTGAGTCAAACCATATCAAATCAACCAAAAAAAAGGCACTTTTCGTTTTGACCATCTCCAATTTTGATGATTTTTGGTACACCTATTCTTCTGATCCAAAAACTTAAAAATCCAAAAAATTTAATTTTTTGGATAATTTAATTTTTTGGATAAGCGGTTTTTGTTTTATTGATTTTTGAAAATAAAGAAATTGACCAATATGCTCTTGACAGGCACTTACAAAAATAGCAATATCTCAAAAACTATTGGTCCTATAGAAGCGAGTTATAGCTTATTTTGAAGGATTTTAAAGACCTTTTTAACGATGTGTATCACCATGTAATTTTTTGTTTTAATTTTTTTAATATTTTTTTTTTGAAAAATCTTGAAAACACCATTTTGAATTTTTTTTAAAAAAATACAATTTTTTCAGTATTTTTTTAATATTTTTGGAAAATTTCAGGATGGAGAAGTTATTGGTTCTATTTTTAAAAAAATAATATAAAAAACCTTGCAGGAAAAAACCATACATTTTTTGATAAATACCTATATATTTACTCTTTGTATCTAAAAACGTGGCAATTGCTCCCAGTCTGGTAAATAAGATACATAAAAGGTTTTTCCAAACTTGTTTATTCCTGCAAAATTTTGAGTATTTCTTCAATTGCCCTTCCCTCCACCCAAGATCTTTTCACCCCCCTATTATACATTTAAACATGTTAATTCCTGCAAAATGTTTAGCTCCTCCCATTACTTTTTATTGGCCCTTACCCCTATTTGTATCATTTCTGATTCAGACAGGAAAAGTTTTGACAATAATTAAATGCAAACCTGCGGTTTATGTGATAAATTGCTATTTTACGGAATGTCACAAATTGGATGACTTCCTTTAAAGGGGTGGAGACTGGCATGAAAATTTGTGACAATTGTCGAATGAAACTTTCCAAGGAACACAAGGAACAGGATGAACAACCATCTCCTGTAGCAGGGTAAGTAATAGTAACGAATACCTACCTACATTTTTACTTGTTTTCTTTTTGTGTGTTGTGGCTCTGCTAATAATTTTAGGGTAATTATTTAGTATCCGGTTTTCTGCCATTTTTGGTTTTAAGTGAAAAATTCTTTATGGGGGCACCTACAGGCCTATAAGTCTGATTTCATCCTTTGCAAAAATTTATGAGTTATTAATACATAAGAGGCTGTTAGATTTTTTTCTGACAAATTCACTTTTAAGCGATTTTCAACATGGCTTTCTCCCGAAAAGGTCTACAGAATCGGCTCTTTTAGAGTTGAACAAGTCAATAATTTCGACTCTTGAATCTAGGGGAGCGGCCTGTGGACTTTTTTTGGATTTACCAAAAGCATTTGATACAATAAATCATGAAATTATTTTGGAAAAATTAGAAGCGTACGGGGTTAGAGGA
Source organism: Oxystoma pomonae (assembly GCA_963921995.1). Classification (NCBI taxonomy): domain Eukaryota; kingdom Metazoa; phylum Arthropoda; class Insecta; order Coleoptera; family Brentidae; genus Oxystoma; species Oxystoma pomonae. The sequence continues at coordinate 50,645,943 of OY998168.1, forward strand.
AGTGTTTTGGATTTATTTTGCTCGTATCTGACTGAAAGACCACAAAAAGTTACAATAAATTTGAACAACAATAAAATAACGTCAGAATCAAACGTCATAATGACAGGAATTCCGCAGGGAAGTATTCTTGGTCCTCTGCTCTTTGTTATTTATCTTAATGATCTAAACCATGTCATCAAAAATCCAAACCTTCTGGCCAATTACGCAGATGATGCCAACATAGTGATGCCGGTTTATCGGAAGGGGAACATCCATGAGGAATATTTTGACGTACTAGGTAAAGTGTCTGAATACTGTGTTAACAACCAACTCATTATGAACACAGAAAAAACAAAAGCAGTTGTTATCTCTAACATGGACATATATGTCAAGTCACACGAAGGTATTGGGAGTAACTATTGATAAAGACCTAAATTTTTTTTCACACATCAGAGATCTATGTAAAAAACTATTAGCGGCAAGCTATGCTATTAGAGTTTTAAGTAAAATTTTTAGAGGTCACAGTTCATTAAAATCAATTTATTATGGTATGTTTTACTCTCAATTAAAATATGGTATATTACTTTGGGGCCATAGTAGTCACATAAATGACGTTTTTATTTTACAAAAACGTGTTATTAGAATCTTGGTAGGAATCAAGCCATATGCTTCTTGTAGAAATAATTTTAGAGAAAATAAGTTGTTAACGGTCCGGGTATTTATATCTTGGAATGTTTACTGTATTTGGGAAAAAATCCATTACTTCTTGCTAAATATGCCGGTACTAGAACCTGTAAAACAAGAAACAAAAACAACATGTATATATATCCAAAACATAGACTAAGTATTACTGAAAAAAGCCCGGATTATGCTGCAATTAAATTCTTTAATAAACTTCCAAACAAAATAAAAAATATCCAAAGCTACAAACTTTACAAAAAAGAATGCTTTAATCTAATTTGTAAGATAGAACCCTACAGCATTAGTGAGTTCCTAAATTTTAATGAATTTTAATGTTCTTTATTTTGGTAATGTATATATGTGTGTCTTTTAAGTAATGTTCGCCACATCTGGTTTCTGTTTCATTTTAAATATTATTACAATGTTTTAACCATATTTTAACTAATTTTATATTATATTGTTACTATACGTTATTGTCTGTTCTAATGTTATGTTTTGACTTGTGTGTGTGCAATTTTAACAATTTTTAGAAATTTTCTGGTCACAAACTCTCAAACCGATTACTATTAGAAATAATTTTTAACGAAGTTGTAACTGCAACTTATTTATATACCTTTGTTATTTTTACAATTTTTTTGTAGATTTTTATGACGATCCGATTTTACCTATTGTAAACAATTTCGAAATAAACTATTGTCTATTGTCTTGTCTGTTCTGGGGTCCCTAGGACCCCAAATCCGCAACCATCGAAATTTTTTTTTTAAAATTTTTTTGATGCAAAAAGGGGTGTCGCCGGTGCCGAGGGGGGGGGAGTTGTGAGGGTTTTTTTTGGTTGTTTGTATTTTTAAGTGGGGTTGGGTTGGGTTGGTTTTAAAAAATAAAAAAAAACAAAAAAATTAAAAAAAAAATAAAATTCGGCGGTTGCGGATTTGGGGTCCTAGGGACCCTAGTAGGTGCCTCCATAAAGAATTTTTCAAAAAAAATCAAAAATGGCAGAAAACCAGATACTAAATAATTACCAATTTTAGTAAATGTTCAAAAATTGTTTTTTTTTTTATTGTTACAGACCTTCCGCTCAAACTCCAGATTCTCCTTTTAAAGAATGTGATGAATCTCTGGACCTTCTAAACCAGTCTTTGCAAATTATTGGGGAATCGCCTATCAAAAAAGAAGAGTGTCCAAAGAAAAGGCTGAAAAAGTGAAAGCAGTGATCGAAAAAAGATTAGGTCAGGAACAATACTCAATAGCAGAAAAGACCAAAGAAAAAACATGGACGAGTGCGAAATAATACAACAATTAAAAGAAAAATTTCAGCTAGTTCAAAAAAGAAGCGAAAGAATGTTAATTCTATCTTGTCTTCCTATGAGTTGGAGTCGGGCAAAAATTCAGCAAGAATTGATTGATGATAAAAAAAATGGTCAAAGAAAAAGGAATTTTATCCACACCTAATCCAAAGCCTGGGAAAACTCTTGACCAAAACGTTGTAGAAATGGTAACATCATTTTACCTTAGAGATGATGTGAGTAGACATTGTTGTTGTAAGAAAAGAAGGAACTAAGGAGCATCATCAGAAAAGGTTAGTTTTGGCTAATATCCAAGAAATATATTTGCATTTTAAGAAAGAGCATCCAGACCTAAAAATTGGTTTGTCTAAATTTAGTGAATTGAGACCAAAAAGTTGCATTTTAGCAGGAAAGAGTGGTACACATACAGTGTGTGTGTGCACAATTCATCAAAATATGAAGTTAATGATAGAGTGTTCTAAAATAAACAAGTTTATCTTAAATGATAAGGGTAATCCTGCTTTACCAGACTACCATGCTTGCCTCTCAAAAATGATGTGTAACCCACCAGGAGTTCACTGCTTTTTGGACAAATGTGAGATATGCCCAGGAACAGAGAATTTAAAAAACTTTTTGAATAAAAAGTTCGAAGAAGCAATGATTGACAATGTGACTTTTAAGAAGTGGATATCTGTAGATAGATGCAATATGGAGGACTTCATTGAAGAATTTTCAAACGACTTGATTAAATTAAAATCTCATTCTTTTTACACTCACATTCAAAAAGAATACTACAATGAGGTAAAAGACAATTTAAAAACGGGGGAAGCACTAATCACATGCGACTTCGCTGAAAATTATTCATTTATTTTGCAGGATGAAGTGCAGTCCTATCACTGGACAAATAGCCAGGCAACCCTACATCCTTTTGTAATATATTACACAACTCATGAGGGAAAACTGGGTCATTTAAATTATATATTTATTTCAGACTGTTTGGTACACAACACTGTGGCATTTCATCTTTTTTTAAGCCACCTTATGCCTGAACTAAAGAGGCAAATTGATAATTTAGACAAAATTATCTATTTTTCAGACGGCTGTGCCGCACAGTATAAAAATAAAAAAAAAATGTTAATATTGCGGAAGGAATTTAAAATTAAAGCAGAATGGAATTTTTTTGGCCACCTCCCACGGGAAGAGTGCATGCGATGGACTGGGAGGCACCGTAAAAAGGTTGGCTGCTAAAGCAAGTCTGCAGAGATCATATAATGAACAGATTATGACCCCCGAAGATCTTTTTAAATTTGCAACAGAAAACATTCCGGGTATAATATTTAAATATTGTTCATTAAATGACTACCAGCAACATGAAAAGTTTTTGGAAAAAAGATACCTGGAAGCACAATCGATACCTGGGACCCAAAAATTGCACTCGATTATACCCCTCAGTAATGAAAAAATTATTACAAAACCATTTTCACTAAGTAAAGAGGAAAATATTCAATGTCTTTTTGCAACCTGTGGTTTGTCAAATACAGAAATTGAAAACATCGACTCCGGTTTTGTAACCATAAACTATGACGGTCTTTGGTGGATGGGATGTATCATTGGCAAAAATATAGAAAGCGGGGAATTAAAAGTTAGTTTTTTACATCCTCATGGTCCCTCTCCGTCTTTTTACTTTCCAAAGCCAAAAGCTGATATATTGGTCATAGATCAAAATTCTCTTTTAAGACGGGTCAACCCAAATACTGCCACTGGTAGGACATATACGCTAACTGCAGAAGAAATGACAGATTCCTCAAATATTTTACAAAAAAAATTAGCAACCTAAACTTACTTACTTTTCATTTTTTTGTTATACCCATATTAGGTAAATTAGCCCTGTATTAAATATCTTATTATTTTTTTAAAGTATGACTCCATTATTTCTCCATCCTAAAATTTTCCAAAAATGTTAAAAAAAACATTGAAAAAAAAGAAATATTTTTTTGAAAAAAATTAAAAAATGTGTTTCTGAGATTTAAAAAAAAAAATTTTAATTAAGAAAAAAAAAATTAAACAAACTATATTGTGTCATACATCTTTAAAAAGGTCTTTAAAAACCCTTCAAAATGAGCTATCACTCGCTTTTATAGGATAAAGAGTTTTTGAGATATTACTATTTTTGTAAGTGTCTGTCAAGGACAAATTGGTCAATTTCTTGATTTTCAAAAGTCAATAAAACAAAAACCGCTTATCCAAAAAATTTGATTTTTTGGATTTTTGAGTTTTTTGATAAGACGAATAAGTGTATCAAAAATCATCAAAATCGGAGATGGTCAAAACTATTGCCTGGTTGACTTGATATGGTTTTACCCCTCTCGACAAAAATGAAACACTTTCGACCTTCACATGTACTTTTGTTAAAATTACTTTTATTTGGTTGCTAACATAATCATCTACTGATTTGCCTCTACTTGTTGTTACAAACCTGTTCTACCGTACAGTAGCGGTTTCCGTACCATTAGGTTCATTGGAGTTCGAGTTGTTGGCGGGGCTGGGCTGTTGGGAACTGCCCGAGGCGGTACGCACTCCGTGCGAGCTCTCGTACTCCATGACTTCCTGGTATATGAGTTCCTTCCATTGTTCCACCGTGTGTTCTCGCTCGTCGACCGAGTGGTCGTACGGGCCTGGGGCGGGCTGCGGGACATAAAAATAGGACAAATAGAACATTTCTCTTAACCTATTAAATTTTAAGAAAACGTAGAAGTGTCGGTACAAAATATCGCCATGACTTTTCCAGGTTCTCTCCATGACCAAATTTAAAAAAATAAACTACTATTTTCCAAATATTTTAAAAAGCTAAAAATTCTGGAATTTTTTTATGGGCCTACTCTTAACGAAAAACGTTAGTACCCTTGTAGTAGTAAGTTTATTTTATTTTATTATTTAAATATTTTGCACTGGGATTAAAAGTCTCACTTTAGGCCCTAGGTATATTATAAGATACTATTTTTTATTATTATTTTAAAGTGTCATAGATTTCAAATAATAATATTTTATTTAATAATAGACACTTCAACGCATCGGTATACCTAAGACGTTCAAAAGGAAGCCAAAATACACTACATTTTTGATTTGTTTATGTTATGTTTCGAACGAGGCCTCCTTTCATAGTGAAGGCGATGACAGAAAGACTGACAGCAATCGATGCGTGCGTTGGGATGGACGTAACGATACGTTCATCACTCCGTACGGATCGATTGCTGGCAGCTTTTCTGTCATCGCCGTCACTATGACAGCGTCCTCGTTGGAAACATGGCATAAACCATTCAAAAAGGTAGCGTCTTTTGACTTTCTTTTGAACGTGTTAGGTATACCGATACCGATGCGTTGAAATATTTACTAGACACTTAAAGTAAATATTTCAAAGCATCGGTATCGGTATACCTAACGCGTTCGAAATAAAGCAAAAACACACTACATTTTTGACTTATTTATGCGCTGTTTCGAACGATGCCCGCTTTTTTGACAAGAATAGAAGTGAGTGGGTAGTGATAATAGCGCTAGATCTTAGAAATGCTTTTAACTTTGCCTCGTGGCTGAAAATAGTAGTAAGTCTAACATACACACGTATACCCCAATAGGGACTTATCGGTACATAAAGTCAACTTAATAAAGTCGGCACTATTTTTGACAGTTTCGCACAAAGTTTAAAAGGTTTCTGACATTGTTGTAACCTAAACATGTCATTTAGACATGCTTATATTGTGCCAGCCATAAAGTTGACATAAATAAAGTTAATGCCGTACTTTATTAAAGGTTGGCACAAACATTATGAAAGTCGACATTATTTTGATAGCAAAGACGACATATTTAGACAACAACAACGTCAGAATCCTTTTAAACTTCGTACCGAATTGTCAAAAATACTGCCATCTTTATTAAAGTCAGGCTATGCCAACTTTATGCACCGATAAGTCCCTAATATCTTATAAATACCGTAATTAGCTACTTCAAAGAACGATACATACTTAACGAACAAAATAAAATTAAAACATCAGCAGGCATCCCCCAAGGATCGGTATTAGGGCGCCTACTCTGGAATATATACTATGACCTCATACTTAAGGCGATTTCGGCAAGCTTTCCTTGGTATACCATTTGGTTAACCAATTGGTACCTGTGACGTCATAGTAATGACGTAACATACCAATTTCTTTCAAATTCGTTCGTTAGGCCAAGAGAAACGAGCCTCAACCAAACTTTTTTGTTTGTTTTTTGTGGTATTGTGGTTTATTTTGGTGAAAAAGATATAACAAATAACTAAAAGAAAAGCTGCTGTTACTATCACACAATCTTCACCTGTTGACCCCTCCAACAAAGGTAAACATCGGACAGAAATATTCACCTTTGAGTAACCCATGGGCTAACTCAGCGTTTTCGGTAAAAGTAAACGACATTCCATTTAGGAAAAAAGTTACCCCGTATCGGTCGTTTAAATCCATTAAAACTGAAAACAACAAAAATTTCAAATCCAACTTATTTGTTTACATTTCTAAAGCAAGACAAATAGAGGGAGATAGCACTATACCAAACCACAGAACCGTGCTACATTCCACGGTATGCAATTTGACCAAAAAGGATACCAGAGTCACGGTGACGTCATCACCATGTACCAAAGCTTGCCGAAATCGGCTTTAAACTAAAACTTCCTAGGGGCGTGGGCATAGTAGGATACGCGGATGATCTAATGGTAATAGTCACGGCTGATACATCTTATGCAAAGAGCCAACGAGGCAACAAGACTTATTAACGAATGGATGATAAACAACCACCTAGAATTAGCACCAGAAAAAAACCGAAGTCGTTATACTCAGCGTTTTCGGTAAAAGTAAACGATATTCCATTTAGGAAAAAAGTTATCCCGTATCGGTCGTTTAAATCCATTAAAACTGAAAACAACAAAAATTTCAAATCCAACTTATTTGTTTACATTTCTAAAGCAAGACAAATAGAGGGAGATAGCACTATACCAAACCAGAGAACCATGCTACATTCCACGGTATGCAATTTGACCAAAAAGGATACCAGAGTCACGGTGACGTCATCACCATGTACCAAAGCTTGCCGAAATCGGCTTTAAACTAAAACTTCCTAGGGGCGTGGGCATAGTAGGATACGCGGATGATCTAATGGTAATAGTCACGGCTGATACATCTTATGCAAAGAGCCAACGAGGCAACAAGACTTATTAACGAATGGATGATAAACAACCACCTAGAATTAGCACCAGAAAAAAAACCGAAGTCGTTATACTAAGCGGAGAAAGAGACCGGCAAAACATTGAGTTCCGACTAAATGAAGTCCTCGTGAAACCGCAAAAGAGCGTACGATATCTTGGAATCCACATCGGTAAAAACCAGAAATTCGGAAAACATATACAAGAAACCACTAAAAATGCAACTAAAAGATTCGTTGAACTACAAAGACCCAACATAATCGGGCCCAGTACGAGCAAGAGGAAATTACTATATAGTGTAATCCATTCAATCGTGACATATGGTGCAGTAACATGGAGTCCATCAAGTACTGTGCACAAAGTACAGAAACATGCTGATCAGAATGCAATCGAAAGGCTTACTGAGAGCAGCGTGCGGCTACCGAACGATATCAACGGAAGCTATTCATTCATTCATGAATACCGACCATATACCTAATTGTTGAATAAATTGTATATGAAGATAAAAATGGACACAGTGAAGAAAACAAAGGACCTGCAAAAAAGAAAACACTGGAATCCTGTCAAGCAAGATGGGACCGAAATACCGAAAAAGTACAATGGACGAAAATAATCCCGACATTAAAACATGGATAGACTGCAAACGCAAAAAAAATGGATTACTATATGACACAGGCCCTAACGGGACATGGATCTTTTAAGACATACACAAAGCGAATAGGGGAAACGGACGACATATGTCGGTACTGTCAAGATCTACAGATAGAGAATATGACCATAGAGAACCACTTCAAAAAAATGATACAACACGTAGATAAATGGAACCAGGGACAGGATATGATAAGAAGGATTCTAAAAATCAAACACGAAGACGAACGCACCTAAGAGACCAAAATAGTGAATGAGAATGGTTCCGCTATTTCGACTGTAGGCGCCCTTAAGGGTGCATTCAGATTGACACGTCCGAGTGTGCCCGGCAATTCGTTCAATCTGAACGGACAAGACGCATTATCATAACCTCGCTCTTAAGAACTTTTTTGTAATTATGGAGGGAGTAATAGTAAATTCGTTTATAAATGAAGAACCACTCGATGAGAATGATTCATCTTCCCAAGACGAGGACGTGCTAGTGCTTGCTAGTTTAGCGCCACAAGCCATAAAGAAAAACGAAAGAAACCACCATTTTCTTAATAGAATAAGATGATGATGAGTAACATTATGTAAAACAAAATTGCCTTCCTCATCCAAAACAAAATTATGAGAATTTGTAGTGATTCAATCTTACAAATTATTGAGGCCACCCTACATACGTAGCTAGCAAACCGTTACCTTGAACCGTGCAGATACGAACAAGTGAAAAACTAGGTTTATTTACAAACCTGCTTCTCAGGGTAGTGCTTCATTTTTGAAAACACCAGATTTTCGTGATTGGAAGATGATACTCGGAAAATCTTTTAATAATATACAGTCTTTATTTATTATAACCACTGTCGCAGGACTGGTGACCTGCGTTTATTTTGATTAGAATTTGATTGACAGTCTTGCGACAGTTAGATCCATCAATCGTAAATTAACTTTATTTTATTTAATTATATATATATAAATATGAATAACACGACTCCGTCGGCTAGGATTTTCATGAGACGTCGTTCCAGCAGTTCCCTGTTAGGTTTCACCCCATCAGGAACTGACCAAACCCGACGACATGGCGTCCAAGTGCCGGAAACTCACCCCGAAGACAAAGAATCTCAGCCGGACAATATTACACAGTTTCGTAGTTCTGAACAAAAAACTACGTGGCGCCCGGAATTCGAAAAAGCAGTTATCGATTTGAGCAATATCAACAACTGGAAGGAACTGCAACAAAAAAGCAGAAGTTCCCCACAATTTTTTGGACTTGATTGGGAATGCCCAGGTATTTTTGAAACAATTAGATGCTTATTTACATAAACAGAATATTACTTTTGAAGAAAGAATTAACTCAATCAATGTCTGTTTTAAAGGAGATGCAAAAATTTGGTATGATAATAACAGCCATTAAGTTGTGATTCGTTTACAAGAAGACTTTGATTTTGAAGTTTGATAATGAGTCGCTTAAAAGCACACTGTACGCAAAAGTCTATGGCAATAAACATTCTCAAGGGACTGTTGCTGCATTTTTAAGTCAAAAGAATGCGTTATTTTGTCGCCTGGAACCAGATTTACCAGAAAGACATGTAATTTCAAGAGTTATTGAACTAGTACGCCCAGAAATACGATTACAACTACGAAACAGATCATTTGAAAATATCGAAGAACTAATACAGGTAGCTATTAGATTGAAAACGATTTAAATGAAATTCAATCTCAACCTACAACATCTTTCAATCAGTCACAATCTAACCGGAACAATCCACTTCCTCGATATCCGTGTCTTTTTGCCAAGAAATGCACTTTCACCGAGACTGCCCTGTTAGAGACCAAACACTCCAACGAAATAAAACATCGGAAAACTAATTTTTGGTCAGGTTGGACCAGGCTGCCTGGCCATGAATTCTATTCAAATATTGGATTATAATCAAACTTGTTACATTCACATTTTAGTAAACAATAAGCAAATAAAAGCTTTAATAGATTGTGGCGCAAGTCATTCCTTCATTAGAAAATCTCTTGTAACTAACCAATCATTTCAAAATTCACATGACCAAATTTATTTATGAATAAATCAATATACAACCAATATTCAAATTCAAAATCAAGATTTTTTAACAGAGTTTTATATCGTTGAAGAATTGTCAGAAGAAGTAATTTTAGGAAGAGATTGGTTAATAAAACAACAAGGGATTATTGATTTTATTACTGGTTATGTTTACCTGGGAACACAAAAGCGAATGACAGTTTTTTGGATTAATTCAAGACAAATCTTAAATAAAAAGGACACAAATTTCGATTTAAAAGAGACTCAAAATTCTAGCATATTTAAAGCCGAATATGCAGAAATACTTAACTCTTTTCAAGGTGTTTTTGAAGAAGGATTACGACAACCGACTAGTGGAACATCAAATAAAACTTTTTGATAGTACTCCTTTTGAAATCAGACGGTATCAATATTCACAAAGGAAAAAAGAGGTTATCTATGATGAAGTAAATAAAATGTTAGTAGCTGGAATAATTAGAAGAAGTAGTTCACAATTTTGCTCACCGATAGTAAATGTTGAAAAAAAAATGGAAGCCCGCCTTTTTGCATTGACTTCCGTAAGCTAAACAGACAGTCGGAGTCAGAAGTTGCACAACTGCCAACAATAAGAGAAACTATAAAGGAACTTGGAAATGCAAAAGTGTTGTCTTCTCTCGATTTAAAAAGCGGTTATTGGCAAGTTGGTATGAATCTAAATAGTATTCATCTTACAGCTTTTGCCACACCAGATGAATCTATATATGAATTCGTAGTAATGCCTTTTGGACTACGCAATGCCCCAGCTATTTTTCAAAAACTTATGACCGAGGTGTTATCTGGGTACACCGACGTAATTGTCAAAGTTTATTTAGATGACATAATTATATATTCACAAGACCATGATCAACACCAAATGCATCTTAAATTAGTGTTAAAACGTCTACGAATTCACGAACTTAAATGTTCTCTCAAAAAATTTAATTTTGGATCGTCTGAGTTAAACTATTTAGGATATAAAATCACTGCTGATGTTAACACTAAACAAGAAAGGCATGTTTTGAAAATAAAAGATTTTAAAAAACGTACCATCATGAAAGAATTGTAATCTTTTGAAGGAACGGTTAATTGGTTAAGAGAGTATATCCAAAATTTTGCTACGCTTACAGCACCGTTGACTGATATAACAGGGAAAAAATACTTCAAATGGAATTCTCAAGCTGAGCAGGCATTCAAGAAAATTAAAAGTGAACTTGAAAAACATTTAGGGCTACATAGACCAGATTTCGGAAAACCGTTCGTTTTGTTTTAATGGGGTACAAATGACACACGACAAATTATCTCTTACGCAAGTGCAAAATTTTCAAAAGCAAAAAGAAAGTACCATATTAACGAACAGGAAACCTTGGCAGTAGTTTGGGCTTGCAAACGTTTTCGGCCATTTTTAGAAGATAAGGAATTCACTCTAGTTACTGACAGTAAAGCACTAACATAGCTTGAAAAATTTAAAGATGACAAAGCTAAAATTAAAAGATGGTCTTTACTTTTACCAGAATATAAGTTCAGCATTGTTCAGGTCGAAACAACGAACTTCCAGATTTTTTGTCCAGACATCCTATTGAGACAGAAGACCCTGAACGTGAGGATTATGATGACAGATTGATTCCTCCAATTACAGTAAACAAAATTTCAGTTACCTCATCGATTTATGAGACAATTTTGGAATTTCAACGTACTGACGAAGAAATTCAGACCAGCATTGTCAAATGGGTTAGTCTAAAAGCAAACCAACTTTATGCAAAATTACAAAAATCTGGTTTGAATTATTTAAAAAATTATACTATAGAAAATAACCTACTATTTATATCGATCAATATGAGAAGAAAAAAATTTTGGTTCCCTCAAATATGCAGAAAAAATTAATGTAATTAATCACGATTGTCCAACAGCATGTCATCCCGGACGCAATGAAACCTTTAGAGCACCCTCACAACATTACTACTGGAGGGGAATTTGGAAAGATATACAGGAATATGTCAGACTTTGTTTATATGTAATTCTATAAAAACTGGTATAGCACAAGAACAAGCTCCATTAAAACCCAGACAACCTACACGACCATTTCAAGCTGTTAGTCTGGATATTATGAGTCCCTACGAAACATCTCAGCGAGGAAAGAAGTACCTAATAGTCATCACTGATTTATGCACAAAATGGGTGGATGCATGGTCAGTTTGCGAAGCTACAACATCAATTATAATTCGATTTCTAGAATCGGTTTTTGGTAGATATGGTCATCCCGAATCTGTAATTACTGAGTGCGGCTCTCAATTCAGAAGTCTGGAATGGAGCCAATTCACTTCTAATTTGGACATTGATCATTACACAACACCTATATATCACCAAAGAGCAAACCCTGTGGAACGCAGAAATTAAGAAATAAAAAAAGCATTACGTGTTCAAGCCATGACTCTAGGATGTACTAAATGGGATACACATATAGATCAAATTTTATTTGCCATAAATAATCGGAAAAACCAAGCAACGGGATATGTACCAAGTGTATTGTTATTTGGACACTCCCTTGCACGACCAGGTGAATGGAAAATTCCAAATTTTATTAATGAAGATTCACTTACTCCTGTATTAAAGAATCAAATGATTGAAGAAGCTGCTAAAAATCAAAGGCAATATCAAACAAGAATTTTTAGAAAATCTAATTTAGTAATTCCTAAGTTCAAAATTTATGATCAAGTTATGGTTCGATAATTTAGAAAAACTCAGCAAAGATCTCTGGGTAAAACATGGACTGTTTGTATTTTAGATGTTTCTGGGGAAAATATGTATAAAGTTTTGCGTGATAATATTCAAGTTAAAAATACATGTCGATGATTTAAGGCGATTTAATTAGAGATAGTTGAGGCCCATAGAAGCTGCAGAACAACCCGATCACGAGAATGAAGAAGAGGACGGAGAATTTGTTTATGTGGGACCTACGATAAGATCAAGGGCCAAAAATACTTACGTTAATTGAAACTGTAGGTAACGTTTCATTTCTTTTAAATAATTTTTATTTTTTTGGGGGGGGGAATGTCGCAGGACTGGTGACCTGCGTTTATTTTGATTAGAATTTGATTGACAGTCTGGCGACAGTTCGATCCATCAATCGTAAATTAACTTTATTTTTATTTAATTTTATATATATATATATATATATATATATATATATATATAAATATGAATAACACGACTCCGTCGGCTAGGACTTTCATGGGACGTCGTTCCAGCACGACACCACTAACTCCATCTTTTTTCGATATTATCGCAAACAGAAATTCCGCTGATATTGCACATACGAAGTTTTGTAGTAAGCACGTCTTGTAATCTAACTCAACTAAAGTAATTGAACATTTTTCTTTCACTAAAAATTCCAAAAAAAATCAACATGACCATAAGTTGATGAAATCGTTCAAAAAGTAAGTAGGGGATAATTAAATCAAAACAAAGTATGCAAAAAACTGCTTTTTTCGGAAAGAAACGAAAGGAAAAAAAAAGAAGCCAGGAGAACATTCCGAGTCAAAAATTGAATATATTACCCCCGGGTCATTCAAAAAAAAGAGAGGTTTGGCAGACCATCTCCCCAATTTCGATAATTTTAGGTACATTTATTCTACCCATAAAGGGGATGAAAAATCCCAAATTTGAAATATTTTTTACCAGTTCTTTTTAAATTTATTTTTGAAAATCACAAAAACTACCTAAACTTGGACAGTGGTTTTAAAGGTATTTAAATACCTTTAAAAAATATTTAAATTAAAAAAAACTTCTTTTTTAATTTTTGAAAAACAGCATTTTTTTTAATAAAAATATATTATGTTTCTGGGTATTTTGCCAAACTATTTACAACATTTCAAGATGGAGACTTGATGGGTTCATCCAAAAAAATTATTTTAAAAATTTTGATTTTTTTTTAAGAAAGGTGATACTTCATTAAAATGGCCTTTAAAATACCTTTTAAACAAGCTATTTTTAGTATACATAGTTCTCAAGATATTCATATTTTGATAAATGTCTGTAAACACAGTCAATTTTAACCAAATGGTCAGGTACACAAAAAAGTAATATATTGAGAATTGTATACCGTACAAAAACGAGTAATACCTTGTTTTATAGGTATTTTAAAGCCCATTTTGATAAAGTATCACATAACCTATTTTTTTTTTGAAAAATTGCTTTCAAAATTTTTCAAATAATTTTTTTTGATGAACCCATCAAGTCTCCATCATGAAATTTTGTAAATAGTTTGGCTAAGTATCCAGAAACAAAATATTTTTTTTTTAAGAAATAAAAAATGCTGTTTGTCAAAAATTAAAAAAAGTTTGTTTTATTTAAAAAAAAAAACATTTTAAAACAAAAAGTACATCATGTAATACATCATTCGAAAGTTATTTAAAATACCTTTAAAACGAGCTATAAACCACTTTCCTAGTTTAAGTAGTTATCGAGATATTTTAATTTTTTTAGGAACATGTTTCAGCAAAATCGTTTAAAAAAAAGTAATGGCCAAAAAAATTTTTCATTCCCTTTATGGGTAGAATAAATGTACCAAAAATTATCGAAATCGGGGAGATGGTCTGCCAAACCTCTGGTTGGATCCGCGACTGCTTTGGCTCGGCTTTAAAACGGCACGATCGATTCGGAAAAACCCAGATACTTTTCAGCAAAAATCTTATTAAAGATATTTAGAGAGAGATAAAGAGAAAATTTGAAACGGTCCAATTTCACGTATTTTGAAGAAAACAGTAAGCGTTTACATTGTTCGGATCCTAAATTGGAAAGTTTCAATTATTATTAAATCGCGGCGGCAACGCACATCGACTTAATGTGCTTTTTTTACACCTCATTCAAAATTCTCCGGACCAATTTCTATATGGCGGCTGACAATTAAAGACAGAAGCTAAATTGAACTGTCATTGTCAGTGTCAAAAAACTGCTACGCAGCAATTTGGAATGGAGTGTACAGGGTGACCGTTTATAAAGTTCCACTTTTTTCTTATTTGTCACAAGAAGATAAATCAAAGAGCTTATGAAATTAGGTAGATTTCTGTAACATTTTCAGTTTGTTCCTTAATCACACTCTACACACGGTAGTAGTAGCCATGAGGTCCAGTTACATATAAAATTTTGATAGATCTTTTCTTTCTGATTCCAAAAATATATCATATGTAGGGTTTATCTCTGACGGTTTTCGAGTAAAATCAAAAATAATTTGGCATAAGGGCAATGTGTTAGCCAAGGAAAAATAGTTTAGGTGGTTCTTCCCCAATGAGCATTTTCAGAAACCTCTGGTGACAAAAATTTATATAATTATTATAAAGAGGGTTCCATTAATGCCCTAGGGTATTTAGAGGTTTCCTACAGAAATTGAGTTTGTATATTTGTTTTATTAAAGGTTCTAAATTGATGGTACCCTAAGGTAACATAAAACTGGTGTTAACAATATTTCCACGGACATCTTCATAAAAATTAAAGTCATCTGTAACAAATGTTATATAAATTGGTGTTAACAATGTTTCCACCAACATATTTATAAAAATATAAGTCATCAGTAACAAAAGTTATATAAATTGGTTTTTGAAATCTTTCTGTTAACCCATCTATAAAACCGTAAGTAACTATCAATTAAAGATATATAGATTGGTTTTTAAAATGTTGCTATTAACTCACTTATAAAAACTTAATTAACCAACAACAAAGAGACACTTATAAAAACTTGGGAACTCACACACAATAGGTAATTATATAAATTGGTGCCTGTAATATTCTTATGAACTCATTCATAAACCTTTTTTGCCCATTCTTTCTATAATGTTTTCTCAACTCAACTTGTATAGGCATATCTCGCTTAGACTACGTGATCCGTGTTTTGATTCGGGGAGCCCACGCATAAGAAACCCAAAGATGGGAACCGGGTTTTAGAAAAAGAGAACAATATAGTAACCGTGTTAAGTTCGCAAAAATGTACCGTGAAACTTCGAGTGCATACAGTGCGCACGGCTGGTCGGCGGCAATTGTGAATACATCACCTTACGACGCGACGGAACGCAGCCTCAAGGTCCGTTTGACATAGTTACTATTATCCTCTTTCTCTAAATGCATTCGTCTGAGAGATCCAGCATACCAGGGAAATACCTGCCTGTACACCCTTCGACCCCGCAATCTAACTATCTTCGTGAGATAGTTACCTCTGACAGTTATGCGGGGTTGAAGGGTGTGCCGGCGGGTATTTTTCCTGGTATGTGTAGTATGCTGGATCTATCTCAGACGAATACATTTAGGAAAAGAGAACAATGGTAACTATGTTAAGCTCGCAGAAACGGACCTTCAGTGTTCAACACTGCGCCATCTGCAGCCTTTTGTTCAACTAGCATCATGTTTTAAAACGTTGATAAAATAGTGAGGAAAGAGGTAAACAGTGGTATAATTGTATTGTTTTTTTTTTTATAGAATTGTCGTAAATTTTCGCCATTTTGGATTCCAACAATAGGTTTTTGACCAAAATAAAAACGTTATTTATGGGGTTTCAACATGTGTTTTAATCGAAATATTGCTTGTTTAGGGTTAAAAACAAAATACAAAATTCAATATTTCTCCCAGAAAGCCAAAACCATATGTGAAAAAAAAAGTATTATTTAAATGAATATTCTTTCCCCCGTTTCTCAAGTATTTTTAGAGCCCATGAAAATTTTGTGAGTGTATTCGAAAACTATACAGTACATACGGGACCGCAGCTGATTATCAGAGTAGGATGACTGGGAAAACAGCTTTTATTTAACCTATATTATATAAATATTCATATTCCTGCTTCAACTTACCTCACTTCCATTTTAATTTATTTTAGAAGATTGGTCAACACCATTTTATAAATTTTTTATTTTAAAAAGAAAAACAATAATACATAACACGCAAAGGGAAGAAAGATGGAAAATTTATATTTCTAAATCGATAAAAACGTTTAATTTGTTATGTAGTGTTGTTAGAACAGTTGTAAAACCTTTTTATAATAACATCTAGACTTGGGGGTTCATAAGGAATTTTTATAAAATTTAAATGTTGTTTTTCTATCCATTACTATGTACCAGAAATTTTTATAAGCTGGTGTTGGTCAGTTGTTTTTCAAGCCTTTTTTACTCATTTAAGAGATATATTAGAGTTATAAAATTATCACCAACACTAAATAATATAACTTTTGGTTATTTTATGCAGGTTTTATATTATTTGCTGTAACTTCTATATAGACAAAAATGCTCATTGGGTCTTTCAACATATTACCCTTATGGCAACGTTTTTTTCGAGGTTTTTTTATAATTAGAAAAAAAAGATCTAACAAATTTTAAAAAATATACAGGGTGTTCCATTAAAAAAATGACCTCATGGCCATCCTGCGTGTAATGGTTAATTTAAAAAAAAGTGACTGTTATAGAAATCTAAATAATTTCATGAGTAATTCAGTTTTTTGTTTATCTTTTTGTGACGAATAATAACAACCCTGTACATATATCGGTCCTTATTTATACGCAAATTGCGATATCCAGATTTTTGCTGTCTTATCCTGTATATGTTTTGAATGCTGTGGACACAAATTGATGAAAAATTTAAACAGAAAATTCTTTAAATATTTTAATCTTTCACTTTTTTTTGTGAAATATAATCAGGTATTCCAGGAGTGTTTACAAGATTCCACGACTTGCGTAAATTGTAAAATGTCCATGACAATTCCATGACTTTTTCGAACCCAAAAAATTATCCATGACATTTCCAGGATCTCCAAGTAACTTTAAACCTTGTACTTCGCACAGATAACGTGCTGTTCTTTTTGGAGGTCATAAAAAATCTTGGTTTAATTTTGGCGGACGGTTAGTGTAGAACGAAGCTAGTTTAGATTAAATTTTATCACGTCATGTAACATACAAAACGGCATTCAGGGCTAGTTGTTTGTCATCGCGAATTTGTTAATGCATATATTGATGGGTTAATATATGTACTTTTAGAGATAAAAGTGTCAATTTTACTACCTTAAATTGAAACAGGGATGAAAAATAAAAAGAAAAAATAAAAAGGAGGGATTGTGGTGCAACGAACTTACGTTACCAAGTATAAAATGCTTAGAAAGCCATTAGTCTGAAATTAACTCTGTGTTTCAGGAATCGCAGAACATGCATGGTCAAAACAACACCGAATGAAGTGGACAGAAGCAAAGGTTTTCCACAAGGAGTCACACTGGAAGAAATGAAAATTCTGCTGCCTTTATTGGGCAGAATCAGGGTATTTTCAGTAAACAAAGTGTTGAAATTCCAAATATTTGGAAGCCCCTCCTTGTGCGGAGCCCACTTCTTAAACTTCACTGTTGAGTGATTTTCCATAGTATATAAGTACGTAGCCTTAGGATTTTTTTTTTTAATTTTATTTATTTTGCTTAAATAACATATTACAAGTTGCGGATTTACAGGAACCTCCTTTTATTTTGCTATGAGTCCTTGGGCTTGTGTGCAATATAAAAGGGGGGGGGCTGTACTGTTTTTGAATCTTATTATTATTTAACTTAACTAAATTAATTTAACAAGAGCAAAAACTTAATACTAGTTGTTCTACAATATGAGTTTATGTTTAAATTTAATCTGAGACTAGAGGTTGTGGTTGATAGTTCCTAATTACTACGTTTTCTGTAATTATCCATTTAGTTTATATTTTTTTATTCTTTTATAAGATGGTACAGTTGTCTTAAAGACATTAGTTTGCTATCTTTAAAAATAAGGTCGGTTGAATAAGTTCTTTTCTTAAACATTATTACTTTTATAATGTATTTTTGAGTAAAATTTCAAGGTTACCTAGCGTTTTTTGACTGGAGTTTCCCCAGACATTTAGTCCGTAGCATAATATGGATTGTACTAGTGCCATGTAAACTTGTTTTATGGTGTTTAAGTGTACTATTTGTCGCAGTTCATAAAATTTATATATTGTTTTTCTGAGTTTTGTGTTTTATGTAGTTTACATATTCTTGCCAATTCATGTTTTGATCAAAAATAACTACCAAATACTTAATTTTGTTTGTTTGTTTTATTTTATGGCATTGGCAGTTTTGTCTGTTACAGTCTGTTGTATGAATATTTATTTGTAGGTTTTGGTGTTGGGTCCGTTCTGTCGTCGTAAAGCAAGGAAATTTAGTTTTTTCTATGTTTAATATGTAATTGTGATAGCTTCCTCCGCTTTATGATGGGCATCATCCCAGTTCTCACCCTCTACCAATTCTGGTCAGTTGATCAACATATATTATTATATTAGGAATAGATTGTAGTTTGCACCTGAAGGCGATCAGAGATTGTACTGATCGAAACGTTGTGTATAAATAAAATATAAGACAGTGGAAGTCCGAAACACAGAGTTAATTTCAAACACATCATTGTTTCTAACTTTCAAACAAGGCATTAGTCGTTGAATTGGGTTATTTATAGATATTTAATAATTATTAACAATATTTCTAATGAAGCATTACACAAAAGATATCCGTTGCGATTAGTTATTCTCTACATACAAATATTAGATGGCGACACTGCCTTTTACGTAATTAGATGATTATGATAATTTATTTGTGAGTGTACCAGTCAGACACTGTCCACTGTTGGTTGCTACAGAATATTCAGCACCTTGAAGAGGCTCGCACCCAAGCAGCATTTTTTTCTCTGTAAGAGCCGAAAGAACATTCTTACAGCAAAAACTGCAGGAATAAATGCCTGTATAATTTGCTTATATAAGGGTTCTGTAAGACGCTACTAGGCCGGTTATAAGTGCAAAATGGGCACCATCATATAGAGCAAATTACTTCTATTGAAAACCCCATAAGATCTGCGTAACTCTTATTTCAACACCTATCTATACTGTAAGGGGGTTCTTCGGAAACAATTATACAGTATTTTACTTCTATTGATACAATTTGAACTCCTAAGGTAAGGGAAGAAATGTTTTTTTAATGTGGTTTGAATAAATATTTAAATAACAAAATGGACTTTTAACTATGACTGATTGTTCTTCCACAGTAGGTATTAATGGTGACACCAAAACTATCTTGACAATCAATAAATATTACGCGAACCTTTTATCATTTATTTAAGAAAATTTTCACGCGCCATTGAAATATCTTTGTTCGGAGCTTAAAATACTGTCTGACTAAAAATAAAAAGTTTATGGTTTCTATGTATTTTTATGAATTATACCTTCATGTTATTGAGGTTTTTTTTTGATTTTGGGAAAGATTGTTAAATTCATGGAAAGACAGAACATTTCTAAGATGGACGTATTGTTGTAAATATTTATAACATATATATAGCAAGTATACAATAACCATAAGGTAATTTTTAGTTGCAGGGATTCCCGTCCGCCTTGGTTTTCCATTATCCGCATGTTTTACAATTTGAGTGGTCCATGTTTATATTTTCAGGTCCTTTCTTTAAGGCGGATTTATAAACTTAAACTTTCTGTTTACTGTTAGTTGTTTAAGGTTATGCGAGACCGAAAAATGTAAGAACATTCTTATCCTTTTGATTTAACATTATTGTATTATTGGGCCCGAAACACTCTTATACAATACGTTAAGAGCCTAAAGTACTTTGCGGCAATTCTGCTCTATAGTAACACCGTATAAATGTTCTTGCAGAAAGAAGCAGAGCTTTTATAGGATATTTCTGTAAACTGTTGCTGTAATAACATTCTTTTAACACCTGGATGAGCTTTTTGAAACCGTAACACAGCAAACTGATAATCTGGTCACATTTATAAGGCACTTACATGCCAGAACTGCCCTGTAGAAAATAAAAATTGTTAGTTGGGAAACTTGGTTTGGTGAAGCCGAAAATACGTTGAAGTTGACGTGTAATATACGAATAAGAATAAAACGTTTAAAAATTTTTGCACGAAGAATAAGATAGTGGATCTAAAATAACAAGTCAACCAAAAGTGACATGTTCTCAGTGGCAGCTCGGAGTGTAATTTGTGGTATGAGGGCTTAAAAAGTAAAATGACTACTTACAGCGTTAACCTCCTGCTCATCGTACCAGACGTTTATGTAGGGATGTAAGAGGGCTTCGTCGACCGATATCCTACACTGCGGGTCGATCACTAACATACGGGACAACAGGTCCCGTGCTTGGCATGCCTGTGAACAAATGTCAAAGGATTAAATATAATAGGTGCTTATTAGAATACGGCCTGCTATTATTAGTACCAACCTTAAACATCTTATTGGAATAGCGGCACTGCCATCGGCGTTATTTATAACCTAGTTTTTTGCCTTCGCAGTTATAGCCCAATGAGCGTTTTTGTCTATATAAAAGTTACATCAAATAATATAAAACCTTCATAAAATAACCAAAAGTTATATTATTTAGAGTTGGTGATAATTTTAGAACTCTAATATATCTATTAAATGAGTAAAAAAGACTTAAAAAACAACTGTTCAACACCAGCTTATAAAAATTTATGGTACATAGTAATGGATAGAAAAACAACATATGCCAACTTCCTTATGAGCCCTTAAGTATAGAGATTATTATAAAAAGGTTTTACAACTATTCTAACAACACTACATAACAAATTAAAGTTTATTATGGATTTAGAAATATAAATTTTCCATCTTTCTTCCCTTTGCTTGTTATGTATTATTCTTTTTCTTTTTACAATAAAAAAAATTATAAAATGGTGTTAGATTGCGGGGTCGAAGGGTGTACAGGCGAGTATTTTCCGGGGTGTTCACATTTGCCTCCGACCAGCAGTATCAGCGTATGCACTCGACGTTTCACGGTGCGTTTTTGTGACCTTAACACGGTTACTATATTGTTCTCTTTTTCTAAAACACGGTTCCCATCTATGCGTTTCTCATTCGTGGGTCCCCCGAATCAAAACACGTATCACGTGGTCTAAGCGAGATTTGCCTATACAAGTTCATGTCGGACCACGTGATGAGTTTTTTGAGTCAGGGTGACTGCGCATGAGAAACGCTGGTGGGAATCAGGTGTAAAATGCATTTGATCCCGATATCAGTCATCGGCAACTATCTCAAGAAGATTTGGATCTCTTATCTCTCTCAGATTGATGTAATTAAAGATAATAATGGTATGGTATCTCGCAAAAACGCGCCTTTTGATGTCGCAAAAACGCTCCTTTTGATGTCGCAAAAACGCGCCTTTTGATGTCACAAAATTAACCTTAAAAAATCTTGTTTGTTTTGTTATTATAATTGCCAAAATAAATTAAAATTGTTTTTTTTTGTGTAAAAACAGTTGTATTATAATCACTATATAAAGAAATTAATAACAACATTATAGAAAAAACCTTATGGGCAAAAAAGGTTTACGAATGAGTTCATAAGAATATTACAGACACCAATTTATATAACTATGGTGTGTGAGTTCCCAAGTTTTTATAAGTGTCTCTCGAAATATTTTCAATCTTATCTTATATAAATTTGTTGTTCATTAATTAAGTTTTATAAGTGGGTTGATAGCAACATTTTAAAAACCAATCTATTATATATCTTTATTTGATAGTTACTTACGGTTTTATAGGTGGGTTGACAGAAAGATTTCAAACACCAATTTATATAACTTTTGTCACTGATGACTTATATTTTTCTAAATATGTTGGTGGGAACATTGTTAACACCAATTTATATAACATTTGTTATATAAAGATGTCCGTGGAAATATTGTTAACGCCAGTTTTATGTTACTTTAGGGTACCATCAATTTAGAGCCTTTAATAAAACAAATATACAAACTCAATTCTTGTAGGAAACTTCTAAATACCCTTGGGTATCAATGGAACCCTCTTTATAATTTTTATATAAATATCTGTCACCAGAAGTTTCTGAAAATGCTCATTGGGAGGGCCACTTTTTCACCTTTCACTTAAGTTCTGATTGCCACCTATCTTACAATCTGTCCTTTTCCCACTGTGGTTTTTAAAAAGAGACAGCAAGCACCTAAGTCTAAGTTATAACTTAATCCAGTGGCTCTTTGAACATTTTCTTTTTTATTTATTTTTTTTTACTTATTATCGGATAAACTACCCATTTTTTTTACAAAAAGATTACCAAAAAAAAGAAATGAGTTTTTTTTAATCTTAAAAATCGAAATAAGTAAATATTTTGATAATCATTGGAAATTTTTGAATTTTTTAGATTTAAATTCAGCCTTAATTACTGCTGTTTTTAAGTTATATCTTAAATGTCAAAATAAGGACGAGCTGTAGCCGATTTTAAAACTTCCACAAATCAGCAGTAACACTATTAGGGTCGTCGCTAAATCTGATGGCTGCTGCGCACGCGTATCTTTCAACAGTGTCAAAGCACTACCTGGCCATAATAGTGCCTGGCTTAAAATAATCTCAATAAGTCCCTAATAACGCAGTGAGTAATTTGTTTCCTGCGTTTTATTCCAACTTTTTAAAAAATATATTTTTTAAACATATTTTATTACATATTATGATGCAACATTTATAAATATTAGAAGTAAATAAAAATGCCACGTTTTAAAAGCTTCTGATAAAAAATTGTTTAAAACTATCGGTACGTAAAGTCGGCATAGCCTGATATTTTAATAAAGTCGGCACTATTTTTAACAGTTCCGGATTATCAATTATCATAGAATAATGTTTCGTTAAAATCACTATAATTAAAAAAAATAATATTTTACGGATTGAGTTTAATTTTTTTCCTCTTTTTTTATTGTTAAATTGCATGTTAGTATATAGCAAAATTTGTTGTTAGGAATCTTTCTGCAGTCACACTTGAAAGAGATGCGTATACCTACTTATATTAAAGTATCTTTTTATTTTATGCCAGTTTTGAGTTTCAAATTGAGAACAAAAATTGTGTAAAAAGACAAAAAAGAGTAAATAATTAATACAGTACAAACACTTAACACAATTATTTTTTGTTTTGTTACATATTATATCCTATGTTAACTTATACTACTAGATAATATTATTGCATGAAATTTGGTGTTATTATTTTTTTTTATGTATTTACTTTAAAGAATTTGTAATTATTTATTGTAATTTTAAATAAATTAGTGAAGAACAAAAAGAAACCGTATTTGGAGACTAACAATACATGGATAGTGAATTTATAATGATCATTTTCCGTATAACTGCTATTTTTATTTTATTAGTAATTATTTTTTTTTTAAAGATATTATTAGTTTACTTGTTATTTTTGTGAGCTTGTATTAAATTACTTTATAGAGCACTTAGCCCATCCGCATCTGTCTTTATATTAACTGTATCGTTTATATTTATGTTACTGAAGATTTGATTGGGGTCTTTTCATTGCCTTTACCAACCCACGAAAATTTGTACATTTAAAACTATTTAAGTAGAAAAATATATACTATTAAAAGGGATACCAACCAGAGGCGTGCTTGAAAATTGTTACCCAAGCGTAAAGGTTATACTGCGGCTAGCCCAAAATGGTTCGAAAATTACTAAGGTGAAAGTAATGACGTCATACACTTCCGTTGGAAAATCAAAATGGTGATCGGAGGGGGAGGGTGTGCCCCAGAATCGCCGCGGTTGAGCTGGGTAAGAGTTATCCGCGTCTGCGTAATAGCGTTTTCTCTACAGTGTCTTTTCCTTGTTCACTTTTTTGGTCTGGACGAACAAAAAGTGTACTTTACAAAAAAATAATGATATTTGGGGCAATGCCCATAAATTGAATCAAAATTAATTTTTAAAACAAATCCAACAGCGGCGTTCGAAAATTCAAGGGAATTCGCCCCAGGGTCAACCTCTTATTTGTGAACACCTCATAAACATTATCTTACCTACCCTCGCCTCACCATCACCTTTTATTTTCAAACGCACCCCACCTGCAGTGTCAGCGAGGTGTGCTATCGATCCTAAAACTTACCAGCTCTAAAAAATAAATCTATAATTTAATTCAAGAATTAGCCCATCGATGTATTTTAACGTTTTTCTTTAGTAAGCTTTCATCGTCTCAAAAATTGTTTTTTTTAGGAAGTTCTTAAAAAAAGTCGTTTAATTTTATATCACATCTTACCTTAAGTTTATTATGCTCACTACTATCAGAAGGAAACAGGACGTCTGGGAACAGTTTTTCGAATGAAAAGCCAGGATACCGTGGTCGATTTTCCACGTAATTTCTTACTGTGGGTTGCAGTCGCACCATAAATTGTTGGGAGGGTGTGCCTAATTGTTCTAAAATAATAAACACAGGTTAGTTCGAGGGTTCCGGGTATTCGGTTAATTTAATTATAGTTTACACATGGCATAGGGTTAGTCAATTCATTAGTCTTTGGTTTTGTTACACTCATCTTTCTTATAGCCATAGCCATGACTTTGGTTTATTGATTTTTTTTAACTGATTTTTTTTTTAAATACGGAGTTATGTGAATTTTTTTCTAACGCCAAATTGAAAAAGTTAAGAATTTTCATTTGTAACAGTAAACGAGTGGCTAAACCTATGACAAAGTCTTTCATAAGAAACAATACTTTCAGCTTTTTTATGATTAAGAATGTAACAAAAGTTAATCCAAAGACTAAGCCTAAGCACTTTTGCTTAAAAGAATAAAAACACTTAAAATATCTGAATATTTTTTTATCTTAATTTTCTCAATCTAATTGGAAATAACTTGATGTTAATAGGAAAATGATAAGTTCTTCTAAAATAGCCAAAAAAAAGGACAATTCGGAGAATGTGTTGGAAAGAACAATTTTTTAAAAGAAAACATGTAAAAAATAAGTTTTACAGAGCAATTTGGAAGAAAAAACTAAATCATGGATTTTTTTTTGTTCATCTTAATTTGTTATCGATGTGACGAAAAAAAATATTTACCTACGACCAATGAATAATACTAATTTTACGACCATCTCAACACGATTTTAATGGCTCATTTAAGGTCCTAGGATAATAATAAAGCTTAGACGTAAATCTCAAGATGGCGAGACAAGCAATGAAACTTTATTTTATAAGAGCACTAATTGACGCAAAAATGTAATTATTATTTTATATTTTTAAAACAATAAATATTTATTAAACGTAAATAAATCCAATATAATTTTAGTACCTAGGCATAATTTAAATAATTGTTGTGTTTTTCTGTTCATTAACTGTTTTTAAAATCTTACAAGTCAAGTCAAGTCAAGACAAACCAGTATTCCTAGTCTAATTGGCAACAAAACATTTTTTTTATAGCCTAATAATAATTTACAGTTACAAAATAACTACAAAGTAAATGTAGACTCTAGCTCAACTTATTTTGTAACTGTAAATTATTATTAGGCTATAAAAAAAATGTTTTGTTGCCAATTAGACTAGGAATACTGGTTTGTCTTGACTTGACTTGACTTAAGACAATAAAGTAATTTTTAAATTGAAACTTTGTTACATTTCCATACACAGTTAGTTTTAGCAGCACATTTAACAAAAAATAAACCTAGTTAGTTCCTCTTTTAGATAAAGGAAAAATTAAAACTTTCCGCTTAGAGGCCTTTGTGTTTTTTGCATGTTAATGTAAATTTGACACCACTGCCCTTATATTTCTGATCAGTATTCCACTTATTAGACATCTGTCAAAGTCGTACCAAAAACAAGGTGGCAGCTCAAACATGAAAAAAAGGACAATTTTGGAAAATTCACAACTTTTTCATTTGTCAGCCGATTTTTTAAAAATATTTTTGGTGTGAGGTGAGGCCAAAGGCTCCTTCCTTCTTGATAGTTCTCAAAACCGATGCTACGTTCCCCCTTTGTACTACTATTCTAAATGATGAAGCCCGATCGCGTTTTTCTGGTATGTTGCAACTTTTTTCAGAAATTAGACTCTTTGCATCATCACCCGGAAGATCGAAAGTCGCGACAGCAAAAGCGACGAAGGAGAAAAAAAAATTAACTTAAACTTATCAAACTGGCTAGATTCGCATATACTTAGTTTAAACATCGAAAAATCCAACTACATCTTTATCTCAATTGCAATACAGTCGTTAAATAAAATACTTGGGGCTATGGATCGACTAGACGGAGAAATTTTACGTAAAATCATACCCAAACAGTTTTTAAGGCCTTTTTTTTCTCCCCGATACAAAGTCATATACAGTATCTAACTACAGTTTGGTTTCCAACAAAGAAAAAAACTATTAAACCTTTAAGTAAACCACACAGAAGAGTAATTAAAAACATGTATTCCTTTCAAACACCTTTCCGACCTTTACAAAAAATATCCTTTGAAAATATTTATAATTCTCAAATATGTACAATCATCCATCATATTAACCTCAGATATACATTCAACAATTTGAATTCTGTGTTCCCACACTTCTTTTAACAAAGAATCGGTTTAATTCATGAAAGATGCATCAGTTATTCATAAATTATCAATTTTGACCACAAACTCTTACAGTGAGATTTACTAAGATCTAAAATAGTACCCTCTATAGGTCTAAATATTTACACCTGTGGGGGGTAGTACTAAATTTTAACCAATTTTCAAAAAACACTTACCCATGCAGAAAAGACACAAAGTTATTGATTATTTTGTATTGTTATTGCAAAATACCACTGAAAAACTGCTTTTTTTCCTCAAAATACACCATATTTTAGGAGAAAATTTCCTAAAACTATTTTTTTTTGACAGATTTCCAAATGGCAAATGGTGAATACGCCAAAAAATTGGCACATAATAGCTTTAATATTTGTGTTTGAGGTTATAAAGTTGGTGATTTTTTAGACCACTTCAGGGGGGTGGTTTAAATTTATAGCCCCCAGAAAGGATTGTTTTGTGGCATTTGGTAATAAGTTATTTTATAATTTCCCTAAATAACCGTTTTTACAAGGATTAATTTACCTTATTTAATATCCCAAGTTGTTCATGACCCAATAAAACACTTCCTATTTTGTCCAGAAAAACGCCATAGTTTAAACCCGTTTTCAGCAGAAAAAATATATTTATGAGGGCACTACGAGGCAAAACAAACATAAGTGAAGGTCACTGATTATGCACGAAAAATATACCAAACAAAAAACCCAAAACAACTATATTAATTTATTTACAAACTGAAACTAAAACATTGAGGTTATCTAAAAGCTCAGTCAAAAAACTTTCCTTACTCAAAGCCCACTCATTTCAAAGCTGTAGCTTTTATCAGTAGAGGTTGGTGCAAGCCAAGGTGCAAGCAGAGGTAAAAGATCCGAACTCGCTGTTTGTGATTGAACGCAACATTTCGACAGTGACAGAAATGTAAAAAAAACTTGCGTTTAAGTTTTTTCATACATTTCATAAATAAGAACACCTTTTAAATAAATACAAAATTAATCTACTCCTTATTTTATTATTACCCATGTAATGAATTAACAAGGGTAAGTTTTAATTAGAGTGACATATAACCTCAATGTTAATTTATTCTACAGAGTGTTTACTATTTAAACCCCGCGTGGGTTTCAATTTTTTAATTTTCTTTTCTTCTAAATTGAAAATTTCCTCTTAAATCCAACAAAATATTGTGTGAAGATGATTATTCAATAAACAAATTTAATAAAATTCGTCTAATAAATCAAGCTATTTCCAAAACTCAAGGAGGGTTGGTTTAAAATGCTTAAAACCAAAATTTTCACTTAAACTTAGGACCCTTCTAAAATAGACTAAACCTTTTTAGTAAATCCCACCGTTGAAGTCTTGGCTCTTCAAAATGATTAAAATTTTTGAAATCGGACAAAAACTATTTAAGTAAGAAACAGTCAAACAAAATCCTGTTTCGATCACCCTATATGCACGGCAGTATACTTGTGAGATATTTTTAGTTGTTTTTTTTTTTAATTTTGATAGATACTACATTGATACCGGGGATTAACTGCCCCGATTAAGATTAATTTTGCCTTAATCTACGGTATAAACGCTTGCGATTTCAGATAATCCAATCCAACAATTTTTTAGGATTAACTTATCTTTCGACTTTAAATATACGGCATAAACGATTAAATCGGATTTAACGGCTTTCTGGGGCTAGTAGTGACAGCTAGCCTCGCCCAGCTATTATTTTTTGAGGTAATAAGTCATTTTTTTTAAAAAATTTTGTTTTAAATAAAATTAAATCCAAATCGTAAATCGACTGCAAAAACGCTTGTCTGATTAATCTTAATCCGGGCAATTAATCCCCGGTATAAACGTAGTTATTAATTATTTTATTTCACTTAGAACTTAACCTTTATATTAATTATGGATTTTCAGAAATTCCAAGAAAATCGGGTATTACTCTATTCTTCTTCTTCAAGTGCCATGCTCTCTTCGAACGTTGTCTATCATCAGCGCGACCTGTACTCTGTCCACTGCTTTTCGGAAAAGTGTCGTCGTACTAACACCATACCATTATCTAAGATTTTTAAGTCATGATATCTACTTCTAACATGCCTCTGATGTTTTTTTCCTTGGATATGACCATTCATTTTGTTTTTCCAACATTTAAGTTAAGCCCGAATCGTGAACTTTTGGCAGCAATTTGATTCAACAACTCTTGAAGACCTTCCAGCGTGTCTGCTATTATGAGTGTCGTCGGCATATCGTAGGTTGTTGATTTTTATGCCTTTTATGGTCAGACCCTCTTTGCAGTTATGAAGTGCATTCGCTATTATTTTGTTACTATAGATTAAACAACAGCGGAGACAATATACAACCTTGGCGCACACCTCTTCTTATCTGGACCATTTAGAACAGTTGGCCATCAACCTTTATTTGAGCAGTCTGATAGCTGCAGGTCTGTTGAATTTAAGATTTGCTAATTGCGTTGCTTATTGCAACTGACTTTGACGTTTTCGAATTACAGGTTAGATCTTTTGACATTGTAAACACATAAATAAGGATACTGGTCACACTTTACAATGCTTTACAGTTTCGTCTTCTCGATACTTTCCTCTTATTCTTCCAATAGCCTTGTTTCGCCCATAATGGGCCGCTACTCTTCGAACCGACTAACCACCGTCTAATTTTGCCAAAATTTGGGCTTTTTCGAATTCGTTTAGTTGGCGCATTTTTTAATATAAGCGTTTGACAACAACAGAACCTGACGGTGACATTTTTTGCCAATTTGAAATACCTAAAAGGTTACTGAGTTGCGAGGCCCACAATACACTATATAGAATCGGCGTACGCATTTTATATGGCCGGAAGTGTACTAGGACCGACACATCCCTAGACCGCTAAGACTTGAATGCCAAACAGGGCCTCTCTTGTCCCGAACCCACCACGAAATCCAAACTGCGTGTCGCTCATAAAGCATTCGCATTTTCCATATATATGGGGACAATCTTTCAAAATATTTCTAACAAATGCCTCATTAGGCTGATTAGGCGGTAATTACTACACTTCGTTGCTGAATGGTTTTTAGGCAGTGTAACAAAGGTTGATTTCAACCAGTCATCAGGGATTTTACCGCTGCGATAAATAAAGTTAAAATGTTTGACCAGCGTATTTAGTGAATCTTCGTTTTTTATTAGCTTTAAAACCTCAGGGTATACTTCGTCTTGCCCTACCGCTTTTCTGTTTTTAGCTGAAGATATTGCGTGTTTTACTTCCTCCGGTGTTACATATATGCCTTGGTTTGAGAATTCTTCGGGCTGTTTCGATAGGTTATCGGTAAAGAGATGTTCTATGTAGCTACACCATTCTTTTAGTTTTTCTTTGGTATCCGGTACGATTTTGCCCTGATTGTCCACAAGGATTCCAGCTTGTCTTTTATTTAATAATCCAGCCGCTTCCTTTATGCGTTTGTGTAAATTGAAAGTGTCATATTTAGCATGTAGATCTTCTATTTCTTGACATTGCTGTGTTATCCAGAATTGTTTTGCTGACCTTGTCTTGTTTTTTATTTCTCTATTGATTTCATGGTACTGATCGCTGCCTTTTTTACTGCGTCTTTTATCCATCAACTCCAAGATTTCCTCGGTCATCCAAAACTTTCTTTTTATTTCTTGTTTCGTCCTTGCCTAAGAGTGTTGTGCTTTCGACTATGGCACGTTTAACCTTTGTCCAGACCATTTCTGCATCTTGCTCGGTAGACTCATTTATATCTTTAAGCTTTTTGTTAAGTTCGACTTTAAGTTTAGTTGCTACTATGTTAACTTGAAGTTCATCCAATCTGGGTCTAGGTTTGTTATTTGGGGGACGACTTTTTTTAGGGTAAATTTAATTTTCGCAACAACTGGATTGTGATCCTGGCCTACGTCTGCGCCATGCTAAGTTTTTGCATATTTAATACAATTTTTAAATCGTTTATTAATTAATATAAAGTCTATCCGGTTTCTAATGATACTCTCAGGGGTGTCGGATTTAGAAGTACAAGTATAAGGGCGTCTAGCTGGAAGTTTAAAGAAAGTATTTGCCACGATAAAATCTCTTTCCTGACAGAACTGGAAAAGGCGATCTCCACGTTAATTTGATGTACCAAAACTGTACTTTCCAACAATGTCTTCTCTTGGGGCGTTTCCAAGCTTTGTGTGTATAACAATGGTGATTTCTGTCTTTTTTGTAAAGCTAAGGGCGGTTTGAACTCGGTCGTAGAATGTCTCTACGTCATCATCTGAATATTTACTGGTTGGAGCGTACACTTGAATATCATTGACATTGAAAGGCTTTGATTTTAGCTGAAGAAATTACTCGATCCGACACAGGAACAAAATGACTGCTATGCTATGCCGTTATAGTAGTTTTGGCCGTCATTGCCTGCATAGTAGACATGTTAGTCGTCTATCTAAGATCTCTATGTTTAATCGTTCCATTTCTCTGATGACATTGTGGACTTTTCCAGCCTGAAACATACTTTGTACGTTCATGATTGGTCCGGATATTCTTAGCACCCTCTGGTCACTTAAGACCTGCCAGGGACTGATGGCATGGGCTTTTGGTTTTCCAGTCATGATGATGATATTTCTTGGGGACGGTAATGAGGTGGTTTCCCGTTGCCTTCCTCATCGCAGCATAAAAATACTTTAAACAACTTTAACTATGTAGTTTATTGCCGTCTTCGTCTCTATATTTAGAAGTACGTGGAACAATTACTTTTAGTGATACTGCTTCCCAACACTAATTTTCTCGCCATATCTGGCTACGCTCACATAGTATATGTGACTGCAGGTTAATGCAGTTATCGGGAAGATACTAGGCACTTATACCTATACTTAACGCGTTCGTAATAAATCCAAAATACACTACATTTTTGACTTTCGACTTGCGATGTTTCAAACAATGCCCGCTTTTTTGAAGGGTGCGATGACAGAACTGCTGATTGAAATCGTTGCGTACGTTCGTGGGTCCGTAACGTTATGTACATCTCTCCGTATGCAACGAGTGGAATCAGCTGTTCTGTCATCGCAGCCGTCAAAAAAGCGGGCATCGTTCAAAATATGGCATGAACAAATCAAAAATGTAGTGTATTTTGGCTTTTTTTCGATGCGTTGAAATATTAGGGACATTTAGCTATTTTTTAAACGCATCCGTATACTTATACCTAACGCTTTCAAAACAAAGACAAAAGGCACTGCATTTTTGCCTTATTGATGCCATTTTTCGAACGAGGCCCGATTTTATGCTAGAGGCGATGACCAGACAGCTGACTGCAATCGATGCGTGGTTGCTGTGGTCGCAAATAGTGATACACTTCTCGGATTTTCGTTAAAAAAAAATCTTTATTGTATCATTAAGGCTGTGCCGAAAAAAATACTTTTTTAATTGATTATAATTAAGCGAGAAACAACCCGATTTAAATAATTTTAAACTCTTTAGAAAGCCAAGGCATCAAAACTTATAGATCCGATATCAAATTTGAAATTTACCAAAAATACAAGATGGCGGACTTGTTTCAAAAACAACAGATTGGTGCAAAATCGCGTGTAAAGTAAGCAGCCATATTTGATACAATAATGACTTTTTTTTTATTAAAAAACAGCTTGTTATTAGAAATGGTAGTAGCTTTCAATTTTCCATTTTTTTCTGCTTTTGCATCTTTCATTAAAATGTGAAATTTCGTGTCTAGGCTACCCTTAGGCCAATTTCGCAGTTCTTTTGAGCATAACTCCAGAACCTAATATTGCAGAAATAGTGATGATTGTTTTCTATGTTTGACAGATGTCCAATAAGTGTAATACTGATCCCAAAAATAAGGGCCTTTCAACCAGTCGAGTCAAATTTAAATTAACACGCAAAAAAAACGGAGACATCAAAGCGATAGACTAAAAATTACAAAAATTACACTATGACTGGAATTTATAGTTGATCCTTAAGGGCTCCTCATTGAGTCCGTTTTATAAAGTCTTCCTCGAGAAAGGCTTTCTGAAGGCCACTCTGAAGTCGTGCAATATGTGGCAACGTTGCATTTTTGCTAGTTTTTTTTATTGGCCGATGTCAGGTTTGAGCCAAAATAGGATTTTGTGTGGTGAACTGTGGTGATTGTCAAGAATGGTAGTTATTTTTTAGTTTGTGTGATTTTACTGGTTTTTTTCAATTGCATGTTGTAGTTTTTAAAGCTATATAAGCCATGGAAAAACGAAAGGAGAACAGAACTCCTTTTTCCAATGAAATGAGGAAAAGGAGTATACTTGTGTTCATTGGTGGCAAAATTTTCCATATTGGAATCCAAAAAAAAACCAGATGAATGCCACATTACTTCAAAGAAAACAAAGGGCATGGGAAGAAATAATCAAATATTATAACAGCAATTTTTCTGCATGATTGAATTGAATCATCGGTTCTATCGACAGCCCTCTTCTATTATCTTTTTTTAATTCATCATATACAATTGGGTGTATATCTCGGTATATATATAATCTTGAAATATATTTTTAGAAAACCAATATCGTTTTTTGAACGTCTTTTCAAAAAACCTCTCAAAAAGGTGGTCAAAATTTCTGAGGTATAAATTTTTTCAACACGCTGATATGGTGAGAGGGGTTCTTCTACTTCTACCATATCCTGAGTAGTAGTCCAAGAAATCTTGAAGTTTGTCCATTATTCAGCAAAAAAGAACCCAAAAAAAACTACTCTTCAAAAATCACACCAACAACAACACATAAAACCTGAACCTAACCGGAAAACACGACCCAAGGCCTCCTTAAGGTAGCTCCCGAGCTACCTTGGCCTTTACTCAAACTTAAGGCTTCCTTCAGTGACTGTAAAATGCATATCCGACCTTACGGGATCCTCAAAGACCACGCAGTCTTAAGGACGCCTTGAGGATCGACTATAAATTCCAACCTATAAGGTGTTTCTCGCTAGGACTTACGTAAAACATTTTAATGTTTCTATTATCTAAAAGGAGAACTAACTAGCTTTCAAAAAATATATTTTACCCTATGTGTATTAAAATTTTTCAATTATCTTACTCACCAATAATCTTATTCCACTGATCAATATGATCAGTTCCTGGAAATAACACACCACCGCGAATCATTTCACCCATTATACAACCAACGGACCAGATGTCCACATTTTCTGTGTACCCCATACCTAATATTACCTATAAAAAATATATATAGTTATATGTAAGTAAATACAAAATACGGGTTGATATTTTATACCTGTCATTATTTAAACCTCTCTAGGCACCGCATTTACCAAAAAATTCATGTTATTATATTATATGATCAACAAAAATGGAAATTATGATAAGGTTGGGTCATGTTTTGTTCTATTTTAAATGACGTTAAAAAAATAATTTTTATGAATGAGGCTTTGTCCTTTGGCAATAAATTGCCGAGTTGTTCGAGTTTCACTTTGTAAAAAGCCTGTGGTATAATCTTACACATAAAAATAAACATTTTTATTTCTCTTATACTTAGAAGTCAGTGACCTTACAGGGTTACCACAAGGATAAAATTCCTGACTTTTTCTCGGTTTTCCCGAATTATTTTTAATCAAATCAGTTTAAGCAGAAAATGCTGTGTTGGTGTGGGATCTGGTGTCAATTATAGATTTGTTGCCAAAATCCTGTCATAAGTATGCTCAAAATTAAACTAACATTGTAACAATCAATGTTAGAGCCGCAGACAAAAATTTTTGCAGTATATTTAGATTTCTTGCAAGTTTTTCGTAATTATTTTAGAAAATTTGGGTTGTATTGTGTCATACTAAAAAAGCTATTTTTTATAAGTTTTGAATGCTGTTGATAAAAACTGTTAACTAAAATTGTAACAATTAATGCCATTATAGCGAGCGCCAAAAGCAAATTTTGTCCCACTGAAAAAAATGATCTGATATTGTGATCAAAACAAATATCGCAGAGCTTAAAATTTTATTTTCTATTATTTATAAATCGAAAGGTAGCGCTGCAGAAGAAAATTTCATTGAAATTTATATGTTATTTTTTGATACTGGGACTTTTCATCAATGCCCAATGTAGCAAAGTATTTTTTCAGAGTTAAAAACAAACACAAAATATCCATCCTATCCGGTATTCGAACCCGGGACTTTTCGTGCGGCAGGCAAATACGCTACCCATTGCGCTACGGAGGCCGGCAAAAAAGTTATATGTAAATTTTTTATAGATACAGGAAAATCCCAACCAGGTCAAAAATATCTGAAAAATCCAAGGATTTTTCCCGGTATTCAAGGATTGTGGCAATCCTGCCTTAGCTCAGGAAAAGTCGAAGTGACGTTCGAAATGGGTCATGCGATATCCAGACATTTTGTAAAAAGAGACGGCTCGGAGCACTTTTTTGATTTTTTGCCGAACAAGCTAAAATTAATTTCTAAGGCACCAATTGGAAATATTCAATTTCAAACATTTGAATCGGTGGCATTAAAAAAAAATTACTTATTTGGCAAAAAAATCTAAAAAGTGCTCGGAGCCATGTCTTCGTTCTTACAAAATCTCCTTTCCATATAAAGATAAGCCAATTCTGATGTTTATTTGACTCCGAAAAGTATGGATATCACATGACCCGTTTTGAACGTCACTTCGACATTTCCTGAGCTACGGTCACTGACAGAAAAAAAATAATCTCTACTTTTAAAGATTTAAAAGTGAAATAGTAAAGTTACCAGTTATGCATGGTAATGGAGCGGCGGCGCACAGTGGATCGAGGTATAGGAAAACTTTTGTCCGTTGACTTTTAATTCTTTATTTTGGTTTGATAAAAAGGTAAAATGATCTTTTTTTACATTTGTACAGAAATTCCACAAAGGTCAAAAATTTAATGAAATTAGAGGTATAATTTTACAAACATATATTCAATAAATTATAGTAGTATCAGTGAACATTGCTTGTTCGGTGGTAGTATAGTAACAAAATATTCACCTGTCTTTGATAGTAAGTAATGTGGACAAAACTCGTTTTATATAAGCATCGAGATAAGCATACTAAAATGTTTACAGGCTTTTTTACAGATATACAGGGTAAGTGTTTTTCGCCAGATCAGAAATTGATTTTCTTATTATATTTAAATAAAAAGACACAATTTGCACGTTGTTCAGCTAACAATTTTAAGGTTTGTTTGCTTTGCTCTAATAAATATCAGAATTTAAAATCGTTTTGGTATAGGGTGCTCCATTTAAATGATCACAACTATTGTAACTATTTATTGTATGAGGAAGAAAAAAGTTATAAATAAAAAGCTTTTACAACTTCTAAGAAGCCTTAAAAATATTTATCTAAAAAAGGCAAGTGTCATTCCAAATGTCAAATTTAGAAAGCAAATTCTCTATATGTAAAACCCTATGTATTTTAAAATATCAGAAGTTTCCTGATTTCAAAAATGTATAATTAGTTTTTTCATTTTGACTTACAACTTTAGGGGTTTTCGTTTTCTTTACAAAACGGTTAAATCACATAGGACTAAACTTTTTTGCATCGCATGTCTAATTAAAATGCCGTTAATTGTAAATCATAGCCACCTAAGTGAGAAAACTGTGTAACCCAAGGCCTAAAATACCTAACTATTTAAGGAGGGGGGGGGGTCGATTCCTAAGAACTATTTGTGTACACTTGATTAAAAAAAAAATGCATACATGCAGTCACAAAATTGACCTTTCTAAAAGTGTATTATATATACGGACTACCAGCTAAAATGCCTAAAAACTTCAAAAGTACGACAATTTGTCATATTGTTTAAAAAAGGTCTCTAAAACTGAAAATATTTTTTTACTTAAATTAAAGGCAACCTTATTTTTATATTAAATTTTGCATAATACTAAAAAATCAGCCAAAAAAATATTTTGGTAAAGTCTTTATTGAACAATATCAAATTATCACTCGAGTAACGGACGAAGGCTGTTCTATAAAGAGGGCGGTAACCCATTTTGGAGTTGATAAAATAACAATAATTCGATGGAAACAGCGCTGGATTGAAAACAATACGACGAATAGGAAACTTGGATTAGGATAAAAACGATGGTAAACTTAATACTAATTAGTTTAACTTAAAAAAGAACTAAAATAATTTAGTATTTAATAGGATCAGCATTTTTCTCTATTACAAGCTGCAAACGTCTGGGCATTGAAAAGGTTAAATTTTTGAAAATACTGAAGGTCTTCTGAGAGCTGATCCAATGCGCGATAAATAGCATCGCTTAACTCTTCAGCATTTCGTGGTCTCCAATTCCTTTGGTATATTATTTTAACGATTCGACCCCATATATTTTCCATTAGGTTAAGGTCAGGGCTGTTGGCTGGCCAAGGAAGTGTTTCTATATTAGTATTCTGAAACCATTGGCCAACAACATTAGCCGTATGTACTGGACAGTTGTCCTGCTGATAAATGAAGTCATAATTTTCATGTAAAGCCTGTACAGATGGCAGCATAACGTTTTCAAGGATTTCAATATATCGTTCACTATTGAATCTTCCTTCGATTCTCCAAAAAAAAAGCCAAACCTCTAGCACTAAACCAGCCCCACATGTTTACAGAAAAATGTCCAGCTTTTTTAATTTGGTTTGTATATTCGGGTTCAAATCTAGAATTTGGTGGACGATAAACTAAAATTCTCCTGCTGCTTGAAGATGATTGAAAAATTTTTTGGTCAGTGAAAACCACCCTCTCCCAGTAAAGTCATTATCACGAAGAACGTTGTTCAGTGCAAAAATCACTCTTGCCTGTTTTTGTTCTTCTGTTAGAAAAGGCTTCTTTGCAGCAACTCGACAAGAGACTTCTGATTTCGTTATTCTTTTATTTACTGTTGCTAAAGAACCCGGAAATAATGTTACATTAGCTGCTTCAACCGACGTTGAAAAAGGATTTTGTCTGAGATGGTCAATAAGTCTCTCATCTTGCACTTCAGAACTTACTTTTGGTCGTCCTGATCCATCTTCCCTATCCGTACAATTATTTTCAATCCAGCGCTTTTTCCATCACATTATCGTCATTTTATCAACTCCAAAATGGGTGGCCGCTCTTCTTATAGACCAGCCGTCTTATATAACTCGAGTGATAATTTGAACTTTTGTAAATGTTGATATCTGTGGCATTTTTAAGGATTAAGCTGGTGGTGCCTTATAATAGTATACACTAATGGAAAGCTAAATTTTGTGGCAAATGCATGTATGAGTTTTTTTTAAAATCAAGTGTACAAAGTAATTGTTTAAAAATACTTGGGTTTTAATATATCTTAATGGCATAAAATACTTTTTCTTTTAATAAAATTGGTGCAGAGTAACTGAAAGGGGGGGGATGCAGTAAAAGTAGAGGAAATATAATTTTTGTTCAAATAATTACGTTCTTATGGAATTTCCCTTGCTTTAAAGGTTTCTAGAATATATAACTTTTTTAATATTTAATCAAATCTTAGTTAAAAAGTTTATTTTGTTCGAAATAATTAAACTAATTTACACACTTACGCAGACTTGCACTCTTAATTTATTACTCTATTATTTCGAGTCGCAAAGTCAAAAAAACTTAAAAATTTGCAAATAACAAATCATTGATGAAAAAAAATTAGTACCTCAGAATTAAAAGACACTTAAAAAAACGAATACACCAGAACATATGTTTTTGATATACCACAAAGTGGGAATCATAAGCTAATAATTTTTTTGATAAACTGAATATTTTGTCGTATTGGACTAATATTGATTTTAACTCATAAATATATTATTTTCGTCTACATTATAGACAACCAAACGCGTTATATGGTATTTTCTAAAAAGAACAATATGTTTGCAATACAAAAATATAATATATTGGTTACATAAAATCATACTTTTGAAAAATCGTCAATGTCCTTCCATTTACATTGCCTTGATCCACTGTGCGGCGGTTGGAGAAGGAGGAACGACCGCGATGCACGGCGGGTCCTTGTTAAAAAGCACTAATCCTCCCCCCCCTCCAATAAAGTGTATAGACAGCCTCAAGGCCGCCAAAAATAAAATCACGTGTAGCGCACTGCCTGTACAAGTTTAAACTTGTAGCTGTACGAAATTTCAAAAATTTTTCAAAGCCACTATCAAGAGACAAAGGAAATGTAACTGGTTTCCAAGAAAACTTTTTGACCATAAGTAAAATTTGTTTTAAATAAAATATAGCCGAATAAATTGTGTCGCTCAAGTTACAAAAGTTAAAACAAATATTTACCTCAGGTGCCCTATAATATCTCGTTACTACATAAGGAGTCATCATAAATGTGGTTCCAGCAGTCCTCGCCAGACCAAAATCCAATATTTTTAACGTACAGTCTGATTTTACAACTATGTTGCTTGGTTTCAGGTCCTGAAAAAAAAATTTAATTAGCATTTAATGATTTATTTAGATTTCAGTTAGTTTTAAGAAAGAGAAATCTAAGACATTTTCATCTCATTTTCTCTAGTACAAACCACACCATACATATTAACTACATTGTAATTTGCCTTTTTTTTCAAACTCTGTTTAAATATATTGTAAAAAAATTAACTTATAACTATCTATGTATTAATTATTTCCGGAAATTATTTCGAGCTCGTGAATATTTTAAGTTATCTCGAGTCAAAGATGAAGAATAATTTTCTAAAAATATTCATGAACGAGAAAAGATTTCGGATTTCATTTAACCTCGTGTGGTATTCGGTAAGAAAATGTCACACCTAATTGTGTTTAAAATAAAATAATTTAAAAATTTTATTTTTGAATTTTTAACAATGCCACCTAATTTTTTTCTTTGACAAGACACCATTTTTTTTCTTTGAGCAGACACCAGCAAAACATAGAAACTAAGTAAGTAAAACCTTAATCTAAAAAGTATTTGAGTTCCAAAGCTGTCAGTCGTGACCTCAATTAAGCTACAATCTTCCTCAATTGAAAATTATGTATTACTTTAGTCTGGTTTCAAAAAATGCTGTAATCAAAGAATAACAGAGTTATTTCTACTTAGAGTGGCAGTTATTGTTCACACTGCATTGTTCGTCGCCCGCCGCGCTGTCGTGTCCTCTAATGGGCAGCCAAAAAAAGTGTCCTCCTAGGCATGATGGTGCGTGTCGGGATGCAGTGGATATTGCTATCTCCTAGAAAGGGTTTTTCGTGTGACCCTACTGGAAGATGGGCGTCTGCCTCCACGTGGCACACTGCTATAGTTTGTCTCCTTGTGACATCTGTGGCGACACCTAACCAAATACGCCTCACAAGTGTTATTGGGGGTTTCACAGTGACCTTCACGTCGGCTTGGGGGTTATTGTGAGACCTCCAGTGGTATTTAGATGGAAAATAAATGAGGCATCAAGTGAAATAACTTGATGCCGTATTTTGAAGCCTATATCATATTTTTATGATCTGCAGGAGTTTTGACATCTAGGATGGTATGTGCTCCAATTAGTAGATAGTAGTAGTAGTAGTAGTAGTAGTAGATGGGCGGCCGTAGTCTCGCAATTATGCCGCATAATAGACCCTTTTTGCCATACCCTCCGTGCACCCTTAGGATGCAAGTTTTCTTTCTCTAAGAGGACTTCATTTTTGGCCTGACACCTCTTTGTCGAGGGCAGGTATCTTTAGACTGCGTAGCCAAGTATACACAGTGGACCGCTGGCTTTACACCCCCTCCGAAGGGTGGTCTTGCTACATTTTAGACTTGCTATCTAACATCGCTACCGTCCCAGCAGAACTTCGAGTTCCCGGTTTCGCTGGTCGAGGTGGCCGTCGGAGTCTTCAGACACATTCCTTGGAGTGGTCCTGCTACCCGAAGGTTCTACCGCCTCTTTCAAGTCACCCTCTGTCGACTCCCGCTACCAAATCTGTCGTCCTTTTTGGGTCACCGTCTAGTCTCCTCTACCCAGTTTGGTGGAGTCCTCGGCCGTCAACCTTTGTGTCCCGCAAAGTTTTCGGTGCAGTGTCAACCGTGCCGCCTACTTCTACCTCGTTTGTTGTTATTCTATGCACAACGTCAACTGCGGAGCTGCTGAGAAGTGGGGCCGCCCGTCGTCGTCTCGAGTCGCATTCGGTGTTGTGTGAAGCAATGTGTACTTGCCGAGATCCGATCCTGCGATCTCTGTTCTGCAGGCTAAGACGCTGTTCACTGGTCTACGGCGGCCTCAATTAGTAGATAACGTGGGCACAAAATTTCTATAGCTTAGGCACAGGAAGCAGTGCAAGGCCGGCTCCCGATCTAACATCTATTTTTACTTAAAAGGAGGGATGGTGTGAATTACCGCAAAGCTCCCCCCTTCCCCCTATGCTTAGGAGATATATAGGGTGGGCCAAAATATTCCTCACTTTTTGGATTGGCTATTACTTTTGACATAAGTGTTTGATTTTTGAAGGTATTAGTTTTTTAGATAGATGAAATGTGATACTTTTTCGATTCAGTTGAAAATTTAAA
Organism: Oxystoma pomonae; assembly: GCA_963921995.1. Taxonomy (NCBI): domain Eukaryota; kingdom Metazoa; phylum Arthropoda; class Insecta; order Coleoptera; family Brentidae; genus Oxystoma; species Oxystoma pomonae. The sequence continues at coordinate 50,687,586 of OY998168.1, forward strand.
ATTTCTCAAAAATCCAAGATGGCGGACAGTTTTAAAAAATGTGTAATTTTCATCCCCCCCCCTGAAAAAAATTTATGTGCGACAATGAACAAACTTTAAAGCTTTCACTACAAATGCTCGTTGCGTATGTGTATATTGACGTATCACTCACTTAAATCGAAATGAAAAAGTTATAAGCTTCTAGATTATGAGTGTTTGGGCTTAACATTAGAAAAAAATCACAAAATTTCATATTTTTTTAATTTGCTGTAACTTTTCGCCTGATTAGTTAATTAAAAAAAAATGTTGTTTAAAGAGACAAAACATGAGAGTTGCGTCTGTTGGTTCAAAATTAGTCATTAAAAAAAAATCAGGATGGCGGATAGTTTTAAAAAGGGTTAGCTTTTATACGCCTTATTTTTTTTTAAAGTAAGACACTGGACAAAATTAAAATAAGTATTTCCAAATCTCTCTTTTTCTTCGTATATCGAGGTATCGTCTAATTAAATCGGATAAGAAATAAAAAAGTAATGGGTATTTAGATTCTTAGTATTTTTCTGACTTAAATAATTAGGTCAAAAGATATAGCAAATGACAAATGTATGTAATTTTGTGATTTTTTTCAATGCGAAGCCAAAACAGCCGTAGTCAAAAAACTTATAACTTTTTTTATTTCCCAACTGATTTAATTAAGTGATACTTCAATATACACAGAAACAATGAGCGTTTGTAGTGAAAGCTTTAAAGTTTGTTCAGTGTCGCACATAAATTTTTTTCAGGAGGGGGGAGAAAATTACACATTTTCTAAAACTGTCCGCCATCTTGAATTTTTTGAAAGTTGTAAATTTTTAACAGAATCGAAAAACTCTAGCGTTTTATCTTTTCAAAAAGCCAATATATTTCAAAAACGAATAATCACGTCAAAAGTTATAGCCAATCTAAAAAGTGCGGAATTTTGTGGCCCACCCTATATATAATAAAAGTTATATCATAATTTTGCACTAATAATTATGTACTTTCAAAGTTTAAAAAAAGCATCGGTTCTTAAGATTTTTGTTTCTTTGCATATACCGGGTGGTCCATAAAAAAACCGGACAAAATGTTTTCCGTTATAACTTTTAAACCATACCACCGATTTTAATGCAACCAAACTGTTCTTGGCAGGGAATTGAGCAAAACTTTGATTAGAAACATTTTTTTCCGCCATCTTAAAATCTAAGATGGCGGACAGAAACAAACTTTATCCTTCAAAGAGCCTCGTTTATTCTTATTTTACGGAATTTTTTTGAATTTTTTTAATGAAGTCGTCAAAAAGCTTTGTTTCTGCCACGTAGAACGAGGTGCGAATCACTAAAATCGGTTAAGTGGTTCTAAAAAAAAATTCAAGCAGTGTTTTACGGATTATGCGATTGCCATCTCAATTCTGTATGCATACATTTTCTCATAAATTCATTATTACTAAACCGATTTTGATGAAATAAAAAGCCTAATGGGAAAATCGATCGTTCTACTGTTATTGAAATTTGTCGCCATCTTGAAATCCAAGATGACGGACAAAATCAAACTGGTCCCTTTAAAGATCGTTTATTTAAATATTTTTTTAAATTTGTACAAAAGTTCTGCTTTCGCCACGGACAACGATGGTTTGGTGGTTCTCCAAAAATTAGTTTTTGTTTCCATCACTTTTTCCAGATTATACGATTGCCTTCTCAAATTGATACTCAACCGATTTCAATAAAATAAAAAGCATCATGGCAAAACCCAAGATGGCGGACACAATTAAATTTATCTCTTCAAAGAAGCTCGTTTATTCTTAGGTTTCAATAACCTAAAAATGACCCTTCTCCGACGCGCATAGCTAGGTACGAATCAATAAAATCGGTTAAGTGGTTCTCAAAAAATTAATTTTTGTTTTAACCATTTTTTTCTCATAAACTCAAAAGATCGCCATTGAAATTTGCCACCATTTAAAAAAGCCGCTCTTTTTTTGTCACGCCCCGCGCCATCCATAACGAAAATCGCCTCAGTAGTTCTTAAGATATGAGTGTTTTCTTTAACGATTGTTTGCATTTTAGACTCTCGTATCTCTGCATTGATTTCTTTATAAAATCAGTATTACCAAACCAAAGCATCATGGTAACAACTGATCGCTCACAAAAATCACGAAAGAGAAATGCTAGTTATACGCGGCGGAGACAGATATTTTTTACGAATTTAAAAAAATTCGAAAAGGTTCTCGAAACAAGAATAATCGAGTCTTTGAAGGGTCAAATTTGATTTTGTCCGCAATCTAGGGTTTACAAATTACGACAAATTTCAATAGTGGTCTTAAAGTTCAATCGATCTTTGTCATAATGCTTTTTATTAAATTAAAATCGGCTCAGTAGTTAAGTTAAGTAAGTTAAAAAGTTTTCAGAAAATATGAATAAACGAGCCTCTTTGAAGGGTCAAGTTTGATTCTGTCTGCCATCTTGGATTTCAAAATGGCGGCAAATTTCAATAACAGTGGTTAAAAAAACAATCGATTGTCGCCATAATGCCTTTTATTTCATTGAAATCAGAAATTGAGACGGCAATCGCATAATCCGTAAAACACTGATTGAAATTTTTTAATTTTTTTTTGGGGACCACTTAACCGATTTTAATAATTCGCACCTCGTTCTGCGTGGCAGAAACACAGCTTTTTTACGAATTTATAAAAAAATCCAAAAATCTTCCGTAACATAAGAATAAACGTGGCTCTTTGAAGGGTAAAGTTTGTTTCTTTCCGCCATCTTAATTTTAAGATGGCGGAAAAAAAAATTTTTACTCAAAGTCTTGCTCAATTCCCTGCAAAGAGCAGTTTGTTATATATTTAACAAAAAGCTAATTTCGTCCGCTTTCAAAAAATTTCCTACTCTCAAGATAACTTGATATTTTTTTATATGAGATGTGTAGCTTGATATAGTACACCTCCCCTGCCTAGGAAATAGATTTGGCCAAAAGTAATTATGCCATAATTCACTACTAATTATGTACTAATTTGGTCCCCTTTTTTTAAAAAAAATTGTACCATTTAGATAATTTCATTTTTTTTTTGTTTATATGGGATTCACTACTAATTATATACTTAATTTATTCCTCTCTTTTTTGCGTCCGTCGTAAAAAAAAATAATTTTTAAGGAATGTTTTCCTTTTCAATTCATTGCGACCAGGCTTCCAAGATCTAATGGATAGTTCAGAAACCTACAGGCCTGTTTAATCCTTATTAGGAATTATCAGGGAATTATAGGACTATATCTGGCATATGACACTTACAGCAGCATCAACGTTTTCTATTTCTTAAGGGTCATTATAGCAGAAAACATAATTTGTCAGAATTTAAAAGAAAAGAAAATAAATGGTCCGAAAAAAATTGTCTCGCAAATGAAATGACTGGATTATCATATCGCTAGAAAATATAGGAATAGAATTAAATTTAAACGAAACACATTTTTATAGAAACACAAAAGTATTTTTAACGAAAATAATTTGATAGAAACATAATAATGCCGAACTACAAAATTCAAGCCCGAACCGATAGCCACAAATTCAATTGCTACGTTGCCAGGCTTACGACAGGGAAGAGTCGAAGTAAGCTGTGATATTGTATTAATTTACCCCCTTTACATTCTCCAACCACCCCCTACCCCCAAATTTCTTCATAATATTGTATTGTCATAGGACCTACATTACAAAAATGACTCTTAGACAGCCAGAAAATTCCCCGCATCATCTTCCAAATAGAGAAACTTGTCAAAGCCGCAATCCAGGGCCTACGGCGCTCTAGAGATTTAAATTTGACGCATGCCCAATGGCGATTCGGCTGGATTGTGGTTCTGCTCATTTAAGGATCGGGCATATCATTTTCTATCAATTTGTGGGTCGGGTGTTTTTCGTTTCTAGACAATTATTTCTTATACTTTTGTAATTCTGATACTTTAAGGTTATTTTCTGAGTGTTTTACTTTCGTTCATATTTCGTTTCGGACGTTTTATTTTCTGTTCAATTGTGTTTCGGTTTTTGTAAATTCGGCTTTTTTGTGGGTTTAACGGTCATCTTTACATAGCACATTTTCTCTTTCTTGGTCAAAAGTGCAGATTTCTGTTATTTTTATGACTAAATTAAATAAGATAAATAAATTGCTCATACGTAGAAGGTTCACAAAAAAGCATCCTTTTAAATGCTGTTCATAATGCCAGGCAGTGCAGCTGTGTTACTTTTTTTTTAAAAAATAGGACACCCTGTATATTTGGCTAACTAAAATAGGGCTTTTCTTTCTGATACAAAAAAATACCTACTATACCTTTTTCTCTAACGGTTTTTAAATAAAACAACAATCTAATTTCCATTAAACTAATGAGTTACAGAAGAAAAATGATTTTCGGTGATTCTTTGTCCAACTCGCTCTTACTGAAAATTTTTTGCCATATTGCTGAAAAATCGTTAGAGGCAAAGGATCCATCTTAGGTATTTTTGGAATCAGAAAGAAAAGTCCTATTCAAACTTGCCAAAATATACTGGGTGTGCTATTTTGAAAAAATTAACATAGCTGCACCCCGAGGGGAAAACCACTCAAGGCATTAGTTGGTATTACCCATATAAATTACCATGGCATTACTGGTAATACATGTACAAATTACTTGGCATTACTACCAGATTTACATGGCATTACTGGCAACACATGTACAAATTTTGGGTCAGTTGTTACCCCCTCCAAGATCCGAAAAGAAGCTTTTTTGGAAACCATTTAAGTATGAGAAATTTTTCTTATAAGTAAGTTTTAAAATTGTCACCCTGTATGTAACCTTTAAATACCCAGGTACTGATTCCTAATAAGGATGAAACAGGCCTATAGGTTTCTGGATTATCCATTAGAACTTAGAACCCTGGTTGTAAGAAAAATGTTGATTAGACCCCCACTAAAACATTCTTTAAAAATTTAATTTTTGACAGATGAAAAATTAGTTCTTTTGAAATTTGGCCTAAGCAAAGGGGCGCAAGTTTTTACCAAATTAGTACATATTTTTTATAATATCCAGATCAAGTTTCGTTGAGAAGGGGGGGGGGGGGGGTGTGTAGCTTAAACTGAGGTTCAGTTTTGTAGTAGAAGCTCTCTGACGCGGCGTGAGCAAATTGATTCATTCAAAAAAGTAATTATTGATTTCTACTTATGGTAGTTACAAGGAATTACCATTTTAGAAGTTAACATGGTACATTCTTTAATTTTACATCACATACAACTTTGAGTTACTACAAGTGGTAGAAAATTGCTTTTTTCATGTAGAACTGAATTCGTTTTTACTACGATCCATTTTCAAAACTATCGTGAAAACGCAAATCGAAAAGCGAATCCAAGTTTTTTTTATCGTTGGCCTTGGGTCATATCAAATCAAATCAACCAGAGGTTTTTTGGTACATTTATTCTACCCATAAAGGGAATGAAAAATCCCAAATTTAAAAGTTTTTTGACAATTAGTTTTTTTATAATCAGTTTTTGAAAATCAAAACCAATACCATTTTGCTTGAAATGAAAATATCTCGATAACTACTAAGACAGTGATTTATAGCTCGTTTTAAAGGTATTTTAAATACTTTTTTTTGTTAATTTTTTTTATTTTTAACAAACAGCATTTTTTTTTAATATTATTTTGTTTCTGGATATTTCGCCAAACTATTTACAAAATTTCAAGATGGAGACTTGATGGGTTCATCAAAAAAAATTATTTTAAAAATTTTGAAAACATTTTAATGAAGTATCATATGACTTTTTTTTGATGAACCCTTCAAGTCTCCATCTTGCAATTTTGTAAATAGTTTGGCGAAATACCCAATATATTTTTATAAAAAAGAATAAAAAATGCTGTTTTTCAAAAATAAAAAAAAACTTATATTTCAATTTCTTTAAGTACATGTTTGAGGATTTTTTTTTTCATCCCCTTTATGGTTAGAATAAATGTACCAAAAGTTATCGAAATCGGGGAGATGGTCTGCCAAACCTCCCTTTTTTGGTTGATTTTATATGAAATGATCTCCCTGCCTTTTTTTCTGGGATCGGATCGGAATTAATTGTTGTGAAAACGCGGATCGTATCAAATCGCTTCATGAGAACCAAAAAGTGAATCGTATTGAAATTTTATTCAGTTCCACGTGAAAACGTAGTCATTTTTTTAAAAGTACAATTTGTATGACGTGAATAACCAGCGGTAGTTATTCTTTTGATCGTGCCTTTTTACGTCTTCAAAATCATTTAGCATTCAGGAAAGACATTTTGAGAAAATTAATAACTATTAAGCTGTATAAAATTATTAAAAACTTAAAAAATTTTTAAAAAAAATCAACTTTCATAATAATTCTACATGCAACCTTACTCTATGAATGATCCCAGCCGAATGTAAATGCTTGATGCCACAGAGCATTTGATACAAAAGGTAACTCATACGTTCGTGGTCCAAGTCCATTTGGATAACTTGACACAGGTTAGCGTCCATCAGTTCCATAACTAAGTAGACATCTTGAAATTCTTCCAGTGTCCTTTGCGGGGTGAAGGCGTTTAGAAGACCAATAATCTGGAAAGAGTATGAAAAAATTTACATCCGCCCTCTGCCATAGGTCGAATTTAACAATAGTAAGTGCAAAAAGTCACTTTACTTTTTTTATACGATCGTTCAGGGTCTCCTTGAACAAACTGGCAACGACCAGAAATTTTTTCGGCCTTTCTCTTCGTCTATATTAACTTATGGCGCACTGGTGAGTCCCTAATAAGGGCGATACACATGTCTGCGTCTAGTCTCTAAGTCGCACCCGGTATGTGTTCCTGTGGTACTCTAGTGTATCTTTTTTTTACCTTACTCCGTTATGTACCCAGTTCGGATAACAACGGCTTTATCTGGAGTAACATAAAATTCCCTCCGTAAATCTTAATTGGGTAAAAATATGAAAGTTATAAACGTTTTTTCAAAAATAAGAACTTATTATGAATTCCAAGGGATATGAAGAAATATGAAAAATATTAATTAATATGTCGTAATCCTGCTTAATTGGGTAAAAATATGAAAGTTATAAATGTTTTTTTTCAGAAATAAGAACAGAAATTAAAAAAAAAATATGAAGAAATATAAAAAATATTAATGAATCTGAGGTGAATCCTGCATTTAGACGAAAATGTTGTCTGTCTGCGTTTGTGTGGGAAGTTATTTTGTATTTTGGGTACAGTTGCCAAAGTTTTTCATTGTGGATGTGTTTTTCAAGTGTTTTTATAATAAAATCTCCCTATTGCAATTTCTCATCAAAAAATCTACTTACACTATTTGTAACCATTCTAATATATAGGAAAGTTGGCAACCTTATTGACAAACTGGTTGACACTGTTTTTGTTCCAAATAATTAAATATCCCTATACAATGATCTTCAGGCTACCGCGAACATAGGGGGGAACTAGTCCAATTTACTCTCGTCGTACCATACGACCGAGGTGGGGTAGAAGCACGCTGCAGTGTTATCTTTTTGAAATGTATTTTTTATTATTTTGTTTTATTTCTGCCTTGCTCAAGAAACAGATTGGTAAGTTCTTAAGTGAAATAATACATGTTTAAAACCAAAAATGGATCTCTACGAAGTTGCCGAAAAAGTACAGATGGTCATATTGTACTATCAAGGCAGATCATTGAGACTTATCCAAGAACTTTTTTGGATAATTTCGTAAATCGCTCAGAACCTAGTTTATCAACGATTCATAGATATGTGCAGAATTTTGAAAATTTTGGTTGTGTAGCGCCAAGGAACCACGAGATGTGATGATTTGCGCTGCAGTGGAGGAAAATCGAAAGTTAACTAGCCACCAAATTGCCGAAGTAGTTGATACGTCTTCAGCCACTGTCTTATGCGTTCTCAAAGAGAATGCGTCAAAAACGCATCAAATTTTTCCGAAGGACAACTATCGTCGTATGGAATTTTGTCAAACAATGATGGAAAGGGCTAATTGTGATGAAAACTTGCTGAGATCTATTCTTTTCACAGATGAAAGCATTTTTCCATTATTTAATCGTCATAACCCATGTTCGATATTGGTCGAGGGAAAATTTGCATTTGTATTTTGACGTAAGAACACATTGTCCCCAAAAACTAAATGTTTGGGGGGGTGGGGGGGTATTGTTCTAGAGGAACACGTAATTGGGCCATTTTTTATTGACGGCAATTTGAATGGTCCTAGATACTTGGATGTGCTGCAGCAGCATATTCTAACTGCTAGGCAGTTGTTAGGTGAAGATGGCTGTCCCGTTGACAATGTTGGCCTTGTTAGGGAATATCTTGATAATGTATTTCCCAATTGGGTTATAAGTACACGGTGAACTATTTTATGGCCAGCTCGATCACCCGATCTTGCTCCTAATGACTTCTATCTGTGGAGTTATATCAAAAATAAAGTTTGAGGGCATGAAAGGGCTAATAATTTGAAAGAACTTTGGATTGAAATTGAAGAAGCTTTTCAAACTATCACCCCTAACATGCTAGGAAACGTTAGAAGGGGCTTTTATAATAGGCTTGGATCCAGGCTCGGATATTGCCTAGCCGAGCAAGAACCAAGACTTTTCGAACATTTGCTCTAATTTTTTTTTGACTGGGAGAATCTTTTTGGTTTTTAGAATGTATTATTTTATTTTGGGAACTTGCTTTTATTTTGTTTCTCCTTATTATTTTCATTATAACACGTTGTTAGTGATAAATCTGAGCAGTTGAAAATAAAACGCTCTAATTTATCAGTTACAAAAAAACAAGAAAATTAACGTTATTAAAATTTGCGAATTTATTGACCAAATTCCGGTTTCATCGACTACGCCCCATATCGCACCGTGGTTAGAGGCGTACTAAACGCAAGTCCAGTGTTACCAACCACGAATTTAAATTTTGTGCTCTTGGTCACTTGAAAATGTGCAATTTTGAAGAAAATTATGCTTTTTCACTAAAAAATATTTCAAAGATATGAATATGAATATGAATGAATAAAAAACTTTAAGTGTAAAATTAAACTTTGAGTAAAGTTACAAAGATAATGGCAGCTCATGTACTAGTCATGGACAATTGCAAATCATTAAAAATATTCGTCTGTTTTTTTCAATTCGCTTTTTCTTTGATCCAAGAAAATCTGCGAAAATATGCTATTATTTTTAATGTGCTCAAATTGTGTTACAGCCCTGCAAATTATGCTCAAATCGCACAATTATGCTACAATTGATAACACTGCGCAAGCCGCAGTGTTGGTTGCTCCACTGATAGGTGTGCGGTGTCCCTGCGTGGGCACTGGCAAATTGGACTACTTGCGTCCTAAGTTCCCAGTAGCCTGAAGATCTCTGTATATTAAACAATGCACTAAATTAGTTTGGCATTTTGTTTTTACTCCCGCTCCTCTCTTTTGGTCAAGCTGTATAAATAATTCTAGTTTTAAAACAGTCCAGCCTTATGTTAGAATCCAAATTTTAATGTGCTTGTGTTTATACTCTACAACTGGCAATCTCGCAAATATAAAATCCATATAGCTATAAGATACTATAATAAAATACGCTGTGTATTTCTCTATGTTAAAAAGCGTCTCGCCAACCTTGAGAAATTTCAAGTTGGCTGAGCTAATTATTATTATTACCAAATGAACCGCTCTAATGCGCATGCGTTAGCTAGAGGTGCGCTGACCAGAGATGAAGCGAGGTGGGTCGATGTTACAAACTCACGCAGGCTCAGATCGAGCCTTGATTGGATGGCATTCGAAGCCATTGAATTATATGATAAAATCAAACCAAGATTTAAATAACAACACTTACATTTTTGTGGTTAACCAACTTCATGAGTTTAAACTCTCTATACGCCCTTTTGGCATGTGTAACGTTTTGAAAAGGCCTACTTAGCTTCTTGATTGCGACATTTTGTTGGGTGACTGTGTCCACTGCAGCGCTAAAAAAATTCACAAAAATTAAATTTCAATACAAATGATAAAATTTACAAAATTAAAAAATATATACAATAAATTAGAAACGTGCAGATTTCTTTTAAGTTTTTTGGTAATTGTGATTTGTAGCATTTTTAAATATATTTTTTTAATGTATAAACAGTGTTTTGTATTTGTGGCGTAGGGAGCGAGGAGTACAGGGTGGCCCAAATTCGAGGGGATCATGGGAATAATATAAGAATAATATATATGTTACGGGCTCGATTTTGGAGAAATTAATTAATGGTGAAAACCCCCTGTGAGTATGTCAACCCATTTTTGAGCGACGTGGGATTTTTTAAAAAATGTGCGTTTTAGAAATTGGCCTAACAACTATTTCATTGATAAAAATTTATTTTTGGTTTAAATTCCCTTCTTATAGACAATTTAGAGTTAGATTTATTTGTTGTTGTTGTTTTAAATATTTCTAAGGAAAATAATAATAATATATATGTTACGGGCTCGATTTTGGAGAAATTAATTAATGGTGAAAACTCCCTGTCAGTATGTCAACCCATTTTTGACCGACGTGGGTTTTTTAAAAAATATGCGTTTTAGAAATTGGCCTAACAACTATTTCATTGATAAAAATTTATTTTTGGTTTAAATTCCTTTTTTATAGACAATTTAAAATTAAATTTATTTGTCAAACTGGATTTTTACTTTAATATTAAGTTGGCATTTTTCTTAAGGAATTATCTATTTTTTTGTCGATTTGTAAAATCAGTATGAAATATGCTTTAAAACTTAAAATGTTATATTTTTTATAAAAATGATTAAAAAATTAAAAATAATAAGACAAATGGGTAAATATTTAAAAAAAAACAAAAAATTAAATTTTATATGCAATACCTCAATTCAAAAATACGCTAATTTTAAAAATTGAGTAAAAAATGGGCATTCCATAAGAAAAATACCAAGTGAATGTTATATCTCATAAACTAAACGATACAGATGAAATCTAGTTTGGCAAATAAATTTTACTTTAAAAATCAACTAGGAAAAGTAATTTCCCCCCAAAAAATAATCATTATTAAAAAAGTTATAGGCTAAATTCTAAAACGCATGCATGTTAGAGAGTTAATAGTCACCTTATTTGCTTACCGTATTAAAAAGAGTTTTTAAACCACAAACACAAATTACCCTAACCGTATCCTTTTGCCCACATACAAACTTCCAATGTAAATAGAATAGAAAAGAAAAAACAACAACTCCTGTTTTTGCAAATTCACTTTCACAAAAAAATTAAAAACCTAACTAAAGCAGCTTTAACACAGAAATAAATCCGGTTGGTTACAAAAAATAACCGAGCGGGTCCCGTTAAGTCTCCGTAAGTAACGTATTTCGGTTCCGTTATTTTTGAATACGGCAGAAAAATAACCGATTTTGCCTGTGGTATTTTTTTTAACATTTTGATGGTCTATTAACGCTCTATTAGTTATTCGCTATCCCCCAAAATTCCCTATAGCAAATAATTTGGAAATAGTTTTTCCTCGACCAGGATTTGAAAGTTATTATTAATCCTTCCCCAGTTTACTTGAGTTTCTATAACTTAATCCTTATTTTTTTGTGAAAAAATTCTAGACTCCTGCCACTTTGTTTTAGTACCGGCTTTCAAATCGGCTGGTCGCTCTTTTTAAAAGTTCACAGGGTTCACATTTTTTATTATATTGAAACACATCCGTTGTTCTTCTATTGTTCTCAATAATTTCTCTTCCAATCACTTTTAAGTACTTCCTATATAGGTTTTATGGGCCAAAATATTCAGCATTGTAATATTTTTATTTTTATCAGATTTACTTACCAAACCAACCCTTGGGCACCACCCCCTTTGGGTTCCAATTTGACGTAATTCTCGGGTACCCAAAATTCGGCATCGTCGAATTTGTGCTGAACGTAACCTTCTTTCATTTTCTCCGCCATTTTTATATTATTTTTTAATTAATTTAGGTAAAAATGGAATTGGGATAAAAATTGGAATATAAAATATAAAAGGTATAAAGGCTAATAATACTGGATAAATTGGGAATTTCAATAGGTAAAATTACAATAAAGTCTAAACAAAATCAAAACACTCTAGAAATAAGACAAATAACTGGTACGGTGCAGGACAAACTCATTCCAAAATTAATTAACTAAAACAAAAAAAAAGTACAAAGTCAACATAAATATTCAAACTACAAAACATTAGTTAAAATAAAAAAAATAAAAAATTGGACGAAAGAATAAAAAACAAATTATAAAAATAAATTCAGTCACTCGACCTTTAGCAAAAATAAACGGTTTAAAGAAAGAGACGACAAGAGCAACACGACCGGCCTTAAATGATTAGGTCCTGATTTTGGTTTTCATAGGATGTGACTGACCAAGAGAACGGGTTCTCTTAAAAACAAAAAAAAAACAGTACTTTTACTTGTACTTACTGCAAAACGAAAATCCTGATCTTCGACCTTTAACACAGAGGGTGGATGTTCTTATTAGGGACTCATCAGCTAGATGTACCACCATATACCTATTAGCTTAAATATGCGCCTTACACACGGAAGTAAAAAAAAAGTGGAATGATAATATCCTATAAATAAAATGAACGCTACATGTACTTGACATTTGTGAGCCTAAATCAGTTGGTATTGATAGAATTCCCCTAATTCTGAGGATAATAATAAAAAGGGTTATCGCACAGCACTTATGAAAGGCAAAAAACCAGTCATTCCGGTTGTATAACGACACTGAACAAATTAAAACACTATATTTTTAGCAAAAACGCGCAAAAAAACGAAAACACACTATTTTGACTAAAAAAAACAAGGAAGTAACATCCTAGTAACTTTTGGTTTGGTTGAAACTAGTGTGTGGCTAATAAAAAAAGCAGGCAAATATTTAACATGTTTACTGGGGGACTTGAAACTCATCTAAAAATGATGATGAACTTTACTTTTTCTATTAAAAAGAATTTAAATAAAAAAAAACAAAATTTTAATATGTTACGAAAAATCATGGTAAAAAATATCATTCACCTATTGTGGAAAAGACACATCAAAAAAAAAAAAAATGTTAAGTCGATTCGATTGATGTGACTACGTTCTGTTAGGCTCATAACTATCACCTACATAAGGAGGTCATTTTTGTGATATTTCTCAGGGGGTATTATCATTCCACATTTGATTTTACTTCCGTGGCCTTACACGCCTTGTACGCAACATCTATAATCTAGCCAGTCATGAAAATATCAAAACAAAAGACGTTGGTTTAGCTCCGACCTTCTGCACAAGCGCGAACGTCATACGTCTTCAATCGAGGAGACGCCATTTTTGTTGTTTAATTGTTTTGATTCCGAGTTTTCCCTCGTACCGCGTTAAAAATTATAAAAAGGTAAATTAAAAGATCCCGCTACGTAAAAAAGACATGCTGTGTTTATGCAGATAACGAAAGAGGAGCGATAACATCTGAGGTATCAAGTGGAGAAAGTCCAGAGGTTAGTAGCTCTTTTTGTTTTGAAAATCTGCAGTTAAACATCACGAGATTATGTTTCTTCCTCAGTAGGACACATTTACTTTTTTCAAAAGAAAAAATACAAAAATCCAGGATTTTTGAGAAAAGTAAACAAATAAATGACAAATGCCGAATTCTTTCTGTCAAACAAAAATGATCGGCTGGCCTCTTGGCTTCGGGTCTTAGCCGATGACGCTGGCGCGGTGCATGTGCAGAACAGCGTTGCCAAGATAACAGAGAGAGAAAAGGAGATAAATAAGAGAGAAAGTAGAGGGATATCTTGCTTACAACTTTATGCATGCTAGAAGCATTGGAAGGGCGTATATTTAAGCTAATAGATATATGAGTACCACAAACGTACGTACGGCAACGCAGAGATAATTGCTGTCGAGTACCAGTGATCCTGCGACGACCAAGAATAGTACCCACTGCAGTAGGTGCCTGGCGTAGTATCGATCCTGCGATAGACACATTACAATGCCATCTGTATGTAAATTTCGTTAACAAGCAAAAGCAAAACCGAGGTGCCGTACTCAGCGTTGCCAACGGTACCGTAATAGGTAATAGTGGTATTTGGATCGTTTTCGGGTCATTCCCCAAATAAAATAAACACGGCTAATAATGGTCAAAAATCTTACCTGGCTTTTTATTTAGCCTCGTCGATAATACAGAAACCTGTAACAATTTTTGGATTTTTTTTTTTTTGAAAAAATACACCAAATTTGGAAAAATTCTTTGGATACGGTCGTAGATTTTTATAAATCCTATTATCTGATAACAAATAGTTACGGTTTTTTCTTTATAAGCGATATTCTGTCGGAATTCTGAGAAAGTCAAGGTCACGTAATTTGGTAGACCCAAGGAAACTGAGTGAGTTTGATTGGAGTATTGGAATTCAGGTTCTGCATAGCCACCGGCCACTTGTCTAATTGAAAATTCGGCCAATTAATTGACGCATGTCAATTTATTGGCCGAATTCCTTTTAAGTCCTAATAAGTTATACTTTTCCTCACATATGGTGTTCGCACCGTGTTCTGAACACTGCACGATCTCACTCGAAATGGCATTAGCGATGCCACCTATTGTTGATCTTTCAAAAAAATACCAAAGCAGTGTTGTCAAATCTATGCCATTTTTGTGGCCTTAACACAGGCTGTGTCTGGCCCTAAAAGGTGCAAATTATAGAATTATTAGGGACTTATTGGGCGTTACTCTATAAGATTTTACCATAATAAGGGAAAACCGTATTTTATTTAGATTGAACCTTAACCATACTTTAAAAAGTGTTATTATTCCTAACCTAAAACTTCTAACCTTGTAGGGATTTTCCCTGATAAATTCTCGCAAAAGAATTATATCGTCAGTGTAGCTGAACCTCAACCTTGTAGGTTTCTCCAATTTATTCATTTTATCACTTAAATTTTACAAATCCACAAGACTATTTTTGTTTATAACCAAAAAACTAAAAATGCAAAGAATTTTAAAACGTCGTGTCGAAAAACAAACCAACCATCACTATTATCCGTGCAAGTTGTGTTTAAAGATAAGGGACGTACGGTAACTGTACCGAATTAAGTGAACACCGTATTTTATTACGGTTCCCTTAATAAAAACGAAGGTTACGCGCATGCTCAGATGTCAAATGTAAGTTTTCCTTAATAAGGGAATGCGAAAATATACGCCCAATAAGTCCCTATTAAACGCGCCTCTGGCGAAACGGTGGCGACACGACTTTATTTCTAACCTATAAATATATGCTGCCTGTTTTCGAAATTCTGTATTTTTTTTTTCACATTTTCATATTTAAAAGTGTTTTTGAGTGATTGAATAGAATGGAAGATTTGTTGGAAGCAGTGCTGATCTTTTTGATTTTAAATAATATTTTGAAAAATGAAAACGCATGGGTGTGAAGGGATTTTGTTAAACTACTTCTCGTAGAAAACATATATTGTCTTCACCAGTAAAACGAAGTCTGTAAGCCTTGCGTTTTTCATTTTCATCTGTCACGTCACTCGATTTCATAAAAAAATAACTATTTTGTGCCCGTTGTTTGCTTTTTTGGCCGTCACAACACAAAACATTCCCGAAAGTAGGGTTAAGGTAAAAAAAAAATGGCAAATAGTTGTCAAAAACGTCAAATTCGGTCAGACACAGCAAAGGTACGACCCAGTATAATTCCTCCACAACTAAGGGCAGACCCTAACCTTATTAGTGTCGGCACTAAATGTGGTTGTTCTTGCGCATGCGTATTATTGCCGGGCCCTAACTGCGTTTCAATAATTCCCTATTGTCTGTCTTTGTGGTAGCTGATGAGTCCCTAATAAGGAGAAAACGGCGTCGTACTAGGTTCCACCCTCTGTCTGAAAAAAAAAGTACAAAAAAACCCTGTTTTTTTCATTAAATTCTTTATCCTCTAAAACGCCTATGGTTTATCAAACCAGGAACTGCAATTCGTCAAACCAATTTTTTATCCGGACCTTATTTCATCAAACCCATTCAATAACAAATTCGAAATTTATCAGACCCGTTTTTAATCGAACCATTGTACATCAAACTCATTCAATATCAAACTCGTAATTTGTAAAACCCATTTTTAATAAAACCCGGAATTTGTCAAACCGTTATTTATCAAAACCGGATTTCGCCAACTCGTTGTTTATAGCGCATTCGCCAATAATACTTACATGAACTAGAGGCGTACACGAGGGTGGCGCGGCGTCACTGTGTTTCGATGCATTTGTCGTTCTATAAAAGCCAACTGCTTGTACGCCTCCGGTTCATGTAAGTATTATTGGCGAATGCGCTATCAATTTAGCAAATATTTTCTGATAAACAACGAGTTTGACGAAATCCGGTTTTGATAAATAATGGTTTTATTAAAAATAGGTTTTACAAATTACAAGTTTGATTAACAATGGTTCGATTAAAAACGGGTCTGAAATTAACTCTGTGTTTCGGACTTCCATTGTCTATATTTTATTTATACACGACGTTTAGATCAGTACAATCTCTGATCGTCTTCAGGTGTAAACTACAATCAATTCCTAAGGCTACGTACTTATATACTGTGAGAAATCACTCAACCTTGAAGTTTAAGAAGTTGGCTCCGCCCAAGGAGGGGCTTCCAAATATTTGGGATTTCAACACTTGGTTTACTGAAAATACCCTGATTCTGCCCAATAAAGGCAGCTTCAAGGAATTTTCGTTTCTTCCAGTGTGACTCCTTGTGCAAAACCTTTGCTTCTGCCCACTTCATTCGGTGTTGTTTTGACCATGCATGTTCGGCGATTCCTGATTTCGTGGTTTCACCTTTTTGTGTATTCGTCTGATGTTCCTTAAGCCTAACGGATAGTGGTCTTTTAGTTTCGTCTATGTATGATTCACCACACTCACACTGATTCTGCCCAATAAAGGCAGCTTCAAGGAATTTTCGTTTCTTCCAGTGTGACTCCTTGTGCAAAACCTTTGCTTCTGCCCACTTCATTCGGTGTTGTTTTGACCATGCATGTTCGGCGATTCCTGATTTCGTGGTTTCACCTTTTTGGGTATTCGTCTGATGTTCCTTAAGTCTAATGGAAAGTGGTCTTTTAGTTTCGCCTATGTATGATTCACCACACTCACATAGTCGAAACTAAAAGACCACTATCCGGCTATCCGGCTTAAGGAACATCAGAAGAATACCCAAAAAAGGTGAAACCACGAAATCAGGAATCGCCGAACATGCATGGTCAAAACAACACCGAATGAAGTGGGCAGAAGCAAAGGTTTTGCACAAGGAGTCACACTGGAAGAAACGAAAATTCCTTGAAGCTGACTTTATTGGGCAGAATCAGGGTAACTTCTTAAACTTCAAGGTTGAGTGATTTCTCACAGTATATAAGTACGTAGCCTTAGGAATTGATTGTAGTTTGCACCTGAAGACGATCAGAGATTGTACTGATCGAAATGTCGTGTATAAATAAAATATAGACAATGGAAGTCCGAAACACAGAGTTAATTTCAAACACATCATTGTCTCAAACTTTCAAACAAAAAACGGGTCTATTAAATTAAAATTTCGAATTTGTTATTGAATGGGTTTGATGAAAGAAGGTTCGCATAAAAAATTTATTTGATTGCAGGTTCTATAGTGAATAATTTTATGATTGAACTTTCTGTTATTTAACGGGTTTGATTTTGCACATTTTGATAAACCGTGGGCGTCCATCCTCCACACGTGTGTCGCTAACTAAGTCCGAGATCGAGATTAGACAGTTTAAGTTGGTCATGACACGTAGGAGGTGTCTAGCGGTAGAGGTAGAATTTGCCGGATCGGACGTTTCTGTCTCTTACATTTTATTACCATGTATTTCTATCTTGCTTTCTTTGGATCGATCGTTCGCATTAACAATCTATTGGTTTTTTGACTCCCTTCGGCAAAGCTCGCTCGCTACGATATTTCTCATATCTCACGTTATAGAACGTAAGCTTGCGTCTGGTCTGAACGTTATACATGCTAAAAACGTGACCTTGATGAAAAAGCTCAACGTTATACCGCATATATTGGACTCTGATATCTGTATTCGAGCTTAAGTCTTTGTTTTTTTACAGATAAAAGGATGACAACTATAATCCACGTTTACGCGTACGCTCTATGACCAACCTAAACTAGACACTTAAAGTTAATTTTCGATTTTATCAGCGTTCGTATCCTTACCTCTATCGAGTCGACCTATCGAGCAGGTGTACTTTTAAACTAATGGCGAATGCGTGACAGCTCCAGCTGATCAAATGCGTGAAAACGTCGTTTCGTATGCAGGGATGTTCGTAACTTTACGACTCCCTTAACGTAACTAACGAGGTTTTCGTGCATTTGATCAGCTGGAGCTGTCACGCATTCGTCATAATTTTAAAAGTGCACCTGCTTGATTGTTCGACTCGATAGGGATAAGGCTACGAATGCTGATAAAACTGAAAATTAACTAAGGGTCTACTATCTAGTGAAAAATAAAAGGTTTTGGTAACATGAAATTTTGATGGAAATGCATCTTTAATATTATTTTAATTCGGGTAAAAATCGATTTAGTTAAAACGGTGTTGTACACGGCTGTTAAAATCGGATCCAGACTATTTAACAAAACATGTTGGAAGACACAAAAACTAACAAGTACTACATTATCGGTTTTCATGAAACGATTTGAATGCGTTTTGAATACGATTTGAGTTTTTGACATTTTTGATTCGTATTATTTTACCGTTCATCTTAATTTAAAAAAATAGGAAACAAACAAAAATTTCCGCGTTTTCAGGATAGCTAGATTCCGATACGATCCCGTTCCGCGTTTTCAAGACAGTTTTGAAAGTGAATCGTATTGAAAATGCATTCAGTTCTACATGAAAACGTAGTAAATAATATATTTCATTTTGTTAGGTCTTATGGTACGGTCACGATGAAGCTTAAAATATTGAGTTTAAGAACTTAATATAAAAAAATTCTGCCGAGTGTCTCGTTTGTTTCAAATTACCGTTCTTTTTTGTTCCTTGAGGAGTGTAATTTTTGGCCATAAGATATTTAATTTTGTCCTTAAGGCTGATTATGTGCCATATTTACACATATACATATTTAGTTGTTTGTATTGAGCTTCGTACCCTTGGATTATGTACCTATTAATATACAGGGTGGATTCTTCAAACGGAACGGTGCTTTTTTTTAATAGGATATGTATATCAAAAATTGTATTGTAAAAAAAATATCTTTTTGACAATACCACACACTAATACTCTATCTCTTATGGTTTCCAAGATAGAGGCATTTAAACTTGCATGGAATTTTTGTCTATGCCCTGTTTTACGGGGGATATTTGAATGAATATCGAAGTTTTCCATACAGATTTAGATAAAAATATCTTGATTATCGTAAAAGATAGATCCTACTGTGTGGTATTGCTGAAGAGAGAATTGTTTGCAGATTTAAAAAATTGCAAAATATACAGGGTGTCCTATTTTTTAAAAAAATTATTTTTTTGCCATACCTCGTAAACAAAATGACATAAAAAAAATCCAAGATAGCATGATTAAAGGAAATTAAAAATCTCAGTTGACGTTTTTGGATTTTTTTTATTCAACCAAATTCTAACCCGCTAGAAGCACCGTTCGTTTAAAGAATCCACGCTGTATATTTTTCACCTCACAAAATATCATACCGTAGTTATCCAACCAGAATTTATAATTTTGTGTTTTTTTATTTTTAAACCTACTTTTTTGGTTTATTTGCGGATTTTTTTTTTATTATTTTTAATCATTCTCACTTGTAAAGGCAAAAATAGTACTACTTTATGGTTTAATATATAAAAATAATATGCACTGCGGAAAACATTTTACAATGTTGCCACGCTCAATTTGTCCTGCAATTTTTGATTTATCATATCAGAAATATATTTTTTTTACAAAGTGTGTTTTATATATTTTTAGTTCAAAGTTAGTAAACATGATGTAAAATAAATTTGCTTTTGGGAAAAAATTTCCAAAATTTGGCAACAAAATTTTTAATTTTTTTGGACGCTTTCCTTTCACCTATCTGGTAAAATAGTTTTTCAAGAAACCGGTGACTAAACGCTTTACGTTATTTTAAAGCGCTATTTTTGAAAGAAATTGTTTCGCATCAAACTGCACATGCATTGACCCGAAATACCACGATTAACCGACCGGATAACCGCGACTGAAATTATAAACTGAATACATCCCTTTTCTTTTCTTTTGTCAAGTTAGAAAAATGTTCCAATTGGCCAGTTTTAAAATACTTTGTCCTTTTTTAAATTATCTCCCTCTACCTCTAAAATACTGCTTTCGCTCTCTAAAAATATTTTGTTTTTACAGAGAAAAAATATTTTTTGGCAGTACTTTTTTTAAACACTAAAAAAAAACTTAAAAAAAGTGAGTTTTCTATTCTATTCATCGACAGTTTGAAAAACATTACATTGCATAAACAAAACTTTTACGGCTTAAAATACGCTAAATTACCAGGCATGGATGTACCATTATTTCCCATCATTTCAGAGATAACATGAAATTGTAAGAAATTATTTAAGTTATTACGTAACAAGTTTTGTTACACAGTCTGGACCCAGCTTTGACCTGTTTCACTCTTGATCTTCTGATCGTACTTTAACAAAGGTCTAGTGATTGAAAATTTTGATGTGCAATAAGCTGCTAGTGTCAAAATATTATAATTTGTTGACAGGGGTACGGTTACAACGTAAATTGCATGATTTTGATCGGATTGAAACAATAACTTTGTTTATATGGGCCTCTTAAAGCGCTTCTATATAGGGACGGTTTGAAATCGTATAAACCCCACTGAAACCGTTTGAAACACTAAATCAATTTTATTTTAAAGCGATTTAAGACAGCGGTTTATCGTTTTAAAAGCGATTTTAGGGTCGGTATAAACACTTTAAAAACGTTTCCAACTTAAGGAAATACTCAACCCTGAGTTTACCGAAAAATCTGTTTCTATTTAAACTGCCATTTAATGACGGACGTTTGGAGAAAGCGATTTTATTTAAAATTGTCCTTATATAAAATCGATTTTAGGCGCGTATAAACATATTAAATGCAAGGACAAAAAATTAAGCATTAAAAAAGGATGGATAATATTTAATCAAGCTGAGTGAATCCGCATATAAAGCTGCCACAGAACATTAAAGAATTTACAACGCTTAAAAAAAAAACATCACAAAATTCGAGAAAATGAAGTAGCTAATTAAATCCTTGGAGTGGGTTTTTTTGAGTAGGAACTTTTAGAGGAATGAAACAACAAAATTGCTTCTGGGGTCTTTTTCCCACAGTATTTATTATTTATTAAATAGTAGTATTTTGAGTAATTAAAAAAATTCCTTGGGAATTTGATATAATGTTATTTAGGAAGAATGATAAGATTATTTCATAAATTCAAATATTTTTTTGTTTGATTGTATTTAAGAGTATTTAATGATAAAAACACACACTGTAAATAAAAAATTACCAAAACTACCCGCTACCGCTAGACACCATTCGTATAGTTAAGTTTTTTTCTCGTTTTTAATTGGGTTTTTAAAACCATTGTTTTCAAGATCAATCAATGGCTTTTTAAAGTAATTTTAGAAATATGTGAAACACTCAAAATTATGTAACACCACGTAAAACTTTTCGGGATAATAGACACTTAAAGTAAATATTTTAACGCATCGGTATCGGTATACGTAACGCGTTCGAAACAAAGTCAAAATACACTACATTTTTGACTTTTTTATGCGATGTTTCGAACGATGCCCGCTTTCTTGAAGGTTACGATGAGAGAACTGCTGATTGAAATCGTTGCGTATGTTCGTGGGTCCGTAACGATACGTACATTCTTCCGTACGCAACGAGATTCTGTCATTACACCCGTCAAAGAAGCAGGCATCGTTCGAAACATGGCATGAACAAGTCAAAAATGTAGTGTATTTTGACTTTGTTTCGAACGCGTTACGTATACCGATACCGATGCGTTGAAATATTTACTTTAAGTGTCTAATGTTTAAAATTTTTACTGTGCAAGATTTGTGCAAAACCCAACTTAAAGCCCATTGTTTACTCAAATTCCTTCTTAAAGTGTAAAATTTTATTAAGTTTGTTGGTTTAACTGCACTGAAACTGTTTTTGCCATTCGAATTACATCTTCATTATATTTTTAGTAACATTATTTAATCGCATGTTTCTTGATAAGTTCCAGTTTAAGTTCAGGACAATTTTGTTAAAGTTAATAGGTACTGGTTTTAAAAATTTATTCGATGATTTTACTTTTACGATGAAACCCGAAATCGACCAAATATTAGGGACATTTAGGTATTATTTAAACGTATCCGTATACTTATACCTAACGCGTTCAAACCAAGGCCAAAAGGAACTACTTTTTTTCTTGTTTATGCCATGTTTTGTACGAGGCTCGATTTTATGGTGCGTTGCGGTCAGGATGTATGTGACTTTGCGACCACAGCAACGCACGCATCGATTGCCGTCAGCTGTTCGGTCATCGCCTGATAAACCGGCGCTACACGACTCGTCGAACATTGGTTCCAACGTTAGAGCGAATATGTGAAGTCAAAAAGTTCGACAGTTGGTTGGGCAAATGTATCTGCTTTTTTTCACACACGGTGTTACAAATGCTTGAAGCACAGATCGATTTTAATGTGTGGTAGAGGCCGATTATTAAGTAAATGGGCCACGACAAGCACGGGCGATGCGCGGCCTTCTCTTATTGTCTCTGTTTGAGCCAGGGCCGAACATTGTGGCAGGGGCGTACGTATCGTCACTGCCATTAAAAATAAATGAATAAGTTGAAAAATTATAAAATTATTTAAAAATATTATTTACAACACATTAAACAGTTCATGTTTTATTGAGTTGTCAAATAAAATGATAATATTATGAATAATAACTTGTTTAATTTTTGACCTTTCCCCCTTTTTGCAGAAAAATAATTGTATTTATTTAAGAGGAGACCTTATAGGTGTAAAACGCGGAACAAAACTTAGCCGTTCTTATCAACTTAATCAAAAAATGCTTCAAATAAATTTTCTGGAAAATTACTTGAAATTTATTAGAGAGTCATTAATTTTTTTACATTTCAAGTTTTAGGAAAAAATTTCGCTATTTCACATTTTTTGCAAAAATTAGGGACTTTCCAATTGATTTTAATGAATTTAAAAGGTATTCCGCTCGAAACATTATTGTTTTTGGTTTTCAGCCTTCTGCCTATCCTTTCCATGCATTTTCCGTTCGCCACCTGTTGACTACGACTTCATCTTAACAAAATATTTTTTTAAACAATGGAAACATAAATAAAATCAGATTACAGCATGATCAACAGATAATATGATGATGATGATTAGACACAAAAAAAAACTATTACCTACTCTAATATAAATATTTTTTAAGTAGTAATAGATTGCAAGTTAAAAAACGCCTTTTCTCAAATAATTTGAAAAAGGACATTCCCCTCTTTTCCCGTGTATCCTTCATGTATTAATATTTAAATTTACTTTTTTTTTGAACGGATGTTAGACTAACTTTATGCGAATGCGCATTCTTTATGTATAATGTTACTGTTAAAAATAATAATAAATTGACAAGGTGTGCTTTATGTAAAAGAGATATTTATTTATAAAATAGTAAAATCAATAAAATGCTTAGGAAAATTAAGTGCAATAAACAGATTGATTAGAGCGTCTACGCCTATGACTTCATACGGCAAACCAATCGCGAGCTAAGTGGGCGGGCTTCAGACGAAAATGGGTTTCTACGCACATTCCTTAGCTAGCCCATTTACTTTTTAACCGGAACAAATATTTGTGTCCGTTAACCATGGAGGGTACACGCGTTGCTATTGCAGCGGCAGCGGTAATAGTTTTTAGTTGCGTTAAGTTATTAAGTTTCTGTACTGTCCACAAAAATAAAACACTAGACTGTTTCGTGTAGCGCCACTAGTTTGAACGAGTCGTGTAGCCGTGCATCAAATCAGCGAATAGTTCGGTGCAATTAGGAAAATTTTACATTGTGACCCAAAAATTTCGGGTACATTTGTTCCTTTATTGCTTATTCGAAAGGGTCTTGAATGAACATCATAACCCTGATTTTGCGCATTGATCGCATGGCCCCTTCCGACGCCATCTTGGATTGTGTTTTTTATTTCAATTGCTTATATCTCGCGTTCTAATCATCCCACATGAATCAAATCGGGTTCGTTGGACTCGTCAAGATTTACTTTTTAATTAAAAGATTTTACCAAGTTAAACTCTCCGATATACTGGAAAAGTTATTAGCGTCCAAAGTTGAAAGTACTTTGCCAAAAGTTCTTTTACGCGGTTTCTTCCCGCGTGGCTCTTTTCCGGTGCATCTGAGACGCTCATAGGAACTTAACTTTTTCTTTCTCTCTCTTCTCATTTGATTACCGTCACTTTTTTGAGTCCCGTAGGCACTACTAACTTGTTCGGACGGGTCATCAACTACTTTCGTAGTCTACCGACTTAGGGAGTGTGTATCTAGGTCCGCCTCCACGTGATATCCAATCCCATCCGGCCTGGATTCCGGCGTAAATAGTTAGGGCCTAAGATACCTTTTACACTTATTTTCCCTGGGTTCCTCCCTTTCCCCGCTCATCAAACCGGTCTGATGAGCACCCCCTAGGAAGGCAGTTTCCTTTTCCTAGAAGGATTTAATTTAGCCTAAACCCTTATGTCGGGGCTAGGGATCTTTAACGTGCTCGACTATCAATATATGGATCACACGGGACCGTCCTCTTAACGTCCTCTCCGAGGGACGGTATGGAATCGAATTAGCCTGCCTTCTAGCTGCGTTTTACCTTAATCTTACAAAATTCTGTAATTTTATAAGAAAAAGTCCAAGTAGACTACCTGCAAGACCAGGGGCTTGAACCCGGCATCTTCTGGTTGAAAGTAGCGGCGTTAACCCCGACACCAAGCAGCAGGTTTACTTAACTTTTTAAATTACACTGAATTATCAGTATAAAAAAAATTATCCTGATTGCTTTATTCCTCGATTTCCAATTGGCGCTTAAAGTTGCGCTGTTTTTTACAGTCCTATTTTAAAATCTCTCCTACACAGTTCTCGGCACCTGAACTTTCAAAAAAAAATATACCCATCATAAAGTTATTTAACTTATTTTGAGCAGTCTTCTGATTAAGATAAAACTAAATGTAAAATCTTCTGTCTTTTTTTGTTTAATTATTTAGAAAAAGTGCCCGCTCCAAATAGAATACAGGTCGGTTTCTGCGAGGTTAATACAGCATACCGGTATGTATGGTAACAGGGTGACCGGTATTTTTGCGAGTAACTGCACCTTACCATGACGTAACATTTAACTTAGGTGTGACGTCATGGTTACATTGCTTTTTTCTTTGGTTGGCAGCCTGAATATAAAAATAAATTATAAACAATTTTTGTAGATTTTTTGTGAATTTTTGTTAAATGTTTGAAGTTTTGTGGTAAAAATGCAAAATTTAAAGCCGGTCCTGCATTTTTAAACGTCTAAATTGAATTGGAATTCATTATTTTTCGGGTGACTTCGCTCACCAGTTTGGGTCTCTCTCAGGCATATTGGGTCTGCATCGCGTTTTCTTTGTACAAATTTGTACAAATAAAAACTAATATCATGGCCGCCTTAACAGGCATATTACACAATAATATATTTTTCATCCATAAAGTATCTCTGGCATCTTGCTGTTTCACTCTGGTGCATTTGATTGATATGAAAACATAATATAAGAGGTTATTCGGAGTGGTTTAAAGTTAGCAGTGTAGTTATAATGCCATAAATAAGTCAAAAGTGTAGTAAGTTTTGGTTTGCTTTGAACGCGTTAGGTATAAGTAAACGGATATGTTTAAAAAATAGCTAAATGTCTCTATTTACGTTGTAAACGTACTTACAAAGACAAAATATCAAGAAAAATAAAAGGATTTTACTTTTCGCAAATAAAAATTAACAAGCTACCAAATTAAGTGCAAATTTTACAAAAAATCAATTAAAAACAATAAAAACTATGAACTAAAAACCATTCCGCCTCTCGGCTCTAGTGTACTTACCAGACGATGCCCTGAGCTCCCGAGCCGATGGGTTTCAGATTCTGATATCTCTTTAGGATTGTGAACTTCGTATCTCCCACCTCGACGGTGTAAAACTGGGATAGTCGGGACATCTTATTGCGCCAGTCCCAGTAGTTGAGGGCGGTTGTCTGGAAAGAAAACCTGCTCAAAATGTGCTCCGGTTAAAAAATTGAACGGAATTTTTACGCTTTGGCACACTTGGTTAGTGGAAAACTGTGGAATAAAACAGAAAAATATCATGCACATCGGACACAAAACCCTCATATCACTTTTTAACAGCTGGCCATTAAAACGTCCGTCGACTGCTTAAAATAAACAAAGGATATTCCCATATACCTATTAGCTTAAATATACGCCTTACCCAGGCCAAACTTGTAAGCAACATCTGTAATCTGGTCAGCCATCGAAATACCAAGATAAAAGACTTAAGGCGGATTCACGCTGGCCAAGCAAGCAGGAAATGGACAGTTGTACATGGAGTATTGCACTTCTGCTTGACATTTGAAAGGATAAAAAATGCGCCGCGCCAGCGTCATCGGCTAAGACCCGAAGTCACACACGATCGTTGTTGTTTGACAGAAAGTTTCGATTTTTCTCATGTATTTGTTAAAAAAAAAAAATATAGAGTTGAGAAAGTAACATAATCCCGTCGTAGAGGATTAACTGCAGCTTTCCAAAACAAAAAAGCTACCAACCTCTAGACCTTCTCCACTCGATACCTCCGATGGCACCCTTCCTCTTTTATGATATTCTTCATAAACACAGCTGTCTTTTTTGTCTTTTTAAACAGCGGCATCTTTTAACTTACTTTTTTCTATTTTTTAACAGTGAAAAATATGCGCAGCACAAACGAAAACACTGAAACAAAACAAATAAACAACAAAAATGGTCGAAAAAAGAAGTTAAAAAAACCTCCAAATCAGTTACAACAACCGAAAAACAAAAGATCAAAAGATCTTGGGTGGAAATAACGAAAATTCAGACCTGTATGGGGAGGGTGACCAGTGGAACCACTAACGAGCTCACGCTGGTTACCCAGAGCGAAACATCGTTTAATCATTTCGCTTTTCGCTTTGGTTCTTTGTGTATTCCTTGTGGGATGCTCATCCAGGTTTGAATTTTCGTTATTTCCACCCAAGATCTTTTGTTTTTAACAACAATGGTGTCGCGAAGCCGGGCGAAACTGATTAACTAACTGAAACCCCTCGCATCAATAAAAGACTCCGCATTGCCACTCGCTGTTCTCCCTAATCAACGTTTAAATGGGCCCCTTTTTGATCCGACCCACAATTTCAGAGATATAGGTGTTGAAAGTTGGAGGTTTCATATTTTAGGAATTTTTCGCTAAAATCTTTTTAGTTAAGGAACCAGGCTATTAAATGCTGTTGAAAAAATTGACAATTTAATTTACGTCACTTATAGAAAAATTTTTAGAGAAAATAAAAGGTAGGCTACACATGTATAAGCTCATCACACTTTGTGAAAAACGCCAATGAATCTTAAAATGCTCGGGTTATTGTCCCCATTTCTACTATGTAGATATATGTGTATGCCATGCTAGAGACCAGAAGACTCAGCCGATTTTGACAAGTGGTACCGATGGAGTGCTCTAAGTCTCAGAGGTACTATATGCCATATATTTATCAAGAAGAAAATCAATATGCCGGATGCGCGCCGCCATTCTGTCATTTTTACCTCCCTAGCCCACACGGCTAGGGGAGGTATTATTTTCTTGTTGATCAATACATGGCATATAGTACCTCTGATATTCAGAGCACTCTAGCGGTACCACTTTTGTCAAAATCGGCTGAGCCTTCTGGTAGTAGAAATGGGGACAATACCCGAGCTTTTTCCAGGTTCACGGGCGTTTTTCACAAAGTGTGATGAGCTTATACATATTTAGCTCTGACGATTTTTCTATAACATATCAAAAAGAAAATGAGTATTTCAGCGTTTGCTCTTTTTTAACAGCGATTTTACGAAAAACTGCATTTTGAAAAAATGTTTTTTTACGTTTTTTAAGTTATCAAATATGTCAATTTTTTCAACTGCGTTCAATAGCCTGGTTCCCTACCTAAACACTGGTGTACTGGAAGTAGCAAGTTAGCTACTCGAATACAACAAAATAGACAAAAAATTGATTTTAGTGAAAAATCCCTAAAATCTGAAACCTCCAACTTTCAACATCTATATCTATGAAACCATGGGTCGGGTCAAAAAGAGGTCCATTTAAACGTTGATCAGGAAAAACAGAATGTACAACATATCAGACGCCCAACTCATTCCAACCGACCGAAAGCCAGCGGAAATGCTAAGTAAGCGGGGTCCTTTTTGCGCATGTACAAAAAACTGGAGCTAAGCCAATGTCTTTTGTTTTATAATTTCCATGGCTGGCTAGATTAATAGATGTTGCTTACAAGTTTGACCTCGGTAAGGCCTATATTTAATCTAATAGGTATATGGGATAAACGGTTGTGTGTGTTTCCATAAGGTGAACTTTTTTGACTTGCTTGCCTGCTTATCAGCGTAAATTCGCCTATAGTTCTTAGCTCCGGACTTTTACAAATGCACGAAAATTTATCAATCCCAGGGATTTTGTTTATTTGTGTTGACTAGATGTTTTCATTTGTGCTGAGTGTATTTTTCACTGTTCAGCGTCCGGCCTAGGTTCTTAAAGTTCATAATTTCATCCAGTTACATTAAAAGTTCATATTTTGTTTAAAAGAGC
Source organism: Oxystoma pomonae (assembly GCA_963921995.1). Taxonomy (NCBI): domain Eukaryota; kingdom Metazoa; phylum Arthropoda; class Insecta; order Coleoptera; family Brentidae; genus Oxystoma; species Oxystoma pomonae. The sequence continues at coordinate 50,716,403 of OY998168.1, forward strand.
GCAAAAGTTTATAAAAAGTTCATTTTTTCAGACTTCCCACGGATGACTTAAAATAGTATTTCACAACTAGTGACTAAAATAGTGCTTTTTTTACAAGCGTTGGTTTAAATAACGACCGGAGCGAGGTATTTAAAAACGCGAGTAAAAAAAGGACAGTTTAGCCGCGAGTTGTGAACACTATTTTTTTTTAATACCTTTATCAAAAAATCCAAGAAAAACAGGACAATGCTTTTAAAAATCTCGAACGATCTTTACACTATAAATCAAGGCGGCGGGTAAATGAAATAACAATATGGTTTCCATTTACTCTACATTTTTGACTTGCTCATGCTATGTTTCAAACGATGCCCGCTTTTTTGACGGGTGCGATGACACAAAAGCTGACAGCAGTCGATGCGTACGGAGTGATGATGTATCGTTACGTCCACCCCAACGCACGCATCGATTGCTCTTAGCAGTTCTGTCATGGCACCTTTCAAAAAAGCGGGCATCGTTCAATTAAAATTTCCCTAAGTAACCGTTTTTACAAGAAGTAATTTACCTTATTTAATATCCCAAGTTGTTTATTAATCAATAAAACACCTCCAATTTTGTCCAGAAAAACGCCATATTTTCAACCCGTTTTCAGCACAAAAAATATATTTATGAGGGCACAACGAGGCAAAACAAACATAAGTGAAGGTCACTGATTATGCACGAAAAATATACCAAACAAAAAAACCCAAAACAAGTATATTAATTTATTTACAAAATGAAAGTAAAACATTGAGGTTATCTAAAAGCTCAGTCAAAATAACTTTCCTTACTCAAAGCCCACTCATTTTAAAGCTGTAGCTTTCATCAATAGAGGTTGGTGCAAGCAGAGGTAAAAGATCCGAACTCGCTGTTTGTGATTGAACGCAGCGCTAATATTTTTAAACTGACATTTCGACAGTGACAGAAATGTAAAAAAAACTTGTATTTAAGTTTTTTAATACATTTCATAAATAAAAACACCTTTTAAATAAATACAAAATTAATCTACTCCTTATTTTATTATCACCCATATAAATCGTTGTGTGATATCAAGTATTAATTGGAAAAAATCAATTATCAAGGGTAAGTTTTAATTAGAGTGACATATAACTTCAATTTTAATTTATTCTACAAAGTGTTTACTATTTAAACCCCGCGTGGGATTCAATTTTTAAATTTTCTTTTCTTCTAAATTGAAACTTTCTTCTTAAATCCAACAAAAGATTGTGTTAAGATGAATATTCAATAAAAAAATTTATTAAAATTCTTCTTATAATTCAAACTGTGTCCAAAACTCAAGGAGGGTTGGTTTAAAATGCTTAAAACCAAAAATTTTACTTAAACTTAGGACCGTTCTAAAATAGACTAAATCTCAACGTGTCTATTTTTAAAAGATTTTTTCGTAAATACTTGGTGAAAACTGGCGGAAATGGCTTAATTTTTATGGAAGAATAATTAGATTTTTTTAATATTACTATTTTCCGCTATTTCTCTTTAATTTTGGGTAAAAAACGGACCGAAATCTTTTTTTGATCAAAAAGTTTTTTTGCATCGGTAACCAAAAAAGCCATGCTTTAGTTATCTGCATACAGTTACTAAAATCATGTTTTTGATGAAGGTATAAAAAAATACTTTTTATATTTAAAAGCAATGGCTGATTCTTCGGCGGCTCTAGTCTTAATTCTAGATTTGTTTCCATAGTCTTGAATACGCCACAGGCAAACATTTTAACAAAATTATACTGAAAATGTCATTTCTTATATCTTTTGAATACTGTTGAGAAAAATAGTTTAAAATGAATGACGTTATAGTGCCGTTTACGTTTTTGTAAAATATTTAAAAAAAAGGTGGGTTGGATTAGTGCACAGACCTACACAATTAGACCATGAATGCTATGCTAATGCCTTGGCTCCTACAATAACAATGTATCTCGCAAAACGTATCGCCGGAATTAGGCGTTCTCTTTCTCTTTATATAAATTCAAAAAAATATTTGTAGTCATCGCACTAACTCGCACTTTATACAATATCTTTGACTCAAAGAGCAGGAGAAAAAAAAAAGAAACAATGTGTCTGAGCCAGTATGCGATATGAAAATTATTACATATATGTAGTATATAAGCTCCTATTCCCCAAATGATGAAAGCATAGAAGGATGAAGAGGTTCCTTTCTTGTTGGTTCCGAAATTTCATGAAATTCTTGGTGCTTTTTTACCACTATAAGCAGCTATATTCAAAAATATCATGAAAACAATGTTTATTTATTTAAAAACTATAATTACAAAACAAAAGATAAAAAATAAACTAATAAAAAATAAAAAGCCCATATTTTTTCCAATACTCCCAACGATCCCTAAACAAAAACTGGCAAGTCGCAATACCTTGCCGTCTTCTGCACACTACCTGGTGGTTTGCATTCATTATATATATTTTTTGCACCGTTGCATACCGACCGTGTCCAAATATTTCTGATTTCGAAACGTTTTGTATGGTTTTTGTGTTTTTTATAAACTTGTAAAGTTAAAATCTATAGGATGGTGCAGGAGTGCATCGTTTTTAAACGATTGGAACATCCAAATCAAGGGATTTCGTTTCAAAGGTAAATGTCAAAATCAGCTGTAGTTTTGTTGTGATAATTACCAGCCAGTGTCGTCCTTTACCTATTTTCAATTATTGCTATTACTGTTTTTAGTAATTATGCAGTATATGATTTTCTACCATTTTTGATTTTTTATGAAAAATTCTTTATAGAGGCACCTACTAGGGTCCCTATAGGACCCCAAATCCGCCGGCGCCGGTTTTTTAAGAGAAAAAAGGGTGTAATGTATTTTTTTTATTGTTTTCCGTTGGATTGGGTTAGGTTGAGTTGGGCTGTGTTGGATTGGGTTATTTTAGTGAAAAAAAAAATTAAAAAAGCAAAAAAAATTAAAAAAAAACAACCGGTGCCGGCGGATTTGGGGTCCTAGGGACCCTCTAGTAGGTGCCCCCATAAAGAATTTTTCATAAAAAATCAAAAATGCCAGAAAACCGTATACTGCATAATTACGCTGTTTTTTTTAATATGCTTTGTTGTTAGGGCCAGCAGCCTGTTTATATACGCTCTGTGCAGGTGTGCTCAAGGCTATAATTTCTTAAGAAAGGCAAAAATAATATATCAAAATATTATTATATTTTATTGTCATCTATTCTGGTATTTTAGTCCTAAATTTAGAAAAGCAGGTACCTGCCCACAGACCTAAGGGTTTCAAGTTCTGTGTACCTCACCTATGTAAAATAACAATGGGTAAAACGAAATTGTTAAGTATAGTAAAATATTTTAATTCTCAAAGCTTTAATTGAATATTAGTTTAAAAAAAAAGAGCAGGTATTTTATTATATTTTTACTTTTAACATATTTTATATGACATATTTGAATTTAGTATATTTCATCAGGGGTTTAATTTAAACATCAGGTTTTGCTTTTTTCCTTCAGTTGATAGAAAAGACTATTAAACAACTGTTGCCCTCAACCTTGTATTAAAGTTATCTTGTAATTTTTATTTTTTTTTTTGGTATTGTACCAGCAAATTTTAAAATAATCATTAAAATTATCACCTACCTCAATCGCTTTTACTCACCATTAGCACTTAAAAAAATATTTAACAACATAACACAATTAAATTGGTGGCGGGTTTCTGAAAGGGTGACAAGAAAGGGGGTGGGATTTTATAACTTCATCCAAAAGACGTGTGTGAAGTGTCAGTAAATTACAAAAGCATGGTTACCGATGCAAAAAAAAACTCGTTTTTTTTTTAAATCACTCGCCGCGCTCGTTAATTTAAATCAACGCTCGTAAAAAAAACGCTCTTTTAACCGTTAGTTGTGAAAACTACAAACTACTGCTTTTGTGCAATGAACCCATTTTTTTACATATTTATTAATTTTTCGCCGCTACTGGTAGAGTATGTAAAACAAATGGATGTATCTAGGACATACGTCTACAAACATACACATGTTTTACCGCAGTGTTGCCGAGCAACGTTCTGAAAATCATTCTGTCCTTTTTTGGCACACAGGCTAGCTTGGGGGCAAAACAAATAAGAATTTATGAATGGGATTTAGGGTCTATGGTTTTTAGGTCTGTGGATTAGTGTCAAAGAGGGGCGATCGCGCTCCCTGAGTCTGTCACTGAATTTAGAGGAAGGGGCTGATCAGATTTCGTGTTATTTGTCAAGCAAAAAGTTGCAAAAAATGTGTTTCCTAAAATTTTTTTGAAGCACATTTTTTATTTTTAGACTTGAGTCGGAGGTGAGTTTCGGTTTAAAAATAAACTGTGATTCGAGAAAGATTCAAGAAATAATTGTTACAGTTATACAGTTATTAGATATTTTTGTCATACTTACATGGAAAGAAAGAGTACATCTTCCAATGTAATAGAGTATAGAGTACAAAGGTTCCAAAAAGAATACTGTACTCTCAAATAGAGTATAAATGGTCACACTAGTAAAACAAACTTGATGATGTACGGTTTTTTCTATGAAGCCCCGTTAATGAGATATAAGCACGTTTATACCACGTGCAGTGCCACATGTCATTTATTTCATATTTCCTTTTTTATTGAATCTATCTATAGACATCGCGCCTAAAAAAACTAACATTGACTTTTTTCCAATGTTCGCACTGTTTTAAGAATTAAAATTCTAACATTCCTTCTTTGACATTTCAGTCAACGAAGATATACAAGTGGTCAATTTTTGCCATACTTTGTTAAGTATTGTTTAAATTAAGCAAATTGAAATCTTTACTTTGGCTATAATTTGACAGACTAAACCTTAAAACCGGTTGAATTTAAGCATTTAAAAAGCCAAATACATTAGACCGAGCATTAGACATTATTAGTGAGATTTACTATCTAAAATAGTACTCCCCACAGGTCTAAATAATTACTGTGGGGGGTACTAAATTTTAAAACCAATTTTCAAAAAACACCTAACCATACAGAAAAGACACAAAGTTATTGATTATTTTGTATTTTTATTGCTAAATACCACTGAAAAACTGCTTTTTTGTCAAAATAAATACCATATTTTAGAAGAAAATGCCCTAAAAGTATTTTTTTTGACAGGTTTCAAAATGGCAAATGGTGAATACGCCAAAATTTTGGCACATAATAGCTTCATAATCTGTGTTTGAGGTTATAAAATTGGTGATTTTTTAGACCACCTCTGAGCGGTGGTTTAAATTTATAGCCCCCAGAAAGGATTGTTTTGTGGCAACTGGTAATAAGTTCGTTTATAATTTCCCTAAGTAACCGTTTTTTCAAGAATTAATTTACCTTATTTAATATCCTAAATTGTTCATTAATCAATAAAACACCTCCAATTTTGTCCAGAAAAACGCCATACTTTGAACCCGTTTTCAGCACAAAAATATATTTATAAGGGCACTACGAAGCAAAACAAACATAAGTAAAGGTCACTGATTATGCACGAAAACTGTTTCCAATGAAAAAAATTTAAAACAACTGTACCTAATCATTTATTTACAAACTGAAATTAAAACATTGAGTTTATCTAAAAGCTTAATCATCAACTTTCACTGGAAGATCACACTCAAAAGTCTCAAAGCTGCAGTTTTCCTGGATACTTCGCTGATGTTCTACCAGAGAACCGGGCAGCGTCCAGTTCGTTGAGCCGACATGACTCTTTTGGGAACGCATCAGTGAATGATTTTTGGATTCAGGTCTGTTTTTAGCCGCATTTGTTTCCATGACCTCCTTTGATGAAATATTTTTATTTGTGGTTTGCGATTGCGATGGGTTTGTGTGTTGTAAAGTTTTTTCATACTTTCGATAGATAAAAATCCCTTTTAATTAAATACAAAGTTAATCTAATCCTTATTTTATGATTACGTATCGAAAAGGTTTTGTGACAGTGACTATTAATCTAGAAAATCAATAAACAAGGGTAAGTTTTAATAAGAGTGACATATAACGTCAATTTTAATTTGCTCAACAGAGTGTTTACCATTTAGATCCCCCCGCTAGGTTTAAGTCTTTTAAATTGAAATTTTCTTCTTAAAACCAACAAAAGGATGTGTTAAGATGATTATTCACTAAAAAAAAATAATTAAAATAATCCTTATAAATCAAACTATGTCCAAAACTCAAGGAAGTTGGTATAAAATGCTTAAAACTAGCCTAAACCCTTTTTAGTAAATCCCACAGTAAATATTCAAAATGAAGGGAAAATTTAGCGCCCTAATAAATTTACAGAAAAGATTTGTGGCGTAGAGGGCAAAGGGTCAGGGAATGAATCGAAAAAAAGTTTTTCCTCGACCAGGATTTAAACCCGGGATCTCTAGAATACCAGTCTAATTCCCTACCAATTGAGCTACCGACGAACCGGGTTTTAACTGGCTATTCGGAAATCCTTTCGTCCGATTCATTTGTTAAGGTCGGTTAAGCTGAGGGGACCACCATAAGGGGCCCAAAAAATGTTAATGCCACAATTTGTTGCTCATTTGTTGCTGTTTTGTTGCGGTAAGATAAAATTTGTTGCTGCTGCCGTTTTCGAGAAAACGTGGTCCCCCTAGCTTAACAGTTAAGCTAGGGGGACCACCGATATCTTCCGTTTGGTTATTGTTACAAAATTGATTTATATGCCATAATTTGTTGCTCATAGGGCCCGATAGTAATCAAAAATAAAAATGATGAAAAAATGTCTTGGAATTTTTTTATGAGCAAAAAACTGTATTTTGGAAATACTGCCCATTATGTTGGTCTAAAAGAACCTAAAGTTGTTTAAACATCATAAAAAACCTAGTCACGTGACCATTTAGCGCCAATTTCTCGTAAACTAACTAGGGGGCCACGACGTATTGTATATCCTTCGTTAGAGCCTGACCAGTACTAATTTGTTGCGGCAAAATAAAGTTTGTTGCTGTTGCCGTTTGGGAGAAAATGTAAAAAAACCTAGTCACGTGAACCTTTTAGCGCCATTTCTCGTAAACCAACTAGGGGGCCACGACGTGTTGTATGTCATTCGATAGAGCCTTACTATTACTAATTTGTTGCGGCAAAATAAAATTTGTTGCTGTTGCCGTGTGGGAGAAAATGTAAGAAAACCTAGTCACGTGACACTTTTAGTGCAATTTCTCGTAAACTAACTAGGAGGCCACGACGTGATGTATGTCATTCGATAGAGCCTGACCAGTACTAATTTGTTGCGGTAAAATAAAATTTGTTGCTGTTGCCGTTTTGGAGAAAATTTAAAAAAACCTAGTTACATGACCCTTTTAGCGTCATTTCTCGTAAACTAACTATATCTTTCGATAGAGCCTGACCAGTACTAATTTGTTGCGGCAAAATAAAGTTTGTTGCTGTTGCCGTTTGGGAGAAAATGTAAAAAAACCTAGTCACGTGACCCTTTTAGCGCCATTTCTCGTAAACTAATTAGGGGGCCACGACGTCTTGCATGCCATTCGAGAGAGCCTGACCGGTACTAATTTGTTGCGGCAAAATAAAATTTGTTGCTGTTGCCGTTTGCAAGAAAATCTAAGAAAACCTAGTCACGTGACACTTTTAGTGCAATTTCTCGTAAACTAACTAGGGGGCCACGACGTCTTGCATGCAATTCAAAAGAGCCTAACCGTTACTAATTTGTTGCGGCAAAATAAAATTGGGAGAAAATGTAAGAAAACCTAGTCACGTGACACTTTTAGTGCAATTTCTCGTAAACTAACTAGGGGGCCACGACGTGATGTATGTCATTCGATAGAGCCTGACCAGTACTAATTTGTTGCTACAAAATAAAATTTGTTGCTGTTGCCGTTTTGGAGAAAATATAAAAAAACCTAGTCACGTGACCCTTTTAGCGCCATTTCTCGTAAACTAACTAGGGGGCCACGACGTGATGTATGTCATTCGATAGAACCTTACTATTACTAATTTGTTGCGGCAAAATAAAATTTGTTCCTGTTGCCGTTTGGGAGAAAATGTAAGAAAACCTAGTCACGTGACCCTTTTAGTGTAATTTGTTGTAAACTAACTAGGGGGCCACGACGTGATGTATGTCATTCGATAGAGCCTGACTAGTACTAATTTGTTGCGGCAAAATAAAGTTTGTTGCTATTGCTGTTTGGGAGAAAATGTAAAAAAAACCTAGTTACGTGACCCTTTTAGTGCAATTTGTCGTAAACTAACTAGGCGGCCACGACGTGATGTATGTCATTCGATAGAGCCTGACTAGTACTAATTTGTTGTGGCAAAATAAAATTTGTTGCTGTTGCCGTTTGGGAGAAAATGTAAGAAAAATCTAAATAAGCCATCTTTTTAGCAACCTACCTTGAACTAGAAAACCAATGAAATTAATTTTGCTCTATTATATTTGAGTAGTGTGTCAGTTTGTATTTTATAAAATTTGCTCTCTTTGTAATATTGTGGTTGTAGACTAACGTACTAACCTTTCTTTCCATTGACGATGCTTAAACTTTTTAAAAAACCTTTTATAAGTATTTAGTTGTAAGTTGTGTAGCAAATAAACAAATTGATTTATTGACTGATTGATTGAAAAACTAAAATAATGTAAAAAAGTATATATTACAAAATAACACGAAGAGTTACATAACAAAATTATTTTAGTACGAAGGGGAATGATCGAGGGATATTGCCAAATTTTACACACACGTTACTTAATTGGACAAAATTTACAGGGTGTTCCATTAAGAATGGCTTCCGAACGAATACTACTAAAGCTAGGACTCCAGGAAAAAAACTAATAAAATGTTCTACTTACGAATTCTCTACAAATGTTTTTGTTTTTCTGGTTACCCCCTAGGGGGGCCTAATATTATTATTTTTTGAGGAGGAATTTGGGATTAGCGGCCCCTAGGGGGGCAACCAGAGAAACAAAACTATTTTTAGTAGGACCCGATTTTATCATGAAAGTTTTTTTCTTAAATTTCTAGCGATAGTGGTAAAAAAGGGCTAAAAAGTAAAAAATATTTTTTTTCTGTTCTTTATCAAATTAGCGATAAACGAAAAACGTGGGGCACAAGTATAAAACTTACAGAATCAGTTATCGTTTTCATGGCAATAAAATTGTTAGGATAACTATTAATGCGCCCACGTTTATCGAAATCTGATAAGAGCAAGTAGAAAAAATATTTTAAAGTTTCTAGTACTGTAATCCGGGGCTACTTGGAACAATTTTCAACTTTTTTGCGCTATTACTCGGGTATATTTCAAAATGTAAAAAAGTGGTTATCGGGGGCGTGGCCTAGATCTATAAAATGGCACCATTAAAATCTTTGTTTGTTCGTTGTACCCCACCTGAAAAAAATGGTGGTTTAAAGCTAGTCTTTAGGTGGGGCTACTTTGAAGTTCTTGTCTTTAGAGGTGTTTGCCCCATAAGAGTGTGGAAATAAGTTACGTTGAACCCTAATGAAGTCAAAAAAATGTTTCTTTTAAAAAATCGCCCTAAAAATCGGAAAAACGAAAAAAGAGTATTTTTCAATGCAATCAAATGATTATATTTAAAAGATAATTTTAAATTCAAAGTAGCCTCAGTTAGCGGTACATTCTAAAACCGTTGTAAATTAATTTTGTTAGTATAATTATTTTAAATCTATTTATTGTTTTGTACAAAAATAATAAGTCTGGGTACTACAAACGCTGTTTTTGACCTCTGTATCGGTTTTGTGGCGCAGTCATTTAGCTCCAACCAGTAGCCACAACCCCTTCTGTAGCAAAAAGCTGTGTAATGCCCTTCCACCTGATTTGCAGTAACTGATGCAATTGATAATTTAAATTGCTGATAATTAACAATTCCCAGCAAAAGATAAGATTTTCCAAAGATTTCTACTTTGTCAGGAAATTTATTAAGCTGGAAAAATTTGCGTTCTTCATTTTCAACAAATTAGTAACGGTCAGGCTCTATCGAATGACGTACAATACGTCATGGCCCCCTAGTTAGTTTACGAGAAATGGCGCTAAAAGGGTCACGTGACTAGGTTTTTTTACATTTTCTCCCAAACGGCAACAGCAACAAATTTTATTTTGCCGCAACAAATTAGTACTGGTCAGGCTCTATCGAATGACATACATCACGTGGTGGCCCCCTAGTTAGTTTACGAGAAATTGCACCAAAAGTGTCACGTGACTAGGTTTTCTTACATTTTCTCCCAAACGGCAACAGCAACAAATTTTATTTTGCCGCAACAAATTAGTAGCGGTCAGGCTCTATCGAATGGCATGCAACATGTATTGGCTCCCTAGTTAGCTTAAGAGAAATTGCGCTAAAAGGGTCACGTGTCTAGGTTTTTTTAAATTTTCTCCCAAACGGCAACAGCAACAAATTCTATTTTGTCGCAACAAATTAGTAGCGGTCAGGCTCTATCGAATGGCATGCAACACGTCTTGGCCCCCTAGTTAGCTTAAGAGAAATTGCGCTAAATAGGTCATGTGACTAGGTTTTTTTACATTTTCTCCCAAACGGCAACAGCAACAAATTTTATTTTGCCGCAACATATCAGTAATAGTAAGGCTCTATCGAATGACATACAACACGTCGTGGTCCCCTAGTTAGTTTGCGAGAAATTGGCGCTAAATGGTCACGTGACTAGGTTTTTTTTAAATTTTCCCCCAAATGGCAACATCAACATTTTATTTTGCCGCAACAAATTCGGGGAAGCATTTTTATGATGTTTAAACAACTTTAGGTTCTTTTGGACCAACATAATGGGCAGTATTTCCAAAATACAGTTTTTTGCTCATAAAAAAAATTCCAAGACATTTTTTCATCATTTTTATTTTTGATTACTGTCGGGCCCTATGAGCAACAAATTATGGCATATAAATCAATTTTGTAACAATAACCAAACGGAAGATATCGGTGGTCCCCCTAGATTAACTGTTAAGCTAGGGGGACCACGTTTTCTCGAAAAAGGCTGCAGCAACAAATTTTATCTTACCGCAACAAAACAGCAACAAATGACCAACAAATTGTGGCATTAAAATGTTTTGGGCCCCTTATGGTGGTCCCCTCAGCTTAACCGACCTTATACGTTAGTAGTGGGGAGATCTTTGAAGCCTACTGCGGCTTTAAAAATCTAGACATGTTATAAAGACAAGGAGGTCCACATTCACGATTATTAGTTGTTCGAAATTTCTATTTATATATCAACCAACGATACACGACATATAGCGTTTATTGAAGTGAAGATGGCGAATTTCCAACTAATAATTTCAGCCAAACATATTTACAAAATGAAGGGAAAATTTAGCGCCCTAATAAATTTACAGAAAAGATTTGTGGCGTAGAGGGCAAAGGGTAAGGAAATAAATCGGAAAATTTTTTTACTCGACCAGGATTTGAACCCGGGACCTCTAGAATATCAGTCTAATGCTCTACCAACTGAGCTACCGAGGAACCGGGTTTTAACTAGCTAAATTTTCCCTTCGTTTTGTAAATATGTTTGGCTGAAATTATTATTTGGAAATTCGCCATCTGACACCTCCAATAAAACGCTATATGTCGTGTATCGTTGGATCATAGATAAATAGAAATTTCTAGTAATCGTGAATGTGGACCTCATTGTCTTTATAACATGTCTAGGTTTTTAAAGCCGCAGTAGGCTTCAAAGATCTCCCCACTACTAACAAATAAATCGGACGTATGTTTAAATCAACTTTTTTATGAACTTTGTCATAAGATAAGCGGCTATGTTAATATTCAAATACCTACTGTTATTGTACTTTATCATTTCTATTTAATCGCAAGCCGGAGCAGTTTATTTTGTTGGTGATAACCTAGACTGTTGAAAATAAAAAAAAATAATTTACTTAGTTATAACCTAAAACAATGTCAATTTCTCCAGCTTCGACAATTTTAAAAAGAAGTTTCTCCACAACGATAGCTAAAAACGTGATTCAAAATGTGACAGTAGTCGGAGGGGGATTAATGGGTTCGGGTATTGCCCAGGTATGTAGGAAACAGTTTCCTTTTAAAAAATCTTTGTGTATACTGGTTACTGCTCTTCAAAAACAATTCAAGTTTACAGACGCAGAAACAATTTTTGTTAGTTGTTCTGAGTTGGTTTAAGTTAAGTATAAAATTAAAAATGTGTTTGATAAAATAAAGAATAAGCTCAACTTTTTTATGTAATATCTTTGATGGTGCCTAGAGATAACTCTTCAAATACATTTTTATGACAGGTAGCTGCACAACAAGGCAACAACGTAACGCTGGTAGAAGTGGCACCGGAATATCTGGAAAAAGCTCAAACTATCATAACTAGCAGCTTAGCCAGAGTAGCTAAGAAGCTATACAAGGATGAGGCAGAGTCTATTAATAAATTTGTACAGGTAAGTTAAAAAAAAAAATGTTTTCCAAAGGCTCACTTAGAATACCTCGAACACTTGACACCTGTCAACTATGCCGATAAATGTCAAATTTTCAAAATATTTAATTTTATTTGCAGAATAAACCCAGCATTAATTCAGTATAAATAATTTTAAAGCTCAAATGAAATAATTCTTTGATTATTACTCGCAGGGTTTAAAGTCTCCAGGTCAAAAATTTTACCATGACTTTTCCAGGTCCACTCCCTGACAAGATAAACTATTTTCCAAATATTTTAAAATCCAAAAATTGTGGAAATTTTTTATGGACCTACTAATATCGAAAAACGTTAGTACCTTTCAAGTTTCTAAATTACATAGGCTTTTTTCAGACAAAATATTTTTCGCTTTGGGATAAAAAGTGCCACTTTAGTCACCACGTAGGTATATTATAAAACACTATTTTGACAAACTTTATGATGTGCTCATTCAACTATGTATTTTAAAGGGTCATAATTTTAGAATAATATAGTTTTTGCCAAGTGAGCATTATTTTTTCAGGATACCATTTAAAAATAACTTTTATTTCATACTGTATTGTAATATACTCCATTACGCTATCGGTTTCAGACCGGGAAATGATACATTACATCACTAGTCCGGTAAAGTAACTAAAAAAAAATAAGAATAAAATAATGGATTTCCCACCTACAGTATGAAACAAAACGTTGTACGATACACGGCCGTGAAATGTCATTAAAGTACTCGTCTAGAAATTCCGGACTCGGCTCCTTCGTCGCCTTGTCCGTAAACATCTAGACTTGTACTTTAATAGAGCATTTCCCGGCCTTCTAACGTAAATTACTATTAAAACGTTTGCAAATTGAACTTAAAATAATAACATTTTATTTTATAATAATGAAATAATACTTCTTTTATTTAAAAAAAAATTTTTCTTACTCAGGGGCGGTCGCAGCATTTTTTGAACGGGGAGCAGGTTCAGCAGGTGTGGAGTAAATTAAAAAAAAACTTATTTATAATTAAAAGGAAGGATACTCATGCAAATCTAATTTCAATTATATATTTGTTGGCTAAACCATGTCTTGAATGCACCACAGGCAAAAATTTTGAGTAATGTATTCTAAAAATACACGTTTTAAATAATCTTGGGAAAAGTTTTTCGCAACTTAAACAGCAAAAAATTCACATTTTAATCTCTTTTACGTTTTCTGTGAAATATGTTTAAAAAGAGTTGGGTTAGTTCCCAGGAGGATTGGGTTGGGATCTCAATTCTTGATTTGTTGCTGCTAAATGGCATTTTTAGGTCAATTTTTATATACATATATGTTTTGAATGCTGTCTTAAAATTGAAAAAAAAATCAATAAGGTTATAGCGCCGCAGGCAATTAATTCTTCAGAAATTTGAACCTTTTTCACGTTTTCTTCTGAAATATTTTTAAAAGTAATTGGGTTAGCTGATAACTTTTTTCAGGGTTCTCACAAAAATCCCAATAATTTTTTCCAGATGTTTTCCAGGACATTTTACACAAATTCCAAGGCATTTTTTTGTTTTCAGAATTTACTACAAACTGCGTGAATAATAATAAAAAATAAAGAGGCGGTCGCAACTTTTCTTTTGAGGCGGAGGGAGGTTAGTACATGTTGGGTTGGTTTAGTATGTGTAAAAAAACTTATATATTTGGAAACAAGAGCGGATGTAGTACTAACTCTTAAGAAAATTATGTAAAAATCTAATTTTTTTACATGTTTTAAATGTTGTTGTTTTTTGCAATTTAATCAGAAAACTTGTAAACATTTTCTTTCACGTTTTCTGTAAAACATTTAAAAAAAATGTGGGTAGTGTTGTGGTGGGATTTTGTCTTAATTTTAGATTTAGCAATTTTTTTTGAAAATTAAGTTCTTTCAAAATTTTTCTTTTTTCTTCTCTCGAAATACATAAAAATTGGGTTGGGTTAGCTATTAGATATAAACTGTAGCTCGAAATGTAGATTCTCTACTTCCCTACAACATACCCTAGTAAAATATACATTTACATAAATTATAAAATAAACTGATAAAATTTTCCACCACCTGATTACCACCCTTCAAGATTAATCTTTACCTAAATAATACCAATCAATGAAAATCAATCACTGCCGCAACCAGAAATTGACTTCGGGGGGGGGGGGAGGATAAATAATTAAAAAAACCTAATTTGAAGTAAAAATGTGACCATAACCAGGGTTCTCGGGGGGGGGTAATCCCAAAACCCCCCTCGGTGCGCCAGTGGATCAATAATAACTAGAAAAAAATTCCAGGATACTTCACAAAATTCCAGAAATTTTTTTTCTGAAATTCCAGGTCTAGAATTTGGTTTTATAAAATTCCAGGTATTCCAGGACATGTAAGAACTCTACTCGGTTTTATATAATAAAAATAAGTTTTGTCCAGGTATTCCATGATTGTTTACAAAATTCCATGGTTTCTTCATGACTTTGCGTAAATTTTAAAATGTCCATGACTTTTTGGGGCCCAAAAACTTCTTCATTATTTTGTATTATTAGACATCCAACATATTATGGAGGCCGAGATGGAGGCTATTAGGATCGTCAAAGTTTTTTATTTCCACTAAAAATAAGTTATTTGAGTCAAAAAAGACCTAATACAAAATTTTTTCATGGTGTCTGTCGGTAACACGAATACTCAAAAACCGCTTTTATCAAAATTATTATTATTTTTTAAAGATTTTAGGGATGGCTATACGTGCCTGCTGGCGCCATTTTTTTTTGTTTTCGTTTTTAGTTAGAAACTAAACAATTCAAAATAAAATTAAAAAAAAAATAAAATGATTTATCAAATCCCGAGTCAAATCCATTACATCGTAGATAACCTACATTGTAATATTTTTAAAATCGAGTTCATATCATTGGAGCTCTTACATTTTGTTTTTAAAATTCAGGATGTCCAATCACGAATCAAAGGCACAACCAGTTTAGAAGAAGGGGTCCAAAATTGGTTATTGAAGCCGTAATAGAAAATATGGAACTTAAACATAAAATTTTCAAAACATTAGACAACGCTGCTCCTCAAAAGACTATGTTCGCCTCCAACACCAGTTCTTTAAGCATCGGCGAGATCGCTTCTGTCACTAATAGAAAAGATAGGTGATAATGCTTTTTAATTAGGTATTGATAAAGCCCGTTTCTCACTATGTATTTTCTCCATGCATCTTGAGAAGTTGCATGCATTTTGGGTGTTCACACCATGCATTTTTCGCAAAAAAGATGCATGGACTCGAGATGCATGGAATAGAACTAATTTTTTTTAAAAGATGAATGCATTTTGGGGAATTTTCTAGTGAATTTTGCTGCGACAACATAAATATTATGTCGGCAAGCCCAATCAATTATAGTTTTAAAAATTTTAATTATTTGTTGCCTGATTTTTTTCTTTCCCTTGGCTAAAAATGCACAGTGAGAAACGGGCTTAACAGTACTTGTCAAAATAGGTGCTTCCACTAAGAAACAAATTCCAACTTTTATTTTGTTTCCTGAACAAAAACTATTTTTTTGGGTTTAACTACACCCAAGTAACTAAAATATACCAATTAAAGATTTAAGTATACAAAATACATATAACCATATATTTTTAATTTAACAATCTAGAGTTTAGACATTCATTTTGAGCTTCTTAGCCTGCCTTTTGAAAGTAGCAGAACCGGCACAAGGAATGACGAGGCGACAAGTACAGAGTAGGCCCTTAGAAGGACATGAATCCAAGAACAAGAGAGTAGACAGTCCAAGGGATTTGTGAACGGACCGGACACATCTAGAAGTAGATGGCTACTGATGAGAAGCCGCAAAGACAGGACTGCTCACAAGCATACTAACCGAACACAACTGGTTAAAGAAATATATCTACCGCATGCGTGTAGAGAACGACCCTGTGTGTCCCTCCTGTGGACAGGCAGAAGAGACATTTTGGCACCGAGGGAGAGTGCGCGGCCTACGCGAGAGTAAGACACCAAGTGCTGGGAGCGCTCCAGAACGGGTAGGTCAGGAGATAATGTAAGAGTCGCCGAAGGGGCGACAGTGGGGAAATAGGGAAAGGCTCGGGAGAAGGTAAAAAGAGCCCATGGAGGTCTACTAGTTAGGCAACGAGCAACCTCATTTCTACTACTTTTACCACTATTAGACTAAGACTTTTGGAATGTCTTGTAAACAGCATAGCAAAGATTCAGTGATGGTTTTAAAAAACATATTTTTGGACAAAACTCGGTTGGTCGGATTATGTTAGGGTGACCATTCGTCCCACACCATGTGGTTAATTCACTTAGGGCTATTATAGTCACAATGAGCTCGTATAACGAAATTTTAACAAATATTTAATAATACAGGAAGGTCCTGACGGTTAAAAATCGTTCTGTCCTTGCAAATTTTAAGTTATTTTATAGTTGTAAGTAAAAATCGGGTATTCTGTGGATATGACCAGATACATGTTCAAACTTTTATATGGAGAAGGGTTTTTTGTATGCAAAACACAGTTTTCAGAGGCAGGGAGATAAAACAATTCATTCTAGAAATATTTTCATAAGATTTTAAAACCAAATCGAGACAAAACTAACAAAAACCCCATTTTAAATTTTTAGATTTGGTGGTCTTCATTTTTTTAACCCAGTCCCACTGATGAAGCTTCTAGAGGTTATCAGAATACCGGAAACTTCTGAAGAGACCTACCAGGCATTCATGGCATGGGGCAAGCAAATCGGTAAGAGTTGCATCTCCTGCAAGGACACTCCCGGATTCGTTGTCAACAGACTGTTGGTGCCTACTATGGCAGAAGCTGTCAGGATGTTGGAAAGGGGTAGGTATTTGTTTTAATTTAAACAATATCCCATAAACTTGGAACATATTATATATATAAATAAAGACTTCGCCACTAATTGCATCGATATATTACTTTTGTAAAACATCTTCAGTACTTTTCAACTGTACTATATTTAATAAAGACGATTTTATTTATTTAACTTAGGAAGGACGCTGGTGAGTTTCCTGTTTTTTGCTTTAAATTGCCATTTGTTAACCGATATTGATGAAATAAGCCCCCAGTGAAGCTTGTAATTTATTTACGTATAAAGTTGACAACAATTTATTAAATTAGCATGATTTGCACATCAAAATATATCATAATCCAAACTTTTCCATTCAAGGCTTTATTATTATGGGAATGAATAATGGATATTTTAACCGCGCGTATCCAGAAAAAAAAGGGGGCAATGTATAAAACAGAAAATGCAAGGCTAAGGCAAAAATGGTGAGAAATAACAGAATAGTCGCAAGTAAGGCAATTAGTTTGTAATTTATTTCATATGGTTAATCGTTCAGCTTAAGCTTATATTTCCATTAGTCAAATAGTTCTCAGTCGGTTATTGGATATGGATCGATGCTCGGATATATAGGAGTCAATTTTGTTAGTATAGAAGTTAAGGTAATTATTTTTTTTATAATTTATCAAACCGTAACTTGTTTATCAAATTTCTATATGTCGATAAGCTAAGGTCACTGAAGATAGATTCGAGAGCCAGGAAGGCAGCCTTTTATTTTCAAAAAATTTCATACGACCTTCAGTGACCTTGAACAGAAAAACAACAAATAGTATCCTAATATTAAAAATGCGCAAGTTTACGGTTTTTATTTTATTTATTTTTGATCTCAATCACGCAAAATCGGCTGATCCGATTTATTTTTATAAAATTTTTCTGATTTTGCATTGTTTTTCAATTTTTGCTAGATGACATTACACATTTTATCCGACTTTGCTGTTTTTTTGTCAATTTCCCAGACTTTTGCATGGAAAAAACAAATTCCCTGACTTGCTTTAAATACATATTTCATGAATGTCGCCCTGTACTTCACCTGTCGATTTTTTGCAGGCGATGCTTCAGCCGAAGATATAGACACGGCAATGAAACTGGGTGCTGGTTATCCAATGGGACCTTTTGAACTTATGGATTATACTGGATTGGACACCAATGTCTTTGTTATGGATGGATGGCACAAAAAGTTTCCCGATAACCCACTGTTTGAACCAAGCAAAGTAATTATCCAAAAATTGGTTTAAAAAAACAATTAAACAAATACATTCAGCCGTTCACCCCCTTCCCTCTTAAAGGTAAAAATATCAATTTTCTCCCTCCTTAATATACATGGTGTCCCAAAAGTGATAATATCTATAAATATCTTAAAAACCCAAAGAGTTTACAAAACGCATCTTTTTGAATGCTGGTCGTGCCGAAGTCATTAAGGGCCGCAGCTAGAGATGATCTCCTTTTTAAATATGACACCCGTATTTGGCAAATTTGAACATGCCCAGCAAACACGGTTCCCTCGGGCCTTCGTCGGTCCGATGTCGATTGCCGAATTTTTCGTCATCGGCACGACGTCGATTTACGACATCGGACCGGCAGCATTTTTTGTCCGGTTTGCGATGTAGGCCCAATGTATGTTGCAGCGTTAGACTGTGGCCCATCGTCGGACCAATGGTAAATTTTACTTTTTGCTGACATCGGCATACCGTCGCCGTACGATCAAGCTCCGATATGGTTTAACTACATGGTACCGACCACCCGCCCATAACTGCTTAATTTGGTCGCTCTAACGTAGGCAAGCTGGTCTCGGCCCGACATCGGTAAACTATTCAAGTCCGACATTGGTCTCCTAAAGCGGTCCAACGTCGGCGATTGACGGAGGTCCGTCGGTGGTAGCTTAAATCGGCCCGACATTGGCAAACTACAAAATTTCGATAATGCGGGTGCTTACTGCTTAACCAGTTGGGCTGGTTTAAGTGGCAGAAGAGGTGATTCTTGTAGAGAAGTACTACCATCTTGTCAAGTCCGCATTCTAGTTTTGAAATATCTTTGCTCATTATATATATAATATTATCTTCCACTGTACAGGGAACATAGTGACATTAGCGCCATCTCTATATACTAGGAAGAAACTATTAAGCAGTTTAAAAATTTTAAGGTGACGTAATCGGACCATCGTTGGTTGCCGATTCTCGACCAATCAAACAAAGTTCCAATCGGACCATCGTCGGCCCTAAAGCAGATAAAGTGGTCGTCGGCATAAAGTCGACTATAGTAAATCGGGGCATCGACAGTTGACGATTCTCGTCCGATTAAACAAAGTTCCAATCGGACCGTCGTCGGCCCTAAAGCAGATAAAGTAGGCGTCGTCATAAAGTCGACTATAGTAAATCGGGGCATCGTCAGTTGCCGATTTTCGTCCGATTAAACAAAGTTCCAATCGGACCATCGTCGGTCCTAAAGTGGTGTCGGCATAAAGTCGACTGTAGTAATGTGGACCTCCGTCAGTTGCCGATTATTGACCGAAAACTGAAAATCGCAATCTGACCAACATCGGGCCAGATTGTAGTCGCCGATGCCGACACACTGCCGACGTTATCGACATTGGCCCGATTCAATGCCGACGATTTGTGTTTCCTGGGTGGCTTTTCTTTTTGATTCCAAAAACACCTAAATTGTTATCTTTTTCTCTGACGGTGTTTAAATAAAATGACAATATCTACAACACTCATTGCTTTGATCAAAGTTTTTGTCATTTTATTTAAAAACCCTTAGGTAACGTATTAGATATTATTGGAATCAGAAAGAAAAGCCACACACAGGGTGTCCAAGTAACAAAAAATAATATTACCGCCCTAGCTCCGCCCACTTAATGACTGGCGGCACGACCAGCATTCAAAAAAATTATTTTTTGTAAACCATTTAAGTATCCAAAACTTGACCTTTCTGCCTCTACGTTTTTGCGATATTTAAGGTTATTATTAATTTTCGGATTCGGACACCCTATATATACCGGGTGTCCCAAGGTGAGTAACCTATTAGAATATTTTGGTAACTATACAATGGAAACTTTCAAACTTTCTATTCTAACATAAGTCCATGAAAACTATGTTTATGAAATACTTTCATATTTGCAGTGTTGCCATTTGCAGGAAAACGTGGCAACAACTTTTGAACAATCCATATATTTTTTCATTTTTGGATTCTACAAAATATTTTACGTACATTTTATGTATAATGTCCTATACCTATGTTCAACAGTTTTTAAAATATTGACAGGTGAAAATTGACATTTTTTAATTTTGACAGCCCGTAACATCGAAACGGTTAAGGATAGAGCAAAACGGTTTTTACATTCCTATCTTGGTTTTTCACAAGCTATCGTTTTATATCCAAACCCAGGGTTAAAATATCTCAAGGTCAGTTTAACCCTCGGTTAAAAATAGTATAAGACGATAGCTTCTGAAAAACCAAGATAGAAATATAAAAACCGTTTTGCTCTATTTTTAACCGTTTCGACGTTACGGGCTGTTAAAATTAAAAAATGGCAATTTTCACCTGTCAATATTTTAAAAACAGTTGAACATAAGTATAGGACATTATACATAAAATGTACCTAGAATATGTTGTAGAATCCAAAAATGTAAAAATATACAGGGTGCTTAACTTAAGATAAGAAAGTTGTTGCCAAGTTTTCCTGCAAATGGCAACACTCCAAATATGAGAGTATATCATAAAGATAGTTTACATGGACTTATGTTGGAATAGAAAGTTTGACAAGTTGGCATTGTATAGTTTCCAAAATATTCGAATAGGTTACTCACCTTGGGACACCCGGTATAGAACATTTTACATAAAATGTACCTAAAATATTTTGTAGAATCCAAAAATGCAAAAATATACAGGGTGTTCAATTTAAAATAAGAAAGTTGTTGTCAAGTTTGCCTGCAAATGGCAACACTTCAAATATGAGGGTATTTCATCAAGATAGTTTACATGGACTTATGTTAGAATAGCAAGTTTGAAAAATTTCCATTGTATAGTTTCCAAAATATTCTAATAGGTTACTCACCTTGGGACACCCGGTATATATACTTCAGTGTTGGGAAGCGTGGGGAGGTTACGTAAGTAAAACGACAGCTCACTTGCTAATTTAATGCGTTATTTTAACAGATAGTTTGAAAACTATGTTAATTTTTTTTCGCCTGTTGGCTTTTTTGTTATTTTTGGAATACGAGGGAGTGGGGTGAAAGGAAATTTCATATAGAGCCTTTTACTTGTCCGGAAAAGTAAACTGACATTATCTAATAAGACCCAAATAACTCAAGGTCAGGTAAAAAGGCTTTTTAATTTGTGAATTAAGGAAAACCGCCAGCTCATAAAATTGTTTTTCTCTTTTTCAGAAATTGCAAGAATTAGTCAAAGAAGGCAAACTTGGAAGGAAAAGCGGTGAAGGTTTTTACAAATATAAGCTATGAATATCCATAAAAAAAACTACTCAACTACAGCGTCCGGACGGGGTAACGACTAAAATATTATGAACTTTTTTTTCAAAAATATGAACTTTTTATGAACTTTTTTTATTGACTAAATATGAACGCATTATTTGACTAAAATATTTATTAAAGAAAACTTTTACAACATTAGATACTCTTAAAAACTTTGCACTTAAATAAAAAACTAAAAAATTAATAAACACAAATGAATCCCATTTCTCTCAAGTAAAATCAGATAACTGTTAAACAACTACTCCTCTGGCAAATTGCTTGATAGGTATTGAATCACAAACTGCACACCTGTCGCGTTCTGGTCAAAATTTAATCTATGTGCGCACAGAACCCGGATACCCATACAGTTTGTCGACTAGCTTCTACCTTATTATGTCTCCTCAGGACAACGCAGGTTTCCAGAAATCTTTGGTTTGTTGGAGAACTTGGAGATTTCTGGAAACCCACGTTGTTCTGAGAAGACCCAACAAGGTCAAAAGTAGTCCACAAATTGAAGACAGAGAGAAAGAAAAGATTCTTGGAACGTTCTGAACATTTTTTGGATTTGTTTCAAAGTAAGGTATCAGAGTTCTCTGCAAACAGAGATTAAATTGTGACTAGAATGCGACAGATGTGCGGTTGGTAATTCAATACCTATCGAGGTATTAGCAAGAGGAGTAGTTGTTTTACAGTCGCTTGATTCTACTGAAGGGAAATATGCTTATCTTCTTGAATCTATTTTGTTTAAAAAAATTAAGTCTGACTTTTTCTTTTAAAGTAATCCCACAGGTCAGATTTTTTCTTATTGACCTTTTTTCCACATTTTTTGTTTCTTTCTCTAAAAATTATTTTTCTTTTATCAGAACTTTTGGCTGCCTTAATCATAGCCTGTGCAGCAGTCGCCTTCACCAAGTCTTTGTTTTTAAGGTCCTGCTTCAACCGCTGTTCTGCTACATTTAACATTCAATAGCACCCATTTGTCTTTCTTTTTCCTTCTTTCTTCTTTGGGTAATTTCGTTTTCCAAATGCTTCCGACTTTTTCTTTTGTAAATCTTTTGTGGGTTCACATTTCTTCATGTTTTCTCTTTTCCTCTTTTGCTCGTTTTTCCTCTTTAGTCTTTTCTTGTTCAATTTTCAGTTCTTCCTCATAGTAAACTCTTGCTCTTTTAACCCAAGAGTTTTTCACCTAGAAGATAGATGCTTTAAAAATTTTTTTTTTGGCATGCTCTTCGCTATTATCGAAAAAAAATTGTTTGGTAACTAGTTCAGATGCATTTTTTTGAAACTCCTCATTTAAGGAATGAATTGTTTACAGTATGTAGATTGCATGTCCCAATGTCTATAAGCAGCATTTTTTTGCTGTTAGGTATGTATTCATTTCTCTAATTACCACAGATATTTGGTCCATCTGAAACCAGCGCTACTAATTTGCTTTCAATAAGAATATCCAGCAGAGCCTTTACAATATTTTCTGCAGTAACATAAGTATGCATTTGAAATGCCGGAAAATTACTCTATTGCACTTTTTAGACCAATAGCAAACTTTTGCTTGAAATTATTTTTTAGAAGAAGTGTTGGTAGTCTCATGAAATTTCGTCTTAACATACATGGCAGAGAAAATAGACGTATTTATTTTGATATTAGTCTCATGAAAACATATTGGGAACATTATTTTGTTTTTAAGTAACTGACTAATCAGGAGAACTTCAATTTACGAAAAACATTCAGAGTGCGATATTTAAGTTTTTACAGTAGGGCATGCTATAAAAGTTATCCGTGGAAAGTCGGAAAAAATTAACTTTTTATGAACCTGGATGAAATGATGAACTTTATGAACCTAGTCCGGACGCTGAACTAAAATGACAATGATTTGGTCATATCTTAAAGATTTTTCTTCTCAACAACCACCGGCAGCAGGTAGCATTTTCAAAAGGAGAAAAAAAATATAAGAATAACCTTCTTATAAAGTTCTATCATTTTAGTAATTTTCTGGTTGTGTTCAACAAATTCATTTAAAATCATAGTATTCTTAGTAAACAAGAAAAATGTTATTCGGTGATTCTTACTGAAGTTTTTTTTATTTTATTAAAAAACCGTTAGACAAAAGGTGCTTCTGGAAACAGAAAGAAAAGCTCTATTCAAATTGGCTACACACATACAGGGTATCCCCTTAATGACTGGCAGCACGATTAGCATCCAAAAAGATGTTTTTTTTTTGTAAACCATCCAAGTCTGTGAAATTTTACTTCTCTGGGTGTTTTGGTTTTGGAGACATTGGGGGGGGGTCAAGACTTTTTTGGACACCCTGTATAAATATATCCATATACGCCATTCGACCTACACGTCCATGGCAGACTATCCATGCAGATTTTATTTTCATTTACATGTTATTTATTATTATGGAGGTCGTTGTGTTATGTAAACCTATACACTGCGGTAATATAACCTGTATTTCTGGACCATAGCCAAATGTTTATACAGACACTGTACAGTCACTTTCGGAAAAAATGTTCCTTAATAGTGTGTTTTACAAATAAGATTGCCTAAGTTCTAAAAATAAACATTTAAGAACAAAAGAAAAATACTGTTTTTGGCATTATATGATGAACAAAGTGAGGAAAGCATAAAAGTAAAAAACCGTACTGTCAAAATTCCCTGATTTCCATGAATTAGGACCTATTCCCTGACTCTTCCAGGTCCTTTTTTAAATTCCCTAACTTATCCAGGTTTTTCAGGTTTCCCTGACAGGTTTCAGCCCTGTTAGAAAGAACATCAAAATATCTTTTCTAATTGACAATATTCTAGGAAAATTTTGGTCCGCGTAAAAATGTTGTTAAACTTTTCTAACCGAATGACACTTATTAATTATTTACTATGTTTTTAATACAAAAATCTCAAGAAAGTCAACTTTTTTGGGGATTTTTGTACTGCCAACTTAGTAAAAAGTGTAATTTGATAAGAAAAGGTTGAGGAACTCGAAAACGGCTACAGCAACAAAATTAATTCAACCGTAACAAAATAGCTACAAAATGTACCATTGAAAATATTTGGTCCCCTTATGATGGTCCCCCCAGGTTAACCGACTTCTAATTATTAACTGTTAAACTGCGGCCAATTATAGGGTATCCCAAAAGTCCAAGTCCCTACTAATATCTTCAAAACCAAGAGGCAGGAAAGACAAATTTAACATGCTTGAATGGTTTACAAAAAAGTGGATGTGTGTGGATGCTCTTCGTGCCACCAATCATTCTAGGGTTTTTTTTTAATTTCAAAAATACCTGATGTTACCATTTTCTTTGACGGTTTTTAAATAAAATGGCAAAATCATCTCCATAAGACCAATAATTTGCTTGTCCAAAAGTTTTTGTCATTTTATTTAAAAACCGTTAGGTTAGAGCAAAAGGTAACACATCAGGTATTTTTGGAAACAAAAATAAAAGCTTCATTCAAGCTTGCCAAAATATACAGGGTATTTTTTTTACATTTTTATAAATTTTCCTGACCGTTATATAAGTTTTTTTGAAAAAAAATTTGTCCTGGGTTGCGGTCTTAAATAATTACTAATTTATTCTGTGTAAATTGTAACGTTTCGGTTTATTACAACCATCATCAGACTATATCTATCTAAAATTAAAAAATCATATTTTTTGATAAAAGTTTTACAAAATATAAATATTAGAAACTAAAATACAAAAGTGACAGTTTAAAAAACAGTGAATAGAATGTTTTACATACATATAAAAAACATACAGAACAAACCAAATTATGTTAGATTAAGAAAGAACTTTTTTTTTATTAGATGTTATGAACAGTAAAATTTTTGTTTATATAATGGCTTACCTTATTATTGTTTTAAAATATATTAATTTTAAAATATATGTACATGGTTTTCGTTATGTTAATTCTTTTGTTGCTTTGCATGCATTAATTGTGTATTCTACTATTGTTGTTTTTTTTTTATTAAAAATGTTCGCAGAGATAATCTTTGCGATGATTATGTTTTTTTTTTAAATTTTAGTTTATACAGAGTGTTTTGATTTTGTTGTATATACAGGGTTTTATTATTTTTATTTAATATTTAATAAGATGTTTGTAAATGTTACTTAGATTGTCAGTGTCAGATCTAAAGTTTACTGCTTTTGGGTTTTTTGTAATTTGTATCATTTCCTGTATTCTTCTTTTATGATAATTGTTTTCTTTTACCAAGATATCTGCATTTTAAAAGTCAAAATTATTATTATATATAGTGCCGTTTTGTGTTCATCGTTACGTCTTAGACTGTATTTATGTTCATAAATTCGTTTTTTGAAATATTGTTTTGTTTGACCAATATATGTTTTGTCACATTCTAAGCAGTTTATTTTATATACAACGTTGGCTGTGTCCAATTTATCAGTTTTGGGTTTTAACTTTGTAAAGATTATATTAGAGAGGTTGTTGGTAGTTTTTTCCGCTACATTTATGTTGTGTGGTTTTAATACTTGATATTTTACTATTTATTTCCGGTATGTATGGAATTGATATAAATTTGTTATCTTTTTGGCCTTTGGGTAAGATGTTGAATTGTAAATTTTATGTATTTGGTTTGGTTTTTTATTATTGGCCGTAAGCACCTCTTTGATTTTTTTTTAATTTTCAGATCTGTTTTCAGGATCGGATAAAATGATTGCATGGTCGGTAAGGGCTGTAACAACGCTTTTTTTTATACTTTTGTGGTGCATATGAATTGTAATTTAAATATCGACCCGACCAAACTTCCTTTGTGTACCAATTCGTTTCTATTGAGGTTTGATTTTTGTATATTAAAGAGAGATCCAAGAAATTTATAGAATTATTTTTATCAAGTTCACTTGTAAATTTAAGGGTGTTATGATATTTATTAAATTGACTTAAAGTGTATTCGATTTTATTTGAAGGTAAACATATCAAACAATCATCTACGAAACGTTTAAAAAATACTGGTTTCTAGTTCAAGTTGCTTATGACTGTGTTTTCTAACTGTTCCATAACTAAATTAGCTATGGTTGCAGATATTGGTGATCCCATTGCAACACCGTATATTTGTGTAAAAAAATCATTTTCAAAGCGAAAGTAAGTAGAATTTAGACATATCTCAGTAGCCTTTAAAAATTCGCACTCTGGCAGGGTTGTATGTTTTTTTTTTATTTCGTCCCATTTAGTTTTGATACAGTTAAGTGCAAGCTCAGTAAGACTATTGCCCTACCTCCTCCATCCTCTTAATGACTTTTGGGACACCCTGTAGAACGCGAGCGCGACGTAATGAAAGCTGCTAACTGGACGTGAACTGACTTTATCAAACACAGTTAACCTAAAGTGCATATTCAAGAAAATAATATATAAAGTTTCAACTATATATTTGTGAGATAGACATACCCCTCCCCTAGTTTTAATTAAATATAAAAATTAAAATCTTTGACTTAGCTCTTTTTTGGGGAAAATTCTATTTTTTTTGTGCGATCTCCTATTTTTGATAACAAATTTGAAATCCTTACAAAATTTGCTTTTTGAAGATACCCCATGTCTTAGGATTCGTATATCTAGTTTTTAAGATCTGCAATCAAGGTCCTAAAATTTCAGTTTTTGAAAGCGAATATTTTACAAATTAAATAACCCTATGATACTGGGTGTCATTTTGAAGCATATTTTTTTCAGAGAGATTCTACAAATAGGAAATAAAGGGTTTGTATCAACACTTTTTAATATATAACGTCAAATTCCATAAGTAAACGTGTAATCGCCCAAAGGCCACCATTTCTGAATTATCCTTAAAAAATCATAGGGTATCTTATTTATTTTTTGAGATAATCGCTTTCAAAAATTGAAATTTTAAGACTTTGATTGCAGATATCTCGAAAACTATAGGTATTTGCGAACCCTACGATCTTTAAAAACAAAATTTTATGAGGATTTCAAATTTGGTATCAAAAACAGAAGAACGCTAAAAACAAATAAAATTATCCCCAAAAACGCCCCCCCCCAAAAAATAGCTACGTGAAAGATTTTATTTTTTTATTTAATTAAAGCTAGGGATATCTCCAAAATACATAATTAAAAGGACGATACACTTAACACGGTATGCTACTATTTATGCCAAATTCCTTCGCCTTCCGCGCAATCATACACTGACGTCAACACTTTTGTCTCATGTTTTATTTGAAACCGTAAGGAACAGAAATATTCTCGATGCGCTTGCCCTCCCAAATGAATACGATTTGATTGAGAGACTGCCTTCTCCGATTTTCTACTACGATACCAACACATAACTTGTGGAAGTGCCACTTTGTTGTTTAATAATGATTATTTCAGTGTCAAAATTTATTGTTTAAGTGCGCTGTTTTTGGATGTAAAAATTATGACAGAATTACAAAAAACATTAAATACTTCAAGGGTCCTATTTTTGAAACTCTACGAAATTATTCGCATGCGACTACTTCCGTATCTTCCTATAGTATAGAATAGGAGGCAAATGATATGTAGATATGCTGATTCATAGGTAGTGCGTGAAAGAATAACCGGTTTTTCATGCGAAACAACCCACCACCCACTCGTGCAATATTGATTTAAACCCATATATGTATAATCTTAAATATACGCCCTTGCAATGCTTTCGGTGTGCACAACTTTGTAAGCAGGATGTTCTATATATATATGTCTATACCTTTTTCTTTTACTCTTTTATGACTCTTATTGTCTCTTTCTGCCGTCAAAGCTTAGCGGTTCTGCACATGCGCGGCCATCGTCATCGGTTAACCAACCAAAATCCAGAAAGACAGCTGTGCAGTTGTCAAAATTTTTCTATTTATTTACGTTTTTAGAAAATCAGTTTTCTCTATTTTTAAATAAATAAATATATGAATAGAAATAACTTTTAGGTATTTTCACTTTTTTTCCTTCAAATTTTAAGCGAAAATAGCTACCAACCTGTGGAGCTTCACTTTTGTTGTTTGGCGGCATCCACAAACACAGCACGTCTTTTTATGCGGAGACATTTTAAGCTCCAAGATATAAACAGTTTTTATTATAACTCCTAAAAACTTTATATATATTATATATTTATAAAAATATCACAATAAAAAAATTTGCATAAAAGAAAACGAGGAAAACGACTATGTGTGATCAAATCAAAAATCAACAAAAATGGCGTCTCGACCGAAGGGCGAAAACGAAGTTTGCGAAACCGGCCGCCTCGTAAAATTTTTGCGCATGTGAATAGGCGCGGAGATAAGACGGCTCCATGACATGCAAGATTTTAGATCTTGCTTACAAGTTTGGCCTGGGAAAGGCCTATATTTAACCTCATACATACAGACCGCTTCAAGCTACTGCGAACATAGGGCGGAAGAAGTCTAATTTGCCAGTGTACGTACATGCAGAGACACCGCACGCCTATCAGTGAAGCAACCAATACTCAGGCTTGCGATCACCACTTGCATGACTTTCCTTTGGTATTTAGTACGCCTCTAACCACGGTGCTGTGTGGAGCGTAGTCAATGAAACCGGAATTTGGTCAATAAATACGCAAATTTTTATAACGTAATTTTCTTATTTTTTGTCACTGATAAATAAGAGCGTTTTATTGTCAACTGCTCAGATTTATCAGTGACGACGTGTTACAATGAAAATAATAAGGAGAAACAAAATAAAAGCAAGTTCTCAAAATAAAATAATACATTCTAAAAACCAAAAAGATTCTCCCAGTCAAAAAAAAATTAAAGCAAATGTTCGAAAAGTCCTCCTTGCTCGGCTAGACAATATCCGAGCCTACTATAAAAACCCCTTCTAACGTTTCCAAGCATGTTAGGGGTGATAATTTGAAAAGCTTTTTCAAAAACAGATAGAAGTCATTAGGAGCTTACACCAAATCTTACACCTAACAACTGCCTAGCAGTTGGAATAATGTGCTGCTGCAGTAGATCCAAGTATCTAGGACCATTCAAATTGCAATTGCCGTTAATAAAAAATGGCCCAATTACGTGTTCCCCTATAATACCCCCCCCCAAACATTTAGTTTTTAGGGATACTGTGTTCTTACGTCAAAATACAAATGCAAATTTTTCCTCGACCAATATCGAACGTGTGTTGGGTTATGACGATTTGACCTTTGACCATTTGCACTTTTTCGGCAACTTCATAGACATCCATTTTTGGTTTTAAAAATGTATTATTTCAATTAAGAACTTACCCATCTGTTTCTCGAGCAAGGCAGAAATAAAACAAAATAATAAAAACAAAATGAATTTCCAAAAGATAACACTGCAGCGTGCTTCGAATCCACCTCGGTCGTACGGCACGGAGAGTAAATTGGACTTGATTCCCCCTATGTTCGCAGTAGCTTGAAGCGGTCTGTATATGTTTTAACCAGTCGAATTCGAACGCGGTCCACACATACCGGCTTATCTTTCGCCTCTCATTTCACACGGTATAGAAAAAGACTGATATAACAATTGTCTACTATTTAGTATACGTATACGGATATTTTCGTATGGATTCGAAAATCAGACCCCAGATTACCAAGGGAAAAAGATTTAGAAATGAAATGGATAATTGCCTGGCTAATAAACGACAAAATAAAGTCAATCTCATTTTGGTCGAAAATGGATTTAGTACAGTTTACCTCTGTGGTACAGATATATAGTTCTTGAGATCTCTGAATTTGAAAACCTAAATAGGTAGGTACCCTTTGTGTAAAGACAGTACAAGTACATAGATAAGTACCTTACCATTATTTTAAACTGTCATAATATAATTTACACTTAACTCATGTACGCAGTGGGTAGCATATCTGTCTGCAGCACGGTAGGTTCCGGGTTTGAATCTTGGCTAGGTGCATATATACTTTGTGTTTGTCTTTAACTTTGCAAACCAATTGGCCACACTAGGTACATGATTAGAAAGACTCAGTATCCAAAAATACACTTAACACATTTTATTATAATTATATTTGGTAATTATTTTGTATACGGTTTTTTGCCGTTTTTAATTTTTTGTAAGAAATTCTTTATGGGGGCTGCTACTAGGGGCCTTAAGACCCTAAATCTGCGTTCGCCAATTTTTTTTATTTGTTAAACTAAATCAACCAAACCCAACTTAAACAGACGCAAGTCAACCCATGCCAATCAAAAAACACATTAAATGCGCGGCGGCCCAAAATTACATTAAGGAAAATTAATACCTTTTCCATGCACATCTGTTGGTATCGGAGTCACAAAGTAACGTCACGCCCAGATGCGCATTGTCATATCGTGTTAAGTGTATGGTGGTCAAAAATTTATAATTTTTTTCTTGAATATGTAGTTTATAATTTTCGTTATATTTCTGATCAGACTGTACTTCAATTACCGTGCATTTGCCATACAAATGCATTCCAACAAAATTTTCATCAAAAGTGGCAGTCTGAGAATGAAAATTTATGCCATGAAAATGGTGCTATTTCTAGGAAATAACGTCAGAAAGTTATAAGAATGTTTTTTTTTTAAGTTATAGGTGCCAAGTGCATTTCTGTTCTGTTGAGTTATTCTTGAAAATGTAATTTCTCGGAAGATGCAAACAATGGTAACTTCAAAAAATGTGACTCACAGAGCTCAAGAATATTTCTGTGGTAAGATGGCGATACCAGATAAGTCGATTTTTCTACTTTACAGAAGAGCGATTTAAAGATTTTATGTCACTTCTATATATTTGAATATGGAATTAGACTTTACATATATGTATGGAAAATTAGCTAAAATTGCAGGGGTTTTTTAAAAAGTAGGGTTTTTTTATAAAATGTGCCTGCATGCCTGGTTCTGCCACCTTTCTATTTCCAACAACCCTGAACATATACAATTTAATGAATTCAAAACTAAAAAAAATGTAGATTATAATAAGGTAAGTCAAAATACATAAAAGCTTAAACATTATAATATTTTTTGTCATCTTCTGAGTCCGACAGTACATCCCCTAGCTCGTTAAACTCCTTAAACTTGCTATTAGTTGGTAAATCTTAAAAAAATGTATGATAATCTTTACCAATAAGATGAAGCATGGATAGAAGGCTTGCTTCTTTGGATTGATACCTATCGGTCCTTTGTACGATAAAGGAATCTTTCCAGCAAATTGTCCCGTCGATATACCCTTTCGTTTGAAGTCCAAAGTTTTAAATGGTACGTCTTTGTCAAGAGTGTATTTAAATTTAATTATGTCGAATTCTTTCGTGAATCTTAGCCAATTTAGTCTTAACCAAGATATTTTTTTCGCCATCGGTACTGATTGTTGTTGACAAGAACTTTGGCCAAAAGAGCTGAAAATGCAAAAAAATCCTCTTGCCACATTTGGACAATAATGAAGGTTTGTTTGCCCCCTAGTAAATGCACAAAGTGATACCAATCTAAATTTCTTTCAAGACGAGTATGTTCAGGAAGAAGAAATTTTGATCAATCATGTCAATTGCAGTTTTTTAGAAAGGGTATAAAGGAACATTGCGGCAATATTCTGTCCCCTACATGTATCGGAATATGCTCTTACATGTTTAATTGTTTTTTTACAGTAAAATTGTCATAAATAAGGGGGGGGGGGTACCTGGAAAAAAATCTGGGAAGGCCAAAATTTTTATATGTGGTTGGGGAGGGTCTAAAAGTAAGATCCACAAGTTTAATGGTCAAGCCATGATGAACCTTAAAATAATTTTCTTAAATACTTATTAAATTATTTTTAGAGCGTGCTAAAATACACTTTAGTAGGACACGTTTTTTGGTAAAATTAAAGACTGTAAAGAACTTTGATTGAAAGAAATTAATACCACCTTATGTTTTACACACTTTACACTTTGAAAAATTACAATTTTTGCTGTTTTTTGGATAAAAATTGCTGAATCAACACGAATGCATTGCATGGATTATTACCAATCACATTTCACATGCACCTCTCTTATCACCACCAAAAAAACAAACAGTAGGTAAACAATAAAGATCATCATTGTGGACAAATTTTGACCACCTTAAAATTACGTTACAAAAAACATATCTTCCCCTTGAATTCTAAATAAAGAGCGGTTAAAATATTGACATATTTTTCTTTGCCGCAAGAAATAAAAGACCGAAAAAGAATTATGATGCCGTGCTACCACCGATCCCCCACTCTAATGATAAAATGGACACCATTATTTAACATTACCAAAATTGAAATAAAAATAAGGAGGCGTACATTTTTTTTGGGACGTCACTTTAGTGAAGACAGTAATCAGAAACGTAATGATTTATGACAAGGTGGATGGCGGGGGGCCAAATTTGGCAAAAATTGTGTTTCTAATTTATGGAGTGCACTCAGAGCCATAAATTATTTTACACCATATTTTCCAACTCTTGACTCCCCCCCCTGTCACAAATAAAATTCTTCCTAAATATACCAAACTTAAGATATACCAGAATGACAATATTTTAATGCATTATGTAGAGGGTTTATCTGAACAATAATAAAATCATATTAATGTTTAATTCAAAGTCTAGGATATTACCAAAAATTGGTAACTCATGGGACATCAAAAACGGGCAGAGAAAAATCATGGATTTAGAAAGTGCTTTTTCTCTTAAACTAAAAGTAGTTTAAAATTAACAGTGACAAAATATGTTTCTTTTCGCTGGAGATAATAAAATGGTATGATATTGCTTTTCTTTACGTGCTTTGATTTTGTTAAATATAATTTTTTGATTTCATTTCTTATGAGACGTTAATATTTTGTTTGCCTATATTTTAGTTATTGGCTATTATTTTATGATTTGAAAAAAAGTTCAAGCGTTCTAATGAGTGTACACGTTTAAAGATACCCCACACACAATATTACCTATTATTGAAAAGTGGGAATAAAAAAAGGATAAAATATTCAGTTAAAAAACACAGTTGAAATAAAAAGCTTCAAAAATTATAAAGTGTTAAAATACAAAATTGACAAAATAGGTACTTAAAATAAAGCTGACACCGGCCCTGCCTGTGATCGTGTTCTTTCAACTAATAACTATACTGGCGCGTAACGTTGTAAAATGGTGAAACTCTTTAAAAATAGTTGCAAAAAGAGACTGTTAAGGACAAATTTGGATACCTAAAGCAATAAAGGTAGGTGGAAATATTTTCAAAAGTAGTAAAAAGCCATTATTTTGGCTACAGCCCAACTTAACCTGGTAGATTGCACATGAGCATGCTCTGATGAGATTGCCATAAGCAATTGTGCATGAAATCGGCTACGCGGTAACACTTGATTGTGTGACTAAAGAGCTATCAATCCCACATAGTCACAAAACTCCTTCATTCAAAATCCCACGGACTTACACTTGCCCCTTCACTATTAGGTAGGCAGATTGTCTTAACCGTTCTTTAAAGTTTTGGAGTAGGAATGATTTTTTCTGAGATATAAGGTAACTGCTTAGCTGACCCCAGCTATTAGAAAAAGCAGCAAAAGCCAGTAGCTCCTTAAATTGAGCAAACTAGTTGTATTTCTGTTCACAATTAATGTGAAGAGCTAACATATGTAAGCAGATTTTAGAGAGACGGGTATTAGCCATATTGAATTCAAGGAAGCTTTAAATAAGCGGTAGGACATTCTGACCCTTCCTGACTCTATTCTTACAGCGAAGTCAGCTGTGTTTTTGCGCAGCAGTAATAGTCTTTTAACAAAAGTTACCTGAACCCTTCCAAGCAGATCCTGGTACCTTAAACCCCAAACTGTGAGGCAATTCGAAATTAGGCTAGCTACTAGTGAATCAAAGATGTACATTTGTGAAGTCCAGTTATTCAATTTGGTTTTGGCCACAACCGGAAGCACCGCACCAATGGCTGGTTTTGCTTTGGTTACTGTATTAGAGGCCATTTCATGGAAAAGAGAAGAAAAGGAGAAAGTGACGCCTAAATATTTAATGTTGCTGACCACTTCTATTGGATCGTCTTTGAAAAGGAAACTGTAAGGTTGCTTTTTGTTGCTTTTCGAAAAAACAATGATTTTTGTTTTACTGGTGTTGACAGATAGGTGGTTTAGCGTACTATATACCTCCAAAATTAAAAAAAAAAATCACAGTGGTTAATTCTGTCAGATTTTTGTTCGTTTCTTCCTCTACTCATTCTCTTTCTGATAGATTTACACCGGTCGTCTCGGTCATGATAGTCTTCTTGACCATAGTTTTGAGTAACGGTCACTTTTTCCATTTTGCAGCAATGTTCCACTAACAAACCACAAGACACAAAGAGCTTTTTCCACACACAGAACAAATCATTTTAAAATAGATATTTAAACAATGCATGTTTTTCCAGAAGAGAACATGCACACGCTTCAAACCAGATATGTAAACACATTTTCTTTTCGGTAAGCCTCAAAATTCCAATACTTTAAGATGGCAAAATCAGTTATATATGCATGCCTGGAGTTGCCATTTCGGCATTTGCCATATTAATACTTTCATACGCACAAGACAAAAATTTTAAGATGGCAAAACTGGATATGTTACATATCTGCATATATTTGCCACCTTGACAATTCATTATCATAATAATTAACTAAATATGACAAAATAAGGAATAATATTATAATATGTTTATTCAGTAGTTTAAATAATGACTTTATATAATATAAAACATCCATTTCACCTATAATAAATAAACATTAAAATTTTTTTCCATAATCCTAAAGTTGTGCGGGAGGAGTATGCATACATATCCGCTTAACCAGTGGCGTAGCCAGAAATCGACTCTGGGGGGTTTACCTATGACAAATTTTTCAAAATTTGGTCTATTGCTTGAGCTCTTGAACTGAAGGGAGGGGAGAGGGGCGGTTTAATAGATGTTGAGTTAGTGTATACGAAGCAAATATACTTATTTTTAAAAGGAAGTCTCATCTAGTCTCAATTGCAGATTTTTTTCAAAATTAACCCTTAAACGCACTACAGGCAAAAATGTTGTTATTGCTATTGGTCTTGACGATGCATACTAGCGAAAGAATTTTACTCCCTGGGAGCAAATTTTCTCTCGATTCAAGAATAGATCCACTGGAGGCAAGAGTCAAAGTGCAGTCCAAGCTATTCGTGAATGGTCCGAATGTATCTAACTAACTAAATGGCTTTTAGGCAAGACCCAAAAAGACATTGGACGGCTGACAGGGATGCTGACTGGGCACAATCGGCTGAACAAACATCTGATGCAAATAAGAGTAGCAGGAGATCGCGTGTGTCTGGCTTGCGCAGCACTTATCGCAGGGTGCGATGCATATGCCAGATCAAGGCAGCTGAAGTCGGGATTTTCCACGATAGAGGAAGAAGAGCTGCACTCGCTCAAATGGGCTGACATACTAAACTTCGTAAAGAAGATAGAGAGGCCCGAAGAGAGAGTTGCAGCCGAGGTAGGGGCATAGGGGTAAGGAACGGGGTATGGCAGAAAGGGCCCATGAAGACGACTAATTGCCAGACTCACGGGCCGCCCTTATACTACTATACAGTATAATTTTAAAAAGTAATCTTAATGCAGTCGTGATATTTAGGTCGCTAAACACCAAATTGTAATCTGACATTTTCAATTTCCAAACATAGTTCCGAAAGCATTAGAAAATATTAACCAATTAATCCCCGGTTCCCACCTAGGACTTTTTCGTGAATGTCCACTAGCGCGTCACATGATGTCAATATGAAATGTTATGACAGTCATCTGACGCGTGCGCGGGCACGCACGAAATTCGTAGGTGGGGGTTTAATACTAAAAAGATTTAAATCTAGATCTTTAGAAACACTGTTTAGGTCTTCAAATCTCCAATCAAAATGCTCAATTAATTTATTAATTGATTTTTTAGGTTCTAAATTACTTCCTTCGTCCCCAGCATTTCATCGCAAATTTTTTTCTGCGACGGTTGAAGCTAAATCTACAAGCTTCCTTAAAGCAAATTTGTCCACCTCATTTTTTTTGGAAGTTGTACACTTCTCTCCATATAAAACTGGTACAGCAGAAGGTAGCTGCAAATACGATTTTTTATATTTTCCTATAAGCAACACTGACTTTTTGGCTTTGTCATTTTAGGTTATAGTTTTGGCATATATAAACTTTTTATAAGGAAACGGCTTGTTTATTTTTTACTAATTTAAAATATAAGGCCACTAAAAATAAAAACCAAATTTTAAAAAAGCAAAAATGTCTACAATAGTAACAATAATAAATCGATTTCAAAAAGAAGGAACTGTCCCTCGAAAGGAAGGCACTGGTTTGACGAAAGTTACTAGCCCAAAACAATTAAAAGGCCAGATCAAAGGCCGAAATAAATAAAATTAAAAAAAAATAACAAACTTAAAGACATATAAAAAAAATTCTTATTTTTTAATGGCGCGTCATTGCACCGTTGGCTGCAATGATGTTTTGAAGTCTTCTGGCCATTGAATTGGCTAAATTTTCAAATACGTTTGGATTTTCAGCAATAACTTCCCTATATGCCCTTACGATAAGTTCCACTATATGAATGCCTAGGACTAATATAAAAATTTCTAATTTCTTTGCGTCAAGTCCCCAAACGTTCTATTGGATTCGCATCAGGGGTTTTTGCAAGTCAAGGCAAAACTTTGATATTATTATCCTAGAACCATTGCTACGCAATTCTGGCCGTATGAACTAAACAGTTGTCTTGTTGAAACAAAATGATCTGGATAAGAGACTCTCACCTCTGGAAGCATTACATTTTCCAGCATATTAACGTAAACTTCGGCTGTAAATCGCGCATAATTCTAAATAGAGCGCCTTGTCCTCTAGCCGATATCCAGTTTCAAACATTTACTGAAAATCTTCCCGCCCGGTCTTCGTTTCCAGAAATATATTAATCTTCGTATCCGGTTCTTGGCGGTCGATAAACCAGAATTAGTTTTTTTTTATCGATGTTGAGATCCTCTCATCTGTAAAAACCACCTGCTGCTGAAATTCTTCGTTCCTCAGAGAATAATTCAACGCAAACATTATTCGAGACTGCTTCTTTTCCTCAATTAGTTTAATTTTTTTGCCGCAATGCGAGCCTCGAACGTTTAATCTTCCTGCCTAATGTTGTTATCGATCCTGGAAAATTTCTTTCGCTTTGGCAAACGGATGATTTTCCAGAAAATTGATTGCTTCTTTGTGTTCCTCTGGGCTAGTAACCTTCGTCAAACCGGTGCCTTCCTTTCAGTGGATAGTTCCCTCTTCTTGAAATCGGTTTTTTTATCTTTACTATCGTAGACCTCCTTCTCCCATAATGAACAGCTACTTGCCAAATAGACCAACCAACGTCTAGTTTTTCTAAGATTCAAGAGCTTTACCAGATACGGAAAGATGCTGCAGCATTTTTTAAATTTGAATGACACTGACATGCAAAACATGATGTTGTCAGGAGTCTGTGACATTGTCACTTATAGAAAGACAATGCCGTACTATAAAAATTTTAAAAATTAAACAGACTGCTAACTTCTGTTGTACCAGTTTTATGTGGAGAGAAGTGTAGATTTACTTGAAGGTCTTTTAGAAGGTGAGGAGAGTTTTCGGCGTTTTCCTTTGTGCAGTGATTTGTTAATATTGTCTATAAATCGATTTTTTTTTGTTAGCAATCGGAAAGTTCCTAAGAAGATAAGAGTCTAATTAATCACATTTGTAAAGCTTCATTAAGTGGTGTTTATTTTTTAGTAACGGGAAGGTAGAGCTGTTTACTCGAGGACATTTGAGTAAACGACAAGGTCGTGGAAAAAACAAATTTTCAGAGCAAAATTCAATTCTAACCTAAAATAACAAAAAAAAAATTTTTTATCTTAGAAAACTGAAAAGCGAGTAGATTCGTTAATTAACTAAAAAAAGTTTTAACTTTTCACAAAATTGCGGTGCTATACCATTGACGCATAGAAAAAAGTCATTGCAAAACGGAGGTAAATCTGAATTTTAGTTTTAGCCTGGTTGCTTAACGGATATTTTCAGGAAAAAATCTCAGTTGTTAAGAAGAGTATTTAAGTCGATTTGCGGGTATGGCAGAAAGGGCCCATAAAGAGGCCTAATTGCCAGGCCCACGGGAAGCCCCTTTACTACTACTACTACTACTACTACTACTACTACTACTACTACTACTACTACTACTACTACTACTACTACTAAGTCGATCTGAAAATGCCTGTCATTATATGACCTTAAATGACCTTGAAAATTCCTATTTAATGGCAAGACGTAATTGTTTTTTTGAAAAATTCATTGTTTGAACAAATGCGATTCTTAACTCGATCGCCCGAACTTTTTATATCATAATATTTGTGTTTGCTATACATGGATGACTAAAGTCGATCAAGTATAATTATTGTCAGATCAATATGATCTTGAATAACCTTCTATTATTTACTAAAAATTAGTAAAATGCTAACAAAAGTATTACATTATTATTTTGTTCCCAAAATTAATTACTTATGTTTATTAAACACCAGCATGCAAATTCACTTTTAGCTGTCTGTAAAGGGAAATCGAACTCGTAGTTACGATGTCAAATCATGCAGGTTAATTACGTGCTAACTGACTGAAAAGCGAAAAATATAATGCGTTAACGTCAAATACGTCTAGAAAAGTTGACCTGCTTTGAAAACCCTAAACTCAACTACATCTTTTTTTCTATAAACCTCTATACCTCTATATTTTAAGTAAAAATACTACAGACACAAAGCTATTTGTAACTCATCGCGGTATGCGTATCCGCATCTAGCGAGAACCAAGCACATTGATTGGTCAGAAACTTGTAGCACGTTCGAAAAGAGCTGATATATGCTAATTTAAGGTGCTTCTGAACACAAGAGGTGCTGAGATATGATACGTGTGCCGTAACGATACGTGATACCTAACGCATCTCAACACCTATCGCGTTCAAGAACACCTTAGATTAGCATATATCTGCTCTTTTCGAACGTGGTACAAGTTTCTGACCAATTAATGAGTTAAAAATAGCTTTATGTCTCTACTAGCTTTCCGGAACTAGAGAATAGATCTCTGCCCTTAAAAGTATTACCGTTTATATCACGGTTAGACTTTTTGGACCAATCGCGTCTCAACATGGGTCTAAACCATTTTTTTTCTCAAATAGGGTGCATTTGTTCCGATTTTTTGTTATTCCGTTACCCTTATTTCTGTTCTGCGCATGCTTAGTAGCGATCTCTTCCCTAAACGCTAACGTTTGAAACGAGATGAGCCGAAACGCAGCCGAAGCAAGCTTACTAGGTAAGATAGTCAAAAAATAGTATACATGTCCTGGGTTCGACTTTCGAGACAAGCTTAAATACGAAAACTGCATCTCGATATGTTAAGAGGTTTTTGAGATACGGGGGCTTTTTGAAAAGTCTGCATTTTGGGATGAGGTTTATAACTTTGTTATTTATGGGAATATTGTTTCCATGTAAAAAACTTTTTTGTAGACATTTTGACAAAGAAATCAACCGTCAAACTGAAATCTAGTTTCTAGTTTCTGAGATATAACCTAAAGTTGGTATTTTTTTTATGACCTTTTTTTTGATTTTTTAAATCAGCATAAAATTCCCTTTAATATGATGTATCGCACTTTATGTTTTATTTTTTGTATTTTTTATATTTTTAGTTTTCCGATATTTATTTATTTTTTTAATTAATAGCTTTTAAACTTTTTTAACGTAATTTTTACTATAAAGTAAAACTAAAAAGATAAAATAAATATAAATATTCATAAAAAGTAATAAAAATATAAAAAATACATAAAAATAAAAAAATACAAAAAATAAAACACAAAGTGTGATACATCATTTTAAAGGAAATTTTATTCCGATTTTAAAAATCAAATAAATAAAGGGTTCTATAAGAAAAATACCAACTTTGGGTTATATAAAAATCCAGTTAGAAGGTTAAGTTCTTTGTTAAAATATCTTTAAAATATTCCTATAAATAACGAAGTTATAGACCCCATCCCAAAATGCAGACTTTTCAAAATGCCCCCGTAACAAAAATTGAACCCAGGACATGCATACTATTTTTTGGCTATCTTGTCTAGAAGTACCCAAAACCCCCAAATCCCAGCGAATTTAGACCACCAATCTATATCCACTAATTCGCTGTCTAATTTCCCAATAAATGAATAGTTGTATGCCATTTTTTACAACAAAAAACAAAACAAATCACTAAAATAACTAATACTCCGCACTACAACGCGACGCGACGTGACATTCAAAACTGAATCATCTAATATTGCATAGTTTGTTTACTTTGTGTGGTACGATACGGAGATGAGAGCGAGGCGGGCAACGCACTTGCTTGCTTGATGATGGTTTTTTGTTAGGTTATTTTTTTTATAGGCTTTAAGGTATAGTCGAAGGCGAAGAAAATGTTTTACCTCATTTTTTGTTATTTTATTGGGAAAACTTTTGAACAAATTTAAACGAAATGAATCGTCATTTCAAACACCGACCGGTATTAAAAATCACGTGTCTCATTTTTATACATAAGTTGTGAAACACCTTGTATACAGGGTGTTTCAAATTCGATGCTCACCATGGGGATCTCCTAAACGTTACGAGATACGAAAAGGTTTAAATTAGGGCAAAGTTGCGCAATTTGATGCTTTGCTCAAAACTAAAAAAAAAGTTTACAAATTCCGGATAGTTCCGGAGTTACGCGGAAAAAACCGAAATCTTCATTTCTAGTTTTTATTTTTCTGCGCCCGTATTCTCAAAGCTGTTAAAACTTTCTACAGGCACTTTTTTTAGGATCTACCTAGTGAGAGGTCCGGTTTTGAGACTTGACATTTCAGTGTGACAGTAGCAGTGTCAAGTTCATTTTTTCTTATGGACAAATCCTTTTTTTTCTCCTGCCGTTTGGTTCATAAAGGATGACAAGTCACCTGACGTTTTGGATTTATTATCATCAGCCCAAATTTAATTTTTGCTTTCAACTTCTCAACATTTTAAAAATGACAATTTTTTTGACTTTTTGTTATAACAAAATAACTTTACCTAATATTTTAAAAATACGTTTTTTTCTTTGTTTTTTAATCTTTGAATGTGGGCTGATAATGGTAAATTAACTCAAAACGTCAGGTATTTGTCAAAATGAGGTTTTAACCTATCTGTCCTTATGAACTATCCTTTATGAACCAAACGGCACCTCTCATTAGGTAGATCTTAAAAGTGTCTATAGAAAGTTTTAAGCGTTTTTTGACCGCTTAGAATAAGGGCGCAGAAAAATAAAAACTAAAAATAAAGATTTCGGTTTTTTTTGCCTATCTCCGGAACTACCCGGAATTTATAAACTTTTTTTTTGGTTTTAAGCAAAGCGTCAAATTGCGCAACTTTGCCCTAATTTAAACCTTTTCGTATCTCCTACCGTTTAGAAGATGCGCATGGTGAGCATCGAATTTGGAACACCCAGTATATGATTTTTACATGGAATATCTTTAATTCTAAAAGCCTTAAAAATATCTAGGTAACTAAATACATCAAAAAAGGAATTATCCCATATAATTATTATTATTGAACTTTATTATTCAAAGTTTTGCCTAAAAGTTGGACATAAAAGTTGGGCATACAAATGCTCTTGTAGACATTCCATGCCCTGGACTTTGTAAGTTAGACATTTTGTGACTTAAAGGCTAGTTAATGCGTAGCTTGTTTTAGGAGGGTAGGTCTAAGATGCAAAAAGAGGCCATGCGCTTCATATTTATTTCAATAACGTACAGACCACTAATCACAGAAAATGACGCCACAAAATTATAAAACACGAAAACACCACAACAGCGTAAACAAAATGGCGAAACCTCGTCAAAAATGTAAACTTTTCGACGATGCCGAGTTGTGCAAAAACTCCCAGAGCAAAAAAATTATATTGTTTTTACGCATTTTCTACTAGTTTCTTCATCAAAAAATTTTACTTTTAAATGACCCCAATGCGTTTAAAAAGCTCTAGAATAGAAATTATATTGTAGTTGAAGTACATTTAAAGTAACATAAGATCCTTTCAATTTAGTTTTCATGGTATATCGGGCAACATTGATATTTTATCATCTGGCAAGGCTGTTAGTACATGTGCAGAGATTTTTTGCCTTTGGCATGGCTCAAACAGTGCCAAAGCCAACCGCGATTCTTAATTTTATTCTTTGTTCTTAAAAGTTATACAATCCAAGAAAAAAGACGGACGTTTGACCGACATTTTTAAGCGACGAAAAAATAAAACAAAAATAAAAAAACACGCATCATTTGAAAGACGGGTGTGTGGTCACTTTACCGGACAACTGACACATTCACGGTAACCTACCATTGCATCAACTTAAACTATTAGGGATATTTTGGAACGCTTATTTGACACTAATCACTACCACTGCCATAAGCTCACAATCCATTTCGTTGTGGTTCTGGATATGTTTCTGGTTAATTTTAGAGAATTTTGGCACAATTAATTTTAGAAATAATAAAATATTACAGGGTTTTGGGTGGATTCTTTAAATGGAACGGTGCTTCTAGGGGCTTTAGGGAAGAGGTTTTAAAAAAAGCCAAGAGCGACTTTCTGCCTATGATAAAAAAAAATTGGGGCCCCCAACTGGAGGCTCAGGGCCTACCACCTATGTTTTTTTTTTTTAAATGAGAAGGTACCACTTGTGACACCTTTTTGGAAAGCTTGTTAAAAAAGAAACCTAACGCATTAGTTTTTTTTTGACATCTGTCAATCAATTTTTCAAAAATTTAGGTCCTACCAACATTTTTTTATGAGGAGGTACCACTTGTGGGACCTTTTTAGAAAGCTTGTTAAAAAAGAAATTCGATTAAATAAATTTTTTTGACATCTGTCAACTCATGTGTCAAAAATGTTAAAAAAACCTACTTTTTGTCAATTGTTTTAGCTTCAAAATAAACTACAT
Organism: Oxystoma pomonae; assembly: GCA_963921995.1. Lineage (NCBI taxonomy): Eukaryota > Metazoa > Arthropoda > Insecta > Coleoptera > Brentidae > Oxystoma > Oxystoma pomonae. The sequence goes on from OY998168.1 coordinate 50,759,967, forward strand.
ATTTCTTTATTTACTAAGTGGACTAAGGAAACTGCCACACGAGGATATTATTGGTGTAAAATTGGTTTGAAGAAAAAAATTTATTTAATCGAATTTCTCTTTTAACAAAGTTTCCATAAAGGTGACACAAATGGTACCTCCCCAGGAAAAAAAATTTGGCTGACTCCGGGCCTTCAGTAAGGGCCCCCAAATGGGCCGCCCATAATGTTCTTGTGTGGTATTTTCTTTATTCCGCTTAGTAAATCGAGAAGTATTTTATTTTGAAGCTTAAACAATTGACAAAAAAATAAGTTTTTTTCAGTTTTTGACATATTGGTTGTTAGGTGTCAAAAAAAACTAATGCGTTAAATTTCTTTTTCAACAAGCTTTCCAAAAAGGTGCCACAAGTGGTACCTTCTCATTTAAAAAGAATGATTTGGTAGGACCTGAGCCTCCATAAAAAATCATTAAAGATTAGCTTTTAGCTTTTTTTAAAATCTCTTCCATAAAGCCGCTAGAAGCACCGTTCCATTTAAAGAATCCACCCTGCATAACACTTATTTTGTAAAATAAAGCCCAATTTTTTGTTTCTTCTCATCTCTAAATTTTTTTACGAATGAGTTTCTAATGTGTTCCAAAAACTCGGCTGTCAAAGTTGTCAAAATTTTAAGCATTCCAAAATTTCGCTATTTTTTAAATACTACGTAAAGCATTAAAACATACGTGTCATGACATAGATGGCTACTGCGCTCGTGCAGAACAAGAATAACGAATATAAAGTAGCGAAAAAAACGAATCAAAATCACCCTATTATCTTTGACAGTGCATATAACTGGAAAAGCTGCCAGATTTACGACATAGCCACCCTAGATCCAAAATTATTTGGTTAGGAAAAACTTACCAAGAGCAGTCCATCTTAGGTTAAATGGACGGCAAAAAGTAAAGGTGAAGGAGATATTTCTGAAAAAAAGGAAGAAAGCTATTAGGATCATTAAACTTTATATATTTTGGCATCATGATGCTAACAAACGACCCGAATTTTTTTCTACCCTCAGCTCTGCTCTCAAGCTGTGATGATCAACAACAATACATGACACCACAGCATAAGAACATGACTGAGGCAGGAAAAATGTGTGTTGTTTATTAGCACTAGGATGCCTAACTTATAGTGGTTATATAATTAATAGGTATTTACGTTACCAGACCGGAAAAGGGAACTTTACAGGTCGACACAGAAAGTTTACAGGCCGTAGGCGAGACCTATAAATCTGTGAAGACCTGTAAAGTGAGTTTCCGGTCATGTGTCATACTTTTTTTTTCAACTAAGTAATATTCGCTTATTTTTACACTTAGAGGTCATTAAAAACTTTTTAGTGACAAAAAATAATAAAAAATAATAAAAAAATAAAAATAAAAAAATACAAAACAAAATTAAATAAATAAAAAAAATATTCAAAAATTTAAAAAAAAAACAAAAAAGTTTTAAAACTGTCAAAACAAGTCATAGTCAACTTGACTAAAAATTGGATCGGAAAATAAAACATAGACTCTGCTTCCTTTTCTGGTCTATGGTTTATTTTCTGGTTTATAATTTATTTTCCGGTCCCATCTTACACTTTCCGTACAAAAAATTGTACGGAAAGTGTGTACTTTCGACTGATAGAAGACGCCATGATAAAAATATACAGTAATATTTCAAAACAAAAATTTTAGACCTAACCAAGGCGTCATAACATAAGAGTTCGTGACATAGTAGATAACAATTTAATTTCAAAATGACTTCAAATTCACAAAAAGGATTTTCGGTTTACAATTGGTCCTGGTACTGGTTGAACCAGAAACGGAACCGGTCCTTTCGATTTAAAACTATGACGTTACAGTTACAACCTGGTTATGAAATTTTAGAAGCAGGTTCGTTCGGCGTTGTAAACATATCCCCTAAAATTTAGCAAAATTATAGGTATTCTCTTTTTGAGTAAAATCAAAGATATCTTCAAAATATTATAAATAAAGTCATTATTTTAGAACCGCTGTCAAAATAATGTGAACCAGAACCATGACTTATTCTAAATCGAAAATCCCTAAAATGAAAAATACACTAAATTGGGTTGGGGTGACGTTAGTTTATGAGATCACGTTCTGAGTAGGGCTATGGCGGAGAAACTAACAAACAAGTTTTTGTGGTATGGGGTTATCTTTAAACACAAAAAAAAACTGAGAATCAAGTAGAAAAGCGTATGCTAATCATTCTTGAAATTTAATACGGTCGGATTTTCTTACCCCGTTTCAGATCTTTCTGTCTATGGATTAAAATTTTGTTATTTGCTACTATACAAACAGAAAGAAAAAAACTCGACTGCACACGCCTTACACTCCATTCCAAATTGCTGCGGACCAGTTTTTTGACAGACAATGACAGTTCCATTTAGCTTCTGTGTGCTTCTTTTTCCGAGTACGAGGTGTTATTATACTTATGTTGTTTGAAGTAAAAAGTCAGAATTTACAATTAACGAGAAAATTTGCCTTGACTGAAAACGACCTTAATAACTCCAAGCAAAGTATCGATGACCCCGAACTTAACAAGTAGTACAGCTGCGAGTTCCTCAAAATTTAAGAAAGTAATCCGCGCCTTGAGCGCGAGCAAGCTGCCTCAGGCATACGCACTCGATTTTTCGCCTTTTTCCTTGCCCAGGGCCAACCCCGATTTTTACATTATTTTCTTTGTTTTTCAAAGTTATTATTGTTACACATTTTGCGATCCTTGGGCCATTATAGACACATACAATTTTTCGTCGCTTATGAATGAACAGGGGCAGAGGGTGCCCCTCTCTCTAAACCATGTAGAGTATAGAGGAACGATACGTCCATCCTTTTTAATAAACTTGACTTTGATAGGGTTGTGGCGTCTCTCTTGCATCAAAATATGTCATACATACAGGGTCTCTAGCCTACCCATGCGAAACAAATACATGTGTTGCAATGGTGACCTGTAAAAAAGCATTTTGTTTGGTAAAAAAGTACTGATGTGGAATTATTCTATCAAATCAAGAATAAGGCTCCAGAGGCTGGATACAAAATAAAAGTTTAATGAGTACAATTTTGGCAAAATCTCTTAGTTCTTTAAGTTCCATGTTCTTTTCGAACGTTGGCTATCGTCAGCGCTATCTGCACCCTACACACTGCTTTTCGTAAAAGTGTTGTAGTACTAGCACCGTACTATTATCCAAGATTTTTAAGCCATGATATCTGTCTACGACCCGGACTTCTCCTGTCTTCAATTTTGCCTTCTGGTTATATTTGTCACTCCTCAAAACATAGTTAAAATATTTAAGTTTCCGTTTTTTGATAGCTAATAAATTCAAGATCTTTATTTATTTTAAGCAGAACAATTTTTTTTTTATTTTTTATTATTTTTTTTTATTTTATACTTGGACTTTCCATCCATTATAGGATCAATGCCCAGTGTTAGCCAAGATTATGAAAAGTTAAAGACTGGCCTGTTTAATTCTTGCATGGACTTCTTGCATGTTGCCCTAGTTCTCATTATACAAATCGACGCGTTCGGCTTGTTGGCCATTTACTTCTAATATATCTCTGGTGTTTTTTTCCTTGCTATGCCCATTCAATTTGTTTTTTCTACATTTACAAGTTAAGTCCAAATTACTTTTGCAGACCTTCCAGTATGTCTGCTATTAGACAGCATCATCACCATATCTTAGGTTGTTAATTTTTATGACGTTTATAGTAGTAGTAATCGTTTATTTAGTCAACACCAATACATGTTAAATACAAGTCCTAATTTTAATATAATAAGTAAAAAATAAAAATAAAGTAAAAGTTAAATATATATTTTTTTATTATACTGGAACTTTCCGACCATTACAGGATCAATGCCAAGTGCTAGCGAAGTTTTTGCAAAGTGAAAAACAAACACAAAATATCCATGCTACTAGCCGGTATTCGAACTTCCGTGCGGCAGGCAGATACGCTGCCCACTGCGCTACGGCGGCCGGCAAGTTAAATATTACAAAAGTACAAAACATCAATAATTATACATACAATTAAAAAAAAAAATACTTTACAAGCATAGTTTACATTTATGTGATCAAACCAAAATAAAATAGGAGATCTATTGACATGTAACTATTTAAACTGTGATACCAGCTACAAGTTTAAACAAATGCGCACAGTTCGCCTAGACCAATGTTTCAACAATAAAAATATATAAACGAAGTAACAGTCCATATTCCTGCCTTGTAAAAAAATATATTTTCAAAATCGGCTACGTAGCTATTCGTTTTTACAGGGTGTTGTTTATTTTAGTATATTTACGCCAAAGAAATATACTATAACCTTGCTTTAATTAACGAAAATGTAAAATGACTTAATTTTACTGACTAATATTTTGCACCTATATATATACAATTTTATTCGGAAGATTAGTACCAGTGACTGATATTTAAAAGTCAGCCCACTTCGCAGTTATAAAGTGCATTTTCTATTATTATTAAACAACAGCAGAGACAATAAGCAACCTTGGCGGACACCGTATTCGGAGCTCTTTGGAGAGTTGGCCATCAAATTGTATTTGAGCTGTCTGGTTCCAGTATAGGTTAGCGATTATCTTTGGATCTCGGAACTACTAACATTACTTGGTAGTTCAGAATAATTGCATTTATTTAGTATCTGTTCTATACTATACTATACTTTAAACTATACTTTATACTATACTATATACTATACTATATTGTTTATTCAACGGAAAAATATGGTTTGATTTTTTGGCTTTGACATACAGAAAAAAAAATATATAAATTTTAAAAAAAATAAATATAAATGGTAGTACCTAATTAATAATAATCAAATACTTAGGTGTAATATAAGACACTTTAAAAATTTTATGATCTTTTTAAATACAGTTTTTACAAGGTTTTTTAATATTCTGACTAAACGTTTTATTTTCTAGTTTTTTAACATGTTGTGGTAATTTGTTAAATAATGTCGGTCCGTAGTAGTTTTTTGTAGTAACGACAATGACTTAGGCGAGTGAACTCAATTCTAATGTTTTGTGATTGTCTGGTATGATAATTATGAAAATCATTTTGGTTTTGATAGTAATTTAAGTTATGTTTAACGAAGCTAAGGCATAAAAAATGTAAAGCGAAGGTAATGTAAATAGACCACTGTTTGTAAAGATTGGTCAAACGTTGGCACGATAACCAAGCTTAAAAATCACTCTAAGCACCTTTATCTGCCTACTCTATCAGACTTTACTACCTACTTGCCTAAAAGTATCACTTTAAGGCCCATTTTATACTTGTTTCAAACTAATGAGAAATTCATAGATTTTCCACACTTATAGTCGTGTGTTCCAGTTTTGTGACGGGAAATGAAGTTTTAATCTGTATGAATGTCATATATCTACCATAATTTTGACGACCGGCTTATCTGGGTAGTATTGAATGGCTTTTTAAAATAAATTTTACATGAAAAAGCGTTAGAAGAAATCAAAATGAAAAATACACCACCTGAAAACAACTTCAGAAAACTGGTTAGGATTCTGTTCTTACGTCATTTTTTGTACAATGCAAGATACTTTTACAAGATACTTCTGTTCTTACGTCATTTTTTGTACAATGCAAGATACTTTTAGATAATTTTCAAATAATTATTCTATGTTAAAATGCGAAACATTTGGCAGCAGAAATTTAAATAAATGTAAATATCTAAAGTGTCGCAGAAGTAACAGAAGAACCTTATACATTTTTAAGGCTTAGTAAGTAGACCCTGGCGATCCCTTTTTGCCCCGCCTCAAACTCAGTCCCCCAATCCACTACATGCATTGCTTGTACGGCGCGGCGGGGTAGATAAACCCATTTGAAGCATCCAGGTTTGGGGATCTGAGAATCTGGTGCCTCATCCTTGGGTATGCGTCATAATCTGCATAGGATCGTCTAGTTTGCTCTCCCACAGGCCTGGCAGACGGAGTCGTTCCCGATTCCCATGACAGGTAGATACTTACTAAGTGGTTATGTCCGGTAAGTATCCCTATCAGAAGTCCAATGTCTCTCCGTGTCCTTCCCGGGAGCCACTTCAGTATGACCGCGTTTGAGTGATTTACGAACTTTTTGATCTGTGGGCGCTCTGTTTCTCTTTCAATCGCAATCATATGTTACTACCCTAGGTTGCATATAAAAGAAGCAATTAAAAAACGTAATGATTTTTCCATTTCGGAAAAAAAAGAACTCACCATTTGACTTTTGTCATTAATTTTTCCTATTAAACTTTAATGCCTGACTGCCTATCAAAAAGCTCACTAACTACACTCAAGCTTTAAAGACAGCGACAGATTTTATGCACCCTAGAGAAATGATTCAATTTTTAATTTTTACGAAGTTTATCGTGTTTATTTTTGATTTTTAAAAATTCGCTTATCTTTTTTAAACAAGACATTTTTGAGGTTTAGCACAATTACATGAAAAACAAAATAAGATACAACCCATCGACAAGTCAATGTAAATCAAAGACGGTAAAAATTTTAATTTGCATTGGCTGTTTTATAGAAGTCACTGCTAAATATCGTGGCTTCTAAACAAGGCAATGATATTCCACCGCAACTGCAACGTTCATTGAAAATGAGAAATTTCACACTTACATGGGTCCCCAGATTACACATTAGCTTTACCAACTTTATAAACCACTAGACAATTTTTGTTCTCCTATTTTTGTTTAAAAATAACCACAATATGGTAATGCTTTGGCTTATTATTTTTTAGCGTTAAGCTAGAAAATGAAGCAACCATTTAACTATTTATTTTTTGACAACCCTATCCAGCTTATTCTGGACAATTTTGAGGAGTAGAGTTAATTCCGACTAAAATTAATGTCAAAAAGTTAGATTTTTCTTCATTTTCATTGATGCCACTATTTATTGTGTACAGAATTATTCATTACATGCATATAACCATGAGATACTATATGCAAAATATAAAGTTGATCTAGATTTTGACAGTTGCCGCTACAATTTTCTCGCATCCAGAGCATTTATATTTAACTTTAGAACTTTTTCAAACTAATTAAATAAGATTGCTTTACAATTTCTACATCCCGAAAATATTTTGCTCAATGTCAAAAATAAACCAACTATTGGTTGACCAACTTTTATTTTTATGTTTAGATGCTTTAAAAAATTCTGTAAATAACACAAAAAATATAAAATGTCATCCATTAGTTCTCAAGATATTACGTCTCAAAGTTCTGGTAAAAGATAAAGTAATCACAGAGTATATATCAGGTAAAATATAAAGCTAATTTCCAACTGGAAAACAGTTTGACTAAATTCGAAGTTGACTTTGAAGTGGACTTTGAATTTATTCCAATGTAAGAGGTAACATGCTTTTGCCATAACCGAAAGCGTCAAAATTGGAGATCGAATTTGACATTTCAAAACTCACCATTTTCAAAACTTACCATTTACATTGGCAAATTTTTAGATTATGATTTTGCGTCGTTAAAAAAATGAATGTTTTTTAAAGTATTCTAATTGCGCATTTTAAGCACCATAGTCGGGAAAGTATATATTACAGATCAAATTCGGAAGATTCGAAAACAGCATCTTCAAAACCAGAGTAGATCTAGCCAAAAATTCAATCTTCTAACCTACAAATTCAAAGAGATGTTGCAAACGGCAAACAATTTGACTAAATTCGAAGTTGACTTTGAATTGATTCTTATGTAAATGGTAAAATGCTTTTGTCATAAGCCAAACTGTCAATATTTTGACTGATTGACGAATTGACTCGTTTTGACTTCCGTAAACAAGAAATATGTCGAGTAAAAATAAACACATGTCCGAATGCTTCAGACAAACAGAGTGGTTGCAAATATCTTTGCAATATAGTACTTTATTTTCATGGAAATTTTGAGACGTAATATCCTGAAAACTAATCGATGCAATCTTGTTACTTTTTTTGTGTTATTAGTTTAAAAAATGGGGGACTTCGAAAGTTCTATAGTTAAAAATAAGTGCTCTAGATGGGGTATCCATATATAATGGATAGCACTGTACTTCTTCTAAAAACTTTGTTTTTCGATTTCGTTACGATCGGTTTTATATTAGTGTTGTTTTATCATACATTCTAATTAATGCGGCACTCTACACTCAAAGATATTAAATATCCAAAATGCTGCTGAACCGTTGCCAGGAATATTTTATCAATCCCAAAATTCCCAGACCGAGTTTTTTCTTTATGTTTTGTGGAAAACGGAAGGCGTCATTGGATATTTTTTGATTTATTGAAGTTTTGGGTTAGATAACGTACGGCTGGAGAAGTGGTTATTTATGTATTTAAAAAAAAGCAAAATTATGATAAACGTAATTTGCCTGATCTAAGCCTAGTTAATGACAATTTTAACCTATTAGGATCAAAGAAAACCTAACAAATTCTGATATCGACACAACATTGATTTTTGTCTCGATAGGGCACCTTCTTTCCTGAAAGTTCGTAGCCCTAGAGCTCCAAGGGGTACAATTCATCGGGAGAGAAAAATACATTTTAAGCACGAGGTTTATACGCTGTTTCTCACAAAATTGGACTTTATGACATTCAGGTACTCACGTGATCAGTACCAACTAATTACCTTGATGAACGGATTGAAGTTGGATATTGCTTTATATGGATTCCCACTCTCCTACGTGGAGCATTTTTCAATGTAAAACAAATGTAGGTTAACGTCCTGAATGAAGAAAATACTAAGGCGTCCCCGTCATTTTATTTTTAGAACCCTTGAAAATGGCCCAATAAGGACGAAACGCGTTGGGAAAATGTTTGATTGGAAATAAATAAGCCATAATTTTTGATAAACTAACTGTGAAGTTAGGACGTCAACCTACTTTTTGTTTTACAGCTTATTGCTTTGTTTATGTTTTAATGTGTATTCTCTTTTGAACATTTATTATTTTTCTTCTTTCTCTATAGTAATATAAACTCACGCATACACAAATTCATTATTCCATTTTTCTCGAATCTTCGTTATTTCTAGAAGTTCATTTTGCATCTATTTTATTTATTTTGTATTTTCTCTTGCATACATATTTATCCCTCAGGCACGTACATACAAACAAGCACTTGAATATTCCATTCCACGTTCACAAAAGTTTCAAAATATTACATCTCTATCGAAGGGTGCGTTATGCTTATAGCGTATTTCATTGAGAAAATAGTGCGCCACCATGGCAAAACTGCCTGTTTTTCTATTCCATTGACCCAAGTAACATTTTAAGGCATATTGGGAAGTTGGAAGGTCAAGATAACCAATCAAATATTAAAATACCTACCTTTTTACAAGCTTTTATTCCTTCAGAAAATGACTTTGTAGTTTGAGGTTTGGAAATATGTCCTTAATTGGAAGACACCTTCTTTCCTGAAAGTTCGTCACACATGACATTTTGAAGGGTTCCATTTGGGAAATTTTTTGAATTAGATGTTAGATGCCTTGTATTTAGGCTTTAAATTTGTTTTGACTATGACGTCCTCGCCTTTTTTGTGCATTTTTTGGTCAACATCGCTTGTCGAAAGTTCTTACTAATGGCTTAAAGAAATCCTTAAAAGTGAAGAACTTTTTTAGTTTAAATCTTAACTCCAAGTTACTTATGTTTCACCTACAAAAATTCCTCAAAGTTAGGGGTTTTTTTAGTTTTTGTTTTAGGACCACCAATGGTTTATTTGACTATGTATTTACCCTCGTAACCGTCGTTGGTTCACTGTAACAGTATTGATTGGGTGAGTTTGAGAAGTCTAAATTTGCGGTTAATTTCTTGCTCTCTCTGTGTAGGTGAGTCAGAAAGAGATTACCACGTATAACGCGAGTTACCAATTCGATCATGATATAACTGCACAGAGTTATTTTTAAGTGGGAATCATATCACCTGACTCCATACCAGCCATTTTGGTTTTACATAAACTCAAAATCGAATTTTAGATTAGCTTTAACTTCCAGTTTTTCATTTCGCCTGATTTTGAGCATGAACACTTGTCATTTTACATTTCTTTTCTGGATTGATTGCCAGGGTAAAAAAAATCTAAATGCACGGTTGAGGTATCTCTTTCTCTGTATAACCAAGGCAGAAAGAAACTTAAGAGATAAAACAAAACATAATTATGGGCGAGATCAATTGATTTATGATCACGGGAGTCAGTGCGCATTTACCACAACTATTCAACGCGCTTTAAGCTGACAGATGCACAGAATACATTTTTTTCTTTATAAGTATTAAAACTAAAATAACAATATGCCTTATTGAGCAAAATTTCGGTTGGAATATCATTGTATTTTTTGTAATGTTATTCTGACATCTGTCAGGTTAAACGGGCGATAAAAAGTTGTGGTAAATGTCGCCTTACGCTGGTAATAAGCACCATTACAACATGGTGCGTTTACCATTGGGTAGCTATTTCCCCTTCTCTCTAAGAAAATGTCATTAGACAGAAAGCGAAAAATGGGCGGGTTCGCTCTTGTTGACAACCAAAAAAAAAATGTTTTTTGTAAATTTTGTTTGTTTGAGGGAAAAAACATGGCTAAAGAAACTTTTAGGGCATGGTCGCCGAAACAAGGTAACCCGCCATGTTTTTTCTGCTCTTTTTTGGCAAGTTTTAATTTTTTTATTTTAAAAAATCCATAAAACCTGGACTAAATGATTACTTAAATTTTTTTATACTCAAATATTAAATTATAATCATAAATTGGAAAAATACTTAATTAGTGTTTTTCCGAAACGTAATATTAGTGATATTTTTGTTAAAACTGCATAGTTTGAAGCGCGCGTGAATTTTATGCAAGTACAAGTTAATTAATTCAACGAAAATATTTTCAGTGCATGTTAATTTTCTTCCAATATAGTTTAAAGTAAAGTTTTAGTCGTTATGATTACAATAATGTTTGATCCCCATTTTTTTATTTCACAAGTTGTTGGAGGCGATCAACATGATTAGTTAAAAAAAACAACAAAGTGAATCTCGTGTTCGCAAATAAAAATTAAAGTAACACTGGTGGCATATCCGACAAACTGTTTTTGTTTCTCACTTCATTACGACCAGGGCCTGTATTCTTGATACCCCTGCCCGTGAGTGTGAACAAATTTCTTACTTCTCACCTGCTTTAAACCATGTGAAAAGTGAGAGACTCAAATACTCACCGGTGACTACTTACCTCATAGGCCTTCAAGAATACGGGCCCAGGACGCTTATTCTTGATGGCCCGTGAGGTGAGGTGAGCTTATTTCCACCACCTATTTCCACGGGGAAATTAACTCACCTCACCTCACGGGCCGTCAAGAATAAGGGTCCTGGCCTCCAATGTCTAATGGAGAATCCAGACACCTACAGACCTATTTCATCCTTATAGGATTGTACCTGGTTGAAGCTACACAGGCAACCATGCACACCTCTCGAATTTAAAACAAAAAGTTTTTAATCCGCGGAGACGTGGTACCTGTGTGCGCCACCTGTCGAATAAACTGAGAAACAAAAACATCAAAATTGAAAAGTGCAGGAGACCGTAAATACAGAATTCTGTAAATTTAAGCAGGTAATAGAAAGAAACCTGTAAAAATATAAGGTCACTGTAACATGACTCTTAAAAAGAGGTGTGCATGGTTGCCTGTGTAACTTCAACTTCAACATTGGAGGCCTGGTCGTAATGAAGTGAGAAACAAAAACACTTTGTCCGATATGCCACGAGTATTAATTTAATGATTATGACAAGTAGGGGGCGCTTTGGTCACAGGCAAACAAGAGCCTACTGAGAGAGCATTTTGAAGTAGTTTTGCATAAGAGGGCACAAATTAGGTTGAAAACTTATACAAACGTGTACATGTTTACCAAACGTAGGTGAAAATTGTCACCTGGGCAGTTTCACTTTCACGACCATTTTTTTTTAATTACCTATTTTTTCCTGCCAAATTACCTTGGTTTTTGTCCCCACTTTGGGAAAAAAGCAAGAAATTTTCCTCCTTTTTAACCTCTCATTTTTCTGCAGGGAAAGTTCCTAGCTGAACTTCCTAGCTGAAGTAGTCAGGGTATTTTTACCAAATTTTAACAAAAATGTTACTTGCGGAGTTGCATTTTTCAGTTTTCCTGTCATAATTATAGCGAATTTCACCGAAAAAAAACTTCCCATATAATCCTGTATAACCGGGTGCGGGGCCCTTTTTTTCGTTTTTTTGACCTTAGGCGCCAACGAAAAAGTCTAACGAAGATATATCAGATAAATATGTTCTTAGAATTATTCTGTTTTGCTTTTATGAAGAAAAAGACTTAGAATTTTTCTGTTTTATTTTTTACTTTTAAACATATATCTTTTGTATAAAACAGATTTATTTTTCATTCCCGTGTCCAGCCTATTTGCAAAAATTGTATTATTTCCAAAAATAAATAAGAACGAAGGTGTTCACTGACCAAACAACACCGTTTCAACTAAAAAGCCAATTAACTCCTACCGACTCAGTGTCCTTTAGCCTACTGTGGCTGCCATTTTTATAACCAAATTGACAGGTTCTGTCAGGTAGGTGTCAATATGGCACCGGTAGTAGGCCAAAGGATAATAAAAAGAAAATCAGTTAACTCGCTTTTCAGTTGAGAACGGTGTTGGACCAAGTATGACTAAGAATAACCTTACCAACAAAATAAACATGTATCAATGTATCAAATAGAGATACAAAAAAATGACGTCAGTCCGCTCATAAAAAATTGGACTATAATAACAAAGGGTTTTTCAGCGCTTAAAAAGAAATCAGTTAACTCGCTTATCAGTTGAGAACGGTGTTGGACCAAGTATGACTAAGAATAACCTTACCAACAAAATAAACATGTATCAATGTATCAAATAGAGATCCAAAAAAATGACGTCAGTCCGCTCATAAAAAATTGGACTATAATAACAAAGGGTTTTTCAGCGCTTAAACGTATAAAAAATTGTGCAAATATCGCTTTTGTCCATTGAAAATAAACTTCTCCAAAGCTTGTCAGAGCATTCACGTTTTTATCATGACGTCATTTGACGAATTTGCAAAAAGTGATCGAAAAATCGAATTACATTACAAATAGGGTAAGTTTTTAAAAATTGCTTCCCTTACTTGAAGTTTGACCGCACGCCGCTAAGGCCGACCTTCGACGTAGCTAAGTTATGGCAATTTTCAGCCTATACAAAATTGAATAGCAATCACTGACACATTCTCCTAAAAATCACGCAAACACAGGAGGCCGATTCTTAAATTTCGAGAGAATAGTCGTCTGGGAACGTTCACATCCTTCATTTTGATCAATAAGGCTCAGTGAAAAAATAATTAGAACAAAAAACATTAATTTTAATAAAATAGCACTAAAAATATTACACATAATATAATAAACAATATATCCGCTCTCTCACTAACCATATTCCTTACAAAAACAGACACTCTAAGCATACTGAAAACATTTCCCGCAGTTTGCATGTAGGGTGATTGAAGGATCTGTGCTGCTACATGAGTGTCCTTTGGAATTCAAAAGGTTGAAAAGTGTAAAAATGTCGCCAAAAAGAACGGGAAAATTCTACTTGTTTAAAAGGGTTAGCTAGTTAGTTTTATTTCGTCAGGTTGCTGTTATTATTTACTACTGCGTTAAGAAAAAGTACAGTATTCGCATTAAAATCAGCTTTGTGTGTAAGTTTTGGTAATTGTGTCTCTTGCTTAAGTGTTTTTATCCACAGAAGTAGTTATGGACTTTTAAAGTATACTAAACTGACTGATTTTCGTTGGGAGCAGGGAATCAGTACGCAAGACTAAGCTTCTGGTTTTTTGTAAAAAATTTTAAAGTATCAAAATTTAAAAAAAGGGAGAGACATATATAACTTTCTCTACACAACCACATCAACATATATATTTTTTTTGAATCAAAAAATGTTTGCAGCCTTTGCAGCGCAATTATATTTGATAAAATTTAAGAGGGGTACTCATTTTACTACATCATACTCGTGAACGGCAAAGTACATATCACCAAAATCTGTACTTTGGGTGGTGGATGACGGCTCCGGGCCGCCCTTTAACTGATTCTCGATAAAAGTTTAATTTTCTGGAAGAATCATTCGTTAAGTTACCAAGAACGTGAAACTAAAAAGTCGGCTAAGGTTACTGAATTGTGATACCCAAAATACACCATATAAAATCGGCGTACGTATTTATGTGGCGCAAAGTGTACAAAATTTTAAAAAATGGGTCAGGGTTAAAATTGGTGAGGTTTTATTCTATATTAAAAATCCTCTCTTCAAAAGTTGAAAGCGCTTTCCTGTAAAAACAACGAAGGAGTATATGGGAGGACCTACATAACGAATTTATGCAGATCCTAGGGGTCAATTTTAGATTTAGCATGACGTCACACTAAAATTCCGCCTACTTGATTTCATAAAATATCTCTAGAGGAAATATTTTATAATATCGAAGGGTGCTTCTATCAACACCAGTGCGACACCTTATTAAATCATGGTTAAATGAAAAAAGAAATTAGCTTTTATTGTTTAGTAACATTATTTGCGCGTATATTTTACATTTGTTTAGTCTATAAATAAACACTATTGTTGGTTAAAAAAGTTTTTAAAAAATGTGTAAAAGTTTTTTACGACTTCTTATAGGTATTGGTTAAAGAAGTTAAAGTGGAACTAAAACACGTGTAAATTGTGTGAACTTGTAGTGTGACGTCATGCTAAATCGAAATCTATATCTAAAAGCGGTAAAATTGACCTCCTGGTATATCATCTAGAGCAATGTGAAGCACCTTATAAGGGACGTAAGTACCTACCTTCTGATGACTATAACTAAGGGATACAGATTAAGGGTACATTCAATGTCCTCATATTTTTTCTTACTGTTTGTAATCAATGTTACCTTTCAAAAAAATATTACGCCATCCTAATCCATTTTGACAACAAATTTTAGAAGCTACTGTAAGAACTCATGAGGTTTACAACGCAAAATTTGGAAATAATACAAAAAACAATTTATTTTTGGCATGGAAAATTCTATAAATAAAATGAGAAACTGAATGAATGAATGAAAATGGCCGTCCACAGGTGGCATTCTATTAGAATCGGATTACCAATTAGTTTTTAATTTAACTGGATGGTTTAAATGATAAATCCTAATCATAAAAATCAATTAGTAACTCAGGATTGAATAATTTAATTTTGCGACGAAAGAATTCAAATTCTGCTTCAAAAGCAAAACAAAAATAATTCGAAGTTGAATCCCCCCAACCCAACTCAAGGCAAACCTACCCAACCCAAAATAATTTTTTTAGAATTTCAGGTATTTTAACTTATTATGTAACAATCAAGTTTTCCTGGGGGTTTGTCTTCCGGGGTTTTTTGTCGGTTTTTTTTTCGTTTTTCGTGTGCAAAAAAAAACGCACTTTATAACCTATACTTAATATTTAGCTTTTTAGAAAGCCAAAGCTTCAAAATTTATAAGACCATTGTCAAACTTGATATTTCCTAAAAATCCAAGATGGCGGAACTACCCCCTAGATATTTTTTTGTGTGCGACACTGCAATAAATCTGGCAGATCGGTCACGAACCACATTCTTTCGAAACACATCGATGTAACATTTTAAAAATTCGGACAAGAAATAAGGAAAGGAAAAAATACTTGTTTAAATAGCAATAACTTTTTCAAAACTAAACTTTTTAAAAGGCACAGGCCTCAAAACTTATAGAACTTGTGTCAATCTAGAAATCCAAGATGGCGGAACTATTTAAAAAATAGTCATTTTTAACACCACCAGATATTTTTTTGTGTGCGACACTTTTTAATAAATCTAAAACATCGGTTACGAAGCCACATTCTTTCGAAGCACATCGATGTAACATTTTAAAAATTCGGACAAGAAATAACGAACTTTGCAATTTTTAAATAGACCACAGTTTACCTACAAAATCAAGCTTAATAAGAAAAAATCTACTTGTTTAAATAGCAATAACTTTTTCAAAACTTCTTAAAAGGCACAGGCCTCAAAATTTATAGAACTTGTGTCAAAAATGACAAGTCAAGTTTCACTACAGTTTGTCGACTGGTAAAAAACTAACCGTAGGCCCATACTTAAAGATGTAAACTAAACTTCCATGTTACCTATTTAAAAATTATAATAGCTATTTATATACTCTTATGGATAGAGCAAATGTATGCCTTAAGACCAATATGTCTTACATAGAAATTAACACCTTCAAAAGTCTAAAATTTAAAATAACTAAAAAAATACCTTTAAACTAATTTGGTGTCGGTGACAATACAGATCAATAAACGTGATAAAGAGCAAAATAACTTTGACATTATTTCGGGGGGAGGGGGGGGGGGTGATAGTATTCGGGCTAGCAATGTGCCTGTTGCAGACTTAATTTTCCTATCTGATGAAAGTCTAATTCAACAATTTTTTATACCCAAGGTTCCGCCAACAACAAATTATATAAACAATAATAAACATGAATCTTTTTCGGGGCAACCGAAAGATTTACTACTATGCAAACTATTACTTATTCATTAGATGTTAAAGCTAACCTAATTCAACATAACAATAATAAACAACAGTGTAACATAGTACGTTTCAATATCCAGAGACTATGGGACAAATTAATTGATCCCGAGGTACTTTTGAACTCTTTAAATGTTGACATTTGTTGTATTAACGAACACCATTCTAAACTTCATAAATTATAAAATTTTGTGCTTAACGGTTATAAAATTGTATATTTATATCGTAAAAGAATCCTCGACAAGGGAGGAGTTTGCATTGTTGCCAAGAATATCTTAGATTTTAAATTAAATGATATAAAGATTAATGAATTATGCTCAATTCAGTTTTTATTGAAACAAATCTGCATTAATTTATCAATTGTATGTACATAAGCCACCCTTAATCAAATTTAATGAATTTTACAAAAAATTATCTTTATACCTAGAAAAATTTTACAAAACAGGGCATTCCCATATACTATGTGGGGACTTTGAGGTAGATATATTTGTTGAATCATGTAACAAAAAAGCACACACAAATCTTTTAAAAGAGTATGACTTAAATTTTTGAGCCAACTCGTATAACCTCAAAAAGCAAACATGTCTTGATAATTTTTATACGGCTTCTGCAACAACATATTCGAGTCAAGTTTACGAACATCATTTATCCGACCATACACACCAAGAAATTAAAATAAATATCAATATGTTACTCAAACCAAATTTTTCTAAAATAATATTAACAAGAAAATTCTCTAAACCATAAATTTCAAAATTTAGAAATGAACTTTTGACTGTTAATTGGAATAGTGTGTTTTTTGAAAGCAAAGATATAAATGTTGTTTTTAATAACTTTTTCATGAAATTCAAATCGGCATTGGCAACAACAAATCAAAATATAAAATAAAAAATTATGAAACAAATACTTTAGAGGAGAATCCTGAAAAACTGTCAAATACTTTTAATCAATTTTATTGACATGTCAAACACATTTTGTGACACGGGGACATACGCAAGTCGATGACATTCCAGGGACTGTTACAGCATTAGAAGAATAAAAATCATCATTTTATAAAGGTAAAGGGCAACAACTGTCATCCAGAAAAATTTTGTAATCCGGTTTTGATACAAGGTTAAACAAATAATTTAAAAAGTTTAAAACTGAACTTAAATGGTTTCCATGGAGGACGTTCTACCGAAACCCAGCCATTCATCCCATTTACAAATCCCTTAATAAAACAAATTGCATATTAGTCTACAAAACAAAAAAATAGATGGGAGGACCCCCCAAGGTTCTTGCCAGTCACTTACCCTCTTTAACGCATGTGGATAGTTTTTCCTGGCTTCTGGCTACCCTATGGCTTCCAGTGTCATTTGCGGATGATTTCAACTGCGTTGTTACGGGTAAATCAAACAAAGAATTAAAATAGCAGGATAATCTAAATTACGAAAAATCATGAGTTACTAAATTTTCCACCTCATAGATTTAAGTTTACTTTTAAAACACACAAAAAAAATCTCTAGAAAATACAAACTACCAAGTTTTTAGGAATTCTCATTGACCAAAAATTAATCTGGAGTACTCATAATGATCATTTATCGAGCATATTAAGCTCGCATTGCTTTTGATTAAGAAACATAAAAGACACGGTTTCAACCAATCAATGGTTTAAAACTAATTTACTTTGATTTGATTTAATCAATTATATCATACGGAAACATTTATTAGGAAAATGGCGCTCATATTAACATTTTTTACTCTCCAAAAAAAGCAATTAGATCAATGACTGATATCTCAAGTCAAACATCATATCACGACTACTTTCAAAATTACGACATTTTAACAACATAGCATTGTGTAAATTTTTTTTATCGCTGTAATCTCATTTTTTTTTGTTTATTTTTCAGTTAATATGACATTTTAACATGTATTTTTTAAATAATTCGTTAACGTTTAGTGTGTGTTTAAGCTCCTTTTTTAAAATAATTTATTACTGCAATGTTTGAGCATTCTAGTATTCTATACTGATCTGTGTGTTTTTCACTTTTATTCTTTCAGTCAACAGTAAACGCCGTGTTTTCTCAAATATTTTTTAGTGTCTTATGTTTGTGAATTTCCTTGTTATTTTTGTTAAAATCAACTTTTTTATTTTCGTCAGGAAAATATTTTTCTCTTAAGAGAAGAAAGTATTTTCTTCTCTAGAGAAAAATATGTTCGTTAAAACTTTGGACTCAAAGACATCCTCTAGGAATTCATAAATATATTAAAATTTCGCTATTTTCATATGTGGTCGTGGGAAAAAGCTTTCTAGCTAGTCATTTCTCTCATTGGCAAAAGCATATTTTTAATATTTAAATTCCCTCAAAGCATAATTCAGTTTAACCAAAGACGTTCAAGTTATACCTTTATGGTTGTATAGTAATCCAAGATGAAGATCGAAGTGGTATCTGTTTTGTATTATACTACAACTACTATTACTTGCTAACACAAAATGTAGTCCCTTTTGATACAATTAAAAACTAATAATAAAAATATTACACTAAAGTTTCAACAGTCTGGGAGTCACGAAGCGGTTATCGAAAAGCTCCAAACAAAAAAAAGTTTACATTAAAATATTTAATCTTTAAGTCTCCGACTTCCCCACAACACAATCACATGCAAACTCTGGAAAGTGGCAAAAAAAGAAAATGAGAGGGAAATTCTAGCGAAATGCTTAGGGGCTTAATTGTTAAATTTTAACGGAAGAAACGTTCTCCCTAGGGCCCTCATTCTTAAACTCTTCTCCTTTTTACATTTTTATACTTTTGCATATCTATCTCCGTCTCACTTTTTTTTGGTATTGTCACTTAATCGGTCAAGATAATCTTCAAAAATATAGCTTTGAAACAAAACGATGGTATTTGCCTGATTTTAGGAGCATCTGATCTGATTCAGGAATACATAATAATCATATCACAGACGGGTAATATCATGCTTTTGCATGAAAGTCGCTCCCAGTTCAAGAATTAGGGGCTCCGGTTGGGTGTAACATACATCTCCTTTGTGTAACATTATAATGGGATTGAAAGAGGGTTTGTACTCAGTGCAATTGTTTGTTAACATTTTTTCTTTTTTAAAAATATTTTAAGTGTATTTGTCCATAATAGTACAAGCGTTCGCAGTAAAAATTATGATGGATAGGTAACCCTCGCCATTTTTTGATAAGATGTGCATTTTCTCGTCCTGAATACGAAATGGACAATCCTGTATCTCAACATTGTGCATAAGGACTCGGTACACCAATCCAAAGGTCGGCAATTTTAGAATGAGGTTCGGCACACCAGTTAATTTTGGTCTGGGATTACTACTACATCATATATGTGAACCCCCTCTAAAATCGCCCACCTTTAGATTGGTGTGCCGAGCCCTTATCTCCAATTTTGAGGTACAGGATTGTCCATTTCGTATTCAGGACGAGAAAATACACATATTATCAAAAAATGGCGAGTGTTACCTATCCATCATATTTTATACCTTGAACTCTTGCTCTATAAATGTTACTGATATTTCGACTTGCATATTTGTTAACCTGTTATAACAAAACCTAGAGTTCAGTAGTCTGTAAGCAAACACAACTTCAAGAGTATACTGCAACCAAAACTTTGGCATCCACCGAGCCTTTAAGCGCGCTTTTGTTACCGTTTGCCATTCACTTTTATGGCCTCAACTAAACTAAACAAATTTGGTTTTAGCGCTAGATCTATTGCTCATTAAAAATTTGTATGACAACTCTTCAGTCAAAATAAAAGCTAGTGATAGGACAACAAGAGCATTTTTAACATGATTGTGGCGTTTTGCAAGGGGAATCCCTCAGTCTTTTTTTTTTTTTTTGAGAAGGGTGTAGGGGCGTTAGTGCTGTGCACTACATGATTTTAATGCTATTTTTCGCTGACGACCTCATTTTGTTTCGTGATTCAGAAATAGATATTCAGAGAAAACTTCATATTTTTGCATGAATATGACGACAAAAACCGTTGTTGATAAATTATTCTAAATCAAAAATCATGTTTTAACTGAGTTGGCAAAAAATCAAATTATTACTTTAAAATGGGCACTAGCAGGGTCGGGGTAGTTAGCGAATACTCTTACTTGGAAGAGGACTTTTCAGGGTCTGCCAGAAGTATGACCGAATTGACTGTTCTTAGAGCAAAGCGAGCGGCAGGAACCATAATTGATATGACATCCAAGGTTAGCTTGGGAAATTTCGCACGAAGCAAAAAATTGTTTGAAACTACAATACTTAACTCCTTTGCTGGCTCTCTGCGAGTTTGTAGCTTAAGGTATGCTGATGTCTTGGAGAGATTGCAAACAAATTTTTACAAGTCCTTGCTGCGTCTCCCCTTAAATACTTGCTCAGCAATTGTGAGATTATAAACTGGATCAGTACGTTTGTAATGGGAACGAAATACCCTCCGTAATAGTAATATTTTAATGTTTGTTTACGTCTTTTTAAAACTTTTTAATCAAAATTACGGTACTTGTGTAAAAATAATGCCTTTTTATGAAACGATGACGTCTATTGGCGATAGAATTAACATATGAAGAAGCAAATAAATTTTGCAAAACATTGGCATTTCAAAAAAAGAACGTTTCATTAATAAGATGCCTCAACCCATAAACCTACCCCTTCAAAAAAAGAATAAGATCGTTAAACCATTCTACAACAATAAACAAATACTGAATACTGAAAATGTCTTTAACTTATTCCAGTTGAAATCAAGTCTAACAGTTGGTTTGTTATACTCGAGTTTAAGCTTTAATAATAAAACCAGTCTAGTTGCGAATCAACTATTTTCGCCTCAAGTGGGAAATGAATGGAATAAGAATTTTTTTTACTAACTTTGTTAGCCAAGATGCTCTATATTAAAAATCCGATTGATGCCACTCTGCACCCTTGAGCATTTTGAAAAATCCATGATTGCGTTTAAGTAAAAAAAACCGGTAAAAGAACATATCTGAAAAAATTTAGGTGTGTATGTCAAAAACCGCCAAAATCTGGGGGGTACCCCAACGGAGGGAGGGTCGAATTTTGGGTTTTTTGGGTCAGCTGAATTCAAATCTGTAGTTCAACAAATTTTTCCTGCACTTTTACGCACGCATTTGCTCCGCTCCGCGTCGTTCGTGCAACTGGCGTCGCGTGCGGAAGAGTAGGTATCACTTTCCGCACTTGTTAGGTAAGTAACTATTTGGGGGTAATTTGAAAGGGTGGTGGTTAAATATGGAGTACACAGTAAAACTGGTTATGTCGAGACTTAACAAACAAACTTTATTCAAATTTTTTTGCAGATTTCGATAGCTTTGCTTAACCTCATTATAAAATTCATTAACGATTTTAGGCATTATCCACCATTTTGAAATATTCAAAATGGCATCCGTGAGCAAAAAATCAAAATGTATGCAATACAATTATGGTGTTTTGGGTCCGCTTAATATAAATCTGTTGTTAAAAAAAAAAGATTTGGGCGAAATTTCGAGAAGCAAGGATAATTTAGGAAGTACACTAAAAAAAAACTTTAAATTCCATATTTTAAAATGGTGGATGATACGGGACCCATGTCATTAGTTAGTTTTATAATGGGGTTGAGCAGAGCTATTGAAATCTAAATAAAATTTGTTCGTTAAATCCCACATTTCACAGAAGTGAACGGTCGCACGCTTGACTTTCAAGAATTCAGCCGCAGAATTGATGTATAACATGCCTATGTTAGTAGATTTTTTTCCATAAAATTAGATTCCCCCTCTGTTGGGGTACCCCCCAGAAAAAAAAAATGCCGAATTTGGATTCCGGCAACCAAAAACCAACTAAAATGATGTGCCACACACACCTACATTTTGTTTAGATATTTTTCTCTCTCGTTTTTTCACTTAAAAATGGCCCCCCATCTTGGATTTTTCAAAATGCCCAAGAGTGCCAGACTGGAATCAATCGGATTCCTAAAATGAAGAGTAATGAGTTTTTGAATGACCAATTTGAAAGTCTTGTAGTTAAATAAATAATATTAATAAGTAATAGGATTTTATGAATTTGCAGTGTATACTATTTATACTATTTTTCGTTTGTTTATTAGTTTAGTATTATTTGTTTTACCAAATATTTTTGCAACTTCCACAAAACTTTTTTTTGTAACTTGTATTTTTTTTACTTATTTTGTACATTTATATTTTATGCGTTGTCCTCTCCCAATGATTCTTTTTACGCTGTTTTATTCTTATATATAAATAGTTTATACTTTTTTTTAACTTGTTGGCTGTTGCATTTTCCAAAGTTTTTAAAGAGTGGACATCACAGTTGCTTATGGTTTTTATTTGATTAAACTTATCTGGTCTGTTCTAAAGATTTTTAAACTTTTACGTTGAGGTGACTTTTTTTACTAATTTTTGTTAGAATAGTTTTGAGGTGAATTTTAAAATACTTATAATAATCTTAAGAAACCATGCTTTGTAAACGAGATTTGAACTACGTTCTAACCTTATATTACAATATATAGCACACAGATGTCTAAAATATATATCAAACTTTTTCTGCGCAAAATTTTGTTTAACTTGATATTAAACTGGTCTAACTGAACTAATAATTTTACCCTTATTATCTTCTCCCCTTTCCCATGGTATACCTACGCTTATTTAATAACAGTTTTTCCGTATTTTTAGGAAGACGATAGGAGCGGAGGAGGCAAATAATAAAAATTTGATTATGACGATAACCGTCCTTCCCAAGAGATTAAAGAGTGAATACGCCAAAGAAAAATGATCGATCCGTATACCTCGGAGAATTTAGAATACGAAATGAAAACTTGCGGAAAAACCAGGCCAAAATATCCCTTAGGTCGAATTACGTAATAACTCAGTGAATAAAATTTACACATCAGTAAGGGCGTAAAAAAAATGACTTACTGAAAAAATATATCGTTAAGAGTATACTCTTCGCTGGCAGCTTCCCTTGTAAGTAAGTGATTTTTTACCTGACTGAACTGAAATAAACTAGTTAAATAAATTTAGTTATAATAGGAACGATATAGAACCGACACTGATCTCCAAACAGAAAAAGACGTCATCGAAATCGGTTCGCTGGTTCCAGAGCTACTACAAGCGCACATACACATATACTTCACATACATAGGGATCAAACTTTTAACACCCCCTCTTTCCCTCTTTTTACGCATTAATTCTCGTCGGGGGTTAAATAATTTAAAAAATCTGAACATAATTCCATTCCAGGGTCTCTATTCTTGACACCCGTGCCCGTCAGTGTGAACAAATTTCGCACTTCTCAACTACTTTGAACCATGTGAAAAGTGAAAGAGGCAAATACTCACCGGTATACGTATACTAAATAGTAGACAATTTTTATGTCTCTTTCTATACCGTGTGAAATGAGAGGCGAAAGATAAGCCGGTATGTGTGGACCGCGTTCGAATTCGACTGGTTTAAATCAATATTGCACGAATGGGTGGAGAGCAGTCGTGTTGTTTCGCATGAAAAACCGGTTATTCTTTCACGCACTACCCATAAATCAGCATATTGGCATATCATTTGCCTCCTATTCTATACGGTATAGGAAGAGACGGAAGTAGTCG
Source organism: Oxystoma pomonae (assembly GCA_963921995.1). Classification (NCBI taxonomy): domain Eukaryota; kingdom Metazoa; phylum Arthropoda; class Insecta; order Coleoptera; family Brentidae; genus Oxystoma; species Oxystoma pomonae. The sequence continues at coordinate 50,784,098 of OY998168.1, forward strand.
CATTCGAATAATTTCGTATGGTTTCGAAAATAGGACCCCAGGGCTAAACTTTCCTTGTATGAAAGAATTTGTTTAATTTTTAATAACTAACTGTTTACTCAAAAGATTTCAAAATCGCTTTTCAAAATAGATCAGTTAAACCCTCCAGAATAAAACCATTTTCTAGACTCTAATTGTAAAAATTTGGTTTACACTTTAAAACTGTTTTTCAATCAATTAAAAACGTCTGTTTCGACCAGTCCCGACAAATCAAGAATAAACATTTTATTAAAAATAAACAACTTTTTTTTACTGGGATTTCAATTTTTAATAAAGCATATTTTAAAAATCGTAAGAGTTGATTTACTTTAAAAAAAATCCGGATCTAAGATATTTTATTTTCCAGAGATTTGTTTGATATCTTATCGTTTTTAAGATATAATTTAAATATAAATAAACATGACTAATAAAGTCATAAATACTGCGAATTTAATATTCGATTACCTACTCGCGTGCGGTTATGTGCACTTAACTGCACACGTTTGAGTGCACACTGTGCGGTAAAATTAACGTTATGGCACTTTAGCTCACATTGTGCTTAAGTGACTACGTTTATTTTAGAAAATTAAAATACAGATATTAATATTTTCATTTCGCGAATTTTTCAGACTTATAGGTAAAATCTTGTACCTATCACTTGCGTAAAGTGTCTTTACCGCCCTGGGTCCGTATTCTTAACGGCCTGTGAGTGGAGTGGCCTGTGAAGTGAGTAGCCACTGGTGAGTATTTGCCTCTATCACTTTTCACATGGTTGCAGGTGAGAAGTGAGAAATTTGTTCACACATACGAGCACGGGTGTCAAGAATACAGTCCTTAGCCGGCTTGACCGAAATCGCTTCGCTGCGTTTGGTTAACTGCCGTCGCATGCGGTAAAGATCACTTTCTGCACTTGTTAGGTAAATAACTATATTATACTGCCGTCCTTAACTAAAAGGCAGTTCTCTTAGGAAAAGTTTTTTTCTGCTATACTTAGGAAGATAACTATAATTTAAAAAGCAATTAATAAGCGGAAAATATTCCTACATTTTAAGATACTGCTATCAAATTTGAAAAATATTTTTTAAATTTAACAACCTGTATATTTTTACATTTTCGAAAGGTTCTTACTAAACCTTTTTTAGAAATATCTTCAAGGGTGCTCTATCTTAAATAGTTTCTAAGATATTTGTTTTTTTTTTATCGTTGAAGAAATTTTACCATAAGTTTAAAAAAACAAAATTTTTAGGTGTGGCCCTGTCTAGATTTTGTCATTTCAAATGTTAGACAATGAAGGCGATGGCAAACAAAACGGTAAAAGCTAAATGTCTTAGAAACTATTAAAGATAGTAGCGTTAAAGATATTTCCAAAAATAATTTAGTCAGAACCTTTCAAAAACATAAAAGTATACAAGGTGTTTAATTAAAAAAAAAACAATCATTTATTAAAATATTCCCCTCTTATTGACTAACTAACGGCTGCCTGTAAAAAAGCAGAGTTTTTTACCCTTCTGCCGTTTAAACTATTATTACTAGAGTTAATGCCCAGAAATCGAAACCAATACTGGAGCAATATTTTAATATGGAATTAAATAAAGCTACGAAATTCAATAAAGAACTACCAATAAATCATTATTCTTGTGATAATTTTTCAAGTTTTTATTTTAGATATTAGGTTTAGAGATTTTGATTATGTTCTATTTTGCATAAAACTGCAACAATTAAAATATGTTCACTTAAATGTTTTTCTAATAACCAGTATCTGCAATACATACCGTATGTTGAAAAACCTATTCTTATATTTATATGTACATATAATTATGTAATATATAATTGGCATACTACTAGTACTCTTACATTCAAATTAAAATATATTTATGAGGTGGCAGAAAGCTTTTACAGTTTTTGGCACATTTTCTCAATTTACCTCAGGATGGATTTACTGCTTGTTAGTTAAGGACGGCAGAATAGTACTTGTGACGTAAACGTAAAACCACTAATTTATATATCGAAAATGTAGTCATTTTTTTCCTTGTAAAAACGGAAGCAATTCAATACAAAAAAATTGGCTCCAGCAGGCACGTCTTTAAAAAAAATAAAAATACAGTTATATATCTTAATGTGAAAACCGCGTGTTGCTAGCTGCTACGGTTCGTGAGTTACAATTTTTTAACCCTCCACCCCCACCAAAAACTAATCAGCTCACCGCCTGGTGCCAGAGAATTTTTGTGCCAAATTTGATAAAAATCGGTCAAGCGGTTTTTGAGTAATCATGTTACAGACAGACACCCAGAACGACAGACACCATGACAAAATTTTGTATTTAGGTCGTTTTTGACCCAACTATTTAGTAGAAATTAAAAAAAAATTGACGATCCCAATAGCCTCCATACTATGTATGGATGGCTAAAATACCCTTAATAAAAATGTGATTACTGCGCGTTATAAATAAATATCGTTAGGATAAGTGGCTCCTAAAAGTGAAAGCAATCGAAAGCTAACGTTAAAAATTTTTAGAAAAAAATAGCATGCACCACCACATAAAAAAAAACAAAAAAAAAATCAAAAATTTTTTTTTCAAGAATTTTTTCAATTTTTTGTTGGTTGAAAATTCAGTTATCTATTTTAATATGAAAATTGCATTTTTTAAAAATTTTTATCCCCCCTCCTACCCTCTTGCCAACCCCCCACGCCCACCAAAATCAGCTCATCGCCTGGTGCCAGAGAATTTTTGTGCAAAATTTTTGAGTAATCGTGTTACAGACAGACAGACAGACACCATGACAAAATTTTGTATATAGTTCTTTTTTGACCCAAGTAACTCAATTTTTAGTGGAAATAAAAATCTCTTTTTTTGACGATCCCAATAGCCTCCATACTGTGTATGGATGGCTAATAAACTAAATCGAGTAAAGATGTACTCCAAAACTTCCTTCGCTCAAGAAAATACAGACATTTACAGGGTGTATCCAGACTTTTCAAAGTTAAATCCAGACTTTTCCCGGGATTATCCAAGCTTTTTTATAGTGTATTCAGACTTTTCCAGGAGGTATCCAAACTTTCAGTTTTAAACCAAATTAAAGCTACCGTATTCTAGAATTATTAATGTTGTTTTATATTAAAGAAGGTGCATATTGACAAATGCTTTTTAGGTTGTGTCACACCAAACGTTGTAAAAAACCATGGTATTTAACAAACAAAATTGATCATTCGCTTTTTATTCAGATGAATGTCATCGTGTTCAACTTAATAAAGTTTTTGGAGCCGTTACGTAGCTGACATGCTAGTTGTCATTATACTGCTTTACCGTTAATAGACACTTACAGTGAGATTTACTAAGATCTAAAATAGTACCCCCACAAGTCTAAATATTTACACCTGTGGGGGTACTAAATTTCAAAACCAATTTCAAAAAACAATAACCCATACAGAAAAGACACAAAGTTATTGATTATTTTGTATTTTTATTGCAAAATACCACTGAAAAAAACTACTTTTTTCTCATAATACACAAATAGTGAATACGCCAAAAATTTGGCACATAATAGCTTCATTATTTTTTAGACCACCTCAGGGGGTTGGTTTAATTTATAGCCCCCAGAAAGGATTGTTTTGTGGCATTTGATAATAAGTTCGTTTATAATTTCCCTAAGTAACCGTTTTTAAAAGGATTGATTATTTAATATCCCAAGTTGTTCGTTACTCAATAAAACACCTCCTATTTTGTCCAGAAAAACGCCATATTTTGAACCTGTTTTCAGCACAAAAAATATATTTATGAGGCTACCATGAGGCAAAACAAACATAAGTGAAGGTCACTGATTATGCACGAAAAATATACCAAACAAAAATCCGAAAACAACTATATTAATTTATTTACAAACTGAAAGTAAAACATTGAGGTTATCTAAAAGCTCACTCAAAAAAACTTTCCTTACTCATTTTAAAGCAGTAGCTTTCATCCGTAGAGGTTGGTGCAAGCAGAGGTAAGATCCGAACTCGCTGTTTGTGATTGAACGCAGCGCTAATATTCTTAAACTGACATTTCGACAGTGACAGAAATGTAAAAAACACCTGCTTTTAAGTTTTTTAATACATTTCATAAATAAAAACACCTTTTAACACCTTTTATTATTACTCATCTAAATCGTTGTCTGACATCAAGTATTAATTGGAAAAATTAAAGTGTAAGTTTTAATTAGAGTGACATATAGCCCCAATGTTAATTTATTCTACGGAGTGTTTCCTATTTACACCCCGCGTGGGTTTAAATTTTTTAATTTTCTTTTCTTCTAAATTGAAACTTTCTCCTTAAGTCCAACAAAAGATTGTTTTAAGATGATTATTCAATAAACAAATTTATTAAAATTCTTCTTATAAATCAAACTATTTCCAAAACTCAGGGAAGTTGGTGTAAAATGCTTAAAACCAACAATTTGACTTAAACTTAGGACCGTTCTAAAATAGACTAAACCTTTTTAGTAAATCCCACCGTTAAAGTTGGCAAGCTATTTTTGATTCCTTGCTGTTAGCGTAACTTTGATGCGTTTGTGAAAGCGTTCTTAAAAAATAAAGTTGTGCTTACAAGGTAAGACGTAACCAAACCAATTTTTGTTCAGTGCTTGATGCACAGTTTTACTTCATGCCGCTCACTTCTATTTCCTTCCTTATCGAAGAAAGTGAGAGGGCAATAGAATGGAAAATAGAAGGAGTGAAACTGTGGATCACGCATTTATGAAACCCCACAGATAACAAAATGGTTAGGATACGCTAGCTGCGTACGAATACTGCAAGGGTGGTCGTAGAGATAGGTGAGACGTAGTCGCTGTTGTACGACGTATCCGTTCTGAGCATGCGCACTAAGATACGATCACGATTAACCACTCTATTTGTGAAACTTTAACAGTGGGATTTACTAAAAGGGTTTAGCCTATTTTAGATAGTTCCTAAGTTTAAGTGAAATTTTTGGTTTTAAGCATTTGATATCAACTTCCTTTAATTTATAGTTTTAATTATTTTTTTTAGTAAAGAATCATCTTAACCCAACATTTTGTTGGATTTAAGAAAAAAATTTCAATTTAAAAGAAGTTTTTTTACCCTAGGGGGGGATCTAAATGGTAAACACTCTATTGAGCAATGAGCAAATTAAAAATGATGTTATATGTCACTCTTATCAAAACCTGCCCTTATTTATTGATTTTCGCGATTAATATTCACTGTCACAAAACCATTTCGATATGTAATCATAAAATAAGGATTAGATTAACTTTGTATTTATTTAAAATGGGTTTTTATCTATCGAAAGTATAAAAAAAAAACTTTACAAACACAAACCCATCGCAATCGCAAACCACAAATAAAAATATTTTATCAAAGGATGTCATGAAAACAAATGCGGCTAAAAACAGATCTGAATCCAATCATTCACTGATGCGTTCACAAAAGAGTCATGTCGGCTCAACGAACTGGACGGTGCCCGGTTTTCTGGTAGAATATGAGAAAATAGCCATTAGCGAAGTATCGATGAAAACTGCAGCTTTGAGACTTTTGAGTGTGATATTTCAGTGGAAAGTTTTGTTTGATGAGATAAAGGCAATGTTTTAATTTCAGTTTGTACATAAATGAATAGGTAGAGTTGTTTTGAATTTTCTTCATTACTTACTTCGTTACTTAAGGAAATTATAAACGAACTTATTACTAATTGCCACAAAACAATCCTTTCTGGAGGCTATAAATTTAAACCACCCCCCAGAGGTGGTCTAAAAAATCAACAACTTTATAACCTCAAACACAGATAATGAAGCTATGTGCAAAATTTTTGGCGCATTCCCCATTTTCCATTTTGAAACCTGTAAAAAAGAATTAGTTTTATGGAATTTTCTCCTAAAACATGATATATTTTGAAAAAAAGCAGTTTTTCAGTGATATTTTGCAATAACAATACAAAATATTCAATAACTTTGTGTTTTTTCTGTATGGGTAAGTGTTTTTTGAAAATTGGTTTTTAAATTTAGTACCCCCCACAGGTGTAAATATTTAGACCTGTAGGGGGTACTATTTTAGATCTTAGTAAATCCCACTGTAAGTGTCTATTGTTATTCTTATTAAAGAAAGGTAACAACATTACAAATGTCTACTGCGCATGCAGCTCGGCACGCAGAGTATAAAGGACATAAATAGGAAAGCAACAAAACCAGGGTCCCTATAAAAACCCCGTAACCAAATTTGGCAGAAACATAATTTGTCAGAATTTAAAAGAAACGAAAATAATTGGTCCGAAAAAAATTGTCTCCAAAATGGAATGACGGGATAATCAAATCGCTAGAAAATATATCGCACCTTTAGAACGAAAGTGGCACACCTCAAAATTTCATAATTTTCAATAAATTGACAACTCAAAATTTGATGATTTTTACTTTCTGTAATAGTAAAGCCATGATGACCCTTAAAATAATTTTCTTAAATACCTGTTAAATTATTTTGAATGTGCTAAAATGCAGTTTAGTAGGACACGTTTTTTGGTAAATTTAAACTTTGATTGAAAGAAATTAACACCACCTTATGTTTTACACACTTTACACTTTGAAAAATTACAATTTTTGCTGTTTTTTGGATAAAAATTGCAAAATAAAAATCATATGCACTACTCCACTCAAGATGACAGACAGATGACATAACAAACATTTTTAGTGAACATTTGCCTTAAATTATGTCCATCTTTCTCTAAAATACTTTTTTATAGCCAGCTCTCTATTCAACAACTTTAAAAATTTTTGCACTAAATTATCTCTCCACCTACCTCTAAAATTCTACCCTCTCTCTCTAAATATGTTTCTAAAATTCGGGAGTTTTATTCTAGAAATCGAAACTTTGGACAGAAAGCTTTAAAATGTGAGCAATATCATGGCATAAAAATGTGAAAAACGTAGTAAAAAATTGCTTCATCAAAAACATTACACCTTAACAGTACCCTCTCCATACCAACACCTGCTTAACTAAAAAGCCAGTTAACTCTTTTTCGATTTAGTATCCTTTAGCCTACTATAGCTTCTATGTTTTACCTGTCAATTTGGTTATAAAAATGACAGCAATCTTAGGCTAACGGGCACTGAAGAGATAAGAGTTAACTGGCTTTTTAGTTGAGAACGGTGTTGCTCCATACACGCCGATCAACTCCTACCGATTAAGTGTCCTTTAATCGACCTTCGCCGCCATTTTCACTTAAAAGTGACAGAAAGTCCGTTAGTTTTCTGTCAATAAGGACGAAAAAAGAACACTAAAACGGTAGGAGTTGATTGGCCTATGTGGAGAAGGTATTGCCCTTAAATTATGCTAAAATATTTTAAGCCTTAAATTACCATCATGGATTTCTAATAAAACGACATAGTTTGACGTCAGTTATGTCACTTTATGTCATTTTGAGTTGTCAAATTATTTCGTTTTATTACAAAAAGTGAAAATCATGAAATTTTGAGTTGTGCCACTTTCGTTCTGAAGATGCAATATGCATAGGATTAAATTTAAACGAAACATATTTTTATAGAAACACAAAATGTTAGAAAATATTTTTAACGAAAATAATTTGAACCGATAGCCCAGAATTCAATTCCTACGTTGCCAGGCTTACGGCAGGGAAGAGTCGAAGTAAGTTGTGTGTAGTATTAAATTTACCCCCTTTACATTCTTCAACCACCCCCTACCCCCAATTTTTTTCAGAATATTGTATTTTCATCGGACCTACATTACAAAAATGAATCGCAAGATTTGATAGACAGCCAGAAACTTTGAAGTTAAATAAAAAAAAAATCCCCGTGCCATCTTCCAAATAGAGAAACTTGTCATCGCCACAATCCAGGGCCTACGGCGACCCTCTAGAGATTTAAATTTGACGCATGCCCAATGGCGATTCGGCTAGATTATGGTTCTGCTCATTTAAGGATCGGGCATATTATTTTCTATCAATTTGTGGGTCGGGTGTTTTTCGTTTCTAGACAATTATTTTCGATACTTTTGTAATTCTGATATTTTAAGGTTATTAACCATTATTTTCTGGGTGTTTTACTTTCGTTGATATTTCGTTTCGGACGTTTTATTTTATGTTCAATTGTGTTTCGGTTTTTGTAAATTCGGCTTTTTTGTTGGTTCCCCAAAAACAATCATCAATATTTTCCAATAAAAATACCTGAAATATTAAATAACCATAGCGAAACGTGTCAGGTTTAGGTAAAGGGTATAGAGGTGACCACAAAGCCGGTTCTCAGTTATTCCCACGGGCTAACCTTGAATAATTAAATTCCAACGGTCATCTAGTCAATTCTGGAATTGGAACAAGAAAACCAATGGAGATTTCAAATTTAGGTAATGACAAAATAAAGATAAAGTCTTGAGTAGACCTTATATTACTACAGGAAAAAAGCGCCAAATTATTCTCCAAGCATGAAATTTGATACTATTGTTAAGAAATGCATTTTAAGAGATCTTATATCGCCATTTTTTTTAAATGGCGGCCAAAAATTTATTAAAATTTTCATTATGATTATTGATTGGGTCATGATTATATAGTAGAATTTATATATTTCGGGTACAAGATATTAACATGACTTCAATGATCTTAAAAAATGCAATTTACGGTAAAAATTCTTTAGTTTTGATAAAAAATTTTGCATAATGGGTATTGTTAATTAGGTCATAATTACAGTAGATGTTATATATTTTGAGAATGAGAATTTAAAAAAAATGTTAGTCAATGTGACCTTTGATGACATTGAAAAACGCGAGAAGATGTCATCTTGGTTAAAAATTTATATTTATATACTTATTAAGTATAAGGGTTAAAAAAATAGAGACTTATCGATAAATAAAGTCGGCATAGCCTGACTCGGCACTATTTTTGACAGTTCCGGACAAGGTTAAAAGGTTTCTAACATTTTTGTCTTATAAACATCTAAACATGCTCATATTGTGCCATCCATAAAGTTGACAAATTAAAGTTAATACCGTCCTTTATTAAAGGTAGATAGAAACGTTATGTTAAGTCAACATTATTTTGACAGCAACGTCATCAAAAAACCTTTAGCTGGATAGCCCAAACGTAGGTTTTGGATAGCCCCAGCTACCAAGAAGACCGCCGTCCGATAACAGACATGTAAATGCCTAAAAATATGTAGTAATTCTTTACCTTTGTGTGGAATCAAAAATAGTGCCGAATTTATTAAAGTCAGCCTATAATGTCCGATAAGTCCCTAATATTTATCAAGTCGCCACTACTTTCAATGACCGTGTTCAAGTTAAAAATAACATCATGTTCGATATTTGGGACTTATCAGTACATAAAGTTGGTTTAGTCTGACTTTAATAAAGTCGGCATTATTTTTGAGACTCGCACGAAGTTTAAAAGGTTTCTGACATTGTGGTCATCTAAACATGTCATCTAGACATGCTCATATTGTGCCACCCATAAAGGCGACATATTTAAAGTTAATACCGTCATTTATTAATGGTCTACACAAAAGTTATAAAGTCAACATTATTTTGATAGCATCGCGCACAAGATAGCTCTGCCCAAAAATAGGTTTCGGATGGCTCCGACATCGGGACCAAGAAGAGCGCCGTCTTAGAACATATCGGTAAAGTGGCTAAATATGTAGTACGGTCAAAAATAGTGCCGACTTTATTAAAGTCAGCCTATAATGTACCGATAAGTCCCTATTGACTCGATATAGAAACTTATTACAATATTTGTACAAGAAATAAACAAAATGTTTAAAGTTGCTGAGGCTGTCGATGACCTTAAAAATGGTAAAACGAACAGTCGTTTTTGATAAGAAGAAAACTATTTTTATTCGTATAATGGGTGTTAGGGTATGATTAGTCGATTTTATATATTTTGGGGATGAGGATTTAAAAAAAATGTTAAACGTCACTATGACCTTCAATAACCTTAAAAATTTTGGAATTTTTTTTTAATGGATTTTTTAAGGTCATCGGAGTTCATAGCGACTTAAACATTTTTTTTTTAATCCAAAACTTAAAGGGCGATATTTACGAAGGACTATAGAGGAAAGTTTGGTTTGAAGGCTGACATACACATGGGTATCTGAAAATTAATTTCAAGCCGAACTATACCGCAACTGATAAAATGTTGATGGACGTCAAAATTCACTGGAATGAGACGCGTAAGGCCATTTTTTCTTAAAACAGTACAAATAATCCGTAAAAATTAAGAAATCCGAGAACTGTCAGAGTGACACGGGATGTCGTGTTTCGAGTAAAATCATCGTATATTATTGACCACCACCAAGAGGTGGTTCATGTGCTTTAAATTTCAAAACAATCACGATTTGGCTTATTTTTTATTCAAAATAAATATTTTGAAGTATTTTAATTAGAAAAAAACTAAATTCCAGGTCTTTATTTGCTTCAATTGGGTATTCCAGCGCGTTTTTTAGGTCAGTGTATAGGGACGTATGGTATGTCACTTTAAATTGATTCAGGGAGATCACTGCTATCTTAAATCAAGAAAAAGCCTTTTACATATAAGTTTCAAATTAATTTTAAGTAATTAAATGAGAAAACCATACACATCTGGTTGGCTTAGGCATTTGCACACCTCGTCAGAGGCGTGGGAATTTGCTTATTTTTATTGTTTTGGTGGCCTTGCGCGGTTTTGTGATTTGTGCGGTGATGTCATATTACGAGCTGCTAAGTCTTCCGCGGTAAATTCTTGCGCGATAGGGGTCGGAACAATAACGTGTGATTTTAGCAATTTTACTAAATTTTTATGACAATTTGGAGATTTTTTGAAGAGGTCGGGAAGAGGGAGACCAATTGCACCCTCCCTTTCCTCCCTGCATTTCTCCCAGACCTTGCATTACGTCTAAAGTCCACATTGGAACTTCTTCGTGGCCTGGGAGTAGGTAAATGTGTTACGAGGGGGCAGGGAGACTTCGCAACTGTGTTTCGTTACCATTTGTAACTGAAAGTGATAAAGAAAATAATCAAATACCTAAATACTCCAAATTAAATATATTTGTTGCTTTGTTACCTTATTTCAAGAGGAGGGGGGGGGGGAGAAGAAAGGTATATGAAATGTTATAAAGATGGAAGAAATTAAAATTTGGCAAAATTGGTGTCAGGCGTTTATAGATGTAGAAGGTTTTTTTTTATTTCAGAAGGTACGGTTTTCGTCCAAAATGAGCAAAACGTCAGCGAGCGAAACGTCAGTAAAGTGTTTTGACAGTTTTCAATGGATAAAAATATATGAATTAAAAACTTTAATTTCATTTTTCCATATTTTCACGAAATTTTTGGAAAACCTGTGTGTTTTCCTTGCGAAATCACTTATTATGATTATAATAAGTCCAAAATTCCAATAAGTTTTAAAGTGTAAAGAAAAACCCGCAAAATTAAATTAAAAAACACATGTGTCCCATAGTCCTAAACCCTAACCCATCTTAGTAAATATCGCCCAAAAAGTCGATTACAATCACAATCATATAGTTATTATAAAAGTTTTAATACATTTTTATGAATTCCAAAATATCGTTTTTTACCTTGGACAGTTGATTTAGAAAAAGTGTGCAAAGTAGCTTTTTGCGGTCAATTGTAAAAAAACTGTTTATCGTATTAGGATAAGCTATAGAGGAAAAATAGAGGAAAAAATTAGAACACAATTTTTTTTTATTAAGAAGCTTAGGAAGGTCCACCGATTAACATACTAAATACCCTATTCCTACCCCCTCGGGAATTGTCATTTCTAATTTCAAAAAAAAACTGCAAAAAAGCGTTTTTCTTGGATAATTCCTAAACGGTGTGAGACTGTCAAAAGTGACAAATAGGAAAAATGTTGCAAATAATTCTCGATCAATAAGTAAATAGTGATAGTGTAGCTTACCTTCTACCAGAAAAATTTGAATAATTTCTTGTATATTCTTTTTTAGCATTTTCATCAAGATTTCTCAACCTACCAGTACCAAACAAAGCAGGGTTGATGTAAGAACAATGAACTAAATTATATCAGAAAATTAAATTTTTCCAGTGGCGTAGTCCGATTTTCTTAACTAGAAAATTTGAAAATGTATCAAAACCCTTTGATACGCCACTGTTACTGACATATACAAGAAAAGGCCTCACTTTTCACTGGATCTTATACTAGATAAAATTGCATTTTCAACGACACCTTCCGTTTGTATTTGCTGCTTCTAGTAATGAAATAAGAATTTTTTAAAATCATAATTGGTATTGGAAGAGACCTTGGCTCTTTCATTTAAGAAACGAAAAAAAATATAAAAAATTATGATTTAAAAAAATTCTTATGTTATTACTAGAAGCAGCAAATACAAGCGGAAGGGTTCGATGAAAATGCAATTTTATCTAATATAAGATCCACTAAAAAGCGGGGCCTTTTTTTGTATATGTCAGTAACAGTTACGTATCAAAGAGTTTTGGTACATTTTTAAATTTTCTTAAGACATTCGGACTACGCCACTGAAAAAAAATATTTTTCTGATATAATTTAGATTTAGATCAACTCTGCCAAGTTTGGTACTCGTAGGTTGAGAAATCTTTCAAATTGTTCAAAATCGCATCATTTTTCTTGGGTTTTTTCAATTTTCTGGTAGAAGGAGTGGTTTAAGCTACACTGTCACTGTTTACTTATTGATAGAGAATTAAGGCTATAGTTTCTCCCTAGATTTTAAGTAAAAAAAAGTACAACTGGCAACGCCTTGTTCTATAATTTTTTAATCTTTTGCCAGAGTGCACAGGGAAAACTAAACATCAGAATTAGCTGAAATTTTGCAGGGGTGATCATTTGCTCATTTGAAGGATTTTTCAAAATTCTCAATTATTTTTTCTTCAAAATATAAGCTCTGGTCCTGTCATCTATCCCAAAAGCCTCAAAATAATTGCGGTTTAGAACAAACCCGATTTACAAAAAAATAGATAAATACTCACAATTTCCTCTGGATTACATTTTTCCTGTTTATATACCCTTGCTTTAGCGAAAATAAAAACCAAGTTTCCTTTTTTTTAAAAGCCTGTGCATTCCGGAAAAGAAAACCAATCAATCAATCACACTTTACTGAATTTGGGAGACACACGCATTTCAAGTGTTGGCCGATGGATCGCAGAATTTATACGATTCCATGGTAACTGCAGGTGTTTTGTCAACAAACTTTAAATTGGGCCGCAGTGGGGCAGAAGTATATTTTTACGTTTTCTGACAGAAAACTATTCGAGGTTATGTTTATCTTTCAAAAATGTGTTTTCAAAAACATTGTTCTAAAACAAATATGAAACCACTCCGCGTGTGCGGTCGCCCTCCGAAAAAGGCCTAGCGCTGCGCGGGTATTACCCCGAGTCTATCAAAGAACCAAGAGAACTTTACTGACTCGCTGGGATTACTAGGAATTCACATAGAAATATTCGGCGCCCATAACCCCACATAATTTTGTTTTTATTTTGATTCAACCATATTTTTTTAATTTAAATTATTGCGGCATAGTTATGTGCAAGTGTACTAGTGAAATCTTGGAGTGGAAAGGATAGATTTTAGAACCCCAGTTTCAAAAATACACGGATACTTGAGTTCTAACAAAACAGGTCAGTAAAGCTCCATTTAGAGGTTGGAAAGACTCTTGCTAGTCGTTGACGCTCTTGTTTAAAATAGAATACGATTACTTCGTCTAGCGCCAGTAGCCGATTTTTAAATCTGCATGCTTTTAAGCTAACCTGTTGTCGGTATCAGCTAGCGGAAGTGTTTCCAATTCAATTATAAATGCATCTGTAAATGCAACCTTAAACATTATACCCAGTTACTTTCATACGTAGTTGAGTAGCGTTTTTTTACCAGGTAATTCTGCAATAAATGGTTTTCTTTTATTTTAGTATTTTACTTGGTTTTTAGGGTCGTAGAACGCGAAAAGTCAAAATAAGTACCCTAACCCCAAATTTTTTAACCGGTGTTCTCTGTGGATAAACATAAATAAAGCCTCCGCGTTGTCATGGAAAACAAATTCAATGACGTAAAATTTTGCAGAAAAATCGGGTCGACATAGTTAAATTGATTTCCCGTACAGTGTTGCTAAAAACAATTTCCCAGATTGTAACTACGACATTAAAGAACATCGCACTGGATACATAGGATCCTGGCGATCTATCGATTTCTTTTATTTTTTAATATGTTATGTTCCTCTCTCAAAGAAGCATTTTTGGTAATAGGAAGTTTTGTGTGACCCTTCCGAGTAAGCCAGAAAATGTCTTCAAACTTTAACATTTTTGATGTTTAGGTCAATCGTTTTTAGGAAATCACTCTGTTAAGGTCACCCTTTCAGTTGAAATTTTAATATTTAGTCACCTTAAGCTGTTAGATTTTGACTTTGGCAATTTAAGAAAAAAAGGTTGACGGATTCATCAATCAAAATTTTGTCAAAGTGAAAATCTTAACAATGTTTCTTAAATATTGCAAAATCATTAATCTAAATATAAAAAATGTTGGGATTAATTTGTGGCTGATCCGGAAGAGACATACAAATGACCGGGGACAACAACATATCAAAAAATTATTGAAATCGGTAGATCGCCAGGATCCTATGTATCCAGTGCGATATCCCTTGAATGCAACATTTTTCCCATATGTCACTTTTGACAATCTGTCACCGTTATCCAAGAAAAAATCTTTTTTGGAGGTTAGAAATGACAGTTCCCGAGGAGGTAGGAATGGGGACTTTTAGTATGTTAAACTGTGGACCTTCCTAAGTTTGTTAATGAAAAAAAAAATTTACAGTGAGATTTACTAAGATCTAAAATAGTACCCCCCAAAGGTCTAAATATTTACAGCTGTGAGGGGTACTAAATTTTAAAACCAATTTTCAAAAAGCACTTGCCCATACAGAAAAGACACAAATTTATTGATTATTTTGTATTGTTATTGCAAAACACCACTGAAAAACTTCTTTTTTCTCAAAATACACTATATTTTAGAAGAAAATGCCCTAAAACTAATTCTTTTTGACAGGTTTCAAAATGACAAATGGTGAATGGCCAAAAATTTGGCACATAATAGCTTCATTATTTGTGTTTGAGGTTACAAAGTTGGTGATTTTTTATACCAAATCAGTGGGGTGGTTTAAATTCATAGCCCCCAGAAAGGATTGTTTTGTGGCATTTGGTAATAAGTTTGTTTATAATTCCCCTAAGTAACCGTTTTTACAGGGATTAATTTACCTTATTTAATATCCCAAGTTGTTCATTACCCAATAAAAAACCTCCTGTTTTGTCCAGAAAAACGCCATATTTTGAACCCGTTTTCAGCACAAAATATATATTTATGAGGGCACTATGAGGAAAAACAAACATAAGTGAAGGTCACTGATTATACAACAAACATATACCAAACAAAAAAACCCAAAACAACTATATTAATTTATTTACAAACTAAAAGTAAAACATTGAGGTTACCTAAAATCTCAGTCAAAAAAACTTTCCTTACTCAAAGCCCGCTCATTTTAAAGCTGTAGCTTTCATCAGTAGAGGTTGGTGCAAGCAGAGGTAAAAGATCCGAACTCGCTGTTTGTGATTGAACGCAGCGCTAATATTCTTAAACTGACATTTCGACAGTGACAGAAATTTAAAAAAACTTGCATTTAAGTTTTTTAATAGATTTCATAAATAAAAACACCTTTTAAATAAATACAAAATTAATCTACTCCTTATTTTATTATTACTCATCTAAATCGTTGTGTAACATCAAGTATCAATTGGAAAAATTAATTAACAAGGGTAAGTTTTAATTAGAGTGACATATAGCCCCAATGTTAATTTATTCTACAGTGATTACTATTTAAACCCCGCGTGGGTTTAATTTTTTTCGTTTCTTCTAAATTGAAAATTTCCTCTTAAATCCAACAAAAGATTGTGTTAAAATGATTATTCAATAAATAAATTTATTAAAATTCTTCTTATAAATCAAACTATGTCCAAAACTCAAGGAGGGTTGGTTTAAAATGCTTAAAACCAAAAATTTCACTTAAACTTAGGACCGTTCTAAAATAGACTAAACCTTTTTAGTAAATCCCACCGTTAAGTTCTAATTTTTTTCTCTATTCAAAAAAATATCTAAATTGCATATCCCACATCCTTACTGCAAACATTCCGTGTCCACTATTACTTTCATTATTATTCTGAGATATGTACTGGATAATTTTCGGAGGTCTGAGTGGTGAGTTAGTGTCTGGAATGGCATTGTTGCCAGACAACTATATCGAGTCAGTGCTAATAAATGGACACTTCTAAAACTAGAGGGGACGTTTTCGGGTTTTCCAATTTTATCGAAAGTGATTTAAGAGAAAACATTTAATAAATTTTATAAAAATCTATACGATATTTACCGCGATTTAATTTTCATACAATACACCAGAGTTTAGCCCATCTAAGCTAAATTAATATTTTTTCTAAGGACTTCAAGAATTACTTTTTACGTTTCTTGCTTGAATTTAACACGCACCAAACATAGGACGACCCTAACAGTTTTTGTTTCCATGTCACGTACGGGACAAGAGGTGTCACGTAAAGGACATGTACGATTTAGTCAAAGTATTATTTCTGGAAAAAGTGGTAGCAGTTTAAAATGTTTAAGTTTCTTTTAGTGGAGATATTTGGGTTATTTTTTAATGTTTACTGAGTGCTTAGGATGTACCGAAGAAATTAAGAATTAATTTTTTATGGTTAGTTTTCCAATGTAAAAATTTTCTTGGCCGTTGATATCAAAATGGTTTCTTAAGAAAGTTTGGGGGGGTGGTTTTTTTTTCCAAAAAAACGATGGGGACTGGCAGTGGCGATCTCAGCCATTTGAAAAGGGGGGGGCGGTTTCGATACAAAAAAAACTAGAATAAAAGCATAGCTTTCATGAGAAAGATATCAATATATGCAAACAAAACTTAGTAACTATGCGGATTTGGCCTCAAATCTAGGGGGGTACTTAGATGTTAAGTTGTTTATTTTATACATTTTTATTTTAAAAATGTCTAAATGCGCCGAAAACTTTTGAGAAAATTTGAGTCAAATTAAACTAAAATCGTAAATATCAACGGTATCATAGCGCCGCAGGCGAAAATTTTTAAGAAAAGTGCACTGAAAAATGCATTTTTTTTAAATTTAAAATGAAACTAAAACTGTAAATATATCAATGGTTTCAAAGCGCAGCAGGCGAAAATGTTTAAGAAAATGACACTACAAATGCCATTTTTAACACAAAATTTAAAGGATACCGTAAATATCAAAGGTGTTATTGCGCCGCAATTTAGGCCCTACTTTTGATTTTGTAAAGTTTTCGTAAAAAAATTAAATCCAGGGTGGGGGGGCGGGGTAATTATCTCCCTACCCCACTGAAATTCGCACTTGAATAACTGCGTATCATTTTTTCAGTTATAAAAAACATAGATAACAAACAAAACCTAATAGCTAAATACTTTTTTTTGAGGTCTAATAAGCTTTTTAAGTCTAAACATTACCTTTTATATTGCAAAATCTCAAATATAAGATGCCTATCTCAAAAAAAAGTTCGTTTCCGATTTTTTTTGGGCAAACCGATAAACTCGCTTAATGTCAATTTCAATATGTCTATTGATATGCAGCAACGCTAAGCACCACACATGTTTTCAATCTTCTGAGGCAGGAGAAGCTTCTTTCCGTCGAAGCATTACTTACTGGCAAACATCCAAGAAACATCCAAAACCATCGACATCGATGTCCAAAACGTTATCATATAAATATGTTTTGATTTAAGCTTTTGCCTACTTCTGACCAATATTGTTTCCAAATTCTGATTTCTCCCATTAAAAGTTCAAGAATTTGTGTTTTGTATTAATCAAACAGTTTATAGTACTTGGAAACGACATTAAGTAGTTAATTTTGCCTTGATTTTGACTTCACCTTGTATAAAACTTGGTATGAATATGAGCAGGTCAAAAATACTTAGAGTCTCGTTCCCGAACCTTGATTTTATGTCCGAAATGATTTTCTCTAAAACTTGTTGATAAATAGAAACTCTATAATACTGTTCTTCACTTCTGTATTTCCAATATCGTGGTTTTTGCGGTAAGTACGTCATGCGTTTGTTGTGTCTGTCCCAAAATATTGTGGAGGGATTCTTGAATTTATTTAAAGGAACGGTCTGCAATTTCTCCTTTTTTCTCCTAAGGCTTCAGGGTTACCACCAGCATCTTTTTTGTCTATTTTTTTCTGGAGCGAAGGGGGGCGATCGCCCCCCTGACCCCCCTGGGACCGCCACTGGGGCTGGTTAGCATATTTTTTATTTTTCTTAAACATCGGAGACCCTATTTATGTAAAAAAATGCTGGGATCATTTTGAAGGGGGCGGAAACCTTTAAATAAAAAAACATGAAATTTTTATTTTTTTTTATTAACCGACGATTTTCCAACCTTTCTTAACAAATATGTTTTATGCGATAATTAAAATACACATTTATCTTTAATTTAATGTCTATTACATTCTCATAGCTTTTTAAAAATGCACCCTTTCAAAAGATTAAAATGAGGGTGTTTTAAAAAAATTTTGGTTAATGTTTCTTTTAATTACATTTAGCGGAAAAACCATTTTTATGCCACTGTGGGCCCGAATTCTTGAGCAGGGAACGACAGATTTGTGTGGAATGATCCCATGTCGTCCCATGCATTTCGTATTCTTGAGCGGTGATCGCTCATTCCATTCTATCCAAAATTGGGTGTTCGCGCTCCCCGACTCCGAAGCCAGGGATCGGTCCCATTTCTCGGGTAAGCATGCCCGTTAAATGTATATTTTTCAATCTAAAATTTCGAAAAGGTTTCAAAGAAAAGCATCTTTTTTCCAAGGGATGGGATCATTCCCCGGGATTGATCCCTTCTCTCGAGATTCAAGAATTAAGCCCCTGGACAGCTAACCAATAACGCTCTAATAAAAAAAAGAAAAATTCCGCCCCCCTCAAAATGATCCAAACCTTTTTTTTTATATAAATGGGGCCTCACATTTCCATAGCATACGGGAACTGACTAGGATGAAACTTGAACAAACTGTCATAGAAAACTAACGAAGATTTGCTAAAACAACAAGTTTATCTTTTCGCTCTCCTATAAAATTTGTTTTGGACTTGATACCATTTTGCTCTGGAATATTAATTAGTACACATATTAAAACAAAGAACTGGTAGGACTGTCGTAGTATTTTCCGAAGTTTCCTAAGTAACTGACCTAAAACTGGAACAAAATCCGTGTCGTGCTTACTAGAATTACATAGTATCAAAGCCACTATTGTCGTGTGATAAGCCTATAAATTTTAAAATATAATACATAACCCAAAAACTTATAAAAGAAAACACGTTCATAAGGTAAAATCGAGGACAAAATATTATCCGATACTTTGGTTCGTGCGACTTTAAAAATAAATTTATTTTATTACTAATATTGTTGTTACCAACTTACAGCCCTATTCTGAGAAAGAATAGGGACTTATTGGACGTACATATTCGCGTTTTCTTATTAAGGAAAATTGACATTTGACATCTGAACATGCGCGTGAACTACGTTTTTATTAGGGGAACCGTAATAAAATACGGTGTTCCCTTAAAATATATTAGTGACTTATTGGGCGTACATATTCGCGTTCCCTTATTAAGGAAAATTGACATTCGACATCTGAGCATGCGCGTGACCTGCGTTTTTATTAAGTGAACCGTAATAAAATACGGTGTTCCCTTAATTCGGTACAGTTACCGTACGTCCCTTATCTTTAACCATAACCTCAATTAGCACGGATAATAGTGGTGGTTAGTTTGTTTTTCGACATGACTTTTTAATATTCTTTGCATTTTTAGTTTTTTGTTTATAAACAAAAACAGTCTTGTGGATTTTTAAAATTTATGTGAAAAAATGAATAAATTAGAGAATAAACATCCTATAAGGTTGAGGTTCAGCCACACTGACGATATAATTCTTTTGCGAGAATTTATCAGGGAAAATCCCTACAAGGTTAGAAATTTTAGGTTAGGAATAAGGAAAAGTAACGCGACTTCCAATAACACTTTTTTTTAAAGTATGGTTAAGGTTCAACCTAAATAAAATACGGTTTTATTTAACTTTATAGAGTAACGCCCAATAACTCCCTAACAATCACAATATTTTTATATAAGGAAAATTTTTACAGACTTTCAAAAAAGACGAGAGTTCACGCGTATGGTTTTTGTTTTTATTTTTTAGATGTTTGCTCCAGCATAACTTCCAAACGGCTTAAGCGATTTTCATTATTCTCTTTTTATTCGTTTCAAGAGACCTTCTATTTGGTCCCGTTTTGATAAAAAATTTACTTGTCCCTCCATTTTCACGACAATAATCAAAAAATCATTACGGTGGGATTTACTAAAAGGGTTTAGTCTATTTTAGAACGATCCTAAGTTTAAGTGAAACTGTTGGTTTTAAGCATTTTACACCAACTTCCTTGAGTTTTGGACATAGTTTGATTAATAAGAAGAATTTTAATAAATTTGTTTATTGAATAATCATCTTAACACAATCTTTTGTTGGATTTAAGGAGAAAGTTTCCATTTAGAAGAAAAGAAAATTAAAAACGCGGGGTTTAAATAGGAAACACTTTCTAGAATAAATTAACATTGGGGCTATATATCACTCTAATTAAAACTTACCCTTGTTAATTAGTTTTTCCAATTAATACTTGATGTCACACAACGATTTAGAGGAGTAATAATAAAATAAGGAGTAGATTAATTTTGTATTTATTTAAAAGGTGTTTTTATTTATGAAATGTATTAAAAAACTTAAATACAAGTTTCTTTTACATTTCTGTAATTGTCGAAATGTCAGTTTAAAAATATTAGCGCTGCGTTCAATCACAAACAGCGAGTTTGGATCTTTTACCTGCTTGCACCTTGGCTTGCACCAACTTCTACGGATGAAAGCCACAGCTTTAAAATGTGGGCTTTGAGTAAGGAAAGTTTTTTTGACTGAGCTTTTAGATAACCTCACTGTTTTACTTTCAGTTTGGAAATAAATTAATATAGTTGTTTTCGGTTTTTTCTTTGGTATATTTTTCGTGCATAACCGGTGACCTTCACTTAGGTTTGTTTTGCCTCGTAGTGCCCTCATAAATATATTTTTTGTGCTGACAACGGGTTCAAAATATGGCGTTTTTCTGGACAAAGTAGGAGGTGTTTTATTGGGTAACGAACAACTTGGGATATTAAATAAGGTAAATTAATCCTTGTAAAAACGGTTACTTAAAGAAAATTATAAACGAACTTATTACCAAATGCCACAAAACAATCCTTTCTGGGGGCTATAAATTAAACCACCCCCCTGAGATGGTCTAAAAAATTACCAACTTTATAACCTCAAACACAAATAATGAACCTAGTATGTGCCAAATTTTTGGCTTATTTACCATTTGCCATTTTGAAACCTGTCAAAAAAATTAGTTTTAGGGCATTTTCTTCTAAAATATAGTATCTTTTGAGAAAAAGAAAGCAGTTTGTCAGTGGTATTTCGCAATAACAATACAAAATAATCAATAACTTTGTGTCTTTTCTGTATGGGCAAGTGCTTTTTGAAAATTGGTTTTAAAATTTAGTACCCCTCACAGCTGTAAATATTTAGACCTGTGGGGGGTACTATTTTAGATCTTAGTAAGTCTCACTGTAAATGTCCAAAATATATGTATATGGGAAATTGTCACTTTCTGCTTATACCGGTGATTTAAATAGACAAGTCGACGTTGCACGCTGACGTCAATTTGGATACCTGGGACACTTTTCCTAACCCATTACACCACCAATTTTCAAAATTCTTTTTATATTTCATTCAGGAGAGTTTTAGTTTGGTCCTGTAGTAAAAAAATATACTTCCCCCTCCACCTTCACGACAATACTAAAAAAATCATAAGAATGTCCAAAATGTATAAAGGAAATTGTCACTTTCGAGTAATTAGTATGTTTTCATATTCTACTCAAAACGTATCAAAAAATCAAGCATCTAGTTCTTTTATATAGGCATCACGCTTTATCAGAACAGAGAACATGCTCTATGAAAGTAAAAGAAGACTTTTCAATACGGATTCAGCGTTTCAGTTTTTGTAACATATTAAAAACTGTCAAAAATTTACAGATCAGGAAAAACACAAAATGGGGCTTAATTTTATAAAATAAGTGTTTTATATTAATTCAGTGGTTAATTCATTACCACTACAAAGTGTCAAATAATCGTTCCAAAATTTCCCTATTATCTACTTTATTTTTGTGCTTTAGGTAGTTAACAGGGTTAGAATTTGATATAAGTGTAAATATAAAAAGGCTTTTCTAACTTAATAAGTTTTGGAGTGATTTTTGAGCTAGTAATATAAGAAAAAGTGTGACTTTATATAGTTATTTTTGTAATTCATTTTGTTTAATATACTTAGTAATTTGAGAAGAAGAGCTATTATAATTTTTTAAAACAAACTTTAGTTTTTAAAATGTGTGAAATGGAGATCTTTATTTAAAGACAATTTTTGGAAATATTTCCTTGGAGTTCCAAATATGAGAGAAACTTTGACCTGGCCTATAGTTGTCACATCCTTCGAGGTTCATTATGGGAGAAATATGTAACTTTGTGGGCTACAGGGCTCCATCCCTAATGTTGCAGCCATTTTATTTTTGGCTTCATGAACAGATTTGTAAATAAAATTATTTAATTTTAATTAAGTGGTTTGAAGAGTTTTAAAAGGCATAACGAAGCCTTTTTATGTTTTAACAAGATTGTTTTAACCTAACCTAAAAAAATGTTTACATAATACTTATTTTTTTTTTAAATAAGAAGTTATATGAGAGGCCCCTTCAGAGTGTAATGAGATTCTGCAGGAAAAATCTTCCATGGCATGGTCCCCAATCTCCAAGACATAAAAACCTTCATAACTAATTTTTTACTTCCAAATGATCTTCATTTTATTCTCCACTGTGAAGTTCAAAATTTACAGAATTTAACCAAAATTGTTGTTTGGCATTGCTTCTTCGGGTCTATTGTACTCCATGGATGGTTTATTTTTCTACAGCATAACTAAACGGCTCAACCAATTTTCATAATTCTTTTTTTATTCGATTCGACCTTCGATTTGGTCCGTTTCATTCAAAAACATACTTCTCCCTAATACGCATTATATAAAAAGGCAAGGCGGAGTGGAAGTTGCATGCTGTATTTAATTCGCGCTCATCTCACTGAACTCGTTGCGTACGTAAGGACGAACGTAAACTTGCAGGAACAGCAACGAACGCAACGATTGTAGTCAGCCCATCTGTCATCGCAGATACCATAAAAATTATATTTTTTTAGTTTTGATGGTTATGTTAAAAAAATTGACGGATATACATATTCATTTCCAGGCATTTTTTGTAAAATTTTCTCAAAATTTTCGCCTGCGTCGCATTTATGGCATAATTATGGGAACAAGTTTTAAGACGAGATCCTACTCCAGCCCAATCCGTCTCGACGAATAAAACAACCACTTATTTAATATTTTTCGAAAAATATGAGAGAAATATAAGCAGTCAGTAGTAGAACTCTCTTTTTTATTTATATTTAACTCCACCATGGACATTGGGAATTTATTTCTCATTTTGTTATCTAATGTTTTGCCGAACATTTGTCCATGAATTGTTGATTTGATCGTTTATATTATTCGACTATACAAACTTATGTTGCACTGATGATCTCTAACAAGAGTGAAACACGTGTCTGCGTCTAGTCTCCAAGTCGCACCCGGTATTGGTGTATTTTGTAAAGTTCGTTTTTTTTGCTATCGATTCGTCATAGTAAAAAGCCCGACTGGTGAATGGACTGTATCTGAAACCAGTCAGTGGTAAAACTGGTGGAGGAAGCCCAAAATCCAACAGTTTTCTGTTGGTAAAACTCTCTTTTTTATTTATATTTAACCCCACTATGGACATTGGGAATTTATTTTTCATTTTGTTATACATTTTTTTGCCAACAATTTACCCAATTTTTTTTGCATTTTGGCAACAAAGCTAGATTTAGAAGTTTTTTTCGTAGATGCTAACCCAACCCTACACCTACTAGACTACCCCCCCCCCCCTCCTTCAAAAAATGCTTCGACCGCCTCATTATTTACAAATATTATTTACGTAGTTCTTCGTAGTACCGTTGTTTGATCAACTTATTTCTCAAGCAATAGTAGTATTAAATTTTGAAAACAAAAAAAAATGCCCTTAAAAATAAGTGGAATTTCTGTGGGAATCTTGAGTGAGTTTTGGCCTTGTTTTGAATGCTTTAAATGACAAAACTTTGGCTATTCCCCACTGTTTTATTAAAAATTCACCCAACATGTTTCGACAATATAGACTGTCATCTTCAGGGCTATACTAAAAGAACCCAAAAGACTTAATTATAATTATGATATTTGAATACAGAGCAACGCTTGGCCTACCCACCCATCAAGCACAAGCCCAGCGCCAACCATCCAATGGGAAGATGGAAGATTACACACAAGGAAAGGCCACCACCGAGTCAGTGACCAACCGATAGATAGACTAAGCATACCACAAAACTGAAACCGTAAAAACCTTAAAATCTAATATTTGACAAAAAAAAACTTACCCTAGACTCCTGCTACAAGCACAAGTATTGCGACATCTTATGTCTATAGAAAAGTAGGAAAATTTTTCTCTTCTCTCTTTAATTGATGGGTTCTTTTGATGATGTAAACTAGGTTGGTGTTATTAATTTTAATTTTTTTTAACTTGAAGCGTATACTGCACCTTACAGTTTGCGGAGGTAGCAAAGTTATGGTGGCCTTAGGATACAGACGCACGCAGTGTCCTTATAATTAGATAGTTTTCTTCTATAACACCCTTTCAACTAATCAATTTAATTTTTACCTTCACTGTCATTTGTTCTGGAATGATACACGCACAAAGCATATACCTGATACACGTGTCCACGTTCAATAAAAAAAGTTTTTTCTTCGTAAATTTATTGATTATATTACTATCTTTTTTTAAACTTATAGGGGATACCTGACCCCCAAACATGAGGTTCAGGTCCTTACCACAGTTAACTTAAATATAAGTTTATTCCCTTAATGTTTTTTAAAAATTTCTATTTTACATAATTTGCAAAACAATTTCGGTAAGTCTTAAAACTTCTTAACTTTTTAAATTTTTACTTCCAATTTACAATTATTAACTGTATCCTGAGAACACTCTCTTTGTTTTCAGTTCTCCATCCAACACAACACAATATGAGCTGTTAAAATTTTTTCCTACTTTTCCATAGACATAAGATTTCGCCATACTTGTAGCACCACCCTAGGGTAAGTTTTTTTTGTCAAAGATTAGATTTTAAGGTTTTTACGGTTTCAGTTTTGTGGAATGTTTGGTCTGTCCATCGGTTGGTCACTAGCTCGGTGGTGGCCTTCTCTTGTGTGTTATTTTCCATCTTCGCATTGGATGGTTGGCGTTGGGCTTGTGCCTGACGGATGGGTGGACCAAGCATTGCTAAATATCATAATTATAATAAGTCTTTTTGGGTACTTTTAGTACACCCCTGAAGATGACAGTCTATACTGTCGAAACATGTTGGGTGAATCTTTAATAAAACAGTGGAGAATGACTAAAGTTTTTTCATGCAAATCCCTCCACCAATGGACTAATTTTTCAATTTGAATGTTTTAGTTATTTGTACAATTTTATTAGACACAAAGTAAATATTTCACCGCATCGGTATCGGTATACCTAAACGTTTAAAACAAAGCCAAAAGACACTTGTTTACATTATGTTTAAGTGCCTAGTAGCTTAAATTGTCTATTAATATTAATAAAAACATTTTAACAAAAAATTTAACAGACTTCAAAAAAGTAGAATCAAGTAGTGTAAAAATGAGACGGTTTATAAAACTTTTGCATTTTGACCTTTTTTTTTTAAATTAAAGTATCAAGGCTTTGATAACTCGTAAACGTTATATTAGAGACACAAAGCTATTTGTAACTCATCGCGGTATACGTATCCGCATCTAGCGAGAACCAAGCACATTAATTGGTCAGAAACTTGTACCACGTTCGAAAAGAGCAGATATATGCTAATCTAAGGTGTTCTTGAACGCGATAGGTAGATGCGTTAGGTATCACGTATCGTTAGGGCACACGTATCGTATCTCAGCACCTATTGCGTTCAGAAACACTTAAATTAGCATATATCTGCTCTTTTCGAACGTGCTACAAGTTTCTGACCAATCAATGTGCTTGGTTCTCGCTAGATGCGGATACGTATACCGCGATGAGTTACAAATAGCTTTATGTCTCTATTATCTAATCCAATCGTTAAGAGTCGAGATTATTTTTTTTCTGTCAGTGACCTTAGCTCAGGAAATGTCTCAGTATCGTTCAAAACAGGTCATGTCCATATTTTTTAGAGTCAAATAAACTAAAACACGGCTGGGAACACTTTTTTGATTTTTGCCGAATAAGCCAAAATTTATTTTTAAGGCCACCAATTCGAAATATCTGGATAAACGACATTTTAGACCGCCGTTATAAACCAGACTAAACAAGCGCGTATTTTTGTTTTAATAAAATTACTTTAAATTAAGTAAAAAACTCTAATTTTTTCCCAAAATGTCGGATGTAATTTTTACATCACTTGAAATAAAATAAAATAAGTCGGCTCCAATATGTACCTACGACTACTAACTTATGTAGCATATGTACTCGCTTCGGCGGTATTTGAATTTTATATACAAATAAAAATTAATTTATATTAGTATTACTTGTATACTTTTTTGAAATCTTTCATTTTTAGACCTTTTATTATATAAATCTACTTCCTAGGCTTCTTCAATATAGGTACCACTTTATATTATAGATTCTTTTAGTTTGGCGTTGTTTTTTTGAACGCGTTAAGAAGTTAAGGAGGGGCGAAAATGTAATAAATCACCCTGTACACGTCTAGGTTTTTTGTCTTCCCGCAAAATCCCAATTTTCTATTATTTTTGCTCCATTTTTATTCATTAACGATGTATTTTTAGCTTTTCTCCGTCTTCGAGCCATTAAGACCCGAAATTGACGTCACGGATGGAGCTAATCAATAAGCTTGTTTGTTTTGGAAGACTAATGTTCTGCGGATTACGTCTCTCAGAAGAAACATGCCTATAACTAAAATAAATGTAGTTTAACAGAATCTGATCTGAGTTTATGCAGAAAAAAAATCGCTTAAAAAAATAAAAAGCATGGATATCCTCCCATAAAATGACCGCTCCATACAGTTGACGGGACTCTTTAAAGCGCTTTTAATAAAGACGGTTTGAAAATTTTGTCGAATAAACACCACTAAAACCGTTTTAAGCACTATATTGATTTTTATTTTTAAGCGAATTTAGGGTCGGCATAAACACTTTAAAAAACTGGTTTTACCGAAATATCTGTTATTAACCTAGTTTTTTTATTTGTTTTTTTTAGACTGAAATTTAATGAAGGACATATTAACCCTGGGAAAAAGCGATTTTATTGAAAACCGCCCTAATATAAAATCGGTTTTAGCAGCGTACAAACGTAGTAACTGAAAACTAAGTAAACCGATTTGACTTATTTCTTTTATTAACAATTTGTAGTAACTACCTACTTTATTACCAAGTTAAATCAAACAACGTACACTTCATTACACCTTATTGAAATTGGTCGGGAGAATTTGGAATGAACAGTAAGTAAACTTTTAGGTATTTAACAATAGGAGTTTTTACAATTAGTGGCTAAAATAGTGCATTTTTGCAAGCGTGGTTTTAAAGAGCGCAGCAAGTGATATAAAAACCAGAGTAAAAAAGGTACAGTTTAGCCGCAAGGTGTAAACACTATTTTTAAATACCTTCATCAAAAAACGAGAAAAACATACAAAAAACTAGAGCACAAAAACCATAGACAGTGCTTCATTTATAAACTATAATCATGGCGTTACAGAACAGCACACTGAGATTGTGAAAGTATATGGTTGGTAAGTCCATGCATGCCACGGTATCTAGAATAAACAAGGTCTAGTAATTTTTTGCTCCGCCCACCTGATGACGACACAAAGATATCAGCCTGCTTTCTTTATTGATTTTTTTGATGGGTGACATTTGGGGTTATATTATTTTTGCATAAATTTGTTTAATAAAAATTGTATTTGTTCACCATTTCTTTTCTTCTGGCCCTGTGATAATATTTACATTATTTTTTCATAGGTAGCTGCTCATCATTAAATATTGAAAAAACCGAAAAATAAGGCAGCTCATAGTTTTAAATTTGCAATCAAATTTATTGCATATAGTATGCACAACAAGTCTAAATAACAAAATAATCACTGTCCCAAAATACTTGGCACAAATCAAGTACAAAATAAAATAGCTTCCAAAACAGGAAATATAACAACTACATAACCTAACTTCTGAACTACGAGGACGATCTAACTCCAACTCATCCGATGAGTTTCTTGACGGAATCGATTAACAACTAATGATCTTAATTTCTATTTGGTGAAAGATCAACGCATGCAGGCGAAAGGTTTAAGGGATTAAACGACACTTTAGTCCCGAGGTTTATATACTATTTTATGCACTTTAGGAAAAGATCTTTGTTAAAATTACGTTATTTCTACGCTAAATGGTTCGTCAACTACAAGAAACTGTGCTAAGAATGAAATCTTGGCCAAGAGCAAGTGCTGTTTGGCTTAACTTGTCATAAATTTAATTATAATTTTCCAGGGATGTTTTTTTTTAATCCCTGAGGGATTAAATTTACTTCTAATCCCTAAACTGAGGGAGAATGAGGTCGAAGAGTGGGGCAAAATTACTAGACCGTATCTATTCTAGGGACCGTGCATGCATAGGACCACGGAAACTAAAACTCCTGGAGACTACAAAACTTGTACTTTATATTGTATGCGACACGATTTTTTGTAAAAACACGTAAGAGATTTGGTACACTATTTTAAAAGGTAGTAAAGTGGAAATAAATATTACGGTGCACGCGACTTCTGTTACACTGAAAAAAATATCGTACATAGTATTAATAAGATGCGTTTATTAATTTTTTTATACATAATTGTACATCAATAACAAGTAACTGTTACAAAAATCGAAGGAAAGTTATAAAAATTGTCATATACAGTAACGAAATTAATAAACAGAAGTTACGAAATCAATGAAAAATGTTTCTTGACATTTTATAGAGTTGTTATTAATAGTATGTACAGGTTATGGAGATAATAAAAGATCATATGAGATAAATAAAAAATGGTAACGATTTTAATCAATGCCCTAAATAAATTTAATACATGACGATCGTTATACGGTCGTTTAAAAGTTGTTATGGAATGTATGGAAGTTTATGAAAATTATGAACCGGGCATACAAAATATATAAAGATGGTTATGAAATTTATGTACGTAACAGTCTTTTATTAAATTCATTCTTAGGTGTAACTAAAAGCTATGAAAACATGTCTCTTAATCCTTGATTTCATAACAGCCTTCATAAAAATTATCTTTACATTGTAACAACTTTTTTTTGTCTGTGACTTGCAGTTGTAAAATCAATAACTCGTTTTGGCTATAAAATTTATGTAAACTTGATTATGATATTAATAAAACTTTACATCGGAGCAAAAATCATATACAAAATACATTGGCTCAATGTATGT
This sequence comes from Oxystoma pomonae, assembly GCA_963921995.1. Taxonomy (NCBI): domain Eukaryota; kingdom Metazoa; phylum Arthropoda; class Insecta; order Coleoptera; family Brentidae; genus Oxystoma; species Oxystoma pomonae. The sequence goes on from OY998168.1 coordinate 50,813,829, forward strand.
TTTTTTAGCAAACGGTGCCTTTTTTGGTTCAGTGTAGCCGAATATGCTAATCTATACATATAATAAATATCTAGAAAAAAATATGTCTGTACATTAAATATTATTTTTTAAAAAATTTTGGTGTCAGCTTCTAAATAAACGATACGGATAACAAAAATTAAGCTTTTAAAATTTTTGTATTTCGTTCTCTCTGTCCATCTGTCTACTACTGGATCTGCTGCATTCCTTGGACTTCTGGGGAGTACAAAGGCTTTATTTCATCAAAATTGATTCACAGAAACAAAAGTTATGACCATTTAAAGCAAGAAAAACGGGTAAAACCACTAGTAATAAAAATATGGCCTATATAAATTTTTTCTTATTCAGTAAAAAAAGCATGTTTTTGTGAGCAGCAGCGGTTTCTCTTTGCTTAATAAATTGAATGAAATATAGTCAAAATGAAAGGGCGGCCGACCTTTTTTCATTATTTTTATGAGTTTTAGGATTATCTTTGGAGAAAAAATTCGGGATAATAAATGTAACGGTAGACTCACCCGTCATTGGATCATATAATTAGCTCATGGCATGACTTTAGTAAAATCGACACTGGCCAATTCCTTTCCAAATCAGGCAGCGGTAGAAGTCCGGTCTCACCGATTATAATTTACAATCAAAATACAGAAACTCGTATTTTTTTCTTTTAGATTACATCACTATTAGCCTACAACAAAACAACAAAATGGCGGTCATTTTGCCATTTTTATTTAAAATTCATATCTTAAAAACATCATTCTTTTTCTCGAAATTTTTGTCACGATATCCTTACTATTGTTTGAAAGTTTGAGACAATGATGTATTTGAAATTATCTGTTTTTCGGACTCCCATTGTCTATATTTGCACGTGAAGGCGATCAGAGATTGTACTGATCGAAACGTCGTATATAAATAAAATATAGACAACGGACGGCCGAAACACAGAGTTAATTTGACTATCCTTACTATTTCCAGCATCTATATATATAATAAATCTCTAGAAAACCCATTTCTGTACATTAAATATATTTTTTTATTCTCGGTGTTGGCTTCTAACTTCTAACCAAACGATATAGATAACAAAAATCCAATTTTTAGAATTTTTTCTGTCAGTCTGTTTGTTCCAGTATCGCACAAAAAATACTGGACCGTTCGGTCAACTGCCGTCGCGTGCGGTAGAGTATCACTTTCCACACTTGTTAGGTACATAACTATTAAAAATCTCGAACGAAGAGCACTTCTCGCAACACACCATCTTTACACTATAAATCAAGGCGGATGGTAAAAGAAATAACAATTGTTTCCATAGCGATGTGTCTTTTTACTCGGTGACGTTTATTGTTGCGACATTTTAATCTTTGACAGTTTGACATTTTGACAAAGTTTTTAAATGATCTTTTCGTAAATACTTGGTGAAAACTGGCGGAAATGGCTTAATTTTTAGTATTACTATTTTCCGCTATTTATCTTTACTTTTGGGTGAGAAAGAAAAAAGAAAAAAAAAGAAAAAAAACAAATATTTTTTGGCATCCGTGAACAAAAAAGTTTTTTTTTGCATCGGCAACCAAAAAAGCCATGCTTTAGTTATATGCAGACAGTTACTAAAAAAAAAACAAAATGCAGCATGTTTAATTATTGACGATACTTTTGCCTTGCTTTTTCAAGTGTTCTTTTTGTCTTTATATGACGTTTCTTTATTCTGACTTTTCATTGTTATTCCCACGAGTAGCGGACAAATATACAGCCATCCTTTCCAGAGGTCGCGTAGAAAGGAAAGGTTCTTATACAACAGGGTGTGCATGCATCTCGAGGGTGTAACGCTCGCGACACTTCATTTTTAGCCACCCTAGTGCTACACAGCCATCGGCGCGTTACAGACCTTGACTTGGGTGGATAACGCTCGCGACATTTACAGTGGGATTTACTAAGATCTAAAATACTACCCCCCACAAATCTAAATATTTACACCTGTGGCGGGCACTAAGTTTTAAAACCAATTTTCAAAAAACACTTAACCATACAGAAAAGACACAAAGTTATTGATTATTTTGTATTTTTATTGCTAAATGCCACTGAAAAACTGCCTTTTTATCAAAATAAATACCATATTTTAGAAGAAAATGCCCTAAAACTATTTTTTTTTGACAGGTTTCAAAATGGCAAATGGTGAATACGCCAAAATTTTGGCACATAATAGCTTCATAATCTGTGTTTGAGGTTATAAAATTGTTGATTTTTTAGACCACCTTTGGGGGGTGGTTTAAATTTATAACCCCCAGAAAGAATTGTTTTGTGGCAACTGGTAATAAGTTCGTTCATAATATTCCTAAGTAACCGTTTTCACAAGGATTAATTTACCTTATTTAATATCCCAAGTTGTTAATTAATAAAACACCTCCAATTTTGTCCAGAAAAACTCCATATTTTGAACCTGTTTTCAGCACAAAAAAATATATTTATTAGGGCACTACGAGGCAAAACAAGCATAAGTGAAGGTCACTGATTATGCACGAAAGATATACCAAACAAAAAAACCCAAAACAACTATAATAATTTATTTACAAACTGAAATTAAAACATTGAGGTTATCTAAAAGCTCAGTCAAGAAAACTTTTCTTACTCAAAGCCCACTCATTTTAAAGCTGTAGCTTTTATCAGTAGAGGTTGGTGCAAGCCAAGGTGCAAGCAGAGGTAAAAGATACGAACTCGCTGTTTGTGATTGAACGCAGCGCTAATATTTTTAAACTGACATTTCGACAGTGGCAGAAATGTGAACAAAATTTGCATTTAAATTTTTTAATACATTTCATAAATAAAAACACCTTTTAAATAAATACAAAATTAATCTACTCCTTATTTTATTATTACCCATCTAAATCTTTGTGTGACATCAGGTATTAATTGTAAAAATTAATTAACAATATATATATTAATTAACATATAACCACAATTTTAATTTGTTTTACAGAGTGTTTACTATTTAAACCCCGCGTGGGTTTAAATTTTTGTAATTTTCTTTTTTTCTAAATTGAAACTTTCTTCTTAAATCCAACAAAAGATTGTGTTAAGATGATTATTCAATAAGCAAATTTATTAAAATTCTTTTTATAAGTCAAATTATGTCCAAAACTCAAGGATGGTTGGTTCAAAGTGCTTAAAAACAGAAATTTCACTTAAACTTAGGAGCGTTCTAAAATAGACTAAACCCTTTTAGTAAATCCCACCGTTAATTTTTTTAATAGTGTATTGTTACTGGATCAATCATAAATATGACAACCGCATGTATGTATCCACTTCGGTTTCAAAGTTATGAATTTATCCCCTTTACACACCTCAACCATCCCCTACCCCCATTTTTTTTTCTTTCACCAGAACAAATCATAAATCTGAAAACCGCATGTTTTTTATCTGTTTTCACTACAAAGTTCTAAATCTATCCCGTTGACACCCCTCAACCACCCCCTATCCCCTATCCACCAATTTTTTTTCATAATAATAATATTGTATTGTCATCGGACCTACATTATTGTGCTAAATTTCATTAAAATTAAGTGTCAAAAATGAATCGCAAGATTTGATAGACAGTCAGTCAAGCACTTCGAAGTGGCGTTAGTACCGGAATCCACTATATTTCTGCCCCCCCCCCCCGCTTCCTCCCTTATTATTAGAGCTGGAAAATAAAATTATGCAAATGCATAATTTTTTGTAGGCTTTGAAATGATGTCTCTAAAAATTAGCAGCTGTCATTGCAACTGTCAAATTATGCAATTTTGTGTAGGCTTTCAAATGACGTCCCTAAAAATTAGCAGCTGCCTTCGCAACTGTTTTAAATAAAACACCATGTATATCTGTTTAAATTTAGAATGGCCTTTTTTTCTGATTCCAAAAATAGCTACTTTTATTTATATGCCGAAAGAAATTTTTTTTTGATCTTTTTGCCAAAAGATGGTCTTAAATATTTGGTTGAAAGGTTTTATTCTGCGACAGAAAGGTCTGCTTTATGGTCCCTGTGTACCGAAATATATTTTTGTAGCAGAAAAAAATAATGGTGCTGTCCTTTTTGTTTTTTTTTTTGTAAGCACTCAATTTTATTTATTTATTTTGTTTTTATAAAATTGATCTATGGTTAAGCTGTACGGTGGGGAGGGACTGTTTACTATTATTTTGTTTTTTTATTTATCTTATATACAGGGTTACCACAAGATGCCGTAGATAAAATTCCCGACTTTTTCCCAGTTTTTCCCGAATTAATTTTTAAAAATCCCGGTGTCATAGAGCTGCAGGAAATTTTTAGCAGTTTAAGCAGAAAATGCTGGTTTGGTGTGGGATCTGGTCTCAATTCTAGTTTGTTGCCAAAATCCTGTCATAAGTATGCTTAAAATTAAACTAAAATTGTAACAATCAATGATCAAATTTTTGCAGTACCCACATATAAGATATCTTACAAGATTTGGATAAGACACGCGGAGTTGGGTTGGGATCTGGTGTCAGTTCTATATGTGTTGGTGATAAGTCATAAGTGATCGCAGGAAAAAATTTTGAAAAAGGTATACTAAAAAAGCTAATTTTTGAACTGAAAATATTATCTGATATTGTGATCGAAACAAATACCGCTGTGTAAAATTTTACAAAAAGTAGTGTGTAATATTGTATAAACAAAATTAAAAAAACTAGTAAAATTCTAAATATTTTATGAAAATATTTTTTCTGTTATTTATAAATTGAAAGGTAGCGCTGCAGGAGAAAATTTCATTGAAATTTATATGGATTTTTTTTTGATACTGGGACTTTTCATCCATAATCGATCAATGCCCAATGTAGCAAAGTATTTTTGCAGAGTTAAAAACAAACACAAAATATTTATCCTATCCGGGATTCGAACCCGGGGCTTTCCGTGCGGCAGGCAAATACGCTAATCATTACGCTACGGAGGCCGGCAAAAAAAGTTATGTGTACATTTTATAGGGTAGGTACAAGGGAATCTCAACCAGGTCAAAAATATCTGAAAAATTTAATGATTCTTAGCAGACTTCCCGACTTTTTCCTGGATATTTCCCGACTTTTTCCCGGATTTCCCAGTTTTCAAGGATTTTTGCAACCGTGTATATAGAACTTGTAGATTGTTAACTCTTGTATATATATATATAGAGATATAGACTTGGGACTGATGCGGCTTTACACGTCAAATTTAACTTTTGCACCAGTGGCGCACGCAAAAAATTCGCAAGGGGGTCAAAACAACCTACTTTTTAAAACTCTCCGCCATCTTGGATTTTTTTAAAATGTCAACTTTGCCAAAAAAGTAATATATTTTAAAACCTTGTCTTTTCAAAATCGTCAGCACTATTAAAAACTGACAAATACATCATAGCAAAAAGCTTTTTTCTATTTGACTGAATTAGATTTACCAAACGCATTTATATGAAAAATGTATAAGTTTCTTATTTCTTAACCGATTTTAACAGGCGATACATCAGTAAACTAAGGCTGGCTTTCGAAACATATTTTGACTTTTGCAGCACTGGCGCACACAAAAAATTCGCAGGGGGAGGGGCAAAACAACCTACTTTTTAAAACTGTCCGCCATCTTGGATTTTTTTGAAATGTCAATTTTGCCAAAAAAGTAATAAATTTTGAAACTTTTAATTTATTTGACTGAATTAGGCTTATTAAACGCATTTATATTAAAAATTTATAACTTTCTTATTTCTTAGCCGATTTTAACAAGCGATACATCAGTAAACTAAGGAAGAATATGGCTCTAGAAATATATTTTTACTTTTGCACCAATGGTGCACACAAAAAATTTGCAGAGGAGGTCAAAAATACCTATTTTTTAAAATGGTCCGCCATCTTGGATTTGTATGAAATGTCAATTTTGCCAAAAAAGTAATAAATTTTAAATCTTTTAATTTATTTGACTGAATTAGACTTATCAAACCTACTTATATTAAAAATTTATAACTTTCTTATTTCTTAGCCGATTTTATCGAAATATATTTTTACTTTTGCACCAATGGTGCACACAAAAAATACCTATTTTTTAAAAGGGTCCGCCATCTTGGATTTGTATGAAATGTCAATATTGACATCAGATTCCAAAATTTTGATGTCTTGGATTTTCCAAGTATTTACGAAAAAATCATTTAAAAACATCGTCAAAATATCAAACTGTCAAAGATTAAAATGTCACAACAATGTACGTCACCGAGTAAAATAGCACATCGCTATGGAAACGATTGTTATTTCATTTACCGGCCGCCTTGATTTATAGTGTAAGGATGGTGTGTTGCGAGAAGTACTCTTCGTTTGAGATTTTAAAAAGTATTTTTCTGTTTTTCTTGGATTTATTGATAAAGGTATTAAAAACAATAGTGTTAACAACTCGCGGCTAAACTGTGCTTTTTTTTACTCGCTTTTTTAAATACCTCGCTGCGCTCGTTATTTAAACCAACGCTTGTAAAAAAATCACTATTTTAGCCACTAGTTGTTAAAACTACTGTTTTTGGAAACCTTCTAAGTATGTCGTTTTAGAACGGTCACTTTCGGCGTGCCGCAAGGAACAGTTCTGGGCCAACTGTTGTTTACTATTTATATAAGCAATCTTCTAAAAATGAACTGGAAAGGAACTGTTATCAGTTTTGCCAAGAGCTCAAAAACAAGGCGGAGTCTGACTCGGGCAATATTTTTGGTTTGGACACAATAAACTTACCCTTAATCAAACAAAGACGAAATTTATAACATTTGCGTCATACTCAACTAATCAACCAGATTTTCGTTTCTTAAATACTGGAGAAAATATACTGATCTCACAAACAGATTGCATTAAACATCTTGGAATAATGATTGTCAACATTTACGGTGGGATCACGGATGTAAAAAAAATGGATTGCTAATACCTATGGGAAAATTTTCATGAAAATCACTGCAGCGTGTCTTTCGCCGCCATGTTGTGGAGATTTAGGTTGGCGACATTGGTTTCCTTAATTTTAAATAGTAGTGTGAGAACATTGACTGTCAACAGTGTCAAAATATGATTGTTTGACGTTTTTTTGAAAGGTTATTTTTGTTGTTAATTTTTAATACAAAAACAAAAAAGTAAAGACACAAGCCATATTTTCATTTAATAAAAACAAATACTCCAACCGTTACGCCATTTATCTCTGTCATTTGATCTGAAGTATGTGAAAGTTTCTAACAAATAAATCACAACAGGGAAACATTGCCCTCCCATTTATAAAGTCATAGGGTACTGTAAACCCTCACGTTATAAATTGTAAACGCTCGGTTGAACCATTGCTGCTGGGGCTCCCGCTCAAGATAAACCTTGATTAAGTTGATTTGAATCTGCACAGGAACTAAAACAGCTAAGAACAGATGCACCAACGTGATACAGTAATAAAAAATAAATTAATAATAGAGGGAGCTACTGAGTTTGATAATAGCATATATGGATCATCTGAAAGTCAGAGCCATGGAAAGTCAAGCAACATTTAGCGATGACAAAAAAAGTACATCTTTGGCACAAGGAGTCGAGCATGGAGTTTTAGAATATTTGAAGACCTTGGCGGAAAACCCTACTAACTAACATCTGTGTTGACCTAATATCCTCTAAGTTAACAAGTTATTACTAAGATATCCTTGAGTTTTGGTAAGTTTTCGGCATTCAACGTTTTTTTTCGTATCTTTATCTTTCATAAAGGATGTGGGATTTTGCTCAAAACTACATATGTTGTAAGTCTCATTGTCCTGATAAAAATCTATTATTGCTCCTCAGTGATCTTTATAAACTGTTGGCGCATATCTGTCCCTAGCCGTTTTAGTTCCTGTTTCAGATTCAGATCAAATTAATGAAGGTTTATCTTGAGCGAGAGCGCCAGCAGCAATGGTTGATAGTACCCTTCGAGTTTCTAAATTGGGGGTAATGTTTCCATGTTGTAATTTATTTGTTCGAAACTTTCACATTCCCCAAACCAAATGAGAGAGATTATTCATGGCGTGGCCTTTCGAGCATTTGTATGTCTTTTAAATAGTTTTTATTGCTTGGTAAATCTCCACAACATGGCGGGCGAAAATGGCGGAAGACACGCGGCAGTGATTTTGCAACAAGGGTATTATCAATTCATTTTTTTACATCCGTGGGTGGGATAAACAAGTTGAACATGTGATTTTAAAAACAAGATATCCAAGAACTCACTTAAAAATAGAACAATTAAAAATTGTTTATTATGCTCTGGTTCAATCCCAATTAAATTATGGCATCACAGGATGGGGTAGCATAAGGCAATGCTACATACAAAATTTAGATGTCATTCAGAAATGGATCCTAAAAACTATTTTTAACAAAAACAGACTCTTTTCCAGTGACCTGCTGTTTAGGGAAGTAAAGGTGCTTGACATTAGACAGATGTATTTTTTTGGTGTTTTATTGTTAGTTAATAAACACAAAATCTCACTTCAAACTGCAACCCATGACCAAAATACAGGATTCAAAAAAGAGTATATTGTGGTTCCAATAAGTCATAAAGAAGTGGGTCACAGATCTATCAGCTACATTGCACCAAAATGTTATAATCTACTGCCAAGGCATCTTAAAGAACAAGTCTTTCATAAAATATCTGAAAAAGAAGTGAAAAATTGGTTACTACAAATAAGCAGAAAACCGATTATTGTATTAAAGTAACAAAATCCGAATGTGACTTTTTCTCAAATTTGACGTTTAAACCTAAAAGTGACTATTATTCCCGATTGTGACAAAAAAACCTAAGTAGACACCCGGTGCTAACAAGCAATTTGTTGCTTCAGCACCTTTCAATGTTTATTGATCTTCACTGTAGACATAAAAAATGTATGCTTTTTATGTATTGCTGAGAAATAAACTATTATTTATTTATTTATGTGAAATTTGTTGTTTGACTTTTGGCCTCATTTGGTTTTCAAAATATTATGGGAATTTTTGGGATACTCTCTGTGAGCGGGGTGGCAAAAAAAATCTCTAGAACCTGGACCTAAAGCTTCGATTAAGTACACGTAAAAAATGTTTGTGGCAGTACAGAAGGCAACACCGCGCCCGTTAAAGGTGCCATAATCTGTTCGGAATATCTAAAAGCAAAAGATAAGTTTAACTCTGTGTCTGAATAGGTCCCAAAAGTCCCATTTAATCCCTTTTTCGTTTAAAACTTTGAAGACGAGTAGCCGAAAATGAAAGTTTCGGGAACTCTTTGTTATTGCACGGTGGCTAACTGCTTGAAAATTTTAAGTAAAGAACAGGTAAAATTACCTTACTGAAAACAACGGGGTATTTCGAGCAGAAAGATAACAATAGTTATCTGTGTGTACCATTTTAACGACGATGATTTTAGTCAAAAAGGGATAACAATGCGTGAAAAATTGCGGACGTTGCGATAATGCTGGTTTAATTAGTTTACAAGTTATCTGCCCATAGGGATTTTCATATTAATTTGACCATCGTTTGTGATTTAAAAAAAAATATCGTTTATTCAGACTTACTTAATTTAGAAAACACCTCAATAGGATAGGCAATTTAGATATAAATTTCCTGAATAGAGGAAAAAATTAGAACCCACAATTTTTTTAAGCTTAGGAAGGTCCACCTTTTAACATACTAAAAGTCCCCATTCCTACCCCCTCGGGAACTGTCAATTCATATCTCTAAAAAGCTCCAAAAAAGCGTTTTTCTTGGATAACTCCTACACGGTGACAGACTGTGAAAAGTGACAAATGAGAAAAATGTTGCAAATTTAATTTACTATCAATAAGTAAATAGTTATAGCAAAAAACACAAGCAAAAATGAACTCAATTTGAACAATTTCATGCATATTCCTTTTTCGCATTTTCATCTAGATTTCCCAACCTACGAGTACCAAACTTGGCAGGGTTGATATAAGAGCAATGACCTAAATTATATAATAAAATTAGATTTTTCCAGTGGTGTAGTCCTATTTTCCTAACTAGAAAATTTCAAAATATACCAAAACCTTTTGAGTCGCCACTGTTACTGACATATAGAAAAAAATGTCCCGCTTTTCAATGGCTTTTATACTAGATAAAATTGCATTTTCAACGGCCCTTTCCGCTTGTATTTGCTGCTATCCAAGAAAAACGCTTTTTTGTTGTTTTTTAGAGGTTAGAAATGACAGTTCCCGAGGAGGTAGGAATGGGGACTTTTAGTATGTTATGTTATGAAAAAAAATTTTGGGTTCTAATTTTTTCCTATGTAGCTTAGCCTACAATAGAAAAAATAATATGAGAGGTATATTTCGTACATTGATCTCTAGGAAAGCGGCGTTTAACAATTTTTTTCCCGAATCTGTCGCTCTGTCTTCCGTAGGTTCCTAAGCGCGCAGAGTCCTATGGTTTGTGAGCTTTTCCCCATCACCCCCTTAGAAGCCGGAAATATCTGTACCACTAAAAATCTAGCTGTATTGGCATCAAAAATGTTGACATCATAAAAGAGGCTAGGGATTTTGTTATTTTAAAATAAGAGAACAAATGTAAAATTATTTCCATCCTCAGACACTAGCAGAAAAATGTATGAATAATTAAAAAAAAACATAGTTTAATTCCATAACATGTGTGAGTTTGCATGGTGTGCAGAAACCATATACCCGCATTAGCTCAAATATACGCCCTTTACGCCCTTCCAAGCAGTCTCTCTTACTTTCTATCTTATTTGTCTCCCTTTCTCTCTCTATTACCTCGTTTAGCTTAGTAACGATGTTCTGCACATGCGCCGCGCCAGCGACATCAGCTCAGAACCGAAGCCACGAAGGCAGTTGATCGTTGTTGTTTAACAGAAAGAATTCGGTATTTCTCATGTATTTGTTTACTTTTCTTAAAAATCTCGAATTTTTATATTTTTTTTCGACGAAATACTTATTTAAACAACAAGGTTTTAAAACGACTCTTTGCACACGATCGAGACAGTTTGGTGGACCGAGCCGATGGCGAGGTCCACAAGTCGAGAAAGTGCAAAGAGGTTTTCAAACGAGTTTTTTACGATATCGATACTTTTTATACGACTGCAAATAAACAGAGACCAGAAAAATCAAATTTCAATTTAACTCGTTTTTATGAATAAAATTTATAATATTCTATTTGAAGTATCTAATCAACAAAACAAAGAAGCCGTGACGATTGCTATGGAACTCAGCCAACTTATATTGTTGGGTGACAACAACAAAAATCACAACGACGGGAGACCCGTGTGCAAAAATGACGTAAGCGTGCGCAAAAATGAAGTAAGCGTGTGCTAAACGTTTTGCACACGGCGTGCCCAAAATGCCGTTTTCAAATCGTGTTCTCCGTGCGCAAAACCCCCTTTTTCAAGACAGTCTTATAAAAAGGTTTTTTTTTTAAATCCTTCTGTTAATAGTTGGTAAGGAACCTGGGAACATCGTCACACATTTACAAAGTGCGGTATATCCGCCTCTTATATATTATAAATAAATTAGGTACACACCCACAGAAGTGACAAAAATTTCCACGAAATGGACAAAAACTAAAGCATAATGGTAAGTTATACTACAAAAATCAAGTATCCATATAGGAAAGATTTTTATTGTTACATAATTCTTGAGATTTAAAAACATACTGCTATCGAGTATTTACACCTAATATCCACATAAGTTATTTTTACTGCCAATATTTATTTACAGAATGGAAAATGTTAGGTTAGGATTCATCATTTCAATGAAAGCAACATTTTTGCACTATAACTTCATAGAAACCTAACAAATAAAAAAAAATTCGATTTCTGTGGCGGCACAGAAGATCACACCAGTTTGACACACTTAATTAACATTTTGACTAAAAAATCTCGTGAAAAATATAAAAAAACAAAAAACAACATGACACTTTCGATCGAAAACCGAGACTATTTGGACGAATTGGCATTAAACAAATGGGCTAGAAGCACATAGTTGCAAACATTTCTGAAATTTATTGGTTTATTCTGTTGTCCACGGAAGTGACACTGTAATATAGATACATTTCGGCTGTCCCACACAAAAACACAGCAATTGAAACTTTTCTAAAAATTAGGTTTTTAATAGATTTAAAGTTACCGAACTTTTCTGTACGTTTCTGTGTAAATATGAAAAAAATCGGATAAAAAATAAGCGAGTTATGGCCCAAACCGAAACCCAGTGAGTGTGACATTAAGCTTCAAAATTCTAAATTTTCACAAAAAAAACCCAGTGCGGCACCATCTAATATCAATTTAGAGGCTCTATTTTGCATGCGTTAGACAGACAGTAAAAGTAGAAAATCCACACGTCTGCCACTCCAGACCGGGGAAGGAGAGGGGGGGTGGTCCATCAAAGTCGGAAATTTTGGAAAAAATTAACGTCATTTGTACATGGCTGAAAATGCACAGTATTATAATAGTAGAGTAATTTGTACATGGATGAAAATTCAGTGTTATAAGGCACGACCGCTTAAAAATCAAGTTGCTATTGGCAGGCTTCCTAGTGGAGCACAAAGTGCCGACAGACGGCGCTAAAGTCGTAAGAATAAAAAATTTACTTTATTTTATATACGATTTTTTGCGCTTAGAATAATATAAAATAAAGTAAATTTTTTATTTTTACGACTTTAGCGAAATCTACCAATAGCAACTTGATTTTTAAGCGGTCGTGCCTTATAACACTGTGAATTTTCATCCATGTACACACAGACAGTGGTTTCTAAAGAATTTGGAACGTCATTTAAAGGTTAAACGAAAAAGTAGTTTTAAGCAGTTTTTATTTTTTAAGGTAAAAAAACACCGGTTTGTACACATTTTCAAGAGTGACCCCGATCTATTAAACAAATGAAATTTAATTATCTTGCAAATACAGTAGTTCATTGAATAAATGTCAGTGGGTTTAGGATTTAAAAAAGGCTAACGATTACAAAACAAATGCTACCTACCTATTAAAATTATAGGAACTGTTATCCAGGAATACGAATTACAAGATCCCATTCATACCAAGGAAGCGTTTTTCTGGGCACATATGTCTCCGTCCCTTTCGCTCTCTACCGTTTAAACAGATATGAAACTCAAACCAGCTGATAGTTTTTTCGAGATTTGCAAGGTTTCTAAATAAACAGTCCTTATTATTTATGACGCAGTTTTCGTGAGACCGGCTGTTTTTAGGTAGTTTGTCTAAGAGGCAAGCATAATTTAACTCCGATTTTTCATTTCTTCTTCAATTTTCGCCTTAACGCTGTGCTGTTTAAGCATTTTAAGGATAATTTCAGCCAGGAAAATTCATTTTATGTGATTTATTAAGCAATGCTGACACGGCCTGTGAAAGCGCAGAAAAAGTCCCGGGGTGTAATAATTGTAATGAAGGTAATTGACTAGATTTTTACGAGAAAATGTGTATTATTGAAGATTTATTTCCTACAAGAAAAAGAATATCCACGATATTATAAAACTAAATATATATAATATAATATACACCAAACAAACAAATTTTTAAAAAGTCATTGTATAGGTACCATTCTTTGGTTTAAATGGGTCCTTGGAATTTGCCCCTTTTGGCAATGTATAAAAAATATTAACCTCTACCTTAAAAAAAATCTGACGATGTGATTATTTGGTTTATTTACGTATGGCAAATTATATTAGAAAACATACATCTGCTTTAACAACATTTTGCAAATGGTTGAATTGATTTTAAAATTTTAAATGTAGCTCTGCGGTTAAACCCCTTTATCCTTAAAACCCAGTCAGGGCTTCAAATAAAAACATTTATTTTGCTGCTCGCGGTTGTGTACTCTTCATACCCCAACTTTTTGGCCCTTTGGGGGATGCTTCCCGACTCAAAGTACGTATTTAAGACTCATATACTTTGTTTATACGGACCTCTTAAAGCGCTTTTATATAAGGACGCGACACAATATTTTTTTTTATACGAGCATTTAATACAAGGATGGTTTCAAAATTTCGTCATATAAGCACCAATAAAAACGTTTCAAGCACTAAATCGATTTTTTTTTAAAGCAATTTAAGAAAGCGGTTTATCGTTTTAAAACCGATTTTAGGATCGGTATAAACTCTTTAAAAAAGCTTTATTGCATTCCTTCCAACTTAAAGAAATATTCTACTCTAGTTTTACCGAAAAATCTGTCATTAGGGAGATTTTGGTCAGGTTTTTTGTCAGTCTGTTACCCTTACCTTTATTCTGGGCAGGCGCAGTAGCGCTCTGTCAGGCTGTTACCTTTATTAAAGATAACCACTGACCAGCGCTAATTATCGTCGAATAGCGACTACTTTTACCGTTAAAAAGAGAACCAACCAAACTTGAAAAACAAAAGATCAAAAGATCTTGGGTGGAAATAATGAAAATTCAAACTTGGATGAGCATCCCACAAGGAACACACAAAAGATCAAAGCGAAAAGAGAAATGATTAAACGATGTTTCGCCCTGGGTAACCAGCGTGGGATCATCAGTAGTTTCACTGGTCACCCTCCACTATACATCATTAAACACCATCATACACTTTGATTTCCAACCTTGAACCACTCACAAATAGGCATCGTTCCGCACTGGTACTTACTTATCCAAGTTACCTGATACGAATTCGTCCTGGCATGTGATTCTGTGGTGGAAAATGTTTAGGTTATAAAAGTTTGTTTTGTTTTATAAAAATTTTGTGTATTTGGTTTTTATTTTTTGTTAATCGTGTTTATAGTAGTAGTGGGGTGCTTTTTTTACCGTTTTTTTTTGGTAAACAGGTGAGTAAGTACAAATAAGTTTGCAGAGGCTCGATTTCTTCTATTACTCCACCAAAGATATCTTGCAAAATCATTTGCCTGACTAAATTTATGTTGGGGTGTGGGTGTCCGTCTCCCAGTCCTATCACTAAATTAATATTTTCCTCCATGATATGGTTAGAAAACCACATAAAAAAAGACCTGAGAAAAAAACAACAAAAGTCAATAAAAAAGTAAGGTTATGTTTACCGCCAAACGATTCCCAAGTAACAATTTTTAGTTGCCTTAGTTGCCATAACTAAGAAATCCACTAAAATTAACGTTGCAAAACTAGTCATTTGTGCAACGGCCGCTATGATGAACAAGAAAACGACGCCACACCGTTGTTATTAACTAGGGTAAATTTGTCCACCCTCTAACAACTTTTATTTTTACTGGAATATTGTGGGGTTTTCAACGACCGCAATGAACGACGGAACAACAACGCCATAAGGCACAAATTAACTAGGGTTAATTTGTATACCCTAGTTTAACGTTTCCTGGCAGTTTACTCAACGTCAACATAGTTGGTCTACTAGAGGCATATTAAAGGCACAAAAAAATGGTGAGGGAGACATAAATTCAAAAAATCAGTTTCCAAGTGACCAGTAGTCAGACTATCTTGAAATATAAACTAAGGGCCGTTAAACCGGCCCTAAAAAAGGGTTGCGTCCATAAATAAAACACGGCAAGGGGTAGAAGGGGGTGAAAGTTTTATAAACTAACTGCGTTCCGTAACAGTTTTACTCCAAAAATAATGTAAAATAATAATAAAAAATTAATTTTTTATATTTTTAGGGGAGTTTTCCATATTCATTAAGTGTTGCACAATTTGCAAAAGTATTACGAGGAAGGAAAGAGGGGTTGATAAAATGTTGTTAGATAATTGACCGACCATGCAGGGGCCACGACCCTAAACGTTTGTGACGTCATACAATCAAAAATTGCGACGTAATTTTGTTAGCAGCTGTAATTGTTTGATTTGTTTTTCTGCCTACAAACTATGTAACGCCCCCCCAAGTGACCCAGAGTCAGACTATGGTCCCTGACCGACTGTAGATACCAAGTAACGAAGAGTCAGACTACCTTGAAATTAATTTGTGGGGTAAATGTATCTATGTCCTTTTCTAGCTTGTATAAATATAAAGGATAGATATAATTAGTGCAAACGGTTGCAGCAAAAGGAAAAAACTATTAGCACTTTCGGCCAATTTCAAAATATAAGACAACTATAGTGGGCACCTCTTTAGTCGCAAAATGGTTAGGTTTTCAGTAAATCAAGAAATGATTATTGCCGCCATACTGTTTTCTTTTCCTGATTTCCGCCGCTACACAATTTGTGTAAATCGTTAAAAGAATCTTGTTTTTTTTGCTGGATTTTGATGATTTTTAATTAATTTTGGAAATTTTTAAGTATTGTTTTAGATTGCCTACAGTTTAAAATAGGTCTGAAGCATTTTTAAAATTTTCAGTATTTAAATAACAAAATTATTTAGCAAAAAAGTAAGAAGGATTGAAGGCCCCCTTATTTTTTAAAGCTAAAATGTCCATTTTTGACGGAAAACTAAGGTTCGTTATTAAATTGAGTTAGAGGGAACCTTTAAAAAGTCATTTTAATGTAATAAATTAACTGAATGTTACCTAATTAATTATTGATAGATGGTGTTTCAAATCAAGTATATTAATAAAAATATTATCCAGAGGGCACTTCAGTCGTAGTCGCTTCGGCGACTGTGTGGAAACTTTGCTAGCGACTCTAGTCGCAGGCAACGTCAACACAACTCAAAAAATCTCCGCCAAATTGGTGCACAAGCGAGTTGCTAGAACGTTTATACGGCGTTTTCCCACAACGTTAAGTCGCCTTTGGCAACGTTAAAACGTCGACAAATTGTTACTTGGGTTGACTACGTTCAAAAGCTCTATTTTTAACCTCTTGAAGTAATCTTTATTTACGGTAACGGTAAACATAGGAGGAACGAAATTTTCCGTTAAACTGCCTGACCAAAATCTCTCTATTAACTTAGTTGATATATGTTTCCTTTTAAAACTGATATTTATGACATTTATTGCAGGACGTATAAATCCTCTGAGAAAGCGATTTTATTCAAAACCGTCAAACTGCCTCAAAAATATTGCGGTCAAAAAGTAGGGTTAGAGTGTCAAAATATTTTTTTAAATCTGAACGGTTCGACCTATGACAATAAAATTTTACATATTGGCCACCTGGCAACAGTTTTTCCATCATCGCATTTATCTTTTAAACGACTTGCACACTTGAAACTAAGCAATTTCCTAAGAAAGGGTGTCCCGCTATATTTTGACCCCCAGTTAGCGCCGTTACTATAAAACTGTTTGCACACTCTAAGAGTTATCTGTCTAAAATAGTTAAATGTCATTGCAAATGTCAAATTGTGACACCAAGTTTGTTATTTTAAATGAAACACCCTGTATATTGTTAAATTTTTGAATCTCCCTTTCCTTTCTAATTTCGAAAATACCAAACCCTTTACCTCTATCTATATTAGTTTACAAGAAAAATGCAAAAATCCTTACCATAAGCATAATGTGTAGAAAGAGAGTGAAGCGATGATTATTCATCGCTATAGCATAGCACATTGATCCTTATGGTGAGGATTTATGCATTTTTCTTGCAAACTAGTATAGATCGAGGGCAATTAGAAAGGAAAGGGCGTTTCAAAAATTTAACAATATATATGGTATTTCACTTAAAATAACAAACTTGATGTCAAAATTTGACATTTGCAATGACATTTAGCTATTTTAGACAGGTGACTCCTAAAGTATGCATACAGTTATACAAATTTTGTATTTAATATTTTTTTCTAACATTAATAATAACGGCGCTAACTGGGGGGTCAAAATATAGCGGGACACCCTGTACATACTATTACCTACCATTAATAACATAATAAACAGTCCGAAATTTTTTGTAAATTAAAACACCGCAAATTTCACTCTAGGTGAACAAAAACTCATTTAAATGGGTTACTTATGAACCACTCAATATCACCCTGAACAGCGTCAAAATGTTGCAGTAAAAAAATAAGGTTAGTGTCAAAATATTTTTTTTAATCTGAATGGTTTGACATATAAATTGGTATATATAATGGCAACAATATATTATGCATCTAAAAAAATAACATGTAGTGCCCCTAGGCGCCACAAGGGGGCAAAATGCGTTTTACCATTAACCCCTATATCTCCCAAACGACTTACCCTGCACACTTGAAACTAAGCAGTTTCGTGGTACATACCAAAATAACAAAAACAAATTTCGACCTGCGAACAGAGGCCCTTGAACAAAGACCGAAATTTTTGCTAAATTAAAAAATTGGTAACACCGAAAATTTCACTATAGGAGGACAAAAAACCATTTAAATCGGTTACTAATGGACTACTTAATATCACCCTACCTGTGAACAGCCTCGAAAATGCTGTAGTCAGAAAGTAAGGTTAGAGTGTCAAAATATTTTGTGGTTGCGAGGAGACCAATATGTGTGGGCGTGCCAAATGGTAAGGCAACGAGGCATCCGCCTCGTGCGACCGTTTCCAGGAGGCAGCCAAATTATTGAAGACTGTAAGCAATGTACAGTCCATTCCATTTTTATTTAGACAAAACATAACCTCACTTTCCCTAGAACAAAAACCAGATATGTCGAACCCTTCTAACCTTACTTTCTGACTTCAGCATTTTTGAGGCTGTTCACAAGTAAGGTGATATTAACTGGTCCATTAGTAATTGATTTAAATTAATTTTTGTTCACCTAGGAAAAATTCTGCCCCCTGTTCCAGGCCCCTCGTTCAGGTGTCGTGTCACTTTTTTAAATACATTTTTCAAATGCATAATATATTGTTGCTAAGAGACCAATATTTATATAAAATTTTATTGCCAAAGGTCAAACCGTTCAGATTCTTAAAAAAAATGACACTCAAACCTTACTTTTTGACTGTACAATTTTTGAGGCTGTTTACTAATCGATTAATATGATTTTTTGTTCACCTAGAGTGAAATTTACAGTATTACAAATTTTGTTTTGCACTTGATTTCTAAAATACTAACTATTTTACAGTATAAAATATATAGTTGTTTTAAAATAAAATTCGGATAGAAGTAAACGTTTAGGCAAATTTACATTGTGCATTAAAGCTGACCAAAAAGTCTTAAAATGATTGCACAGCTTACTTTTGCCAAGAAACTCTTACCATATTGTAGCCAAAACTGCTGTGGGCGTTCCTAGGATAAGGGTAACGATAAGAATAAACAAGGATTATAAAGCTAGGTTCGAAAAATGGCCGAGATCCTGTAAAAGCTAAACTCTTGATGGGGACAACGAATCTTTTGCGTAACATTAAACCAAAAAAACAATTAATTTTATCAAACTCATTAAAACTTTGCCTTTTTTTGCTATAAATGGTCATGTCCATGCACCGACTTTGATGAACTAAACGGAATGCAATTTATTTCTAAAATTATTGGTGCTGGCTTTAAATCAAACGATATAGATGTAGATAATTTTCTACATCAAAAGGTTTAAAAATGTATAGGGTATTTTTCGCACTTTTGCCACAAAAAGTTCACCTTTTATCCCTAATTTTAGGCAGTAATGGGTCACTTTTTATTCAATGGGATAAAAAGTAAAAAAGAGAAATAAAAAGTAAAAAGAGGAATAAAAAGTAAAAGTGAGGATAAAATAAAAGGTAAAGTATAAAAATCGAAAAAACTATTAGTTTTTTTGAAATTTTGGGATAGTACCTATTTGGTGCCTATATGCATGTCACATAGTCAAAATATGTCAAAATATGACTTCTTTTTACTCCTCAACAAACTTTTCGCCTCAGGATTTAGGGATAAAAATGCAATATTTTCCCCTCATATTATAGGGATCAAAGTGTCACTTTTCATACTTGGAATCGTGCTGGAATATAAAGGAAGGAGAAAGAAAATTAAAAAGAAGGGATGAAAAGTAAAAGGAGTTATAAAAAGTAAAAATAGGGATGAAAAGTAAATAAACAACGGTGCTACCAATGGTTTTATATACAGGATGTCCCTATTAAAACTGTCAATGGTCTATAACTTTAAAATGAAAACGAATTTAAAAAAAATAAAAAACCGATTTAGAAAGTTGAAAGGGGGAACCATTTCAAGCTACTTTTCAAAACGCCCCAACCTAGCCCTCGCGGGGTAGCTACCCCTACTTTAAAATATTAAATAGGAACATGTGTCATGTGGCACCTCTTTCGAAAAGTCTTTCGATTCTCTAAATAGTGGTGTCATTTTTTATTTTTAGTCGTTTTTTAAAATTACAAGAAAATCTGTTTTGGAAGGTGAGTGTTTGGAAAACAAAAATCTCTGAAAAAAAATGACAACAAAAATTACATTTTGCATAAAAAAAAACTTTATGAGATATTTTGCAAGCCTCCCCAACCAACCCTTTAGAGAATAGCCACCCTTAAAATAAATGTTTGCATAAGATTATGTATGGGTCGTGTGATACCTCTTTGTAAAGGTTATTTTTTTTTCAATCAGAACATTGTTTGAAATTCATTTCTCTTTTTTTAGGCTTTCTTTTCCTGAAAATAACTTGTAATTAAAAAAAACGTTTTTTTATAACACTAAAGAAATAACCTGAACCCAAAAAGCCAATTATTACACCTCTGTTTAAAGAATCAAAAGATCTTTCGAAAGAGGTATCACACAACCCATAATCTTCTTCAAAAATTTATTTTAAGTGTAGGGTAGGTTGGGGAAGGGTTGCAAAATATCTTAAAAAGGTTTATTTTATGCAAAATTTAATTTTATTGTCATTTTTTCAAAGATTTTTGTTTTCCAAACACTCACCTTCAAAAACAGATTTTCTTGGAATTTTAAAAAACAACTCAAAATAAAAAAAATATATTACAAGAACTTATTACAAGAGATTTTAAAGTGGGGGTATCTACCCCCTAAGGCATAGGTTGGGGCGGGTTGTAAAGGAGCTTGAAATGGTTCCCCCTTCCAACTTTCTAAACCAATTTTTCATTTTCATTTTTAAGTTATAGCCGATTGACAGTTTTAAAAGGGATACCCTGTATACTGTTTTACTATTTTGAAGCTTTATATTTAATTTCCTGTTCAAACTGAGGAAATTTTTCCATCCTTATTATTTTCCAAACCTTCGCGACCTCTAATCTGGGAAAAGCTCTTTTGTGTGTTTTAAAAGAAACCGGAAAAACCAAAAGATGCAATTTTCTGAAATTTAAGTTTTATATCCAAAATTTTAAATTATGATAATTGGGAACCAAGTTGGGAACTTTTATGGAGGCCATGTCTCTGGGCTTTTATGCATTTTATAATAATATTCTCATTGTAATTTACTATTCTTTATCTGAGGATCAAAGAAACCAATATGAGAAATCTAGATAAAAGAAAAACAAAAGCCTTCGTTGCAATATATTTAATTAAACAGTTCGATTTTTTGGGCCACTCTAGGTTATTCGGGTGTTATTTATTTATTATTATTATCATTATTTATTTATTTATACGGGTTTACGCCACTAAATGAATCAAAAAATATAAATTACAGGTTATTATATATAGTATATAATTCACACACCTGACTTAAAAAGAAAAAAATTAAAAAATAATCGAAAAGTACCAATTGACCGTTAATCCAAAAATAAACAAAATAATGACTTGACAAAGTCAACCTTTTATCTTTACCTACTAGCAACACAGAATAATCAGCCTATTTACAGTGGCGGTCCCAGCCATTTGAAAAGGGGGGGGGGCGGTTTCGATACGAAAAAACCTAGAACAAAAGCATAGCTTTTATGAGGAACATATCAATATATGCAAACAAAACTTAGTAGTTGCAAACGCGGATTTGGTCTTAATTCTAGGGAGGTACTCAGAATTTAAGTCGTTTATTTCATACATTTTTTATTTTAAAAAATGTTTAAATCCGCCGAAAATTTTTGACAAAATTACATAAAAAATGCAATTTTTGAGTCGAATTAAACTAAAATCGTAATTATCAACGGTATTATAGCGCCGCAGGCAAATATTTAAAAAAAATGCATCGAAGAATCCATGTTTTGATTTAAAATTAAGCTAAAATTGTAAATATATCAATGGGTTCAAAGCGCAGTAGGCGAAAATTTTTTAACACAAAATTAAACTAATACCGTAAATTTCAAAGGTGTTATAGCGCCGCAATTTATGCTCTACTTTTTAAAAGCAACGGTAGGGGGGGGGTTAACTAACCTCCTATCCCCCTGAAAACCGCGCTTGAGTAACTACGTATAATTTTTTCCGTTATAAAAAATATACATAATAAACTAACCACAAGCAAAATCTAATAGCTAAATACTTTTTTTTAAATCTAAAAAGCTTTTTAAGTTGAAACATTACCTTTTATATTGCATATCTCAAATTATAAGATGCCTATCTCAAAAAAAAAGTTCGTTTCCAGTTTTTTTGGGCAAACCGGTCAATGACTTGCTCAGCAACGCTAAGTCCGTCAGACGAGTTTCCGCCATAGGTACTTATATTTTCAGTCTTCTGAAGCAGGAGAAGCTTCTTTCTGACGAAGCATATTACGTACTGACAAACATCCAAGAATGTTTTTATCAACGGAAAAATATCGCCACACTTGTTCATTGCCTCGAAAACGTTATCATATATATTTTGATTTAAGCTTTTGCGTACTTCTGACCAATATTGTTTCCAAATACTCACTTCTCCCAATAAAAGTTCAAGAATTTTTGTTTTGTATTAATCAAACAGTTTATAGAATTTGGAAACGACATTAGTTAATTTTGCCCTGATTTTTGGCATCACGTTGTACAAAACTTGGTATAAATATGTCCAGGTCCAAAATGATTTTGTCTAAAACTTGTTTATAAATTTAAACTCTATAATTCTGTTCTATATTTCGAATATCGTGGTTTTCGTCTGTTTTAAACTGTGCCAAAATACTGTCGAGGGATTCTAGAATGTCTTTAAAGGAACGTTCTGCAATTTCTCGTTTTCTCTCCAACCACCAGCATCTTTGTTGTCTACTTTTTTCTGGATCAAAGGGGGGGGGGGCGATCGAATATTTTACACCAAAAATTTCTAGCTTCACTTGCGTAGAAGTATAAAAGGTCATTGGTTGGACAATCTTCAATTCAATATTTGTTCCTCTTTTGTATTAATTATTTTTATATTTTTTATATTTCCTTACATTGTTTCTAAATTTTCCAAAAAATCCCCTCTTTTCACTTGTAGTATTTGGTACTGAAGATGCCTCTTTAGGCGAAACCGGTCTACCGTTGAAATAAATACTGTGGGAAAAAGACCCCGGAAGCAATTTTGTTGTTTCATTTCTCTAAAAGTTCCTATAAAAGGTACGCTTAAGAAAACATTGGTCCAAATAAATATGAAACTAATTCCCGCCTTATCTCTACGGCTTGACAGTGGTTCTATTTCCATGCTATTCTCTATTATAGTGTAACTGTGATCAATAGTCACAATTTGCAATTTAAACGAACAATATCGTAAAAATTTATGCTGAATCCTCTCCAAGGTCTCACAGTAGTTGTTATAGTATGGAGACCATATCACTGACCCATATTCTAATAAGGACCTAACCAGGCTGTTGTAAACTGATTTTAAAGCCTTCAACGAGAATTGTTTGCATGCACATGTTCAATAAAATATAGCTTTTAGTCAAAAATGATTCCCAAATCTTTAATTTTTGTGACATATTTTAATGCCTGACAATTAATTCTATATGATGTTTGAAATCTTATCATTACCATTCAGATTAAATTTATTTTCTTGGCACAAACTGGACAATTTATCTAAATCAGATTGTAGAGGCATCTGATCATTCAAGGATCATTCAAGAATCAACAGCAAAAATCAAGCAATAGCTGAATTGAAAGCAATCTACAATGCCATTAATAAAAAGATTGAACAATAAAGGTGAACAGTGGATATTGTTTCCTATCAGTTAAGGAACTTTTAAACAAATTTACCAACTTAATATTAAACCCCATGCTATTTAGCTTGCTCAGTAGGATGCCATGACTGACACTATAAAACGCCTTGGAAAAATTAGTATAAATAGCGTCAATCTGAGAGATAAAGGTATCCAAACTGGCCACTGTAGACTTTCCTGACCGACAACCGAATTGTTCATCTGTAATTAAACCTTTGCACTGCCATAATAATTGATCACATATAAGACTATCAAATAATTTAGGTACAGCAGACTGAATGCAAAATAATTTACATTAAATAATAATACATCTGCCCTGTTGCCATTCTTCAAAATTGCTATAAGAACACTATCTTTCCAAAGGTCAGGGAAACATGAAGACGATAGGGACTGGTTAAAAAGGATGAAGAAAGTTTTACTTATGATATATATGATTTGGTATCCCATCTGGACCTGATGTAAGTTTGATAGAAATGGATTTAATCTTATACATAATCTGACTTATTGTGATCGACCTGCATTTCTCTATTATAGTATACTATACTAGTTGCATTAATTATCTGGTTGCTCACTTGGTGGTAATAAAGTATGGCTACTTCCAGTCAGTGCGGAACGGTACCTATTTGTGAGTAATTCAAAGTGATGATGTTTAATGATGTTTGGGGAGGGTGACCGGTGAAACCAATGATGAGCCCACGCTGGTTGTCCAGGGCGAAACATCCTTTAATCATTTCCCTTTTCGCTTTGGTCCTTTGTGTGTCCCTTGTGGGATGCTCATCCAAGTTTAAATTTTTGTTTTTTCCCACCCAAGATCTTTTGATCTTTGGTTTTTAGATTCTTTTCGGTTGATTTGGAGGTTTTTTCCTTCTTTTTTGTAGTTGACTGACTTATGCCCCACTTCTTTCTTACTAAAAGGTACCACTACACAGTCGTTCCTATAGCATGTGTTTCTGTTGTGTGCAGATGTAACCTATTATTTATTTACACATTATTAAAGATCTAAAAAAAATCAATTAGTCTAAGACCAAACACCTGGGGGATTCTTTAAACATTTCTCTAGAGTATCTTCTGTTTTTGTAGTAAATAATTCTTCCATCCATTAAATAGATTTTAAGGTGCCTAAATCTTGTAATAATATGTCTAGTTTTAGTAATATAATTTGCTTTATAAATTTTTAGATTCTGGTCTGTGTTCAAGAAATGTATTCTATTTTGAGCATAGGAGATACAGGCCAAACATTTGGTGTTATCTCGATTTAGTGTCAGTTTGTTCACTTATCTTGTTAAAATTTTTAAAATTCTTCTCAACTTTAGTTTTTAGAGAGTCACAAGGATTAGCACTATAAAGTTTGACAGTATCATCGCAAAAACTCATTATTACCCATTTAAAAGATTATCTATGTAAACAAGAAATAGCAGTGGTCCCAAAACCGTCCCCTGAGACCACAGGTTACAGCCCTGACACCACCTCTAATTCTGCTTATGTTCACACATGTTTTCTGTCCTGCAGATAGCTTCGAATAAGGTTAAGAGCGCTTCCCCTTATCCCCACCTGTTTCTTTAAAAAGTTTTTTGTGACAAATCGTATCAAAAGCTTTTTTTAAGTACACAAACACACAAGGGCTTCATAGATATATGTTGTAATATTGAAAATAGCATATTCGGTAGATTTACCTTCCCTTAAGCCGAACTGGTTTCCAGAAAACAGTGTGTAGTTAAGTATTTAAAAACGGATAAAAGTTTGGTTATCTACGCCAAGGTAACTTTAATTTACAATTTAGGTACAAGGGTTGCGCTCACATTTAATTAAATCAACGTGAAAATTACTCCTCGGACGGGATAGTTATTAAGGGTGAGAAATTACACTAAAAAGTGCGAAATTATGTATTAACCGGTACAGCGCCTTCATTAGGTAATTCGAATAATCCACTTCCTCTACACAGAATAAACACTGCAATAGCATCAATAAGAGTTCCCATCCCCCTTCTTGAGTGATAATATTATGATTGTAGCACTCCCTTTATATTAGTAACGTGCGCCATTGAATTATTAATTAACTTTTATTCGTTTTTTATTCAATAAATTGTTGTTCTTGATTCAAAGGAATTGCCATTTAGCCAAGTTCTAATTGTTCTTCAGGAATATGTATGGTAACTCCCATCGATGCAGCCGAAGTGTCTTTTCTATGTTAAGGTATATTTTTTGATAATCTATAGCGAAAATCAATTTATTACAGGTATATTTTCTACAAAATATTAATTAATTTAAAAGAAAAGTTTAATATTCTTAATTCCAATGGAGAGTATGTATTGGCTAAACTAAAAGAGATGCAGGAATGCACTTGATGTTTGAATATGCTTTTTATATTCGATTTTGGAATCTAAATTACAAAATATATATATAAATAACACTATTATTGTACAACACACGTGGCTATATTATTAACATAACAGTGTACACAAATTATTGATAGATCTGAATTTAAGGTGTTTCTAACAAACAAAAGAACCAAAACCCTCCAGATCCTCTTTTGCAAGAACTGTTTCCTTATTATGTTTGCCATATTTCACCCTAATAAATTTTAATAAATAAAAATTAATACAAGGAAATTTAAGTTTTTAAAGCAAATATGTTAATTGAAGAAAATTCAGTCAATTTCAGAAATTAGAGAAAACTAGCTGAAGACCCACAGCTTCGTCTGCAGTTTAACGCGTTTTTCTTGTTTTTATAGTTATAATTTTTGTTTCCGTAAACCGATGTCCAGCACTAAATCCATTTAGTAGTTTTTGCGTGATACTGGTACAACCAAACAGACAAATATTTTGGTATCTATATGGTTTGGTTAGAAGCCGACACCAAAAATGTTTAAAAAAATATTCAATATACAGAAATGGCCTACCTAGAGGAAATAGACTAATTAAGAATTTTTGCTTGAGGATGCGCGCGAGTTCGATCCCAGCTGGGTACAGGGAATGAGTGTAAAATCTAATCTTATCCTACCACCCAATTCATGCCGGTAACCGGGCCGGATGGGATCAGATATCCCGTGGAAGCGGGTAGGGCTACACACCCCCTCGACTACCTTGGGGACGTGTCGGCCCTGGCAGCAAACAAAGGAGTAAAAATCCGAACAAAAAAAAGTAAATGGTGTCTACCAAAAAATAAATATTTTATCATATTTTTGGGACCCCGAGTTCTTGAAAAATCCTCCGTTGCACATTTGTGCCATTACAATGAAAAATGAGATTGACCCCATAAAAGGCTATAGTCTCAAATAGACAAATTATGGCAACATTGGCTTTGCTAACCGGCTAAATGGCACATGGCTCCACGCTCTGGCTCAAAAAACCTACTCAAATGGTCTATCTGCTTGCTTTGTATCATAGATAAATTTACAACTAGATGGCTAAATGGGAGGAATGAGAAATGGAAAAATACTGGGTTTGAGTACTTAAAGTTAACTTAAATTGTATGAAAAATTACATTAGCCATTAGATTTGGCTGCCATAAAACTTTGTGCAGATTCTACTACTTCCATAAATAATCTTTAGCAAATTAACTGGACTTTTATCGATAAATAAATAAGAAGGAAATCAAAAATAGTTTGGTCGATTTTTACAGACCAATGATTTTTCACCAAAATTTCGGCGCTTTCATAGCTACCATCACACAGACCGACATGATTCCAACATTTCTCAAAAACTTTTAATTTAGATTATTACTATTATTATAAATTATTGTAGTTTGTTTTTATTTAATTGTCTCTAACAAGTAACTCACAGTTAGTAACTGTAAAAATTGATTAAGGATAATGTATCAACCTAAAATAGTTAAACTAGACTACGGTACACAAGTTTTTATTTCCTGAAAAATTATAAGAATGGTTTTTAATCTAAAAATATTTGTTTGTATTTCTACAACATATTTTTTGCACTTACTTTACTTACATGACTAAATATTAAGTGGAAATTTATGAAATATTAAGCTAACATTTTAATATTAGTAGAAAATTTTTGGATCCTAAAAATAAAACTACCTGGCAGAGCTTAAGAGCTGTTTAGCGGGTTGAAAATGGCAGCAATAGGGACTTATCGATACATAAAGTCAGCATAGTCTGACTTTAAGAAAGACGGCCTGTTTTTGACAATTCCGCACGAAGTTTAAAAGGATTCTACCACTGTCGTTGTCTAAATATGTCATATGTGCTTTCAAAATAATGTCGACTTTCATAATATTTGTGTTTGCCTTTAATAAAGGACGGCATTAACTTTAATTTGTCAACTTTAAGAATGGAACAGAAATCGTTCAACCTTCGTGCGGAACTGTCAGAAATAGTGCCGAGTCAGGCTATGCCGACCTTATGTACCGATAAGTCCCTATTGTGTGAAACGAGCGCAACATTGCCATGCAACAGTTTAAACGTGATATCAATGATAAGTCAAAATGTCAAAATTTATTTACCAAAATCATCTGTCAAAAGCGCAAAATTTTTCAGTCGCCACTGTATACGACTACAAGAGGAAAACTTCAATTACTCAGATAAATTTAACATCATTCACTCGGTCCCAGTTGAAAATATTTTATGACAAAATTCCCTTGTTTTGACGGCTACAAAAGAGTTTCAGTCAAATAATCAAGAAAACTCGAGGTATCAAGCAGTTTTAAAAACCCTTTGACGTAATCCCATGCATGAGAATACGTTCTAATGCCTTGCATGGGAATCCGTTCATCACTAAAAATGTTGGGAACCTTTGAAATACATAAGTTCTACAAACAATTTTAAGGCCACAAAAACGCATTAGATTTGAAAACACTGCTTGGCTATTTTTTTGAAAGATCAACAATAGGTAGCATCACTAATACCATTTCGAGTGAGATCGTGCAGTGTTCAGAACACGGTGCGAACACCATAATATGTCGAGAAAAGTATAATTTATTAGGAACGATTGATGCTCGGATTCATGCTTCATGGATTGCAATGTCTCGAAATTAAAAAGAATCAAAAGAAAAATCATTATTCAACATCAAAAAAATAACAAATTTCATGTATCAATTTATTGGCCGAATGTTCCATTAGACAAGTGGCCGGTGGCTATGCGGAACCAGAATTCCAATACTCCAATCTAAGTCACTTCAGTTTCCTTGGGCCTACTAAATTACGTGACCTTGGCGTTTCAGAATTCTGGCAGAATATTGCTTACAAAGAAAAAAACCATAACTTTTTGTTATCAGATAATAGGATATATAAAAATCTACAACCGTATCCAAAGGATTTTTCAAAATTTAGTGTAGTTTTTTCAAAAAATAAAAAAATCCAAAAATTGCTTTTAGAGATTTCTGTATTATCGACGAGGCTAAAGAAAAAGCCAGGTAAGATTTTTGACTATTGTTAGCCGTGTTTATTTAATTTCGAAAATGAGAGAATCCAGCAAAAAACTCTCTGGATACGGTTGTGAGGAATTCAAAAATAAATTCCTGTTGTCAAATCTATGCCGTTTTTGTAGCCTTAACGTCAGCAAACTGCTCTTCCAAAAAAAAATCAATCCTCTTGCTTCCAATCTCAGTACACTACCAACAGTCATCTTTATCTATACATTTATACCTACGCATTATTACTTCTCTATGACCTTAGTGGTGGATTTGGGGTGCTTTTGTAAAGGGGGTGAAAGCTTATCGACCCGCTTGTGGACAAGTGGCGCTTGCGTATCGGCAAGGGGAAGGCCGGTTAGTGAACTGGAAAACCCCCCGTCATTCTGTAGAACATGTGACACGGTGCGGCCTTGCCAGATTGTGCAATTAGTGGAAGTGACTGGGAAAATGACCAAATTCTTGTCAGGATCGATTTTGATCATTTAAGTTTGTAAGTTTTTGGAAAGCTCTGATTGCGAAGTGAATATCAAGGTGTGTGTGTAAACAATTAGAGAATTTTATTAAGTTGTACCTACTAACTAAAGTCCTCAACTATGCCTGCGGTTTTACCTTTTTTTTTTGGTTTGTTTTTCTTGCTTAAAATGGTCACAATTTTTTACCCAAAATTAAAGAGAAATAGCGGAAAATAGTAATATTGAAAAAAATCTAATTATTCTTGCCTAAAAATTAAGCCATTTCCGCCAGTTTTCACCAAGTATTTACGAAAAAATCATTTAAAAACATCGTCAAAATATCAAACTGTCAAAAATTAAAATGTCGCAACAATGAACGTCACCGAGTAAAAAGGCACATCGTTATGGAAACCATTGTTATTTCATTTACCATCCGCGTTGATTTATAGTGTAAAGATGGTGTGTTGCGGGAGGTGCTCTTCGTTCGAGATTTTTAAAAGCATTTTCCTGTTTTTCTTGGATTTTTTGATAAAGGTAATAAAAAAAATGTGTTAACAATTCGCGGCTAACCTGTGCTTTTTTTACTCGCGTTGTTAAAAACCTCGCTGCGTTAATTTTCGAAACAAGTCATTCCTTCTCTTAAAAATACTTCTATGGCAATCGAATCATCTGCGTAATTTACAAATTGGAAATATTTACAGGTTACATGTTCTAGTTCTTGCTTCACGTGGTTCATATACAATATAAATAAGAGAGGACCAATAACGCTTCCTTGGGCAATGTCCATCTTAAGATTTAAAGCATATGACAAGTACACCTTCCCTTCTCTCTCCAGCATCACACTCTGTCGCGACCGGTAAGGTAGGACTGTATCCAGCGAGTGCGTCACCCCCAAAAACTTGTAAAAATACACCGATAATATCACCACCTTACGGTTAGGAAGCTTAACTTCAATAGACGCACACTCGAAAATAGTCTCTTATAGTCTCTTATGATAGGTTCGCAATATCACTTCTGACTGTCCATTGTTGACCTTTCCAGACATAGATTTCATGATTTCCATCGAATAAGTAACTGTAAAAAAAACTTGTAACATTGTCGTGGCAAGAAAATAAAATTTTGTTTTGTTTGTAAAACTTGACAACGCCGAAGGGTTATTTCAATGTATTTTGAGTGGTGAAATAGCAAAGACGTCATTTCTTGCACGTATGATAAGCAAAGACGGAAAGGAGGGGTTAATATAAAGGACCAGTGATGTAAGAATTTTGTATTGGCGGATTACTGGGACACGTCGATATAAGTTGCGATTTTTGAATTATTTATACCGGGTGTTACGGAATAAAAAGTATGAACATGAATAACACGGCTACAGAACTCTTTAATAACTGGTTATAGCAGTCAAGGACTAACACATGTGAAATATAATACTTCGAAAGTCCTAATTTTAATATAATAAACACGCTTAAAATAGTTAAAATATTAATTAAAACCTAAAAATAAAGTAAAAGTAAAATATTACAAACAAAAGTAGAAAACAGCAATAATTATAAATACAATAAAAAAATACTTTACATACATAGTTTACATTTATGTGATCAAACCAACCAAAATAAAATAAGAAATCTATTGACATGTAATTATTTAGATTGTGATACCATCCCCAAGTTTAAAAAAATGCGAGGGACAGATAAAAACAGCCAATTAAATTAATTTAAACAATAATGGTAACAAAAATGCTAGACCACACTGGTCTCAATTTTAAGGCACTTTTTTAAGTTTTTGTTTGATTTTGTTTTTTATTGTTTGATAATTGATTAAACAAGTGTAAACCCTTATAGAATAGAGTATTTTGTGTAGAGCTTTTTAGAAATCGTGGCAAACGAAAATAGTCGTTAAACCCATGAAATCTTCGGCTTAACCTAATCTCATAGGCATTCATTGGTACCATTAATTCATGGTTTTTCAGATTTTTTCTTGAAAAAAGAGCGTTACCGAACTAAGCTTTGTTCTGTAGACACAAGGACCGACCGCGACGGATTCAGCACCCACCCAGGACTTATTTTTGACGGTCCGTGAGGTGAGGTGAGTTCATTTTCCCGAGGAAATAGGTGCTGAAAGAAAACTCACCTCACCTCTCGGGCCGTCAAGATAAGCGTCCAGTTTATTTTTCTAAATATCTAAGAAACTATAAAGCTCTGACAATGTTAATTTGATATCTTGATGATTTTCTCGAGGATTATTTTTTTAGTTAAACTAGCTTATAAAAATTTTCATATAAATAAATCACATAAAAAATGCAACTTTTGAAAAAGAAACGCTTTTGTATGCCATATAATGCAAGTCTAATGAATTGACAAAATAACAAATATAAAGTAGCCCATGTTAAGATCTAGTTTACACCCTATTATCTTAGCAAACTTCATCCAAATCACCCCGGAAGTCTGGATACACCCAGGAAGTCTGGATACCTCTTAGAAGTCTAGATCCACTCTAAAAAAGCTTGTATACACCATGGAAGAGTCTGATATATCATGTAAAAATATGGATACACCCTGAAAAAGTGTATTCACTACGACAAAGCCTGGAAACACCCCGGATGTTTGCATACACCCAGGAAAAGTCTGAACACACCTTGGAAGTGTGTATACACTCTGAAAAAGCCTGGAAACACTCCGGAAGTTTGGATACACCCAGGAAAAATCTGGATACGCTCTGAAAAAGAAATCACCCTGGAAAATTCCCAACCCAACCCACAATTTATCAGAAATATTTAAATTTAAAACCTGTACATAAATACATAATGCCTTTTAGGAGACATGTGTATACTTTACTGGAATTATTTTCCATAAAGACGTACCCTACAATAGCGCTTTCCATCATTAATCATATTACATTTTGGAGGACAATGAAAATGTCATACAAAAATACAAAGTGGGGTTACAATTTTTACAAGCTCGCTGTGCTCGATTTAAAAACGAGCCCAAAAAAGGCGCAAGATTTTTTCGATTTTGGATAACGCTAACAGATTGAATAAACGAACGCGGTCATAAAGTTGTTTGAGTCCCTATAGCTTGTAGAAAAAATACATTAGAGAAACGTATTTCATAGAAATGAACAATGGAAAAACTATACTTTGTAGAAATCAAACTTTGGAGAAATGAACATCGAAGAAATCATAAACCAGAGAACCCGTACAACGTAGACATTGGTAAGGCGAAAATCTGTTCTGTGCCTGACAGCTGTTTGTATGTGGCCTTGCCCGATTTGTCCCAACTAAACCTAAACCAACCCAAACCAACCCACCATCCCTTTAAATTTAGCAAAAAATAAATAAAAATTAAAAATGTCTTCTACGCCCTTTCTTATTCTAAGCTCGCATGTAAACACCTGCCAGGCAGAGAACAGATTTTCGCCTTACCAATTTCTATGTTGTACGGTTTCTCTGTTTTACGATTTCTTTGATATATCCAAAGTTCGATTTCTACAAAATACTATTTTGCCAAAGTTTGTTTCTATAAATAACGATTCCTGCATTTTACTTTTCTTTATTTTATAGGACCCCAGCTGCTTTCACTCACTGCGTTCATTTATTCGCTAGACGAGCTGAGCGTGTGCATGGAGCTTAAGCAGAGGTTAGCTGATCATCGAGCTCACCGGGCTTAAAATTAAAAACGAACGGATGTTAGAGCTTACGGAGCTTACAAAATAAAAATAACTTTTTATTTGCGAAATAAGTGCGTTTTTTAGAAAACCATCTTGGTACCCACAATCGCCCTCCACATTATTAATGAAGATGAGAAAACTAGTTTGTGCTGCTTTAGTTTTTGAGATAATCAAAAAAGAAAATGGGGTAGCTAGTTTAATATTAACTTAGCAACCCCACCAGGAAAAATGGAGCCAAACTAAAAGTTTTTGGTTTTAAAATTATGTGCTAATTATGTGCTCGACGAATATATAAGAAAAAAATCGAATTTTTCATTTTAAATTATGTTTAAAAAAAAGAGTGGGGTAGCTAGATTAATATTAACTTAATAAATTAATATTAACTTAGCGACCCCACATGTTTTTGTATCACAGGTTTTCGAGAAAATCGAAAAAGAAAGTGGGTTCTAGCTAGTTTAATATTAACTTAACAACCCCCCCAGGAAATATGGCGCCAAACTAAAAATTATTGGTTTTAAAATTATATGATAATTTTTACACATATTCATGGAGCATATAATTTTGTAATAAAATATGTTTACTTTGGAATCGTGCTTCAAATTGCGAATGCTAGGTTGTTACAAATGATATAATGTAATATCCTTTATATTAAAGAAGCTAAAAACCTCCAAATCAGTTACTTCAACCGAAAAGAAACTAAAGGAGGAGCATAATCCTACTGGAAATATTAACACGCCAGGACGAATCCGTATCAGGTAACTTGGATAAGTACCAGTGCGGAACAATGCCTATTTGTGAGTGATTCAAGGTTGGAAATCAAAGTGTATGATGGTGTTTAATGATGTATGGTAGAGGGTGACTAGTGAAACCACTGACGAGCCCACGGTTACCCAGGGCGAAACATTGTTTGATAATTTCTCTTTGGTCTTTGGGTGTTCCTTGTGGGATGCTCATCCAAGTTTGAATTTTCGTTATCTCCACCCAAGATCTCTTGATCTTTTGTGTTTTATCCTTTATATTGATTTTCTCGGAAACCAGACAAGTACAAAATTTTCTGATCATGGATGAAATTAGCTAGCACATAATTTTCAGATAATACTGGTTTTTGAAATTTTTGAATTCCGTGATACCTACACACTTGGGGTCGCTAAGTTAATATTAACCTAGCTACTTCACCTTTTTTTTTAAATCATAATTTAAAATCAAAAATTCGTCGAGCACATAATTATAAAACCAAAATTTTTTAGTTTGGCTCCATTTTTCTTGGTGGGATTGCTAAGTTAATATTAACCTAGCTACCCCATTTTCTTTTTCGATTATCTCAGAAACTAAAGGAGCACAACATTTTTTGATTGGGGACGAAATTAGCACATAATTAGCACATAATTATGGTCTAACTAAATTTTTATTTTCTTGGGGTGGGGTCGCTAGGTTAATGGAGGTAAACTAATCATAGAATTTTGAAAGACGACGAATGAAAGACCGCTATCGCTTCCCGTGGGTTTGTCTTACTCGGTCGAGTAAAGTAGAGTAATAGAAACAATCCATTTATGCATGTCAAAAACAGGAAGAAATGAGACGCAGAATGGCAAATAATAAAATAAAGAAAAAGTTCATTAGAAAGAACTTTTAACTTTGATTTGAAAAAATTGAGCGTCTCTACGGAGACAGATATAATTATTTGACAGATGGTTGTCCTTTACATGAATCCTGTATTACATTTTATCCTCATCATTTCATCTCATGATTCCTAGCACCGTACTGATGAGCACTACAAGTGCGAAATCCGGATCTACGGTTACCATTGCCTTTTTTGAGGGAAAGCTCGCTATTCATTGATTTTGTTATTTATTCACCCTCACTAAATACCTTTTTGAATTTATATATTTATATTTACATTATGTATAAAATACAATAATAATATGATGTTTTGGCGTATCGTATACATGTATGGATAAAAAATAAAAAAACGACAATTCCACGAGTACTATGTACTCGGCCATTACCGTACTCTGTCAACTTAAAAAACAGGGCTCGTTACAGCCCTAAATAAGGTTGTGTTTTTGTTGGCTAGTACAATGGGATTGAAAGGTGGTTTAATTTTTAGTTTTTTCTCAAAGAGAATTGGAGTTTCAGAGATTTTGTCCTTTAAGTGCGACAAACAATATTTTTTTAGAAAATTTTTATGTACACTTGTTCCAATTAATTCCAATACCCATTCCTCTAATTCCAATACCGATTTTTCCTCCAATTGTACCAATTTCAAATAAAAGGAATGTTAAAATTATCCAGAAAATGTGGCACTGGCAATCAAATCTTGAAACACAATTATATGTAACTAACATTTAAAAATTGTCTTACCTAGGCCGTATCAAGCCTAAATCAAGTTTTGTAATCTGCAGTTTTATTTTTCTGAATTTTATGTTTTACTCAGTAGATTACGTGGAACAAATATATTTTTTAAAGACAAAATGGAATTTGGGCTATTAAAGACAATTCTCTCACTTAAGGAGCGCAAATAAGATTAGGCTCATATCGCATCAATTCGTTCAGTATTTAAATCTCAATATTAAATAAATTAGCAACTCACTCTCGGAGCACTACCTACTTCGAGATCTTAATTTAAGGAATTTATCGGAATTTTCCGGAATTAATTAAGAGAAATTTTCCGGAAAATATTCATAACGCGGCGCACAGTGGAACGACCTTATGAGAACAGAGGGACATGAGGTTTTTTACTTGAAACTTTTGATCTGGAAAAGCTACGAATGAATTTTATACACAGTTATATTGTACAAAGATGATTTAAACCATATACAGGGCAACCCAAAAATATAGTGCGTTTTACAAAAACCCATTTTTTTTATATGCTAACTTTGCTTAAATGTCACCTAAATTTTTCGTCTTGAATTTTTTGGAAAGAAGGAGCTTTTAATTTTATTATAAAAACATATTTTTTTATTTTTTGACAACTCGAATGTGCTTTTTATAATGAACTGCAAAAATGACACTTTGCCAATACGCTCAACTTCCATAGCCATCTTGGTAGCAGATCGTAGCAGATAAATGTTATATTTTCGTGATCGTAATACTCCAGCAATTATATTGAGATTACTGGTAAAGCGAATCCTGTCGAATATCAAATTTTGTAAATACAAAAACTTAGATGTTGATATGTTTTTACCTAATTTGTTAATTTTATTATTATATTTCTGTAAAAATTTCAAAAAACCATTAATCAGTATTAGGCAATCATATAACAAAAATATTTTCTAAAGTCAACATTTTATACTAGATTTTTTTTTATATTTACTTTTTATTGGCATATTTAAATAGTAGTAAAATTTGTAATTAGACACACTTGTAGCCAAAATTTAACGCCTTAAGATATCTATCACCCAAAATTACAATAAAATGATAATAAATGGGCTTCTTTCTAAATAATTGTGTGAATTTAATTTTAAAAAAATAAAGAACATTTTTTGGTCTATGTCTCTGATAATATACTGAGCCGTCTCTGTGCGGCGTGGCGGGTTAAATCATCTGTCAGTTTTCATACAGGGTGATTATTCGGGATAGAATAACGAATCTGGTGTAAAAAGGTAGACTGTAATCAATAGATTTTAGCCCATGTAATCCATTCTTCACTGCACGTCCACTAAATGTCATTTTTAACCGTTTTTTAAATGGAACCAAAAAATCATCTTCCCAAAAATATATGTATGCCTGTTTTCGTTAAACTTTTGCGACATATTTGCAAATAAACTGTAAATAATATTTATTTTTTACAAAGTATCGGCGACTATGAGGACACAAGCTTGAAAAGTGCTGACAGATAAGGCTAAGATACCATACCAACAACGAATATATTGAACTACAAAATGATGGGTGTTTTAACTGTTCTTAAAGTACTTTAAAAAAATATCTCGCAAACGGATAAAGGAGCGTGTGCATAATTTATCAATAAGTACATTACAAAAAACGAAAATTAAAATAAAGTACAGGTTCATAACAGTTACTATGTAAAAATGATAAATACTCAAAACTGTACTATCACAAAATTGAAATAGATCATAACTTACTGGCGTAAAACATTACAAGGGCAAAACCGTACAAAAGCAAAATAGTGTAACGTATTCCCGCTAGATGGCGACACAGCATATAGCCGACAACAGCTGAGATGCGGACCTGCTTTTCTTAACGGCTTTTGCCGCGCTTGTTTTTTATTGTGAATGGGTTGGGTTGGCTCCATTCAAGGGAGGACCCTGAATACTGCCCTTAGACAGGGACTACTTAATTTTAATTGGCCTACTGTAGGCGAGGCCAGCGCGCTCTGTACCTAAAATACAGAAGGCGCTGTCAGGCTAACAAATCACACGGTGCGCATCACTAGTTTACGTTTGTACGGTTTTGTCCTTGTAACTTTTTAGAATTGTAAGGTTTTAGGCCAGTACATTTTGATCAGTTTCTGTTTTGCTATGTTTTTACCTAATTTGTTAATTTTATTATTATATTTCTGTAAAAATTTCAAAAAACCATTAATCAGTATTAGGCAATCATATAACAAAAATATTTTCTAAAGTCAACATTTTATACTAGATTTTTTTTTATATTTACTTTTTATTGGCATATTTAAATAGTAGTAAAATTTGTAATTAGACACACTTGTAGCCAAAATTTAACGCCTTAAGATATCTATCACCCAAAATTACAATAAAATGATAATAAATGGGCTTCTTTCTAAATAATTGTGTGAATTTAATTTTAAAAAAATAAAGAACATTTTTTGGTCTATGTCTCTGATAATATACTGAGCCGTCTCTGTGCGGCGTGGCGGGTTAAATCATCTGTCAGTTTTCATACAGGGTGATTATTCGGGATAGAATAACGAATCTGGTGTAAAAAGGTAGACTGTAATCAATAGATTTTAGCCCATGTAATCCATTCTTCACTGCACGTCCACTAAATGTCATTTTTAACCGTTTTTTAAATGGAACCAAAAAATCATCTTCCCAAAAATATATGTATGCCTGTTTTCGTTAAACTTTTGCGACATATTTGCAAATAAACTGTAAATAATATTTATTTTTTACAAAGTATCGGCGACTATGAGGACACAAGCTTGAAAAGTGCTGACAGATAAGGCTAAGATACCATACCAACAACGAATATATTGAACTACAAAATGATGGGTGTTTTAACTGTTCTTAAAGTACTTTAAAAAAATATCTCGCAAACGGATAAAGGAGCGTGCGCATAATTTATCAATAAGTACATTACAAAAAACGAAAATTAAAATAAAGTACAGGTTCATAACAGTTACTATGTAAAAATGATAAATACTCAAAACTGTACTATCACAAAATTGAAATAGATCATAACTTACTGGCGTAAAACATTACAAGGGCAAAACCGTACAAAAGCAAAATAGTGTAACGTATTCCCGCTAGATGGCGACACAGCATATAGCCGACAACAGCTGAGATGCGGACCTGCTTTTCTTAACGGCTTTTGCCGCGCTTGTTTTTCATTGTGAATGGGTTGGGTTGGCTCCATTCAAGGGAGGACCCTGAATACTGCCCTTAGACAGGGACTACTTAATTTTAATTGGCCTACTGTAGGCGAGGCCAGCGCGCTCTGTACCTAAAATACAGAAGGCGCTGTCAGGCTAACAAATCACACGGTGCGCATCACTAGTTTACGTTTGTACGGTTTTGTCCTTGTAACTTTTTAGAATTGTAAGGTTTTAGGCCAGTACATTTTGATCAGTTTCTGTTTTGCCGCTACATAGTTTTATCATTTTATAATTTTTGCAGAGCACTGATTTGTTATTGTAAATTTTGGGAAAGTATTTTTTTTGTATTGTATTGTTTTGCTAAATTATAGGCATTCATAAAGGAACCATAGCAAACAATATACAGCGTGTCTGGAATAATTATTAGGATCATTATTTATATTATTTAGGATCATTTAAACTAAAAAAGAGGGTGTCACAAAAATAAAATATAACACAAACTTGCCCTTATTAAATTGGACACCCTGTATATAAAAATACCAAACATCGTGGGTATTTCTTTTATCTTTTCCAAATATTCAACATTACCCCCACCCACCCACTATTAATACCTACGATACTTATTACTACTACTAACGAACATTTACGCCAGCGTATGTGATGAGTTCGCACTTCAATACCAGGCAAATTAAACTTCTGCAGATTACAAATGTTATGAACTTATTTCAGATGAAGCCTTACGCCTTAAATAAAAATATTTGTTAAATATTTCAAAATATTTCTAAAATCCTCTTAATTTGCACCTTAGGCCCTCTCTGCATTCGCATCGAAATGAAGCGTACGTAGACACCGGATTTTGAATTAATTTTGCTTAGTTTTTGCTCTGGAAAATATTGTAAGTGATCTTAAGACAAAATTATAGTTTAAAATTTTACTTACTTAAATTTCTTGTTTAAGGTGCTTATCCTAGATTCTTATTGCATGTCATCTGAAACAAACGAAAAAAATATTATGGTGTTGACAGCTTGTATCTCTTCGGAGAGGAAGCGGAGGGGGGGGGGAGCGGGCATCTAAACAAGTCCGATTTCGTTCAAAATTGGTGTACAGGGTGTCCCAAATTGGGCACTTTTGGGGTGTTTAAGATACTTCCAGGCGAGATAGAAAAAATCTGACACCCCACTTGCGAGGCTCGATTTCCAAGATAGAAGGCAAAGTTAGTATTTTTCTTATGGAACACCCCATATTTTATTTAATTTTTGAATTTGTGATGAAATTTCCGTTTAATCAATATAGCATATGTAATAGTTTTGTAAAGCCGTTTTTGAGATATTTAATATTTTGCATTTCTGTCTAGTATGCCATGGCATAGTCAAACCATTCTGATAATGACTTATTGCATTACTGCCAAGTCCTACTGTAATAATTAGTATGTTTTCATATCGTACTCAATACGTATCGAAAATCAAACATCATGTTCTTTCATATATCACGCTCTTTGAGGGAACAGAGAACATACTAACAAAAGTGGTTTAATGATTTATTTCTTCTAAAGGTGATAAACCAAATATCTACTTTTTCTTAAAAGTTATCACCTATCACTTAAAACGTGCTTCTATAATAATAACGTTACATTCAAATGAAAGTTTTGTCGTTTTAAAAAGCAGGCCATGACAAGAAGCAATTTTGCTATTTGCAGAAATTTGATGACATAAATGACTAACACATTGTGAAGCTATCAAAGTAAAGTCACAGCACACTAGACAGAATTGGAAAATATTAAATATCTCAAGAACGGCTCAACCAAACTATCACCATAGTTTAGCCATATTGTGTAAAAGGAAATTTTATCACAAATTCAAAAATTAAATAAAACATGGGGTGTCCCATAAGAAAAATACTAACTGGCTTATATCTTGGAAACTAAAGACGGTGGAAAAAATCTGAAAAGACAGTTAAATTATTTTTCAAAAAGTCTATGAAAAAGATCTTTACATCAAAATAAAATTTTCAGTAATAACGAAGTTGCAGATCCTCTCCCAAAATGCAGACTTTTAACCCCCCCCCCCCCCCCGTAGCTTGTAAATGGCTTGACATATGAAGATGCAGTTTTCACCTTCGATCTTCTCTTGAAAATCGAGCCTCGCAAGTGGGGGTCAGTTTTGTCCTATCTCGCCTGGAAGTACCTTAAACCCCTCAAGTGTCCAATTTGTGTCCCAAATGTACAGTGGTTTTTGATGTAGAGAATTAGGAATTTGTGATAAGATGTTAAAAATTATGAAGTTAACAGCTCCCCTCCTCTTCGAATGGGGATTTTGATTAAAATAACAAATTATCCAATTCAATAAGGTTACTTAATACAATTTTTTAGTCAAACTTCAAAAATCAAAATGGCGGAATTCCGTATTTACAAACCGATTTGTCATAAACATGAAACTTTAAGGTGTTTAAGGTCACTCAATTAAATTTTTTGGCCCAAACCTAAAAAACACAACGGCGGACGTTTCCATTTATGAAATGATATGTATCAAATTTGGTGATCAAGTGCTTTAATAGAGTTGAAAAGAAGGAGAAGTTTGCGTTAGGCGCCGATTTTTAAAATTTAGTTTTAAAATAAAACAACATGATTTTCTGCTTACCGATGCAAAACATTATTTTATTGTTCAGGGGCGAAAACTAATTACTTTTATTATTTTTTTGCACACAAATGTAAAAAAATTAAATGGCCATCAAGAACAGAGTATCCAGTGGAAAAGTTTATGCTTTTGGATTCTATTGTTTTTTTTTCGTTTTATGATGAAGTACTCGCGTTTTAAATTATTCTTAAACCACGCTTGTAAAAAAAGCATTATTTTAGCCACAAGTTATGAAAACTACTGTTTTTGCATTGGTACCTAAGAAAAAAGCCATGGTATGATGGTTTGGTTATTTGCGGACAGTTACTAAAATTATTTTTGTGATGGAAATATTAAAAAAATGTTTTATTCAAAAACAAACTTTTTAAAGTAGTGGACTACCTATACAGCGTGGATTCTTTAAACGGAATGGTGCTTCTAGCGGGTTAGAATTTGGTTGAATAAAAAAATCCAAACTTGAAATATTGTGGTGTCAAGGTGATTTAACTTCAAAAAACCAAAAGGGCGGATCCGAAATGGAGGACATTTTTATTTATAAACGAACATACAAATAGATATGTAAATTTTAACTCAAATCATTCCTCATCGGTTAAAAAAGCAGTAATAAAAAGTATATACGATAGGGCTAAAATAATTTGTAGCGACAATAACACAGTTTTCATCGAAAATTCTTTTAGACAAATTGAATTTCCAAGATAGCGCGAACGTAGAAATAATAAGGGACCACCAAAAAATTCTTTTTATACCAGGTATTTCAGATAAAATTAAACGAATCGCTAATAATTATAATGTTAGAACAATTTTTAAAAACTCTTACTCTTAGATCAATTCTAACTGCTGACCAAAACTAAAAAAATATTGTACATAAAATTGCGAGTGTGGTAAATTTTATATTGGAGAAACTTTAAGGCCTCTTGAAGTTAGAATAAATGACCATAAGGGAAGATTGGGAGAGGTCTAAAATTTGCCAACATTCTTTTGAGTATGATCATAGAGTAATGTGGAGAGAAACCAGTATATTACAACACAAAATTGAAAAGTGCAGAAGACCGTAAATAGGAAAAATAGGGAGGGGGGAGACAACCCATTTTTTTCAACAATAATGTAGTCTAAAAAAAGGAAGATCAAAAGATCTTGGGAGGAAAGAACGAAAATTCAAAATTGGATGAGTGTCCCACAAGGAACACACAAAAGACCAAAGCGAAAGGAGAAACAATTAAACGATGTTTCGCCCGGGGTGACCAGCGTGGGCTCGTCAGTGGATTCACTAGTCACCCTCAATCCAGACATCATTTAACATCATCGCACACTCTGACTTCCAACTCTGAATCACTCACAAATAGGCATCGTTCCGCATGGTACTTATTATAAGTGACCTGATACGGGTTCGTCCTGACGTGTTAATCTTTCCAATAGGAATATGCTCCTCAGACAATTAAAACAAGAAGTAAAACTTCCAAATCAGTTACGTCAACCGAAAAGAATCGAAAAAAAGGAAGATCAAAAGATCTTGGGAGGAAAGAACGAAAATTCAAAATTGGATGAGTGTCCCACAAGGAACACACAAAAGACCAAAGCGAAAGAAGAAACAATTAAACGATGTTTCGCCCGGGGTGACCAGCATGGGCTCGTCAGTGGATTCACTAGTGACCCTCAATCCAGACATCATTTAACACCATCGCACATCTGACTTCCAACTCTGAATCACTTACAAATAGGCATCGTTCCGCATGGTACTTATTATAAGTCACCTGATACGGATTTGTCCTGGCGTGTTAATCTTTCCAATAGGAATATGCTCCTAAGACAATTAAAACAAGAAGTTAAACTTCCAAATCAGTTACATCAACCGAAAAGAATCTAAAAAAAGGAAGATCAAAAGATCTTGGAGGGAAAGAACGAAAATTCAAAATTCTCCTTTCGCTTTGGTCTTTTGTGTGTTCCTTGTGGGACACTCATCCAATCTTAAATTTTCGTTCTTTCCTCCCAAGATCTTTTGATC
Source organism: Oxystoma pomonae (assembly GCA_963921995.1). Lineage (NCBI taxonomy): Eukaryota > Metazoa > Arthropoda > Insecta > Coleoptera > Brentidae > Oxystoma > Oxystoma pomonae. Next base: position 50,857,224 of record OY998168.1, read on the forward strand.
TTCCCTTTTTTAGATTCTTTTCGGTTGATGTAACTGATTTGGAAGTTTAACTTCTTGTTTTAATTGTCTTAGGAGCATATTCCTATTGGAAAGATTAACACGCCAGGACGAACCCGTATCAGGTGGCTTATAATAAGTACGATGCGGAACGATGCCTATTTGTTAGTGACTCAGAGTTGGAAGTCAGAGTGTGCGATGGTGTTAAATGATGTCTGGATTGAGGGTGACTAGTGAATCCACTGACGAGCCCACGCTGGTCACCCCGGGCGAAACATGGTTTAATTGTTTCTCCTTTCGCTTTGGTCTTTTGTGTGTTCCGTGTGGGACACTCATCCAATTTTGAATTTTCGATCTTTTGATCTTCCTTTTTTTCGATTCTTTTGGGTTGACGTAACTGATTTGGAAGTTTAACTTCTTGTTTTAATTGTCTGAGGAGCATATTCCTATTGGAAAGATTAACACGTCAGGACGAACCCGTATCAGGTCACTTATAATAAGTACCATGCGGAACGATGCCTATTTGTGAGTGATTCAGAGTCGGAAGTCAGAGTGTGCGATGATGTTAAATGATGTCTGGACGGAACATCGTTTAATTGTTTCTCCTTTCGCTTTGGTCTTTTGTGTGTTCCTCATCCAATTTTGAATTTTCGTTCTTTCCTCCCAAGATCTTTTGATCTTCCCTTTTTTAGATTCTTTTCGGTTGATGTAACTGATTTGGAAGTTTAATAATGTAGGCTATTAAACATGTTTTGCAGCATATACTTAAGCTTGGGTTAAACTTAATAATTATTATCCATTCGGGCATAATTTTTTCCTTGCAGGCTTATGTATTATTTTTTTTAAAACGTTACAAACGTTAGCCCACTTTAAAAATTTTGTGATCAATAAAGAACATTTTAAAACTTATATATACCAAAAATTAGAAAAAAATAAAATGTCACTTTTTATTAATAGCGGATTTATTGCAAATACGTCATAATTAAGGTCACTAAATCATCAAATTAGATATTGCACCAATAATTTTTTAAATCACTTTTTATTTACCTTTTAATATAGGTACTGCAAATAAATTTCTTAATACTAAGCCACTTTTTTCAAATATTATTATTTACATGTAGGATTTGCGCAAAAATCAAATTTATGCACCCTGTATATTTTATTATTTTTAACATAGAAACCTAAAAAGTACTATAAGGTACTGACTAACCCCAATACTCCACAGTATCAAAGAATGCCTCATATATAATACTAAAGAAGAGTCTTGTTCATTGATTTTTTGGTATTTTTTTAAAGAGGTGGTGAAACATTTCTTGGCCAACAATAAAACAGTGGACTATAAAGAATTTGTTACCAGTTTATTGAAAAACTTCCGAAAAGCAGGATTTAACATATATTTTTAACAAATCATTTTTTAGACCCTCATCTAGATTTTATTCCTGAAAGCCTGAGAGGCGTAAGCGATAAACGCCGACCCGACCCAACCCGACCCCATTTTAATCCTTTTTATCTTTCTTACAAGTTTTGTCCCAAAACGTCAAAACCCAGAAGGCTGTGACACCCTGTAAAAAATAGCACTTTAAACTTATTATTGCCACTCACTTGTGAACCCCGAGCCTCTAAATTCGAATTAAATAATCTTCTCTATGCACGAGTGTACACCGTGCAAAAGGTCGATTTTATTATTTTAACATATCAAATGTCAAAGGTAAAATTTTGGGGGATTATTTATTATTTACTAGAATCAGAGACATTAGAGGGTGCAGAGATTCGGAAGGAAGGAAAAAGTTTTATAGTCAGTTTTGAAACATTCGATTTTCTTTAACCGCTTGCAATTTTGTGATGGAAAAATGAGTCATTACATCACAATTTGGCATATTCTGCAGAGCCAACCCCCACCCTTTTTTAGGAGGTGAGGAGTGGTTATTTTACTAGGTTATTTTAATACCGTATAAAAAAATTGTTTAAAGACGTGTTTTTTTTTATTTCTTATAAAAGCAGGAACGCCTATGGTTTATCAAACCAGGAATTTATCAGACCGTATTTAATAAAAATTTTATTTTTTATCCCAACCTTATTTCTTCAAACCCATTCAAAAACAAATTCGAAATTTATAAGACCCGTTTTTAATCGAACCGTTCATCAAACTCATTCAATATCAAACTCGTAATTTCTAAAACCCATTTTTAATAAAACCCGGAATTTGTCAAACCATTATTTTAAAACTGGAATTCGTAAAACCCGTTGTTTAGGTATCAGAAAATTTTTGCTAAATTAATTGCGCATTCGCCAATAATACATGAACCGGAGGCGTACACGCAGGTAGCGCGGCGTTTCGATGCATTTGTCATACTATGTGCGCACACTTGGCTAAAAGTATTCATAGGTAGTGTTCAATACTACTTAACTGGAATGCAAGTGACATCTATACACAAACTATTGAACGCTACCCGTATTATTGGCGAATGCGCAATGAATTTAGCAAAAATTTTCTGATAAACAACGGGTTTTACGAATTCCGGTTCTAAAAAATTATGGTTTGACAAATTCCGGATTAAATTAAAAATGTGTTTTAACAAATTACGAGTTTGATATTGAATGAGTTTGATGAACAATGGATTGATTAAAACCGGGTCTTATAAATTTGAAATTGGGACCGTGAGAGTCTAAAACGGAAATATTGGTCTGATAGCTCGGGATCTAAGCTTTTTTACTATGTATCGCATGTCTATGTTTTTTTAGAAAACGCCCTTAAACGTTGTCAAATTAAGGGCAGTTTTCAAAATTTGATGCATGATTAAAAAAATGAGTTTTCAAAAAAACTATCAGGAACATTTTGGACCATCTAAAATAACAGCAAAAATAACTGCTTTTGTGATTATAGTAATTAGGGACATTTTGGACCACTTAAAATAACATTTTTTGTGGTTATCGTTATTTGTGCGGCTGCGCACCAAGGAAAAAGAGGGGAGGCTAATCAAATAAGGATAACGAACGACTTTATTTACGCCAAATAGGAATAACGATTTTTGTGGTTATCTTTATCACAGACTAAAAAATGGTTGGTTAATTCATTATTTTTTCGTAAAATTCTAATTACTAATTGTAATTTAACATTTTCTATCCATACAAATATTCTAAATAAAAAGAAAAAATCCACAAAATTCACACCACGCACTGACCTCACAAAAGTTAGGTTATGTTTCATTCATAACGAAGTTTTATCTCCTTTTACATTCCAAAAACTCTTTTAAATTTGACAGTTGTTATTCTTATCGTTAATTAATATAACCACAAAAGTAGTTATTTTTGCTGTTATTCTAGATGGTCCAAAATGTCCCTATTAAGGATAAGGATAACAACTGTCAATTTTAAAAGAGTTTTTGGAATGTAAAATAAGATAACGTAAAATTTCGTTAAATGAAACATAACTTAACTTTTGGTTTAAGTGGTCCAAAATGTCCCTATTAACTTAAAATCAGTAAGCCAACATTTATAGGCAGTAAATTTCCAGTCGCGTTTTTTGAAATTGCATAATTTTTTTAAACAGAAAAAAATAATTTTTAGGGCAGTTTTTTAAAATTACCAAAAATAAATAGGTGCATCTTAGGGGCAAAATAATTATCTTTTAAAAGATGTTTTAATTGTATGTTCTGGTAGTGCACAGTTAATTTCTTCAGAAGAAAAGAAAGAATCATCAAAAACTTTAGGATTTTTATTTTAACAAGTGGGTTGGGTTACTTGCCACGAGGGACTGAGTGGGGTACAAATCTAGTTTCAGTTCTAGAAATGTTTGGAAAAATCATCTCATGAATGCGCCGCAGGCCAAAATTTTTTAAAAAATTTACTAAAGATGCCATCTTTAACACTTTTAAATCCTTAAATTTTATCTAAAATTTTAACAATCAATGATCCGTGGGTGAAAATTTTTTGTATGTTAATTGTTAAATATTTTTAAAAAAGTGGTTTGGGTTACCTGCCAAGAACTGGGTTGGGGTCGTATCTAGTCTCAATATTAGATACGTTAGGAAAATCAAGGCACTAATACGCCGCAGGCGAAAATTTGTAGAAAATGATACTAAAAATGACATTATTTACACGTTTGATTTTTTTTTAATTAAACAAAAATTTTAATAATCAATGCCATTATAGCGTTGCAGACAAATTTTTTTAAATAACCCTGCACAGATAACATGGAATTATGGCCCGCCGTAAAATGTAACCATATTTTAATATTTTGAGTGTTGTACCGATGGTCAAAATAGTGAAATTCTATAGGGATCGTATATGATAGGAGATATGAGTCAAAGAACGTATGTCTGGCAAACATCTAATAAGAAATTTTCTCATAACTTGAATACCCCACAATTAAAAAAAAATACATAAACATAAGTGAAAAGTTTTTGTGTTTCATTTTCCCTGGTGGTTTTTTTTATAGGTTTGGTCTCATTCAAAAGATAATTAAATGGCGTAGGCACGATTTAATTTGAAGGAAGGCATAAGCTTTAAAATGTCAATAAATATTCAAAATGTTAAAAGCAGAGGACAACCTTATTTCTTGCATTGACATTTTTTGCCTATAGGTACTCTTTAAGTGTATAGGCAGACGCAGGGTGGGGGCTGGAAGGCTTATGCCCCCCCCCCTTCCAAACTATTAAATATTGATTGAAAGATTGAATTTTCCCCAAAAATTAAGAGTAAAATTACCCCCCCCCCAAGGATCCTCAGCTTCCCCCCTAAAACAATTTCTGCTTATGACATTGAGTATAAGCAAACTTTGGGTATCAAGTCAAGACAAGGAAACAAAGCAGAAAAATGGAAAAAACAGAGGCTGAAAGGTGCCTAAGGTTCTTTGGGGTTGAGCAACAGCATAGTCTCTGATAACCATTTTGTTTTTAATTTTTGAGGAAAATGTAATCTTTAGGAGTCAATATTTAATGGTTTGTACATGTTTCTTATTTATTAACTTTTCAAGGCTTTTGCTGTCCTTTAAATTAAATCCTGCCTACGCCATTTACTTACCTTTCGAATAAGATCAAACTCATAAAAAAACAGCGTTTTATTTTAATTTACGTAATTTTTTTTTTTTTAATTAACCCTCTCATACAGTAAAGCCACCGTAAAATAAAACCATGGATACGCCCCTGTGCAGTATTCAAGTACCTTTTAATAGATACCCAAATAGGAAAATCTACAAAGTTCCTTTCAAGTTACGAGAAAAAGTCTTCGTAGGTTTTTTCCAAACATACGCTTTTAGACGGCTCATATCTCCTATCACATACGATCCTCACAGAATTTGACTTTTTTGATCTTTGGTACAATACCTTTAAAATATGGTTACATTTTACCGCGGGCCGTAGGTCCATGTTATCCGTGCAGGATTCTTTAAGCCCAAAATTCTTTAGAAATTCATGTCTTTTCTGAAATATATATATGGAAAAAAAGTTGACTTGGGTAAGCTGCAAAGCTGAGGAAGCGATTGTTTTGTTTTCATTAGAAAAAAGGGCTTACTACAAAAAAGTGTTTTACGTCCTATCAAACTCCACTTTGCAGTGGCTTGACTCTGGACCCCACCTTTAGCTTAATGGTTTTGCTTGTGTGCCCACCTTGTTGTTCAATTATCTCTGTCAAGTTGCCATAAGAAATTTGAAATAAAGGAAAATATTCGATTGATTCAAACTTTTTTAAAGAATCAATGAATTTTAAAA